>OU015491.1:107561467-108913967 GCA_907164885.2 Dolomedes plantarius
AAAATCAGTGCTCACCCCTACTCTCGCAAAAAATCCCCCGTTTGCGGAGCGAGAGCCACAACTTTCACCGTTTGTTCTGCATACGGGCCTTTAAATCAGTGCTCACCCCTACTTCGCAAAAATCCCCTGTTTGCGGAGCGAGAGCCACAACTTTTCACCGTTTGTTCTGCATACGGGCCTTTAAATCAGTGCTCACCCTACTCTCGCAAAAATCCCCGTTTGCGGAGCGAGAGCCACAACTTTTCACCGTTTGTTCTGCATACGGGCCTAATACAATCGGCTTTTGAGAGAGAAGATCATCATGATCTGTTCAAAAAAAGGGAGGATGAAGGAACCTTTAATATTTAATTCAAAGGTATTTAAAAGACGATGAAGTAAAGTTCCGAGAATACTTCAGAGTTTCACGAGAGATTTTTTACTACATACTAACATTCATTAAAAATGACATCACAAAAGATTCTTGCAATCGAGTGCGTCGCCCTATTTCTGCTGAGGAAAAACTCTGCATTACTCTGAGGTAATTATACTTTAACTACAATAAGTTAGAAATTTAAAAAAAAGTCTAAAATGAAGTGAATACTTCAATTTGTTTTTCTATTACGATAAAAATAAGTTCTATGTATTGTATTATTTTCTATCAAAATAATAAAATCACTTATTTAATAAATATTTTTTCTCCATAAACAACTACTAATTTATTCAATTATTACGATTGAAGATATACTATAATATATATATATATATATATATATATATATATATATATATATATATATATATAGAACAATTATAAAGTAATATTTAATTTCTTATTTAATTATTATTAATTCTCCCACAATGATGGTTGAATAACGCCCTGACAAATTTTTATAATTTTTTATTTCTCTAAATGTAAACGTACATATCGCTTCCTCATTTATTATATAACCCCCTCTTTAAAAAAAAGGGTAATTTACTGCTTACTAAGATGATTAATATCTATATTTTAGATTTATGGCTACAGGAGAGACTTATAGATCTCTTAGTTTCCAGTACAGGATATCCCACTCTTGGATAAGCTTATTGTAAAAGAGACTTTAAAAGCCATTACGACAAAATGATGCAGATTGCAATACCCCAAGTAACAGAAGAATTTCTGCTTCAAGTGTCAGAGGATTTCAAAACTGCTTGGAATTTCCCAAATTGTTGCGGAGCCATTGATGGCAAGCATATAAGGATCAAATGCCCCCAAAAATCAGGATCTTTATTTTATAATTATAAAGAGTACTTTTCAGTGGTATTACTGGCACTCGTGGATGCCAATTATAAGTTTTAGCCATAGACATTGGGTCTTATGGCAATGAAGGAGATGCTGGCATATTTGCCAAATCGAATTTTGGGAAAAAATTGGCAAATGGAAGCTTTCCTCTGCCATCTCCTAAAGCTCTGCCAGGTTGCAGAACTATTTTACCCCATATAATTCTTGGGGATGAAGCTTTCAGCTTTCAACGTATATGATGAGCCTTATCCAAGAGAGCAGGCTCATCATGATGAGGAGAAGGCTGTATTCAATTTGCGCCTGAGCAGAGCAAGGAGAACTTCCAAAAATGCATTTGGCATTTTATGCCAGTACTTTCGAGTATTTTTACTCCTATTGCCATAAACCCAGATGTTGTTGACTATTTAGTCGCAGCAGCGTGCATAGTGCATAATTTGTTGAGGGATGGAAATGTTCCATACCCAAAAGAGGATACTTCAACAAATGAACATTCTTTTGATATGCCTAAGGATAATTTGAAACCATTGAAAAAAACACGCATTGAATGCCAGCAGTGATGCATACAGACTGAGAGAGGAATTCAAGAAATATTTTTCAAGTCCAGAAGGTATGCTGAACTGGCAATTAAATCGTGTCAGAGAACGCATTAAGAACTTCATTGAGGGGACTAGATACCCAAAAAATTAATTTTGTATTTTTAAGCCAGGGCCGTAGAAAAAATTGCAAATATGAAAGTTTGATTTTTTAATGTGTCATTCAATGTATATATTATAGTAAAAAAATTGTAATTTATCAAGATAAAATATTTTAATCAAGCATTCGTAAGTGATTTGGAAATTTTTAGTATTTTTGTTTGATATTTTTAATGTTTCATTCAATGTATATATTATAGTAAAAAAAATGTAAATTTGCAAGATATAAAATATCCTAATAAAGCATTCATAAGTGATTTTGAAAATTTTAATATTTTTGTTTTATATTTTAATGTTTCATCAATATATGTATAGCGAAAAAATTGTAATTTATCAAAGTAAAAAATTTAATCAAGCATTCATAAGGGATTATTTTCTATTAAATTGAGGATTTTGACACATTTAAATTATTTTATGTTAATTATTTAAATTTATTTAAAAAATTCTTCAAATGTTTCAAATATCTTAAAATTTACAAACACAATAAAATATTTACCATAGTTATAAATAATACTCATATTTAGGTATTAAAAATAGGTGTAAATGTTTATTCCATTGAAATTAACTAACACATTAAACATATTTCTTGATATTGACAAAACATGTATTCTCTTTGACATGATATTTTGATTTCAATATTTTACACATAGTATATAATTCAAGAATCCATTAATGAAACTCATTCCTAAAATACAGGGAGTGTCAACTAAAAGTGGCCCCGAAGAAAAATTGCTTTGGGTCAGTTCATTTGAAACCTACTATAAAAGACAACTATAACAATTTGCGGGCAAAAAAAACCCACACAATTAATTTTACATCGGGGCCACTTTTAGTTGTCGCACCCTGCAGAAGTAATAAAATGTTACAAAAATAAAATTGCATTGTTACAAAAATAAATAAAATAAAACTTACTTTCTGTTTGGATTTACCATTCAAACTCCTAATTCCATCCTTAAATTTGTGTTTGAATTTTAAATAATTTAAATATCAATGAACATATACAATTTTTATTTAAAATATTACATTAGCCAATTTTTGATGGATGGCTGACTAGCAGTAGATGAAGGGGGGTTATTGGGGATGGCTGCCTTCATTTGTACTGCCTTCATCTCCATCTCGTTTACAACATCAAAAATTTTTTTTTGTTTCCACAATAAGTTCAGGAGGAAACCCTAAAACAGTTTTGCCCATTGTGGTGAAAAACGCCATATCGACGTTATTTTCTAACTCTCTTTTAGCCAAAAGTTCACTTAAAATGTTGTTCCTTTGTTGACGATTCTTCTTAATTTCGTCTATTAAGGCGTCTTTACGCGTGCTACTTTTACTTGCAATTTTTCTTTTCGATTTTACAATTTCTTCCCACTCTCTTTTTCAATTTCTTCCTCACTCCCTTCCCTGCATTCTGGAGGAGCAGGTTCCTCGGGAAAACTCGAAATAGTTCTGAAAATTAATTATCAATACATTAATTATATGCCGAATTGAATTCTTTCAAATAATGTATGCCTCAAAGTGTATGGATTATCAAGTCATCCTTTCGTCATTACTGTTAAAAGTGTGGAGAAATACTTACGGCCTTTCGCGAAAGCTATCGTCCAGGAACCTCAGACTTTCGTTATTGTAATATTTTGATTTAGGGGGAGCAGCCGATCCCGAACATAATTTTTTCATGCTCTTCCGGTAACCATCTCGGATATTTTTCCATTTTGACTTGCAGTCTTTTACTGTTAAAGGAATTACGAATAAAGTCAGTAATGGGATTTATCAATATAACAATTATTACATTGTCACTCATGAATATTACAACATGCATATAAATGAAAGAGTATTTGATTATCATAGAAACATAGGCATAATAAATACTAAGTAAGTTATTGATATCGTCTCTTAGTGAATATTTGCTACGTTTCCTAATTATTTTCAGAAGAAATAATTAATGCATTAAATATTAATCTCATAAAGATTATAAGATAGAAAAAGTAATTTCTTGTGAAATTATTATTGATATTGTTATCAATTTATTCAGATAATAAATTTGTCATATGAATTAAACATTGCAACTAAATTAAATTTTATTAATTTTTTCTTATTATTTTTCTTATTATTTTAAAGATCGATCGAAACAGGAAAATAAAACTAATGATTTATATCACTATGATTTAATATGTGAAATTAAATTAAATGGTACTTACCATCTATTTTTAACTTTGAGGAAATTTCTTTCCAAATGTTCTCTCGAACAGCTACATCTTTATATTTTTCATCCTCTTTAATGTATAGTGCAGGATGTTCTCTTATCAAATCTATAAGCTTTTCTTCGAGAAAACATTCTTTGCTTCCATCTTCCCTTGCGACTGGTAGCGCGCTGTCCAGGACAAGTCGACGGCGTGCTACCAACGCAGTCACGTCGTGACGTCACAGCGTCATTCACCCCCTTTGGAAACCACCCCCGAAGAAATGCATGCTATGGAACGGAGAGGGGGAGATTCGCACCGCTGAGGTCATATATCACCTCGAGGAGCGGAGGCGCTCGCCGCCGACGTCGCTCTAGGAAACCAGGGCTTTAAATCGTCTATTTTGTCGAAAATTCTGAAATTGTTTTTATACCTTTTGTTAAAGATTATAAATATTCTACTTCTAAATCTGCAATTATTATTATTATTATTGTGTATGATCAATAGAAATGAAAAGTGGGCCATTTGAAGAGCAGCACCAGCTATCAATTTCAATACAAGTTGTCTCATCTATTTCACAAGAGGGGTGGCAATACCTGAACTGAAATCACCACTCTTGCACACGGAGGTGGTGTTATCTAGAATTGGAGATTCCCCTTGGCAGGATAAGATTTGCGTCGCTACACTTATCTGATGTTGTGATTAGGGTTTTTCACCCGGGTTTCCCCGAACCCGAAAACCTGGATTTTTCAATGATTTTACGACCCCGAAACCCAGGGAATTTTTAATGTAAATCCGGGGAATTAGCTATTTATGTAATACAGTAGAATACCAATTATATTCCTGAATTTGGAACCGAATTTAACAAGTGGACTCGGTACGGATCTCAAACAAATGAATAAAAAATACAATAAGACGAAGTGAGATGGAGATATATTGGCGGCGTCGTACGCCATAGCTCTATTTCACTCAAGTTTATGAGTTGGGGATTCCAAGCAGCACGTGCGTTATGCTGTGTGAATTTCATAATACTTCAGCTACATGACCATGCCTCCTTTCTGTGGTTTGTGTTTGTGTGTGTGTTTAGTCTACTTATAGCTCTCGCTGCTTTCTATTGCGTAGCAAAAGAATATTGTTTGGACCCACCCATATAGAGGGCGCTTTGCGCGCAATAGAAGGAAGCTTTTGTAACGTCCTAGAGTGACGCACTCGACATGGATCTCTCCCTGGTAACGAGTAAACATGCTGCTCTCGAAATTAATACTTAATTTTGTATTTTTATATAAATAAAATAAACTTAGCTAGCTCTCCCACTCTCGATTTTTACTGGGCTTTTCGATTATTTGGAATTGCTCTAATTTGAAGTTTCATCGACCTTTTGTTTCTTGGATATACACGTTTGGATTTCGATCGGCTTCAAATATTATAATTTTTGCAATTATTATTCTTTTATTAGATATGTATTTATTTGTTTTAAAATAACTTTTAATGTGGGTATACGCCACCGTATAATTAACTGCATGTTTGCACTTTTTTCTGATGCAGTGAAGCTTAGCTGTGTTAATTACAAATTTTAATTATTCGAGTTAATTGCAGTTTAGAATCCCTAAAATAAATATTTTGAGGACGTAAGCTCGAAGCGCAAATCTGGTGTATGGAAACATTTTCTGTTTAACAAATCACAAGAAATAGCAAAATGCAATATTTGTTTATCAATCCTGAAGGTTTCGGGTTCAAGTACAAAAAGTTTTATAAGCCACATGAAACGAAACATCAATTGAAGTATTAACAGTTCTAAATTCGGTGATGACGACAAGCCCAATTGAATCTCGAAAAATTGATGGCTTTTTCACAAAAAAATGTAGAATTTGTTGAAGAGGTTATAGCAAAATTAGTTGATGGAGATGGTATGACATTTCATCAGCTTGCCAATAGTTCATTGATAAGACGAGCTTTTAAAGCATCTAGTGTGCTCCTTCCTAGTAGTCCTAGCGAAACAAAAATTTTATTTATGAAACATTTTCAAACTGTGCAGAACAAAATCATTAAAATTATCAGAGAAATCAAAGAGGACAATGGTCGGTTTTCAATTACACTGCTGGCCACTGTAAATGCAACACCCTGAAGGAAACATGCAAATAACATGAAATTTACAATATGCATTAGCGGAGGTGAGATATGCAAATGATTAGAATTTCAGCGCAGACGCACATCACGCGCGCCTGTGGCGCCACTTCAAAGCGCTATTTAAGGCTTGGAGATTTCGACGATTTCAAGTTCGGCCATTGTGTTTTTCTTGTGTTTTTTCAAAAAAACGATCAATTATGCCTCGTCGAAAACAGCGATCATCTTTTGATCAAGTATCCGAGTTCGACAGAGGAAGGATAGTGGCCTACCGAGATTGTGGATTATCTTTCAGGGAAATCGGTAGTCGTGTTGGACGAAACCAAACAACTGTAATGCGGATATGTGATGGTTGGATGCAGGAGGTTACGACGGACCGGCGTGTTCGATCGCATCCACCTCAGCACACCACTTCACGTGATGACAGGCAAATTGTGCGCATGGCAGTGACGGATCGCTCAGTCACATCACGAACCATAGCACAGCACATGCAGTCTGTAACGCATCCAGTGTCTGCGCGTACCATTCGACGCCGTTTACAGCAGAGTGGTCTGTCCGCAAGACGTCCATTGCTTTGTCTACCCTTGAAGCAGAACCACAGACGTCTCCGCCGCCAATGGTGCGATGACAGAAGGATATTGACGGCAGAATGGAATGAAATTGTCTTTACTGACGAGTCACGCTTCTGTCTGCAACACCAGGACGGTCGCATTCGAGTCTGGAGACACCGTGAAGAGAGGATGCTTAACAGCTGCGTTATGCACCGCCACACTGGTCCTGCACCGGGTATTATGGTATGGGGCGGTATTGGATATCACTCTCGCACACCTCTAGTACGCATTGCCGGTACTTTAAACAGCCAGCGCTACATCTCCGAGGTGTTGGAGCCAGTTGTCCTTCCTTACCTTCAGGGCTTGCCCACAGCCATATTTCAACAGGATAATGCGCGACCACACGTGGCACGCATTGTCCAACGGTTCTTCGTCAATCGCCAGATTGAATTGCTTGCCTGGCCGCCTCGCTCTCCGAATCTTTCGCCGATAGAAAACATGTGGTCCATGGTTGCTCTACGATTGACCCAGATTCCATCCCCAGCTGCCACAGCAGATCAACTTTGGCAACGTGTGGAAGCTGCTTGGTCTGCTGTACCCCAAGAACTCATCCAAAGTCTCTTTGAATCAATGCCGAGGCGTGTGGCAGCGGTGATCTCCAACAATGGCGGCTACTCTGGCTACTGATTTTGGCAGGAACCACACTTCACAGAAGTCTATAAATTTAATGATTTGATACTTGGTCAACATGTTATCTACAAAATAAATTTTGTGTGATATCTCTTGTCTTTCTTGGTATTGCAATTTGGGTGACCAGCAGTGTAGTTTCGATGAAACCACATCAATACGAAACCGTAGATTTATCAACCTGAGTATACACTATTCCACCGGCTTCCAATCTCTTTGTCTAATTAGAGTTATGGGAAGGGTAAGTGCAGAAAGAGTAATTCGGATTGTAAAAGAAAGGCTCAGCGAGTATGATATTTCATTCAATAATGATGTGGTAGTTTCAATCACTGATGGTGCAAGCATAATATTGAAGTATGGCCGTTATACTAGCCCGTTCCATATTGTTTGCATGGCACGTGCTATTTATTTGGTAGTCTGTGATGTCCTGTATAAAAGTTCAGAAATTAGATCAGAGGAATAGACTGACCAAGAAAATGAGCAAACTTAAGAATGTGACTCTGACTATGAAGAAGAAAATGAGGATTCTGTTGAAGAACCCACCGAGTACAAGGACAACCAAACAATATTTATTCCTGAGTTTCAGAAGATTGTTATAAAAGTCAAGAAAATGGTCAAAATGTTCCGAAAGTCCCCTGTTCGTAATGATACAAGTCTGCAACCACACACACTTTGTAAAGAGAAGAATCTTTTGCTGGACAGTAATACCTGATGAAATTCGCATTTAAAAATGCTGCAACGTTTTTATGAGATGAGGAGAGAAGTTAAAACTGCGAGGCTTCAACTAGATTATCACTTTCATCTCAATAATCAGGAATTAGACGAGATTAAAGAATTATGTGATGCGCTTACTTCTCTTGAAGTCGCAGTGCAATATTTATGTAAAGAAGATGCCGATCTTACTCTCTCTGAAAAAGTATTAGCATTTACAGTGAATAAGCCAAGAAATCTAAACTCTCCTATCGGAAATGTTCTACTTCGAAAATTTGAAATCCCAATCAAAGAGCGTCGAAGCCCAGAGCTGGCTCATCTCATTAAATTTTTGAAAAATCATGATTTCGTCAATGAATATGATGAGTTTTGTAGTAAAATTTTTAAAAACAAAATATTTGATTTGACAACAACCTCAATAAAACGATTATTCAACGTAAGTGATAATGGCTCAGAGTCTGAACCACAAGTAGCAGTTGAGGTGGGGGTTAAAGATGGAATTGAAGATGATGCTACGAGTATTTGTGCTTGTACCAAAAATGTCCCTATCTGATGAGCTTAGTATGTTTCTGCAGGAGAATGATAATAAGGAAAATCATAAAAAATCAAAATCTGGTTCATATATCATATGAAAAGAAATTGAGTTGGTTCGGGCAACAAAAAGCCGACCTGAAATGCTAGATAAACTTTTCAGGTCTTTAACAACAATTCGACCAACTTCGGTGGAAGCAGAACGATGTTTCCTGTAATCGATCTCTTTGCTAATGAACTCAGAAGCCGACTCAATGATACGTTGAGTGCAATGATGGTTGTAAGGCAGTTTTATAAAAATTAAATATTTGTACCACTTTTATTATGTTAGACATATATGTATTGTCTTAATATTAAATTTATTTACTGTTAATTTTTATATTTGAAATTCTGAAATAAATTAAATGCTTCTAATAAACTATTTATTATTTTAGTTCTTTGCTATTGACCCCCTAGAATCAACCAGTTAAAACCTGGGAATACCCGGGTTTTAAATGAAAAAATCCCGTTAAACCCGAAACCCGGGTTTTAAAAAAATTGCTCAAAATCGAAAACCCTAGTTGCGATGAATTTCATATGGAAAAGCAAGCGATGTACTTATATGTAAAAAGAATGTAAAAAGACATTTCATCATAGGTAGAAATGTCTTTTTAGATTGCAAAATTTCTTATAATTTTAAAAGTGGAATATATACAATACAACATCTTTTAGATTGATTTATATTCAAATAAGAGTTGATTAATTATATATATAAAATTTTAATTGCTTCAGTTATCACATTATTGAGTAGTAAATTTTGTAACTCACTCTTTAGTGGTATTTAGAAAATGGGGTTGATAAACTGTGATATACAGATGGAGTACAAAATAATACGAACACCTGTGAAAAAGTATGACGTATTTCACACCTGCAGTACAGCCGCGCCACCTGCAGCAGAAGTCTGCCACCTAGTGAGCTTGAAGAGGAAGGTATCAGTCTCTCAACAGCAGTCACCTACGTTGCATGCATCTATCAAACTGTCTGTGATAAGTTGAAATTTCAGACCTGTCAGAGTTCCAAAGAGGAATGATAGTTGGAGCGCGTTTAAATGGAGCATCGGTTACGGAAACAGCAAACCTTTTGGGGTTTGCAAGGAGTACGGTATTAGCCGTTATGACAGAGTATACGAAAGAGGGTAAGACGACGTCTTCAAACACAACATTGGCCGAAAGTCCAAGCTTGCTGATAGGGATAGACGGGTCTTAAAGCGCATACTAGCCCGAAAGCACAAGCAATCGTTATCCGAGATAACATCCGAAATGAACAGTCATCTCCAGTACCCCGTTTCAACAAAAACTGTCAAAAGGGAACTTCATGCTGCGAACATTTATGGCAGAATGGCAATTCGTAAACCCTTGGTGACAGCAACAAATGCTTTCAAGTGACGCCAATGGTGCAGAGATCACAAAGGCTGGTCCCCACAGCAGTAGCAACAGGTAATATGGTCAGATGAATCGTCATTCACCCTATTTCAGACGACCGGACGCGTTTATGTCTGGAGAACGCCCAAAGAAGCGTTTTATCCTCAATGCCTCTTGCCGACTGTGAAGCATGGGGTTGGCTCCACTATGGTATGGGGTGCGAATCTTGGCGCGGTCTTGGGCCACTTGTTATTCTGCATGGGAGGATCAAATCCAATCACTATCTAAGCGTTCTAGGGGATCATGTCCATCCTTTTGTCCAGACTGTATTCCATGGAGAGCGATCGCTTTTTCAAGACGACAACGCCCCTATCCACACTGCTAGGTGTGTTCAAGAATGGTTCGAAGAGCATGACGATGCAGTTGAACATCTCGCCTGGCCCCTCAATCTCCGGACTTGAATATTATTGAACATTTATGGCAATATTTGGAGTCCAAACTTCGTTCCCGATTTCCACCTCCATCCGGACTTTCGGAATTAGAGACCGCTCTGCAGGAGGAATGGCTTAATATTCCTTTAATATTGTCAATGACCTTTATGCATCTATCCCACGTCGCATTAAATCTGTACTTCAGTCAAAGGGTGGTCCAATCCCCTATTAATAAAGATTTTCCATTATTTCACAGGTGTTCGTATTATTTTGTCCATCTGTACATCTCTCACTAATAAAAAATAAAAATAAAAATAAACTTGGTATTTAATTGTTTCAGAGATTGTTGAGAGATTTTAACAGTTTGTGTTGGAAGTTTTAAAATATATTCGATTATTCCTTACCTTTCAATTGATTATCTGTCTAAAATGTTCAAAATTTAGCAAACGTCTTAACCTAAAACATTCCAGAATATAGTTTATAACTTGTCAAAATCTTCTTGTAGAAATGTGATATTATATTACTATAAGCTTTTTCTTGTGGAGTTAGGTTGTTTAAGTTATGGAATTATTACCAAATTGATAAATATAGAAAATTATGTTGAATGTCTTATATTACCAATCTACAATCTTTTCATTCGATTAAGTTTCATACGTTGTGATAAGTACGGTTGAAAAGATTTTTTAATGAATATGAAGAACTTAAATAAAATTCATTCACTCCTTTAATTGTATAAATTATTATTAAAGTGTTTATGTTTTATTACATAGAATATATTTTATACATATAATTTGTTTAGATAAAATCTGTCCAATGTTGATTTGTATAATATTATAATTACACTATATAATGCTTCATCATTTCTCTCTATAATTCTCTTTTATTAACTTTGAAGTAAATAGAAACAAAATCCATTAGTTGACACGAGTAGATAACTATTTCAGAATATGATGAATCATGTATGTATATAATGTGCGAATAGAATTTACTCTCTTTAATAAATATTACATATTTATATTTTCTTCAGGTATCAGACTAAGTTCGAAGCACTTAGAAAAAAATAGTGTAATTTTTTTATTGTGTTTCGAAGGGATATAACATTAAAATACGAAAAGGATGGAAAAAATAGTCTATAAATATGTAATTTTTTTCAAAATTGATGATTATGGGATTCAATTTACCAATTTGAATGTTTTATGTGAAATACTTTACAATTAATATTTTAAATTAATTTGAACTTAGAATGATACTAAGTGATTATTCAGTATAAAATCAGAAATCAACTTAAATGAGCTATTTTACTAATTGAATCTGTTAAACCATCGTTAAGAAAACGTTCCTATACATAATAGAATCAACATTATTGAGTAACTGTTTATAATTAGACACTTTTCACCACACGATTCAATAACATATCATCATTATTGTGTAAATGTTTTTAATTATGCACTTTTCACTGCATGATTCAATAATATAGCGTAAACATCATGTAAAATTACTATGGATTGGACTTTTTCGATGTATTAAATATATGTTTACTTCAGTGTTTCCGGGTTTTGTTGGGAAACCTAAAATTTTCGGATAAAATGTATGCTTTCTTTGCATAGTTTTACAGATACTTTGCATAGTTTTAGTTTGCATAGTTTTATAGATTATACTTATTGGTAGATAGTATATATATATATATATATATATATATATATCATTTCCTAGCAGATACAAACTTTTATATATTGCTATTGATTTCAAGGGAAAAATTGAAAAATTCTTGATGGTACAGTGTTACAATATCTCATTGAAATTCCTTTCTCCTCTCTTTGCAGGTTCTCGGTACACACTGTTAGGTGCAAACCTAAAATGTTTGGGGTGTCCGCAAATTCAAAGTTCAACGTATTCCTGGATATTACATTTTTCTAATCATCGTGTAAAGGACCGTCGGCATACAAGAAGAGCAAATGTCGTGTATTTCCAGAGAGAAACCTTTTGCATGCACTGTATGTGATAAAAGATTTTCTCGGGTAGTGTTATTGAAAATACATACCCGTATCCATACAGAAGAGAAACCTTTCGCATGCACTGTATCTGAGAAAAGATTTTCTGACCAGGTCAATTAAAAGCACAGCTCCACACCCACACGGGAGAAACCTGTCGTCTCTGTATGTGAAAAAAAAATTTCACGACAGAGTCATTTAATAGCACATCTTAGTACCCAAACAGGAGTGAAACCTTTCGCATGCACAGTATGTGAGAAAAGGTTTTCTGACCAGACTCATTTAAAAGCACACCTCCTCACCCACACGGAAGAGAAGCGTTTCGTCTGTACTGTATGTGAAAAAAGATTTTCTCAACAGAATAATTTAATGAGACATCTCCGTCCCACACAGGAGAGAAACCTTTCGCATGCACTATATGTGAGAAAAAATTTTCTGACCAGACTCATTTAAAGGCACATCTCCGCACCCACACAGGAGAGAAACCTTTCGCATGCACTATATGTGAGAAAAAATTTTCTGACCAGACTCATTTAAAGGCACATCTCCGCACCCACACAGGAGAGAAACCTTTCGCATGCACTGTTTGTGAGAAAAGATTTTCTGCACAGTGTAGTTTAAAAGGACATCTCCGCACCCACACGGGAGAGAAACCTTTCGCATGCACTGTATGTATGAAAAGGTTTTCTCAGCGGTGTAGTTTAGAGAATCATCTTCGCGCCCCACAGATGAGAAACCTTTCGCATGCACTGTATGCGATAAAAGATTTTCTAATCAGAGTCATTTAACAGCACATCTTAGAACCCACACGGGAGAGAAACCTTTCGCCTGTATTGTATGTGAAAAAAGATTTTCTCAACACTAGTTTAATATCACATCTTAGCACCCACACAGGAGAGAAACCTTTCGCATGCACTGTATGTGGGAAAAGATTTTCTCATCAGAATAATTTAATGAGACATCTCCGCTCCCACACAGGAGAGAAACCTTTCGCATGCACTATATGTGAGAAAAGATTTTCTGACCAGACTCTTTTAAAGGGACATCTCCGTACCCCACAGGAGAGAAACCTTTCACGTGCACTGAATGTGGGAAAGCATTTTCTGAACAATCTAATTTGAAAAGACATCTCCGGGCGCACAAAGATAAGAAACCATTCGCATGCACTGTATGCGAGAAAAGATTTTCTAAACAGGGTCAGTTAACAGCACATCTTAGCACCCATACGGGAGAGAAACCTTTCTCCTGTACTGTATGTAAAAAAAGATTTTCTAAACAGAGTAGTTTAATACCACATCTTAGCACCCACACAGGAGAGAAACCATTCGCATGCACTGTATGTGGGAAAAGATTTTCTCACCAGGCTTATTTAAAATCACATCTCCGCACCCACACGGGAGAGAACCGTTTCGTCTGTACTATATGTGAAAAAAGATTTTCTCGACCGAATCATTTAATAGCACATCTTTGCACCCACACAGGAGAGAAACCTTTCGCATGCACTGTATGTATGAAAAGGTTTTCCCATCGGGGTAGTTTAAACAATCATCTCCGCGCCCACAGAGGAGAGAAACCTTTCGCATGCACTGTATGCGAGAAAAGATTTTCTAAACAGGGTCACTTAACAGCACATCTTAGTACCCACACGGGAGAGAAACCTTTCTCCTGTACTGTATGTGAAAAAAGATTTTCTCAACAGAGTAGGTTAATACCACATCTTAGCACCCACACAGGAGAGAAACCTTTCGCATGCACTGTATGTGCGAAAAGATTTTCTCAGCGGGGTCAATTAACCATACATCTCCGCACCCATACAGGAGAGAAACCTTTCGCATGTACTGTTTGTGGGAAAACATTTTCTCTAATGGGGCCTTTAAAGACACATCTCCGCGCCCACACAGGTGAGAAACCTTTCGCCTGTAGTGTATGTGAGAAAAGATTTTTTGAACAGCGACATTTAAAAACGCATCTCCTCGCCCACACAGGAGAGAAACCTTTCGCGTGCACTGTATGTGTGAAAAGATTTTCTCAGCGGAGATATTTAACCGCACATCTCCGCACCCACACAGAAGAGAAACCTATCGCATGCACTGTATGTGAGAAATGATTATCTACACAGTTTAGTTTAAAAAGGCATATGCGCACCCACGCGGGGGGAAACCTTTCTCCTGCAGTGTATGTGAGAGAAGATTTTGATTGCAGTGTATTTTGAAAACAAATCTCATTATCCATGGAGAGAAGACTTGGTCTGCAAGATATGTGAGAAAAAGTTTTGGACCTCGATCATTTAAAAAACATGTTCTTACCTCCAAAGATGAGAAATCTTTCGTCCTGACTGTGACAGACAAGATTTTCCTTCTATTATGCTTTAAAATCACATCTCCGTTCCCATACACAAGATAAACCTTTTGATTGCACTGTTAGTGAGAAAAGATTTTCTGTAGAGGGTAGTTTAAAGAAACCTTTCATCTGCACTGCATGAGAGATAGATTTATGGCTTGTGAACACATGAAAAATGCATTTCCTTACCCATTCAGGGATGTAACCAACTCTTTGGTATCGTATGAAACGAGATTTTTTTGGCGTACACAAATTTTTTTGTACCATCGTGGTGAAAATGGAATTTAGTACAGGTGCGTCAGGCGTACCCCTCTGCCAATTTTGGCGATTTTGTTTACCGTGGGGCAACCATGCGATTTTCGATAGATTTTTTTGTGGCATCCCAGTTTGAATGGTTATTTATTCGTGTGAGCTTCTGGCCATTGCTTGTTATTACGTGGTTTATTATAGCGGCCTGTTGAGAAATTTCAGTGACGTATTTTTCATAGTATTAGAAGTAGATTTTCGAGAGATAGGCATACTGTTGTGGATGTTAGAGATATAAATGACAGGAATTTAAAATTTTTGTTAAAAGCGTTGAATAATTTTTTCGGACTATTTTTGCTGTGTTTCTTTTTCTCGCGCATGCGTCATTGCTATTTTGTAATCTAGCAAATTATTGTCTAAATGAGGTTTTTAGCGGTTTATTTGAGATTAACTGTTATTTTAAACAGTTAACTTAGATCTAGTTTGATGGACTTGCATGTTGCTTGTTTTTATGCCTTTGTGCGTTTCAGTTATTGATAACGTGGTGATTTTAAATGCGGTGCTAAATGTTATTTTGTGTCCTCTAGAGTGTAGTTTGTGGCATAATGAGTGACATTATTGAATTGAGGTTTTTGTTTAAGATGTATTTTATGGGTTACAGGTGTGTAATAGGTCTTTGTATGGAGAATTGGCGTTTACGTCTACTACTTCATATAGCCAGCGAAAGGTTTGTTTTACTGACCACTACATCCAGCAGAAAGTGTGTTATTGACCGCTGGAAACCAGCGGGTGAGGATTTCGGTAATGTTTTTGGACTGGTGCGTAACGGAACGAAGCGGAGTAGAGCAAAGGTAGATGAGCGAAGCGAAGATCCTTATGCGCCTACGAGTTTCATACAGGCAGCAAGAAGTTTGTTTTCCACTTATTTGTTCTCTCTTGGTCGCCATTGATGTTTTAGTTTACATTTTGCACTTTAAGCCTAACAGGTCTGCAATAACGGGAAAAGTTGGCGCCAAAAATACCAACTTTTCGCCGAAGGGGGTTCGTCTGACACAACTGTTCCTGGAATTCAAACTCAGGTTTGATGGTGTGTATTTAGAGGAGATATAGCAGATAGTTACGTTTTGGAATCAATTTAATGTTTTATGACATTATTAAATTTTGTAAATATATCAATGCGATATCGGTCATGGTATACGAGCCCTGAGGTTTGCTTGACTTATCAAAGTGATTAAAGTAAAAAAACCTGTCATTATACACTTGTTTATACTGCAAGAAAGGTGTTATGAAATGCCTCTGCTGGGATTGCTAGGTGATTGCAAAGACAGTTGGAAGTCGCCCGCGAAGTAATGGGTAGAAAATGCAATTTATCGGACTTTGAACGTGGAACGATTGTGGATCCTAGGAGCAGGGGGGCGAGTAGTGTACATGACAGTACAATCCTCCAGTTCGCGCAAGATCACATGTATTGGACAGTACAGGAATGAAAAGGGATAATGTGATCCGATAAATCACGTTTCCTACCACACCATGCAGATGGCAGGGTTTGAAATGGAAAATCAGCGCGAAATCGTTGACCCTAAATGCATTGCCACAGCACTTGAAGTTACTGGATGCAATGTTAGGATTTGGGGAATGTTTTCCTGTCATCGTTCGGGCTCTCATTGTTTTAATTCATGCAGATGAACGTCTGAATGCCGAAAGGATTTAAATATGTTCGCTGACTAAGTACATCCAGTTATATTAAGGGACTACCCCACTGGAGACGGATACCCCCCAGCTGTAAAGGTCCATGAAAGAGTCTACAAATGGTTTGAAGTACTTGACGGATTCTTGACCATCCGTAGCTGGACTCAACAACTACCAGTCCTCAGTCCAAGGGAGAACTTGTGGGACGAGGTTAAAAGGAGCATCAGGCAGCTGGATTCATCCATTCTTCGAGAACTGAAAAGTGCAGTTCATCGGGTAGGATCTGAGATTCTCGAGCCGTCTTCCAACATCTCATAGAGTCCATGCTGCAGGGCAGCGTTGCCTACTTTTTTTCGACCGCGACCCATTTTCTTTAAATTAAAAATCACGTGATCCTAATGACAATTTGTTGGTAATTTCAATTTTTTACGAAAATTAGGAATATTTCAAAAGGATAGAAAAACAATAAAAGTAAAATTTGAGAAACTATTTCAAAAATCAATGAACTGCAGATTTTAGGTACATATGTACTTTGCAAAATAACAATAAAAATGTTTTCCTTACCATCTACATTTGTTTTTTTTTCAAACCTCATGTGACTAAAACTTCATATTTAATACTAATTTGGATTTGGATTTCCTTTAGGTAAGAATTAAAAACGAGCATAATTTTAAAATTACAAGTTTCATATTAAAACATTTAAAATTATTAATTTCCTTTATTTGTATCAATCTAAACTACACAAAAATTAAATGAGAAGTGTTAACCTCGATCTCATATAGTATTTGTTCAATGTTTGGTGAAATATTTAAGAATACTTCTTTCATATCGTTGTTTGGTTTTTATAACAACTAATTTTGAAATCCCAGCCTGTCACATATAGGATTATAGAATATCGTAATTATAGAAGGTTCAAAGTACGATTATTAATTTAATAATTCAGTATGATATAAATTTACTTCAGAGTTTACACGATCATTTCAATTTTTTTCACGACCCTTCGGTGGGTCGCGAATCACAGTTTGCGCACCACTGTTCTATAGCATTTAGGTCTGACCAATCCACACTGCGAATATCCTCTTCCTAGAAAACCTTTGACAAGGTGAGCTCTGTGGGCCCTAGCATTATCGTCTATAAAAATGATGCCCGGACGCGTTTTCCCAATCCTTAATGAAATGGTGACATTATATCGTATTGCGGCTGCTGATTGGTCAATTGAGTTTGTATCGTTAATTGCCATAATATTTCATCCTAAGCGCATTTTAAATGAGATAAATGCTAAAATCTATTTCTTAGTTGCTTTCATTTCGATAATTGCATAAATGATCCTAAACGCATTTTAAATGAGATAAAATTTATTTCTTAGTTGCTTTCATTTTTATATATATATTTTTATGCCATATTTTACAAGGAACGTGAATTTTTTTTTAATTCACGCCACCTATTAATATAAAGTAATTTAAAGTGACAAGCTATTTGAAAAAGAAATTTTCGCCATAAATGCCTTCATATTTCTTTTTATGTGCATGGAAAATTTTAAGAAATTACCAATTTCCATAGTAATTTCACTGTAAAATTTTATGAATAGAATAAAATAGAGTAAATATTACTCAAATTGACTTTTTTCATAAATTTAAATGATGAAGTAAAAAAAGGAAAGATACTTTCTTTTTTTTTAAATTTAAATGTCGTATTAAAAACCTACATCAAAACTCTAGGTCTGTATAATTTAAAATTTAATACTACATAATATAATCGAAATCATGCAAATTGCTTAAATAGAAAATTTTGATTTAAAATGCTTACTTACGCGGAACTATGGAAGAATTTTAGTCAAAATTTTTTATAAAAAAATAGCTTGTCATTTTAATGTATACGTGAATGCATATTATTTGAAATTTGAAATTTTTGTTTGAGTTTTCATCATTTTGTGTAAGTAATGTGTAATCCTTAATTTTTTATATTTTGATTTTATATTTTTTTATATTTTGATATTGATTTCGTTTTTTGCTATTTATATAAATTAAATAAAATATTTCCCTATTCTATTTTTTTTTTGACAAAAATTCGAAAACCGGCTAAAACCGGTTTTTTGGAAATCTGGAATTTGAAAACCGGTTTTTCAAAAAGTCGGTTTTTGTATAAACCCTAATTCTAAGGGTTTTCAATGTAGTTAAAAGGGAAATTAATTGTTCTCAATTTGTATATAGAGTTAAAAATTAAAAATTTAAAAAATCGAGTCCCTTTGAAGGTCCCTTGTCCTTAGACTTTCAACCTAGAATTTTTAGATTTTCAATTTTTAAAGTATATAACTGAAGGAGAATAATTAATTTTTTGAACTACATTGAAAACCCTTAAAATTCAAAGTAAGGATTTTTGGCATAATACAGTCTGATTCGAATTTTTTTTAAGATGATTTCCAAAATCTTTCATTCGCAATCCATAAATTTAAAAAACCTCAAATTTTTAGTGTAAGTTTGCCAAATATATATACTAGCTGAATACCCGATCTTCGCTACGAAGTACATTCAAATTAAATACAACGGTCAATTTATGCAATTAATGCCAAAAAATATATATATATTTATAATAAATACAACGTTCAATGTATGCAATTAATGTAAAAAAAAATATATGTATATAAAAAATCGTAACGGATATTTTTATATTTCGTTGTTATGCACGTGACGTAAAATTAGTTTAAAATATCACAAAAAGAAATGAAACCACGTGATCAGTATTTAATAAATTAAATTCTAAAACTTAATATTTAAAAATTCACAAAAAATCAGAAAATGGAGGTAAAGATTCGAAAAAATTTGGTTTTAAAGGAATTTTTTTATTTTCTCGTGATATAAATTTTATAACCCTCAGATTAATATTTTAAATGAAACTTTAAAGAATGTTAGAAAAACAGCTTAAAATTTAAATAAAAAAATCTAAGAATTTTTCAAAAATCTTTCTTAGTACACCCTACACCATAAGAAGAATCGCCATGCAAAATTTCAACCCTTTAGTCCCAGCGGTTTGGTCTGTGCGTCATCAGTCAGTCAGTTACGGAAGTGTTTTATATATATAGAAGATAAACAAAATTCTGCGCCGAATTTCTTTAGTATTAATCTGAAGACTAAATATTTTTTCTTCAATCTACCCGTTATTTTTGTTATGTTTTTGCATATTTTACTTAATTTCGTGGTCTATAAATTTGGAAAATAATTATGTTTCAAAGAAGGATGCACAGATTTCTGATAAACACCTAGTCCACTATCTTCCGAAATTTGGAAGAAATCAGAAGAAAATATACGTGCATAGAGCATTTTGAAAAATTCTAGAATTTTTGAAGAATTTTTTCATAAACATCGCTAAGATCGCGACCCCTTAAAAATTTAGAGTAAAAAAAACCTATTTTTTATATAAAGAAATAACTTTAATGAATAATGTATTGGACCATTTGTTCAATGACCATTTCTATCTCATGGGCAATTTCATGATTCAACTTTCAAAGAACTTCTGATATATTTTTTGCCCCCCCCTCCCCCCAAAAAAATTCGAAGTGGGATTTGACACTTATATAAAATGAAGGTTTTTACTCGACAATGAGTTTTGCAGAGCACGACGCAAATGGTAGTGTGACGATGCAACGTCAGAGTTGTATGGTGGACTGGGTAACACATTCTCAACCAATCTCCAATATTTTTAAACCGAGTGACTGAAGATGGATGTGGTTTTACATTATCACGATGGAACACAAAACCTTTACCATTCATTCACCAATTAATGACGTGCCTGCTGCGTTTAAGTTTTGTTACTTTTTTGACAATACACATTGGAACGGATCATATATATATACATACATAGACGTAAAGTAGAAGCTGTTATAAAACCTAGAAACTTTCATGGAGATTTTGTTTTTAGCCTGCTTGCTATTGCTAATCAGAACGCCATCGTTACGATTACCTAATCGAGCTTTGTTAGTAAAATTGTTTTACCAAAACGATAATTCAGCACTAGTTGCTCTACGAAAATTTTGGAGTTTCAAGGGGATACGAAAAGGTCCATTGACTGTTAAAGGTCTTCGATTAATGGTGGCCATATTTGAAGAAACTGGTTCTTTTATCATTCGTTCTGGAAGAGGAAGGAAACCTGATTTCTCAGAAGCTGTAGAGAAGTTTGCGCTTCAGGTCGAAGAGGACAGAGCTTCCAACGAACAGGGAAGTACCACTATCCATCGTGTCGCAGAAGCATTGGATCTGCCCCGTTCAACTGTCTAGAAGGTTATGCAGAATATCCACCGGTATTATCCGTACAAGGTTCAATTTGTACAGAGGTTGCTTACACATGATTACGAGACTCTACAGTGATTCTCACTTCAGTTTTGCCCGCTTTGAGGTTGATGCAGAATGTCCTCGGAATATCCTCTGGACAGACGAAGCACACTTTATTTGGACGGTTCGGTTAACCCTTTCACCGGCTCAATTCGAAACTCTAATTCACCTATCCTGGCTTCTGAAACTTGTACAGTTCTACCCTTCAAGCGGCCCGATTCCCTGGAAAAAAGTTTGTTTTCACTGCAAAGATATCTTTCCCCCTTTTCGGAAGTGTCTTTTGCTTGTCACCGCAACCCTACAGTAATAAAATTTAGCACCCCACTAGTGTCTCCCCAAATTTGTTCCCCAACAAGAAAGCGGAATTTTTCTAGGAAACCGTACGTGTGTGTGTGTGTGGCTTATTCCACCGCTCTAGCCGTAGGCTAGACCAGAGGAAAAGGGGGACAGCTTTTGAGGGTCGTGTATAAGAGATTTCCGTTCCTCTGAAACACTCCTCCATAGCGGTTGATGATAACGTTAAAATGCTATGAAAATTTGGCAAAAATATTATATTCAATTCTTCCAAACTTCAGATATTTTCAAAACAAAGCATTCGAAAATATAAATTAAATATTAAATATTTCAGATTTTAAACCATCTCTTATAGTTTTAAGTTAATAAAAATTTCTAGAGAATTCCATTAAATATTTCATCTCACTAGCATAATATTTTTCACACGTTTTCCCATATAAATTTTATTTCTTCATTGATTTCAGGAACCAAAAATTTAAACTTCTATAATTACCATTTTGTTACACAGAAGATACATTTTAACAGCCGTAAAAATATTTACACATTCTGAAACACTGCAAGTGGTTAAAAAATGTTATAAGTGTAAATTTTGTATAATTAAAACATAATAATACACAAATTATTTAAATGTGTCATGTTACAATCACATGTTTTATCCTATGAATTTTATATTTCATTGTTAAACGAATTACACTCACACAACACGATAAAAGAATATTGCAGTTCACACACAGAATTACTTATTGTTTCGTATATGTAATGAAATTTCGGAAAAAGAATTATTTTAACAAACCAAAATTAGATAATATTAAATTTTAGAATTAAGGTTATAACATAATATTCCATTTTTGGCATGATCTCAAGGTTAGTACAAAAAGTGACACAGTACCCAATGACTGCTCAAAGGTTATGCTTGAATATATATGGTTATTTACACTACTATACATTTTATATAAAATAACACTTTCAAAAAAAAAAAGAATTCATTAAACTTTCTTCAAATTATTTAATCCTATTCTAAATTTCCTTCAAGTTAATCATTCAATGCAATTTTTCTAGATATTCACCAATGTTAACCTAAATTATCACAATTAATTTCAACAATAAATATTGCTAATAGATACACACATCATTGATAATCAATTCCACCAGTAATAAAATTCCTCATCATAACTTTGTTACTACAATTACATTCATCAATAATCTTACTAACAGTTATACACCTCAATAATAATAGGTTTTGCCAATAATTAAATTCCTCAACATAACTTTGTTATTACCAATTAAAATCATCAGTAACATTTATTAATAGTTACACACATCATAGTCAAATCATCATCATCATTTCTCAACATAACTTTGTAATTAATATTTAAATTATTTTCAATCTTTCACTCAAAATCTTAAAATTTTAGGAATGCCGAAATTAGAGTTCCAAATGACTTCCCTAAATGACTTCATTAATATAAAATACTCTGAAACAAATGCTCCTACCTTGGCTGACATCGATGACACCACATGTATACAAATGAGTTTCAGTCCTCGGACTCATTAACACACAGGTATGAGGATAATAATCCGTTGCGTCATAATTGGCTGTCCACGTAGAGTATCAGTAAACACAGTCTGGAAGTCACCACTCAGTTCTTGGTCCTTGTGCAAGGGTGCAGAGTCTCACGGCTGGCATGGAGTTGATCGTTGTGGTCAAGGAAACAGGCTCAAACTCTTAGCGTCAGTTCCAGATCATTGGGCAAGGGTGCAGAATCTCTCAGCTGGCATGGGGTTGATCCTTGTGGCTGAGGGAACAAGCTCAAATCCGTGTAATCTGGTAATCAACTGTTTTATCATGCAAGGGTCAATAGCGACATGGTTTCACTCTTGCTTTTGGTTTCAACTCATTTATTCTATATGTTTCCACGACAGTATATTTTCTTTCATATTGCAAATGGAAATTTCGCTCCAAATGAACGTCGTTTCTCACCAGAATTTTCAAGAGAACTGCAAACAAATTATAGTATTGTATGATTTGTTAACCCTACACTGCATGATGTTGCCAATTGGCTACACCAACTGGCCGGCACGCCACTGGCCAGTAAAATGTAGCCATATGGCAACCCTAAGCACCAAAAGCAAGTATTGGACATCTTTAATGCAATTTTCCCCATTTATCCTCACCAGATGGCAATACTGGCCTGTAACATAGCAGTAAATGAAACCATAGGGAGGGACTCTTGAAATCACTTGAATGACCAAATTTCGAAGTTATTATTTACAACTAAATGTTTTTTAATGTCCATTAAAAAAATCGTATGTATAAAATTAACATTTATCTTTCATTTAACAGACTTTTTATGTTAAAGCAAACATTTAAAAATAATTTAGGCCATAATATATATCTGTTGCCATTTGGCAACATCATGCAGTAAGGGTGCTATGAACGAGTGATGGAGTGAACTAACCAAGTCAACACTGTAAAGCATGTGCTTCGTTTTTATTTCTTACTCTCTATTTTTTTTTGACGGTGCAGATTGAATTGTGAGTTATTGCCATATAATTTGAAGCAATTTACTTCTTTTTTAAAACTCTATAAGCTAGAATAATGGAAGCAGATAGGTATGTTTACTTCATTGATACAGAAGGTAAAATTAAATTATTGAGAGATGAAATATGGAATGCTCTTTCAAGTGGAAGTGATGAAAATTTGGATGATAGTGATGAAGATCCTACAGTTAATCCTAATGTTCTCTTTAATAGAAATCAAGAGGATAGTTCTGACAGTGAAAATGATTCAGAATTATCTTAGAATGAAGTGAATATTCGATATGAAAGTTCAACTTCAAGTAACAAGACGTTAGAGAAAAAAAGTAACAAAGTTCAAAAGAAAAATGTAAACTTATATGGAAGAAAAAGTCAAATAAATCCTGCGTTCATAACTTTCAGTGGAGATAGACAGCTACCTCAAAATATTTTGAATTTGGAAACACCTTATTACTTTCTTTCATATTTTTTTCCGCCGGAACCTATAACTTTCATTACCGAACAAACTATTCTATATAGTGTAGTTGGAATATCTCTCACTCAAAATTCTATGCGAGTTAACGAAGTTGAAAAAATTAGAAGATATCTTCATTTCAATGACAATAATGCATTTTCAACTGATTTGCAAAGAAGCCATGATAAATTTTACAAACTGAGACCTTAGATTGATCAACGTCAGAAATCATTTGAAGAAAAAAGGAATTTTATCTCTTGGAACTATTAGAAGAAATAGAATTCCAGACTGCAAACTTCCAACTGATAAGGAACTGAAACTATAGATTCGTGGATACATCACTGAATTTGTGGCTATATATGATGGATGTAAACTGTCAAATGCGTCATGGAAAGATAACAAAAGCGTCACATTGTTCTCCACATTTGCCGATATCAATCCTGCAAGTGAAGTAGAGCTCTTTAACAGGAAAGAAAAATATGTAAAAGTAAATTGTCCTTACATTATAACAACTTACAACAGGGGTGTCGAACTCAAACGCTAACTTGGGCCAAACAAACAAGGTTTAACTATAGGTGGGCCGCAAAAAAAAAACAATATTAATAGAAACGTAGGTTTATTACAGTATATTACCTAATTACAGTATATTCAACATAAATATACGCATTTTGTTAAATAATAGAAAAAATAGAGTATGATTAAAAAACATTTAACGAATCCTTCCTATCTTATTATAATTCTGCGTCGGTTAATTTATTATATATTATTGTGTGCCAATATATTGACCGGGCTGCAAAAATGTTCGTCGCGGGCAGCATGTGGCCCACGGGACGCGAGTTTGACACCCCTGACTTACAACAAGCACATGGAAGGTGTGGACTTACTTGATAGTTTGATTGGAAGGTATAAAATAATCATGCGAAGCAAAAAGCTTTACTTTCGGTTGTTCTACCATCTACAGACCTCACAATTATCAATGGTTCGGTGTTGTATAAGAGAATGCACAAACAAAAATTCAGTACTGAAAAGCCTTTAAAATTTCTTAATTTTAGATTGCAGTTAGCACAAACTTTGTGCTTACGTAGGCAATAAAAATCACTAAACAGAGAAACCATCAGAAACAGAGGAACTAATTGGGAAAAAAAAACACAAAAAAAATCTTGCTCAAGAGAGCTTCCAAAAGATATCATATTTGACATAACTGATCATTGGCCAGAGCAGTGTACAACAATGTAAAATGTTGAATTGCAAAGGATTTACAAGAGTATAGCAATAAATGCTTAGTTCCTCTATGTCTTTACAAAGAGGAAAAACTGTTTCAGAGACTATTATTTAAAGTATTTTTTCTTTGTTGAATGCATCGTGTAGCCATTTGGCACAGTTTGATTTTTTACTTTTTTATGTCTAACTGCATGGTGTTGCCATTTGGCAACAAAGTAATATTTAATTAAAAAATAATGAAAATTTAGAGTTAATTTTTTAAAAATATTTTTCCATGCTTTCTCATTATATTCAAATACATATATATTTTTTTCAAGGAAAAATAAAAAATCATGCAGTGTAGGGTTAAAACAGAAAATCGCTAAAATAAACAAACAAAATTCGTATTTAAATTTTTCATGTGCATAATATTTCCTATTTTATCGCAATTATAGATTAACTTCTATATGTACTCAGATTCCTCTCTCTTTGTCTCAATGTTTTTCAAAATTCAGAAAATCCCTAAAGGAATATAATATTGACAATACAACATTTTCGAAAAAAAAGTCATAATATTTCAACGATTAAATGAGAATTAACTCCTTACGTATCAGACATGTTTTCTTTCAATGTATGCGACTTGTAGCATTTTCCCACAATCACTTTAATACTGTTTCAGTCACTTCATCTCAGCACACACACCATGGACATTCCTTGCTTCATCTTCATATCACTTCTGTTGCTTTCTTATCAAATGTTTAAACTTTAAAAACTGCCTTTATCCTTCCTTCCTTCGAAACCTTGTGCTAGCAGGCTTTCCACGAAAATCATCTCAGTTTGTATACAGTGCTTTTGTCTGTTCTCCAATCCTCCATTTTTTCAGGTTATTAATGAGGTTGTATCTCCCAAAGAAGAAAATATTTATAGACATCAATTTATGGAGTTTGAAGTTAGAATTGATTAATAAATGCAAGTTATTCAAGGAAATAGACCAAGTACCTGAATTTTTGGAGAGACAGCCTCCTCATATCTACACCATCTCTTCGTTACCAATTCCGTACTAAAATACAAAAGAAACTCCTTTTAATCCGTATAATTAAGTTACTTCAGACTTCTTTTCACAACACATTTTCGTTTAACATTAATTTTGTTTAGATAAAAGGGAAAAATATTAGTTTTGCAATAAGAATACAATCTTTTCAATATCGAAATTTACTTATTAGTGTTCTGGTTTTGTACATACCTTACTGTATGAAATTGCATATTTATGTTATAGAAGGAAATATTTCTCCACGACATCATTACGTATCCATATTCAATTTCCTTTGATTCTATTTTTTTCTTAAAAACACTTAAAAAAATTTCGTTATTTTTGTGGTTTATTTTATTACATTTAGAGATTTTTACTTATTTAGTTTCAATATATTGTTTATATATGTTCCTATGAAATCAGCATTTTTTCTCAAGAAATGACACACCTTTTTCGCCTTTTTTTCGACGTACTTCCTCTCCGCATTTGTAGAATGGCTTCATAATTCCATAACGAAAATAATAACCGCTTGGTATTCTATGTTTTGTCAAACTCATTTGTCTAAAGTTCTGAAGAATGTATATGCCAGGAAATTTATATATACACTGCACCATTCCATACATGCCAAACAAAGTTCCCTTCCAATACATGTCTTCTCTGTCCAGAATATTCAAGTGAACTGCAAAAAAATAATATTAATGTATCATTTGGTAATTCATAGTATCGGAAAAAATAATCTTCATTTCTCAAATTATTATATACACAATATTACCTTTTTTGTAATCATAGATTCTCATCCATATGTACTCGTGTTCATTTCTCTTTGTTTTAATGTTTTTCTAGCTTCAGAAAATCCCTATGGAAAAAAATATTTAGAATGCCTCAATTTCGAATGTAAAATTTCATATTATTTCAACGATTAAATAAGATTTAACTGTTTACCTTTCAGACATTTTTTTTTCTTTCAGTAGAGGTTACTTTTTGTTTTTTCCCACAATATTCGCTGTAATTCGATTCCAGTCTCTTCCTTTCGGCACACACAGCTTGGACATTCCTTTCTCCATCTTCCTATATCTTCTGTTTTCATCCCAATTTTAAAAACATTAAACACTCTCCTTATACTCCCTGCCTTCGAAGCAGTATGCTAGCATTTTTTTTTCCTCGAATATTATTTCTTTCTGTAAACAATGCTTCTGTCTGTTCTCCTATCGACTAATTTTAAGGTTAGGAATGAGAATTTCTTTCCCTAAGAAAAGATTATTTATAGACATCATTTCATGGACTCTTTATGTTAGTATTTAATGATAAATGTAAGTTATTTTATAAAATCGAAGTGTCTTAATTTTCGGAAGGACAGTGTCCTCATTTCTTCTCCATCTCGTTGTTAGCAATTTGAGACTTAAATGCGACAGAAACTCCTTTTTTTCCATGGAATTAAGTTACATCAGATTTCTTTTCCAGGTTTGATTTCAAGATAACGTGTGTTTTATCTAGAGTGATAGAGAAATTAAGTTTTGCAATAACAAAACAATCAATGTGATATCAATCTTTCCTTATTAGTTCTGGGGATTTTACATACCTTAGAGTAGAAAACTGCATACCTATGTGACAAATGGAAATATTTCTCCACGACATCATTGTATATCCCCATTCTCGTAGATCAGACCGTTCCTCTGATTTTCCTTCTTTCCTGAAAAACACTTAAAAACTTTTTACGTTAGTTTTGTGGTTTGATTCAAATCTTTTGCATATTTATACTTACTTATTGTCATTCTGTGCTTTAATTAAGTAGATAAAAAACTGCATTTTTTCTGAGGTAATGTGTTTTTTACACCATCAACGACTTTTTTTCGGTATTGTTCCTCTCCACATTTGTGAAATGTTTGCAAGATAACATAATAAAAACTATAAACGCATAGTCTCCTGTGTTTTGGGAAACACATTAGTCTATAAATTCTGAATAATGTATATGGCATTGAAATTATCTGTATGCTGTAAAAGTGCATACATGCTAAACAAAGTTCCCTCCAAGTAAATATCATCTCAGGCCACAATATACTAGGGAACTGCAAAATAAATTATCATAATGTCTCATTTGGTACTATAAGAAATCAGATATAAGAAATTTTAAAACATTCTTAATCACTCCAATTTTATTACATGTAAATTATTCCCTTTTCTGCCGCAGTCGGAAATGCTCAACTATTTGTAATCGGATTTATCTTTTTTGGCGTCTGTATTAGTTATAAATATTTAGTAATTCATTTTTCTACTGTATAAAATCCAATTGTTTCACCTATTAAATAATAATGAACAGCTTACTTTTCAGCATATTTTTCTTACATAAGAAACAACTTTTAGCTCCTGAACGTGTCATCTAAACGTGTGTACAACTTTCTTTAAAAACTTTACATGATTTAGAAATACTTTTATTTATAACTATCTTTATGCTTGTTTATATCGATCTATAGTGATACCTTAACTGAAGAACTTCTTAAGAGAACCTTAACTGTCAGTATACAAGTGCAATTTTTTAAATTTTCCTGTCTGTTCAGAACTGTAAGCATCAGTTGTATGAAATAGCAATTATGTAAATCAAATCTGATGATGCAAATTTTGGGTAAACCAAACTTGGCGACAACCAAGTCTATAAATGAATACGAATGGATAGGAAGAAAAAAATATATTTTTTATTCAATACAGCCTGCATTTGTCTGTACTTATTTCTAATATCTTAAAGGTCCGATTATTTGAGACTCATTGCGCAGCATTTAAGCTGAAAAACCATGAAGGTAAAAGAAAGAGTTACAGCGCCCTGGAGAAACGGACCTGATAGAGTTGCCCGCCAATAGATAGCACGATATACTATTTTTCTCGTTTTATAAATGAATGCACCTTTAAACAATATTTTAAATTTGTTTGATATTTATTCCTTAAAGAGCCTGCATGTTATCCTCCTGTATGCGATAGTGTCTATGTATCTGCAATTAAACGAAATAAACCAATTGGAGAAGAGGAATCCAAGCTCTTTTTCCGCTCCTAAGGTGGGATCTTTGTTATAATTTGTTATTATGAAAAATTGTTGTGTAATAGCTTAAGAAAAATACAGCCGGTTACCATACATTTGGAAAATACAAAATTTTGCATAAAACAAGATTGTATTCATTATATACCGTCAGGAAAAAGGTATTCACAAATCTTTAAACAGCACAAATCTCTTTTCCTGTGCGAGATTATTTTTTATGGCGCCAAATTTTGGGATTGCATGTCAATATTGGTTTCTTCGTTAAGCTCTTTTGCTCTGAGTGGTTTTATTTATTTTTTTTATTTGTATTTGAAATATATTGTTTTCTTGCAACGTTTTTCATAAATAATAGAATTTGGTACTTTTCCATTAGCCGGACTCAAGTGATAAATCGCTAAATATGGTTCCCAAGTCGCTTTTCCAGGTGTTTAGTTTACTAATTGTAATTCTCGTGATTCGTTTGTGTCGATGAATAAAATATAGACGTAAACATGAATTTCATTCATTAAGTAAGTATTTAGTTAGAAAGCCAAAAAAATTTAATGTCTTTCAAAATGTATATAAAGGGATACTTTTCTTTGTCATCGACACAGATATTCAGCTAGGTACAATTGCAAATGGCAGCGTGCCGTTTCTCAATGTTTATTTATATCGCCTTTAACCCTCATAATCACTTAATCTTTAGTGCGATTGTGAGGAAAGTAAATATAGTTTTTTGTTCTTAATTAGTTACAAAATTTGGTACTTTTCCGTTAGCTGAGTACCAGACAAAACCGCCAAGTTTATAAGTTGGTGCAGTTATCGCCAATTCTATATGTGCACGTGAAAGGAATATTTAACCCTGGTGGACTTTTATTTTTATTACATTTAATTCACACTAATCACACTAATAAATGAATATATATATATATATAAAATAATGATTTTTTTTAAAATCAGTTTACATGACAGCAGTTTACAATCACAGCAGGGATGAAATTGTAAATTTCGTTTACAACTGCTGAAAATAAATTTGTCTTAATATGCAAACGTCGCCACATAAATCCAATTAAATAACTCTAAATGGTTCCTTGCAGTTCCACGCTGACGTTTATTCGCATCATCTCGCAGAACCCCACAACCGCTCTATTGTCTGGGTGTGGCATCTGGTTTTGGGGTCCACAAAATTATACGAGTGATTGACAGAAAAATGTCCAAATCCGGAATTTTTCAGTTCTCCAGTTTTCAGTGACGTAGCGAGCATAACTGGTGCCCGGGGCACGATACCTTTTTTGCCCCCCCCCCCTTCCGAATAACATATAGTAATATTATATATAGAATTATTGAGAAGGACCATTTGACGCCCCTCTGCGAGTGGCGCCCAGGGCGTGATAGACCTCCTCCCCCCCCCCCTCTCGCTACGCCACTACCAGTTTTGTATCCTTTCCAACAGTCGGAAAATATGGTACGACCATCAGCTATATGCTCCTCTATCGCGGCCATTAAAGTGGTTGCTGTTCGATCTGGGACTGCAACAAGGAAACATTCTTTATAGTTTCACAACACAACCCGCCGAAAACCCAACTTTTAAGATTGGCGGTTTTTGTCTGGTACCCAGCTAACGGAAAAGTACCTTTTATTTATATGAATTTGTCGTTTTGGAGGTTATTATGAGTCTCCGAACATAATCAATTTCTCCAACATGATCCATGCCTGCTGATACGCCACCTTTTCCCAGCGTTTCGTGTGTGAGATTGCTTCTCCAAAATTTAATATATCTTAGTTATTTGGCCGTTTTTATTGGATTGTCAGGTTGACGACTTTTCATTGTCGCCAATGGTGATACTTGTTAGGACGAATTCCAACTGCGCCCGGCTAACGGAAAAGTGCCTAATATTTTTTTCAATATTTTATATATTAAAATAATTTAACGTTGTTTATTTGTTAATTATATAGTTAATTAGAGTTGAATTTTGGTGTGGATCTAGATCAGAGGTGCCTGATGTTGCACGTCAGACTGTGACCAACGGGAAGAATTTCCGTAGAGGTTTGAATGAATGCTTGAATTTTAATGGAAAAATTGGAGGTGTGGGTAAAATTGTAGAATTTGATGGGAGCTCTCATTTTGAGTACAAAAATTTATTCAAAGATAATCGAAATAAACACAGAAGTAATTCCGACATCCTAAAAGAAAGCGCGACATCTATCCCAAAATCTAGTTTAGAAATGAGGTAATACCAAAATAATAAGTTCCAAATGTAAAGTAACTGCCTGTGACAATAAATATACATAAACAAGTTATTAATAACCAATTAAATTATTTGGGGTATTTCAGTCGCAATTATTTAATTAGCTATTGATAGTCAAATTCAATTATTAGCAAGTACCAAATCTGACTTTTTATCACCATATTTAGTGACTGTGGCACAATCTTAGAAACTGAAATACATAACTGACATATTTGGCAATAAATCGTGTAAGATCGGGAAATGCAGTCAAACCGAATGATAAAGTACTGTACTTTAACATTAGGAATGAATTTGTTAATCGTAAATGACCTAAACACCTTTTAGGGTCTATCCCAATATACGGTCCAGCGGTTTTATGATATTCACCATAAAAGTGATACTGTCGCCAAATGCAATTGTTATTATCCTATAATGATACATCTTATTGCGATGAGCAGTCTCTTAAAATTAGTCTACTCTACGCACAACCTTCCCATAAGGCTACGCGATAAAAGAACACTCGCGCTCGGCTTTTGTTGCTTACTTTTATCTTTAAATGCGCTGTTTAAACTTGTTTGAAAGTAATTTGCTTTGTTTTTGTTGAAGATATCTGAACTTTTCATCTACTCCCCTTGATAACTCTTCCGCGATTTCGTTTTCTTTTATTGTCTTTTGTACAATTCTGCTTGCTGATTGACTGTATTCTCCGGCGTTTGAAATGGATGAAAAAAAATGAATTTATCTTTTTTTTCGTTTGGAATCAGAGGGTCAGAAGAGTGTTTTGGATTTTTGTATGAATGGGGGGGGGGGTTAATTTTTAAATCGTATGAATAAACTGACTGTCAGTTACTGATGAAGCTGACCTCAAGAAATTATATTAGCAACGATTTTCTTGGCGGTGTCGTGTAAAAGGTTCATATTCCGTTAGTTGGTCTGTGAGAAGTGGTACTTGATTCGACGAGAGCAAGTTGTCTTTGATTAATATTTTAAATTTGACGTTACTTTCCCATTCTACCTTCCTGTCGTCAACTAGAATGCTAAAAAGTAGCCAATTACATTTGTACATTTCAGTACGAGAGTCTCCACAGTTCTCCAGCATGTAATAGCTTCAATCAACTGTAATGTTTTTCGACATCAATAAATGCTTTTGGCAAAACTTTATAGATGATAATCCAGAGCACCAGCAGTATATGAAACGTCAACACGTAACAAGCGACTTCCTTCGACCCATGTTTCGACGCGAATCCCGAATTTTTGGAACTAGTATGATATACCCCCCCCCCCCCCCCCCAATGGCGATTTTGGCAATTTTTTTTTTTTTTTTGTCGCCAAGCAGAACGCGTGTCTTTGAAACTGGAAATTCCGGAAAGTCCCAAAAATACGCATTTTTTATACTGTACAACCACAGAAAAGCACAAAAAACACATAAATAGAAAAAATAAAAGTTAAAAAATAATAAGAAATTTGTTTTATCTCCCCCCACTTGCGACAAAAAGTCAGAATAGTGCAACTAATAATAATTCATTTAAATAAACATAAAATACATCTTGGTTAAATATATATTTCTTGATTAAACATAAATTAAAGCATAAATACAATAGAAAAAAATACATGTTGGTAATAGAATTTTTAAAAAACTTATCTATACCGAAATTTTGTACTCCAAGTTAATCCCCGAAACGATTTCAATAAATTTATTAAAACAATCTACATTTGATGCTAAACATGATTTCCGAAACATGTACATCGCTAGGTAGAATTTAAAATCTGCCTTACGATTGTAACCCCGAACCATGCCGAATAGATTTCTCAGTGTTACATTGCTCACCCCTCCAATAACTTTCCTACAAACAAATGTAAAACCCTCAGAATAAGAACTTTTAACTTTAATCCTCATCTCTGACCCACATTTTTTGCAATTCGAGCCCCGACCTCCAACTGTTTTTTAATATTTTGACGGAGCATTACGCCAAAGTAAAAACCGGCAACACAACAACCAAAACAAAGGGGGCCAGATTTGGCGAGAAATCTCATGGGGGATATATCATACTTGTACCGAATTTTTTACTCCAAAATATGTCCACTACCATCGCATACCTGTACCATCGAGGGTATGTGGCACGGCATCAAACAAGTCTCTACGTGGTATTCGGGAATGGAAGAGTCAAGTTGATCCTTACCTCGCCGAATTCATGTGGCGCCGCTCGTACCAAGAAAAATATCAACCACAGTTCAAGTCTTTTTTTTAAGACAATTGCGTCAATTTATCCGCCGAAAGATAAAGATGCGCCCTCACCCCTCGTTAAAAGGCCTATGGATAACGACTTGGATGACAAAAAATGAGGTTGGTGCTTTTATTTTAAATTTTGCCTTATAAACATTGATAATTTCATTTTCTGTTTATTTTTCTTGTACATTTTATTTACTATTACTTTCCTGTTTTCTTTATTGTTTACCGTTATTTTTATCCGCCATGCTCGCTTATTGCATCGCTAGCAGTTTCATAGCGTAGCCGGCAGTAGAAAGATCCGTGGGATGTTTTTATATAGCCATCATGTTGGCAAACTCTCACATGGTTGCTATAAAAAAATATCCCGTGTCAAGAGCTGATCCACCATCTTCTTTGTCCCATTACTGGCATAGGCGTAAAGTAGATATCGGGAAAAATTTGCCAAATGGTGGTGGACTGTATATTGAGAACTAACATATATATATATATATATATATATATATATATATATATATATATATATATATATATATATAGATAGATAGATAGATAGATAGATAGATAGATAGATAGATATATATATATATATATATATATAGATAGATAGATAGATAGATAGATATAGATATAGATATATAGATATATAGATATATATATATATATATAAACATATATATATATATATATATATATATATATATATATAATTTCATAAAAAGTTATAATTACATATAAATTTGTTTTAAGCTATAAAATTACTACCTCAATTCTTAAAATAATATGAATGAATGTTATAATACCTAAAGAATCTGTTTTTCCCAATTTACATAGCCGAAATTCACTATTTGATATTTCCATTCACTTACCATTCAGCTAAAAAAAATTATGCGCCTATTTTTTGCGCCAAAAATCGAGTTGGCATTTCTTGGCGTTGATTGGCTTCCTGGCGACAGTTTGGCGAAACTTTTCTCAAGATAAAATTTTCGGGAAATGAAAATTTTAGCTTGAGTTGCGGAGCGCATTTTTTATCCAACCTACTCTCTCCAAATCCGGGCAGCAACTGACGCTCTCGACGATTTTGTCAAGCGAACTTAAACAATTAAATCATTGTTACCGCACTGTTGGTAACAATTAAACGCACTTTAATAATTAAAAGTCTATTATTGCATCACAATGTAGTTAATTGTTGCTTAGTTTTACGTCATATGACGTCATATTCTATGAAAAATTATAATTAAATATATATATTATATATATATATATATATATATATATTTGAGAAATTTTATTCCACAGAATTAAAATTTCATTGATTTTCATATCATGAAGACGATAAAATCAGTAAAATACGTGATACTCTATGAAATATTACAAATTCTTCCTAATGTTCACTAAATTTCCTATCAAGGAAAAACATTTTAAGCGTGTCTAAAACTCTCGAAAACCTAAAGAAAATCTCAAAAACACAGAAAATATGCATAATAACATTAAAAGCACTTGCATGAGATTCAAAGTCAGGGATTTTTTCATAGGAAAGTCATAATTTTCTCACATTTTAGTCTTGTTTACTAAAACAGATATCGTTATTACAAACACGGGAACACAACTTTTCAATTTTTTTCAGCTTTGATTTTACAAAGTAACATTAAATTTAGTTCTCTTTACTATTAAAAAGTATGTTTTTACAAGTTTAAGCCTGCAAATAACAAATTTTTACTAATTTCTCAAAGAAAATTGTATATTTAGCATCGCTGTTATCAAATTTTCAGTAGTATGCAACGTCATAAAAATGCACTAAACTTTGGAAAACTCGGTTTTTTTTTAATGATATGATTTTAAGTCTTACGAAATAAATAAACTTTAACCTTATCATGTTTAATCTATCGTTGTTCTTAATAAACATGCACCTTAAGTTCCGATTTCAAGCACAAAATAAAATATTTAATTGAATTTCTGCATGTAGTTTACTGCTTTTCTTTTAAAAAGTAACGTGAAATTTAGATTTTTATGCAAGTAAGAATTATGTTTCATAATTTTAAGTCTGGAAATAACTAATTTTTACTAACTTCTTGAAGAAAATAGTATATTCAGCATCGTTGTTATCAAATTTTTGGTAGTATGCAACGTCATGAAAATGCACTAAACTAGCAAACTCTCGTTTTCTTAATGATATGATTTTAGGTCTTACGAAATAAATCAATTTTAAGTTAATCATATTTAATCTATCGTTGTTCAAAGTAAACTGATGCCCCTTAGGCTCCGATTTCAAGCATAAAGTAAAATATTTGATTGAAAGTGTGATGTGTGTTTTGTTATTTCAACGAGTAAAATGGTCAGTTTCTGGAGGTATTTTGCAACTTTTCGTTCAAAAAGTAACATGAAATTTAGATTTTTATGCAAGTAAGAATTATGTTTCATAATTTTAAGTCTACAAATAACTAATTTTTACAAACTTCTTGAAGAAAATAGTATATTCAGCATTGTTATTATCAAATTTTTAGTAGTATGAAACGTCATGAAAATGCGCTAAACTTTAGGAAACTCTCATTTTCTTAATGATATGATTTTATGCTTTACGAAAAAAAATCAACTTTAAGCTAATCATATTTAATCTATAGTTATTCAAAGTAAACTAGTGCACCTTAGACTCCGATTTCAAGCATAAAGTAAAATATTTGATTGAAAGTGTGATGTGTTTTTTGTTATTTCAACGAGTAAAATGGTCAGTTTCTGCAGGTTTTTTGCAACTTTTCATTTAAAAGTAACATGAAATTTAGAATTCATGAATTTTATGCAAGTAAAAGATATGTTTCATAATTTTAAGTATCCAAATAACTTATTTTTACTAACTTCTCAAAGAAAATGGTGTACTTAACATCGAAATTTTCAAATTTGTAGTTGCATGCAACGTAACGAAAATGTACTTAACTTGAAAAAAACTCATTTATTTTAATCATATGATTTTATATTTTACGAAGTGAACATCTTTAACCTAGTCATATCTAATCTATCGTTGTTCAAAGTAAACTGATACAATTTAACCTCTGATATTTCAAGCATAAAAGTAAAATATTTAATCGAATTTCTCCAGGTTCTTTTAAAAAGTATGATGAAATTTTGATCTTTATGCAAGTAAAAAATATGCTTTCATAATTTTAAGTCTGCTAATAACTAATTTTTATTATCTTCTCCAGGAAAATGGTACATTTAGTACCGTGATTGTCAAATTTGTAGTTGCTTGCAACATCATGAAAATGTACTAAACATTAGAAAATTCTCATTTTGCTAATGATATGATTTTATATGTTATAAAGTAAATCTACTTTAACCTAATCATATTTAATCTATCGTTGTTCAAAGTAAACTGATGCCCCTTAGGCTCCGATTTCAAGCATAAAGTAATATATTTGATTGAAAGTATGATGTGTTTTTTGTTATTTCAAAGAGTAAATAGCTTCTGCAGGTATTTTGCAACTTTTCGTTTAAAAAGTAACATGAAATTTAGATTTTTATGCAAGTAAGAATTATGTTTCATAATTTTAAGTCTACAAATAACTAATTTTTACAAACTGCTTGAAGAAAATAGTATATTCAGCATTGTTATTATCAAATTTTTAGTAGTATGAAACGTCATGAAAATGCACTAAACTTTAGCAAACTCCCATTTTCTTAATAATATGATTTTATGTCTTACGAAATAAATCCATTTCAAGCTAATCATATTTAATCTATCGTTGTTCAAAGTAAACTGATGCCCCTTAAGCTCCGATTTCAAGCATAAAGTAAAATATTTGATTGAAAGTGTGATGTGTTTTTTGTTATTTCAACGAGTAAAATGATCAGTTTCTGCAGGTATTTTACTACTTTTCATTTAAAAAGTAACATGAAATTTAGAATTCATGAATTTTATGCAAATAAAAGATATGCTTCATAATTTTAAGTCTCCAAATAACTTATTTTTACTAACTTCTCAAAGAAAATGGTGTATTTAACATCGAAATTTTCAAATTTGTAGTTGCATGCAACGTAACGAAAATGTATTTAACTTGAAAAAACTCATTTATTTTAAACATATTATTTTATATTTTACGAAGTGAACATCTTTAACCTGGTCATATTTAATCTATCGTTGTTCAAAGTAAACTGATGCACTTTAAGCTCTGATTTCAAGCATAAAAGTAAAATATTTAATCGAATTTCTCCAGGTTCTTTTAAAAAGTATGGTGAAATTTTGATCTTTATGCAAGTAAAAAATTTATTTTCATAATTTTAAGTCTGCAAATAACTAATTTTTACTATCTTCTCCAGGAAAATGGTACATTTAGTACCGTGATTGTCAAATTTTTAGTTGCTTGCAACATCGTGAAAATGTATTAAACATTAGAAAATTCTCATTTTGCTAATGATATGATTTTATATGTTACAAAGCAAATCTACTTTAACCTAATCATATTTAATCTGTCGTTGTTCAAAGTAAACTGTGACACTAGGGTGGTCCAAAAAAATTAACTTTCGTAATATATTGCTCCACAAGGTTTATTTTATTATTTTACATGTAAATAATGCGCACAATTTTTTTTCTCCAAAATAATAATATTTACAGGTCATTAAAGTTTAAACTTTAAAAGTTCAGATTAACAAAGATTTCTTGGAAGTAGTAGGAAAGCTCTTTTGATGGTTTGCTACTAGACGAAGCAGGAATTGTTTTTGTTCTTCGTCTTTTGTAAGGGTTTAATTATATTTTTGTATTAGGCTTATAGCTCTTTCATCATTGCCATTTACAACTTTCATTTTTAAGCACCTTTCTCGAAAGTCACAAAAGCAAGGATCACTTTCCCACTGAGATGGTGATTTTTCTATGAAGGCTTGTGATTTAATTTTACCTCCTTTAACCACGGCATCAAAGTATTGTTTTGTCTTTTCAGTCATAAGTTCTTAGATCTTTACATTTTGCTCTTCATTTTTTAGTTCCAGTCCATAATCACGGGTAGGTTTTGGTGGACGATCAAGATTTTGTATCATTTTCATTTTTGTTTCATTTTTGTGTCAATGCTGACTCTGTTATCAAAAAAATCTAATGCTACTAAGTGCTCAGATAAATACCATAGGTGTCTGGAAAATGACGATAATGCTATATTTGCTACAAAAAATTTGGATATTTCTTCAGGTCATTTAAAAACTGAATATCATTGTAAGGGGCTTTAATAGCATGCGGTGCTTCATTCCAATATTTAATATATATTAGGCTCACAAAAAGGCACAATTCTGTAATCTTACCAGATTCTTCAGAAGGCAGCTTAAATTGTTCTCGAAAGAGGAATATTTTTAGTGCATAAATACCTTTAGTCATCCATCGAGCGTGATGTGTGGGTCAAGGAGCGCGAAACGACTGATTATTATTATCTCCTCCAAGAAAAATTAATGATCTCTTTATAGTCATCCCTTATAGTTGGAGATTTAAGTGCTTTTGGTAGAAATGTTAACATATATTCTCTCAGTTTAGTAAAGTTTGCATTGTCAAATAGTTCCTTAGTTGCTGGATTATAAGCAGATTTATCTACACTGCTGGCCACTGTAATTGCAACACCCTGAAGGAAACATGCAAATAACATGAAATTTACAACATGCATTAGCGGAGGTGAGATATGCAAAGGATTAGAATTTCAGCGCAGACGCACATCACGCGCGCCTGTGGCGCCACTTCATAGAGCTATTTAAGGCTTGGAGATTTCGACGATTTCAAGTTCGGCAATTGTGTTTTTCTTGTGGTTTTTTAAAAAAAACGATCAATTATGCCTCGTCGAAAACAGCGATCATCTTTTGATCAAGTATCCAAGTTCGACAGAGGAAGGATAGTGGCCTACCGAGATTGTGGATTATCTTTCAGGGAAATTGGTAGTCGTGTTGGACGAAACCAAACAACTGTAATGCGGATATGTGATCGTTGGATGCAGGAGGGTACGACGGACCGGCGTGTTCGATCGCATCCACCTCAGCGCACCACTTCACGTGATGACAGGCAAATTGTGCGCATGGCAGTGACGGATCGCTCAGTCACATCACGAACCATAGCACAGCACATGCAGTCTGTAACGCATCATCCAGTGTCTGCGCGTACCATTCGACGCCGTTTACAGCAGAGTGGTCTGTCCGCAAGACGTCCATTGCTTTGTCTACCCTTGACGCAGAACCACAGACGTCTCCGCCGCCAATGGTGTGATGACAGAAGGATGTGGACGGCAGAATGGAATGAAATTGTCTTTACAGACGAGTCACACTTCTGTCTGCAACACCACGATGGTCGCATTCGAGTTTGGAGACACCGTGAAGAGAGGATGCTGAACAGCTGCGTTATGCACCGCCACACTGGTCCTGCACCGGGTATTATGGTATGGGGCGGTATTGGATATCACTCTCGCGCACCTCTAGTACGCATTGCCGGTACTTTAAACAGCCAGCGCTACATCTCCGAGGTGTTGGAGCCAGTTGTCCTTCCTTACCTTCAGGGCTTGCCCACAGCCATATTTCAACAGGATAATGCGCGACCACACGTGGCACGCATTGTCCAACGGTTCTTCGTCAATCGCCAGATTGAATTGCTTCCCTGGCCGTCTCGCTCTCCGGATCTTTCGCCAATGGAAAACATGTGGTCCATGGTTGTTCTACGATTGACCCAGATTCCATCCCCAGCTGCCACAGCAGATCAACTTTGGCAACGTGTGGAAGCTGCTTGGTCTGCTGTACCCCAAGAACTCATCCAAAGTCTCTTTGAATCAATGCCGAGGCTTGTGGCAGCGGTGATCTCCAACAATGGCGGCTACTCTGGCTACTGATTTTGGCAGGAACCACACTTCACAGAAGTCTATAAATTTAACCATTTGATACTTGGTCAACATGTTATCTACAAAATAAATTTTGTTGTGATATCTCTTGTCTTTCTTGGTGTTGCAATTTGGGTGGCCAGCAGTGTATTTCCGGCCATACATTCTTAAAACGCTTAAATATTACAGTTTCTGGACCTTCAGATGGGCCGAATATAACAGAAAACACGCTGGATAACAATCTCCATTATATGGTGATGACATGGAACCCAAATAAGATCGGTCCCTAAATATTTTTGAATTCTGATGCATGCACCTTTGTGTAAACCAGTATTAGCGGCTGTGGTATCGAACACCAGTCCTTTCATTTGAGATATAATATTCCATTTCTGGACTGTCTCAATACATGCTTTTGCTTGTAATTCTCCAGTTCTTCTTTCAATCTTCGGAATTCCAAGGAGCTTCTCTTGACCATTTCCTGAAACAATAACGGCAACTCGATCAACTTTTGTTTTTGATCCATCAATATCTGGTAACATCTTACCACCCCAGTGTAATAACAGAGGTTCATCTAGAGAATTTTTTTCTGTTTCTGCAGCTTGTTGCCTCCCTTTTCTTCTATGTTTCCTTATTGAGCTTCGAGAAAAGGTTTTGAGAAATATCGTTCCCACGTGCAACAGCTCCAGCCACGAATACAGCTTTCCGATCAGAAATATTAACACAATCTAGTACACCTACAACTTCAGGAGACAAATATATTTTTTACATATTTCTTTTCAGCAGCTTCGGGAACGGTAGTTGTAGTATTGAGATCGGATTGGGATGTAGATAACAGCGGCAGGTACTCTTCTTCGCTTTCAAATTGAATTCTTTTCTATCGAATGTGAAGTTTCTGAGTCTGATAATTCTTGATTTTTTCTATCCTAATTTGTAATTTTGCTTCTCTTTCTTCATATCGTTCTTTCGTTAACTCTTTATCATCTTCCCAGTTTCTGTTTCTTATTTCTTTTTGTGTAGTTTTCATGTCAACTCATAGAACAACAAAAACATCTTTCTGCTTTTGAAAGAATTCTCTGTCTTCTTTGTTGCTTATTTGGCTGATGGCATCATTGGTAGATATATCAAATAACTTTTCTAATTTAGCCTTCAAAATGTTTTCTTTAAGTCTATCTTTTCCTGAATTTCTATTTTTATTCTTTTTTAGGCCTAGATATCATTCAAATAGTTTTTTAAGTTTCCTGATGGACGAGTCTATCCACTAAGTGGGTATTCTAGCCCTTTGCCATATTTCGCACAAATGTTGAGCGACCTCTTAATATTATCGGATTGGACTGAAATTTTATTTACATACATTTTGAATACAGAGGAACAAAATTGGGCTTGTGGAAGAAAGATTCTTACACTTTTATTTTTTAACATTATGTCATGGACCACCCTTCTGTGACACCTTAGGCTCTGATTTCAAGTAAAAAATAAAATATTTAAATGAATTTCAGCAGGTAGTCTTACAGCTTTTCTTTTAAAAGTAACATGAAATTTAGATTTTTATTCAAGCAAAAAATATGTTTCCATAATTTTACGTCTGCAAATAGCTTATTTTTACCATCTTCTCCCAGAAAATGGTATATTCTGTACTGTAATTTTCAAATTTGTAGTTATTTGCAACGTCATAAAAATGTAGTTATCTTGAAAAAACTCATTTTCTTTATATGATATGATTTTATATTTTATGAAGTAGATCACTTGAACATAATTGTATTTAATATATCGTTGTTCAAAGTAATTTGAAACACCTTAAGTTCTGATTTCAAGCACAAAATAAAACCTTTAATTGCGTATCTGAAAGCATGATGGGTTTTTTGTTTGTTTGTTTGGGTGTGTGTGTGCTATTTCAACTAGTAGAATGATGAATTTCTGTCGGTAGTTTACAACTTTTCTTTTAAAAAGTAGCATGAAATTCAGATTTTTATGAAGTAAAGAATATGTTTTCACAAGTTTAAGTCTGTAAATAACTAATTTTTAGCATCTTCTAGAGAAAAATGGTATATTTATTACCGTAATTTTCAAATTTGTAGTTTCATGCAACGTCATGAATATGTAGTACTAAACTTGAGAAAACTCATTTTTTCAATGATATGATTTTACATCCTACGAAGTAAATCAATTTTGGCCGAATCATATTTAATCTATCGTTGCTCAAAGTAAACTGATGAGCATTAGGCTTTGATTTGAAGCATAAAATAAAATATTTAATTGGAAGTATGCTGTGTTTTTTTTGTTATTTCAACGAGTAAAATGAGGAATTTCTGCAGGTTCACAAAAAACAAAATTTCCTTGAAGATATATTCGCTTTAATTTAAAAATAACAGGGCTTATGCATTGTTCTTTTACAGTTCCCTTCAAAATTTCTGTATTTTACTGAAATACATCACACATTATGAATCTAATGCTGTAAATCTAAAAATCAGAATAGCATGAGTCTAAAATAAGAAATGAGTTGTATTCTTTCAACCACAATGGGTTAAATGTGCTTGCTTTTTATCAATTTTTTAGCATTTCATGTAATTACTCTATCCATATCTTTAGAAATCTATCTGCACAAGGGATCGTTCCAGACATAGCTTCAGTCTAAGGGTTTCAGAATCAAAACAAACCAAAATCCTTTGCTGAAGCAATAATATACGACAGATAATATTATGCTAAAGACGAGATTTTTTGAAAATAAACAACCGGACAGAATGGGATTTTCAAGTATCTGCTTCTAAATACTGCTTGTTCCAACAGCTCAAGTTATGAGCCCTAGACTTGTATTTGCGACTAAAATCTACATGATTTTCTTAGCAAGTAAAATAGCTCTCTAAGCGTATAAAACGAATTTTTCCTTCACACACTTCAAACTTGAAAATCGCTTACGACTCATTATTCCATCCTTAATTTGGTGTTTGACAGTGTCTCTTACTTCACCTCCTTTGGACTTTCTCTAATTCCTTCCTTTTGAAGTTCTTTTCTCAATAATCTTCTGTAGTTGTTGATTAGAATTTTTGCTCTCTTTGAAGTTTTTTTATAGGTTATTCCCGATTTCTGATCATAAATCATTCAGAAATTTGCAATGTTAAAATACATGGACAAATTCTCTTCGACTTTGGATTTACTTCTCAGTTTTACTTCTGAGATAGTTTTAAAGCTGTTTTTACATTTCGAAATCTTCCTCATAGTAGGTTAGAAATTTAATCTCTTGAAAAGCTTAATATACTTGGGTAAATTCTCTTCAATTTTCGGTTCACCTTTTAGTTTTACGTGTGTAATACTTTTATGGATGCGTTTGAATTTTGTAATATTCCTTATTAGAGGCTAGATTTTTTGTTTCCTTGAAAGGTTTCATATACTTGGAGAATATTTTGTTTAATTTTTCGTTTGCTTCAGTTTTACGCCTAATACATTTATGGTTCCTTTTACATTTCGGAATGTTCCTCATAATGGATTAGAATTTGTGTTTCCCTGAACAGTTTAAAATACTTGAGCGAATTCTCTTTAATATTTCGTGTGTCTTATAGTTTAACTTCTGTAATAATTGTATGGGTGCATTTGCATTGCGAAATCTCCCTATAAGTAATCTAAAATATTTGTTCTCTTGGAAAGTTTAAAATACTTCCGCAAATCCTCTTCAATTTTTGGTTTAGCATTTAGTTTTACGTCTGTAATACTTTTATAGGTGCCTTTACATTTTGGAATTTTCCTCAAAATAGATTAGAATTCTTCTTCCTCCAAAAATTTTAAATACTTGGGCAAATTCTTTTCGATATTTGATTTGTCTCATAGTTTAACTTCAGTAATAATTTTATTGGTGCGTTTACATTTCGAAATCTTTTTCGTGGTCGACTGGGACTTTTCTTCTCTTCAGAACTTTAAAATTCTTGGACAAATTCTCTTCCATTTTTTGATTGCTTGTTGGTTTTACGTCTGTAATACTTTTACTGGTGCATCTGAATTTCTAAAACTTCCTCATTATAAGCTAGAATTTTCTTTCATTGAAAGGGTTATATACTTGGATAAATTATCTTCAATTCTTGGTTTGAATTTTACTTTTATGTTTGATATACTTGAACGAGGGCGTTTGCAGTTCAAATGGTGCCTCGTTATAGGCAGTAATTTTTTTTTTCTCCTGAAAAGCATACTTGAGCGAACTCTCTTCAATTTTTGGTTTGCCTCTTAGTTTCATACCTGCAATACTTTCACGGTTGCACTTGCATTTCTCAAACATCCTCATGGTATGCTAGAATTTTTATTCTCTTGAAAAGTTTATATTAATATTGCAAATTTTCTTCAATTTTTGAATTCACCTCTTAGTTTTACGTCTAAATACTTTTATGGGTGCGTTTGCATTTTCAAATATCTTCCTTATAATAGACTATAATCTTTGTTCCCCCTGAAAAGTTTAAAATATTTGGACAAATTCTCTTCTATATTTGGCTTGTCTCATAATGTAACTTCTGTAATAATTTTATGGGTGCGCTTGAATTTCGAAATCTTCCCGGTAGTATCTAGAATTTTTCCTGTCTTGAAAAGTTAAAAATTCTTGAGCAAATTCGCTTCATTTTTTTTTATTTCCTCTTAGTTTTATGTCTGAATACGTTTACAGGTGCTTTTGCATTTTGGAATATTTTCATTGTATACTAGAATTTTTGTTCCCCTGAAAAGTTTAAATTTCTTGGGCAAATTCAGTTCAATTTTTCTATTGCCTCTTAGGTTTACGTCAGTAATACTTCTAGGGCGTATTATAGGCTAGAATTTTTGTTTCCTTTAAAAGTTTAATATACTTCTACTAATTCTCTTCAATTTTCGGTTGGCCTCTTAGTTTTACGTCTGCAACACATTAATGGGTGCGTTTGCAATTTTAAAACTTCCTCATTGTAGGCTAGAATTTTTTTTCTATTGAAAAGTTTAAAATACTTGGGCAAATTTCTTCAATTTTGGAATCATTTCTTAGTTTTCCGTCTTCATACTTTTATGGGTTGCATTTTGGAATCTTCCTGATAATAGATTAGAATTTTTGTTTCCCTGAAAAGTCTAAAACACTTGAGTAAATTCTCTTCGATATTTGGCTTGTCTCATAGTTTAACCTTTGTAATAACTTTATAGATGTGTCCGCATTTTGAAATCTTCCGCATAGTAGGCTTGAATCTTTGTGTCTTAAAGATTTAAAATACTTGGACAAATCATCTTCAATTTTTGGTTTGGCTCTCAGCTTTATATCTGTAAAACTTTTATGGGTGCGTCTGCATTTTTTAATTGTCCTTATCACTGACTAGAATTATATTTCCCTTGTGAAGTTTTGAAACCCTCCTCCAGACATCATTCATACAAGATTTTGAATTTGCGAATGCATACGCAGATTATTACTCTTATGATCCCTGCAAAGGACGCTAACACAGAAAACAGATATTCTTAAAATACGCAAAAAAAAATTAAATTAAAAAATGCAGCTAATTTTGAACTAATAACAATGAACCGGGAGGAATGAAATTGACTCCCTTTTCCCACTTTCTGACAAGTGAACCCTCTTAAAATTTTCGCCTCCGACGACACCCTCGAAGTCCTGAAAATCCCTGTTGACTCCCCTATTAATATCAAAAAGGGTAATGACCCTCGCATTTGTGAAATGTTCATAAAAATAAATCTCTCTTAATGCTCCCCAGAAGAAGAACTGTAATTTTTAGTTCAAAATGAGCTACAATTTTAATTTTCAATATCAATTTTACGAAGCAGCGTTATTCGCTTTTTTAACACATGCAGAGCCTCTTTATATTTTATTATATCTCTTATTTTTCTTAATGTAATTTCTTTAATATTTCCTTAATTTTGGACTATTTCTTTTGCTTCAGTTATGGAAGTATGACAACAAGGTGTCGTTCTTACCATCATGGCCAGTTTTTTATGCAAAGATCATGGAACGAAGTAAGAGACAAGAACTTAATCTCAAAACCTGGAGAAGGAGAGTAAAATGAATGAAAACCGAGAATCCTTTGGTTTTTCATCATTAAAGAGATTCATTCGAGATATTATCATAATGTACATGATTAAGTTATAACGTTTCTCAACGTTACTTAGCGATCTTAGCAGCGTTACTTAGCAAATTACTTAGCGATCTTATTCACCCAATGGCTGGACTCTTACTTTTCAGTGGGTTCCCAGTCATTGTGATATTGATGGCAATGAGAGGGCTGATGATCTTAGAAAAAAGGGTTGTGATCTTTATCAACCAACTTTTCCAGTGTCTTACCACTCAGGAAAAAAATCTATCGCCAAATGGATTGCTAACAAAATTAAATATTTCCACAATATAGCAGCTAGCGGAAAGATTTGGAGCCAACTACTGAATGCCTTGACATATTTTCACTGCCAATTTTCGAATCACTACTTCACATGACTATTTATTTTGTCACCTTTACCGCATTGGTTTGGTAAACTCTCCTGACTGTCCTCTTTGTTCGTCTGGAGACATTATGAATCTTAATCATCTTATGACGTGCACCTTCTTAAAGGACTATATATTTACTACTGACAGCTGGAAAAACAGAGCTACTTTGTTTTGGGCTGATAGAAGAGAGCTATGGTCTCTTCTATCAACTTTTCCACGTTGGCTGTCTCTCGACGTAGGGGGGAAAAGTTTCTCAACGTTTTTATCAATAAGTTTAGGCTAAAGAAGTCGGTTCCACTTAAATGTCATTGCGGCTATGTATCAGCTGAGAGAGGATTTACTTGGTTCCGGCAAAACTATTTTATTTTAAGAAAAACGGTGGCAATTTAATAGTGTGACTGTGCGTGACTATAACACGGCGGAAAAAAAGGGAAATAAATTTAAGCATTTTCGGAAGGTGGCAAATCTACCATTAATGCTGTCTTAAAGAGTATTCGTTCTTTCTTGAGTTCAGAAATTTTACCTCTCAGAATCTTTAAGAGTATTTTTCCTTCAGTTCAGAAATATTTCCTGTCAGAATAATGAGATAAATCATTCTGATTATAGAATCGTTATTAACGTACTAGTAAAAGGAAATTGTGAGTAAATTATCTCGAAATAAACTTCCATTTCGGTGCAATATCGATAATAATTTGAATTACTCATATACTATGAATAGAGGATGACCCAATGGGTAATGAAGGACATAGTTTTTGTCCAACTTTTTAAGAAAGAATCATTGTAGTCTGCTGAATATATAGCTCCATCATACAAATTAACTTGGCTCATAAACAATGGATGATTCAACGAGTTATGATAGGCATAAAATTCCTCAAAATTTTTAAGAAAGTTAGGAGGATTGTATTCTGCAGAATAGGTTTTTCATTATAGAAATAAATTTGAATTCTTCGTAACCCATAAAAGGGGGTGACTCGTTGGGATGTGAAAGCTATGAAACGGGCAAATTAAGTTACAAGAACTGTAGCCTTCAGAATATGTCGTTTCTCATGGTAGAAACAAACTCGAATTCTTCGCAACCTATAAATAGTTGATATCTCACCAGTTTTTAATAGACATAGGGTATCTTAAATTTTGTAAGAAATTGTAGGAAAGTTGTTTTTAAGGATTGTAGTCAGCAGAATGGGGTTTTTCATTACAGAAATCATTTGACAGTCATTTGTTTAACCGAACATCCCAATTAATCCGGAAGAATCATCATAAGTAACAGTTTATCAACCTCTACTGTTTGCATACAGTGTAACAATAACTAGTGGAATGTTTAAGGGTTCAGTGGTAGCCTTGTGGTAGCGAGCTGGCTTTCGGTGTTGAGGGTGCTCGGTGCTCGGATCGAATCCCGACGCGCGGCATTAAATACCTCTGTGCCCATAACGTTAAGGCCCCTCCGTCCTTAACGTACCTATATCCGTGTCTAGGTTGGATATGGGCGCGTTAAATCCGTAGACTGTAAAGTCTGTCTATGATATCAGAGAGGTTCAGAGACGGTACGATCCCCCTGGTGTCGCCCCTGGGGGTGCTCTTTCAAAATTGAGGTGGCAACTAGCTAAGTTGGACTCCGACCCTTGTGGTGCTATATAACCTGGGGCCGCACACTTCAGCCCGAAGCCTATATGGACCTGGTTTGGAACTTCCAGCCGGGAGGCATTAGAAACAACAACATGAATTTTTCAAATGATTCCAAACAATGATCAATCAATCAAGAACTGACACAAACGTATCCTTTCTTCCGACTTTTGCTATCAAGCTTCGTCGTATTTTGCACTAAACAGCAGTCAAAGTATCTGGAAACTGTTAACTGAATGTGTTGGGACTCCTGAGAGTCATTTGATAAGTCTGTGTAAAGATAACGAAAACGACGTTTTTTTATGAAGTTTTTATTAATTTTTTGGAATAATCTCCCTTAATTTCGATACATTCGGTCCAACGATTTTCAAGCTTTTTTTTATCTCCTATAAAGTAAGAATTGTCCAACATTGCAAAATAAGTCTAAGAATAATCATAAGAATGTTCATTTTCTTGACCTAACTCTTATCATAATAGTTGATATTTTAAGTACATGATTGATATGATAGACCTCTTGTATAAATTATAAATTGACATAAATAAATATCAAAATTACTATACCTGCCTTCAGAAATCTATTTTCATTAGTTATAAATAAGCTTATTCGCATAAACAGATAATGATAAAAAAAATAACAGAAGTTAACTCATATGAAATCTTCTCGAAATAATTAATGACTTACTCGAAAGTTTAATTGGTAGCTTTTGTTTTATAGACTAAAAGTACATTTATTATATATACTTATTATTTAATTACCCATTACGTACTTATTTTAATTACCCATTAAATATTATTTTATTTTAAAGTCCATATTTCATTATTCTGTAATTTATTTCTTTACAGATATTTCTACATTAGTTGATAATTAAGCTATATTTGCCTTTGTTGGATGCTTTGTAGCTGAATGTATGAGTAAAATACAGTAGTACCTCGGTACTCGACGTTAATTGGTTCCAGAAGGCACGATGAGGGCCGAACGAACTTTTCCCATAAAGGATGATGTAAACTGAAATAATCCGAAACTGAACCCCAGAAATTTCCCATTTTACTTGACAATTTATAAATGGATAGGTTGTTTTTGTTTGTGTTTTAATACAAAATATCAAAACTAGAAAGACATAAATAAGAAACAATAAATAAGTAAAATAAAATAATACTTAACTTCACTTAACCAGTACTGAGAGGAGTTCATGACCTGACGGAATGGTGGTGAGAGGCTTTTGCTTAGAAGGGAATTTTCTTCCAGTGAAACAACAGACTCTGGAACAGGGGGGGAGAGGGTATCTTTCTTTCTATTACTAAGCCTTGCTGTAAACTTAGGGAATTTCCCTACAAACCTATCAAGAGAAACTTTGATCTGCCTACGTTTCAAAATATTTTTGAAGTGTACATTTCGGTTTGCTAGAGCTTTGTCATCGGGATACTTTTCAAAATTTTGTAATTCAACCCATTCAGAACACATTTCTTGTAGCAGTGCAGTGGGGGCTTCCTCCCTTCCTTCCTCCTCATTTGAAGAAAGTTCTCCCAGCCACTATCTATTGCTGCTCCCTTTGAAGGTCCTGCAGCTCCTCATTGCTGAGCTCTTCTCCTTGTTCTTCCACTAACTCTTCGATATCTGCATTCCTGACTCTCAGACCCATGGACTTTCCCACAGACGCGATGTCTTCCACTATTGATGCAACCTCTAAGAACCTCGGAGTGATCTCCATCTTTGTTCTGCAGAGAGATCGGACACGCAGCTACCACGCTCATGTGGTCGGGAGACTCTGATGTGATTGATTTTGTTGGTTGTTCGTGTTCTATCGTGTTCTATCGTGTTAAAATTTATTTATGTCATTTTTGCAAGCAAACTAACTGTATAAAGATTCCGTCGAATGCTGATATCAATCTTTTTACCAGATTGATTGCTATTTATAGCTTGTACATTTTTATCTGCTGCAATACGTCTCTTCATATTTTCAATATCGTTTCTCATAGCTTGAGCTCAGTTGCATATTTGAAGCCATTTTCTGACGCCATTTTAGCGCCAGACTGGAAGCCAACTTGGAGCCTTTTTCTGGCAGCAGTGGATTGAATATTTTTAATATAATGAAATCCACATCTTTGCCAACTATCCTACGGATTACGAATGTTGGAGAAAACACTTCTCTTGACCCTTCCGTCTCTGATGTTGCTACTGACGCTCCTGCGAAAGATTTTCCCTTCTGTCTCGGTAGAGAGAAGACTTATTTGGCGAATGCAGTTATGGAATGCGATTTTGATCCAGCTGTTGCTTTTCAAAAACTTGACCCTCATCATCTTCAAATTGAAAAAATGTCAAACGTTCTGAACTTTCTCAAGATCTGCGGTGATAAGACACCTGAATTTAAGGACTTCAAGAGTTCGATCTACTTTATTATACAAACTTTGCATGAGACTTTGGGTGAACATCTGCAGCTCAACTGGACTCGACCATGACTTTGAGATCAGCAAATTATCAGGTATGTGGAAGTACATTGTGTCTTTCACCCTTGGTCCTAACTTTGATAATTTAAAAAAACTAATTGCTATTGTGAGTAAATTTAATACTACTCCGGTAGTTAAAAAATCTAGTAAAAAAATAGAAGAAGTAATGAAGGTAATAAGCCACAATGTAAGCGAGTTGCTCGCCAAAACTTATTAGACCAGGTAAAATCGGATGTCATCGAAACAAGAAATAAATTTGCCCCCCTTGAGGAAAATTCTGATGATGAAATTGTAACAGATGATACCATCCAAGTAGAAAGAGAGCCTAAACCAGAACCATTCTTTATTAAAATGGTTCCAGGTTATCAAAAGATTATCGAAAATATAAACAACCTAATCCAATTAAATTTGCCCAAAACTGTCTCAGGACAGTTTTTTAAGATCTCTCCCACCACCATCGATCAATTTAGAAATATCCAAAGGTACCTTATCGCCACTAAAACTGAATTTTTTGGAAAAAACCCCAAGACTGAAAGGCCTCTTAAAGTCCTAATCAAAGGTATCCCTGTTGACATTCCAGTAGAGGAAGTCAAACAACAACTCGTAGAATTTGGTTTTGAGGTGAACAGAGTTTCACAACTCAAACGATTTAACACCAAGGAACCTCTCCCGATTTTCCTATGCCACCTCCGACAAAATAAGACTCTTGAGCATATATATGAAATCCGACACTTTTTAGGTTTCGTAGTTAGGGTTGAAGCCTATAAATTCAAAGGTACCAAGCAATGCTTCAACTGCCAAAAATTCCACCATAGTAGTGAAGTTTGCCTTCTACAGCCTGTCTGTATGAAGTGTGCTGGTGCACTCATCAGCAGCCTGTACTAAACCACGTGACACCCCAGCAAAATGTGCTAATTGCAATAGTGACAACCCATCAAACTACCGTGGTTGCAGTGCTCACCCTGAAGAGGTAAAAATTAGACGTAACAAAATTAAGACCATAAAAGAAGCGGCCAAAGCCGGTAATTATACTCCCCAACTAATTTTCCCAACAAACTCAGGAAATACCTTTGCTAGCAAACCCGTTAATTCAAAAATTTCTAACTGTCAGGCTGTTCAGCCCAATAACTCCCCTTGTCCCACTATAACGACTGAACAAACCACTAATATTGTAAATCCTGCTAATTCTACTTTTGAAACTCCAACCTCTAGAGTAACGCCAATGGTAAACCTTGACAGCACACTAAATAAACTTTTAAAAATTAGGGATGTTCTTAAAGAAATTAAACAACTCTGTTACGAAATGAATATACCAGATTTTAATTACTTTGATAATTAAAATCTGGTAACTTAAAAATATTGATAAACTTAACTCACCGTCTATAAATAACGTTCTTTCTGCTGCCTCACAAGAGGCAGCCACCTCTTCTGCCCCTTAATGCTCCCCTCTACTTCTTCTGCAATTTCTGTTCTGAGCTGGAATGCTGATGGCTTGGGTACACGTATTCATGAGCTTCGGGAGTTTGTTATTAAGAACCCCGTTGATCTATTCTGGTACAGGAGGTGAAGTGTCCCACCCCCAGAACTCTTAAAATTCAAAACTACAGTCTGTACTTCACTCCCCGCCTTGACCCTAATACTAACGCTCCCCTACGTTTCGGTGGCACGGCGATCTATGTCAAACGGAATATTAAGCATAACCATCTCCCCAGTATTAACTTACATACCATTGAAAACACTTGTTAAAGTTTGGATAAACTCTAGTACTACTCTCACCCTTATCTCCACTTAATTAAGAATTATCGATGGTAGACCCATAACTAATGAACTTTCTCAACTTTTTAATCTTGACCATAAAGTTATACTTTTTGGTGACTTTAACGCTCACCACCCCCGTTGGAACTGCCAGAATGATCGTTCAGTAACCAGATATGGTACTGAAATTAATTCCTACTCAATTGATAACTGTATTGATATTGCTTTCCCACTTTATCCCACCAGGCTTGGTGCTTCAGGCTCCCAATCCATCATTGACTTTGCCCTTTTAAATAACATTCACTATCCGTATGAGATTAATACTATTAATGATTTATCCTCTGACCACTTACCTGTTAAACTTGACATTAACTGCAACCCCGTGCTCCCTTCTATCATTCTCCTTATCATACTAATTGGAAGTCCTTCACTAAATTTGTTAACAACTCCTCCCCACCCTTTAATGATATTAACAGTCCTGATGACATAGACGCTGCTGTTACCTCTATAACTAAGACCATCCAAAGCGCGCTGGAATCTGCTAAGGTCCACTCTCCCAAATATTTCTATCTAAACTACCCCATTATATTGTTGACCTAATTAAATATAGGAACCATTTCAGGAAAATTTGGCAAAACTCGGGACCCCAGAATGCTTAATAATTACAAAAATCTTGACAATCAGGTTAAAATTAAAATCAAAAATTTCAAAAATAATAAATGGAAAGAATTTATTGAGTCACTAGCTCCCACTGATAACTCAGTTTGGCAATATCTTAAGAGAATTAGGAAACCCCATTAGCCCCTTCCAACCTTTAACTCCAGTTCTGGTATCTTAACTAGTGACTAAGACAAAATTCAGGCCTTAGCAGCTAATTATGAAACCCAATTCAATCCCCACTCTAGTGTTTTTTTCCCAACTACAATTGATAAAGTCTATGATATCCTCCAGAACTTTCAGTCCAGTAATCCCAATAGTGAGATCGAAAAAACCACTGTTAGCGAAGTCTTAAATGCAATTAACTCCCTCTCTAATAGAAAAGCCCCTGGTCAAGACGGTATCACCAATAATGCCATTAAAAATCTCCCCCTTCATTATGCCAACTATTTAACTGATTTAATTAATAACATCTTTAAATTTAAATACTACCCGCATCCCTGGAAATCGGCCAATATTTTCCCAATTCATAAGCCTGGTGAGAATCCTTCCCTTCCGAAAAACTGCAGGCCCATTAGTCTCTTATCTTGTCTTTCTAAAGTGGTTGAACACATTTTTTGCCGTATTCATAATTTTATTGATAGCAATAATATTCTCTCTAATGCCCAATTTGGTTTAAGACCTAAACATTCCACCACACATCAGCTGCTTCGTGTTACTGAGTACATCCGTGATGGACTACAGAACAGAATGCAGACTGGTGCTGTCTTCTTTGATATTCTTAAAGCTAATGATACTGTCTGGCACAGTGGCCTTATCTATAAACTCGTTAAATTTAAAATGCCAGCTGCCCTAATTAAACATACAATTCTATCTTTCGGACAGAACTTTTGCTGTAAGCTATTCTGTACCACTTCAGACCTATGCCCTGTTAATGCGGGAGTTCCTCAAGGTTCTAAACTTGGACCGGTCTTATTTAAATTATTTATAAATGATATCCCCACCACCCCGAATACTTTGCTTGCACTCTATGCTAATGACACAGCCATTCTCGCTAAAAACCATAATGTCAGATATATGCATACTTACCTCCAACGTCACATTAACATTCTTGAGCGCTGGTTTGATAAATGGCGTATTAAATTAAATCCCAGTAAACCAAAAGCTATCTTCTTTTCATACAATAGGATTACCCTACCCCCTGTTAACGTTTATGGTCAGGTCATTCACTTTGAAAGGGAAGTGAAATATTTGGGTATCTTCATGGATAGTAAACTTACTTGGAAGAAAAATATTAATAATAATATCTGCAAATTTTTAAAGCTAGAAAAGATATCGCCCACCTCCTGTTCCAGAAGAAGATGAGTATAGAAAATAAACTTCTGCTTTACAAAACAGTACTTCGACCTATACTTCTTTATGCAGTACCTGTATGGGGGTCAGCGGCTAACAGCCATGTCCAGAAATTGCAATGCACACAAAATAAAACCTTACGTCTAATCACTAAAGCCAATAGATATAAAACTAACTACTCCCTCCACAAAGATCTAAGTATTGAACCCATTCGCCTGACTATAATTAATCTCGCCACTAAATTTTATAATAGTCTTTACTCCACCCCTAATGAAGAAATTGCCAATCTTCCGGATTATTATAATAGAGAATTTAATCGTAGACCTAGAGCGACTCTAGTGCTTGACACTGGGATTACTCCCAACTCTTCTTTCCCCTAATTTAAAATTTCTTTTTTCTTTCTTTTTGTCATTCCGTTTTCCTTAAATTCTTTCTAGACCGCTTTTTCCCCTCCCCATTTTTCCTAATTATATGCAGTCACATCCTCTTACGCTTTTTTAAAAAAGGTAGTGTGTCGTCTCGTTGGTGTAAAATGCCTCTGCGAATCCTCATGGTCAAATTGTGAGCCGTCCTCCCTGATAATATCTTCTTCTAAGCTCCTGGATCCTGTTTCATCATCCATTCTGGTTGCGGGACACATTTTGCTCTCGGCCAGTAGTTAAGCTTGATCTTTTTTAACCTCTGTAATACAAATTCACCGTCTTGCTTCCTTTTTCGGACTGTTTTCAAGCACGGGTTGCTTGATAGTTCTTTCCCATCCTGGGTTTGATCGCAGCATTTAATATCTTTACTGCTCGCGGTCCTCTGTGGCTCGTCTTTTGAGACTTTTGAGAGTTTAATCTTCATATTTTGCTTTTTTATTTTATCTTATATTGGAACATTTTTTTCTGAAAAGTCTTGCTGATTTAATTTTGTGTTAACTTTAACTTACTAAATTCTAACATTTTTGTTTATATTTTTGTAACTTCTTTAATTATTTTGTAACTTTTTTTTCTTTAAACTTGATTGATTTCTTCTTGGACCATGCGTGAAAAGCATCAGTGCTTCCCATATCCATACCGAGGGTAAAGGGCTTGCTTAGCCCTTTTTGGAACCTCACAAAAACTTTTTGTCCATGTCCATGCTCATGTTTAGCTAATGTTTCATCGTGGTTTTCACATTTCTAATGAGTGGTATCACTTAACTTCTTCGAACTCATGATGGCTTATACGAACAAACAAAAAAAAGGTCGAAATGAAAAAAAGTACATGGGGAAATATGTGGGGTTCTACTCTGAGCGTGAGATTAATACAACGGTCTTTGCCGTTCATAGAGACGGCATTGCCTCATGCATGTTTTAGCAATTAGGAGAGTGCCAAGCAAACATCAAGTACCGAACCACTTTTTTCGCGTCGAAATGCGTCGAGTACCGAAGCCCAGACGAGTATCGAGTATCGATATATGACTGTAATTGTCTTTTGGATCTTCTCTAAAATCGGATGTTTAATCTGACTCTTTTATGTCTCTCTTTCGAGAGATCTGTGAACTTTATAGTTTTCAAACTATTTGCATACCTGATTTCACCTCGTAGTTCTATGTAGCTTAGAGCTGCATCACACATGCGGTTTTCTTCGTTAGATTGGCTTGTTTTTGGTAATCATATGACTTTTAAGGGGTAATTTTTTAGGGGTATGTATAGCACCGTTGTCTGTTTAACGTGAAGATCAGACATTTCAAAAATATACTTTTCCCTTTATTCGTAATGTACTAAACGAATAGTAACTGATTTCTTTTCTTTTTATCTTACCTTTCTTCGTTCAAGCGTGTTTGTTTGTGGGTTGTTTAATCAATGAATAAGTGGTCGGAAAACCTAAACTTCGTTGTTTAGTACAACAGAAAAGATGTTCCATTTGCTCATGCGTTGCCATTAGTAGCCTCAATATGAGTAAATAAAAATAAATTACTTATCTGATTGTGCTATGGTTTCTTATGCAGAATATGGGAAATAAAAACTTTGAAGGTAAATTAAATTTCATTAGAGTTCAATTCTGAACTCTAAAGCGAAACATTCCTTATTTTAGGTTAAGGCTGAATTTCCAAAACATAGTATTAATGTTCTCCCATGGCCAGGAAACTCGCCAGATTTAAGTTCTGTTGAGAATTTAAGGAGTATAATTGGAAGGAAAATATCTCAAAATCATCCCAGAACAAAACGAGAGATTCAGGAAACAATAATTAAAATTTGGCACCATGAAAAACCGAAAGAAGGGTTGCAAAACCTTGTGGATTCCATGCCTAAAAGAGTGGCTGTTGTGATCAAAGTCATAGGCGGCCCAACAACATATTAAATGCTTTTCGGTTCAATTGCACTCATTTATTATCTTTTCTGTTCAGAAGAACTTGACATTGTTTATTTACACTGCTGGCCACCCAAATTGCAACACCAAGAAAGACAAGAGATATCACAACAAAATTTATTTTGTAGATAACATGTTGACCAAGTATCAAATGATTAAATTTATAGACTTCTGTGAAGTGTGGTTCCTGCCAAAATCAGTAGCCAGAGTAGCCGCCATTGTTGGAGATCACCGCTGCCACACGCCTCGGCATTGATTCAAAGAGACTTTGGATGAGTTCTTGGGGTACAACAGACCAAGCAGCTTCCACACGTTGCCAAAGTTGATCTGCTGTGGGAGCTGGGGATGGAATCTGGGTCAATCGTAGAGCAACCATGGACCACATGTTTTCTATCGGCGAAAGATCCGGAGAGCGAGGCGGCCAGGGAAGCAATTCAATCTGGCGATTGACGAAGAACCGTTGGACAATGCGTGCCACGTGTGGTCGCTAATTATCCTGTTGAAATATGGCTGTGGGCAAGCCCTGAAGGTAAGGAAGGACAACTGGCTCCAACACCTCGGAGATGTAGCGCTGGCTGTTTAAAGTACCGGCAATGCGTACTAGAGGTGTGCGAGAGTGATATCCAATACCGCCCCATACCATAATACCCGGTGCAGGACCAGTGTGGCGGTGCATAACGCAGCTGTTCAGCATCCTCTCTTCACGGTGTCTCCAGACTCGAATGCGACCATTGTGGTGTTGCAGACAGAAGCGTGACTCGTCAGTAAAGACAATTTCATTCCATTCTGCCGTCCACATCCTTCTGTCATCGCACCATTCGCGGCGGAGACGTCTGTGGTTCTGCGTCAAGGGTAGACAAAGCAATGGACGTCTTGCGGACAGACCACTGTGCTGTAAACGGCGTCGAATGGTACGCGCAGACACTGGATGATGCGTTACAGACTGCATGTGCTGTGCTATGGTTCGTGATGTGACTGAGCTATCCGTCACTGCCATGCGCACAATTTGCCTGTCATCACGTGAAGTGGTGCGCTGAGGTGGATGCGATCGAACACGCCGGTCCGTCGTACCCTCCTGCATCCAACGATCACATATCCGCATTACAGTTGTTTGGTTTCGTCCAACACGACTACCAATTTCCCTGAAAGATAATCCACAATCTCGGTAGGCCACTATCCTTCCTCTGTCGAACTTGGATACTTGATCAAAAGATGATCGCTGTTTTCGACGAGGCATAATTGATCGTTTTTTTTAAAAAACCACAAGAAAAACACAATTGCCGAACTTGAAATCGTCGAAATCTCCAAGCCTTAAATAGCGCTTTGAAGTGGCGCCACAGGCGCGCGTGATGTGCGTCCGCGCTGAAATTCTAATCGTTTGCATATCTCACCTCCGCTAATGCATGTTGTAAATTTCATGTTATTTGCATGTTTCCTTCAGGGTGTTGCATTTACAGTGGCCAGCAGTGTATTTCATTTTATTCCGGGGAACCAAAATGGGTTCCGATTTCTGATAATTTTCTGTACATTTTTTGTGTGTTATTTTTTATAAAATTTAAAAATTAATTTTGTTTAATAACTTAATCATATCTTGTCTTTAAACTAATTTAACATATTGACATTAAAAAATATCAGTTGCATTGAAAAGATATTGTTTTGGGACTTATTCTTGAAAAAATGTTGGATTTCTCAAACTTGCAATACTTTTGGCCAGTCGTGTATACATTTAATTTTGGTGAAAAAATTCAGTCATCAATTTCAGAATTCTATCAGGGTTGATTTCAGATTTCTCTTTGGGTGGGGGGGGGGGGAAAGTTTGTTCAATTTCCCTTCCAATTTTTGAAGCATGAAAACGAATATATGGCAACTGTATCATCTGTTTCCGTCTATTTGTTGTGAGTTGCGATTGTTCCGATATAGGCGGTGTTGTGATATATTTGCAATTGATAAGTTTAGATTTAGCTGTACTAAATTTTGAATCCTTATGTTTGATTGAGATTATAATTAATAAATTTTCAATATGGGATGCACGAGTAAGTTAATATTCGTTAAAATTTCCCATTTATAACGTTTAAGTGTCATGGTGAAATTTGTGGGAGGGTGATATTTTTACTTTAAACTTCCGGATTTTATACTTTTTTATGATATATTTACAAGTTTTGATTTTCAAGTTATTTAAATCGTCACAAATATTTCTAACATTTTATTAAGGGATAACTTCGCATATCATTTACAAATATTGCTTTACTTTGTATCAAATGGAAGGTTTCGAGAAGTTATGAATTATTATTTATATATATGTGTGTGTATAATTCAGTAGCGTATTGATGGTATATTCAACTAACTTGAGTTCTAGATATTTCCATTTTTCCTACTTCTACAGGATAAAGACGAAATAACTGCTTTAATATCGTTGTGTAAACTCAGAGGAAAATATCATGAAATATAAGTAATTGGAATGGACATATCCTTTGTTGTTGCTTTCACAATATTCCAATTTTTAGTAATATATGTCTAAGCGTACTTGTTTAATTCTTTCATTTCATATGTTTAATCAAACACATTTTAATATAACTCTCAGGCAAAACCTGGAATATTCTTACTTAAATTATTTTGGAGGTATTAAGTTTGTTTTTATGTAGCCTTACATATTTGTCTCCCAAAATGTCATTCTAAGCAATTGTTTCAATGTGCACATAAGAGATTATGACATCAAAAGAATCTGTAATTTATAACTGTCATTTTGTGATGATTGAAATATTAACTTTTTAAACTTTAAGTAGAGTATAAATTATATCAATAAACCTTGTTTTTCTGTAAGTGATTATGAAAACTTTTTGTAATATCTTAGCATTGTATCTTATTAATACACCTGATTAACCAATATGTGTGTCAGTTTACCTTACTTTTAGTAATGTTTTGTTCAACAGTTAATTTTTTCCTGAGATTTTTTCATTTTTTTTTCTTTTTTGGTCAAATTAGGTGAATACATGTATAGAATAATGTCATGATTCATGTTAACCTATTATGGTTTTAACTTACATAATGTGGAGAAACTCATCTTTATTAGGGGAAATGATAGAGATAATTCCTAACTGATATATACAGTGTGTATGTAAGTGTTTTTTTCTAAAAATGTATTTCCCAGTCATTTAGTTTTTATATCTAGTTCTCAGAAATCTTATAGTAAATAAATTTAGAAAACTAGCCCAAGAACCTAAATATCAAATAATATCATAGATTAAACTTCCTCTATCGTAGATTAAACTTGTTATTTCTTTAGTGCTTATAACACTGTATGTTTCAATAAAACAAAGTTAAGATGTTACATCAAAGACAGGGATTTATTTTTTAAAAAAGGATGAAGTATAGGGAATCATATTATCAAACTGTTGGCCTATTCTTTTTTAGTGTAATACTTACAATGAAAATTATATCTATCAAAAGAATAACGTATATATATATATATTCCCTTACTCTGATTCAAACAAGATCGATCATACAAATTGTGTGTGCTTTTGTAGATAAGTGATATTCCAGTTCTTGAGAATAGTTATTAACCTTGAGCTAATTCATAAACATAGCCCAGAAAGAAGTGTAATAGGGATGAAATATAAACTAATTTCAGACTGATATACATTGTTCATTTAATGCAGGCATTTTAATTAGAAAATAATTTCCCTCACATCCTGTTAAGTATTTTTTTACATTACCACCATTAAATAAAGAATTACCTTGAATATTAGCTGTATTTTACATATATTTTCATATTTTAACCTCTCCCATTAAATTTTATTTTCTTATAAAAAATTATGAATAATATAAAACAGAATTTTTTTAATCTCCAAACAATAGTAGCTATTGAATTTTATCCAACCTGCCGGTAATAAGATTTGCCCATATTAAATGTAGTTTTACGAACTATCTAAGTAAACAGCCTATATCAGAGTTTCCCAAAGTGTGTTCTGCAGAACTCTGGGGTTCCACCAAAATATTTAGGTGCTCCATGAGACAGTCTGATGACCAAGCCGAACTTGAAGAACCAAGGCAATTTTGGGGTACAAAATCCTTTCAATATATGAAAAAAGTTAAAAGGACTTGTACCCACAGACTATGAAAATTTAAATGAAATGGATTCAAGTAGTCAATTGGAAGCAAAATTTAAGACAGTTTTGCTAACAGTATTCTGGTCAGCTGCATTCAATGAATATTCAAATTTAAAACAGGCAATTTGTATTCTAGTACCCTTTGCAACCACTATTTGTGTGAAGCTAAATTTTCAAAATATTCAAGAACCAGCTGCATTCTTTTCATTAGTTTCAGTAACATTATACTCAAAGTTTTTTTACTTATTTTTTATTTACTCATATTTTTGCTTTTATAATCACTATTATCTGTTTTTATGAAGAAATTTTTTAATGATTTTTTGTTTAATTCATTAAAATCTAAGTACTAAAACAATATTTATTTTATTTAATATCACAATAAATTTAGGGGTAGAAAGAGTCTATTGATCAAAAAATGTAGAGGGTTCCATGAACACTGAAAAATGTTCTAAGGGTTCCACAATCAAAAAAATTATAGGAACTACTGGCTTATATCATTGGATAGTTATATCAGTTTTCATTTTAAGTCATTTAATATATATTGTTAAGAAATATATTTATAATTGTAATTTAAAAGCTTAGTTTTTGTTAATTTGCATTTTTCCCTGTATTTATCAAATTGTGTAATCTTTTTTGTAGAATTATAAGTGTTATCAAAAAGCTTATTTTCCCTTGCAGCATTTGATATGAACCTGATTGAGAAGGAAGCAGCTATAACAGCAGCTAAACATGTTGCAAATATGCTGCAGAGACCTGATCAATTAGAAAAGGTTGATAAATATATGCACAGAGAATTGAGAAAAAAGGTATAAATTAATGTTTTAATATTTTATTGTAATGCTGTTATATGCTACAGTAATTTTAAATATGCATTTAAAAAATATGTTTGCCTTTTGAAGTTTATTCATTTATTTCATTTTTAAATGTTTCATCAATATGTTGACCTTAAAATTATTTGAAATCATTTATGTCCTAGTAGTAGTTACTGTCTTTACACTCAGTAATTTCATCTCTCAATTTTATTTTTGAAAAATTATCTCTTGCTTCATAATCATGCCTTATTCATGTTGTCATGTTTTTGGTACTATCTAGATTTGTGGACAACTATTTTCAATGATGAAGCACAAGAAAAATAAAATTTTAAAAAAAATTCCTGATGAGCTCCTTAAGAACTCACTAAGAATTGCAACCTCTTATCAAGAAAGACATTGATGCATTAGTTTCATTAAAACAAGGACTAATATCCCACTAGTTTTATGTTCATGCTGCCCTCTTTTTTGATGATATAATACAAAAAATAAAGTAAAGGAAATTGAGTCCCTTATATAAACAATATTAATAATATTATATATTTATTGACAATATTATATATTTTATCTGCAGCCAAAGAAAATTCCTCTTTACTCAGTGTGGCCCAGGTAGGGTAAAATATTGGATACCCATGTTATATATCATATTATCATTGCAAAAGATTTTTATTTCATGTAAAATATTTCATCTACAAACAGTTTTAGTTGTATATTCATATAGTACATCATGGTTTCTTATAAAAGTACTAAATTATTTATGTATTATACTGTAGAAAATTCATATAATGATTAATTCTGAAATGTGTATATACACTTTTTTAAAATGACTTTTGAAATGTTTTTAGGCTTCTGTGGATGGAGTTCTTAAAACTGCTATGCAGACACAATTAGATGGTGTTCAGACTGGCTTGTATCAGTTAGAAGCAGCTTTGACAGAAATAAAAGAAATTGATAAAGAGTATGACATCTAATGTATTGTATAAAGAATTTCTATTATTAAATACACAGCATAAACTCCTTCAGAATTTGTCCAAGTGATGGCCAAATGGCTAGGGTCCAGTAAAGATCCTGTGGATTCGAGTCCCATAATTGACATGAATGTTTGTAGCCGTTCTGAGTTGGCTTTAAACCGTAGGTCCTGGTCTAATTAACCCTTTTGTAGCAAAAAGTTGACTGTAGCGCTCCAAACCTTCCCCCCCCCCCCCCCCCCAAAAAAAAAAAAAAAAAAAAAAATCTTCAGAACTTCTATTTGTATTTGAATTGTCAATATATAATTTTTTTAGTGATAAGCACTACTAGATTGGTTTTGGAAAAACTGCATAGTTAAAGTTTTGTATAAATCAAATTTTATAAAAAGAATACTAGAAAAATTGTGTTGTTTCTTCTTTATTCAATTATACTCTGCTAATTATTGGCAATATGCATGAAGGGAACTGTGCATTTCAGAATGACTTTATAGGCAAAATCTGCCTACAATAAGTCTTGGTGAGTTAAGTCGTATGTATATAAAATCCTATATATTCAGAAAATCAGCAAATTTACTGTGTTGCTAGAGTTTGGGCTTGAACCATTAACTTTAGCATAGTAGCTCAGTACCGATCACAGGATTAGGTTGGTTCTTTATGCAAGTTCATAATACATATAATCAGATAAAAAAATTATGTTTTGAGAGTACTGAATTAGTTTCTATAACTTTTTTTGCTAAACTATAATTATGTTTACAAAATGTGCTACAGGGGCGTAAGAAGTACATTAAAAATAACTGATCACAGATATGATCAGTTAATTACCATGTTTTTATTAGCTTGCTTTCTTGTTTGTTTATGTGTTTGTCCCTTACAAATCTTGCAATTGATTTTTAACTAACTTCCCTACTAGCTAGACTTTTGAAACTTTTAGAATAGCTCAGAACACGATGACAATGCATTTTTTTAATACTTTTAGCCATCTTTAAGCAGAATTAGATTAATTTTCAGTTAATTTTGTTTTGTAGACTGGTGCAGCCATCTATCGACCGGAACGGGAACGAAAAGTTAAATGCAAGTTAACTTCCAATTAACTTCATTTTCTTTCAAGTTGATGGGATAATTCATCGCAAAAATTTTTAAAAAGTATTTATTAATACATAGAATTGTCAAGTTTATATGATTCAACAGAAAATTTAAAAACATGGTATATAAAAAGTTCTTTTTATCTTGTAATTATTTTCAAAATTAATGTGCCTTCATATATATATATATATATATATATATATATATATATACACTCCAACACACAATTTAAAATTATTTCAATTGTTTACATTTTGTAATGATTTATTTACTGTTTCTTTATGTCCTATTGACTGAATATAGATCAGCATTTTTTATTTAAGTAATGGAATGTCAAATAATGAATAAATTCAGCTACTGACCCTTAAATCCTTGAACAAAAGAAATCATACTAGGTAGTCTTCTAGGGATTATAAAATTCTTGTTTTTATAAAATCTGTCCTTTATACAAAACTGATTTTTTTTTCCCCTTAGCATTCAAGATATACAGGATTCTCTAAAACATGTACCAAAGTTAGTGGATAATCTTGGTTCCCTTAAACTTGAAAGTAAAGAACACAGTCAGGTAATGTTATAATTAATCCTCTAGGAATATGAAAGTTTTTATTGTATAATTACTTGTTTATCTTGTGCACATTGAATAGAATTATTTTTTCTTCATTTTTTGCTGTGTATATTTTGAAGAAAATTAGAATTTTCCTGTTATAGTGTTCTGATTTTATGATAAGGAATATATAGATAGATAGATAGATAGATAAATAGATAGATATAGGTAAAGTTGCATCATTGATGTTTCTCAGTCTCACAAGGAAGTCAGTTGAGGCAAAAGTTAATCCATTAGATCACAAAAGCATGAAATTTATTTAATCTCACTACTGGAGCAAGAAAAGCAAATAGACAACAGAGAAAGCATAATTAAAAGATATAAAAAATAAGGAAAATACTCTATGATATCCCTTCCCTTTTTTACCCACTTCAGCCAACTAATGAACTGGCTAATAAGCTTGACAAAATTTAGCAACTTCATTGGTTGTAGGTCTTCATGATATACTTCAGGCAATATATTCTTAATAGAAAAATGTTCAGAAGGCAGTTATAAAATACTTTTTGGATTAGGTTCAATGATTTTGAAGTAGATTAGAGAATATTTTAAAGAAATACTGGACTTCTTAAACTCTACATGGATAAATATAATGTAGGAGAAATTCATATCCCCTATTTTGATATTAAAGGTAAAGTTAATAGATGGGAAAAAAATGCTGAGCATCAACTAATATGAATGTTTATTAGAAGATGTTTTATATTTTATATACAAAAAATGTATCCAGCTTGGGAAGGGATAGAATTTTTTCAAGTGAGGAAAATCTAGGTAAATCTCTACATGTTATATGATTATAAAAATGAGAGTGTAAAAATATTATTTTGAAGTAGTTATTCTCTCCTCCCAATATCTGCTAATGGTATTTATTAATGTATAATTTGTTATATGATCTTATACTGTTAGTCATGGAATCAGAATCAGTTTCTTGGAGAATAGTGTAAGGAAAAAGAAGCATTGCCTTTAATATTTCAGTAGTGGGATTTCACTTCTTTTTATTGGTTTTTTTAAGGTTCTCTGGGAATTTAACATCATAAGAGGACATGAAAGGAGATTAAATAAACAACACAATATTTTCATAACTCATTACCATAGGCATAGCAACCGGGGGCACATGCCCCCCCCCCCCCCCAACTTAACTTGAAATAAAATAAAACTTAATAGAAGTTCAGTTAAAATCAGAAAATTGTAGAAAACTTTTAAGAAAGTTAGGTTTTTTTTCCGTCTTTTCAAACTGTGAAACTGAAGATTCCGATTATGTCTTTAGCTTTAATATAGTTTTTAACAATGATATGATCCATAACAAAAATTCAATGCTATATTTTTTCCTCATTTTGTTTATATTATTTTTATTTTCCTCATTGTATAACTTTAGAATACTACTCAAACATCAATTCTATTGTTATTCAATTTCAAAAATCCTAATATTTCATATTTTAAGGACCGTCTGGCAGTCAATGCACAAAGGAGGACCCTAGCTGAATTCAATTCATGCTAGGGATGGGATATTGATATCAATATTATCGAAATATCGATATTTACCCTTCGATATTTGACTTCTGATAATATTGGAATATCTATATTATATTCCTTATATTATCAATTATACATTTTCAAAAGAATTTATTTGAATTAATTATAATTTATAAAAATTTGGGTTGAAAAATCTCAAAACCAAATGGAAAAAGTAAATGAGATTAAAAAAATTATGCAGAAAAATTGTAAAATTAATCAATGAGGGTCTATATTCAACTGTTGAAACAAATGGATAAAAAAACTATAATACAATGTTAAATAAAAGTTATAGGCCAATTCCACTATGAAGTTTTCTTCCTGATAGTTTAATCTTAAAAGTCTTTTTCATCAGATTTACTACATGTGTAGATGTTTACTCCCTAAGACAAACATCTTTTGAAGCTTTTGGTTCATGTTGTTTTGAGTTGGAGATTTTTAAATTTAAAGGATAAAACTTTTTTGATTTTAAATAAAGTTCTCTGAGGCATTCCTGAAAACGAGCCAAAATGGAGCAAATTAATCCAATGAAAATAAAAATTAATGGTGGAATTGGCCTATAACTTTTATTCAGTAAGAATTATATACCACATCATCCCATCTCACTAAGGTGTTTGAAAGTCAGTTCCTCTATAAAACCTGTCAGAAAGTTTCATATCAAGTAAACAAGGTTAAATATTCTGAAATATCTTGAGTTTGGTATTTATTAGAAGTATAGAGTTGAAGACAGGTGAATTATTGTATCAAAATATAAAATAAAAAATTACTTAATTAAAATATGATCATTAATTATTTTAATTTATGAAAGCCCAGAAGTGATTTAAATTGTGAATAGCTTATCTAAAAAATTTAATTTAAAAAAGATACATAAGTAAATCAGGCAAAAGAATTAAACTTAAAAACATTATTTATTTCTTTAAATACAAATAATTTCTAATACATACAAAGTAGTTTTTAATGTAAGTAATCAAAAAATGTGTGAAAAAAATCAAAAATTGTTCAATATATAAAAATGAATTCTAGAAAGAACAAAAAAGGAATAAAAACAATTATTGCCCATTAATTTAAAAAAAAAAAAAAAAAAAAAAAAAAAATTCTTCTCCCACTGAGTGGAGGAAAGAAGTTTATTCAATATGAGATGATTTCTGGCTGAGTTAATTATATTTCTGGCTTGAGAAAAAATTCTTTCAGATGGCACTAATGATGAAGTTGCTATCAAATATCACTTGGCAACTCCTCACAGTTCTGGGTACAATCCAATTGATTTACTCCAAAAAGAAAGCGGACACTTGTTGTTGTCAGCTTATGCAGGGGATCGCAAACAAAAGGCAAGCTCATCAGGAAAATCTGAGCTACCTAAAGAACTCCGATGCTTCCAAGTTTTTTTAACCGTTTTGGAGTGTTCACTAAAGAAAGATGATTCAGATCCTTCTCCATTGTGAAAATTGGAATTGTGTCCACTTTTCAGTGAATGGGCGCTTTTCAAAATTCTTTTTAGTTCTCGAATTGCTTTCATAGTAGTCTCAGCGTCCCTGAAGTATAGTCTTCCATCGGGGGTCCAATAACGTACTTATGGCCAGTGCTATTACATTCTCAACCATGAGCCGTTTTTGCCGCTTTCAAGATTCCTTCCTTCAGATTGAAACCAAAATTAGACGTAGGTGACATCTTAGAAATTTTATTTTCTACCATGGTTGCTACTGGAATTGTGCTACTGATTGTGGGGTATTTATCTCCTGATAACTGTTTTGTGGCTTTTAGAAGAGGCTCAAGAAGCTGGATGATTTCCTGCAAATCTTCGTTCACTGCAGTTGTTGCTATGCTTGGTGCCGGTATGTGTCGGTGGATGATGTTGTTGAGTGTTGATCTGAGGCTTAGAAAACGCTTGATCATTTCGTATGTCGAATTCCCCCGTGTTTCCATACTCTGCATGAGTTTCAGATTACTTTCTGCTCTCAATTCATATGAAGCCCGAACACTGTGTTTGAACCAGGTCACCACTTTCTTCATCTTTCCATGTAATGGCACGAGCTCTAGTACGGCTTCAATTGAACGGTAAGCGACCAAATTGAGGAGATGGGCAAAACATATTACATGTTTTTTTTCTACCAAAAGCGATATTCACGGCTTTAACCATATTTGATCCTCCATCAGTGACCACTGAATTTAGTTTTTCTCTTTCAAACCCCACTACTGCAGGATATGAAGGATTCTTGAAGAAATGTAATCTCCAGTATGGCTCTGGTCCATTTCATAGATTCCAATGGTGCCGGAAGCTAATTTTTCATTTTCCAAATAATGGACTGTGACATACAAAAACTTCTTGTCTGAAGGGTTTCGATCCAGAAACCGGTTATCTCCAATATCTCCTTCCAATTTGTTTACATACACTCAGTGTTGCCATTGCTTCACCCAACAGCGCCTGCTCTAGAGGCAGACAACCCAGACATTAGTCCAGGGCACCATTTTGGCTGTGTGAGAAAAATTTTGATGTGTTAAATGCCCAATTAATAGAAAATTTCACATATCGATTTTTTCGTTTGCTAAAAATTTACAGTGTGAGGCGTATTTATATTGTTTATGTATAAAAGCTAAAAATATAGACAATATTATTGAAAAATTAACGCAGAATTTGTAAAGGACGCTGCTTGAATTTGTTTGAACATACATATACTTCTCTGAACAGAATAGCATTAGCATGCGAGCTAAGCACTGCTTTAACTTGTGTTTGAAGATGCATAGACTTGTTTATTACCTTTAATTATAAAAGAGGGGTTTCATTACACAATAGCATTATTCTTGCATGTATTCTGTTGATATAAATAGGGTAGAATCAGCAGAGGAAATTTCAGCAGTATTTGCACTTTTGGGTAAAAAAAAGAAAGCCTAAGCAATGTACTGAGCTTAATTATAAAGTTAAATTTTGCCCCAAACCTTACTATTGCTTTAAGAAAATTGCTAACGATACCAATAACTGTAGAAAGTGGCAAAAGGAGTTTCTCTAAGTTAAAATTAATTAAGAACTTTTTACGTTTGACTACTGCACAAAATCGTCTTTATGGTTTTGCCATTTTGGCAATTGAGCATGCAATTGCTGATCAAGTAAATTTAAAAGATGCAATAAAAAAGTTTGCAGAACTGAAAGTAAGAAAAAAAAGTTTTTTGGGATTTTAGCATAGTTGATGTTACCTTGTTTTATCTTCAAAATAATGGCATTTTGATTGTTTGTGCAATAATACACATTTTTAATAGCATTTTAAAAATGTAAAAAATTATATGGTTAGCAATTTGTGGCTAGATACAGATATTTCTTAATTAATTTCTACTGTTTTATAATGCTTGATTACCAATGTTATGTTATGTTATGTTATGTTACAGGTTTCTTTCTAAATATATGCTTTTATTAAAATTTAAATAAAATTATTTGATTTTTGCTAAAAATAAAAAATATGTACCTTTATTTAGTTAATATATATATATATATATATATATATATATATATATATTAAGGGGTGGCAATTTGTCTTTTTGTCCAGGGCAACGTAACCGCTAGAGCGAACGCTACACCCAAACTAGGATTTCTTTCTTTCTCTAAATAGAAACTTTTTAATTTAATAAAATATTGTTTATTGAAATGTTATTTCCTTATTGAATTAAATTGCAATAATTTTTTTTATCATACTATTACCATATATATATTATTTTACTATACAATCATTCCTCTGAATACGATTGACTGCATAGTGAAAGGAAAGTGTGTTATCAATATTTTGAACTAGTGTTTATATTTTGAAATATCGTCTATATTTTGAAACATCGTCAATATTTTGAAATATTGATATTTTTGTGCCGATTTATTAATGATATCGATATTAGTAGCTGATATTATTATCGATACTCATATCGATATTTTGTTTTCAATATCCCATCCCTAATTCGTGCCCCCCCCCCCCCCCCCCCGCCAAAAAAAAAAGAGTTAGAAGCATGCTATTTCTATGCTCATTACATCGTCTTTATAAAACAAGATAATACTTTTACTGTAGTATATATATATATGTATATATATATATATATATATATACTGCTGGCCACCCAAATTGCAACACCAAGATAGACAAGAGATATCACAACAAAATTTATTTTGTAGATATCATGTTGACCAAGTATCAAATAATTAAATTTATAGACTTTAAATTTATAGACTGTGAAGTGTGGTTGCTTTTAGGTTAAGGCTGAATTTCCAAAACATAGTATTAATGTTCTCCCATGGCCAGGAAACTCGCCAGATTTAAGTTCTGTTGAGAATTTAAGGAGTATAATTGGAAGGAAAATATCTCAAAATCATCCCAGAACAAAACGAGAGATTCAGGAAACAATAATTAAAATTTGGCACCATGAAAAACTGAAAGAAGGGTTGCAAAACCTTGTGGATTCCATGCCTAAAAGAGTGGCTGTTGTGATCAAAGTCATAGGCGGCCCAACAACATATTAAATGCTTTTCGGTTCAATTGCACTCATTTATTATCTTTTCTGTTCAGAAGAACTTGACATTGTTTATTTACACTGCTGGCCACCCAAATTGCAACACCAAGAAAGACAAGAGATATCACAACAAAATTTATTTTGTAGATAACATGTTGACCAAGTATCAAATGATTAAATTTATAGACTTCTGTGAAGTGTGGTTCCTGCCAAAATCAGTAGCCAGAGTAGCCGCCATTGTTGGAGATCACCGCTGCCACACGCCTCGGCATTGATTCAAAGAGACTTTGGATGAGTTCTTGGGGTACAGCAGACCAAGCAGCTTCCACACGTTGCCAAAGTTGATCTGCTGTGGGAGCTGGGGATGGAATCTGGGTCAATCGTAGAGCAACCATGGACCACATGTTTTCTATCGGCGAAAGATCCGGAGAGCGAGGCGGCCAGGGAAGCAATTCAATCTGGCGATTGACGAAGAACCGTTGGACAATGCGTGCCACGTGTGGTCACTAATTATCCTGTTGAAATATGGCTGTGGGCAAGCCCTGAAGGTAAGGAAGGACAACTGGCTCCAACACCTCGGAGATGTAGTGCCGGCTGTTTAAAGTACCGGCAATGCGTACTAGAGGTGTGCGAGAGTGATATCCAATACCGCCCCATACCATAATATACAGTTGTTTGGTTTCGTCCAACACGACTACCAATTTCCCTGAAAGATAATCTACAATCTCAGTAGGCCACTATCCTTCCTCTGTCGAACTAGGATACTTGATCAAAAGATTATCGCTGTTTTTGACAAGGCATAATTGATTGGGTTTTTTTGTTTTTGTTTTTTTTTTTTGAAAAAACAACAAGAAAAACACAATTGCCGAACTTGAAATCGTCGAAATCTCCAAGCCTTAAATAGTGCTTTGAAGTGGCGCCACAGGCGTGCGTGATGTGCGTCTGTGCTGAAATTCTAATCATTTGCATATCTTACCTCCGCTAATGCATGTTGTAAATTTCATGTTATTTGTATGTTTCCTTCAGGGTGTTGCATTTACAGTGGCCAGCAGTGTATATATATGTGTGTGTGTGTGTGTGTGTGTGTGTGTGTGTTTGTTTTTTTTAGGCAACCCTTGTCTTATGATATAGATATGTATGTGCATAAATTAAAGGGATTTCATATTCATAGAGCTATAAGGAATTTTTTTTTTAGCTCTGTAGAATTTGAAATAGAATATATAGGTTATTTTTTGCAAATTTTAATCAGCAATTGGAAACATCTTAAAATTTCATGCTTAATAATTTATGAAATTTACCAAATTTTTAATGTAATAAACATATTAAGAACATAAAAATGATGTATTTATGAACTATATAATTGATCTTAAAAGCTTTACTAATGTATAATATTTTTAGTGTTCTGCTGCTTTAGAAAATCTTGAACATATATTAAACATTCCTAAAAGTGTCCAGGATGCTATGGATCTTATATATGAAGGAAAGTTATTGGCTGCTCACCAAAGGTCTGCATATTTCTTTATTTAATTATAAAATTCTTATTTTTATTTAAATAAATATTAATAAAAATTAAAAAGATATATCTTTCTTAATATGTTTCTGCCTGAGAACTATTGTTTTTCATTACATCTAAATATTTAACTTCGATTTTTTATCATTTACAATTAAACTGTGATTGTAATCTAAGATAAAAATATTTAACACTTTCCCTTTTATTTTCTCTGTTGATATTTTAATTTCCAGTTGTGTATATCTTCTTTTTCCAGAAATTTAACTTATTTTAATCTTATCTGTAGAAGATTTTTTATCATCTACTGAAGTCATAATGTGGGAAAGCTGTCAATTTTTTTTAAAATTTTAATTCTTAAGGTCAGTTTCTTTTTTTCTTGGCGTAAAATAATTTTACTTCATTTTACTTGATATTTTCAAGTGTATCACTATAAATTACAAGTAATCTTTAGACTTTTCATTTTGGTTAGTGTCTATACAATCATACTTATTTCAGTCTTGTCTTTTACTTTGTTTTTCTTTTTGTTAAGTGATCTTTAAATGCAAATATAAATGCTCTACAACTAATGAAAAAAATAGAAAAACAAAATTAATATTTTAAGTTTAGCATTACAGTAATTTACTACTGTATTTGAATTTAGAAAATATAAAAAGTTATCTTTTTCATATTGAGGAATAAGCAATGATGTTACTACAAACAGCAGCTGCAAGGTATGCACGTAGTGACCAAAAATAGTGATGTGGCTATCTGGATTTACTGCACTTCTTAATATCATTTGTTTAGCAAAGTATTGGATACAACACTGCAAATTCCTCACAAATTTTAAATGCACTACTAGATTTTTTTCTACAATATATATGTATAGTTTGATGTATGTAAAAAATATGTACTTCTGACTGATGTATACATTTCCAAGATTTACATCTGTTTCTTTTTTCTATTTCAGTTTAGCTATTTTAGAGAAATCGAGGGATGATCTTTTATTAGAAATGCATAAACTTTCAAATCAGAGTCCAACTGATCAGAATGTGAGTACAAGGAATATTTTAGATTTTTAAATCTCTAAGAATTAAAAATAAATTAATTTTTAGGGGTTTTTTTTTCTGTATTAACTAGAAATAAAGTATAGTGCAAAAGTAACAAAACATAACATTAAAATGTAACAATATGTGGGTATTTACCTGTTTCTTCTGTATACAATTTCATTCCTAAATGTTAGTGTCCAGAAAAAATAAATGTTTGTTGAGTCAGTAATATTTTTATTGCATATTGAGCAGTTATTAAGTGTGAACCAAAATTAATTGAAAATTATTTCTTAATTTGGCATTCAGAGAAACAAATCTACTTTATTATCTCAAAAACCTATTTCACACTTTATCTTGATTTAATTTTTTTCTTTAACTTATAAACTTTTATTCTGATATTTGGAAACATGTGTATTAGCTTTAATTTAAATGGTTAAAATCTGAAAATGCATTGTCACTATTACTTGCCATTTTTTTTAAATCTGACCACTTTTTTAATGAACTGCATGAAAGATCTCAGTGTCTCTTGTACAAAAGGAAAGACAAAAGACAAACATTGGTTTTCATTAAATACACAAATGAAACTATGATTTTAGAATTATTTCCATGTATCAATCAGTTTTATTAATAAATAATACTCTCCCCATTAAGTCAATGTAATGTTATTAAATCATTGTAATGTTTGTTCTTGAGATATCGTGGTTTTTGGCAAATTCTGTGTGTATCAAACATGACAGAATTTGTTGCAGTATAACTTAATAAATTTAAATGAATGGATATACTACTCTCCTAAGTAAGAAAAAAAGGTTGATTCCTTCAAAATTAGTAATCAAATCTATCAAATTTCTCATAAATCTGCTAATTTTTCAAATGTGTATATTACAAACTTCATTTCCTTTATTAATGTCTTTGAAACAGTGATGAATTTTTCAAAAATGATATTTTCTGGAATCATTGAAATAAAAGTAACAATTTTATAGTGAAATCAGTCAGTACAGTTTTTAATCTCTGTTTTATGTAAGTATTTATTTATAACATTTTTAGAGGGTACAAGTAATGCCTTGTTCAATATAAATGGGACACTGCCTATTTGTTATAATTTGATTATTATTTGGGATAATGAAATAAAATTAGTTGCTTTAAAGTCTTCCAAAAACCTAATTTTGTAATCAATTTGTTTTTATATCCCATATTTGAATTGGAAAAGCTTCCATTAATGGTGGCTATATTTTTTTTACTTACTTTTGCAAGAAATAGTTACTAAAATCATATTAAATAAATATAAAAATTTTCCAAATGTTTCAGTTAGATTAGGAGGAAACCATGTACTAAATGTATTAAACTGTTCAGAATTTCCATGCTCTTTTTTTTCTTCCTATATGAGTGTAGATGTTGAAGCACTACTTTTCGGATGTGGAGAAATTGTCTGAAGAATTAAGCAAGCAGCTATGGCTGATTTTATGCCGTACACTTACATCTGTGAGAAAAGAGCCAAAGATTATTGTGAGTGCCTTAAGAATAATTGAAAGAGAAGAAATTGAAGATGCTGCAGCTATAGCTTTACATAAAAGAACAGGTTACATGAAAGTGGGAAGACCAAAGCTATGGCGAAACAAGGCATTTGATGTTTTGAAACAGTCTGTGTTAGAAAGGTTCATATTTTCTTCCTTTTTAAAGAAAAATTCTAAACTTATTCATGTAATATTCTATATTCATTCACTTTCAAGTATTGAAATATTACAAGGCAAACTGAAAAATTGATTATTTGTTTGTTATAAAAGTAAGCATCCAAACTTACCTGCTTCAAAATTTAGCTAATCTGTTCTTTAGGTCTGTTAATGTCATTGCTTATTTTATGAAAGTACTTGATCTTTTTGTTTAATTTTAACATTCCATATGGTGTGAATTTTTTTTTTATGATAACAAAATTACAACTTTGTAAAGAAAAAATTGTAATCAGAATTATTTTATGGATAATGAATAAATATTTGTTTAATGTTTTACACATTTCTGATTTTATAAAGTACAAATTATCTCTTTTTTCATGATTTTTTTTCCTAAGTGGTATTTAATGCAAAAAATCTTTAGAAAATCCATAGGATAAATTGGTTTGTATCTACTGGAACAACCATAAGAATATATTCATCATTCATCTTTAAAATGGCCATTTGTTTAAAAGATGCACACTCTTATTCAATTTCTTTTTATTTTGTAAAAAGATTTAGTATTACAGGTGTTTTTGTATGACGATATGTGGGTTTTTTTTCATCTTTTAGTTCCCTATATCCTATCAGTTATGGATATGTTTTCAGTCACCTCAAAATCTAATTTTAAAGAATTTTATTTATTATTATTAAGTTCTATTATAGTTACTAAATTAGATTGACCCTTGAAATTTGATAAATATTTCATATTACTGAATAAAATTCTATTATAAGAAAAATCAGTTCAAGTTATTATTTATACTATTGAAAATTTTAAAAAAAAAATAGTGTTATAAAGTAGAGAAATTGACATTTCATTTTTGTCCTCAATAGAATATAGTTCATCTCAAATTTTCAATGAAAACTGATTAATTTGACTTTGGCATTTTCTTGCCATGCCTTATTATGCATTATGGTTGTTATTAATTATCGAAGTATTTAAAACTTTCAATATTTTTTCTTCCTCATATTAAAATAAGAATATTATTTTTCACTCTGTAAATGTTCTATGTCCTTTGAAAATTTTAATTGTATATATATGTTGACATTTATAAATCTTTATTGTGTCCATTTGTTAGTATGTTAATTTAACATATTTTATAATTTTGTATTAATTACAGAATTGAAGGCAATCAGTTTGAAGACAGATCAGGAAATAAGATGTGGCTTGTAACCCATCTAGAAGTTACTAGACAAATTGTAGTTGATGATTTACGGGTAGTAAAGGTAAGGAGCTGCACTTATTTCATACGTTTCAAAACTAAAATGAACTGTATTTTTGCATTTAGGAATATTATCACTCTTTTTACACATATATTTGTAAGTGAAGGGTCCAGGGGCAAAGCCACTTTACTCCTTAAACTTCGGTTTAAGAAAAACGAATTTGAAAATTGGAGTAAAGTTGTTATTTCCCCTGCACACCGAAACTTTAATGCTATTTTTAATTGCTTTAAAGTGGTTCTGCCCCAAATATGAATGCATATGGTGTTAGTACTCCTTGAAAGCTACAATATTCCACTGGTAACTCATTTTCGTAAGAATAGCTGTAAAGTGGTTTTACCCCTGGGCCCTTCAAATGTTCAACATTGCGCATTTCTTTATTATTTTGTTTAAATTGTAATGTGTGACTTGATGTGTAGAATTTCTCATAATATAGCGTTACAGTCATTTTAAAAAGTATTTTACAAATGTGAAACAAGTAAAATTTAAAAACATTTCCTTTTGTGTGTGTCTTTTTTTTATGTGAGTTTTTTCAGCTATTCTTTTGTAGTTGTACATTTGTAATGGAGTATGTGTACTATTGTTATAAATTTTAAGTATTTTCAATCATTATTTATTAATTTGCTGTCATCTGATGTAAACAGTACTTTATTTTATAAGGAATGAACTTGTGACCTTATAGGCATTGTGTCTGTACACTTGGTGGTGAATTGTTTACATCAAGAAATTAAACTTCATTGGTTGAAGTTATGATAAGAATTATATGCAAGATATGTTTAAGGTTTTTTTCAGGCTTGTGGTGTCAGTATATGACCCTTTCATTTAGAAACTTCTCCATGAAATTGGTAATATCTTGTGTGTTGTGCATTTTGTCTGTTTGTCTCTATCACCCCCACTTTAAAAATAATTTTACGGCTTACAGAGTATTGTATTATTATTTTTGTTTTAATACTTGAACTATATACTACAGTTTCTGCTACCATCATAATCATTAATAATATCCATTCTCCTCCCCCTGATATCTTAAGTAAGCATACACTAGAAAATCTTAACTCTTAATTGCTGATAATCCTTTAATTCTATGTCAAAATGTATGTGTTTCCTGATCTAACAGATTATTTGCTGAATAAAAACCTTCTCTAACTGGTTGTCAGTGTCAAAGAAATGTCTACATATAAATAGTAAACTAGAGGGTCTGAATGAAACATATTCCTTTGTGTTTCTAAAAGTTATGAACTAAAACATCTACCTAACAAAAACTGCTATTAATTATTTAATGTATTTACTTAAGTAAATTTCAGGTCTAAACTCTTAGTTTATTTTCAGCTCAAAAAAATTTAACACTAAATTAATGACTATACTGTCAAGACTTGCATTATCACTGATCTGTTGTTGGCAGTACCTTAAAAATTTTTCAAATGAAAATTTTAAGTTGAATCACAGTTTTGAGTGATCTTCTCTGATAGATTGCAATGATTATCTTTTAAAGGGAATAAGAGTTAATGAATAATTATGATTTGGAGGTAACATGTATTGTCATTAATTACATGTGCCATTTAATTTGCACACAGCTTTCAAATGTTGTATATAGAACTATCTTGTGATAAACATGTATGTATTTTGCTCTGGATGGAGATAAATAAAAGTAACCTTTAGCAGCTGATATACATTCTATGGTGAATGAACTAAAACTGCTATTTTTCTTAAATTATTTATCAAATGTTTGCTGTTGTATATCTCTGTCTGCAAAATTTTATTTTAATTGTTTATTTGATTATATTATATCCATTCACAGTTTGATCATATTGTCCCATGCTTACTTCTTAAACATATATTTTTTTTTATTTAGATAGCCTCTTAAATTTTCATGTGAAATATTCTATTTAAAATGTATGCTATTTATATATTTCAGAGTGCATGTATGCCCTGTTTTCTACCTAACACAAATAATGTAAATAATTCAACACGAAATAATACATATAAATTTGGCATAGACAGCCGAACAAATTAACAGAAAACCTACCCTAGTGTTGAAAATTTTAACTTTTCAATAAAAGATTGCGCATTTGCAACAAATCCTCATACTGAAAATAGACAAATATAACTAAAAAGTAAATAATTCAACAGAGAAAGATAATTACTAACAGGAAGAATGCAGACAAAATACACGCCGAAATCACACGCTTAGTGACCATAAATGCAAGATTCTGTAGCAGTAAAAGAACTAAATCATATAACGAGGCAACCAACTGGTCTCTTCATCAGGAGGCCTAACCAAATCAGTTACCTCAAGGGGGAACTTTCTGAATAGGATGCATGTCTAACCAAAAGACATCCTAAGGCCCCGAGATCCCCATTGAAACAGATAGTCAAATCAAATGAAAATAAACAGAAATCCTGTACTTAGAGATAAATGTACCATAAATGCAAGTAAACATGCAATCCTAAAAGAACACAAATGAAAAAACAGAAATACAAAAGGTACACTCACCCTATTCCAATGAGTTTTGCAGTAACGATTAAAGCTTAAAAAGCTGCCATTTATAACCCTAAGAGTTACACCACTGTAGCAAGACTACAGTGCCACACCCCATTGAAGTTTTTAAGCCACAAAAATTTAAAGAAAGTGTGAAACCAGAAAAAAGTTGTATATCTCTGTTTACAAAATTTTATTTTAAATGTTTATCTGATTATATTATATGCATTCTCAGTTTTATCATATCATCCCATACTTATTTCTTAAACATAAATTTTTCTTTTAGTTAGATAACCTCTTAATTTTGTGTGTGAAATATTCCATTTAAAATATATGCTATATATATATATTTCAGAGTGCATGTGTGCCCTGTTTTCCACCTAAGTATCAGATATTTGAAGAATATGTGAAAATGTACCATGACTGTCTCTCTAGACATGTGAGTTACATGATCAAAACTGATTATTAAGTTTATCCTTTATAATTAAGCAGTTTATATGAATAAATAAAAGGGAGTACCTATTTATATTTCTCTATCATTCATTTTAATAGCTTCAAGATGTCATTGGAAATAAATTGGAAGATAATGAATACATTACCATATTAACATGGATCAGTGCATATGGGTAATATAATATTTGAAATTATATATTTTTTTACCTGTCTTAGTTCTTTTAGTTAAAGTTCTAACGTTTTGACTTTTTTTTAAATCTGTATTATCTGAAAGAAATCCCTGTCCTTGTACAAATAATGAGCTAATAGTTCAAAATTATTTATAAGCTCACTTTCCTTTGAAGTATGTCAGTATTATTATTATTATTATGAACCATTTTACGATTTCATATTAAGTAAAGGTGCATCTCATTAGTCCCAAAATCATTACTAAAAGTTGAATGGACATTTTAAGTAGTCACCAAAGTTTTAACTCAACAACAACAAAAAAATATCAGGTAGTCTCTTCTAACGAAACTACCATGGGTTATTAACATAGGATTACTTATCATTGCTTACCTTTTTTGCATGTATATATATGTATGTGTTATGTATATATGTATCTATATACAGTACCGGTCTTCTCTATAAAGGGGCCTGGGTGCAAGAAACCATCTGGGGCCCTAAATTTTTTGTAAAGTAAAAAAAATTACAAACACGAATATATATTGCTAATGCATGTTTATTTAATACATGATTTTCTTTTTGCTATTGCTAATACATTAATTACTTCAGAAAAATTACAATTTTTTGCAATTTCTTTTCGATGTTTAATATAGCATGTGCATTTAAGTGTTCTGCACACATGCTTGACTGAAGACAATTCTTTATTAATTTTAATTTTCTGAAAGAGCACTCAGCACTTGCTATAGTAATTGGCAAAGTAAAGAAAAGTTTTAACACAGTTAATACATTTAGAAATAACTCATTATAATTATTATTTAGTATGTATTGCAATATGTCTTGTGTGTTATTTACATCCCTTTCATTGAAAATCAATTCATGTGCAAGTGTACATCATTTTAGTTCTTGATCATGTTCGGCCCTCTCAATCGCGGGGCCCTGGTGCATAGCATCCGCCGCACCCCCCAGATTGCTGGCCCTGTCTATATATATGTACATATGTGTATATATATACATATATGTAACATACTGACCCCATGGGAATGATGACCGGAGCCAGCATGTCATACCTGGAATAAACGTAGTCATAGCCAAAAACACAATTCTCTTTCACGTCTGCAAATACTTTTTATTTTTCCATTTTTCAACATCGATGACGGCGGTTTACTGGGCACCAGAGCCTTGCCAAAATCTACGCTCCTGGAGGCAAACTTGAGCTTTTACAACGTCACGAGCATCTTGCCATGTGATCAAAATGTCTGTAGCCATTGGCTGAACCCATGACTCAGATGTCAGAGGTCATGTGATATCTTATGTAAGGATGCACGAGAAATTGGAATTTTCAGGGGGAAGGCTATGCAGCTGTCTTTGTTCTTTAAATCGGAAACAAAATTAATCTATGCCCAAGGAAATTTAGAAGAATTTAGAATCTTGAAAGCGATTTAGGGTTTTTTTTTGTTATAGAATATCCCCCCTGTCTGAGAAGAGGCTGACCAACAATGCCTGCATTGGAGGGCAGACTCACCCAGCTAAGTGAGGAAAATGGGCATTACACGAATTTGGAAAAACCTATGTTAAACAAAAATTTATCAGTAATAATTAAAAATTTTAAAGATCACGTGACGAGACCTCGGTTCATCAATAACAAATTTCACTGGAATAAAATAATTCACTTTGAGTTAAACGAATAAATTTAAATTTAAAAATCTACATATTCATCAACTGAAAAGAATGCTGAATAGAGCAGCCGACCCCAGTCAACACAAATCTCAAAAGAAAATCACTTAAATTTACCTGAAAAACATAAAATTATAAAAAATTCACTTGAAATATCTATTGTAAATAGACATTGTAAGTTTACTCTTGAAATATACACTGGAAACAATTTCTGTCACCACTCCGAGTCGATTAATATAAATAACAAAATTTAACAACAAGAATATCAAACAACAAAAAAAATTAAGTAATAAAAGTATAACTTGACAACATTACAAAATTTAATCTCTAGTACTTTCCTCATTAAAATTCACTATCATGGCATGAGTCAAAAAAAAAATTTTTATTTATTTTTCTTTCTACTAAATGATTGAATTGTCTGTCCATCATAACGATTTTGTCCATTCACAGTCCTTGTCAGATTCAGCCCATTATGTTTGAGGAAAGTACCATAAATACCACAGTCTCTTTTTACTGTGTAACTTTTCTCAAGTGCAAAACATAAAAAAAAATTTTCACTATCTTGACAAGTAACAAAACAATACTTTTATATGTAACTATATAATAAAAATCACATTTTTAATTAAAATCACACTTCTATATCATATAAATTGCATATAAAATTTACAGATCATTTATTACATTATTTCAAAGTACTCAATCATTTCAAAATCTTCAATATATCAAATTCTTATTCTTTATATTTAGTTTCATATCTTTATATTTCTTATTATTCTCATTTCAATATTCATTATACTCATTTTTATTCTAACATTATTTACTTTTTCAAAAAAAATTCTATTCAATATTCATTATTTATTCTACTCATTTTCCTTCTAACATTATTTATCTATTTTCAAAATATTTTCACTTAATATTCAACTGTGTACACTTATTTTGATTTGCTGTGGATGGAGCTCAGTCTTTTTTGTTTTAAGTACCTGTTTGTATGTGTGTAACCCAGACTGCTTAGTTTCAAATTCTTTTTAATTCTACCTCTAAGGAGTGAGGGGGGGTTTTATTGTTTGCATAAAAAGTGGGTATCTTTCTCCTTATTGTTCTGAGACTAATATGAGAGAAAGAGAAATGGCCGTACAGTGGACCAACCGTGAATCTCCCAATAGGATATGACAGCCAAAAACAACATCTTGCATAGTACAGAGATAGAGAAATAGGAAAGTGGGCAAATGTCACACCTGTGGAAGTGTAGGTTAGAATTGGGAGGGCAAAAGAGTGGCCATCCCATGGTCTGTCTTCGTCTAGTAAGTATCATTTAGTCATTTTTTATTCAGCACATCTTGTGACTGAAAAAGTGTCTTGAATTTGAAGGTTTACAGGCAACTGGGCCACGCCAAAATCTATCCTCCTGGATCTATGCTTGAGCTTTCATAACTTCACGAGCGTCTTGCCATGTGATCAAAATGTCTTCATTGGCTGAACCCATGACTCTGATGTCAGAGGTCTTGTGATATTTTATGTAAGGATGCGTGAGAAATTGGAATTTTCAGGGAGATGCTATGCAGCTGTCTTTGTTCTTTAAATCCGAAACGAAATTAACCTACGCCCAAGGAAATTTAGAAGAATTTAGAATCTTGAAAGGGATTTAGGGGTTTCTTTATGCTATATATATGTATGTCAAAATTTTAATGCATTTTGGTACTTTTCTGTTTAACTGTTTACTGCTTTTCGAAGCGATACAGACTGGGTTTGGCATGTTGCCAAAATTATAACTTGTGAGGGCAGAGGAATGGATGGTTTTAGCATCTGAAATTTTGTTTTCTGAAGGACTCTTATGAAGGAACATAATCCTATGTTAAAATGTAATTGTTAGATGTTGACATATCTTGTTAATGTTTCATCTCTATTAACAAAATTATATGCATCTGAAAAATTAAGGAAATCTGGTAAGAGAAAAAAATTACATTTGAATTAGCATTAAGTGTAAACGTATGTAAATTTTATATACATCTATAAAATAATAAAATTATAGAATTGTTGAGAGAGAGGTTATCATTATAGATTTATCTCATTATTTATTTATTTATTGAGAGACATTAGAATTTTTTGTGAGAAATATTGTAGAATAGCTCAGCATAAGCTGTTTCCCTGTATAAAAAATGCATATTGATACACATTTAGTTCTGCTCAATTTTTTTAATACCATCATGCCGTAAGTAATATGTCACAAATTGATTGCCGTTATATATATTCTTATAAGATTAGAGAACCTAATTCTGTAAATGGCAGTCTGTTATTTAATTTATCTTACATATTAAGAAGTAATCTCCCAGTATTTCATGACATTATACCAGAAAATATTTTAGTTTTTAACCCTTCAGCAGGCGTGCCTGTGTACAAAGTGCAACATTTTCGTAATTTTGAATGGTTTGTTTTTACATGTGAGGTTTGAATGTTCTAAGCAGTTTCTATTTATAACTACACCCTTTCTAATGCAGGTCCGATTTTCAGACCCTTTTATTCCTTTCCATTCATTGTTAGTCATGATTTAACCGTGGTAAACCAGCGATTATACTGGATCACAATATGACAAAATCTGGAGTTGATGTAGTTGATCCAATGTGCAGCTGTTACACGGTATCCCGCATATCAGGAAGATGGACAATCTCATTGTTTCTTAGGTTTGGGATATAATAGGAATCAATTCGTAAGTTGTCCTTGGATCTAATAAACCAGAACAGTTTTGAAATAAGGCGATTGTATCTGCTATCTTTGGCCTTAAATTATAAATATATCTCAATATTATCAACATTTTATATCTTGTCATAAAATGCAGAATTATTATTTTCAATTTTGAAAAAAAAAGTTTATTACAAAAGGAATAATCCAGATTGAAAGAAACATTGCACTTTGTGCCACGTATGCTTGCTGGTGTTCCAAAAATTGGTGCACCCACTCATGGGTTAAGGTGGTTTCATGTTTCTTATGTGTGTAATATATCTGAAGATTCTATAATATACTTTTTCCTAAATCCAATACAAAGATTAAAGGTGTTATATATCTTTGTATTTTTCTTCAGTATAATTTTAATATAAATATTTTTTTAAACTGTTTTTTCTTTTTCCAATACAGAAGTGATGAAATGCTGGGTCATCCCGATTTGAATATAGATGTTTCTAAGTTGTCACCTCTTCTGGAAAAAAGTGTTGTGAATAGCCTTGTGAATCAGTTAGTATTTTTCAAATTATTATTACTCCATCTTGTATACCATTAAGAATATATAATGATTTGTTTAGAGAAATAAGAGTATTTTTAATTAGTATTTAAATATACCTTTATGTATATGTGTTATCATCTTCAACTGTAAAACATGAGCCTGCTATATTTCATTGAAATGATCAAAGGTTTGATCTTTTTACAGATATTTATATAATGTGAAAAGAAACTACAGAGATTGGATGAAAAATGCCCTTAATACTGATGTAAAGGTAAAAGTCATACCGTTATATTCTGTAGCTTTATGCTGGGGGGAGTTGTATATCATTACTTAACGTATTTTTCTAATACTAGACCTTTTTATAATCTTCTCAAAGAACAAATAATGATTTTCAGTTGATTTTTTATTTTTAAAATGTATATGTTATCCTTGCATTAAATGTCTCATACAATATCATTGTATGGTAAATTAAGAAGTTAACAAAAAATTTCATGGAAATTATTAGACATACTTCTTATTTTGTAAATTTAATTCAGGAGCAATTGCTGCAATATACTGTTATATCTATAAATTGCAAAGATTATTAACCATTTGATTTAAGAATAAATCTAGCTTTTTAAAAATTAGGATTGGCATCAGATTGAAGCTCCTGAGGAAGACGAGCGGGGATATTTCCATACACAGCTTCCTCTTATCATGTACAATATGTTAGATCAGCATGTAAGTGTTTTTTAAATTCATTATTTTTCTATAAGCTTTCGCCTTTACATGGGTATTTATGTCTCATTGAGAGTCTTTATTTTCTTATCAGCCTTTTAATTTCTTTATTTCTGGAAAATGTCAAGTCATATGTTCATGATAAATCCTTTTAGTCCTAGTAAACATGTTTCTGCAATATATAGATGTACTAGCTGAAAACCCGCACTTCGCTACTGAGTACATTGAAATTAAATACAACGGTCAATGTATGCAATTAATGCCAAATATATATATATATTTATAATAAATACAATGATCAATGTATGCAATTAATATAAGAAAAATATATATATTTATAAAAAAATCTTAAGGGATATTTTTATAGACAAAATAATGTAGAAGAAAATATTCAAATTAAATCTAATAGAACATACTAAAGAATATAGTACAGTTAATATTGCCGCTTAAAGCCTTTCCCAGCTCTCTGCGCTCGGCATTTTAAGCAATCCTTAGCTCGCCGTATATATAGCTGAGAGTCACCAAAAGTTTTTTTCAGTTCTCTTTCGAAGTCGTCCCATGAATTCAGCAGATCTTCGTTATTTTCAAACCATATTTTGGCGGTCCCATCAAGGAAAAAGTAGACGTTCGCAAGACATAGAGTATCATCCCATTGATTAAATTTTGATACTCTAAGGTATTCTTTTAACCACTTGGTTGGATCTTGTCCAGGATCGCCCCTAAAAATTGTCGGCTTTCTCGGTTCCCTAATTAGTGCTGGAGACAGCAGGACGGTTTGTGGCTTGACTTCTCCTTCAGGCATTGCCGGGAATCGCTTTCGTGGAGCGGCTACGTAAAGACCGTATTCCGGAGGAAGATTTAAAAGTCTACGGCTTCTTCGTATTTCTCCTGCTTCCAGACTGAACTGAGTACCCGGCGCCTCCACCAAAGATGTCGCGTAGATGGTAGTCGTATGGATTGAACACACACGTAGAGGGGATACAACGCTGTTTACTAGCACACAACACTTAGCTGGTAGAACTCAGAACTGACTCACAGGTTGAGCTACTTGCTCTTTTATCCATCAACAGAATATTCTGGAACGCCGTTCCAGGAAATTAAAGAATGTTCTAGCAACTTCTAGAACTAACAGAAATAGAATTAGAATTAAATTAAATTAAATTAAATTAAAATAATGTAGAGCTTCGAACCGGGGACCTCTTGCTCAGCAGTCCTGTGCGTTGACCATTCAGCAACAGAGTCTTTGACGGGAAAGGCTTTAAGCGGCATTGGCGCCGGAACAAATTAAGATTTTGGGACATCTAGTATCGGAAGGAGGTGTCCGCCCCGATCCAGATAAAGTAAAGGCCGTGAAGTGTTTTCCCACACCCAAAAGTGTGCACGACGTCAGATGTTTCCTAGGACTCTGTTCTTATTACCGCCGCTTCATCAAGGATTTTTGTCATCAAGCTCAACCCTTACAAATGTTGCTGAAAGGTGACTCTAAATTTCGTTGGGGACGTGAGCAGTCGGATGCTTTCGACCGGCTAAAGGAAGCACTGATATCTGACCCTATACTGGGACTTTACGACGAAAACGCCGAAACAGAATTGCGAACGGACGCCAGCGGCTATGGTATTGGAGCAGTCTTGGTTCAAATACAGCATGGAAAAGAAACAGTTATTGCGTATGCTTCGCGGACACTAACCAAGGCAGAGAAAAATTATTCCACGACTGAAAGAGAATGCCTTGCCGCCGTATGGGCTGTTCACAAGTTTAGACCATACCTCTTCGGCAAACACTTTTCAATCGTAACAGACCACCATTCGCTGTGTTGGCTAACTAATCTAAAGGATCCCTCAGGAAGACTTGCGAGGTGGGCCTTGCGACTACAAGAGTATGACATCTCGATTGTTTACAAGAGCGGAAAGAAACACAAGGACGCTGATAGTTTGTCCCGAAATCCATTGGAAGAAGACAATATACCATCGGAAGTCATCGCCGCTATAGATTTTGCTAACGTTGCTGACGAACAAAGAAAAGATCCAAGACTTGCGGAGTTAATACGGACTCTAGGAAATGGCGAAACAGTGAAAGGAGAATTTGAGCTGATTGAAGACGTCCTATGTAAAAAGAGTTTCGATCCAACCGGCAAGAAATGGCTTCCTGTCATTCCAAAGCATCTACGTCAAGACATTCTTCAATGTTTCCATGACGCACCCACGGCCGGACATCTAGGATTCGTCAAAACGTACGACAGAATAAGGAAGCGGTTTCACTGGCCAGGGCTCTACCGAAATGTGCGACGATATGTCATGCATTGCCGGGAATGCCAGCGTAGGAAAGCCGTTCCACAGAAGCCACCGGGTCATCTAATGCCTATACCGCCTGCTGTTGCGCCATTTCATCGCATTGGGATAGATCTCCTTGGGCGTTTTCCAAATTCGACCACTGGAAATAAATGGATCGTAGTCTGCACCGACTATTTGAGTCGCTATGCTATTACAAAAGCCCTGAAAACTGCTGAAGCTGCGGAATTAGCGAGGTTCCTCGTCGAAGATATACTTCTAAAACATGGAGCGCCCCGAGTTATCATCACCGATCGAGGGCAAGTGTTTCAATCAAGACTTGTTTCAGATATCATCCGGTTGTGTAACATTAGTCATCGAATGACGACAGCCTACCATCCCCAGACCAATGGCCTTACTGAGCGATTCAACAAAACACTAGGCGACATGTTATCCATGTACGTAGACGTAGAACAGAGAAACTGGGACGAGATACTGCCGTTTGTGACCTTCGCTTACAACACCGCTAAACAGGATGTAACCGGATTCACACCTTTCTATTTACTTCATGGCCGAGAAGCCGAAACAACGCTCGACACTCTTTTCCCCTTCTGCCCTGACGTGGAGAACGACTATACTAAGCATCTTGTCGTGAAAACCGAAGAGGCAAGGCAGTTAGCCAGACTACGAACCCTAGAGGCGCAAGAAAAGGACCGTCGGCGTTATAATTCCAAGCACAGGGTGGTGTCCTATGCACCTGGAGATTTAGTATGGATTTTCACGCCTGTTCGGAAAGTAGGCTTGTCTGAGAAACTGCTTAAAAAAATACTTCGGACCATACCAGGTGTTACGACGATTATCTGACGTAACCTACGAAGTCCAAGACTATGAGCCAACATCAAGACGCCGGAAAACGATAGACACCGTCCATGTTCTTAGAATGAAGCCTTACTACGACCCTGAATTACAAGCACAACATCCGAATGGTGATTCTTCAACATCTGAAGACGGCCATTGTGAAGAGGATCCGCCTACCAATGTAAAGAATGATTACACCGGACCACAGACACGTTCCAGATCAAAAGTTGCTAGCAGTTAGGCAACCTAGGACAGCGGGACGCTGTTCTTCTAAGGAGGGAGCAATGCCGCTTAAAGCCTTTCCCGTCAAAGACTCTGTTGCTGAATGGTCAACGCACAGGACTGCTGAGCAAGAGGTCCCCGGTTCGAAGCTCTACATTATTTTAATTTAATTTAATTTAATTTAATTCTAATTCTATTTCTGTTAGTTCTAGAAGTTGCTAGAACATTCTTTAATTTCCTGGAACGGCGTTCCAGAATATTCTGTTGATGGATAAAAGAGCAAGTAGCTCAACCTGTGAGTCAGTTCTGAGTTCTACCAGCTAAGTGTTGTGTGCTAGTAAACAGCGTTGTATCCCCTCTACGTGTGTGTTCAATCCATACGACTACCATCTACGCGACAATATAGGACAGTTTGAGGAACATATCTTTTACTGTATTTTAATATTTTTTTGGATAATGTCCAATTGTCTGCCACATTAGCAAGAAAAAAAAATTTTTTTAGTCTATTTCGTTGTTATGCACGTGATGATAAATTTATTTAAAGTACCAGAAATAGAAATCATGTGATCAGCATTTAATAAATTAAATTCTAAAAATTAATCTTTAAAAATTCACCTTAAATCAGAAAATGGAGGTAACAATTTGAAAAAGATTTCATTTTAAAGGAATTTTTATGATCTTTCTTGTGATATAAATTTTATAACCCTTGGATTATTATTTTAAATGCAAACTTAAAAAAAGTTACTAAAACAGCTTAAAAATTTAATTTTAAAAAATCTAAGAATTTTTCAAAAATCTTTCTTAGTGCACCCCTTGACTATAAGAAGAATTGCCTTACATAATATCAGCCCTTTAGGTCTAGCAGTTTGGTCTGTGCGTTGTATGTCAGTCAGTCAGTCAGTTACGGAACTATTATATATATGTGTGTGTGTGACTACGTGTGTGTTTTCATGCATGTGTATTTATCTGTGCATTTGGGTGGTACGGAACTAGGTATATATTCTTTAATATAATTTTCAGCTTTGAGAAAAATCCTACTGCAATTAGTTTTTGAAATAAATATCACAAAATATCAATCTGGTATATTAACTAGACAACCTATTTATTCTCTTTGTTTCCTTGAACTCTTTAAAATAAGAAAAAAAAGGAAATTCAAACAATTGTCTCATTAATTAAAAAATTATCCTTTACAAAACTTAATCTCAAATACTAGACATAATTTTATCCTCTAAAAATTTTAATAAACAGTTATTAATGACCTTGAGATGTAATATTTACATTTACTGCTCAAGTAATAAAATACCTAGTTTATTTTACTTCCTTTGAATGATTTGACAGAAATGTATTGTTTTATCTTTGTCATTTTTTATGTTTTGTTGTTGCTGTTGTTGTTGTTTGTTCAAAAGCTGATATAAGTAGCAACTGATCAATGAAAGCGAAGTTGGAAAGTCTAGCTATAGAAAGCTTTATTTTTTCCTCATAAAGATGCGATTTCTATTTAATTTTCAAATGCAGTGTGTTTCAGCTGGGATGTTCACTGTTTAACTTTTCTTGCCATCTTGTTTTATATATGCTACTTAAATTCTAAAATTCAGAATCCTTAAGAATGAGATGTATTTGCTACAACTTGATTTCCTCAAATTGCAATATTCATTTAGATAACTATTTCTAAGAACTGAAATCACTGACTGCTCAATCAAAACAGAAAAAGCTGAAAATTCTGGTCCAAAACATTCTTTACAATGTACAAAAAGTACGTAGTACTACGTAGGCCAATGTCATATGTTTCTTCTGCAATTTTCAATGCGTTTCTTTTCTAACATCATTGGCTTATGCATACAACTGAAATTTAAAAGTGCATTTTGTCATCCTTGAATGTTTTATATTAAATGGAGTATTTTGCCACATTGCAGTGATGTACATGTATATGATAAATCAAATGCCTTGATTTATGTTTTACTGTTACTTGTTATTTATGTTGCATTCTTGAAATATTTTAATAAAATAAATACAGTAAAACCTCGTTTATCCAGATCTCCGAATAATCTGATCAGATTTGTAGACATATTTATTTAATGTCCACATTAGATAATAATGTTTAACTATGATAGCAAAAACGTAATTACAAGTATGCTAAATATTCACTTTTTAGTTTGATTCAATGTACAGTTCCTGCATAGAATGTACAATAAATTATGGTAATAAAATGCATTTTGTTGAGTTTAAGAAAGCTTTACTAGACTTACAAATTCTTTGTTAAGAAATGATGTGAAAAGTTATATTTATAATTTTTAATGTCTTGTAAATAATACTACATAATTTTGTTACAATACATAGTTTTTTATCATAATAAATGGTAAGTCTGCTTAGTTAAGGATTTTGTTTTGCTTATTACCCATATTACCTGGATTATCCAGATTACCTATGGTTCCAGTTAGTCCGGATAAACGAGGTTTTACTGTAGTATTTAAATTGCCTCTGATTAAATAGTTTATCTTTTTGAAAATGAAGCCTCTTGGAAAAATATTGAAATAATCATTTAATGGACATCAAATGTCATGATTTTATAAATTTAAGATAATGCATTTCTATTTACTACAGGTTAACAGAATTATAAGCTTTCCTCTTTTTTTTTTCAGTTGCAAGTAGCTCAGACAGTCAATAAAGAACTCGTTCAACGCATGATGCAACTCAGCTTTGAAGAAGTTCTTGAATTTACTCGTCTTTACGAAGGTGAATCTCAAATAATGAATTCAGTTATACTGTTTTAAAGTGTATTAAATATGCATTAAATATAATTATTAGTCAGTTTTAAGCATAAAGCTTAACCCATTTATGTCTGAGATATTGTGTTATAATGTTGAGACCTTTTGAGGGAATAATAAATTCAAATTTTGGGAGATATGACAAATCAGTCAGCGTATATGAGATTTTGGATCAAATTGTCATATATACTAATTTATCTGTTATAAAGGTAAGGTATTGGGGTATATATATAAGGAGAGGGTGCAGTGGCCCAGTTGGCAAAGGCAGCTGGCAAGTGATCTGAACGTCACTGGTTCGATGCCCGTCACTGAAAAATCCACTGCCATGTACACTAATGGCGGCTGGTGCACAAAAAAATCTGTTGTGGCTGGAATGTCCTCTAAGTTCTCAAATTTACCTCTGGAGGTGTGGGGTCAAATGTACTGGTCTCGTCGCTTGACTTAGTTCTAAATTATAGGATTGACTTTTAGTAGGGTAGTGCTGGCCACCTCTACGGTGCCCCTTAAATGAATGGCCATCAGTCTCGTGGTGTACTTACAGTCAAATGTCTAGCAACAAGTACAACACATTCGAAAAAAAATATGTATATATATATATATATATAAGGAAATTACATCTAAACTTGTATTAGATGTTAACTTGTATTAGATATTTATTTCATTCATTTTTCATCATGGGAACTGTCTAAGTTTTTCTAAAAAGCCTATTTACTTCAGTGTCAAGGGGCTTGGGGTGCCTTGTGAGGATGACAGATCTATACTGTCTGTCCAGCATCCTCGAGCCCCACAGCAATGAAAAATGTCCCTTAACTTGGGAAATTAACCCTCGACTGTGTATTCAGGTACTGCTACATAGCGACTGGTCTTCAGTGATTCATGGGTCGATGCACGAAAGCATAGGGGGCCGAGGTGTCAAACGAGTTACTTCAGTGTCAACTGAAGTTTCTCTTTGTTATAATGTTTATTGCCTCTTAACCCATTTGTACCAGAGGTTGAAAGTTTTGAATTTTTGCGTGAAATTCGTATATGTTAGGTAGAAAAATGTAAAAAACAACAATTCGCTGAAATTTTTTTTTTATTTCATGCCATGTATGAGTAATATGGTGTTCCATTTTTGGAACACTAGGCAAAACCATTGCTGTATTTGTTACTAAGTATTAAATATAATTATTATTGAATGTGGTTACTATTCAGTGTGATAATCAGATGAACACTTCACATGTAATGCAACATTACATTTTTCACATTGAAATGTGGTGTTTTTGTGGCATTGAGCACAACATGTTTGCTTGTCTTGCTTGATGATTGTATGATTCATGCCATCATGGCGTGAATCGATGTTACGTTTCCCACTTGGTTTTCCTCTCCTGCCATGTTCGGCAGGATTGACATAAGTCTGTAGGTAATGGCATGCTACATGACAACGAAACTTCAAAAGATCCATTGGTTTTGCATCATAAGTTTTGTGCAATTGCGAAGCATTTTGCAAGACCAATTAGAAACAAAACAACAGTGGGCTTGAATACCATTTCTTGCCACGGACTGCTGCTCGATACTTGTCGATGTTTTCATCAGCTCGATCTACACCTCCCATAAACTGGTTGTATACTTTTATCATGTTTGGCTGCTGGACTTGAATTTTCTTTTTCTGTGCTTGAGAATAACGATTGACATAAGATAGTGGATTCACACCAGCACCAGATGATGCAACAATCACAACACTGTTGTCATGCCACCTGCAGACAATATTGCCATTGCCATCAATTCGATAATCAAATGAGCCTCTTTCCTTTTTCTTTAGGACAACATCTGATTCCAATGGTGGTTTGTCAATGCGACCTTTTCTAATGGTACCTGTTGCCTGCTGGCCCATTGAGCTGAGTTTATCAAGCAGGGTAATACTTGTGAAAAAGTTGTCAAACACAAAATGATATTGCCCAGGGTGCTCCTCTGTAAGTGCATCAGCAAACTGTAGGACAACAGAAGCACCAAGGCCATACTCCTCATATTTGGCTGTCAGGTTTTTACCCTGGTATGGTTGAAACCAACAAATGTAACCTAGATGGGTTGCCCCACACCAAACTTGTAACGAAAACGAATAGGCTTCCCTCTTATAAATTGTTTGCATTCATGTCGTCCAAAGTAAGGAACCATGGATTCGTCAATGCTGAAATACGTTTTGTTTGGAACAAACTTCATACATCGTTCATTTAGTTTGTTTATATGCGGTCGTAATTTAGCAAACTTGTCAAGTGGGTCTAAATTTGCATTGTCTGCAACATGCAGATTTGAAAATATTGTTTCAAAACGGTCACGTCTCATGGCAGTACTAATGAGGGCATTGTGCGAATCTGCTCTTTGTTCCCAGAACATACGCCATCTAGGAACTGAGACATAACCACTCAGAAAAATAACCCCCAGGAAACATTTCAGTTCAGAGTTTGTCAAGCTAAGATTTACACCCTTACCTGCAGCATATAAATTCAAGTATGTAACAATGAGTTCAATGACATCATCATTCAGAAAAAGTTCAAGAAATTCTGTAGGCGTTCTAACTTCGCTAATTTGTAACTGTGTAACTCTTCCTGATATGGGTTGTGCATTTAGATCCGCTTTTTTCATTTGCGCACAACTTTGGTAGGCTTTCTTTTCTTTGTTGGAGGTGATTGTTACGTATTAGTAGAAGTACATGCAACCCCATCTGCAGGACAATCAAATTTAGGGAAATATGGAGGATCATCTGGATCAGAGTCAGTATCAAAAGAATCATCCAGAACAAGATAAGCAGGAGCATGCAGCAAAGAACTAGGTAGATTGTTTATTGTTCCACAATCTTCCTCTCCAGAGTCCTCATCAGAAACAGGCGCTGTAGCATTTTCAGGTGGTTGTATAACTATAGCATGTGCTTCTATGTTGTCATCAGTTTCTAACAAGTCAGTTAGCTCATGTAAGGTTTTTCTGGACATCTTCTGACTTGAAAAATGAGTTCAACTAAAAAAAATATGGAGGGAAAATATATAAGTTCTTGTGGTAGTGGTTTTGCCTAGTGTTCCAAAAACGGAACACTGGAAATTTTAAGCCTATAACTAATACAAAAATAATAACTTTCGTATTTCTTGTTGCAGCATGAAAGAGTAACTAGCAGAGTAATAACCCAAAAAAAAAAATTACAACTATATAGTATAATGCAACAAAGTTATATTTACCTGTTTATAGATGATTTTTCAAAAACCTTCAGGAAAATATAAACCAACTTTCACAACCTCATTGCAGGCAAATATCTGCAGGAGTGACTAACTGAATGTTTTAAGTGAAACTGCTATGCCCCTACAAAGCAGGCTGATGTCACAAATCCAACCACACGTGCAACCTTGAACTCTTAAGCTAAAAATAACTTTCACTCGTCTGCTGTTCCAAAAATGGAACAGTAGGCATAAATATTTTTATAAGATTTTATACCAGGGTATTGATGTTGATCAATTTTGAACTTCAGTCATTGTGAGATATTCCTATTAATGGATATTTATCTAGGTCTCTTATTTTGTTTCTTATGAATAATAATGTATTCTTATTAGTGACATGAAATGTACATATGTTGAAATTCCATCTAAACTTAGAAGTTTATGGGTATTTAATTGACCTTTAATGTTACTTTACCATCCCTCCTTTTAATAATTATAAATGATAGGCCCAGTTCATTTTCTCTCTATCCTTTTTAAATTGTATGAAAGTTGAGGTATTTGATTATGATGTAAAAATTACACCATCACAAAGTTTGTGTTCAAGAAAAACAAAAGACTCTGGTCAAAATATTGTAAACTTTTGGAGTTTTGAAGTGTTTCAGAATATCTAATAATAAAAGAAAGAGGAGTTTTTTGTAAATTAACTGATAAATAACTTACACATGTTATTTATTTCATATTCATGTATATTTTACTATAAAATATCTATCTTGCACGACATTAAATTATTTAGTCCTTATATGTTAAATTTAAATTTTTTTTTCTCTCAGAATCAATCATATTGTACCGAAGCAAGCATTTCGAAAATAGGAGTATTGTGAAATATTTCACTTCATATATGGCAAGTAAAAATTTTCTATTGTGTATGCATGTGCTCATTAATTTAATTTTGTTTGAAAACAGTGTTTATATTCATTAAGCAACAATTGTTCTTGTTGTAAATTTATACTTAATTAAACTGAAGAAATATTCCTAAGAGGAAACACAACTCCTTAAAATCCATAATAAAAATTAATAATGACAGTTAGTTTTGAACAGTTTATATAATTTTTCATTGGGACAGTGAGTGTTAGGTGATTGTCACTATTAAACTTATTCTGCAATATTCTGAGAAGTAAAGTATACATAATTTTATATTTTTTTCATGAAGCATAATCTTAATGCACAAATGAATATACTTAAATGCAGACAGTTTTTTATTTTTTAAAATTGAATTTGTGAAAAAGCCTTGCACACACTAGAAACATAAAATCAATCTCTTAGATTAATAAAAATGAGCTGCAAAAGAAAAAATTCAATTTCTTGACATTGCTTATTTTGACTTTATCAAATAATAAATTTTTGTCATGAAAATATGTATGCAAAGGACATATTTAAAAAAAAGCTTTTAGTGTGTAAACCAGTGTCATATAAAGAAAAATAAATTAGTAGTGTCTTGTGTTTATCATCTATATATACAGTAACCACCGCTTATAGTGATCAGTGGTTATAAGAATCAACCGTTTATAAGAATCAATATCGCAAAAACAAAAACAAATGTATTATTTCCATGTTAAAATTTCCGCTTTAAAGAATCAATCCACCGGTTATAAGAATCAGTTTGCAATCTTCGCCTTCCTTTCATTTTTCCAAAAAATGCCACTTGAACTCTCAAAAGGTACGAAATTCTTTCTTAAGTTTTTGAAAAGAAAGATTGATAAAACTTTGGGGTGGAAAACAGTCGTAAAATACATTCCTTTAAACATAACATAAGAGTTTCTCCTTATACGTTTTTGCTAAACACTGTCTTATTAACTTTACCCAGGGGCATCTAACCCGCCCGGGTCCGATTTCGCTTTTCTCCAGACAGGCACTCCTTTTTTCCCACCACTTACTTCCTGGTTGCGGATTTCTGGACCCTGAAACACATAAATCTTCCGCGAAGTGTCCACCATCACTTACGCAAACGGGACAGTGGATTCAGCACTTCAAACCGTGAAAAGTAAACGGATCCATTTTGCCGAATCAGATGAATCAGATGCTGAATCAAACGTTTCACGGTTTGATTCAGGATCAAACCGTGAAACGTAAGCTATAAAGTGAATCTTCGTCTGAGAATGTAATAAGCATACGTCGATAGTATTCACTTTAGTTTTCTAACAAAATTGCCAGTTAGTGTTAGAACTTTTTGATAGTCGAATTCAAATATGATAAAAACAAGGAAAACTCTCAGTTTTTCTGAAAAACAGAACTTGTTAATTAGATATGATGCTCTTCCAAAGTGTAGCCAAAGAGAAGCTGCCTCTTGTTGATTTTATAATCATGTGTTGTTACTTATAGGTCTAGAAATTGAGTTATAGTATTTGTTTAGAAATTGAGTATTTTTAAAATTATAAAAATAATTTTAATAAATGATAAATAACGTAAATTAAAGAGTATTTAATGGTAAATTATGTATATATGTGCCTGTGTGTTTATATATATATATGTACAAGTACATATTTGTGTATGTGTGCCTGTCCAAAGGGAAGTTTCGGTTATAAGAATCAACCGCTTATAAGAATCAAAAACAGGAATAACAAACGTGATTCTTATAAGCGGAAATCACTGTATATAACAGTTCCGTAACTGACTGACTCACTGACTGACATACAATTCACAGACCAAACCGCTGGACCTAAAGGGCTGAAATTTTGCATGGCGATTCTTCTTATAGTGTAGGGGTGCACTAAGAAAGTTTTTTAAAAAATTCTTCTTAGATTCTTTTAAATTAAATTTTTAAGCTGTTTTAGTGACTTTTCTTAAGTTTGCATTTAAAATAATAATTTGAGGGTTATAAAATTTATATCGTAAGAAAGATCATAAAAATTCCTTTAAAATGAAATCTTTTTTTAATCTTTACCTCCATTTTCTGATTTTTGGTGAATTTTTAAAGATTAATTTTTAGAATTTAATTTATTAAATGCTGATCACGTGATTACTTTTTCTGGTACTTTAAATAAATTTATCGTCACGTGATAACAACAAAATAGACAACAAAAAAAAATTTTCTTTCTAATGCATCAGACAATGTCCAAAAAAATATTAAAATGCAGTAAAAGATATGTTCCTCAAACTGTACTATATTAACTGTACTATATTCTTTAGTATGTCCTATTAGATTTAATTTAAATATTTTCATCTACATTATTTTGTCTTTAAAAATATCCCTTACGATTTTTTTTATAAATATTTATATATATTTTTTTACATCAATTGTATACATTGATCATCGTATTTATTAATTATATATATATATATATATATATATATATATATATATATATATATATATATTTGGCATTAATTGCATACATTGACCATTGTACTTAATTTGAATGTGCTCCATAGCGAAGTGCGGGTTTTCAGCTAGTTTATTATAAAAAAAGATTTAAACATGTTTAAAGTGATGTGAAACTAGTGGTACATTTCTCATACAAAAGGTGTTTTTGTATGTTGAAAGAAATAATGCTATTAATATTTATTATTACTAGCTAGATAAAATTATATGGGGTTTTGTTTGTTTTTAATACCATATTTATAACAAAAAAAATTAACTTCATTTGGCATTTGTAATAAGTAATATTTGGGCTAAGTCATAGACTTATTTCTTAGGGATAGGTCATTAAATAGGTCTTTTGTTTTTCCCTTTTGCTCAGTGATACTGTGAAAAGAAACTTAGTGATTTGTTAGCACACATATTTATTTATTTATAACTTTAAACTCTTGTGGATAGATCATTTACAATAATTATCATGATCATCTTTTAGATTGATATACATTTCCCATTATAGATAGCTACAGCAAACAATTGTCTCCAATTTTGTGAATTTGCCGATAAATTACGACTAAGATACTGCAAGGATTTAAATAGCATTTCAAGTTCTGCTGATGCAATATTCTGTAGATCTGTAGAGGCTTTTCTCAAATTAACACTTGTTGTGTAAGTATTATTAAGTTTTAACTGTTATCTTCATAAAATCTAGATGTTGGCTACTCATTTTAATAGTTCAGACTTTAAAAGTATTTTTAATCTTTGTAAACATTTTCACAAGATGGCTGGTATGTAAACAATAATACATTTGACAGTCAGAATTGCATCTATAAAATCTTAGTAAGAATTATTTAATGAGTAATTTTTATTTTAACTCTAAAATGTGCCTTTAATGTTACCAAATTTCCACCTACTCATTACCATCTGGAAATTCAAAATTTTAATTTTATTATTACAAGTATACAATTTTTTTTAAAAGCTACCTTTGTCCTAACTTATTAGCCAAGAAATTAATCTTGTAAATCTGTTGCTCTTGTTTCTTTCTCATCTATGTATAATCTGTTATGTATTCAACTGAGAAATTTATAGTAGTTTGAGTATTTCTTGGTCAGTAATTTAGGCATTTTTAAAATTCTCCCCTTAACTGTTTTCCTTACATCATTAAATATCATTAAATATATTTAATCTGTTAAATTAAATTTAAAATTAATAATATTTCAAACCCTTAAATTCTCACAATATATTCATGTGTTTACTGCATTTACCTTTCTGTAAATTCACATTCAGTGTGTCAATGCTGATTGCAGTTAGCATCAATATTTCTAATAATGACTAAATATAAAATTGTAATTAGATTATTACTGTAAGGTTTGTATAATTTCTGTTTTTGAATTACTGGGGACCAACCATCAATTATTCACCATAAAAAGACAGTTTAAGGAATATATCTTACAGAATTTCTTAGACATTAACTTTTTAGAAATGTTTTTAATTTTTTTTAATTAAGCTCTTTTAATATGAAGACATAGCATCTTGTCTTCTGTACTAACTCCTGATGTTATATCTTTCTTGATGATTGTAAGTTAAGAATTTTTAACATATGATATTTATTTGTTATTTAAATGTACCTAGCTACTTTTTTTTAACTAATTGTCATTTTAAATTATTTACAATACCCAAAATTCCTTATTTATTACTAATAACCAAGACAGCATGTTAATTTTACAATCTGTTTACAGGTATATATAGAAGTGACTTTTTATGTACTTGGAATATTCTTTTTCTTATAAACTGTTTCAACACAATTTTTTAATAGATTCTGATTATTTTTCATTTTAGTTTGAAATGTCTAAGAGAAGAACTTTTTATGGATCTAAGCGGTAACTTAAATGAAGTGATGACTCGAACTTGGTAAGCAATCTGTAAACAAATCAAAGATTGTGTATTGTAGATTTTTCGGAGTTTTGCGTCATGTTTCCTTGAGAGAAAAAAAAATCATCAGAGAGCTCATTCATAAATCAGTACTGTTTGAAATAGCTGCATAAAATGTCAGTTTTTATTAAGAAGTACATTTTTTAAATTTTAGCATTTTTTTCTTTAATCTTCAAATTTAATGAGGATTTTTAGTGCTGTAATGCTATTTATAATGCTAAAATTTCCTATTGCAAGGAATAAACGTGGTGATAGAGAGAGCTTGACAGAAAGTATCAATGTTATTTGACGAGGCAAATGAAGCTGCTATTTACAGATTTTTAAACTTTATAAGTGAATGAAATAATTAATACTAAATTGCATGTGTTCACATTTATAAGTTGAAATGCAAGTTTACCAATATTTAGAAAAACATTTTGCTGTTAATTTTTTTTTAATTTTGGAATGATCAGATGAATGACTTGATTGGATAATTATGAAAACAGGCATTAACTAGAGTGGTAGGGTGAAATATTTTACATTTCTGCATTGAACTGATATTTTACTAGTTTTACACTAGTTTCTTTTTTAGTAAATTATATGTACTGTAACATTAAAACTTTCTGGTTATAAAACATAAAGCATAGTCTTCATAATTAACTTCTTCTGTGGCAATTCTGGAAGTACATCATGTCCAAAATACCTAGTAACTTGATTTCTTGGAATTTCCTCACAGATGCTACAATGTAATAACAATAAAAAAACCTGTAGAGTCCTTATGTTTTTGTAGTTGCTTTTGTGAGTAAAACAGCAGTATGAATTATTTGTAAAACTAAGATATATTCAATCAGGCTCAGAAAAATCCCAAATTCAAAATTTTAAGTGTTAGAATAAATTTTTAGTGCAGTTCTGGTTTCTGACAAAAATTTCCTGTTCCATTAAAATCATATTTTTTTATACCACTGGAAAAGTTGTTTTAATGTACTGTTTGTATTTTGCTTCTCTTTTTATAGGCTTTTATCTGGAAATCAAATTGTAGATACCATCCATGCTACTTTGGATGATTATGGAAGTGATTATACCCATCTACTCTCTGAAAATTTCAATTTATTAATAAATGATATCATGCACCATATTGCTGTGAGCTACATTAATTCTGTTCTTCTAAGGTAAGATATCAAAATAAATTATACATTTATAGCCAAGGATTTAATTTTTAAATATAACAAAAAATAAATTTATCTGTTCATGTGTAGTGTATTTCAGTGATTAACCTTTCAGAGGGCATGCCAATTTTTGGAACACCAGCAGGTGCTCATGGCACAAAGTGCAATGTCTCTTTCAACCTTGATTATTCCTTTTGTAATAAACATTTTTTTTTCAAATTGAAAATAATAATTCTGTGTTTTATGGCAAGATATAAAATGTTGATAATATTGAGATATATTCATAATTAAAGGCTAAAGAATGCAGATACAATCACTTTATTTCAAAACTGCCCAGTTTATTGGATCTAAGCAGAACTCGCGAATTAATTCCTATTATGTTCAAAAACCTAAAAAACAATAAGATTGTCCATCTTTGTGATATGCGAGATACCATGTAATAGCTGCACATTTGTTCGACTACATCAACTTCTGCTTTTGTCGTATTGTAATCCAGTATAATTGCTGGTTTGCCATGGTTAAATCAAGACTAACAATGAATGGAAAGGAATACAAGGGTCAGAAAATCAGACCTGCATTAGAAAGGATGTAGCTATAAATAGAAACTGCTTAGAACATTCAAACCTTACATGTAAAAATAAACCATTCAAAATTACGAAAATGTTGCACTTTGTACATGGGTGCGCCTGTTGAAGGTTTAATAAATTTTGAGAGATTTTAACTCCTCCATGGAGGGAAAAAAACATGTTTAGAATAAGATGATAGTGAAAATGTATTTACAATTGGGCAATTTCCATTCTAAAGAATTCTATTCTATTCTCTTATCCCTAAGGATATCTAAGTTTAAAAGTTTCAGTATATTATAAAATTGTTGAAGTGGTAATATATTTTTCATTATACTTCAGTGTAATCAAAATGGGTAGTGCAATTAATTATGATATCTCTAATATTCAAAATGATATCTTTAGGCGTTTGAGCTTTAAAACTTATGAAGAGCGTAAACAAGCTGCAGAAAAAATGAGCGAGGAAGGCAAAGGGTTCCAACAGTTGTTTCAGAGGCCTCCATTCAGCAAAAGAGTAAGTTTCTGTTAATGACTATGCTAAATTAATTTTTATCTTAGCAGTTCATCAAAAATTTTAAATATGCTTTAAAAAAAACATGAAACGTAGTGTGAATGTCTAAAAAAGCTTTTATTAATTGTATAGATGCATTTTCAAAATACATAAAGAGAAAAGAACTGTTCTGTATATGATATTTAAGTGGTGTTAAGACAAAAATAGTTTTTTCTCATGTTATTTAGCAGTAGCTGACAGACAAAAGTGACTCAAAGTGAAAAGAGCATTAAGTTATCATGTATTTATAAATATTTGAAAACTGTAGGGGTTTTTTAGTCCACTGAGCATTACTCTATTTCATTTGAATTTAATTTTATGAAACATTAAATAAAACCATCTTGCCAAAAATGGAATTTATTTAATTAAGAAAATTAGTAAACATTATTTAACTTAAGGCGTACAAGATTTCTAAATTTTCTAAAATGTAAATATTTTAAAATTGCTAATTTTATATGCAGTATGCTGGCTGTATTTACCATAGGGCATATTAAGGTCTAGCTGGGGCCTGACTCTCTATTGTGTCACATTTTACAATCTTACTCGTCACAAACAACAGTATATAAACAACTTAGTTATGGTTGCAAAATAAAATACTTATTTTTAACTATTAAATTCATAATATAAAAATTAAAGGCTGCTGAAAAATTTGTAAGGCCTCCATGTGAAATAAGTTGTTCTATCCTTAGAATATAAAACTAACAGAAATTGCTACGTTGCATAAAATTATTGTGCATGAGCGTCACACCAATGAGACAAAAAACTATTGGGGTAATAGTTATTTTGTTTCTCTTTATCTACATATTTCACATAACCATAGAAGATTGTGAACAGAAATAGAATTGTAGAATTTGTTTTTTAGTTTTTCTCTAATCCTTAGTTTTCTATTCTAAGGTTCTATCGCAAGACTGTAACCAATAAAAGTTAAGTCATTATTTGTCATTTGTATGCACTCATAACAACTCATAATGTAGTTACCGTTATGTGACTCATAAGAGCAGTATATAAGTGTATATACCTTGTAGTAACGGTCAAGGTGTCAAGTGCTCTTTGCCATTCACTCACTCAATGAAGAGACAAAATGGTCAGATGATAGATGTTTATTGAACTTACACACATACACATTAAAAAAACAATTAGCACACAGATGAATCTATGGTACTTTGATATTTTATTCAATGTCTATAAACATTTTACTAATCACCAGTGAAATTTCAGTGGGAATTATACTTAAAAGTAAGATTGGAAATATTGTTAATAAGTAAATTTAGAACATTATTTAGAGAAAAAAAAAAGAGGCTTTGCATTAATCTATAAATATGATTATACATTTATCATTCGACCTTGTCGAAAGGTTTAATTTTTTTCAGTATAGTACATTAGTGTTTAGAATAGGGTTTTTTTTTTTTCAAAAAAACTTTTTTATAGCCACCTTCTTTTTTTTAGTTTATTGTTTCTATTTTTCAGTTAAATTCAATTTTGAAGAAGAGAACTTATTATGATGGAAAAATCACATTAGAGAATATTCTTAAAAAATATATTCAAGTTGAAGCTCCTGTAAGTAACTTTTTTTATATGCTATCAAAATATCTGAAAACTATATCTTTATATTAAGTGGTATTCCAAAATATTTTTATATAAATTACACAGATGGAGAAGAAAAGAACAGCATAAAAAATTAGGTATTATCCTCGGTAATATCACTTTTAAGTTTCACTCCACATACATATGGCTTTTATTTTCATTTGGTCTAAGTAGGCCCTACTAAAGAAATATTTGTCTGAAATTTTCTTTTTTAAATTATGTTTTCTAGTTAAATTATTAGGCTGTAATAAGTCAGTAATCTTACTTGTAGAATAAGGTCTCATGCTTGCTACATTTTAAAACTTTTGTGGCAGTTTTTTCGTTTACAATGTAGTTTTTTTTTTAATTATTACAATACTTGATAATGTTATTGTGCATATTTATGTCTTACATATCTTGGGGGAAAAAATTTTAACCCATATTTAAAATCAATTCAGTTATTCCTTTTTTTCTTTAAGGCATAACCTGCTCTTTCATAGCTCGATTTTGAACTCTAAATTACCCACAGACATGTAAATTCATTTCGTAAATACACATAATTTCTTTAAATGCAATTTCAAGTGTATAAATCCATCTATTTATTAGTGTCATGTTCTTATACTGTACTTGAACTTCTCATTTAGCACACATAGTCTAAATATTGCTCTTTAAAAAAAAATTTGGCTTTCTTTTGAGCTTGTCTTTTGAGACGAAACATTTTAGACATTTGGATTTGAAATGCTCATACAAAAAAATTAAGAAAACCAGTTTCTTGTCATGATCATAAGCCTATTAAATAGTTTTCTTAGCAATTTTTATTGTACTTGCATCTTAATTAGCTATCCATAAATATTGATATAAATATATCTAGGACTCCTAAGACTAAGGTAACCAGACATCCCGATTTTGGCGGGACAGTTCTGATTTTTAACAATTTGTCCCGCGCCCTGCGGCGTTTTAAAAAAGTCTCGATTTTTGGAAAGAATGCATGACAATCTAGGGAACGGCGGGAGAACGGGAAGGGAATATACGGTTTTTTCGGCCATGTGGCTATTTAGCCAGGATATGAGTTTTATATTATTTTTGCTAATTTTATAATGTTAACCTTCAATAATAACAATAATTGTTGAGAACTGATTATCGAGAACTACTTATCAAAGTTTGCATTGTTGATCAGTTGTTAGAATTCGAATTTTGAAACAAACCATGTTCCATACAATAATGCACTAAAAATTGTGGAATAAGTGCTGTCTTTACCAGGAACTAATGCTATGACTTAACATGCTTTTTCTATGGTAAATAAAGTGTGGACATCAGAAAAATCACAATTAAGTGTTGAGACTTTGAAAGCCATTTTATGTGTGAAATATAATTTAACAAATTCTTGTGAAAAATTTTATGGCCTTTTAAACGACGACAGCAATCTACTAAAAAAAATTCACACAAATGAAAAATATGCCAAAGAATAAAATAATACTATACATAATTTTTTTTTATTTATTATATTTGTAAATTGTACTTATGTTGAAATTTAAAAATATATATTACAATACTATTTTTGAAGTTCTATGAAATTTTTTTTTGCTCCATATAGACCAAATTTTTAATCAAGAACATCACCCTCCCCCCTGCCGGTCAATGGTGTCCTGCTTTACCAATGTTAAAATCTGGTCACCTTACCTAAGGACCCTATATCAACATCTAATAATAATAAATGAATCTCTTGTTTGTTTGTTTTTGTTTTTTTTAGAAGACATCTCCATTTGAAGCATTGACTTTGTTGGGAGAGGTATTAAAACTCAAAGATATCAGTATGCTATCATTAGAAATATCAGTGAGTAAATTATCATTTTGTCATAAAATAAAATTTGCTAGCTTTTAACTTTGTTTGAACTTTTATTATATGTAAATAAAAGTTAAAGTGGCATAGATTGCATATAAAAGTTAAAGTTAAAAGCTAAACTTTTAACTTTGTTTGAAGCTATCCTTAGAAGTAGGGCTTATTTTTATAGTGTCATGTTTTTAATGTGTTATGAAATTATGAAATGCAGTTAAAAATGTCATTGTTAGTATTTTAGAGAGCTTCATAATATTTAATAAAGAATTTTCTCTTTTTTATGATTAAGTCAATACAATCATTAAGTTAAAATTAAATTTTTAAGAAAACTGTAGTGTGTAAATGCCTTTGCATAAATTTTAAAAATATCCATACTGAACATTTAGAGTGTTTAGGTGTATTTGTGATGTTTTAAATTCCTTTTGACTTCACTTAGGGTGTTATTCGAAGCTATCCTGATGCTACATTAGAGCAACTTATAGCTTTAGTTATACTACGAGGGGATGTGTCCAAAAATGAAGCTAAATTGGTAAGTATATATTATGTTACATTTCAAAATTTCTCATACATCAATATTAATTTTAAAATTTCTCATGCATCGCAATGTATAGGGGAATCAACATCACTCCCTAGTGCCATCTGAATATAGATTGAGCAACCCCTAGGGGCAACATCTGGGGGGGGGGGGTGACTTGTACCCTCCTCAGACCATTACAAACCCCATGGAGGGACTTTTCTGTTTATAGATTTAACATGACCATACCTGGCATAAACATGACAGTATTTAATGTCACTTGTTGGCACTTGAACCGAGCAACCTCAGTACCAAAACCCAATGTGCTAATGACTAGGAAGCCCTGGCTTTAACTTCTAAACAAGGATTGATACACAGTGTGACATTACAGTCATTCAGTTTTTTATTTTATTCTTTTTTGTTGTTCAAGATTGCTAATAAGACTTTTCTCTCATCTCAATGAATAATTGAATCTTAACTAGCAATTTCACTAAAAAGTTTCAAAAACTTCTCGTCTGCCACAAAATAGCTAAAAGTTAAAAAGGCTCCTAATTTGTTTATATTTTAACTAGCTGAATACCCTTTCTTCGCTACGGAGTGCATTCAAATTAAATACAATGGTCAATGTATGCAATTAATGCCAAAAGAAATATATATATATTTATAAAAAAATCGTAACAGATATTTTTAAAGACAAAATAATGTAGAAGAAAATATTCAAATTAAATACAACTGTTAATGTATGCAATTAATTTGTATGTTTAATATCCATAAAACATACTAATTTGAATTAAATTCAACTTCCATCTCAATTAGTCTAGTGGTTAAATTTTATCTTTTACCATATTGAATTTTTTTGTCAATTTATTTTGTTGTTATGTATGTGATGCAAAATTAATTTAAAGTATCACAAAAAGAAAAGAAATGATCAGCATTTAATGAATTGTGTTCTAAAGCAAAGCTGGTGCATGTAAAATCTGACGTGGCTGTAATGTCCTCCAAGTTCTCAAAATTTACCTCTGGAGGTGCAGGGTAGAGTGTACGAGTCTCGTCACTTGGTTCAAAATTACAGGGCCGGTTCGTTAGCCAAGTCAGACTCTGACCCTTGTGGTGCTAACTTAAAACTGGAGCCACATCACTCAGCCCAATTTGGGATGAGACATCGATGTCATGTTTTGAAAACATCGATTTATTGAAGCTGATGTTTTTTTAACATCGATGTTTTATGCTCGATGTTTTACATTGTCTCTGTGATTTTTTTTTAATGAAACAGTACCATAATTTAAAAAATTTACCACGTAGCATAATTTTCACACTCAGGATCTTAACAACTCAAGTCTGAATTCTGAAAAGGACAAATGCAAAAGGGGGAACGATTCCTTAGCAAACAGACAAATGGCAATCAACAACCAATGAACCAATCAGCGCTTGGAATGTTCCTGACACTCCAGAACCTTCCATGAACCTTCCATGGGGTTTTATTTTACAAATAGTATATACACGAGAGCAGCCATTTAAGTTTTTGTTTTGTTCTGGTTTTATATAAGTTGACATTAATATTATTAGTAAGATGCCTCCCAAAAACACTGTTTGGAAATATTTTTGCAAAACGGTAAATCTGACAAATTGGCAAAATGCAATATTTGCCTTAAGTCCCTCAAAACTTCTAGCAATACCGCGAATTTATCTGGACATTTGAAGGCAAAACATGGCGATATTTACAACGAGAATTTTGAGTCATCAATGTAGCCCAAGGCAAAAGCAACCAAGTTTTTGTCATTTGTGTCAGCTCAATCAGAGAGTAAAATTAAATCACCCCCCCCCCCCCCCCACAACTAACCGAAGTAACAATGTTAGAGATTACTAAACCAGTTTTAAAAAATGGATGTTCTAAACCATCAATGTTTAAAAACATTGATGATTTTTAGGTGATGTTTCATTAGCATCGATGTTTTAATATTGAATATTGATGTTTTGTTATCGGTGTCGCTTTCCTAAGCCCAATAGCCTATAATGGTTGCTGTCAGTCAAGGGGCATAAGCAACAACAAAAAAAAACATCTCTTATCTGCAAAGGTTTAAATAATGTATTTGATTTTTTTATGATTCAGCCTTAAAAAATATTTTTAACTCTAAATTTGTATTGCAAAACTGAATAAAGGTTTTATGATATGTTATAAATAGCTCTTATGCTGATAAAAATGTTGATTTTTGCTTGATCTAAAGGAGTAAACAATTTGTTTCTTTTATAATTCAATCTGTATATAACTTTTTGTTAAGAAATTTCATATGAATAAACATTATATTTTTATAGGTAAGCATGGAATATATTTTGACAGGGATTAAAGTTTAAAATAACATTTTGAAATTGGAAAATTTGTAGTTGCTTTTTAATTATGATGAGTAATTATTTATAACTTTATCACATTTTTTTACTATAAATTTTAGATAAATGCTTTTTATTCCAGCTTGTTTCAGACATAATGACTGAAATTGGGTCACAGCATAAAGAAAGAACAATTTTTTCTGATATAGCTGTGTCATTATAAGCTTGGAGAATTTGATCTAAATAGCTTTAAAGGGACTTAAGAGAAGCTTGAGATTTTGCCGTAGAAGGAGGCAATATTGTAAGGACATGTTGACTTTATATCAGATTGTACAATCTACATTGTTTGGAAATATTCTGATCAAAAGATTATTATTATTTTTAGGAGTTTAATAAAATATTTATTTAATAAAATGTGAAATCTTTTGTGAAAAGTGTCTTAAATAAGATACCTTTTGTGAAGTGTAATCTGGAGTAATAAGGCATAAAAATGTAAAAGAGAGGGTAGTATTATGAATTTTTATCACTATTTCATAATTTTAAATAAACAGGTCTGAGAATTTTGTGATATTTTATATGGATTGTATACTGCATATTTTATGTATTACTATTTTTTCTTTATAATTAGCCCAAAATATTCACTATTGAATACCTTTCTTAATGTTGGCACAAATTTGTTTGTAATATACTTACTAAATCTACAGATACAATACATATAAATGCATAAGCTACAGGAGAGAGAACCAAATTATGTAACAGCATGTCCCAGAAGAAGAAAACAAAATTATCCAAATGTGCTGTTCTGTGCCATATTATTTGATCCAGTGTGATACTATGTTTTTTACCTTCACTCAGTCATATAATATTACAAGGACAAAGAAAGAATTAATGTGTTTCAAAGCATGTATATCATGGATCTATTCTTTTAAAAAATCATAATGTGTATATCATCATTATAGATTAGTTTATATGGTTACAGTTTTTGTTTATATGGTATATCATGCACCATACCATACATCATTTAAGCATGTACCAATACCATACATCATTTTAAGCATGTATATCATGGATCTATTCTTTTAAAAAATCATAATGTGTATATCATCATTATAGATTAGTTTATATGGTTACAGATTTTGTTATTTAGATTAATTTATATGGTTACAGTTTTTACGTTCCTGTAGAAACTTGTCTCAGCAAGAAATTCTTTATTCTAAGTTTGTTTGTTTTTTATCTGTGAAATCAATCTATGTAGAAAAGGTGGCAACTCCTTTAAAACTGAATTTAAACAAAATAACTCATTCTATAGTATATTTTCATGGTAATGTTACATAAGAACTAGCAAATGATGCCCTGACTGAAATTAGTATTTTACTCATATCTGGAAAAGTAATAAATATATGCAGACAAGGGTGCTGGAAAAATAAGAATACTTTGTACTTGCAATAAGCCATCAATATATAGACAGCCTCATTCCAGATCTTACTGGAATGAGGCTGCTCTATATATTGATGGCTTAGAACACACTTGTATTCCCCACCTATGATTCACAGTTTTGAGAAAATTTGATTGGAAAGTTTCTAAAGCTGCAGTTATTTACAGTGGACATATGGTATATAGTTTATTACAGTGATTCCTAACCTGTAGGTGTGACCACCAGGGGGGGCGTGAAGTGTTTTCTGTGGGGTTGCCATAGTTTTATCCAATTAAAATAAATTTTTAAGAAATTTCATAGAAAAATTTGTCAGTATTTATTTACCATGAAACTGTAAGGCAGTGGTGTCTTTTTAAAGGTAAAAGTTTCATTCAAAGCAACATACCTTGTTCGTTAGAAATCTACCACCTTTCTTGAGTAGTAAGAGAAAATTGCTATTACTTACTACATACATTACTCAAATTCTAAATATCAGTCTATTTTCAGTTTGTGCTGTCAATTTTGGCATTACTATTGTAGTTTTCCCAACGGAATAAAGCAATTTTATTTAGGTAAGAGTTTTTCTATATTTATTGTTAAATAATTCTGAATCAATGTGGAGATGCTTTTTTTTTTTTAAGGTTTTGTTTTGTTCTTGTTTTAACTCTCCTATGACTAAGGGATGATTGTTTCTCCATGTTCTCACAAATTTCATTTTTGTTTAAATTAAACATTTAGTTGGAATTTAAATTATGGAAAATGCCTTTTAGTCTTTTTCTTAAATGACCTATTCTTGAATATATGCAGGGGGGTCGCATCATGTGTGGAAACCACTGAAGAGGGTTGCTACTCGAAAAAGGTTAGGAAACACTGTCTATTATGTTATACGCATGCTTTTTATAAGGAAGAATTCAATCTAATACAAAAATAGAAGCAATGTCTCGAGGCTGTGCAGTCTATTGTGCTCTATTGGTGATATATTTTTTAATGCAAAAGGAGATCTGCCATCTGTCATTGCATGTTAAAATGAAATTGATCAGTAACCTCAATGATTTCAAGCAGGGCATCTATGACCAGAACAGATGAATTTTATAATTATCTGAGGAGCAGTTTTTGAGGTTATATCATCAGACAGAAAAACCATCATCGGTGAAATGCAATTGAATCGGCAGTTTAAAGAAGGGAAGAAGCGCAAAAAAATTTAAATTAGTTTTTTTGCACTAAAATGTTGTTTACATATAGACCCTCCTTATAAGCTTTAAAGAAGGGAAAAAACACATTCTGGTGTAATCCAGCCTCGCAATATTTGTCAGTTTGAAGAAGGGAACATATCCCGGTTTTGTTTCCTTCTTCAAACTATTGATACCGTGCTTGGCCAGACTGTCGCTGTTGTCGCGCTCTTTTACATCTGGTATTCCCATCTGCTGTTCTGTTATTTCTTTATCCTTTTGTTTGTAGCTCATCACAGTTTTTTTTGTTTAATCAACGAAGGCTGCATTTACACAGTAATCCTCTATTAACACTAGCATTACGGTTTAATAGAGGAGTAGCATTACACTAGTTTTCCGTATAACTCTAACTACGATCTGCGGTCATTTTGACTGCTTGTCCCAAATAAAAGGAAAAGCGCACTTTTTGCTAATATTAAGCATTATTAAAGCTTATAAATATAAACTAAGGTAATACAAGAAGATCCAGGATATTGGCAAGAGAGTTACTCACATTCCACATGAGTACAAACCATTTTATGAAGAAGTTTTGATGTGACCAACTACTGCAACCACTGCATATTATGATGATGAAAGTGATGATTAGTAATGATTTTTATAATTTTTTACAAAATTTTACAAACATATACTAAATCTTTATAAATAAAAATATTTCTCATTCTTTAATTATTGATTTTTATGCCTATTTCATAATCAGTTTGTAGAAGGGAACAAATCCATGGTTTTTAGTACCGTCTAGTTTATTTTAGGACAGTTCAAATGACCTGTCCAAGGTACTGGAATAGTGGGTAAATATAAAGAATCTTATATAAAAGTTTAGTGAAGAAAAAATAATAAATAAGAAAATTATGAAGTTTTTTTTAATTTCCCACAAAAACAGTTTTTGGATTTGTTCCCTTCTTCAAACTGCCGATTCAGTTGTGGATAGTGGTGCATTCAAGAGAAAAATGCAGAAGTATTAGTGAGTCATACAACGAGATAGAGAGCTTTGGGTCATTTTTTTTATTTAAAAAAAATTTAATTTTCCACATTTTTCTCTCATTCATCATCAACGCATCTTGACTTACTGCCTGTTCACACTGAATCAGGACCGTTACGTAGCGTTAGCATTAAAAATATCAATCAATCACGAAGCTCAATTCATTGACTACGTGATATGCCAAACCGATCGCGGGCCATGTCAACAAGCTCGAGGCTTATAGAGTAACGCAACGCTCCGGGACCAATGTGAACAGGCTTTTATACGCGTCTGACTACGTTTCAACAAGATAATCCTACCATTCACATAACCAGTGGCGCACCCAGGGGGGGGCCCAGGGGGCCCTGGCCCCCCCCAAAGAAGTAGAAATATTGATTTTGCATTATAAATATTTTTATTCGTTCATCTCGGCCCCCCCCCATGCATTATAAATATTTTTATCCATTCATCTCGGCCCCCCCCAAGAAAAAATCCTGGGTGCGCCACTGCACATAACAGATGTGGTGACTCAGCCGTTTGTGGAACATGGTTCGCAAGACACTTGTCTGCCAACACCATTCAACATGCCAGATTTAGATCTCAGTGAACATGTTTGGTTACCGGAATAAACTTAAAGAAATAGCTCAATTTCTAATGTATGTGCCTATTTGGGAGTGCTCCCCCCCCCCCCCCACACTCTCCACGTGTCTTATATCCCTGTGAGTAATTTTAGAGAGAGCTTTCTGGTATCATATCCCTCTTCCTAGGAACAACAAAGACGAATTGATCGAGTAGTTTCTGTCGGACGGAAGGTGTCAAATTTATCCAGTTGATTTCATAGATCTTCCGGACTTTTCCCCGCAAAATATAAATGTTTTAAAATGTGCTATTCGTCAGACTTAGGATTTAACTTAGGATTACGCTCCTCAATAACGGTCCTCCGGAAAGAAAAAATTCAGATTTCGTCGCGAGTTATAATTTTGGCAGCACACGCCAAACCGGGTTGCAGTAAACAGTTAAACAGAAAAGTACCAAAATGCCTCAAAAAAAAAAAAAAAAGAGGTAAGCAACGATAAGTAATCTTACGTTAATAACCCGCGGTAGTTTCGTTAGAAGAGACTATCTGAAATATTTTTTCTGTCTAGTATTTATTTAAATTAAAAACAAAATTATTGAGCATTCTGCGAAAAAAAAAATAACTTGCAGACAATGATCGTTTAGCTTGTAATCGTGTTTTAATACTAAATGCATTTTGATGAACTTGGGCGGAGAGTCATTAAAGCACCAATGTCGAAGTTCTACGTCTCTAATCAACAGTTGTGAAAATTATCGTCATGCTCATTAACTTTAACACTATTTCTTTGTTTTCTCAAAAGTCGTGATGGCATTATTACAACTACATTACTTTTATAGACACTCCAATTAAAATTGCGTTCCAGTCACTAAACTGCTTGAAAAAATAACATTTTGAAAAAACTTCATAACGGTCAGATATCTCATAACAAAAACGTTTGAAAGGGTTTTTGGACTTTCTTCATTTCAGCATTTGATGTGCATGATATCTTTTGTCATTCAAAGGAACAGCGTGTAAATGTGAAAATAAATTATATTGCGAGTATCCATGCCTGTACCCGACGCGTCCAATTTGTTATTCTTTTTAGCTATAATTGAGTCAAATTAAGTTCTCGTTTCCCCTTCGTTTGAAAGCAATTTTATCTCATTTATTCTAATTATTTTGAAACATGAATAAAAAATGTACGTTACATATTTTAAATAAAATGTATTACAGTTATTTCAGAAAGTTCCAGTAATATTGATCTCTATTTTTATTTTCTCTTTTCATTTTATAAGCTTGCCTTATTATTTTAACTTGGTGTTAGAAAATTTCATTCCTTATACCGTGTTTCCCCGAAAATAAGCTATAGCAAATTAGCTATAGCATAATTTTTCAGGATACTCGTAATATAAGCCCTACCCTAAAAATAAGCCCCAGTTTAGACCGTCAGCCAGACCGACGCCAGATTTATTGCCGAATGACCAATTGGAGTAGTGACAACCATGAAGCTAAAAGAAGCGTAAACGTCAACGGGGAATTCCTCGAAAAATTACAAGCGTCTACAGACAGCAATCTAACTCCAGCATCAGTTTCGTTTTGCTCCTGCTGCCATCTGTTGGCTTATATGGGAATCTTTTTATTTTATGATTTTATTACATGAGAATTGTTACGAGAACCTCTCAAAAGGACGCTGCATTTTGTCTTTGTATATCTTAGCGGTTACAATACATTATATTTTGTCTTTCTATACTTTAGTGAATAAAAATGTCTGTTCCTGAAGATGCCGAATCTTTAACATCTATTCCTCCTGTAGAGTCATCGCCAGGAAAATTCATCTGCGCGTTGTGTAATAATATCTACGGAAGTTATAAAGCATTAAGGCAGCATGTGAAGAAAAAACATTCTGACAAGGTTAGTGATTTTCCTAGCACAAGAGATGGAAAAGATTATGCACATAAATGTCATCTTTGTAATTGCAAGTTCAGTCATATGTATAATTTAAGGTCTCATTTAAAAAAAAATCATTATGTGAATGATTAAACAAATTCCTGGAAATGTCCTCTGTGCAGCTATGAATCTATGAAGAATGACTTGCGTGTACATTTTGCAACTGTACACGACATCAAAGTTGACTATATTGATTTGGAATTTAATAATTTTGAACAATTTGAAACGTGGAAAGAAAAAACTGAAAAAGAAGAAATTTGTCAATACATTAAGGATCGTGGAACATGCTCATCTGCTTCGAGTAAAAAATATTATTATACGTGTCATCGATCAGGATACTACACTTCTAAAGGAGAAGGAATGCGACACTTAAAGACTCAAGGGAGTAACAAAATTAATGGTTACTGCCCTGCAGAAATAAAAGTTACAGAAACAGATAAAGGAACTTGTAGTGTTAAGTTCTGTAATGTGCACGTTGGACATACTAAGGATATTGGACATCTCACTCTCACAGAGAGTGAGCGACAATGTCTGGCTGTAAAAATTGCATCTAAAGTACCTATTGAAGACATCTTAGATGAAATACGAGATTCCATTACTGACTTAAAATTAGAGAGACTACATCTCCTAACAAAAAAAGATTTGTATAATATAGGAAGATGTTTTAACATAGGGACGAATTCTGTTAAACATAAAGATGATGCTACAAGTGTTGATGCGTGGGTGAATGAAGTTACAGAAGCATCCGACTCTTGTATTTTATTTTATAAAGCACAAGGGGCTAAGTCAGATTTATTTCCTATATTCAAAGAAGAAGATTTTGTTCTTATTATAATGAATGAGGCGCAGATGGAGATGCTGAAGAAGTACGACTCCCATGTGTGCATTGATAGTACACATGGTACTAATAGTTATGACTTTGAGCTAATTACATTGTTAGTTCTTGACGATTTAAGGCAAGGATTTCCTTGTGCCTTTATGATATGTAATAGAACTGATCATGCTGCTTTAAGATTATTTTTTTATGAAATTAAAAAAAAAGTAGGAGAAATCTGTCCAGCAGTATTCATGTCAGACATGGCAGATTCTTTCTTCAATGCATGGTCAGATGTTTTTGCAAATGAACCAAAACATAGACTGTTTTGCACATGGCATGTTGATCGCGCATGGAGGAAGAATCTGCAAAAAATAAAATCAAGAGAAACTCAGACACATATTTATAAAGTTTTAAGAACGCTGATGGAAGAGAAGGATCCTCAGACATTTAAAATAATTTTTGACCAAGCTTTAAAGCAAATGGTCAAAAATAATTTGACTGCAGATTTTGGAAAATATTTTATAGAAAACTATTCAAAATCTGTGGAATCATGGGCATATTGTTATCGCCTACAATGTGGATTGAACACTAACATGCATATTGAACGTATGCACCGAACTTTAAAATATATTTATTTGAAAGGGAAACACACAAAACGATTGGACAAGACAATCCATGCACTAATGCGTTTCATTCGTGATAAACTAATAGATAGACTCATTGTCCTGAATAAGGGAAAGTTAACTTCCAAATTAAAAGATATAAGAACTCGCCATAAAGCAAGCCTGTCACTGTCAACAGAGACAATTATTAAAGATGATAGTGGTTATATTGTACCATCATCATCATCATTTGAAACGTACATTGTTCAAGAAACTAATCAAAACTGTACGTGTCAACTCATCTGTGCAGATTGTAATAATACGTGCATGCATTATTATTCATGCACATGTTTAGATGCAAGCATTAAATGGAATATGTGTAAACATATACATTTGGTATGTAAAATGAAAATGTCAGACACTGTGTTAGCCGATACAGACATCAATAATGATTCATATTCTGCTCAAAATGATTTATCTGTTGATGAAAGAAGTACATCTCATGAAGCAAATATTTTAATAGCAGAACTCAGCAAAAAAAATGAAAGGTCTTCTAGTCTAACCATATTAGAAAAAAAAGAGCAACTAAAAAAAAATTTTCTCGAAATCCTAGATGATGTATCATGTTTGGATGATGCAAAATTTGTAGAAAATAATTTGAAGTCCCTCAGACCATCTTTAAGAGCTTTCATCAATTCAAAAAGCACAAAGAATACACTCACGCTTCAGAACAAATCTGTACCCCACAATAAATGTTTAGAGCCTCAGAGAAGGTTATTTTCAACACGAAAAAGAAAAAGGATTTCACAAAATGCAGTAAAAAAACCAGAACATGGGGAATCTCATAAAATAGCATTAGATTTAATTATGAATTCAAAATGAATTATAAGTTAAATTTTAGCTCTAAGATATTTAGAGGAATGAACTGTTAATTAGTCAAATTATGTTTTTTAAAGATTTTATTATCTTCATGGGTAATAAAATGCTGCCTTTGCTTCAACTGTGACTTCTTTCTGTGTCAACAGAAGGAGCATTTTGTGCACCACATAAGTTTTAGGGTGGACTTGGTGTATCTCTACAAGGATTGAGCAATTCTTTTGTAATTGAAAATGTTTTCCCTTGAAAAGTTTCATTAATTATGAAGATGACAATGTCTGTAACCTCTAGAATATATGTAATATATGTAATGATTATATAAAATGAATGTATAAATAAACGGAGCGGCGTACCGCAAACCCCGCCAAAAAAATTTTACTGTTTTATTTTTTAAAAAGTAAGTATTTTTATTACCTATCATTTCCTCATCTATTATAAATTTAATAAAAGCTAATAAAATATCTTTTTTCTGTTATTATATTTTTGGAAATGTGTTTTGAAAGATATTTAGTTAACTGAAAATATGCCTACGCCCAGTGCTTTTTTTCCTAAAAAAATAGGTGGGTATACTGTGTTTTCTCAAATAAAGGTGTGTATTTTTAGTGCTGTGTTTTCACACGTCACGTCACAGGGGAGTAAAAAACTCTCAGTAAAAAAATACTTTTTGTTATATATTAACAACTAATTCATAAGTTTCTTTAAATTTAAAAAAAAAAGCCCTGAATAAGCCTAATAATTTTTGTACAAAATGGTGTTCATAAGTATTTCATCATTCCTTCATAATTTTAACATGTGAAAGAATGATTTAAATTGTGTGGGAATGATCTGATTCCATTTATATATGTACTAAACAATAATTAAGAATAATCTAATGCAGGGGTGTCAGAACTCAAAGGATAACTTGGGCCAAACAAACAAGGTTTAACTATAGGTGGGCCGCAAAAAAAAATCAATATTAATAGAAACGTAGGTTTATTTACCTAATTACAGTATATTCAACATAAATATATGCATTTTATTTAATAATAGCAAAAAAAAGAGTATAATTAAAAACATTTAGCGAATTCTTCCTATCTTCTTATAATTCTGTGTCGGTTATTTTATATATTATTGCATGCCAATATATTGGCCAGGCCGCAAGTTTGACATCCCTGATCTAATGTAATAAAGTACATATTAAAAACTCTTATAATTTTTTATTTGAGTAAATAAGGTTAATCCATTTTAACTTATATTATTTTATTGGGAGAAGTTAAAAATAAACATCAAATCTTCTAAATTTTAATGCTTTATCTTTATTTTTTCAATTAAATAGTGTCAAATGGTCAATTATGTTTATTAAGAAAATACGTCATTTGTAAAGATAATATAATAACATTTAACAGTTTCAAAACAGAAAAAAGACGTGAAATACAAAAAGTGGATCTTGGAGAAAACTAATTCTTGCAAAGGTGTTAAAAAAGTCGCGACAAAATTTGTAAATAAGGAGTTATAAACAGCATTAAATTTAGTTACTAAATTAAAAGAGAATATAAACCGTTATTTGGTTCATCTTGGCAACATTAAACATCAATATACAGGCATAGCAGATTTAAAGAAGAATCTACAACCTAATGCAGTACTAATACATACAGACTTCAGTGAAAATTACTGTTGTAAGTATAGTGAAGAAACCCAATCAGTACACTTTGATGGAGTTCTCAAACAAATTTCATTGCACAAAGATGTGCAACGAAACTGTGTTCTTTACCAGACACAAAAGGATTCGTTAACATTGATTCCTTTTGCCACGGCAAGCAAATGACTCAAACATGACACATCGGCCATCTGGGCTCATCTACAGACCATTTCAAAATATTTTTTTCAAGAACCAGCATTCAATTAATACTGTTCATATGTTAGGTGATGGACCCTGTACACAATACAGAAACAAAATGTTTTATTTGTTAAGATAATGCACACAAGAATAGTTTCCCAGCATCCAAAACGTGACATGGAATTATACAGAGGCAGGCCATGGGAAAGGTGCACTTGACAGCATAGGAGAAACATTTAAAGCGTACAACAGATAGAATTAATTATAGCTGAAAATAAAGATGTCAACACATTTGAAACTTTAATCAAAATTTCAAGCTTATCAAATTACATTTAATTCAAGCTTATCAAATACATTTATTTTCTAATTCACAAATTAAAATTTTAAAAATTAAAATTATTGTGGATATTTGAAGAAAGTAAATTTAAAATTCAATAATATACTTATTTCAACTTATTCATTTATTTATTTTGTTAAAATCCCTTTAAATCCTGTGTTATATATGTAATTCAGATTTTAAAACATACTAAAGTGCGTAGAAGTAGAAAAAATTATGTATTTTCTTAATAAACATAGGAATACTATTTGAATATTTGAAGAAAGTAAATTTAAAAAGTAAAATTAAAGTAAATTTAAAAATTATTGTGGACATTTGAAGAAAGTAAATTTAAAATTCAATAATATACTTATTTCAATTTATTCATTTATTTATTTTGTTAAAATCTCTTTAAATCCTGTGTTACATATGTAATTCAGATTTTAAAACATACTAAATTACGTAGAAATAGAAAAAAAACTTATAATAAGGAGATTCCCATATAAGCCAACAGATGGCAGCAGGAGCAAAACGAAACTGATGCTGGAGTTAGATTGCTGTCTGTAGACGCTTGTGAAAAATTGGACCGATTATGGTCGCTCACTGGCAGATGGCGCGACATGTAACAAAGGCGCGGATTTTTTATTTCGATGTATGGACGTGTGTTTTTTAAATCATTTTACAAATTTGTAAATATATATATATATATATATATATATATATATATATATGCTTGGTCTAAAGTGTAGTAGCACCTGGCCAAGTCGGACTCCGACCTTGTGGTGCTATAAAAGCCAGAGCTGCATTCTTCCGCCTGTTGCCATCTATGGACCTGGTCTGAGAATGTTCGGACCAGGAGGGTAATATATTCTGAAAAAAAGAAAGTATTTTTAACGCAGCAAGGCATTGGACAAGAGACTGAAAGTATGGGAGGTATATCTGATGTGATCTGAGGGATAAAGGTCTTTTTTAGGTGAAATATTTAGTCTTTTCAATAAATCCTCGAAAAAACCTCACACACGGCCCCTTCCCTGTTCATGGATCCGAGCACAAACCCGGCACCATTGCTCTCCCTTCTTTCAGTGTGCAGTAGCAATGACATCGAATAAGTGAACAGCTCTATAGTGAAAAATGTGTATCATCTGTGCTAAATAAATGGACCTTCATTAAAGACATGGAACTTCATTAAAGAACTAAAATTTATAACTGTCTTATATGTGTATGCAGAAAAGTTTATTATGAACGTAAGGTTCAGATTTTCTCCAAACCCTTTTTTCACGATGGAAAAATTCTTAAAATTAGCAAGAAATAATAACTTCAAATTGTATTGAATAAAATTTATGAGCAACACTTGCCTTTTCTCCAGGATAGTAGATTTGCGCATTTATTTGATTTTCTTCGTGCAGATAATCTTACCTCTCAGCCATTCGTAGAAATTTTTTTTTCTCTAATCGGGAACTCATCTTGAATATTTAACAATATTACAACAAAAATGTGAAATGAAATGCTTTAATAAACCGAAGCATTTTATGTGAAATAAACATTAATCCTAATATCCTATGTATGTGAAATACGTAAAAAATGATAACAAAAACTTAGCCGATGATCTAACATTCGAACAGGAGCCATTCAATATTCCACAGATATTCAAACAACTTGCGTAATTGAGATCGAATCCTTGTTCATTTGTGGTTACAAAATCTTTATTCTGAGAGCTGAAAGGCACGGCAGACGCGTGTGCTCATCCCACAGAACAATACATAATATACCGAACTCCTGCGTTTCATCACCGTGGGGCATTCCTCCAATTGCTTTTCCCATTCCTAAACTCTGTTGCCAGTAAAGGCGTAGATTTTGAAGAAATGCCTCGATTTAACAATTCTTTTCCATTTTTCAATACAAATTACTCTTACTCTAATTTACGCAAAATTTTGAAAAAACTATCTCTGAAAAGCCCAAAGATTCAGGAGCATAGCATTGTTTTTTAAATAAATTATTATTTGATCTCAAGCATTTGTGGAGATATTAAAGCATAAGTACTGCTTATTTGTTCAGCCCAGAAATTAGATTTTCTGTCTATGTCTCTATCCTAAAAAAAAAGTAACTCCCATTGCCGCTGTCAAAAGCTTGTCACGCTATAAACCGATGGGGGTATGGGGTCGAGAGCAATACCAATGGATGCAGAAAAATGGGGAGACCAAAGTAAGAGATGTCTCATCTTCGTCGGGCTTTAAGGTTTTGTTTTGTGGGAAAATATTGACTTTTTCATCTGCAGATTACGATAACTCGCCAAAAAATGATCGTTGAATTTTGATCTTTTTACAGTCTAAGACTACAGACATTTCTCTTTCAAACTAGACCTGATTTGTTAAAAGACTAATATTTTCATCAAAAAATGAATCAGTTTTTCAAGAAATATCGTCCCCTATGTGGATGTAATATCGATGCTCCTCGAGTTTTTATCTTACAAAGAAAATATTTACATCATCTGGAAGCTGAAAGCTTTCTTATTCATATAAACCTCATTTCAAGTCTGTATCTTAAATTTTCGATTTTAAATTGAATTTTAAAGCTGATAATTCAACAGTGATGAAACGCCCTTCGCATTAAGGGTAACAACAGTAAATGGATGGAAGCTGTTACATTGCCCGAGAATCCCCCTTTATATCTCGCTATTAGCAATAACAGAGGAGCGAGCCTAGGGGTGAAGCCCCTAGTCATGGAGAAAACAAACCCAAAAAAAGATAATAATAAAAAAAAGCAAAACGCGGTGTTTATTCTGTTGTCAGTTAAACAAATTACCTGAAAACTAGTCGCCCTGTTGCTCGAAATTGAACAAATTTTATTTCATTTTAGTAATAATGAAAAATTTCTAACTTACGGAGCGCAATACTTATTGAACTTTGATATTTCAGTCTTTGCATCTAATTTATTAATTTTAACTCGTTGGCTGCCATGGGTGGTCAAACTGAACAGCCAAGCGAGCTAAATTTCACCCTTATTATGTGCTCCCCAGCATGGCATAACTGATGAGTACGCTGAAGGGAAAGGAACTGCTAACGCGGAATTTCTCTAAATTCTTACTGGTGACTCATAATGTGCAGTCAACCAACCCACTTCGGAAAGAACTATCGTCTATCACGAATTGTGGTACAAAATTTACAGGGCAAGATGATGACAAAATGCATAAAGCGTGTAATAGAGGCGGAGCTAAAAGCAAAAATATACAGGTAGCCTATGTTCTAACATAACTGAAAACTGTGTCGTAAATATCTGTATCACATTTAGATCAAAAGATACTCATTTCTGATTTCCAACAACGGTGTTCCATGAGTTTTCATTCGGACGTCTGTTAGCTCTGAGCTGTAATGCCTTTGCGTCTTGAACTCGGTTAACAATAATCTTACATACAAATTATAAGGAATAAAAAAATTTAATGAGTAACATAAAGGATAAATAGTAATAATATAAACAATTCAACATAAGCATAAAAATTTAAAAGCGGGCATAGACTGACAAACAACTTAAAACCTACCCTAGCATTGAAAACTTATAACTTTTCAATAAAAGATTGTGTAGTTGCAGCAAATCCATATTTTGAAAAAGAACAAATATAACTAAAAATAAATAAACCAACAGAGCAAGATAATTATAGGAAGAATGTAGACAAAAAAACAAACAGAAAACAAGCGCTTAGGGCTCCACGCACCAAAGGCAAGATTCTGTAGTAGTGCCAGAACTAAACCAGAAATCGAGGTAACCGACTGGTGTCTTCATCAGGGAGCCTAACCAAATCAGTTACCTGAAGGGGAACTTTCTGAATAGGATGCAGGTATAACCAAAAAACATCCCAAGGACCCGAGATCCCCATTGAAACAGATAGTCAAAGGAAATGAAAAGACACGGACAACTTGTACTAAGGGCTCAACGAACCATAAATGCAAGTACACATACAATCCTAATGCAAAGACTAAAGTAAAGATTGCATACGTACCCTAAAACAGTAAGTGACGGTTATGGTAAAACAGCAACCGATTTTTACCCTAGTAGATACGTCACTGTAGCAAAACCACAGCTCCACACCCCAATGAAGTTTAAAAATATATGAAACAGAAACCCTATCCTAAACGTCTTTAAAATATACCCGAGTCTAAATGCCATTTTTTTTAACTTTTAAATTGCCGAAATTATTAGGGAAATTGTACTTACGTAGGTTTTCCTCAAAAATGCCACATGCCTCCAAAAAATCTTCAGCGTTATTACAAATATTTTTTTTTCTGTTAAGTTGTGAGTGAATTAACTAAAGATTTTTCTACACATTTAAATTTACTTGTGGCGCCATCTATTGTGTGTATGAAATAGCTAAACCGAATGGTAGGTTTAAAATTTAAAATTTTTAAAAACTTATTTTCCTCGTTTGGAAATAATAATAACTTCAATTTAACATCAAAGTAATTTATGAATTCTCTTCTAATAAAGGTAAATCAGATTCTCGGATCAACAGATTTTATTTTTAAGAGTTAGCATATTAAGACATGGCTACTTGGGCAGGCAACACCATCTGCACTTTGTCACTCGTGCAAAACAGCTGCAAAATATGGTAGTCGTTTCTTCATCGCGGCTATTGGTTGGACCCCATCCAATCATACTCTCTGAAATATTATCATTTTTGATAACGCAACTGATTCAAACAAAACACTACTTCCTCTCTTTCTGCAGCTAAAGCAGTTATTTCTTCCTGGTGGGCGGATTTACTCCCTCTGTTTACTCTTTTTCGACGGTCCTCTCATCTTGCGGTGGTTGGTGGCCGTAGACGCGGATTTATAATTTCACGAATAATTTTTTTAAGGTAAATATTGTTCCCTACCTGTGTAACATTATGTGACAGAGGAATTAATTTATTGTTTATGCATTAAGTGACGTACTTAAATTTCCATATTTTTTGCGTGTATATGCGGAATTGAAAACTTCTTTCTAATGAAGTTTTGATGCGATTTCAATAAATCGATCGAGTTCTCGCATGTTTATTCTGTTGTTTTTCTGGATATAACATCAAAATAAAATTTTAAAATTAATTTACGACCATCGACATTGCTGTGTGTGAGTACATTCAATTTACTTTTATTTCAGTTTCTCTGTAGCTTATTTCAGTATGTATTGATAAGTATAATAATTATGTCATCTTAATTTGACTGATAAAAATTTGAAATATGTCTAGCAGAGATTAATTCTTATAGCTGAAAAGAAATGTAATAGCATATATACAGCTTTGTCTTCATTGTTAATACTGTTCGTGCAGATCTGTCGTGTATAAAATGTATTCTTCAATATAATAATTAAGTTGGCTATTATAGAGAAGTAAAAATATTTTGGACTATAATGACTTCATTGTTTGTATTTAAAACTTTATTTGTTCAAGAAGTTAGGAAATATGTTGCACCTGTTAATATTCAGTCTTCTTTAATGTCATGTACTTATATGTGATTTATGTATCAGATACATAACATTTAACATGCATACTATGTTTTATATTGGAAAAATAAGTTTTGTATTAACATTAATATTTTATTATAATAGGTAAAATATGTAACATAACTTTTTTAACATTATTATTTTACCTGTTAAACTAGTGTTAACATAAAACTATCCTAAACTTATTTATAAATTTTGATTTTGAAATTCATATATTTATCTTCAATTAAAGTTCTAAAGATCTTAATATGAGCCTGATTACAAGTGCTCAACTCCTTCATTTCATAATTCATGCATTGTTATTATATAAATATATAAGAATGGCTATCTTGCTCTTTAGACTAAAATATTTAAAAAAAAAAAAAAAAAAAAATGCAGATTTAAATGTCTCAATGAAAAATAACTTTCCTTTAGTATTTTTGTTCAGCATTAAGATGTACATCTGCCCCAAGTTTATTTATTCATGGTCTAATTGTCAATTATTTGTCTGGAGAAGATATTTGGTCAACATTTTAGGTGAATTAGATTTATAAGGTATTAAATACTTTGCTCATTATAGCCTTTATGTACAAATTGTGAGGTTTAAACTATTCTTTGATCAGTGAAACATGTAAGAATATATAACATTATGTCTAGGCATTTAATACAAAATCAGTTTCTGTATTTCATTAATTTTTTTCATTATATTAGACAAAGGAAATTTAATTTTTTGGATCACTCTTTAATAATACTAAACACAATGATGCATCTTGTGGGTATAGACCTGGATTATTTTTTTCAAAGAATTTATTGTAGAAACTTGATCATTACTAAACATTTTGAAATTAACTTTTGTCAGAGCTCCAGACAATGTAGACCCCGATTTGAAAAAAATTTTTACAGCAGTGGCAAAACCTTTTTCATTTCCTTTGACTATCTGTTTCAATGGGGATCTCGGGGCCTTAGGATGTTTTTTGGTTATACCTGCATCCTATTCAGAAAGTTCCCCTTCAGGTAACTGATTAGGTTAGGCTCCCTGATGAAGACACCAGTCGGTTACCTCGATTTCTGGTTTAGTTCTGGCACTACTACAGAATCTTACCTTTGGTGCATGGAGCCCTAAGTGCTTGTTTTCTGTTTGTTTTTTTGTCTACATTCTTCCTACAATTATCTTGCTCTGTTGGTTTATTTATTTTTAGTTATATTTGTTCTTTTTCAATATATGGATTTGCTGCAACTACACAATCTTTTTTTGAAAAGTTATAAGTTTTCAATACTAGGGTAGGTTTTAAGTTAATGTGTTTGTCAGTCTATGCCCGCTTTTTAATTTTTATGCTTATGTTGAATTGTTTATATTATTACTATTTATCCTTTATGTTACTCATTAAAATTTTTTATTCCTTATAATTTGTATGTAAGATTATTGTTAACCGAGTTCAAGACGCAAAGGCATTACAGCTCAGAGCTAACACACGTCCGAATGAAAACTCATGAAACACCGTTGTTGGAAATCAGAAATGAGTATCTTTTGATCTAAATGTGATACAGATACTTACGACACAGTTTTCAGTTGTGTTAGAACATAGGTTACCTGTATATTTTTGCTTTAAGCTCTGCCTCTTTTACATGCTTTATGCATTTTGTCATCATCTTGCCCTGTAAATTTTGTACCACAATTCGTGATAGACGATGGTTCTTTCCGAAGTGGGTTGGTTGACTGCACTTTGTGAGTCACCAGTAAGAATTTAGAGAAATTCCACGTTAGCAGTTCCTCTCCCTTCAGCATACTCATTAGTTATGCCATGCTGGGGACCACATAATAATGGTGAAACTTAGGATTTTTATGATTCAAGGGAGAAATAAGGACCACTATTCAGAAAAGTGTGATGACCTGTAAAATTGTATTTTGTTCCCAATTTAATCTGTGATATTCAGTAGAATTTATTTAATTTCACAGATTTAAAATCAGTTCTTGAACATGCAACTTATTTTCATTCGCAAAATTGCAAGATTTGTTTGATGAGAAATTTGTCAGAATTTTGGCCCCATGATGTATGATTCCTATCCAACAGTGGCAGAAAAGCTATTCATGCATTACTGTCATTTGTGTCAACATAGCTTTGTGAATCAGGCTTTTCAATTCAGTTGCAAATTAAAACAAAGCAACAAAGTAGATTGGAGGCTGAAAATGACCTGCATTATGCACTCTTTTATGTATTTAAGAATTGTCCTAAGGAAACAATCGCAGGTTTCACATTGACAGTAATCTTCATGAAATGAAATAAATTACATTACCCTGGCATTCTGAAGAAGTTTTTGTTTGTTGAAGTATGGTTCTGTAACTGAAGTCTGTTAAGCAATTAGTTCTGAATATAAAAACTACTACTTTTATTCAAGTTTTAAAAACTGGCAACATTTTCTATTGCTATTAAATTTGTAAAACTTACATAAAAATAATCCAAACATATGTATACATAATAATATAGAAAAAAATAAGATTTTCATCATTATATTCATATTATTTGGCATGCATGTTTTGAGTTAGATAGTCTTGGGAAGGAGAAAATGATATTCTGAACTATGGCGGAAGGGGGGGAATGAAACAAAAAAGATTGAGAATCACTGCTCTAGAGTTTTCTTTTCTTCTTTTGTGTTATGAAAAGTAAACAGTATTTTTAAAATTTTCAATGTAATATCAGTTTATGTGTGACCTGTTATGGATAATGACATATTTCAGAAGGGTTAGTTTGTGTATAACCCCTATTTTACATTTTAAAAAATAATTTAAATATGAAATATTTTCTTTGCATAGTCTGAATACATATATATAAATGTATTTCTAGTCTGCACTTATTTCTCCTTTGTTGTTCACATATTTTCATATTCACTCATAAGTTTTATAACTTGTCATTCTTAGAAAAAAAATATTCTTCTCCGTTTTAAAGTTCTTTGTTCTTTCTGCTCAATCATAATTCTGAATTGTTTGTGGGGAGGTTCAGCATCTGAGGGAGGGGTGTATGAAATGATTAGCATCAGATTTATTCTTTTCAATACATTAAAGGTTCCCCCCCCCCCCCTCCTTTTATTTCTTTTAAACTATAAACCTTTCTGTGCTTTTGTCACAGACTTATAGGAGACTATATTCATGACGCAGGTCTGTAGAATCTTTGAGATTAAAATAATAGATGAAGCTTTAAATATATCACTGTGGTAGAATGAAAATTAATCAGTGTTTCCTTGGAAAGTTAGTCTATTAATAGTGTAAAGGGACCCAAGCACATATTAAAATAAAATTGAATAGAAGCATTCATACAAATAAATAAAATGTGCAGATTATCATTGTAATGCAGATTGGTATACACACACACACACCAAAAAAAAAAAAAAAAAAAGTGACTATGCAATGATTTACAAAAATATCAATTTATTTCTGAGAAAAAATGTATATGATTAGCAATGTTGGTTACAAACCATCTTTAAAATATTAGCAGTGTAAAAAATCATTACTGAGTTAATAAAATTTGCAGTATAGTGTGAAATGTATGTAGTAGCATGGATATTTAACAGAGCACCGACTAGTGCTCTGTTAAATTACTAGTAATTTGACATTTAGACTAAAGTTACTTTATATCATTTAAACTAAATCATGTTTATTGTTTCAAGGCTAACTTAAGTATGAGACCTAATAAAAAGCATTCAATCAAGCTGCCAAAGCCAGGTCTGGTTCTATTTATCAAACCTTTTCATATTTTGCACTTTTATGTTAAGAAAAGTAAGCAGCGTTTTGAAAATTTTGAAAGTCATTTCATCTTATTTATGAGTTAATGACATATTTCAGAAAGGTTATTTTTTATATAACCCTGAATTTAAATTTAAAGAATTTAAATGTGAAATATTTCTGTTAAAAGGAATAATAGTTAATGATAAATGAGTATTAGTCTGAATGTATGTAAACACAATTTTAATTTGTTCTTGTTATTCCTTATTTGCACACATATATTTTTATATACTCTCATAAGTTTTATAATTTATCATTCTTAGAGAAAATAGTGATCTCTCATATAAAGGAGCTTTGTGTTTATACATATTTCTGAATTAATCTATGGTTACGTGCTTATTAACTGTTGATTGCTGAGAGTGTAACATGGTAGTATATATCCTTGATTGTTGATTACAACCTTTATTCAGATGTTTCTACCTTTCTTCAAAATTTTAAAAAAACAAGTGAAAGCATTTTTTGATTGTCATTTTTATTGTGACTGAAGGCTAGTTGAAATACCTTACTAGAGATTTGAAATCAACTTCCTTTCTGATCTAACAATCCCCTGATATCTCATGTCTTATCAATTCATCTGTTTCTGGATTTGAATTTGTCGACTTCTACCTAATGCAGCATAATAACAGCAAAATGTTGAAGAGAAAGTAGTTTTCTATTTTTATCGTCAAGGGCGGGAGGATTCAAAACGTTCGTGCAACTGAAGAAATCGTTATTACAAATTCTAATCAGGGAAAAAGGCGAGAAACGGAAATGAATGTTTATAGTTGGATGAATGAATTTTTACGTGTAGGGATAACTATGGAAAGCTGATGAATTATGTGTAGTTAATAATTATTATTCTTGCTAAGTGCTTCAATATTTGAGCAGAAACGTACTAGTATTCGAGGGATTGTACCTATACCGGTAATTTTATCGATGAAGTTAATTGATTAAACTAAAATGTAACGATATCTGTAATTAAAAGATCGGTAAGCCGGATTTCTTTACCACTGCTCTAGAGCAAGGTCTAGAACTTTTAAAGGTTATTGGACGCTTGTCCTGACTTTAAATGTCCAAATATTTTAAGCAAATTATATTTTTTAATGTAGAGATAAAAAAGAATTACAGTCGACACCGGTCTTGGGGTAAACTTTCTTTACAGAGTTCTTAGATCTTACACCTGACCCCTAAACCCCCCTGACCTGACGAACTGCCACTGTACCGTAATAAGACAGCTAATTAACAGGAAAAACAAACTTTATTTTATATTGACGAGACGAGGGCAACACAACATAAAAATTGGTGTGGAACACATCACACTATATCGGTAGCATAATATCTCAACAGAATCGAAAAAAATGATACTTCTTTTTACACTGAAACACGAACAACACTTCCTTTTTCCTCCGCTCGTCCCACGCTACCTCACTTCAGTTCCGTTCGCTAGCATTTTAAAAAACCACATTCCGGGTCTCGATCGGGAGGTCGTCACAACTCCTCCCCCCTTGAAAACTTTTCTGTAGTTTTACGAAGGAAAAGTTAGTCAGATGGTATACAGGACCATCAAATATAAAATGATCACCGAAAAGTTCATTTTCCTTTACTAAAGGGAACACAAACAAGTACCAAGTGATTAAAGTTATTAGGGGTCCACACACACAAAACAACAACAAAAAAAAAAACGTAAATGTAACATGTAATGAACGGAAAATCAACTGAATAAAGGTAGTGGATTGAATTCAAAACATTACCGAATCTACTACCACATATGTACCTCATATTAGCTAGCATTATTCTGTTTACAGAATAATAATTTTTACACAATATCCATTATAACATAACATTTTCACATTAATGTATTATCTAAGACAAAAACAAATTAAATGAATAAACATGGGAAATATATATATATAATAACAGTTGCACTACAATACAGTTACAATACCCTTTTTCGGGTATAGGTATAGCCTTGTTAATCTAGAGAGGCTCTACTCAGACTATCAGCATTCCTATTCTTCAAACCTGCCCTATGAACAACAGAAAAATTAAAAGGCTGGAGAGCAAGGGCCCAACGCATCAGTCTAGCATTAGAACTAGCATTTGTTTTTAGCCAAGTTAAAGGATGATGATCCGTCTGGATAGTAAATTCTTGACCATCCAGGTAATGATGTAATTTTTTTATTGCGAAAATTATGCTAGCACACTCTTTTTCTGTTGTACAGTATCGTTTTTCGGTATCGGAGAACTTCTTGCTTAGATATATAATTGGGTGTTCTTCACCTTCATCATCGAGTTGAGTTAACACCACACCCATACCCAAATCTGAGGCGTCTGTCTGCAAAATAAATTCTCTATCAAATTTCGGGGAGTAGAGAACTGGATGGCTGGTTAGTTTATCTTTTAGTTTTTGGAAAGCCTCTCCATAGTCCTCAGTCCAGTCGATGTCTCCTTTTCTAGTTGTCCCTTTCAAAGCGTTCGTTAAGGGAGCCGCTATCACTGAAAACATCGGAATGTATCGGCTATAGTAGCCAGCTAATCCTAAAAAGGCCCTGATATCCGTTTTTGTTTTAGGAGTAGGAAATTCAACGACTGCCTGAATTTTCAACTCCGAAGGCTTTCGATAGCCTTGTCCAACCACATGCCCTAAGTATTGAACATGATCTTGGGCAAACCGACATTTTGAAGGTTTCATTGTCAACTTCGCATCTGCAATTCGTTGCAATACTAACTGAAGATGTCGAATATGTAAATCCCAGGAAGTCGAGAAAACGGCAACATCGTCCAAATAAGGGACTGCAAACTCCTCTAAGCCTTTCAGAAGTTCAGACATCAGCTTACTGAAAAAATATGGTGCATTTTTTAACTCGAAGGGTAATCTTAAGGGTCGATAGTTTCCGAAGCTAGTCACGAATGAGGCTAATCGTTGAGCATTAGCACTCAAAGGAATTTGCCAGTACCCCTTCGCGAAGTCCAGTACAGTAACGAATTTAGCGGCGGCTACCGTTTCTACTCTGTCTTCCATGTTCGGTAAAGGGAAATATTGGGTTACTGTCACGTTATTTAGTCGACGATAGTCAATGCAAGGACGAGGGTCCTTATTAGAAGCTTCTACCAGGATCATGGGAGAAGTATAATCGCTTTCTCCTATTTCAATAATTTTCAACTCAAGCATTCTTTCTATCTCTTTCTTCATGATTTCTTTTTGTCTAGGCGAAGATCTGTAAGGCCTTGACATAATAGGTTTATCGTTATTGAGTAGAATATCATGCTCGACCATATCAGTTTTACCAGGTATATTAGAGAAACTGGACGAATATCTTCTTATAATATTTTGCAGCTGTTTGATTTGGTAGTCTTCCAGTCTACTGTTACTAAGAATTTCAGTAAAATCGAATTCATCGGGGGTAACATATATTTGTGGAAATTTGATATCTTCATCTAGAGAGGAATTTTCTGCTTCGTCACAAGACAAAAAATTTACAAGTTCAGCTCTCTTATAGCTGAGCATATTCACATGGCTTAAGCATATTCACATGGTATATTTGAGACCTCTTTTTTTTCCGGAGACACTAACCAAATAGTTGGTATCGGAAATTTTTGCTTCAATTTTCCCTGGTCCAATCCACTGAGCAGCTAGCTTGCTTTCCCTTGAGGTAGCTAAAACCAGCACCGAATCATCCTCTCGAAATTCTCGTCTTATGGCATTTCTGTCATACCATAATTTCCTCTTGATCTGATTCTCTGTAACGTTTTTCAAGGCAACTTCCTGACATCTTTTCAGTCGATTTATAAGCTAGAATACATACTCAGTCACTGGACTTTCATTAATTTCCGCATTTGTCCAATGTTCATACAAGAGTGTCTCAGGTGTTCTCACATTTTTCCCATAGACTAACTCGGCAGGCGAAAAGCCTGTACGTTCATGAGTCACAGTTCTTAGAGCTAGGAGTGCCAAAGGTAAATACTTCTCCCAGTCTGGACCAGCTTCTAGGCATAATACTCTTAATACGCGTTTGATAGTTCTGTGGAAACGTTCCACGGGATTCGATTGTGGGTGATGCACCGAGCTATGTCTAACTTTAACACCGAATTTTTAAAAAAATTCTGATGTTAGCATGCTTGTAAAAGACGTACCCTGATCGCACTGCAACTCTCTAGGGAAACCAATCCTGCTAAATATATTCAGCAACGCATTAGTTACAGATACAGATCCAATATCACTTACCGCTATAGCATCAGGATACTTTGATGACATGCAGATGGCTGTAATTATGTATTTTTTTCCACTAGCTGTTGTCGGCAGGGGACCCACTGCATCAATATTTAATTTTGAAAAGACTTCTTGTATGACAGGTACCAATTTCAGGGGTGCCTTTGTCTTATCGTTTGGTTTGCCAGCTCTTTGGCAGCTATCACAAGATTGCACGAAGTCTTCCATATCTTTATAACATTTGGGCCAAAAAAGTACTTTGCCATTCTATCTTTTGACTTAGTAACGCCCAGATGACCTGATGTATCTTCATGACATAGTCTCATAACTCGGTCTCTATACTCCTCTGGGATAACCAAAAGTTTCTTAGTGTCTCCTGAGCTGTCTTCCTGACATTTGATTAGCAGATTTTTATCAATGATAAACTTTGATCCTTTTTGGCATTTTGAATCTTCGTTAACAATCTTGAAAATGGACTGTAATTCTTCACTATCCATCTGGGACTTAGAAAACTGCTCATGGTTTGTCTTCAAGAGAGAAAGCTCATTTGAATTGGTTTCCACTGTAGGCAAAAATTCGTCATCTATGATTATAGAATTGTCGTTTTGCTCTTGGACCTCTGTTACAAATTCCTTGCTGGATTCTTCATTTAGAGCACTCTTATTTGGCTTAGATTCTTGTTCGGGGCCTAAACTCTCTTCATTTTCTGTCTTTTCTCTTTCCTTTTGGGCGCGAGTCTGCACTGCACTAAGATGAGAAATCGAAATCTTTCCCACCTGTAAATTCGGTAATCTGGCTGCAGTTCGATTTCCTAAAATATAGCGCCCCTTATCTAATTCACAACGCACAACTGCGGCTTTGGTATCAATGCTCCCAAATTGTCCAGAGATCCTAACCTTTGCCAACGGTAGACATGTCGGACCTTCGTCCAAAGGTTGCTGCACCGAAATAGTTTCGCCTGTGTACATCTCAGGAGAGACATATTTCTTACATATGACGTCTATCGTGGCACCTGAATCTCGAAGAACAGGCATGGCAAACCCATTTACTTCCGCTAATGTTGTAAAAGGACTTAGCAGATTTTCCCCCTCTTGTTCCTCACAAATTTGGTTCACCTGGTCTGAAGTTTTCTGAGCCTTTAATTTAGGACAAGTCGGTCGCAAATGGTCAACCGATCCACATTCATAACACTGCAAGGGTTTTCGCGAATCAAAATAATCATAGTTCTGACCCTTTCCCACCACTTGCTTTCCTTGATCCCCTTCATTTTGTCCAGATTTAGCCGGAAATTTCTGATATTTTCGATTTCCCTTTTCGAAATTATTGCTAGTCTTCCTTTGTTCATAGGTTGGATAACTTTCGGATTTCCTACTCCCCCGTACACTGTCATATTCGTCCAACATCTCAGACAGTTTTGTAGCTGAAGTTATTTTAGTCCAGTTGTCAAGAAAATGTTCCCGAACATCATTGGATACACGTTTTTTTATCTGGTCTGTAACCATCAGATCCTTCAGCAATTCAAAAGTATTAATTTCCAACCCTTGTATCCATTCTTCAAGATAGTTTCTTAATTCAAAAGTAAAATCTCTCCATGAACTATCAGACTTCTTTTGATGTTGCACAAACTTAACACGAAATTTCTCGGGGCTCAGTTTAAAACGCTTTAGGAGCAACTCTTTGACGTAATCGTAACTGTCCGTCTTTTCCTCTGGCTCTCTAGCTATAAGCTGGATGATATCCGGCGGAAGAAGGGGTAGCAACTGTGTCACCCAATCCTGTTTTCTAACATCTGCCCTTTTTGCCTGGCGTTCGAAAATACTCAAATATAGACTAATATTTTCCTCTTTTGGATCGAATTTTTGAAGAATTTTCTGAAGTATAAAATTAGTTCGCGAATTCGTAATTTGCTCCTGATGAGAAGTCTCAGTAACGGATACCTGCATAGTTTCAATTCTTAATTTCTCCATTTCGAATTGGAGTTTCTTTTCTTCTAGTTCAAATTGGCGCTTTTTTTCTTCTTTCTCGAGTTCGAATTGGCGCTTTTTTTCTTCTTTCTGGAGTTCGAATTGGCGCTTCTTATCTTCTTCAATTTTTAACCTTCCAAGCTCAAACTGGTTTTTACTCTCTTCTAACCGATTTTCCGTTATACCTTCTAAAAGATTTTTCACATACTCCTCTTCATAGTGCCTAGATTTTTTTATTAATATTATCAGGTCTGTTATCACTAATTCTTCACTTATATTTTCCCCCATCTCAATAGCCAAAGTCTGAAGATCAATTTTTCTTGCTTTGCAAAGAAAAGCCATGGTAAAATAGTTCAAGATTAGTTACACTCAAAATTACTTAAAATAACACTTGAGTAATTTTTTTTTTATTTTTTTTTATTTTTTTTGACACAATATAAATTTTAGCATAAGATACAGAAACCGAAAGTAAGTACAATTTGTTTCCTAGCAGGAGTTTCAACTCAAACAATTACCAGCACAGAGTGTGCTAAACCGAAAGTAAAGATAATTTATCTCCTAACAGGAGTTTTCACACTTCATAAATGTTGCTTACAATTACATCAGCACATGGCGTGCCACAAAACCAAATTTATAATAACAATTGTATAACGACAGCGTGATGCTTTCAAAACCGAAAGTAAGACAATTTATCTCCTTGATGGAGTTTTCCCACATAAATAAATGTTGCTTACAATTACATCAGCACATGGCGTGCTATAAAACCAAAAATATAAAAACAATTGTACAACAAAAGCGTAATGCTTTCAAAACCGAAAGTAAGGCAATTTATCTCCTTGATGGAGTTTTCCCACATAAATAAATGTTGCTTACAATTACATCAGCACATGGTGTGCTACAAAACCAAAAATATAACAACAATTGTACAACAAAAGCGTTATGCTTTGAACCAAATAAGCACGTGGTGTGCTACAAAAATTTTAGTTACACCAGCACATGGCGTGCTACAAATTTTCATCTATATCAGCATATGGCATGCTATAAAATTTTTGCTATACCAGCACATGGCGTGCTACAAGTATCAATAGTACCAGCACATGTCGTGCTACAAAATTTCAATTATACCAGCACATTGCGTGCTACAAAACTTCGTGTATATCAGCATATGGCATGCTACAAAATTTTTGCTATACCAGCACATGGCGTGCTACAAAAATCAACTGTACCAGCACGTGTCGTGCTACAAATTTCAGATATACCAGCACCTGGCGTGCTACAACAATTACTAGTGAAATAACAATTTTTTTATCATATAGCATGCCTCAATTCACACTCAAAAGAACGTAACCAAAACAAAACAAAAAAAATTATATCATACAATAATTAAATTTCACCATTTCCCCTAATAACAAAATCACTTTTGGTACTCACCCCTCACGTGGAATGTTCTCATGCCGCGGCTGCCACCAATTTAGCTGTACCGTAATAAGACAGCTAATTAACAGGAAAAACAAACTTTATTTTATATTGACGAGACGAGGGCAACACAACACAAAAATTGGTGTGGAACACATCACACTATATCGGTAGCATAATATCTCAACAGAATCGAAAAAAATTATACTTCACACTTTTACACATTTTTACACTGAAACACGAACAACACTTCCTTTTTCCTCCGCTCGTCCCACGCTACCTCACTTCAGTTCCGTTCGCTAGCATTTTAAAAAACCACATTCCGGGTCTCGATCGGGAGGTCGTCACACCACCTGCAAAAATCCGGCTTGTCATGTATCTTTCTTGTCATTTTTATATTTCGCCCTCCTTTTCTCGGTGTTGCCATTTCTTTCATTGTTCGCTTGTAAATACAGCTTGTATATTGTTTAACTTTTCATGCTCCTACTCCTGGTTCTTTACTGAATTTTATCCTCTCTATCCTACCTATTTGCTATGCAATTCACATCAGTCGTCTGATCGTTATGTCCCCGTCAGACATTACGCTTATGAAATTTCTATTTTGTTCTCTTTTTCCTTCTCTTTCCATCTCATGCTCAAGTCAAATATTATAACTCATGGCGCGTCTCATCATTACGAAACTACAGCTCCTGTCAACCATCTTGATGTACAGACCGTTAAAGCCCTATCAGCCAGGGAGGCTCAAATGGTATCTTGACTCGCATCTATTCGTCAGCCCCGACATTCAGTATTGTTTTACTGGGCATTTTTTTTATACAGAACGACGACTTATACGGACTACAAATAAAACAGGGGAAGAAATTAGTAACAGAAAGCAGGATGTGTTACACATTTTTAGCTTTGAATTCAGTTGCAATTACTGTAAAATCTCACCGATTTCTTTCTTCATTTCATGTGAAATATTGATAACGCATCATGTTTTAATTGAAAAATGTCTGTAAAAAAGGTTGAGATTTGCACAAAGGTTCCAAATTTACTGTAAGTGCCTTTTCTTTTAGGAACATTTTGATGTGCAAAGTATTTAGTTTTCATCTGTAATTCCTTTTCGATTCGTCGAATAAAAAGTGATTTTTCGTCTCTCACTTGACAATTGACGACGAAATCTTGGACTCTGATTTCCTTACTGCGGCATACATTTATTTGAGATGATAATGTAACTTTCTTTAATACGTGTTTCTTTCTTTGTTATAATACTATTTTGCAATTTGATATTAAAATATTTGAGTTGTTTGCACTGCTAATAGTGTTAATCTTAATGAAGGATTTACTGTACAAAATTAGATGGAAAAAGTTTTTTCAAATTGTTTTATTTCGCTTTACAGATCAGAGGAAAGTTTTTGAAAATCGTGATAAAATTCGAATTTTATTATTATTATCGAAATAGACGTGAATTCTTTTAAATCTTTCTAAGACTACTACTACTTTAAATATTGAAGTGGTAACATACGTATACAATTGTTAAATTCGTAATTATTCTTTGAAAATCAAAAAATAATTCTTTTAGGAAGAAACATAAGTGCATTCTTGAAATTTAGAATTTTTTATTTATTTATTCGGATCAATTTTATTCAGCTGAACACGGAAATCATTGATATCAATCACTAACACTTGTTACTGTAAATAATTATTTCCTTTGTGTTCTTATCGTGCTAAAGAGTTTTCTTTAGCACTCGGTTACTTTCAAGCAAAAGATATATCATCATGCGTATTATTTACTTAGGTTTATAGCTGGTAAAGTATGTAGTATATTCTTGGGTTCTATAACAGTGGTGTGCAAACTTTTTCAATCACAACCCACTTCATTAAAATAAATAAATAAAAATCACTCGATCCCTAATACAGAAAATTTTGTAGTAGCAAAAATATTTTTTTAATTAGGAAAATGTTAACGAAAAATAGAAAAAATAAACAAATTTCCACAAACTATTTTAAAAATCAACGAAGTGTAGTTTTTGGGTTTATATTTACTTTTCATTACAACAATAAAAAAAGGCTTGCGTACTTTCTGCACTTGTTTTTTTTGGTTAATGTCCCGTGTTTAAAACTTCATATTTAAATATTAATTTGTATTTATCATTCATTGAGGCAAAAATTAAAATGTGTTAATTTTTACGTAAATCTCAAATCATTTACCAAAATCTCAAATCAAATTCTGAAATCATGTCCATTTTAGGAGAGAATTATAGAATTTAAAAAATTTCTGAATTATAAGCTTCATATTTCATGTAATATAAATTATAAATTCCATTTATTTATATTAAAAAATTAAATAGAAGGATGAGCCTGGACCTCGGATATTTTTTCCATGTTTTTATTATCTCGCTTTCTTGTTTGTGTGTTTGTCCGGTGCAAATCTTGCAATCGATTTTTAACTAATTTCCCGACTAGCTAGACATTTGAAACTTTTAGAATAGCTCAGAGCACGATGACAATGCATTATTTTAATACTTTTAGCCATTTTTAAGCAGATTTGAATTCAATTTCAGTTAATTTTGTTTTGTAGAATGTTGCTACCATCTATCGGCCGGGACGGGAATGAAAAGTAAAACGCAAGTTAACTTTCAATTCTCGAGCTAAAGGATTGATTACGCATTTGATCATTTTCTTTCAAGTTGATGGGGTAATTCATCAAAATATTTTTTAAAAGTATTTATTAATACATAGAATTGTCAAGTTTATATGATTCAACAGAAAATTTTAAAACATAGTATATAAAAAGTTCTTTTTATTTTTGTAATTATTCCAGTATTTTAGAGTGCTACTCTCATATCATCCTTTTTAATCTTGACCATTGGTTTTTACAGCTACTAATTTTGAAAACCCAGTCTTACACAGATAGGTAGAATAATTACAAGATAGAAAGAACTTTTTATATACCATGTTTTTAAATTTTCTGTTGAATCATATGAACTTGACAATTCTATGTATTAATGAATACTTTTAAAACTTTTTTTTGATGAATTATCCCATTAACTTCAAAGAAAATGATCAAATGCGTAATCAATCGTTTAGCTCGGGAATTGCAAGTGTGACTTGCGTTTAACTTTTCGTTCCCGTCCCGGCCGATATATGGCTGCACCATTCTACAAAACAAAATTAACTGAAAACGAATTCAGTGCTGCTTAAAGATGGCTAAAAGTATTAAAAGAAGGCATTGTCATCATGTTCTGAGCTATTCTAAAAGCTTCAAATGTCTAGCTAGTCGGGAAGTTAGTTAAAAATCAATTGCAAGATTTGTACTGGACAAACACACACACACACAAACAAACAAGAAAGCGAGTTAATAAAAACATGGTAATAAATGAACATTTTATTGTAAAATTGTTACAAACCTTATTTAATATCACATATTTTTTACCATTAAAAAATGGAGAAAATATTAAAAATATGTAATTATAGAAAATTTAAAGCTATAAGATGTTATCTCTCTCGTCATTTGCTGCTGTCATCGCGTGTATTAAATGACATTAAAGGCGTTTAACAACATTTAATCAGCACAGACACGCACAAATAACATACACATGGTACAGCACACACGGGGATATTCTTATGAATAATCACAACCACGACATTCTTTTTGTCGTGCGTCGAGCATCATACAAAACTGCTACATGACCATTTTCGCCTGCCCTCCCACAGCGGGGTCAGTATTGACCTTCGCAGCGCGGCATCGTCGGCTGGGGGAGGAGGGATAGTCACTTTTGTTTGTACCGCTACAAGCAATTGGGGGTATTTGTTACACTTCGTCTAGCGGTCCACTGCATTATAGGTTGTATCGTCGAGGTGGGTTTCTGCTGAGAGGTTTCTGGACTGTCGGCTTCTTTATTTCTAAGCCTAGGACGGCCTTTAATCTGAAGCTCAGTATCTGGATCTTCGAGGGTTGAGAACTGTCGGTCACAGCTATTCTTCGTAGGGTGGTCCTTTGCCACGTATCAGATGGCTGGGATGAGCAAAATCCTCCGGGTGTAAGTCCTTATTTCTTTCATACGGTGTCAGGGCTGAAACATGATAGTTCCCTATAGGAGAGAACGGGTTTTCTGTGGTAGCTATAGAGGTAGGAGATCTCTGTGACATTATAACATAACCCCGCATTTACACAGCCGCGAACGAGGAGATTCGAATAGCGGGGAGAAGTGAAAGATGGGTGTGTAAACGGAGCCCTCGTCGATAACCCTGCTATTCTCCTCCCCAATCGTGGCGCTCGATTCGGGAGCGGTTTTTCTGGCCCGAGTCAAAGGGACGAGGGCACGTCTCGCCCACGTTGGGGTGGGGGTGGGGGTGGGACAAAGGGGGAATGGTGACCGGATCGCTTTTCGCAAAGAGACGAATGGCGACGGGGAGGGGGATCAAAGGTCAAAGGGGTTAATGGCGACGGGAAGTCTTCTTGACAGCAAGATGCGGGAATGTAAGAACGGTCATTCGCGTCGATGCAGGAGCGTGACTGTCTCGCAAATGTCTTCCGGGGTAGAGGGGTGGCTCGTTCGCGGCTGTGTAAATGCGGGGTAAGGACTATCGCGGCGGGGCATGAATTTTGCTGTTATTTTTTGCTTCGAACTACTGACTGTGTGAAGAGTTACCCACACATGATCGCCTGGTTTGTATTGTATGGCTTCCTTTAAGCATTTATCAATATACTTCTTATGTTGGTCTTGTGCCTTCTCCATACGGTCTCTGATTTTCATTGTGATAGTGGAAAAGTTCTTCATGTTGGACTTATTTCGGGAATAAAATTGTCATTTAAAATTATATAACGCAAATCATGTACAACATCATCAGTGGTGCGTAGTTCACGACCAAACATGACTTATGAAGCAGTTTGACCTGTTGAATTACACGTAACAGTATTGTTTCCGTTTTCTGGGTTCGATGAGATTGAATTAAAAAATCTCTTCAGAAAGTGCACACAAAATACAATTTATTATTTTCTAAATTCTTCAGGCGCATACACAAATGCTAACAGAAAACACGTAACAACTTCTTTACAACAGAAAACTCTAAAAAAAATTCAATTCAGGATAACAGAGTCTTCAATTACAATATACGCCTAACGCACTTTCAAACATTCAATACGCAGCAGAAGACAACACCGACTTTCAGGTTCAGGTATACAACTTGTCGGAGCTTCAAGGTCTGTAGGACTTTATCTCCAATTGTAACATTATGCATCGACACCGACTTTCAATGCCAATCTCAGGTATATTTATAGACTTCCAAAGCGCCCCCTATCGGCCGCCGGCTAATTCACTGGAACAGTCCAGAAAGGCCTAGAAGGTTGGCGGCCATTTGGCGCCTTCTCGCCAAATTTGGCGACCAAATTAAGTCTCCAAATCCATCGCCAACTTGGCGATAACTCTCATATTTGGCGAGATTACCATAGACTGGCAAAATTCGTAACAGTATTAAGAGCATAACGAATTGCTGGCAGCTTTTCCTTCCAGGAAGTATGATCGTCTCCTACTAAAATTGCCAAGCGTGGTTTCAGGTCTCTATCTTTCCTTTCCACCGGGTTTGCCAGGGGATGATAAACTGGAGTCAAAATCTGGTTGATTTTTAAGAGACAACCTGCTTTCAGCATCACAGCACTGACAAACTGAGGGTCATTATCACTAATAATTCGTGTAGGAATTCCGTACCTTAATAATACTTTTTCCATTAATGTGACAACACATTCCTTTGCTGTTGTATGAGATAGGGCGAAAAGTTCTATCCACTTAGTGGTACAATCTTCTACTATAAATACCCATTTCTTTCCATCATTACTTTTTGGCAAGGGTCCAAATAAAATGGCTAAAGTTTCAGATCTTTAACGGAATATCAAATAAATCCATAGCTAAAGTTCCGAATATTTTTTTCAGATCGGGTTTGCAGCAAACCAGTTGGCTTCTGATTACTGGCTTTGTAACGACAACATTCGTGGCAGTTCTTGATATATTCTATGATATATCTACGCATGCCCGTCCAATAGTATCTGTTGGCAGTTCTGTTCAAAGTACCTTCTACTCCATAATGAGTTGCTGTTGGTGCGTCATGATGTTCTTTGATACTCTTTCTCTTGGGTAGACACAACTAATTGGGTTTCACCTGAATCTTATTCAGGTGAATATCTATACAACATGCCTTGATTCATGAGATAACATCTTTCAGTCCATTTGGCATAATTTACATCTTTAACAGGACTCTCGAAGGCGATTTGTTTTCCCCCATTTTCTTCAGAACTTCGTGATGGCATCTCAATAGTAATAGTGCAAATTTCGCAGGTTTCCCCTTCAAGTTGGCAAAAAGGCTGGGACAGCATATCTGTCACATTTACTTTACCGGGTATGTATTGAATTTTCAGATTAAAGGATTGCACTTGCAAATCTCATCTTGCTAATCGCCCTGTAGGAGATTTCAGATTCATTAACCATCTAAGATGCCAATAGTCTGATGGAACGATAACTTCTTGCCCATCAATATAAGCTCTAAACTTATTTAATGCCTATGTCATGGCTAAGGCTTCTCTGTCGGTTGTAGAGTAATTTCTCTCAGCCTTTCTTAGCAATCTACTTGCATACTTGTTTGAATGCTCCTCTTCACCACTTCCTTGTACAAGCACATCTCCAAGAGCATAATTTGCTAGAATCTGTTCGTAAAACATATGGTTTTGCAGGATCATTTTTGGGCAAAAATTGGTGGACTTTTCAAAAGTTGTTTTAAAGTTTGAACTGATGTTTATTCACCCCATTTCCAACTAGCATTCTTCTTCGCGAGATTGCTCGAGGGTCTTGCAACTTCAGAAAATCTCAGAGTGAATCTTCTGTTCAAAGAACATGTTTGAAGAAGCGACTGGACTTCTTTTATGTTTCTAGGAGGTGGCATTTTCTGTACTACGGCTGTCGTCTCTGGGTCGACTTCAAGACCGGAGCTTGTTATAGAATGCCCTAAGTATTTGATTCGATCACTTGCGAAGTTGCACTTTTCGCGGTTGGTATGCAGCTCAAATTCGTGTAATTTAACGAAAACCGCTTCTAAATTAGCCAAATGTCCTTGGAAAGTTTCTGAGAAAATTATGTCATCTAAATATGACTACACGAAAACGTCTTTCAAAGATCTACGAAAGTTATCCATTAGTCTCTGAAAAGTTGCTGGAGCGTATTTTAACCCAAAAGGCATCTGTCCGTTCGGAACTTTCCGCTACATTAGGATAAAAGCAGTTTTGTCCCTATCTGCAGCATTAAACTTCAAATCAATTGTTGTCATATATGGAGTATGCTTAGCTTCATAGACAAAATCATCTATTCTGGATAAAGGGTAATTATCTGTTTTCGTGATAGTGTTCAATTTTTGATAATCAATGCACAAACGTCCAATACCATTTGGCTTTGGGACTACACGCGAAGCATAGAGAGATTTGCATTCTTCTATTATGCTGTTAACTAGCAACTCATCTAATTCTTTCCGTAACAATTCCTTCTTCACAGGGGACATACGGTAAAGTGGCATTGCGACGGGAGGGTGATTTCCAGTATCAATATAATGTTGCACCTTGGGAGTTGCTTCTTCCCCTAGTCTGCAGATATCAGAAAATTTTGAAATCAATTCATCTAACTGCAGTATTTGCCCTGAAGAAAGATGTTGACCCTCATTTTCTCTAAGAAGAACAGCATTAACCTCAGCAGGCTTCTCTATCGAGTCATTCGGAGATCGAAAGGTATCTTCAGCAAATTTGTACTTCCACTTAGTATTGCTATTGAAATGCCACTGTTGGTTATAATTCCTGCTTTGCGCAAGAAATCAGTTTCCAATAAGGTTCGATTATCTTTTGCAATCGATAGAGAAAAGAGTGTTGTTCTAATCGTATGACCTTCAGTATCAATGTTCACAACAATTTCACGAACTTCAACATTCCTTTGTAAGCCATCGGCTAAGATAACGTTCATTTCGGTCTTTTCAAACTTATGCTCTTGATTCCGTATGAGATGATATAATGTTTCACCTGCAATACAGTGAGTAGAACCATTATCAGCACATATGTGCCTGTCATCCCATTTATCTTGATTTTCATTAGGAGCGTTTGCAGTTGTTGAGTATAACATGAATGCTGTTCTAAAGTACTAAAATTTGCTGATTCCTCTTCACTGGTCCAGGAACAATTTGGACATTTTGCTTTGATAAATCCTTATTTACCACAGCCAAAATAGTTCAAATTTGGACGATACTCGCTCTTTGCTGCATAGTTTCTAGTTAATTAACTAGTATTCGAAATGGTCCGGTATTCTTTGTTGGGTCATTTGGATTTGGGAATTCCATATTTTCTATTTCCCAACTATGTTTTTTCTGGGTAGGTAGATTTCCTAACATCATTTTTATTGATATTGATATACCATACCTTTACACGAGGTGTTCTTAATTTTTCATACAGGTCAAGCTTGTCAGCTAATTTGATAGGATCGGTCAAACTTGCCCATTTATCCAAATAATGTTCCTTGCACACGGGGGAATACTTCCTCATCTGATCAGTGATAATTAGTTCTTGTAACTTTTCTAAACTGTCTATATTCAATTCTGACAACCAGCCTTCAAAATAACTTCGAATTTCAAAGTACAATTCTTTCCAATTGCTATCAGCTCGCTTCTGGCTCTCTTCGACTAAACAAAATTCTGAATTTTTCAGCTGTTAATTTGAACCTTCTCGGTAGGATATCTCGAATGTAGGAATAGTCCTTAAACTTCTCTTCAGGTTCTCGAACTATCAACTTCCCGATCTCATTTGGAAGAGCTCCAATTAAGTAAATGACCCATAAACCACTGGAGACTTTTAAGTTTCATTTGTCTTTCAAATATTACAAGGAATAAATTCATATTATCCTTTTCAAGATTTAAGTCTGGCAGAACCTTTTTTAATTCAATGCGAATCGACGAGGATTCTAACTGGTTTGTAACAGCATTTTGATTTTCACTCTGTAGCTTGAGTTTTTGCAGTTCAAATGCCCTCTCATCAGCTTTACGTTTCGCTTCTTCAGCTTCTTTTCTATCCTCAATAATATTTTCTAAAGTTCCTTTCACAAACTCTGAGTCGTCTTTAAGTAGCGGACTATTTATTATTTTATTCCGCAACTCGACTTTATCATCGGCATTTATCTCGAGACCTATCTCTTCTGCCAATTTCGACAAATCTAACTTCTTCCCTTTAGATAGAAAAGCCATACTTACTGCCTAATAATTTTAGATATTTCTTAACTCTTATTAATGCAACGAAGAACAATTTTCGTCTAATACTGTAGCGTAATCCCCTTTCACTATGTCAGGATGTAACTTTACTATCTTAAACACTCGTTTTATCATTACAACACATTTTATTTAACATCAGGACAACTTCATGACATTAAAAACGGGGCCTCTCTAGCTCACGTCGACATTTCATATCTTTAGAACAACCTCTCGTTATTGCCATCCGAGAGCGCAACAAATGTATATTAGTAATTAATACAATTGTATATATTGTATATTAGCGAATATATCAAAACCGAAGCTTTTAAACATATTTTCATTCAGTTACTAAAGGACGGAAAGGCATGTATAATTTGACAATCTTCAACTTCAAAAGATGATTCGGGCCGAATCAAAATTAATTAATCTTTATGATAAAACTTGAACTTCAATTGATTCCGGAGGGATCAAAACAATCTTTGAACGCTTACTAAATATATTTCGAGTTGAAGTATTAAACATTTAGGTTGTTGATAACCTTTAATTGAAGAAAAGAACAAGAAAGGAATTCTACTTATGATCGTGACGATCTTCAACTTTAAAAGATGATTCGGGCCGTACCAAAAATTATTTATCTTGATGATAAAAACTAACTTCAATTGATCCCGGATGAATCAAAAAATCTTTTTTTGAATGCTTACTAAATAAATTTCGGGTTGAAATTTTTAACATTTGGGTTTTTGATAACCTTTAACTGAACAAAGAACAAGAAGAAAGGAATTCTACTTATCTCTTTCGAGCCCCACGTAGGATGCCATTTTATAAGATGTGTATTAAACGACATTAAAGAATGCCTGTTAAGACGTTAACAACATTCAGTGGCGCACCCAGAATTTTTTCTTCGGGGGGGGGGGGGAGCGAGATGAATGGATAAAAATATTTATAATGCATTGGGGGGGGGGGGGCGAGATGAACGAATAAAAATATTTATAATGCAAAATCAATATTTTTACTTCTTCGGGGGGGGGGGGCTAGGTGCGCTACTGACAACATTTAATCATCACAAAACATATAGACATGGTACAGTACTCGCGGGAATAGTTCTTATAAATAATCTCAACCACGACATTCTTTTTGTCGTGCGTCGAGCATCATACAAAACTGCTACATGACCATTTTTGCCTGCCCTCCCACAGCGGGGTCAGCATTGACCTTGGCAGCGCGGCATCGTCGACTGGGAGAGGAGGGATAGTTACTTTTGTTTGTACAGCTACAAGTAACTGGGGGTATTTGTTACAAAGCATATTTTTTAAGGAATTATTCAGTAGGGTTTAAATTTACTCCAAATTAACCGTGATCTCTCCAATTTTTTTTTCACGACCCTGTGTGCGCACCACTGTTCTATGACATAACATAAATTCCTTTTCATATTATCTGGAACGTAGGACAGATGGGGGGACAAGGACCACCCCCCCCACTGAAATTCGGGTCTTTCCGATATCATCACAATCATATTAACCAGAAACGAACCAGTGCAATTGCACTGCTAACTTTTTTTTTCTTGTCTTGTAACTTTCTTTTGTATTCTTTGTCTAGGTTTGTGAATAGTCCAATTTTTTAATTTTTTTAAATACATAGTTCATGAATTTTGAATAAAATAATACGTATACTTTTAACTGTAAAATAATTTGCCTATCATATCATGTGTTTTGTGCGGACTTTTTTCCGTATCTTATTTGTATTATTGTCTTTACAGACCAAAACGCCACGATGGCTCAGTCACTTCGGAAGGTGTATGTGGTAGGTGTTGGAATGACCAAATTCGTGAAACCAAATTCTACAGATGCTGATTATCCTGATTTTGCAAGAGAGGCTGTGACCAAGGCTTTACAAGATGCTAAAATCAGCTACGATAAGGTTCAACAAGCTTGTGTAGGTTACGTATATGGGGATTCCACTTGCGGACAAAGAGCTGTGTATGAAGTAGGAATGTCTGGGATTCCTATTTACAATGTCAATAATAACTGTGCCACTGGAGCTACAGCATTGTTCATGGCGAAACAATTAGTAGAAGGAGGAGTTTGCGATTGCGCTCTAGCGTTGGGCTTTGAGAAGATGGCTAAAGGTTCTTTAACTTCAAAGTTTGATGATCGTACGAATCCAATGGACAAACATGTGTTGGTTCTCTCTAGCACTCATGGCTTTGCTCCAGCACCCGTTGCTGCACAGTTCTTTGGTAGTGCCGGACGAGAACATATGGAAAAGTACGGGACCACTGCTGAACATTTTGCCAAGATTGCATACAAGAATCACAAACACTCCACTAGAAACCCTTATTCTCAGTTCCAGGATGAATATTCTCTTGATCAGATCAAAAAATCCCCAGTTGTTTATGAGCCTTTAACTAAACTTCAATGCTGTCCAACATCAGATGGAGCCGCAGCTGCCATTGTGGTTAGCGAATCATTTGTCCATGCTCATAATCTTGAGAATCAGGCTGTTGAAATAGTAGGCATGGAAATGTCTACAGATCTCCCCAGTACCTTTAAAGAAAATAGTTGTATAAAAATGATTGGGTTTGATATGACCAAAAATGCTGCTTTGAAACTTTTCCAGAAAGCCCATCTAAAGCCATCCGATGTTGATGTAGTGGAACTTCATGATTGTTTCTCCACTAATGAGCTGATAACATACGAAGCTTTAGGTTTATGTGATGTTGGAAAAGGCGGGCAGATGGTCGATTCGGGTAATAACACATATGGCGGAAAATTTGTTATAAATCCCAGTGGAGGTCTGATATCCAAAGGACATCCTCTGGGTGCTACGGGTATTGCTCAATGTGCAGAATTATGCTGGCATCTCCGAAACCAAGCAGGGGAGAGGCAAGTTCCAAATGCGAAGTTAGGACTTCAGCACAATATCGGACTTGGAGGAGCTGTTGTTGTTGCATTATACCGACTAGGTTTTCCGAGCGATGAATCTTCTAGTTCTCTTTTAAACCCACCAGAAGATATTTTCAAGTTAAAATCTGCAACATTTTTTACTAAAGCTTTTGAAGTACTAAAAGCAGCTGAGGGTGCTTTAGATAAAAGAATTAAAGGTTCTCTGAAGGTGAAAGTTTCTGATGACTCTTCCGATTATGTTGCTTCAGGTGGCATACAAATAGAAAATGGCAAAGTTTCTATATCTTTTGATCCAAATATGAAAGCTGATTGCACATTATCCGTCCCTGATAGCGTACTTTATGATATTTTGTGTAGAAAAACAACTCCAGAGAAAGCGTTTTTTGCTGGAAAGTTGAAATTGCAAGGCAACGTAGCATTTGTTACCAGACTGATGAGCATGAAGAACCTTTTGCTTTCAAAACTTTAATTTGTGTAATCAAGAAGTCACTTGTTTCTTAGCTTAGATTACAGAACAACTTTGAAACTTATTTTTCACTTCTTTTAAATGGATTTTGTTAGAACCAAAGTACGTTATGTTATTAATTATGAAATAAGATTGTTTTTTTAATGTTTATATATACTTAGATTTCCAAAGATTTTCTTTGTTATCTAGTTGACAGATTTTGAAAAATTTGTCAAATTTTAGTAAAAAAGTATTAATTTTATTTCCTGATGTAAGAACGAGTAAAGGGATTATTGTGCTAAACTTTTCTGTTGAAAACGTTGTATTTTTACGCAGAATATCAGCTTTGTTTTATTTCTTCAACAAAGTTCTCTGATGTTCACAATTAATAACTAAGCTGGTTACTGTATAAGATTTGATGACGAACACTGTCTACTTGTTTGTTACATTAAACTTTTTTTTAATATATATATATATATATATATATATATATATATATATATATATATATATATATATATATATATATATATATAGTCGTTCAACAACAAAAAAATTCTAAATTTAAGCCGAATACCCCTTTATGAGTAAGAATATAGCATTAAACATTTTTTATTTTGCATTTTTGTCCGGCTGTAATGTAGATGTTGTACGTAAATTAAAACTGCTGTGTCATAGTTAAAATAACTCGCAGTCCTCATTTGATAAGCTAAACTTATTGTCTCCCATTTTATCAGAATCTTTGGAGTTCCTTTTTTGTTAGTGTGTTATCACTGGTATCGTAAATGGATCTTGTAACTGATAAATTCAAAGAAACAAGTGATACGCATTTTTGTGAACCGAAAAAATAATCCAACGTACAGTTCGCATACAAATATTTGAATTTTTTTTTACTGTCTTATAAAGTCTTAATTCTTTTCATGCTTACAAATTTTACACCAATAATGCCCGGAAGTTTTTAATCGCGTGGTTGTATAGAGAAGTTTTGCACTTCATGCTGACAGATTTATGCAATGGATTTTAATGTTTTTCAACGAAATTATGATTTGTTCCTGTAAACTAAAGAATGTAAATGAATATCGCCATAAAGGTCAAATGATAAGGATTTAAGAAATATATATATATATATATTATCAACTTGTTAAAGTTACAAGTTTATTATTATGTGATCATCCGTCATTTTACTTCAACATACCACAACTCATGATACTGTTGCTTTCCGTGCCATGGATTACAGATTTCAGAATCGTATATATTTTGACATTAAACGAAACGTTTTTTTCTATTTAATGTGTTATATAGATTATTTAGCATCTGTATTTATATTATATTTATTTGATGTGGAAAGTGTTATACTGTATTCTCAATTTATTCCTCAGCTTAATAGATTCTATTTGTTCACCTGTGTAATGTCTGTTCGTGAAGTTCGAATTAACTGAAGTTAAATGTAGACTAGTCACTACAATTTTCCAAAGAATAATTTTATTTACACTCTCCTACCATAACTTGGCAAAGATTTATTTAGCTTTAATTGTTTAGTTACTAATATATTGTTATATAAATATTTCGAAGTATTTTTATTATTTCTTTTTTGTTTTGTTATTCTCGTGATTCTGAGATTTGTTGATATTAATTCAGTGTATATCGCGTAAAGCATGTAAGCACATTTTGAAATATTTGAAAATAAAAATATGGATTCTCTACAAACTGTGCTTTCCTTTTAGTTTTCCATCTCTAAAGCATTTATCTATATGTGTAACTATTGCAGGAAAAATTGCGGTTTAGATTGGATGAAGATTTTATGAGAAAACGGATGCGATCGACTTTCTTATTCAGATTTAGATTCTCTGCAGATAAGCTTGTAGCGACTCATTTAAATACATAAAGCAATTAAATTTGTAAAAATATTCACAAAACTTAAGTAACGTTTATTGGCAAATCATATCGGAGGTTTTGAGTTTAATATGTTATAAATTATTAGAATAGATGGGAGATGGTAACTCAGATGCTAATAGGTCTTGATTCCATCAGCCAGTAGCCTCTAGGTTACTGCGTCTTCTAATAATGATGGGTGTTAGCGGCTATTGGGTCTTAATATTTTTAACTGTATAAGCGTACACTTTTATGGTTGTATATGTAAGTAACATTAAAGGATATCCCCAAATCTCCGTTATAGATTTGCATACAGTTCATAGGAAGAACAGGGAAACTATAATTTTGGGACTATCGTTCGTTGATCTCTGGTTTTGATAATGGTGTGCGGTGAATTTTCATGTTATAAGTATAGTAATTTTTTTAGGAATCTTATAATATTGGTATTTCCTTCTTTGATATATTGTGTTATAATTTCATTCATTTTCTCCAGAGTGGTCTGCTGGTAGGTTCCTTTCCTTGTGTTTTTTAACTCGAATGATAATAATTGAATATTTGTTGGTTCTAAAACACAGCGAGTACTCGGGGATATGCTTATTTTCTATAGTTACCACCTTGAAGCAAATTGCGTGCAGTTATAATATAATTAACATTGCCATAAAGTACGTTTTCTTGTAATTAGTCTGCTAAAAGAAAAACTTCATTTTCTCTAAATAATCTGTTTAAAATACTGTTTCCTAAATTGAAGTTTAAACGCGAGTATTTTTATTTATTTATTTATTTTTAAAGCATTAAGTTTAATGTTTCCCGTCCATGGTTTTAAATCCAACTCGGAAATGTTGTCCATTGCAGATTTCGTAGTCTGTGATGTAATCGTTCTCTGTTAAAAAGCCGTCTAGATACCGTAATGTGACCGATCGGCCATGCGCCTGGTTGCGATTCAGTGAACAAGATAAGCTATTCGTTTCATAAGGACCTGATACAATTTTCTTAGCGACAGTGAACAGATTACAGTTTGCTTTAGATGGCATTAATGTGAAAGCTCGTTCATTTCATAATTATCTGATCAGTTACAATAAAAAAATATTTAAATAAATTTTATGTCAACAGTTTTCAAGATTAGTTTTCTTCTTACAACCTTTGATCTTTATACTTATTAAAAAAGTAAGTCTTAGAAAACCCTCTTTTGACAGATACCAACGCATCAAATATATATATATATGCTTCTGATTTTCACTAGCACGATTTCTGTTGATTCCAGTTTTAACCTTTTTTTACTTGTAATGTAGTATATAGCTCTCTAGACGTTTGTGAAAGCATACTTAACTAATTTCAGCAGATCAAAATAACACATTTACCAATCATAAACGCGTATGAGATATCTAAATGTAAGAAAATTATAAAGTTAGGAAAAAAATATAACTTCTAATTGCATACACACACACACACACACATATATATATATATATATATATATATATATATATATATATATATATATATATATATATATATATATATATATAAGTAATAAATATTTAATTTATATATATATATATATATATATATATATATATTAAATATTTATTACTCTATTTCCAGGGTTTCCCAAACTTTTCCTGCGATGGAATACTTCGTAAACCCCAAAATTTTAACGGAACACCTTGTTTATTATGTAGGATATGTAATAACACATAATCAATAGAATTCTAATAAATGAGAAAAAAACATTTATTCATTTTTTAGTATTTATTTAATATTTTTATTTAGTAATTATTTAAATTTTAAAACATAACACATAAAATAGAATATAAAGTTCGTAATGACTTCGAGGATGTTGGGTCTTTGAATTGCAAAACTTTATACAGTGGAGTCCCGATAATCCGAAATTCGGTAACCCGAAAGTCCGCTTAATCCAAAACCAAAAGTCATAAAGAACTAAGGTTACAATAAAACCACAATGATACTAAGTAATATACTAAAGTATGTTTCTGAAAATTACAAGAAAATGCAAAGTTAGACAATGTTTATTACAATGAACTAATTAGTACTGAACTACATTGGTTTGAAAAAATCTTAAATTTTTTTGTCGATGAGAAGAATAACCTCTCCCTTGAAGCAAAATTACGCCAACGCGTCAGAAAAATTGTGTCCACTGGGTTCTCGGCGGTGTGTTGTTCTACGTAGCGTATCGCTACATCAAATGCAGCCACGGCGTCTGAGTGGGATACCCTCTGCTCGCTGTCACCGTCTGCTCCACCTTCACTCTCGCCTGAGACGTTGACAAGTTCTTTCAAAACCATTTCAACAATCTGCTGATCGTCTAAAATCTCATGGTTGTGATCGTCGGCTCACAACCACTCATCCACATTATTTTCATTTGCGTCCTCGCAGACAGGAATATTTTGTAAGAGCTCTCGTACATATTACAACACTGGTTCTGCCTGCCTCCTGATTTGGGTTGTCTATGGAAGTTAGACTCGGCCAAAGTTTGTTCCAGGATTTTTTCAACAATTTCTGACTTACAGATTCCCATGATTCTGCTACCCAGTAAATGACATCTTTAATGTTTATCATCTTGAGCTTTTCAATCAATGATAGTGTTTTGTCTTCATCTTCGAGTATTCGTCCCAGGAACTTTTTCCTGCATGATAGTTTGAGATACTGCAATACATTTTGATCCATGGGCTGAAGCAAGGGGGTCACGTTCGGCGGTAGGAAAACGGCCTTAAAATTTCCACAAACTTACTCGCCTAACGATGTACAAGGCAACGTTCCATTCTTTTATCACCCATTTCGTCCTGAGAATTTGTTAGACCTTATAAAATAAACTGTGTAATCACACGTTATTATGTAATTTAAGTTTATATTAAGAATGATTTTGCTTAATCCGAAAAGGGTCTGGTCCCAATCATTATCGGGACTGCACTGTATCAGGCACATCATAACTCTGCCAAACATGACCATGGCTAATTAAAATAACTATATGCATGAATACTTAATTTTTTAGACATTTTAGAGTATTAATCCGTCAAACATGTTTGAATTTCTTGTAGCCATTGCAGGGTATAAAACAATTCGAGGTTTTCGCGGAACACCTATTAACTTTCCGCGGAACCTAGTTTGGAAAACCCTGCTCTATTCAAGTTCTTTTGTCAAAATATAACTCATTTCTAAATAATTCTTTTAAAAAAAGTCTAATTCGTATTAAAATAGCCACGTAGAAACAATCAAGAGCACTTGTATCATCAAGTGAGACATTTTCTAATATATATATATATATATGTATGTATGTTTATATGTATATATATATGTATATTTATTTATTTATTTATGAAGTGTCTCCGTTTTATTAGAAAAATAGCAGGGAATGAATGATTTAATTCGCTTTGGAAGGCTCGTATTGCTTTCTTGGAGTACAAGTTATAATACGTTAACTAAAACCGTAACGGACTAATGATTAATTTTGCCTTTCTTGTTTTTATCTCGTTTAACTAGTTTGGAAAAAAATTTAAAATAAGAAAATTTGAAGGGAATGAGTAAACTCAATTTCTGAATGCTCTCATAAAATGTTTTTTTAGTTCCTATCCATCAGAATAAATTATTTAATGCTTCTTTGAGGATTATTATGAATAATGTTTACTAATTTTTCCGTGGAAATACTCCTTGTTAAAAATACTTCATGCTATTAAATTTACATAATATTAAATTTAAAACTGTTCTGAAATATCCATTTATTTTAACTAAATTGATATTGCAGAACAGTAACGAAAACACTTTTCGTTATATAAAGAAATTAACTTCGCTGTAACTGAGTTCACTGTCTTGTGCTTTGTTTCGTTTCGGAGTATTATGTCTAGTTAATACGAAAACGAGGGTACTAATTTTACTGTGAGAGTACTCCCTGTTAAAAATGTTTCAAAGCGTACATAATATTAAATTTAAAATTAATCTGAAATATCAATTTATTTTAACTATTTAATAATACATTTACTTTCGTAATGAAACTAACATTTTTCGCTATCACTGAGTTCACCCTCTCTCCCTTGCTTTGTTTTCGTTTCGGGGAATTAAGTCTAAGTCGATATGGAAACGCGGTGGACAAAAATCCCGTGTCGTTTGAACATTCGGCACAATTTCTGCCCCGTTCCTTTTGATTTCGTTTTTCGAAATTTTTCAACCGTAAATAATCACCGTGCAGTTACATGTACATGCGCGCGTGCTCCCTTTAATCACTGGCCACGTTTTCTTCTTAATGGAATTTCAATCATATGCGAGTTAATCGCCGGTGATATTGTTTCTGTGTTAAAACAAATAAAATTAACATCGCATGAAAAGCTCTTCAGAAACGGAAGATAACCTTATTGACGTACCTGAAGATTATCATTGACTTTTTTTTTCCGCTTGAGGAAGATGTCTAAATAGAAAACCATGTTCATTTGGGGAAACAATGGGAAAGTAATGTAGCTCTGTCTGTCGTGGATAGTTTTCTAATCTACTCTCCACCCTATTGACTTTCCTGTCTGGTAAAACATATACGATCTTCCTCAACACACAGAGAAGCAGGAACAGGAACTGGGTGAAAACCCAAGGCTGACTAGTAAAAATAAATAATATTGTACGAAACTTTTCCTGTTTAAGTACAATTTAAAACTTTTATAAAGTTTTAATAGTTAATTATTTGTGCGTATATCTGTGAATACAGTTGAGTCTCCGTAACGAAGACCTACCGTTCCACATAAAAACTTCGATATAAAGAAAATTCGTCTCATACAAATTAACTTGATACTATGAAATCCTGGAGGGTTAAATAATTCCCTTTAGCCCAGTGGTTCCCAAACCGTAGAAGTATGCGGACCACTAAGCCAGAAATTGAACGATGTGCGGACCCACCACCAGGGCCCGATTTAGAAAATTCTTGACTATAGGCACAACTCGGGATGGGGGCCCCCTAACACTGATGTGAGCGTAAAATTTCCAAAATTGACACACACAAAAAATAATCATGAATCATTGTGAAAGTACCATTTTACCAAGAATTTGCTAGTTGAAGCGTAGAAGCCTAGAACATTATCAAATAACAAAAAGCAATACAACATATTAACTTCATAATTAAAACACCAATACAATGCAACCAGAAAAACTTATTAATCCCTTATATACACTATAACATAAATATGATGAACTATACATATGATGAACCAATCAATCAATCAAATTTGAAAGGATATATAAAAAAAAATTGCTATTAAAAAGGGTAAAATAAAAAAAATTGAATTGGGAATTTTCTTTTTTTCTTTTTGAAATTAAAAGTTTTTTGGGGGGCCCTAGGCCCGGGCCTAATGGAAAATCAGGGCCTGCCCACCACCACCGACTTGAGAGGGGGGGGGGCGTATACGGGTATAGAATATCCCTCAGGCAAAAGGGATACAGGATAAACGTACAAACATTCTAACGTATCATATTCTAATAATAAAATAATTATGTTAAACTTTTAAGAAAATTTTAATTCAACACCTGATAATAACCATCGGATATATTTGGCCCATCTAGTTCAATGAACATCGCTTTCAAAATCCCCATTTATTTAGAAACTTTTTTATATGTGGTGCCGGACCACTCGCGAGGCTCTCTCGGACCACCGGTTGGGAACCACTGCTTTAGCTCAATAAAGCGAGGTAGTTTAATAAAGTGAGGCAAGAATAAAATGAACATTAATTTATTTAAAACGTAGGCGTTAAAATAAACGATACTCAACAACCCGTGAGGGATTTGTATACTACACGGCAGGAACCGATGTCTCTCAGTATACTGTTCACATCATAAAGGACCACCAGCAGCAACAATAATAACAGGCAGTGTTGCCAACCTCTACGAAGCGCCTCCCCCTAGCACCATCTCGAAATCCCCCTGTTTCCCCCTAACACCAACTTGAGATCACCCTAGACCACGGGTCGGCAACGCGGTGCTCGCGAAACAATTTTAAAGTGCCCGCCGTTTAAATATTTAATTTTTTAGATATCTGAACGACAAACGTTCGTAGTTGTTGCTCATTCCAATTATTGAGAAAATGTGCTCTGATATTGAACTCTCTTTGCGCGTCGACATATGCTTTTGAATCTTTGTTTTCCAATATGAAATACTTAAAATTAAAGTACCGATCAAGCCTTACTGACACTCATTTGGACCAATGCCTGAGAACGGGTAACTTAATATGCCACATTACAACGAATTGGCAGCAGATTTGCATTGTGAAATATCGCATTAATTATCAATTTTAAGATTGTTTTGTTTAAATTAAAATTCGAATTTATGTATTAAAAATTTATGTCGCATTAATATTTTCATGTTTAAATATTACCCTCCCCCCTCTTCATTCAGGGGTGCCCACTGAACTCCCGCATTTCTGAAATATGCCCTCCCAATAAAAAAGGTTGCCGACCCCTGCCCTAGACCATGGGTGTCTAAACTATGACCGTTTGAGGGCCACATTGTAAAAAAAAAAAAATTTGCTGGGCCACACATACAATATTTTTTTAGTAAACTGAAATAAAAATTAACTCTATGTAGTTTTATTAAAATAAATTAACTTCTTTTTATTATAATTTTTTTTTAATTTGAATTAGATATGTATAGGTACATATTTATTTTAAATTTGTAAAAGTTTCGTTTCGTTTAGTTTGGATTTCATAAAGATGGAAAAAATTCAAATTAATGAGATGGATGAATTTGCTTTTGTTGAACAAGCAAATCGATATCGGGTTCAAAAGACGAGGTTGCAATTCTTAATGCATTTTCAAGATGTTTGTCAGTGATCTTTGTCCTATTTTTGTTTTTTGTATACTTTATTCTTGAAAATAATTGTTCACAAATATAGGTACTGCCAAAAGCTGAAGACATTAATAAAGCATGATTGTGAAAATTAGGATATTTATCGCGGGGTAGGTAATCTTTATAAAACTCCAGTAAAGAAACATTCCCAAATTTTTCTTTCAGTTGAATGTCACTTTGCAGTTCAATGCATTCCATTTGAAGATTTGAAGGCAATTTGTTTATTTCTAGAGAAAATGGGGTAGAAAATATGTTGAAACACTCTTCATTTTTTCGAAAATCTTGAAATCTACTTTCAAACTCTTGAATTAAATCAAAAATTAATGCAGCATATTTTGCATATTTTGTGCAACTCACAGGTTTATGTGCAGCCAAAGTACTGAAATGTGTCAAATCTTTTACTTTTATTTGATTATGCCAAAATTTCAACTTTCTTTCAAACGCTGTTATTGTTTGGAACATATTATTAATAAATTGATTTTTTCTTGAAGTCACAAATTTAAATCATTCAAATGTTCTGTTAAGTCTACTAAAAAAGCTAAATCTAAAACCCAATCTTAGTCTACAAATTCAGTCACAGGTTTCCCGTTTGTTTCCATAAATATTTTTATTTCAGTTCTTACACCGTAAAATCTTTTGAGCATTTTCCCCTTACTGAGCCATCTTACTTCTGCATAATAAATAACATCTGCAAATTCAGGGCCCATTACCTTAAGAAACTTGAAATTGTCTATGATTAAGTCCTTTTGCTCTTATAAAGTTAATGGTTTTTATAACAACGCTTAATACACTTTCCATGTTTAAAATTTTTCCACATAAATTGCCCTGATGTACAATACAGAGGCTGTTCACACATTTTTTAGACGATGTATATTGTATTCACAAAACTAAATTACATAAAATTCTTGTGTTTTAAATGTTCTATTTGACATCCCTTATTCTGAACTATCTTTCGACACCGCAATTTCCAGGATAATAATGCCTTTTGAAGTGTCAGAAGAGGTATTCTAGCCCATTCCTCCTGAACAGCTTTCCAGAGTCCTGTAAGGGTTTTGGGACGACGTTTGGATAATGCAGATTTTAAAAGTACGAAAGCACAAAAATCCATAGGTGATACATCGGGAGATTTAGTAGGGATATCAGTGAAGGGTATGGTCTTGATACCAGTTGTTTGTTCCATTTCTTTTAGGAAATTTACAGTGGATTTTGATGTGTGACTGCTAGCTTTGTCCTGATGGAGTCTCACAAATTGATGGCCCTGTGGGTAAAGCGATGGTATTTCATTCAGAAAAATTGGCGATAAAATATGTTCCTGATAGTATTTGGAGTTAATCTTGACATCTTTTTCCACTCTCTTTATTATTAACTTGCCATTATAAGAAAAACCAGCAACAATCATGAATCCCTTAGAAAAACTTTCTTTCGATTATTTGAACCATGTACATAAATTTTTTTCTCCCCTTTTATGATAATAAATGGCTCTTTTTTTGTTGCAATCATTTGAATACACCCATGATTCATCTATTGTGACAGTTGTTTTCCATTTTTCTTTGGATAAGTGTTTCTCATATAGAATTCTGCAGCGTGTCCTGCGTTCAGCGATATGATTTGGAAGAAGACGATGCACATTGCGTTTTTTCGCTTTCTTAAGATTTAAATCAACGTTTATCATTTTGTTTACAGTGGACACCGAGCATTTTAATGATTTTGCAACTGTTCTTTGACTAAGGGGATTTTCTTTTAACGTTAAACAACGTACCTTTGCAATAGTCGAAGATGTCCGTTTTTTCCTTGGATACTTGTTTGGAATTTTTGTCCCACTTGAGGCTCCAATTTGACGTTTTTTTCCTTTCTTGTTGACGATATTACCTATCGACGCTTTAGATATCACAAAACCATGACTCTCACATGGTTTTTGGATAACGGAGTATGCATATTTCTCTTCGGAAAGAGCATAAATGTAGCCTTTGAACCACTGCTTTGTTAAAAACGCCATTTTGAATAAAAACAAAACTTTCAAGCCGCTGTTACGTCTTGGCCCTTTTCGGGGAAAAGGGGCCACCCCTTTATGAATTCTTCCCGATTCCAAGAAACCATCGTGGGTCGCTCCTGCAACCCCCCCCCCCCCCGGCCAGCTGGCTGAAAAGAAAGAGAGAGTGTTTGGGAAGCAAGGGGAGAGGGTAGCTGATTATTGAGCCTCGGATCTGTCCGTCGACAAGCAGGGCCGATAGGGCGTTGTGCGGACCGAAGGCCTGAAAATTCCTCTGTCGGCTCCCGTTTTTACAAGTGGAGAAATACATCTCTGTTAATGTAAAAGATATTTTGGTTCCTATAGAACCTCTCATATGCAGAGGAGCCTAGACTCTCTGTCTTGTACATACTGTAAATTTTTATTTGTTTAATACAAGCTCTGTGTAATAGAATTGTCTCTCGTGTGTCTCATTTTCCACCGAGGACGTTACACCGCAGACGATAATTTTGACTTTTAAAAACATAGTACAATTGCAATTATTTCTTTTGCTGCAAACGATTTTTTATTACCGCTTACCAAAATCGTCTAAAAAATGTGCGAACAGCCTCTGTACAATGATATGCCATCAAAATCGTATTGCCGGCAGCGACGGCTTCATTATTAACCATTTTAACGAGTCCCCCATTTTTACCAACCATGGCAGGGGCTCCATCGGTTATGATCTTATTAATAAAAGCAAGTGTGTGTGTGTGTGTGTGCGTGCGTGCGTGCGTGCGTGTATATATATATATATATATATATATATATATATATATATATATATATATATATATATATATATATATATATATATATATATATATATATATATATATGCGGCCCCCAGGCGAATCTGTGAAACTTACAGCCGTGAAATTTGGCACACGGGTAGTGCAGACTATGGGAAAGTGCATCTCGAAGCCCGAATTTTAAATTTTATTCTAGAAAATTTTTTATTTTATGTTTTGTGGGGTATTTTATGTTTTTTTAACTTCAGATTACGATATCTCGGCAAAAAATGATCGTAGAATTTTGATCTTTTTACAATCTAAGATTACAGACATTTCTCCTTCAAACAAGACCTCATTTGTTTAAAAATAATTATTTTATAAAAATGGATGGATGTGTGTATGTGTGAGTTTATGTTCCAGTATCACTCTGGAACGCCTGGAGCAATTTCAACCAAACTTGGTACACATATCAATTACAATCTAGAAAGAAACACTGGGGGGGTAAGACACCCCTAGCACCCATAGGGGGGCAGGGGGCACATGTAAAAATAATCAAAAACGACTGATATTAGTGTCGAATCCATAGTTTTTGGGGTCGCTGAGATTAATGGTGACACTCCCGATGCCGGCTATGTGCAAGTTCAGCCAGCCCCCCCCCCCCATCAGCATTGGGGGAGGAAGAAAGAATGAATATAAAATGCCCAAAATACCGATAGTAGTGTCAAAACCATAGTTTTCAGGATCGCTGAGACGAATAGTGACATTTCCGATGCCGGTTAAGCGCAAGTTCAGCTTACCTCATCAGCATTGGGGAGGGGGGAGGGAGCAAAGAAAGGATGAATATAAAATGTCCAATATACCGAGAGTAGTGTCGAAACCATAGTTTTCGGGGTCGCTGACACGAATAGTGTAATTTCCGATGTCGTTTAAGTGCAAGTTCAGGCCCCATCAGCATGGGGGAGGGGAGAAGGGGGAATATAAAATGTCCATAATGACCGAGAGTAGTATCGAATCCATAATTTTCGATGTCGCTGAGATGAATAGGGACACTTCCGATGCCATTTAAGTGAGAGTGCAGCCACTCCATCAGCACTGTTGGGTGAGGTGGGGGTAAGAAAGTGTGAATATAAATTGTCGCAAAGGAGCGAGAATAGTGTCGAATCCATAGTTGTCGGGTTCGCTGCGACAAATAGGGATACTCCCGATACCGTTTAAATGCAAATTCAGCCTCCCAACACCATTGGGGGGGGGGGAGAAGGGGTAGAAATAAAATGTCCAAAATTACCGATAGTAGTGTCGAATCCAGTTTTTGTGTCGCTGAGATGAATAGGGCCCTCCCGATGCCGTTTAAGTGCAAGTATAGCCTCCCATCATCATTGGTGGGGTGGGGAAACATCCCTTTTCATCTAACTTTCATCCCTTTCATCTAACTGGATGAAAAGAGAAACATCCCTTTTCATCTAACTTACCCCCAAATTTAGGGGGGAAACCCCCAAGTTGGCAACACTGATAACAGATAGGTATGCAGTGAACACTTATACTCATTCTCAGTGAGACGCAAGAAATGATATATATATATAGTTAAATAAACAGTTACTAACTCAAATTGCCTTAATCGGCAATTAACTTAAGAAGCCGTAATGCATGCAATTGTGATGTCATGGAGCTTGAAGTACGCGCTTCGCGCGTGCTAGGTACTCTGTAAACTAAAACTAACTTGACCATATTATGACCTTGGTTAGTTGTTGGGTAAGTACATTTTACAAGGGGTTAATCAGATTGAATGAACAAATCAGTGGAGTTAACTTCGGTGGTTTAGTCCAATTCTAACATAATTTAATTCATGAAAACGTAATCTTATAAAATTAAGAAGGTTGAAAGCGAATAAACTAAGCCAGGGGTGGGCAAATTGCGACCCGCTACAGAATTTTTTGTGGCCCTCCAAGACAGCCAGAAAAATCCGGACAGACAGAAAAACTGCCTATATTTTATTTAATTTATATTTATTGATTTTAATGATACAATTTATACCTTTTCCGAAAGGCAAACTAATAAATCAATAATTTTAAAAGGTGCGACACTCCGCTAACCTCCGCTTCCACAAAGCGGCCCCCAGGCCAAAACAATTGCCCACCCAGGGCCTTTTTATCGCATGGGGAAATCGGGACTTTGCCCAGGGCCCCCTGATGCTAGGGGGCCCCAAAACCCCCTCGGTGCATGCACCTAGTACTTCTAATAGTATGTATAGTCCATGGATAGTTCTTATTTTTATAAATGTACATAAAGGAGGGCCCCCGGCGAATCGGCTTTAAACTGTAGGTCCCGGCCTAATTAGCCCTTGTATAGCAAAAGGTGATCGTAGATCTCTCAACTAATACAACTGATCTCGAGCATGCGGTGTCTTGCAGTCCAGTAAAGTAGCGAAGTCCTTTCATAAAAGGAGATTCATAAAATAGAGAAAGCTGAGAACCCGACACACAAAGTTCGGGACAAACCACAAGGTCGTCACTAGTCAAATCCATATGTCTACAAAGCGGACAGGTCGGGGTGTCAGACAGTGAAATAAAATGTAAATGAGACTGGAAATAATCATGTCCCGTTTCGGTTCTAAAACAAGCAATGCCAGTAGTTCTAGGGAGATCCGGTAGTTCTAGGAGTTGTCCATTAAACAAGACTACTTCTTAGTTCGGGATTCATGAATTTGAGTACTGTACAATGAATATACGCATTTTTTTTCTCTCTCTTTCCTTGAATGATTAGAGAAATCAGTTTGTTAGAGATTTTTTCATTAGGTACCGAAATAGGGCTGATAACCCAAACTGAAATCTTTTCCTGTTTTGCAAAATGAATTTAAAATTCAGGATTGAAAGTTCTTTGTAAGGAGCAGACAGCCTAGTGTATAACCAAAATCTGTTTTAAATCATGCATATTTATCAACAAACGCTCATGCATATTTGCTCAAACGCTAAACTTGCTGACTTCGAAAGTAATATTCTCTCTCCAATTTCCTATTTTGCCGAAGAACAGTTAAGTTAGATCCTTAGAGATTCTCGGGTCGGAATCTTCCTCAAAATAAAGTCGATGAAGCAAGGTCGCGTTTGAGTATGCAAAACATTTGAACACTGTAGCAAGCCAGTCTCACGAGAGACTTATTTTCCTCAAACAGAGTTATTAGCACTTCTACACGTTATTCCAACAGGAAAATATAAAGCTTATTACGACTAATGTCCTTCAATTTTTCCTTCCTTCATCAAATCACTGGGGATAATCCGACTTTTTCCTGGTTACATAAATGCAGGCAGAGGGGAAAGGTCAAGTATGTGTCCATTGTCCAGTTATCGTGAATAGAAATGGAACGAAATAGATTTCCTCCCAGTGTGAATATCATGAAAGTATCCAGGATGGGATTCTAAGATAAGAGAAAAGAATGAATTTTGCTTTCTAAAGATTTGCATTTGGTTGAAAAACGTGAGTATAATTGGTTTATGTTCAATGACAGGATATTTCTTATGAAATACATTTCAAGCATTAAGTTCCATTTTCGTTTTATTTAGATGGGAACAAGATCAAAAAAGTGATTTGATTTCAGGGACACTTTTAGAAAGATAAAAAAATTCTGCCACGCTGTAATTTTTCTTTTATCTTTTTCTGTAAACCTCAGATATTCTGTTTCAGTAGCAGAGTTGAGATAAATTGGGATATTTTTACCTCCCTCCCCTCTCCCGAATATAATTTAATATATATATATATATATATATATATATATATATATATATATATATATATATATATATATATATATATATATATATATATATATATATATATATACACTCAAGAGCCAAAACATTATGACCACCTGTCAATAACGAATTGGCCCACCTTTGGCGCGCAACACAGCTTCAACCCGCCTTGGCATGGATGCCACAAGTCCTTGGTAGATGGCCGGAGACAGATTGTACCAGATGTTTAAGCAACGGTCACGCAAATCCGAGATATTGCGAATTGGTGGTCTTTGAACTCTGAGCTGCCGTCCCATGACATCCCAAATGTGTTCTATCGGATTGAGATCCGGTGAGTTAGGCGGCCAGGACATTGGCCGCCTAACTCACCGGATTTGCGTATGTAGGAATTTTATTGTAAAAAAAAAAGAAAAAAATGAGGTAAGCAACGATAAGTAATCCTACGTTAATAAACTCACGGTAGTTTCGTTAGAAGAGACTACCTGAAATTATTTTTAAAGATTTATTTAATTGAAGGGGGCCAACACAACCGAAGATTCGCTGTCGATGATTCTTAGTTTTTAGTAAAAGATAAAAAGAAAAGAAAAAGAATATATATGTGGAAGTCAACCTGGTGTAACGCCATCCTCTATGTTTTTTTTTTAGCTTTGTTTTATGTGATGGCAACAGGAAGAGAGAAAGGAATATTTATATTTTAGAGTGCAGTTCAGAAGCGACGATGGTACGAGCAAGATGTAACGACGTTTGACAGTATATTTGTTAAAGTGTATTTTTGTTAATGTCTTCGTTCAGTTAATGTGAAATATACGTTTTGTCCATGTTATCATCGAGTGATTTAGACTTCGCCTCCTGATCTTACTTACTTACACACACACACACACACACGTGTGCGTGTGTGTGTGTCAAAACGGGTTGGAAAAAAGGGTTTTTCCCCGTTTTGGAAGATGACCTCGATTTGCGAAGTTCCATCGAGGAAATCTATTTTTGTTGTACAGGGTTTGGCGCGAAAATTAATGCTTACGTAAACAGAAGACTATTCCAGAAATTACCCTGTGGTGCTTTGGGCATGCGCGATAAAGAGGGACGCGCTGATAGAATACAGAATTACGCAGATTAAATTGGGAGCTCGCTGCTTGCGGCCGCTCTGTTCGGCGTCGCCGAATTTTGAAAATGGCAATCTAGGGAAAACGGTTTCGAGCGTGGTTTTCTTAAAGAAGAAATAAACTAACTGATTCAACTTATGGATTGATTATTTCTTCTACGTGTCTTCACGCCAACGACACTATCGGAAATGATGACTGCAAATTGATATTTTTATAGCAGGCGTAAATCCAACGCCTGCCATATATATATATATATATATATATATATATATATATATATATATATATATATATATATATATATATATATATATATATGGTAACTCTAGGATAGATGGCCATAGTTTTTAAAGATTGAAATAAAAATTGTTAGAATGCAAACACAAGAAATATTTATGCATATTTAAAATTCTTATACATATACTCATCATATTTTGGGCAAAAAATAATTAAAAATTCACAACAAAACGTGGGAAACATAGTTTGAAATTAAAATGGCATATGGACATCTCTCCTACAAGCCGAGGAGAGATGGCCATCCAATACAAGAAGGAAAAAGTGAAGTTAAAATAGCAAAAAACAACGCATTTCATTTAGTTAATCATGAAAAACATATAGCAATTTGCAAAGATGCAATTATATCACGGAAAGTGAGTGAATAAGTTTGAATAGACAACATTTGAAGTATAATTTCAACCCTTCACTTTTCGTAAAATTTTTCCACCTTTTTGGCAAAGGTCTTGATAGTTTGTACACGTTTTATGGAACCACTTCAGGCACCTTATGCATTTTATCCAGTCATCCTTTTTGGTTGTGGTAATGTATTCTTCTCCAAAACCAACACAGTGATCCTCATCAAATTCTGTTCCCTCGGAATCTGTAGAATCTGATAATTTCAAATGTATTTCATCTTCTTCGCTACTGGAAGTGTCGTGTTTTTTTTCACTTGTATCATTAAAACGGTGCTTTATATCCAGTTTTTTGGCAGATTCAAAAGCGAGAATTCTCACATCATCTCGAGTAAATGAGAATCCTTGTTTCTTCATTCGTTTAATGTGTTTTACAAATCTTTCTTCGTTTTCTTTTTCCAAACATCGGACCCGGACTCATGCTGCATGTCATAGGGACATGACAGTAGTGTCACGGCCAGGAGCAGGAGAATTGAAAATTACAGGACGAAGTAAAATAATTGCTAAATGCAAGAAAGAAACAGGGCAAATGACGGGCAATAAAAAGAGAAGGGAAGAAAGCCAGCAATATACCGAAACGAAATTTAGAGATTGTGTTTGTAGCAAGAAATATAAGATAAAAGTTGAAGAGAGTGAGTTGCACGAATAGAAGAAAAGAAGAAAGGGAAAACTAAATTTATGATGGCTATAAAACAGGCCACCCTGCTTGAAGCCGAAGCATGGGAAAAAGTTAAATTTGAGGGAGAATTTTATAAATCCCGCCCTCGATGCGCATTGGTAAAAAGGGGATTGAGAAGAGGCAGCCACTTACGAATGGCGATGGCATGGTAATAATATGACCAATGGAAATTGTAAGAGGCGGAGTCAACATTAATAAGAAAATAATATGAAATGAGAAATAGTGAGAAGACACAGATAACCTAAGAAGGAGAGTTAGTCAGAAGTTTTTGAGTTATAGAAGTGGTGTCAAGGCACATATACCTATGAGGAGAGTGAGTTAGAAATTTGGAGATAGAAGTTGTCGAGCGCCCAGTGTCCCGTGCCGAGGGCCTGCAAGGAGTGATAGAGTTAGAGAACCGACGATGAGCGTAGAGTGTCTGCCATGACTGACGGAGCCTTATACCAGATGAAGAAAGTGCCCTAGTTCCGTGCGATGATAAATACAACGAAGTTCGTCATTACGAGTGCCAGCTGCCCATAGTGATTCAACAGTCATCTTCCGAGGTACCGACTTTGCGTTTCCTTTTTATATTACTATCATTGCTTCTCAGTGTGTAGCCTTAATAATTAATATAGAGCGCGATGAGTATATTGTTTGAATATAAGATGTTAAGGAGATGACCGATAATTCATGAAAAACAATTTAATTAATATGAGGTTATGCTTATATAGATATGAATTAATTTAGTAGTAATGAAGTTGAGAGTAATATGTGCAGATGAAGTACGAAAGATTGTCATAATAATTGAATGAATTAAATACATGTGTCGTAGTAATGAAGTTGAGAGTAATGTGTGTAGATGAAATACGAAAGATTGTAATAATCATTGAATGAATTAAATATAGGTGTTGTGGTGAATTAATTTAGTAGGAATGAAGTTGAGAGTAATATGTGTAGATGAAGTATGAAATATTGTCATAATAATTGAATGAGTTAAATATATGTGTCGTAGAGAATTAATTTAGTAGTAAAGAAGTTGTGAGTAATGTGTAAATGCCGGAGGAAATAGTTAGTAACTTGTAGCGTATTATTTATGTGTTTTAATAATCAATAAATTAATTTGTCAGTGTAAACCAGAGTTGCTTCCATTATTTGGGAATCACAATCAATCAATGTACTAACCACAATCATTAAGCAATGGATTAAAAAAATCATAATCATCATTAGTAGTAATATAATAATAACCCCAATTAATCAATTTAAATTTTCTCACTGCCAAACTGCATATTGGAATTATTGGTTTCAAACGGCGCTCCAAAGTCTATTGTGGAATGTGAAATGCTACAGACGTTCCTTTTACCGAATATGATCCCGTTTGCACAGCCTCCATTGTCTTAGACAAGTCATTTTGACTCCAGGTCCCTCGGTTTGAATGAGGCTTTCTTATATATTTAAATGTATTCATATGTACTTGTTATGTATTTTATGTATTTATCCGGCATCTTGAAAAACTGGAAAAAAACATCGTTTGGCATATTATATTATTATTAATATTGAAATATTGATATTAGTTAAAATTGATACAGTTATACCAATTAATATAATTATAAACTTAAAAGTTATATAATTATTTTAAATATAATTGTATTTAGTTAAAATCTTCACTCCGTATAATTTTGAAATATTGATTAAAGGTGGTCATCTCTCCTCGATTTTATGTGGCCATCTATCCTAAAATTGAAGGACAGACGGCCATCCAATTTAAAGCGTCACTCCGCCATTGTACGTCTTTGTTTTAGGCTTAAAAGCAAATATTGGATTATATACGTGCCATAAAAGTCCGTAAAATAAATTTTTAAAAAATGTAACACACGTATTGCAAAACATTCAGATACCTAACTCAACAAAAGTATTCAACCACTAAATTAAATAAACATTAAAATTTCACTTATTTTTTATAATCGAAAAACAGAGCTGTACCTCGCAATGAATGAACTCGTTGAACATTTCCTACGAAAAAAGTTTAAACTGCAATCTATGATCAGTTTATGGAAATACACTGCTGGCCACTGTAAATGCAACACCCTGAAGGAAACATGCATTAGCGGAGGTGAGATATGCAAATGATTAGAATTTCAGCGCAGACGCACATCACGCGCGCCTGTGGCGCCACTTCAAAGCGCTATTTAAGGCTTGGAGATTTCGACGATTTCAAGTTCGGCAATTGTTTTTTTCTTGGGCTTTTTCAAAAAAGGGATCAATTATGCCTCGTCGAAAACAGCGATCATCTTTTGATCAAGTATCCGAGTTCGACAGAGGAAGGATAGTGGCCTACCGAGATTGTGGTTTATCTTTCAGGGAAATCGGTAGTCGTGATGGACGAAACCAAACAACTATAATGCGGATATGTGATCGTTGGATGCAGGAGGGTACGACGGACTGGCGTGTTCGATCACATCCACCTCAGAGCACCACTTCACGTGATGACAGGCAAATTGTGCGTATGGCAGTGACGAATCGCTCAGTCACATCACGAACCATAGCATAGCACATGCAGTCTGTAACGCATCATCCAGTGTCTGCGCGTACCATTCGACGCCGTTTACAGCAGAGTGGTCTGTCCGCAAGACGTCCATTGCTTTGTCTACCCTTGACGTAGAACCACAGACGTCTCCGCCGCCATTGGTGCGATGACAGAAGGATGTGGAATTGTCTTTACTGACGAATCACGCTTCTGTCTGCAACACCACGATGGTCGCATTCGAGTCTGGAGACACCGTGAAGAGAGGATGCTGAACAGCTGCGTTATGCACCGCCACACTGGTCCTGCACCGGGTATTATGGTATGGGGCGGTATTGGATATCACTCTCGCACACCTGTAGTACGCATTGCCGGTACTTTAAACAGCCAGCGCTACATCTCCGAGGTGTTGGAGCCAGTTGTCCTTCCTTACCTTCAGGGCTTGCCCACAGCCATATTTCAACAGGATAATGCGCGACCACACGTGGCACGCATTGTCCAACGGTTCTTCGTCAATCGCCAGATTGAATTGCTTCCCTGGCCGTCTCGCTCTCCGGATCTTTCGCCAATGGAAAACATGTGGTCCATGGTTGTTCTACGATTGACCCAGATTCCATCCCCAGCTGCCACAGCAGATCAACTTTGGCAACGTGTGGAAGCTGCTTGGTCTGCTGTACTCCAAGAACTCATCCAAAGTCTCTTTGAATCAATGCCGAGGCGTGTGGCAGCGGTGATCTCCAACAATGGCGGCTACTCTGGCTACTTATTTTGGCAGGAACCACACTTCACAGAAGTCTATAAATTTAATCATTTGATACTTGGTCAACATGTTATCTACAAAATAAATTTTGTTGTGATATCTCTTGTCTTTCTTGGTGTTGAAATTTGGGTGGCCAGCAGTGTATTTAGATTGGTCATCTCTCCTCTATGGCCATCTATCCTAGAGTTACCCTATATATATGTATATACCGAATATGATCCCGTTTGCACAGCCTCGAAATCTACGAAGTATATATTATATATATATATATATATATATATATATATATATATATTATTAATATTATTAAACATAAAATGCTCTTTGAAAGGTCACAAGCAATTTACTTAATCATTTTACAGAAGGTCGTTCGCACTTTATGGAAACGATTTTGATAGTTTAGTTTTATCTATAAGTGCCGTATTTTTTGTGGCGATTCGCTTCTATCTGATAGCCATGGTTGTTGACAATAGCTCTAGCTCGAATTTTTCATGAAAGTAAATTTTTGCTTAGTACTGTCATGCCAGTTTTACCTCATTCCTCTTGGACCATTTTCCAAAGTCCGATCAGTGTTCTTAGATGCCGTTTTCCTAAGGCTCGTATTAAAATACCGAAATCGCAAAAGTCCATTGGAGAAGGGTCAGGTAATTTTACAGGTATTTCATTAAATGGGATACATTTTATTCCTGTTTCTGATTCTTTCTTTGCTAAATAAGCGGCAGTTGATTTAGACGTGTGACTAGAGGCTTTGTCCATAAGAGGCTCAACTTTATCAATGTCCTTTCCATATAAGGCTCGAATTTCTTCTTCAAAAATTGGTTCTAAAATATTCTGCTGATAGTAGAGTGAATTAATTTTGGCTTTACTTGACACTTTTTTTGTTTTTAATTTGCCTTTGTAACAAAATCCTGCTACTATCATGAACTCCTTTGAGAACTTTTCTGTACACTGATGTAGCCATTTCGTACGGTCATTCCCGTCACTTGAGCAATAGAAAATTTATCTTTTTTTACTACAGTCACTTAAATACACCCATGCCCCATCGAGTGTTATCATAAATTTTCATTTTTCAGCAGCTAGGTGTTTTTCATATAATTTTCTACAATTTGTTTTTCTTTTAGCGATATGCTTTGGCAAAAGCAGATGAACTTTAGGTTTAAACATCTTTTTTAGCTTCAAAAATGGCTTCAGCTTTTCATTATGTTAATAATGGACTACAATAATTAGAGGCAATCGATCCAAATGAAGAAAGATTCACAAGTATAAATTGTCGTATTTAGGAAAATCTTGCTTGCTATCAGACAATATACAAGGAAAAGAAGACGCAAGCTGTTCAAACTACCTTGAATAACTTTGTTAAAAAATCTTGCATTAAAAAATCTTGCAATGTATCTTCTGTCGCAAATTCTGAACCAATGGATTGTACTCACATAAGTTAAGTAGTGATGACGAAGAATAATTTATGTCTTCTAAATACAATGTATTTTAAATTACGTATGAAAGTAAAAAATATATGTATGTTCATATACAAAAAAAAAAAAAAAAAAAAATTGTTTGAAATTCGACTTGCGACCAACTCATCTTACGACCAATGTCTTGGTCCCTCTCTCGGTCGTAAGTCGAGGAATATCTGTACATAATTTTAAAAAGGTTTATAGGAGATTGTATGAAACTTTATTAGCGTTTTTAAGTTATAATTTCAATCATTCATACAAGTGAACTGACACAGATTTAGATTTCAGATTTCTTTAAAGATAAACTTTAAATAAAATTTGTTTATGAAAAGTTACATTTATAAATAGTGTAATTTTAATAATAATGTGATATAATAAGTGATCTTTTATTTCTGCGAATTCGCTTACATTATTATCTTCGATTGCGTGTTTCTTATGCAGCTTTTTCCCCTTTATTTATATAATTTAATTTTTTTCAATATAAATATAATTATATTCAAAAGAAATACAGAGAGAGAAAGTATCTGCTGGGTCAACAAATGATTTTGTTGACCACCAAATGTATTTTGACTTTTTGAAAGTCAGTTTATCAAGCACATATCATTCCTTTTAATCTTCTTTCCTACTTAAAAAAAAAGAAAAACAAGTGAGCAATTTTGCAACATATCAATCAAATCTCGAATTCACAGCGATAAAAATGTGAATGACTATCAATTTTCCGACTCTGAAAATTTTTTTGATATCCTATTACATTTTATTTCGCCTTATTTTTAATCGTCATTTAAATTTATCGGTTTATCATTTTTTTATCGTTAAATACTCTCTTGTTATCGTTTAAACGGTGTTGCTTCAATCTATGTCTCTAAGTTCATTTTCAGAATGATAAGTGAAAGAATAATCGGTTTCATCTTATAACTGGTTACCTACAAATAAATAAAGGATAGTGAAATAAGAGAAAGAAAAAAAAAGTATGTACAAAAACATTGGCTATTTCCTCGTTGTTCAATTTTGTGTAAATCACGAGTCCACGCGTACGTTACCCGTGGGTCATGCGCCATTCGTAAAAAGGTAGTACTCGAGTTATTTTCAATTTACGCCAAAATGAAGGATTTTTGGAAAGAATTGAACTAATTATTTCATTTGAATGGTATCTATATATTTAAGTTGCTAAACCGACTTTTTGGGCAGTCCGTGAGAGAAAACTACTGCATCAATTTACTTCATTTTGATCTTAAACGAAAGATTGTAATCTGTAGATTTGCCAAATTTGGTTTTCGTAACCGCAATTTCTATTAATGAGCTACAATTTACAATTAAAATTTGATTTCTGCGCATGCTCAGTGGCATGTTTCAATCTGGCATTAGAAACTCACTGTTTCTGCGCATGCTCGGTGACATGTTTTAATGCCGAGGAGTCTCTCTAGATCTCTCTCTGCCATTTTTATTTTTATGATAATTATTTTTGTGAAATATAAGATTAAGCCTGATTTGTTTATTTCGCGCTGTTTAACTAGCGATAATTTACAATTAAAAATTTGCTTTCTGCGCATGCTCAGTGACATTTTTAAATCTGGCTTTAGATACTCACTTAGCATGAGGCCGCTTATTGTTTCTGCGCATTATTATGATTTTCAACATTTGGCAATGATGTGTTGAGTATAATTTGTGTATTAGTACATTTATTTATTATCTAGCCGTCATGTTTTGACGGGTACCAACTAGTTAAATATAATTAAAGGATCGGAAAGGTCCCTCTATGACGTCAGAGAGGGTGCGATTCCCCCAGATGGATGTCGCCCCTGGAGTTGCTCGGTCAAAATTGAGGTAGCAACTAGCTAAAACGGACTCCGACCCTTGTGGTGCTAATATAAACCGGAGCCGCATACTTCAGCCCGAAGCCTCTGTGGACCTGGTCTGAAACTTCAGGCAAGGGGGGCATTAGAAACAACAACTACAACAAAAGATAGGAAATAATTATTCTGCAAGTTTCGAAAAAGATCTTGGTGTTCAGTAAAATATGATTTATTGAAAATAATTCTAGTTGATTTGCTATTTTTAAAAAAATTTCGAACATATTTTTTCCTTTTTAATCTGCTTTGAGCCACATTATTAATAAAGTAACATTTTAAATTTGACTAAAAATGGGTGCAGGGGAATGGGAAACATTTGTCTAAAAATGGTGCAGGGGAAATAATGGGAACAACCCTATTATTTGATTTGATAAAGTTGGAAGTTGAAATCCGATCAAAGTTTTCTTCCTTGAAAATTTACCAATTCAAAATTCAAATAGATCTATTAAAAATAATCAACACCGCATAATTAATCCGACTTAATAAATAACATTTTAATCTAAATTTTTATTTTTGTGTAGAACTTTTAAATATATCTCTTTTCATGTATATATATATATATACAGGTTGTTATCAAAATAATGGAAACACCTATCTATATTAGTGGTGTTTATGAATGTGTTTCGTATTCCTTAAAAAACGAGCCTGGCAACCGATATTTTTTATATAATATAGTGTATGTATTTTTCTACTGTCAAGTAGCAGTAATGAAGGTAAGGGCATCGTGCTTTTGGGGAGAACATCGTGAAATGTCAAACCTTGCGAAAAGGGCAAATTGTTGGAGCGCGTTTAAATTGAAGTATCTGTTACTGCAGTCCCCAGGCTAATGGGTGTTTTTCGAGCTTTGGTATCGAAAGTCATGATAAAATACAGAGTGAACGGAAAAACATCCTTTGCCAAACAGAATAGTGGACGAAAGGGAAAGCTGAGTGAAAGAGATGGACGAGGTATGAAAGTGGATTGTGATATGAAGAAAGAAAACAACTGCAACCAAAATGACCGAAGAGCTCAATGTGCATCTGCACGTTCCGGTATCAACCATTAGAGGTAGAAGGGGATTTCACACACAAAACCTTTACGGAAAAGTAGCTATTCCCAAGTCACTTGTAATAGATGCCAATACAAAATATCGTCCACAATGGTGCCACGAGCGCCAATCCTGGTCGAGTAATACACTGGTGTAAGAAATTAAGAGAATTTGCAGACTTGGTCGATTATCTCTAGAACTACTGTACCGATTTTAATGAAATTTGATATGTACATACATTGATACAATACAAAACAAATAACCATTCAATAATTGCAATACACACGCATGATCGTGCGTAACACTCGTTGGAGTCGGAAGGTATGAAACATCGGTTGCAGAATAGACAAAACAAAAAAGGGTTAATAGATGGGTTAATAGGGGGTATGGTCCCCTCTTACAGATATACAGGTCTCGCAGCGTGATTTCATACTTGAAATAAGGCAGTTTATCATTTCCTGTGGCAATTGGTCCCACTCGTTCAGCAACGCTGTTTTCATTCCCTGGATGGTTCTCGGAGGGGGTTACAATTGCCCTCCCCAGAGCGTCCCAGACATGCTCTATAGGGTTATGGTCTGGAGATCTGGCTGGCCAATCCATCCGGCGAATATCCTCTCTCTCTAGAAATTCGTCGACCAGAAGAGCTCTATGTGGCCTTGCGTTATCGTCCATTAAAATGAACTCAGGGCCAACTGCACCCCTGAAAAGGCGAACATAGACCTCATCCCTATACCTCACACCAGTCACAGTGCCTCTTTCAAAGACATGGAGAGGTGTGCGGCCATCCAACATGATGCCTGCCCAGACCATTAAACCTCCTCCGTCATAATGGTCGATTTCGCGGACTGGATGGTAGGTTGCGGGTCCCTGGTTCTCTCCATATGAACGTACAGCGAGAATCGGTGTTTAGGCTGAACCGGGACTCATCAGTGAAGAGAACGGTCGCCCATTGATCCATACTCCAATCTCTATGCTCTCTGCACCATGATAAACGGATTCTCCTGTTCGTAGAAGTGAGCGAGACGTAAACAGCAGGTCTTCTTGCAAACAACCTTCTCTCATGAAGTCTTTTGGAAACAATCACCCTTGATACACGGGTTCCTGTGGCTGCATACAAGTCACGAGAGAGCTGAGAAGCTGTAGCACTCCTGTTACGCCTCGCTATAATAGACAAATGACGATCTTCTCTAGCTGTCGTGGCTCTTGGACGACCTTGCTCAGGCTTTCTCTCGATGTATCCGGTATCCTGGAACTGTTTCCATAAGTTACACACGACGCTGGGCGTTAAATTGAACTCTCTACAAATTTGGACTTGAGATTGGCCTGCTTCTAGCCTCCCCACAATTCGCCACCTCATTCCATCATCTAAACGTTGGTGGTTACTCATTTTTACTGTTACAATTTGAAATTAACCGATTGCTGCAAAATAACACCAAGAAATTCGCCGAGGTGTGCTAGCGAACGAAATGCGTCTTAACTTACGCGCGATTATAAAGCTTGTTTCTCTACTAGCTCCGCCTACACGCACGTGTACGCTTACGTATTTGACGTACAAGATTTGCATTTTTGTCTAGAAGCAGTGGTTTTACATTCAGTTCAGTTCTTTTCATGAAATTCGATAAAATATGCAAATTCTCTTAATTTATTTCACCAGTGTATGTCGAAAAACGGCATTTGGTCCGACGAATCATTGTTCACATTTTTCCTTGCAACAGGACGTGCGTATATATGGAGAACACCCAACAAGCGTCAGATTCTGGCTGTCCTATCTTAACTGTCAATCATGAAGGTAGATCTATCAGGGTTTGGGATGGCATCTCATGGTTTTCTTTAGGCACTATTGTAACCCTAAAAGGGAGATTGAATGGGAAGAATTATGTCGAAATTTTAGCTCACTAGTCCATCCTATGGTGCAAATATTGTTTCTTGCAGGAGATGGCGTTCTCCAGGATGATAATCCCCCTATACATCACAACTAAGTCTACCAAGTATTGGTTTGAAGAGCATGAAAAATAAGTCAAATATCTTATCTTGCCCTGTACAATCCCCCCCCCCAACTATAAATATACCAACCACTGTGATCTGTATAAGCGGATAGATAAAGGTATCGATATCACCACAGCATCCCTACAGGAACTTTTATGATTTTTCCCTGAAGAATGGTATAATATATTCTTAACCACTATTCATGACTTGTATAATCCAATTCTAAGGTGAATCAAGTGCTATTACATGACAAAGGTGATCCTGCGCCGTATTAATAAAGATTTTCTTGATGTTTCTTACTGTTTCCATTATTTTGATAACCACATGTATATACAGTGCCGTAACTAGTCATTCATGTGCCCTGGGCAAGAATTTGCATTTGGGCCCCTTAATTAATTAGGTTTGGGAAAATAATAAAACAAATACAGCATTTTGCCCCCCCCTTCCAAGTGGGCCCTGGGCGGGTGCCCTTGTTGCCCCTGCTTAGTTACGGCACTGCATATATATATATATATATATATATATATATATATATATATATATATATATATATATATATATATATATACACACACACACACACCAGGTGAGCCAAAAGTTCTTAAAAACTTTAAAAATTCATAAAAAAGGAAGAACTTATGATAAAGAAGTGCAGTTTGCAAGAAAGGGCTCACAAGGAAGTCGGATATTTTTAGCAGCAAAAAAGGGCTCACAAGGAAGTTGGATTTTTTTTAGCAGCAAAATAAAAATTTTAAAAAGTCACTGGTAGAGTCACTGATCCAGCTTTGCGAGCACTGCTACTCCCCGTGGACGGTTCCGTCGTCATACTATTCATAACGATTTCCACAGCAGTAATGTCGCCCTTCGCCAACCAGGGTCTTCCACTTCGTGCCCGATCCTCCAAATGCTCGTGTATCACGGCCTTTTATTGCAAGATTGATTTGCATAATTCTTCTGAATCTCTCGCATGTGAGAGCCATCTACCGTTGACTTTTTAAACTTTTAAAACTTTTTTGGCTGCTAAAAAAATCCGACTTCCTTGTGAGCCCTTTCTTGCAAACCGCACTTCTTTATCATGATTTCTTTCCCTTTTTTATGAATTTTTAAAGTTTTTACGAAGTTTTGGCTCACCCTATATCGCTCACTCCTTTCAACAATGTCATATCTCAAAAAACAAGATTTTTCAGGAGAGTGATTTGAAAGTTTAAAAGTACATTCAAATGCATTGAAAATAAATTTTAATTCTGCTTTCTAGTGGCTAAATATTGAGCAGTGAAATACGACGATCTTGCAGGGATTTAATACTCTTTCAAGGCATTCTGAAAACAAGCATAACTAAAAATCATCGATTTTTGAGATATGACGTTGTTGAAAGGAGTGAGCGATATATATTTTTTTTTGGTTAATTTTGGGTCTCACATGTTAAATACTTCCGGAAATACACTTCGTTCAGCTGATCCCGTAGCTTAGTGAGTAGACTCGCAGCTTTCTACGAAAAGTGAGGTTGCGAGTTCGAATACGGAAGATGTACTTTGGCGAATTTAAGGACATGTGCTACTTTGCATTACGCTGTACGTTTTATTCCAAGCTGTTATAAACATAAACTATTATTATAATAAAAAATAATTGTAATTTAAAAAAAAAAGTATTAACCATTTGACTGATATGGAAAAAAACTTAGTTTCATATTCTTTTTTAGTAATTCGGTAACTAAGCCTAATATTAGGGTTAAGAAATAACTGAGAATTTTCAGTAGTTAAACCTAAAAGTAGGCTTAACTACTAAAAATTAGTTAAACCTACTTTTCAGTTAAAAGTAAGCTTAAGTGGTAAAAAAAATCTAGCTTTTCACTAGACCTAATAATAGGTTTAGCACTTCATTACCTAAGCCTAATATTAGGCTTAAGAGATCACCAAGAATATTCCGTAGATAAGCCTAAAAGTAGGCTTAAGTGCCCGAAATGCGTGTTATGCTTAAATTTAACTCTTAAGCCTAATAATAACTCTTGCCCAGTCGATTTTGATAGCTCAATCGATTAATCGGTATCTTTGCCTAAAACAAACAAACCTACGGCTAAAAGCTTAAGGGCCTTTTCACATAGAATCCGTCAGCATCGGTGTTACTCGTATTGACAAATTTTAAACCAATCATAGACCAAAACAATTTCGTGGCTAATCGTTTGGAGATTTGTAATTGAAAAATATATTTTAATACGAGTAACGATAACTGATTCTATGTGAACAGGACCTTACACGATTTTTACGTAGATAACTTCGCTCCAACTTCAATCGCGACGGGATTCGAACTCACAACCCCGATGCACTTCTATAGCATTGACTTGACCGTTCAGCCAGGAACTCGCTTACAAAAAAGCGGTCGCCTGGAAGTATTTAAGTTTTGTAGTAGAGATCTTAGAAAAAAAAAATGATAGTGATCGTTAACCCTTGGGAACACGGCCTTCTGAGAATCCCGCCAGGACATCGGCGGTGCACTCTATACGCTACCTTGTTTTGGGGTTAATTTTATCACTTTAGAATGTGTAAAAGCTGTTACGTTGGGGAAAAAATCAATAATAAAATACTTCAAATTTGCAATTTTTATTAAAACAAATGGTACAGTCTTTGGATAAAATATTATTGACATTCAACACACAAAATAAAATACTCTTAACCTTTGTCGGCCGCATCTTTGTGGGGCCATCTGGTGAGGCGCTGCAAAGAAAAAAATTCAGCAATTTTTCGCCCGTTTATAAGAAAATTTATGACTATTTCTGACAATAAAAATAGTAAAAAGTATATTTTGTTACGAAATAATAATAAATATATGTAAAAATTAAAATAAGTACATGTAATATGTTATTAACTTATATTACTTACATGATGACACGGACGGCGCATTTTGTACGCCAATCGGGAGTTTCGTTCAATAGAATATTATAATTAGAATATTTTAATATTATAATTAGAGAACCAAATGTTGATGTTTTCTCAATGAAAATTACCATTAGACTGGGGAACGGTTGGTAGTAGGGTAATTGAAGGTGGGGGTTAAAAAAAAGTCGTAGTATACCGGGATTTACGCGAGTTCTGAGAACAGTTGGCGTACTGGGTACGCCGCCCGTGTTCCCGGGGGTTAAAAAATTTCTGTGGTTATTAGAGATTATCGACATTTAGATAAATTTTTATTAACTAAATCTTCCCTCTTTTAAAAGCAACTTTTGATTTGGAGATTTTTTTGTTAAAATGAATTTTCTCGGGACTCGAACGTGTGCTCTCGCAATGCCGTAAAAATCAGGTATTGAATCCCCGAGCCGTGGATACGGCTTGCTATCAATGTTCAATCGAAGAATTATTATTTTTTCAATCACAGATTATACATAGAAAATTCGCATTTTTAATACCCCTTTCTACATTTGAAAAAGACCTTTAAATGAAAAGCTGAATTGGAAAATTTCAAATTCTAGGCACGGTAAATTATTTTTTCTCTTTAAGTATAACAGCTTCTTTTAAAGATATTGTTGTCTGGCTATCAATGTTCAATCGAAGAATTATTATTTTTTCAATCACAGATTGTACATAGCAAATTTACATTTTTAATACCCCTTTCTACATTTGAAAAAGACCTTTAAATGAAAAGCTGAATTTGAAAATTTCAAATTCTAGGCACGTTAAATTATTTTTTCTCTTTAAGTATAACAGCTTCTTTAAAAGATATTGTTGTTTGCCAATGCGGTACACTTGTCCATTAAGACATTCTCACTTAAACCAAGATAATTGTTGGTTGCTTTCAATGGGGGTATCATATAGGTGAACTGACACCGACCCCTGGTGCCACCTCAATTTTGACCGGGCACCCCTAGGGGTGACATCTCTTCATTGTAAAATGATCGTTTCATAGTATCAGAAAAGGATGTTAACAGCCCAACAATGGGTTGAAAATTCTCTTCAATTCTTGGAAGGAATTTTCAACATTTCTTTTCACATTTTATTTCTATCCATCAAAAATTCTAGTTTTCTAAAACAGATACACGGGAAGTCTGAACAGATGCTTCTAAAGCATACTTGTCAAGTGATACACGTTCTGGAAGGACAATACAGTGTCTCCAGTACGTGTACACGTTATGCTTTGCAATTCGTGTCTTTTTCTGAAGAAACTTTTGGCACAAATACTTCTAAAATTCTCTAATATACTCGTATCAATTCATGAAGATACTTCTGTTCATCTATAATACTTACATTCCAATATTTTCTTCATTATTCTAAAGTGCAATACTATTATAAGAGGAATCTTAATTGCAGTATTTTGTATTTAAAATAAAAAGCAAAAATTTGCAACGGTGTAGTTGTCCAGTCACGCATTTTCATAATATACATCTTAATAATACATGTGTTTTAAAGCACACAATTAAACGTTAATTCATCACATTTCATTTTATTTATATATTATACAGATAATTTTGCTATTTTTTTACCCTTCCTTGATTGTAATAATTTTAATAAAGTATTTCAACAGTTAGTTACTTTAATTAAGCTGTTTACTTGAACATCAAATCGAAAAATTGCTGTAATGCATTTATTCAACCGTTGGGAACATTAAATCAAGAAATAATCATTTTTGCAGTTGATTTATGCCAGTTATCTTAACAAGACTGAGAACTCGGCACTTCAGAGGGATGAGAATTCAACAGGATGGAACCAGAACTTATACTAATTGCAGGAACTGCCGCGACACTGAACTGGAACCTAATCAGGTTTTTTCATGCCCTGCAATAATGGCTGCAATAGCGGAGATTAGTGATTGTCGCCAAGAGGACCTTTATGCGGACAACTGCCTCCAGATAGTTGAGGCTGTGTGGAACGCCAACGGTACCATCTAGCGTGACTGTCCATGGACATGACAACCAACCAATATGGCTATCAAGAAAATTTTTCGGCGGTATATACCCTTGTGGTTAAAAAAACCCCTTCGTCGTCGTCTTTCTAGCACTCTGACCATTTTCAATGGCGTTTAATCAGAAAGCTGCTAGAGGTAGACCTGTACGAGCCATCTAGAAATACAAGTAGAATATTTGACACCAGTAAAAGTTTTGTTCAGAAAATCAGATTGTTTCCTTCCTTTTATAAAGGGATACAATATTTCAATGCCCCCTTTTCTTCTTTTTCTCAAAGATCGCGGTCACTCACTGTTGAGATAGGGGTACTTGTGACATAGATTGCAAAACCTGTCCTACAGATGAAATGCTAAAGGATTTTTCACTTCTCTTTTTGATCTACAACTATGAAACAATCAGCTATTCGTGGAGTTTCTTCTCTAGTAGATTTTGTAATGTGTAATATATTTTCTTGCTTTTGAAGTATCACAATGTTTTGCAGAATACGCATGTTTTCAAAATCATTAAAAGCATATTTATGCTAGTGAGAGTATGGATGTTTGTGTCAAAACTATGTTTACGTTCCTTTTGATCTAGATTTGAGCACTGCAGTGTGCACATGCGAAGGATTTTTCAATGTCGCGAGAAAGTACGAGTAACTGCTGTGAGTGCCATCCGTTCATCCGACAGAAGTATGAATTTAGGAACTAAAGCCAGTAAACAACTTTGAGTCTGCTGATGGTGTTTAAAATTCGTAAATCCACAGACGCGAGAGATGTGTCTACAGGGACAATTTCATTCCCGCCCCCCCCCCCTCCTCATGTGTAAAATTGTATTGAGGGATATCGAGAACCACGGAAATCACTTTAAAATGACTCGTTTCCGTGATCATGGGATCGCCATCATATTGACATTCTCATTTGGGAAAGCAGCCGAATAACACTGCATGCCATATCAGATAAATCGGTATCAGTTCCGTAGTGTGCAAAAAATTATCAGGAAATGTTTCGCATACAGGGATATCTACGCTTAGAGGGTTCCTTATCACTTGACTTCTCATTAGAAGGATCACAGAACATTTTTTTTTCCTTCCGGTTCAAGCAGATGGAATAAATTTTCTGAACAGAACTGTCACTTTCGACGAAACCTGTTTCTTACATTTATAGTCAAAAAGTAACTATCAAAACTGCTATTTTTTCCCACAGACATCTTTCAAAATATCAAAAGCTGTCCATAGCAATGCTGGGAAGGTTTCTTTGACATTTTTTTTCTTTATTTCAAGGGTCAATTACAGACAGAACGTCTTGATCGTAATAGCAACGTAACAAGACAGGTTTTGGAGAACGGTAAAAAATATGCGAGCAGCAATCAAATCGAAATGTCCTGAGGTCTTTCAGAGGCGCGATTCTTCTCTTTGATAATGTTCTCCCCATACACACACATTGCAGAAGCTGCCAGAAATCTTATCAACCAGTTCAAGGAGGAAACATTGCACAATCTAGCACTTCTATTTTTTGGGGTGAGTTGAAAGAAGCGTTTAAAATGGTTACAGATTCCTCCAAAGCGATGTAGTAAAAGACATTGTTTGGGAATGGTACTGGCAGAAACCCAATGGATTCTTCGAATAGAATTCAACGTTTAGTGGTCTCAGTTGGACCAATGTTTTAATAGTTCTACCGATTACTTCGAAGCTAACTATGCATTTATTACATATAGATCATTTGACCTGTTTTCATTTGATGAACTGTTATTGTATGTTACTGTCTTTACATTTTCAAAATTTAAAAATTATATGAAAAAAGTATTTCGTTATTGGTTTAAAGGTTGTGTATAAATATTTCATAATCATTTCATATTAAATTCGATTTTCAATAAGATGTACATTTAGAAAAGTTTAAATTTGTTTTATCTTTTTTCCTGTAAATAGTAATGCATTTAAACATCCGTAGATATAGCTATGACAAAATTATTTATCAGTTTGTTTTAAATAATTCAGCGTGGAAATGGATAACTGATATTTTACTGCAAATTCGTCGAGTTTCTTATAAAATACACATAGATTTATTCAGCTCTATCAGTGGCTAAACTGAAATAATATCAATAGATATCGACATTTAGGTTTGCGGGGTATGATATATTTTTCTTAGTGCTATTTAAAATGAGATTTAAAAAAAAGGGGGGGGGGAAATAGAGATTTTGTTACTAGTGTTTTTTCTTAATTATCTGCATTTTTAGGGGAATTGATCATTCTTGTGCTACTCAATGTCTATGAAAAGAGAAAGTTACATCAAGTAATAAGTATACATTTCTAATCCGACGCGGTGGTTGTTTTCATTTGACAAATTGTCTCGTGAAAGATTTCTGTATTGCAGCAGTTGATATAATGGAGTGATGTAAACAATTGTATTAATTGTAAAACACTTAGATAACAGGCAACAATAAATATCTTGAATTGTAAAACGAATTCCCGAGAGCTGTTCTATGATGTAGACAAGCAGAGGGAAAATTCCTGGATAATAAATAACGGTCCCTGAAACGTTAGTTATTGACGTCTCGTCTTGAGTGGCGCCTATCATGGCTGTCCTCACAAAAGCCCCACAGGCTAAAGATATTTAGCAATGAATACCCTTTTCTACTTAGGGTCTATTCACATAGCAGTACGTTAGCGTAAGCGTAAAAGTATTGAAATATGTATATTTAACCAATGACAAACCTCCAAACGATTAGCAACGAAATTGTTAAGGCCTACGATTGGTTTATTGCCGTCTCAGCGCCAATTTTCCTTTTACGCTTACGCTAACGGATTGCTATGTGAACAGGCCTTTACAGTTGATAATAAAAATCCTTGTAGGAGGTCCGGCAAAAGGGAAACCCAGCTTTAGTAGCAGAGATACTCACAACGGAAACCCTTGAAATGATATAGTATTAACTTACGATATTCGACCTCCTCCTTCCCTGGTAATTATAAATGTAAGTCCGAAAGTTGATTCGCAGTGCTCATGAGTGTGCACTGCGACTGCTGTTTCAACAATTAGAGCTCAATAATGATGGAAATCACACGTTACCCGTTTTTCAGGTCTGAATGCGAGCTCTTGCAAGATCTTTTTCCAGCTGTTCATAAATGGGGCATGTTGAACCGTAGTCTACAACCGTATATGTTTGCAAACCGTATATGTTTGTATCGGTAAATGAAAAAGCGCCCAAAGGGCGCTACCTCAAACCGTATATGTTTGCCTCAACCGTAAACGTTTGCAACCGTATATGTTTGTATCGGTAAATGAAAAAGCGCCCAAAATGAAAAAGCGCCGCGGGAGAAATTTAGATTGACTGGACCTACATCCACAAAACCGTTGGTTAGATTTGCTGCAGGATGACATCCGAGGACGGACTGACTTAATGCTACGCAGCATATCAGCTTGCATCTCTGCCAAAAGTGAATTTACTTTGCATTGATTTATCCTTAGTGCTATCATTTTCCCAAAATAAACTTATTTTAGCTTTGAAAGCTTAATAATCACTTCTTTAAGAACTTATATCACAGTACAACTTTCATAACTGAAGAAAGCTACAGTGTGTGTTTATATACAGCGGGAAAACAAAATAAGGTATTAAAACGTTCTGTTTTGCTACACAGGAGAGTGATGAAATCTGCGATATCGGGTGCAGACAGATAATTGCGAGTTATCGGTCATAGAGAGCACAAGATTCAGTATCCGATAATTCCCAGAGAATCAACTGATCCTTATCTATAATTCGCTTTTCCCTATTGTACGATTTTCTCGCATACAAGACATCTCATCACCGTTACCACTATATTGCACATGAAGTATTAAGACAACACCTAAATAACACAAAATTTCCTGTCTAAAGTTGAATCATTATGGTTCTCATTATATTTAATTGAGTTTTAATATTCCTTGTTTGGTAGTTTTCGCATTGTGCAAAAACTGAAAAACGGGGAAATAGATAAAATAACAGATTAATTTCAGTTAAGAAAACCGATTAAAACAGCAAAATCAAAAGTACTAGAAAAACAAACCGTGATTTGACTAGCAGAAGTGTGGAAGAAACATATCAATTTAGTAAAGCGGGAGAAATTTTAAGCTTCACGTTCGAGAATTACGCATTTCAAAAGCAGTTATTTTTAACACAATATGATGATAAAACACAGTTATTTCAAATGTGCAATTTTCACAGCATATTCTGCTATGGTCGTTACACGACTGCGTATAATAGCATCAGTAAATAATGTAGATAAAGCAGTTGAAGGGTCCCAGCCTCTGGAGGAACTCTACTTATCCTCTGATACTCAGCGACAGGCGTAGAGCAGAATCTTTCAATTTTTGGGAAAGAATAAATACTTCGGAATCTGATCGCTAAAGCTTAGTTTTTGTTTCAAAATTCAATCAACAAAGTAGAGGGATAGGGAAAGCTAATTATAATTAGTTCGCTGGTTTTCAGTCTTGAACGAGAAAATATAAGACAGACATTTCCTTATAGGGAAATGTTTTTGCTCTTGGCGGGAGAATTGTCGAATCACTGTCGAACATATAGGCTTCAAATATATTTTTTTAAGCCGTTCTTATGAAAACTTCTGTACGTGGCAATTACTGTGTTGCACGCTGTATCATATCTACTCGTGGAGGCAAAAACCATATACTGCCATAAAGAATTTGACTTGTAATTCCTAATTCAGCTGGGGAAATCATTTTTCGAAAATCTTAAACCTTCGGTGGGAACATCTGCCTCTCAAGGAGCTATGGTTTCTTTATACAACGCTGGGTCTCCCCTGCAACCTTGGGCACTGTTACACATGTTCCAGTTAACATCTTGTCTTCAAAGTGGAAGGGTGATTCGTGACGCCAGCCCTCTATGGTTCAGGTAAAAATTAGATTAATCAGAGCAAAAATTAAAAATCCCGTTTACTCGTTCGACTAACTATAGGCCTCTACAAAACGAACCGTAATATAACCTGTGATAATTGGTTGTTCAATAGAAGCTGGTCAAGAATTAAGGAGAAAGGGTTTGACGATTGTGGCTACCATGAAATGTAATAAACCACAAATACCCTCTGAATTTCTAGTTAGGATTACCCGGGAAAGAGATATTCCATCTTTATCTGCCTACCCGGCAGATGTTCCCATTAATAAGGAAAAGAATCATGTTCCCACCAAAGGGTTAAGACAGTTTACAGTTATTTCGTATCGAGAAACAGGAAACAGACCGATAATGATTGTACCACGAGATTTGAACTGATTTCTATAAAAGGGCAACAGACACCGGAGCATATTATGATTGTCAGTTATAGCAGTCTTGACAACAGAGCTGGAAAACTGTCCCCAAGGAGAATATAAAATCACACACACAACATGTAAAAGCTGTATCTAAACATCAGAATTAAATGCTCACGGGATGATGCGCCCAGTTATTGTGGGTTTTTTAGAACCTGGATATACAATCTTTACAAAGTCTTTGAAGTTGATGTATTACTGAAAGAAAACCCTAACCAGTTGTTTGGAATTGCGCTAAGCACAAAACAAAACAAAAAACCCGTTTGTGAGGTCCATTTGAGAAGTAACGCATTTAGAGGAACTTGTGAATTTGACATTCTATAGATTATGATATTGAGCAAAATTCTGATTCCAGTTTACTGTATTTTTAAGACTTCCTTTCTACAGAAGGTCGTTCGCACTTTATGGAAACGATTTTGTAATTTGCTTTTGGCGTTTTCATTTTGAGATAAATATTTGGCAACTTCAGAATAATCGTCCGCTATTGTTTTGCATTGATTGGAATGCAAAATAAAAGATTTATTTTGAAAATGGCTCCTAAAATAGATACATGGCTCGAAGGTTACGTAACTGCACTTTCCGGGGAAAAATATTCGTATCAACAAATTATAAAGCGGTGCAAAAATTTCGATTATGGCATTTCAAAAATAGGTATTTATATTATATTAAATTTGAAAGGGAAAAAACGTCTAACTGAAAGTAAAAATGAAAACATGACCACTAAATCTCATCCTACGACTGTTCGAACGCAGGTAAATATCAAGAAAGGTGAAGTCTCTGATCCTAAAAGAAAATACGCCGACTCAAAGATCCATTGCATTGAAACTAGGAATGTCTTCTGGCACTGTAAGTAAAATCATTCATAAAGATTTGAAGTTAAAAAAGAAGCTTAAACCTAAAGTTCATCTGCTTTTGCCCAAGCATACTGCTGAAAGAAAACAAATTGTAGAAAATTATATGAAAAACACCTGGCTGCTGAAAAATGGAAATTTGTGGTAACACTCGATGGGGCATGGGTGTATTTAAGTGACTGTAGTAAAAAAAGATCAATTTTCTATTGCTCAACGGACGGGAATGACCGTACGAAATGGCTACGTCAGTGTACAGAAAAGTTCTCAAAGGAGTTCATTATAGTAGCAGGATTTTGTTACGACAAATTAAAAATCAAAAAAGTCTCAAGTAAAGCCAAAATTAATTCACTCTACTATCAGCAGAATATTTTAGAACCAATTTTTGAAGAAGAAATTCCAGCCTTATATGGAAAGGACATTGATAAAGTTGAGATTCTTATGGACAAAGCCTCTAGTCACACGTCTAAATCAACTGCCGCTTATTTAGCAAAGAAAGAATCAGAAACAGGAATAAAGTGTATCCCATTTAAAGAAATTCCTGTAAAATCACCTGACGCTTCTCCAACGGACTTTTGCACTTTTGGTTTATTAAAACGAGCCTTAGGAAAATGGCATCTAAGAACACTGAATGGACTTTGAAAAATGGTCCAAGAGGAATAAGGTAAAACTGGCATGACAGTACTAAGCAAAAGTCTACTTTCGTAGAAAATTCGAGCAAGAGCTATTGTCAAGAACCATGGCTATCAGATAGAAGCAAATCACCGCATAAAATACTGCATTTATACACAAAACTTAACTATCAAAATTGTTTCCGTAAAGTGCGAACGACCTTCTGTATATGTATAAAACAGAAACGAAAGTTACAAATGCAAACAAGGAAGAATATAAATTATGAATTGAAATATTATAACATTAGAGTAATTTTTAGCACCCCATTTACAAAAATATAAAATATCTATACCTTAAGGATTAAAATCAATTATTTTCAACCTCATACATAAGAACATTTCAATGCCTTCATAACTGAATCTTTAACATATGTTCTAAAACCAAACTTACCTTGTTATTTAAGGTGCATTGGATTGCAGCAAACAAACAAAACAAACATATTTAACAAAATCTACTCTCCGAAAAACTTGGAATATTTTCAATAAAAACTTATCCCCTTATTTGCTCAATAAAACTTAACTTCATTTGTATGCCAGAGGACTATAATATATATCAGTCCTCTGGCATACAAATGAAGTTCCACTCACTGTGTTCAATAAATATTATTTAATAATCTCAACTTCACACTTATGTAAGTTTTACTAACAAACATACATACACACACACACACAAACCAAAACACCCAGACAATTTATATTGCTAAATGTAATTAATAGGTGCTCTGGAAGCAAATTTAATTGTCATAAAATTCTTACCATCTCAGAGATGACACAGTTGTTTACAATGACATAATAAACAAATGATACATCCCAGACATCTTTGTAAGCCAAGGGGTTAATACATTAATTACTCTTCTGTTACAATACATTAAGAAGAAACATCTTTCATTTTACTCAAGATGCTTTTGAATAATCTATAAATTTCACAATACTACGTTTAATTTTTAAAGTATTTTGGCTGATACAAAATGCTTAAAAACCACCGACAGTGAATATAAAAAATTACATTTAAATTAGAAAAGTTGTGAAGTTATATGTCACAAGAGGTAGTGTGAGAACCTGGAAAAATATGTGTCTGAAGTATATGTACAAATGAGTACATCACACCTCTGCTAGAAGAGTGTTACACCTCCAAAATTTTCGGTTTTGAGATAATTGCACCACAATGCTCTATAAGAAGTGCTTCTCATTCTCAAATAATGTTATAAGCCTAGTACCAACACAATCTCCTAGATGGTGCTTATTACCCTCTTCCAGAACTAGGAGGGGAAACTTGATCATGCAAGAAGAATGAAAATAAGATTTTTGTCAGTGCCTAATGTACATATTAAAATGTTCCTGTAATAAAAATGTTCATTAAATTTTATTTGCAAAATAAATGTTTTTATTTGGAAAATAAATTTGTATTTTTTTCTAACATAACCTGCTTGTTAGAAAAGATAACTAACTTGATAACATAACCTGTTGTTTATGTTATCAAGGTTTTTTTTTTCCTATTGTGAAAAGTTTAGATAGATTGTACATTAGCACAGAGATATGACAGCATTCCCTCAAGCTTTTCAGTCCATGTTGACAAAATGAGGTTACTAGAAGAGGGTTATATCTTGTAATTAAAATTCAAAATCATGCTTTAAAAATTGAAAACAACTTTAATGGTATATAGTTTTGCCTTCTGAAATGATTTGAACAATAAGTTTCCGCAAATTATAAGCATTCATAAAACAAGAAATGAAATTTTAATATATATCTTCTTTAGCTCTTCCTAATAAGGCTATTTTGAGATGTAACACTCTTCTAGTAGAGGTGCGATATAGGTCCAGGAATACGTGGGATAAACTTATGATTCCTTATTATGAGCTTTGGGATTGAAGTCAATAAAAATCTCACTATACACTCAGAAATAGTGGTAATTACATGTGATCAGGCTATGAAGCAACCACACAGGAATAGAATGATAGCATATAAATATTTAATTGGCAAAAAGTACTTCAGAAAATTTTAAAAAGTTCAAAATAAACTAATCTAATGCCTCATGAAATGAAACTGAACAGAGAAAGCCTATTATACTCATTTTAATATATTTATTCAAACAATAGAAATAAGAAAAAAAGCTCAAAGGCTCATAGTTGAATTTCCTTTTATTTGAATTCAAAGGCAATGTTTTCATTTCTCTTTCATGGACCTTAGATTTCTCCTTTTTCATATTTTTGGAATTTGTGGATTTTTGTACATTCATTGCACACATTTAAAATACACATAACATGCTTCTTTATTCTGACCACCCTCTGAATAGGCCATACCCAGCACATAAAAGAGAGAAACTACAAGTAAAATGGATAAAATCATTTATTTTGTTCTCTATGAGACTTCATGTACACCTATTTTCAGTGTTATTCTACAATGAAGCTAGACAATATTTACAAAACCCTCTGAAAAAATACAGCTTGATGTCCCATATACAATGCCATAGAAAAGTACGTCAATAAAAGCAAGTGAGCATCCCTTCTGTCAAATGAGTGATAAAAAAAAAAAAGTATAGTTCGAAAATGAAGGGAGGGAAACAATGAAAATGATTTCTATGTAAAAATATTGGACAACTCCGTATTAACATTTTGGCACCACGAAGAACTATACATCTTCCTTCTGCTGTCCCAAATTGGCTTGATCGGATGGGTATTTGGGAACTGGACGAAGGTTTTGGCACCGGTTTTCAAGCAGCTTCAGCTCGGCTTGGCGGATGACTTTCTTTGTTTTCACAACTATGAAAGAGGAAAAAAATCCAAACAACATCATATAGAATGACAAATTTTTACTTGAGTTGCACTCTCACCATCAATATTTTGCTAACTGCTTTATGCTTTTACACTTAATTCCCCCTTCACCCCAATTTGGCCTTTAAATGTTTGACACCTGTAACATTTTTTTAAAAAACAAGCTTATATATGTCATATTTGTAAATGTACCGACACTATTTCAATTATGTTAGTGAATGGCATATTTACAATTTTTGATAATTCATAAAAATTAAAGCTAAGAACAATAAATTAGCACCGGCAAATTATCTATGCATTATATATAAAAGAAAGAGAAAATAAAATGAATTAATATCCTCTAAAGCTCATAGGCGTAGCTTGCTTCTAATTTTTATTTATTTATTTATTTATTTATTTTTTTTTTTTTGGGGGGGGGAGGAAGGGGGTCACGAATTGAATTCAATTAGGGCCCTCCTCCGCGCATTGACTGCCTGGCCGTCCTTAAGATATGAAATATTATGATTTTTTAAAAATTTAATAACAATAGAATTGATGTTTGCATAGTATTCAAAAGTTATACAAATGAGAGAAATAAATAATATAAATAAAATGAGAAAAATATAGCATCAAATTTTTGTTATGTATCATATCTTTGTTAAAAACTATGTTAAGGCTAAAGGCATAGTCAGAATCTTTAGTTTTACACTTTGATAAAGCAGGAAAAAACCAACTTTCTTAAAAGTTTTCTACAATTTTCCGATTTTAACTGAACTTCTATAAACGTTTTAATTTATTTCAAGTTAAGCTACGTCTATGCTTAAGCTAGGAAAATTCATATTCTGGAGGTACAGTAAAAAAATTAATTTATGCTGTTTATATTGATAAGGTTTTGTAACTTGTAAATTTTCATGATAATTATAATTACACTCTATAAATTGAAATACAAAAAACACTAAAAAACCATGCCAAATTAGGTAATAGGGTTAAGTTAATGCCACTAAGCTCAGTTCTTTATGTCACAGTTCAAAAAATGACATCAATGAAAGGTTAAAAACACTCTTAATTTTTAATTACACATAAAAATAGCAGAGAATGGTCAAAGCAGTTATAATTTATTGTCTATGAGATAGATTAATGGTCAAAGAAATCGGCAAATAAATACAACTCAATCAAGAAAATTAAAAATTTTGCAACATAAATTCAATTTGGCAAATTCAATTACAACACACTATGGGACATCAATTGTTTTAATACAGGGTAATAATAAGGCAATTAAGAGGTGTATTCCACTGAATATTTTTTGAGGGTGATATGGTTAAAAAGCAAATAAAACTATTATGTTACTGGGTTTTTACAGCCTTTTAAAATTTTTTAGACAAGTACTACACTTTTACATTACTATAGAACACAAAATTTTTCTCACAATTCACATTTGATTTGGTTTTTCTGGCATGTAAAATACCTTTAGATTGTGATATGTGCAAAGGGGATATTTTGACCCAAGTGCACAGTGTATATAAAATAAAGTTTATTACAGCACACACATGCATAAAAGATCACTCTTGAGCATGCTGCTTGGACTAAAATACATACAATGAAAGAGTACTTCTGCAGTGAATTCAATTTTCTCTAGAAATCACAAACCTAAATCCTTTGAAAGTGGCAGAACCTATGAAATCTTAGAAAAAAGGCAATGAATGTCAAGCATGATTTGTCAGTGGGAGAAGAGGCAGAAACAAATATCTAGTATTAGAATCTAAGCCAGAAAATTTGCCTCTAAGGATTTTATTGAATGAAAATCTTAACAGACAGACGGAGAAAGAACAAGGCATTACTTAATGTTCCCATCAAAATAAGTATTAACTGCCAGCTTAATATTAAGTTAGAGGAGCAGTTTAAGATCAGAAGAAAGTATTTATATTTAAGGATGATATATAATCAGGAATGGTATTATGTTAGGTTCTGATAATGCATGATTATAGGTAGTAAATCTTTAAAGATATCCTAAGCCTTATTTTCAAAAGATAATTGAGAGTAAACTAATTATATTCTTTGGGTGATATTTTACTGCTCAAGCTATCAAAAAAGGGGGAAAAAATTGACTCACGCTTCTTGGAGATTTTCTTTTCCATATTTGCTTTCAACAGTTGAGCATGCTGAAAATAAAAAAAAATGAATTATAATATGCATTGAAACAGCCATTATCATTTTCAGTTACACAGAAGGCATGATATAGAATTAATTCATATACAAGAAAAACTTCATATGTTAAGTATTTCTTTTGTTAACAAATATATCATATTGTGGGAAGTCGTATAGCATTGAGATATTTTTACTCAATGGAGAGGGGAAATGAGTGATCATACTTTAGCTTAAAACCGTGAGTATCCATAATTCAAAAAATATAAAACAAAATATAAATATTATTAATTAATAAGTAACCCAGTGTTATATACACTTAAATAAAATTACTGAGCTATAAAGAAAAATACTAAATTAAGGTTCTTACAGAATAACTAGCTAAAATTTTTAAATGTGTGTAAATCTACAAAATAAATCATTTGTCAATCCACAAAACTAAAGTTAAATAACAGATTGAAACATATTAGCAAAGTTCTATTGGATTTGTGTTTGGATTTATTATTAAGAACATTTAAAGTCTGAATGAAGTATTTATGTATGAAGGGGCAAAAATTCTACATGCAATAAAGTATTTATAGATTTTTTTTAGGTATATATTATTTCTTTTATATGAATGTAAGCAAATTAACATGGAAAGGTAATAATAATAATAATAATAAGGTTAATTTGAATGAAGGAAGAAGGTGTCCTGTGTAACATTGAATAACGTTTGATTTCTACAATATATATCAAACTAAAAATCTATAAAAATATAAAATGAGCAAGCAACAATGAAAAAATTCATGGCTTTTGAAATAATTTTAAATATTTACCTCCAGTCTCCCCATGGCTTTCTTAAATTCCCCTTCTTGTTTCTGGGTCATAGATCTCAAATTTACAATCTGCTCTATTAGAGTTTGATTCTGAAACAAATGAAATTGTTATTAATAGAGTGAATATTGTTAAACATTAATTAAAAAAAATGTTATAGTAATTATTTCAATAATTTAACAGACTCAAGAATTTATTCTTCAACACACACTAAGACATTTAATTAACCCCTTCCTTCTTGCCCCCGTCAAAATTACAGGTTTAGGTTTAGTGCTATATTTCCGGGCTGGAGTATTCAAAAGTAACACACCAAAAAGATTAAATACAATCCATTTCATTTACCCTGACATTTTTTTTTTTTTTTTTTTTTATCCAATGCGGAGGCACTTGTATTTCAAACATTGGCCCTTACTACGCCGCAGTTTTACTGTCCATTTTATTGTGGGGGCACCATATAGGCGGACAGCATTACCCCCTATGAAGGGACGACACGAACGGAGGCATTTTTCGTGGCGCAACGCTGGGACTCGATCTGAGCACCCTCAGCACCGAAAACCAGCGCGCTGTACCACTGGGCCGCCACAAGCCCTTACCCTGACATTATTTTATTTCTTATTTTACAAACTAGATGGCGGCACTAAACTATTAATAATGTAATTGGGGATGTTTTTTTAAAAACTAGATGTGGCAGATAAAGAAATAAATGGAATCCTCTGGAAAAAAATGGCACTTTTTTTACTGTTTTCTTGAAAATTATGCGATTGTTAAGGGGATTAAGAGTCTACCAATTGTTGAAATATCCAAGGTGATTCCTGGATGTGCTTCTCATTTAGAGATAATATTCTTTAATTAATTTTATACAGTTTAGAAACATTAAATACAGATTTTGTAATTCTTTTCCCACTATCCTCTCAAAACTATCACAAAAATATATAATCAAAGAAAGAATTGTTAAAATATCTTTAACTACTACTTCCAAGGTATTAATTACTATAAAGACTTAGAGACGCAATATTTTTGCCTTCTGAACTGAATACCATGGCTCTCAAAATGCGTTAGTTGTGTCATATGATATGAAGGTTTCTCATGAGTGTATGTTAATTACACATTATGTTGAATATAATCTAAGCTTATTCTTATGGTAAATATGTAAATATCTTGAAAATAAAAAAGTCAACCTCAATATTTGATAAATTAAGTTATTATATTTTGTTATCTCTTGAACACTGAAAAACGATGCAGGCAAAAATGGGAAGAAATTATCAAAAATGTGTCATTTAAGAGACTATGCAGGGATCTTTTTTCAGAGTCATGTACAACCTAAATTAAACTTTAAAATAGCTTTTGCAGTTACTTTTAATTTTTAAACATAGTCTGAAAGAACTGAAAATTAATAATGACCATGTTAGAAGACACAATTGATCAAGGAATCAAGAAATATAATTTGACATAGATCAGCAAATACAAAATTACATTGCAATTCTCTGGCCTGAATTCATAATGTATGTTGCACTTATACGAGGCTTTTTTTTAAAATTCATATTGTTTAATTTAAAGCACTATCTAAAACACATTTATTACAAAGTACACAAATCATAAAAAAATTCTTTCTCTGTATATTAGTCAGATTTTTGACATGGCTAGAAAAATTCTTATTTATTCGATTAAACAAATTCCTTTCATAATCTTATTACAGAATCTTTTAGCAGACTGCCAATTCTGTAAACATGAAAACATCTTTTTTTCAGAAAGCATTTGGTAAGGATGTTTATAATTACTAGTTTGGATAAGGTAAACATAAAAATACTACTTGAAGTTTACAAAGGGTTGAAAGCTTTTATTAACACTAAGGTGTTGTTATCAACATGACAAAGTTGCATATCTTTTCAAGTTCACTAAAATTTCTAATGAAACATGTAATATGCAGTGCCCTTGTGATGTTTAACAGCACAAAAAAAATAATGAATTTAATCAATAACACACTGGTGCATATTTAAAATCTTGAACTGAGATTTTCTTTACATTCTTTTATCTTCATATTTGTTTCTATAAATGCTGCTATTTTCATTATTACAGGCAATTTGTAATAAATAATTTGTATCTAAATACATTCATTTATAATATTCTAAACTACTGACTTGATCAACTAACTATGACAAAATACTTTTTTTAATCATCATTGTATGTGGTATATCAACAACCACACTTAAAAATAAAATGTTATAACAATAATTCAAAACACTTTTAAAACACATTAGCAGAATTTTCCTTTTCAGTAAATTTAGAACTGACATCATAATTAAAAATCAATTTCCATTTACATAAGCAATCAAATTTTATTTAGAAAAGAATGCAGAGTAAGATGCTGCAGAATTATGGTACTCAATTTGGTCCATCCCATAGCACATATATTACATTAAAATGAGTATTTACTTCTTCAATTAGAGCTTTCCATTCTTTTTCAGAAGGGCATGGAGCAATCCAAAATTTGCCTATTAGCGTATAAGCTTCCTTGAGGCATACTTCAATATTGGCACATGAGTCTTTTATAGCTTTTAGTGTGCTATACTCCAAAGTCTAAGGGAGAAAAATAAAGAGTTTATTTACATCAAGGAAATTCTACATAAAATTTTGAACTTGACAAAAATCATTGTATCTGGTCTCAGAATAAAATTTTATAGTATATATATATATATATATATATATATATATATATATATATATATATATATATATATATATATATATATATATAAATCAGTTCCCTGACTGAGTGAGTGAGTGAGTGACAGATAACGCACAGACCAAACTGCTAGACTGAAAGGGTTGAAATTTTGCATGGCGATTCTTCTTATAGTGTAAGGGTGCACTAAGAAAGATTTTTGAAAAATTCTTCTTAGAATTTTTAAATTAAATTTTTAAGCTGTTTTTGTAACATTCTTTTAAGTTTGCATTTAAAATAATAATCTGATGGTTATAAAATTTAAATCACGAGAAAGATCATAAAAATTCCTTTCAAATGAAATCTTTTTTGAATCTTTACCTCCATTTTCTGTTTTATAGTAAAATTTTAAAGATTAAGTTTTAGAATTTAATTTATTAAATGCTAATCACGTGGTTTCTTTTCTTTTTGTGATACTTTAAACTAATTTTGTGTCACATGCATAACAACAGAATAAATTGACAAAACAAATATATTTTTTTTCTTTCTAATGTGGCAGACAATTGGATATTATCTAAAAAAATATTAAAATACAGTAAAAGAAATGTTTCTCAAACTGTACTAAATTCTTTAGTATGTTCTATTAGATTTAATTCGAATATTTTCTACATTATTTTGTCTATAAAAATATCTTATGATTTTTTTTATAAATAAATATATATATATATATATATATTCGACATTAATTGCACACCTTTACACGTTGTATTTAATATGAATGTACTCCGTAGCAAAGCATGGTTATTCAGCTAATAAAGATATATATAGAGTAATCAGTGAATCATAATTCACTGTTTAATACATAATAGAGAGACCAAGATAAAAGAAGTCATCAAAGAAGGCTCTCCTTTTATAACCCCTAGATGTGACCGTGAATTGAAATTTTTTCAAATAATTCAAAGTCATTTTGATATGTCAACTGTTAAACAGAGATATGTCTATTGGCTGTGCACAGTCTTCTCTATCCAATATTCTAAGCTGTATTTTTTTTTTTGTTTCATTTTCAGTACATTTTTGAGTGAGATTTATTTAACCATCTTAAAAAAGTCCTAGCATATACAAATTGCAGAAGCTTTTGATTTATATAAACCCTTAATAATTTAGTTTTTATTGACTTAACCAAAATATATGAAATAGTTCAGTGATGAGAAGCATATTCAATATATTTCATTTTCATACAAACAATAAAATTGAAGTACAAGGTTATATTATTAACTTTTAAAAGTATATGAAACTAAATACAACACAGCTTACTTTTCTTGGTGAAGTATATTTTGCTACATGATGCAAACCATCCCCTGTCCTTGACAATACACTTTTGATTCCAACTAAACTTTCTTGTATCTCTCTTTTCAAAAGCTCATAATGTGGAAGTTTACCAATGGAATACAGGTCTTCACCAAATTTCATTCCTAAAATAGTCAAAATTATAAACAGACTGAAATATTACACATGACAATACAATATACTAGATTATTGTGTTCTTGGATTTAAATAAAATTAATTAAAAAATACACCAAATTTCAAGGCAGTCAGGCATTTTTGCACGACAGCAAACTAATCATAGATACTTCATGTTACTTCAAATAGCAGTATGATACAATGAAATTGAGATTCTCCAGAAAGCTACGGATCTATTTTTTTTCAGCTGTGGAAACTCTTTGTGATCATTAATACTAAATTCATGGTTGTGAGTCAAATTATATTTCATTAACAGTCGATGATACCTGAATATTATTTATAATTTTTCCCCATAGCAGCAGTGATCAACATGTTTTTAGCATGTTAGCTGCACATATTTTAGAATTCCCTACACTTTATTTAAAATTATTTTTAAAATTCAGGTTTCATATGCATATAAAACATTACTATAAACTCACATGTTTACACAAGTACCAAGATTTTGCAGAGAGATCTTTACACAAAAAGACAAGTGATATTGGAAAACTCACATAGATAAGGCATATACTTGGGGAAATTTTAGATAAAAATTAAACCAAAATCTGAAAAACATGGGCAATAATGCCACACTATAGGAATTGTGTTTTTTTAAACCTCTAAGAAAGGTGACCCAAGATATTCACAATTATTACCCAAGATACATTATGATAATAAAACCCAAGATATTCACAATTATTAACACTGACCGACAAATCTAATACAAAGTACAATTTATTGATAAGTAATTTAATCTCATACCTGAAAATCTGCCAGCAGATTCAGTACTGGTGAAAGCAGTTTTTTGCTGTGGCTTCAATATAAATTTTTTCTCATCCATAATAATCATCTGATATTTATTAATGCCTTCCTCTTTCTGTTCAGGTGCAGAGCTTTCATGATTAGGATCAGACTCAATCCCTAAATCAGGTGATGAATAATGAGATCGCTGACATACAGAATCACATGAACTTCCGATGGCTGTTACTTTAGTATTGTATGGCTCAGTAATAGTCACTTTGCCACTCAGGGATTTGGGTTTTATTGTCTTTTCCTCTAATGCTAATGTTTCTGGACTATGCAATTTCATGGGGCAAAGTTCTTCAAAACTGAGAGGGCTTTCACTGCGGCTAATACCAATTGTTTCCTCACTCATTACAGATTCCTTGTCACTTACATCTATAACAAAAGACAACATTGTTATTGATGAATACTCTACAGTCACTAATAACATATAACAGAACACTGAACAAAATGAAAAGAGCTTAGTTAAAATTAACCTTTAGCTTACTGATTCCCTCTTTAGAACGGGAAATTTCATACCCCCTTTGTAAGAATAGACATTAAGGGGGTTATATATATATATATATATGAAATGATAACTTTCATAACCATTAAAGGTAACGCCTATTCAAAATTCTTTTATATTATCGCAATATGAAAACTCCCCTCATCTAGAATTTCGACCTGGGAATAACCAAAATCACTTTAGTTTTTCCCCTAAGGCCACACGCAGAAAGAATTATATAACAAAGAATATTCGAGAACTATGACAAGGCGGTTACCCCATATGGCGTTTAAGTCAGGTGTCATGATTTGACCAATTAGGAGTTCAATGCATCTGTACTCAGGGCGTGAACCTAGGTTTTTCGCGGCCTTCTGTGTTCTGCTCTAGTTCGACAAGCATGTCGAATTTTGCACTGAGGGATTTTCCCATATGTCTGGCCATTTCTGGACAATATAATGAGATGTGTTGATCTGCGATATTATAATTTCGAGTAAAAGATGTCCAGCAACATTTCCAAGAATAAAAAAACTGTACTATGACCAAACCGACTCTTCTTTCCTGGCATCGGATCTTAATTTCTCTCCATAGTGACTGCCTTCACTCGTCGACCACTTCCATCGCCTAATGCTCCGGTAACGAGTACCCATGGTTCAAGTTCACCGATCCGTTTACATTACATATGTGTGTGTATGTGTGTGTGTGTGTATGTATGTATGTGTGTATGTATATATATATTCATTCTTTGGCCCGTATTCTTGGGATACATGCTATCCTATCCCATAAGGAAAAAGGTTAAGTTAGACCTACATTAGTACAATTTCAATAGTCATAAAAAAAAGTTTTAATAGATGGATAGATTTTAGGTAATCATTAAGATTTTATATGATAACTATTTAAAATAAAATACATATGATACTAAAAGTATACTCTTTAATATTTATCTCTTCGTTGTTTTTGTTAGCTTAATTTATTTCAAAGAGAAATGGCAAAAAAAGGCAATTGATTCAAAAAAGATCAGAAATAACTTATAATTAGTCTGTATCAACTTTTGCATCTTTCTTACATGTAAATTTGCGCCTACATGGCAAATTATCTTTACATGAATATAATAACTAATTTCTTTTCCCCTTTCCGATATTTCTGAATAACCCATAATTCAAAATGAATCAACATTTTTTTTATGGTATCAAACATTAACAATAGTTCTCATATGATTGAGAAATTGTGTATGATCCAAATTATCATGGAGAAATATTCTTGGCATAATATACAGGATTCACTGTAATTTTATGTAGGTACAATTGGAAACCTGAGTTCAAAATGCAACAGAAAATTCATTATTCCTGGTGAAGAATATTCAGTTCAGCACAAACTGCATCAAAAACAGTTGAAATAATAGTCAATGAAAATATAGAAACTTGAGAAAGAAGAAAATTTAGCCTTTCCTCCTTCTCTCCACCTTTCAACTGATTATATGAATCACAATTATACTTTATCTCTCTACCTTAACCTTCTAACTGTCAAGTTATTTTGATGATTTTGGTACAGAAAATGTGAATTTTTTTTTAATAGCAAATATCAAATGTTTACTACAAAATAACATACATAAACTGCCATTTACTGAATAACGCAAAAATCTCAAGATACAGCACAGAATACTAGTGCTGCCATCTATTGAATAAAGCCCAAATCAACTTGTCCTGAGATAGATTCGGGTTTGACAAAAAGATACAAGAAAAAAAAAACCTACCGCGAGACTATCTCGGGCACGACAGTTAAAAGGTTAAAGAACATTTTCAAACATGATGCAAAGTTACTCAGATCATACATTATTAGAGCTATCTTTTTAAAAATAGGAAACAAATAAAATAACACTGTATTAGGAAATAATACTTAACCTACTTATCTAACAAAATAATCTTAACTTTTGCTTAAAAAGATATAACTGATATCATATAAAATACCATTCAAATCAGGAAATTTTGAAGAAGAAAATTAAGTTAATTTTATATGATTATTATAAAATTTTTGCCTTACCTGGTCTGCTAAAACTTAAAGGAAGAGGTGGTGCAATGAAATCAAATTTCTTTAAAAGTGCATTGGAACCAAATAATTTATCAGCTCCATCTTGTAGAGCTTTAATTTCTTCAAAGATTTTGAACAATAAGGATTTTGCTTCTGCCATGTCCACAGATTCTATAGTATTAAAAAATGAAATAAATAAAAGGTATCAAAATATCAAAGCAAATATGAAATGAGTTAACTAAGAGACTATAGAAAACATCTCTGAAATTAGATTCTTAATGCTCTTAAACAGTTAGTGTAAATGTCAGTGTCTCATATGCTTTTTACAGCTAAATCGTTATTTTGTGTTATATCCTATAAAGACATATCTGTAACGATTTTTTATGTATTATTCTTAAAACATATAGTCATAAAGACACAAACTTTGTAACTGTTATTATACAGCACAGCAAAGTAAATTATAGAATGAAAATTTATTTAATGTAATATGGAGTTTTAGTGATTAAGAATGTAAAATATAGAACTTTTAATATAAAATTTTAACTATACCTTCAGCAGAAAAATCCAAACTTTCTAACCACTGGCATTTTCTTACTGCTGTGAAAAAGTTCTCAATGCAGTCCAAATGATGAGAAACTTTTGATGCAAAATTTTCAAAGCTGTGAATTTTAAAGAAAAAAAAATTAAGATCCCCAATTGCAAAACTTATACAATTAATAATGGACAGAATTAGATAAGACAAGACACATGGTAACATCAAAAATGGGCAAGGTTTACATACATCACTCAGGATTTCTTTTTGAAATATAACCAGACTTTAAACTTAAACTGTTTTAAATACAATTGAAATTTAAAATAGCTCATGTATCTTCTAATGCTGAAATAATACACGCACTATCACAGAGAGGTTAAATCTGATAATAGATTCAAAGCAACCATTTTTGTGAATCAGTGGTTAATATTTAAATAAATGGTAATTACGTATTAACGCCACTGCAGCTGAAGTTGCGCTAATGCGCCAATATATATATATATATATATATAAAAAGTGTTTTGATTTAAAAAAAAGTGTTTTATTTTCTGATTTGTCGAAAAAAATTTTAGGTGTAGATTTGCGGCACTTAAAAACTGCCAAATCTGTAGCTGCGGTGGTGTTAATACATAAGTACCAAATAAATATTGTACTCAGTCACTGAGGTATTTCTCACTCAAGTGGTATCAAACTATTATGCTCATGCAAGAAAATTTAACCCCTTAACGATTGCACAATTTTCAGGAAAATGGTAATAAGCATTCCATTTATTTCTTGATCTGCCACATCTAGTTAAAAAAAAAAAAAACCATCCCCAATTACATTATAAATAGTCTGGTGCTGCCATCTGGTATGTAAAATAAGAAAAAAATTTCAGGATAAAAGAAATTGATTGTTTTAATCTTTTTTATCTGTTACTTTTAAACACTCCAGCCTGGAAATATCATGGGCACAAGAAATAGAAGGCAAACTTCACCCCGTAATTTTGATGGGAGCGAGAAGGAAGGGGTTAAAGGATTGAAACCTTCATAATATTAAGCTTACTTAAAACTTACAGGTGATTTATATGTATTATGAATTAATTTTTCTTAATTATGAAATGCTAATTTGATGCAAAACAAACTTATAAAACTGGGCAAACTGCAATGGTCCATGTAAAAAAAGTGCAAAATGATGAGACACAAAAAGACAGAGCTTTATCAGCAGAGACACACACTATATACGAGGGGGAGTCCGAAAATAAGTTTTCCCTCTAGTTTTCCCCAGGAAATCGAACAGCAATAGGGGAAACAAGACAGCGGTTGAACGCGAAAAACACCCAGATACCATTTAATATTGTTTGACCGTGATAGAGCAAATGGTGCTGTTGCAGTGCCTGCGCAAAGAGGAAACAAGCCTCTCATTCTGGTCCTGGTAGATATGGAGAGGGTGTGTTTGGAATTTGTGGTCAAAGAAGGAAGTGAGAGCAGTTGTCTGCTATGAATGGGCAGGAGCAGAAATTCATAACCACTTCATGGAAGTCTATGGGCCAGATGTGATGTCAAAACAAATGGTGCGGAGATGGTGCCGCCAATTCAGTGTGGGGCGTCAGCAAGTGCTGGACACACCAAGACCTGGATGGACTTGCACAGCCACTACAGATGAAAATGTCAGGATGGCGGATGACATGATTAAAGTGAATCGGCGTATCACCATCGATGAAGTAGCTGAAGAACTTGGAATCGAACATGCGTAATCTCACAAGATCATCCACAACATTCTTCGATATCGGAAAGTGTCAGCACGATGGGTGCCATATGCAGAGCCCTGATTTTTTTCTGGAGGGCTTTTTGAAGCTTATAAAGAGGTATGACAAATGTCTCAACGTACTTATATGGAAAAATAAAGTTACGTCTTATCTTTAATGCCTTATTCCATTTTTTTTGTCTTTCATACACACCTCTGTCCACAGTCGTCAGGGGAAACTTATTTTTTGGACTCACCCTCGTATATACAATTAATACTGTCTAATAAATTTAGATAACATTGCTGGGACCAAAGATGGTAGGAGAGATTGTATCTGAGGCATGCACCTCCTCATATGGATATTTTAAAGTATTTTTATCTTAAAAGATTGTTGAACTTTTCAAGTACATATTTAGAAGGCTTTTTGTATACTTTCTTGGAAGTAATTTATAAGTCTAAGCAATACACTCTGATCTATTACTGAAGAAACTTAAGTCTCTCTTCTACTACATATAAATATATAGATATAACTGGGCAGTTTTTAATTATATTTGATATACAGACTAGTAGTTAGAATTTAATTGGCTTTATGCAATCAGTTATAATTTTTACAGCTGAGCAGCATTCATAAAGACAATAAATAGTATGGAGTATGATATATTGTAAGGTGTTATGCATTCATCTATTGAGTAATCTCGATAGACTTAATAATTAAGAATACAGAGATTTTAAATTTAACTAGATTACATTTAAAATAAACACTCAAATATGGTCTATTTTACTTTACTTTCTTTATACATGACATAGGACAGATACTACTGCCAAACTAAAAATAGAACTTTCCCCAAAAATTCATTGCCCACTTGAAAAATAAACAAATAAACAATAAAAAAATACATGTTTATACACTACATTCTGGCAAAAAAACTTAACAAAAGTCCTAATGGAAAAAGTATCTTGTTACCTGAGAGTTTTTTGGGATGACTGTACATGTTCTGGTAACAGATGGTCAGTTACACATTCAGGCAATGAAATGCCTATGAAACTCATTCTCTCAATTTTTGAAGAGTTCTCTCTTTCAATTTTAGAATACAAATGCTCATCAGAAGAAAGCCTTTTCTCCACTGACTCAAGATCAGGTAACTTTACATCAAAGTTTTGGGATGTTTGAAGTAAACAAGGAACAAAAAATCTATTCAAAAATATTTTCAGATTTTCAAGACATTCAATATCAAGTTCTAATCCAACAAGATTTTTCACTTTATCCTCCCCCTGGTTAGATAGTTGCTTCAAACTGTCGGATCCCAATAGAGGCATGCTTTCTGATTTCGATAGTGAGTGTGTTAGCTGCATTGAATACAAATTATTTACATGGTCTTTAAACCTATCGAAGTAGTTCAAGTGAATACCTTTCTTTTCATAAAACTTCCGTTGAATATCAAATATTGTTTGAATAAGTTTCCACTTGTAATTCCTCAAGCTTCTAATATTAGCATCAACAGTCTTAGGGCTACCAATGGAATGATCAGACGCGTCCAGAGCTTTACACTTAGATTTCTTTTCATATTCAGACAATTTCACTTTGAGATCATCTACTTCTTTTTCTTTGTCTATCAAAGAATTACATGTTTTCAGCAGCTCAGCTTTCAGTTCATTGATAAATGCTTTTTTCTGATCTAACTTTGACTCTAAATCCACTAATTTTGTATTGATAGAAGATTCTTCTTTCTCCAGAGAGCTAGAGCTCTTCTCGCTTTGTAACTGACTGAGATATCGTTCTTTCAGATCATTCTTTTCTTTTTCTAGTATTTCAATATGTTTTTTAAATAAAGTCAACTTTGTTTGAAGAGAATAACATTTTTTCACATACTTTTCACAACAACTGCGTTTCCTTGATTCAAGCATGCTGGACTCATCAGTACTTTGTGAAGGATCATCAAACTCCTTTGTTTGGACTGCTTTAGAATCTTGTTTTAAATTCATTTTTGAAGGAAGTTGACTAGCTGAAGAAACAGAATCTGTTTTACCATCCACAAATTTTTCAACTTTGTTCAGAATATTTTCCTGTATGTTTGTTTTATCTGCCATGACAGTGTTGACATAGCTTTGCAAATTAAACACCCTTTCTTGCAACATTGTAATTTCCTCATCCTTCTTTTTAAGAAGCTGATTACCTTTCTGAATCTCCTTTTCAGATTTATGTATCTTTTCCTTTAGAGACTGAATTTCATAAGCACATTGCTGAATAGACTTTTCTTTTTCCAAAATAGATTTTTGTAATTCATCCATGACTTGCTGAAGATGGTCATTCTGAGACTTTAAATGTTTGCTTTCAGCTTTATGATATTCCATTTCTTTTGTTATGCTTGAAGTTTTAAGGTTAAATTTTTCTTCTGCTGTTTTTGTTTCACTAGCCTTTAAATGAAAGGTTTTCAAAAGCTCTAGCAGCATGTCAACAGACTGCAAAAGTTTTTTGCTCTCAAAACACAAATTTTCACACAGCTTTTTCACATTGTCTTCATCTATCACAGGTATAAATTGAGGAACAGCAGTTTCACCATAGTCTGCTCTATTTTCACTGCCATATACTTTACACATTTCATTTAACTTTTGCCGGTTGGTTGAAAACTCACTATTGATATTCAATAGACATTCTACTAAACTGTCTTTCATGCCTGCAGTAGCAGCTAATTCTTTCTCATACATTGCACATTTTGATTCTAAATTTTGTAAGGTTTCTCGCATACGTTTAAGGTCATTACTTAAACTATTGCATTCTGAATTTGAAGAAAGCAAAGCCTTTTCAAAAAATTCATTTCTCTGGAGCAGACTTTGCTGCCTATTTTTTAACTCCTCGTTCAACAGTTTAAGAGAAGAGATTTGTTCACAGCTTTCTGAAAATCTTTGATTCAATTCATCCTTATCTGCCATTAATTTTTCATAATGTTTACTTTCTGCATTTAATTTTTTTAATACAGCTTCTCTTTCCTGAGTAAGCTCAGAAATTTGCATAAGAAGTTTTTCCTTTACCCTAAATGACTCCGTTTCAAGTTGCTTCAACTGTCGGCAGTATTCTTCGTCATTTGCTTTAAACTTTTTCAGTACTTCCTCTTCATACATACTACATCTTTCCTGAAGGCTTTGAAAATCTTTTTTTGTGTTCTCCAATTCACTTTGTAGATCTCTACAATTACAACTTAAAGCTTCTTTTGCTTGCTGCAGCATGTGAATATTTTCTTGTAAAGAAGAGAGTTCATTACACTTAGATTTAAAGTTAGCTCTCAGAGCAGCATTTTCTTTCTCTAATGCAAGTTTTTCATTTTCCATACTTTTTAGTTCTTTCTGGTAATAACATTTTTCGGAGTTTAAATGGTTGATATTTTTGAAAAGAGTTTCTTTCTCACTACATGAAGAAGACTCAAGATTTCTTAATTTATTTTCATATTCCTCGTTTATCCATTTTTGCTCATTCAGTTCTTTTTCATGCTCTAAACATTTTACATTCATATTTATAAGATCTAGCTTATTTTTCTGCAAGTCAGCTGTCAACTGATCCAAAGCAGCACTGGATGCATTCTTTTTCTCCTCCAGATCCTTTAGAGTAGCATTTAGTTCTGTATTACTTTTCTTCATACTCATCAAATCCTCTATGAGCTCTTCATTTCTAATAGATATTTCTTTTTCTCTTTGTTTATTGGTTAATAATTCTTCTTTCAAACTATTTATTTGGCTATACAATTCCCAATTTTCCGACTTAACTGATTCTAATTTTTCCTTTTCTTTAGAAAGCAACATCTTTACATCCTCTAAACTTTTGTTAAGATTTTTATTATTATCCTTTAAGTCAACAATAGCATCTTCCAACTCACTTATTTTAACTTGCTCACTAGCAAAAGAAGATTCACTTTGAATTGATTGGGACCTTTTATCAACACTTTCACGGGCCATAAAGCAGGGTTTTTTGGAAGCTTGAAGCATATTCGTTGTGTCTTGTGAAGAAGAGAATTCATGATGCTTTGTTCTCAAGCTGTCACTAAGAGCTGCAGTTTCCTTTTCTAAAGTCAGTTTATTTTCTACACTTTCTAGTTCTGTTTGGTATTTCCCAGACTTTAAATCCCTACTGTCATTGTTAAGAATTTCTTTTTCAGTGACTGATGTAGATTCTAGATTTCTTAATTTCATTTCATATTCCTCTTTCATCCGCAAGTGCTCATTCAGTTGTTTCTCATAAACCAAACATTTTTTGTTCATACTTACAAGATCTAACTTATTTTTCTCCAACTCAGCTGCTAACTGATTCAATGCAACAGACGACTCTTTTCTTTTCTCTTCCAGACCTTTCAAGGTAGAATTCAGCTCTGCATTATTTCTGTTAACATTTGCCAATTCCTTAATGAGCTCTTCATTTTCGGAAGATAATTCTTTTTCCTTTTGTTTCATTAATAATAATTCTTCTCTCAAATTATTTATTTGGTTAGACAGTTCCAAGTTTTCTGACTTGACAAATTCTAACGATTCTCTCTTTGTAAAAAGTAACTTTTTAGTCTCCTCTAAACTTTTATCAAGTCTTTTATTTTTATCATTTACATCAACAACAGCATCTTCCAATTCACTAATCTTAACTTCCTCATTGTCGTAGGCAGAATCACTTTGAGTTGACTGGGATCGCTTGTCAATAGCTTCTGAGAAAAGTGAGGATTTTTTGCTGGCCTGAAGCATGTTGATTGTTTCTTGCAAAGAGGAGATTTCACTACACTTAGATTTTAAGTTGGCATTTAGCAAAGCATTTTCCTTCTCTAAAGAAAGTTTTCTATTATCTATGCTTTCTAGCTCTTTTTGATAATTATGTTTTTCTGAATTTAAATCCCAAATATTGTTGTTAAGAGCTTCTTTCTCCCTGAGGAATATAGATTCTACATTTCTTAATTTCTCTTCAAATTCCTGTTTCAACTGTATCTGCTCTTCCAGTTGTTTCTCATATTCTACACATTTTACTTTCATATTATTCAGATCTAGCTTATTTTTCTGTAGTTCAGCTGTTAACTCATCCAAAGCAGCAATGGACTTTTCCTTATCCAGATCTTCCATGGTAGAATTAAACTTTGAACTATTTGCCTGGAATTTTTCTAATTCTTTAACAAGCTCTTCAATCTTTAGATACGATTTGTTTTCTTTTTGTTTCGCATCAGCTAATTCTTCTATCAAACTACATATTTCCTTAGATAAGTTTACTTTTTCTAACTTAAGAGAATCTGAAAATACTTTTTCTTCAGAAAGCAGCCGCTTTACCTCCTCCAGACTTTTATTGAGATTTCTATTTTTATCATTTAAGTCAACAATAGCATCTTCTAATTCACTTATCTTAACTTGCTCATCATCAGAGGCAGAGTCACTTTGTGCTGTTTGGGATCTCTTGTCAGCACTTTCAGGGAAAAGTGAGAAGGGTTCTTTGCATGCTTCCTTCAGAAGATGGACTTCTCTCTGAAACTGCTGGAGAATTTCATTTTCCGATGATGCGTCATCAATACAGAAATCATCTTTGTGCGATGATGCTTTAAGGTCCATGAATAGTTCTAACATGATACACTTCCCACATATTGCAGATGGAAGATTCTTTCCATTTTCTAAAAAGGAAGAAACCAAAAGTTTTTAACTGAAAAAAAGCTGTAAATTAATGAAAGACAGCAGCAAAGTTCAAAGTTGATTCTAGAAGTTAACAGAGTAATATAGAAAATAAAAATTACAAAAAAATCTTTCTAAAACTTTAAGAACTCTTTTAGTTTAGGGTCGAATAATGAAGACAGATTTCTATCAGGAAGATTAGTCCCCAAACGAAATATTTGAACTAAATTTGTGGAATTCAAGGTTTTCAAAGAAGCCTAACATCGAAGGGGAAAAACAATTTCCATTTCATCATTCTGGTAAAAAATATGCTTATATACTTTCACTAGTAAAATTAGAGTAATTATTCATATGCAAGTGCACTCTTTTTTGTTTATTGGTTGGCACTCAAGAACAAAGATGAAATTAAGGGTCATGACTGGTCAATGAATATGAATGTACCAGGCTAATCATATGAATAAACCATCTTGAAACACATTATGCTGCTATCCTTTATATTACCAATATGTATGAACTAAAGTGTTTATGATATTATTGATTGATGAAGAGTAGTTCAGTCAAACTATGAATATAGTTTGACTGAACTATGGATAGAGTCTAACCCAATTAGGAAAGATAAATTATAAAGTTAATCAAACTCCTCAAAGTAACTAAGATAATTTTACAATCCTGAAGATATAGTGACCAATGCATGGCAATTAAATAAATATACAAAAATTAAAATGGATGAAATTGCACTGTGCAGTACTTAAGACAAGAAAATTTTATGTGTGTATATATGTATGTATATATATATATATATATATATATATATATATATATATATATATATAGTGTGTAGGAAATTTTATGTGTGTACATATATATATATATATATATAGTGTGTGTAGTTATTATATATGTTACCAGCAAATTATGAAATCCGGCATTCTATAGAATGCCTAGGCATTGTATATAATGCCTAAAACTAGCCGGCAATGTATGAAACAATTCATATTTCACACATTTCCTAGGCATTCTATAGAATGCCAAATGAGAAACTGGCAAAGTATGAAATACATCTCATTCGTTTCCAATATCGCGTGGAAAGGCACTCGACTTTAAACGCATGCCTCAGGCTCAGAATTTGTCAGTTGCACTTTGCAGTTTGTTCAGGAATGTCAAAATACGCAATTTTACTTAAATTTGTTCAGCAAAAAATTAGTTTTTTACTGTGCTGCATGAAAATGGAGGAGCAAGTTGTAGTGTTGGAGAAGAAGTCATGGTCTATAGATATGAAACAACGATTCGACGATGAACTGTCCAAAATTAGAGTTAATGGTGCAAAAAACAGTTCTTTCTTAACCAAAACTACTTACCAGAAGTTAAAAAATGATGTAAAAAAAGCCAAAATGACTACTAAGAAGGAACCCAGGTACCATTGGTTGCTGAATCGCTATGATGTGATGATTGTGGAAAACAAAAGTAAACGCATTTATCCTGTTAAAGAAGGCGTCACTACTATACAGTATTATGTCACGGACTCTGAGTTATTTCTTGTATTTCATGAAGCTTATTTGGCTATTGGACACAGAGGACATGATAGAATGTTGAAAGAACTTTCAACCAAATACAAAAACGTTACACATCATGATATTAAACTGTACATCCACCCTTGTGAACCTTGCCAGAAAAAAACAGAAAGGTATTAAAAACGACATTGTTGTGAAACCTATGATTTTTTCCGAATTTAATTCCCATTATCAGGTAGATCTTATTAACTTTCAGTCTCAGCCAGATAGAGAATACAAATTTATAATGGTGTATCAAGATCATCTCACGAAATTTGTGATTCTTAAGTCTCTAATGTCAAAGAGAGCTGAAGAAGTAGCCTACAACCTAGTGAACATATTCTCGTTGCTTGGAGCACCATCTATAATACAGTCTTACAATGGTAGGTAATTTGCCAATAATGTGGTGACCAGCTTGAAGGAGTTTTAGCTAGCACTGAAGATCGTCCATGAGAGGCCTCGCCACAAAGCCAGGGTAGTGTTGAAAGAGCTAATCAAGATATTAAAAATATGCTCTGTACTTGAATGCAGGACAACAAATCTGACTGCTGGAGTGAAGGACTGCGTTTCGTTCAATTTATGAAAAATAGAGCTTATTCTGGGATCAAAAGAATACCATACAAAGCTCTCTTTGGCTGCAAACCTAAAGTAGGGCTTACAACGTCTTTTCTACCCAAAGCTGTTTTAAAAGACAAATACAGAGGAGCAGCTAGAAAAAGTAATAGAAATCATCCAAACAATGGAAAAAAGTGAAACTAATCAGATTATGCAAGAAAAAGATCCTGTTTAAAAAAGACATGGATGAGATTATAGTTGATAGTGGATTAAACCAACATGACGAAGACATGCTTACCGAAGAGATTTCCGTTTCTGATACATGTTGTGTGTGTTTAAAAGAAACGAGTGATGCACTTGCATGCAAAAAGTGTTGTCAAAAATTTCATACCTTCTGTGGCCATGCTAGTAAAGATGATGAAATGGATATTTAGTGCACCCTTTGTTTTAAAACTGTAAAAGCTATTGAAGGTAAAATAAATTCTAAAATCAATCTGGAAATACAAGCCAAAAAAATGAAACTGAATTCGGAAGAAAAAAAAATTCCCACTGCTTCTCTGGGAACTACTGTGCCAGTTCCTATTCCTGACATCGACAAGGGACGAGGTGATTGGCAGTTGTAATGAGTGTGACAGAGGATGGTTTCTACCAACTTGGACCTTCTGAGAGAATTTTAAAACAACTATATGCGAGATCATAATTCACTTTATGCCCTAAGAACTTGCTTAGAATTGAAGATATTCCTGACCATGAAATTCCTCTCCGGTGAGTTGTAATAGCTCAGTCTAGTGGAAGCGGCCAAGGATTCGTCAAATGTATGTGTAAAATAAAGTGCCAAAATATGAAATGTCTTTGTGTGAAAAATGTGATGAAATGTAATTCAAAATGTCATTCAAGCCTACCATGTTTCAACAAGTAGGTTAATTTTAATTCCTTATTTTTTTATTAAGGGAAACAAAATTTTCATATAAGAAAGGCATAAATTTTGTTTTGTACAACTTTAACTTTTCTTTACGTATTTTGAATAAATTTTTTTTTTTTAAATGGCACTCATTTTTTCAGAATAACATTTTATTTTTGAGGAATGCACGTCATTTATATAATAGCCATATCAGAACCTTTTTTCATACTTTGCCTAAATAGCATTTGTCATTCTATAGAATGCCTAGGTATTATATATAATGCCTAGGGAAAGTATGTAATAATTCTCATAATTCATACTCTGGCTAAAAGCGTCCGGCATTATATACAATGCCTAGGCATTCTATACAATGCTGGCGTTTCATACTTTGCCGGTAACATACATACATATATAACACCACACACACACACAAAAAAGAGAGAGACATTCAAGGATAGAAGCATAAATTTAGACTGATGATATATGCTATTCCATATATCTTTCATTGAAAACCTAAGTCTATAATTTGCACTTGTTGAATCTGCTGCTGTAGATCACTGCTAATGCTAAAAATGATATTAAAATCCTGCAATTTGCTAATGGAGATAGGACAAAATTATTTCAAATTATTAACAACCACTGAGGCAAGATCAGAAGCCTACACTCACTGTCTTCAGTTCAAAATGCGGGCAGGGAAAAAAAAATTACACTGATAACAAATTAGCTTATAAGTGACAGCAAAAGAAAAAAAAGGGGGAAACAGTCAGTCCATCACGAGAAGTACATGCTTTATTTTCTCTGGGACTTAGTTAAAACAATAGGTTCCTTAGAAACCATTCACAGCAACCTTCTACATACCCCCCCCCCTTTTTTTAAGGTTTTATAGTAATTAGAAATTTCAAACCTATTATATTTTTAATTTTCTTAAATTTACTTCAGAGAAAGCTATACAAACCTTTGGCTATATGAAGTTTTTGAAGTGCTTCTCCTAGACATGCTACTACAGCATTCATTTTGATCCAGACTTCATCAGATACTCCACTCTTTTAATGCAAAATGGAAAGAATAATTAATAAACTTATAAAATAAAACACTTTATAGTAAAAACTCCAATACATCTGACAGCATTAAAAGAGCTACTACTTCAGTAGTAATTGTTATTTTCATAATGATAAACTTAAAAAGGAGGCCAGCTTCAAGTTACAGGGAAAAATGTAAGTAGCTTGCAATTTAATTTACAATGCTCAATTATGAAAGCAAACAAACAGTGTTCAAATCATCTCAGTACTTACATCTTCCAGATTTTCCAATGCTTCTAATAATGTTTTAAGCTTGGAATACTTTTCAGCCAGCAAGAAATAAAACTTTTCAGAAGTAAAATCCAGGGTTTTAATACTATCTCTTCCAAACAAACGACGAGACACAGAACCTATAGGTTAAAAATTACAGAAAATTAGCAGAAAACCTCTCTCAAATTTAAAAGAGAATTTATTTATTAACACTGCAGAAAAATATTAAGATCAAAAGAAAGTTTTAATTTTTATGTCTACACGTGTTTTTCATGAAATTTTTAGGATAAATAATACAGGCAACAATCTGGCCCACGCAAGGTTTCTTAAACTTTGTAATAACCATGGTTAGATTTGAACATCTCTCAGAAACTCACACAGCATTCATAGATGGGTTTAAACCTGTTGAGTGAGTCCACGAGACATGCATGTAATATCATTCATGTACCATAAAATCTTGACTATAATACACACCCATAACTTTCCAATATTTTATTTAAAAATTGCACAAATACTCATTAACATAAATAAAATATGTAATAAAAATTAAAACACATCAAATTCGGTAAAAAAAAAAACACAAAAAAAACACTTAAATTTTAATTCAAAACAAATTGTAATATCCCTGTATTTAATTTGGAGAGAACACCCCATAACGAGGAGGGTTTAAATAATTTATAGGAAAATAGATTGCTTGCCTATGTTTCTAAATTTATAGATACTATTATTTTTTTTAACCATTGCAAATGATTTCCATACATATTTCATTGTCTTACAGACAGATTATGAAGAGTCCAAAAGCAAGACTAGTTATTAACTAAATCTATGACCGTACAAGAATTTTATAATTAGGAATTATTTTATATTTTTAATAGAGGCAGTATTTCTCATTTTTCAAACACTCGGTGAAGAGCAATTTCATTAAGTACATAATGTATACTGTAAAATTTTGAGTATAATAAGGCACTTTTTTGTCACATTTTATTCTGCGAAAATGAGGGTGCGTATTATACTTGTGTACAAAAAAACGTAGTTTTAAACATTGAACAAATGACAGATGTTTTCTTTAGCCTTAAACTTTTAAAATAATTGTGAATATGCAGCATAATAAATAAGAGACAAGTCAATAATGATATGCAATTACATGCAATGTCATATTATCAGTCTTAATAACTTTCACTAGAATACAGCTCATCTATTGTTTATCGTTTGTTCAATATTTAAAACTACTTTTTCTTTTTGTACATGAGTATAATACGCACCCTCATTTTGGCAGACTAAAATGTGAAAAAAAAGTACCTATTATACTCAAGATTTTGCAGTATGCATTAGGTACTTAATGAAATTGTTCTTCACCGAATGTTTGATAAATGAGAAATACTGCCACTATTAAAAATATAAAATAATTCCTAATTAAAACCTTCTTGTATGGTCAGAGATTTAGTTAATAACTGGTCTTGCTTTTGGACTCTTCATCAGGGCCCGATTATGAATGCTGGGGGCCCTGGGCAGATGCTATTTGGGGGCCCCCCTTACAAACATTTATAAAAAAATAAGAACTATCCATGAGCTATACATATTATTACAAGTACTAGGTGCATACACCAAGGGGGTTTTAGGGTCCCCTAGCATCAGGTGGCCCTGGGCAAAGTCCCGATTTGCCCATGCGATAAAAAGGCCCTGCTCTTCATAATCTGTCTGTAAGAAAGTGAAATATGTATGGAAATCACTTGCAATGGTTAAAAAAAGTATCTATAAATTTAGAAACATAGGCAAGCAATCTATTTTCCTATAAATTATTTAAACCCTCCTCTTTATAGTGTATGCTCTGCAAATTACATACAGGGATATTACAATTCATTAATGAGATGTTTTTGTCACTTATTTTTCCCAACTGGGAACTTTTAAGAATAGTAGCAGACTCTACAAGATTATCAAAATGTTTCACAAATAAAAAAATGAATACAAACAATGACAAAGTATAATAAAACTTATAATAAAATATTTAGAAAAGCATTCTTTAGATAATTTACAAAGCATGTAAATTTTTTTAAAGTCACCGTCTAACCAAAGTAGGCAATTGCTAGCAGCATGCAACTAGTTGAAAACAGTTTGGAAAGCATGAATGAAGAAAAAGAATATGGAACATCAGCCATCTAAAAACTATTATATCACATTTTATATCAATATTTTCCACTTCAGGACAAAAATAAGGAAATAAGAGAGCCTTTGCAATAAAACTGTAGAAAAAATTGTTTAAAGACAAACACATTAAGCAGTGACACAAAACAGGCAATTTTGCAATCACTAATGGACAATCAAAAATGAAAACAGTTACGGGAAATAAATAAATCATAATGTGTATGTATGTATGTATATATATATATATATATATATATATATATATATATATATATATATATATATATACACATATGTAGAAGCATGAATGGAGGCAAGATAATCACAAAATACCAAGCAATATTTTCCTTCAGCCTTAAACTTTTAAAGTAATTGTGAATATGCAGCATAATAAATAATAGGCAAGTCAATAATGATATGCAATTACATGCAATTAGCAGACAACAACAGTTTAAAACCATGCAAAACACAAACAGTTTCAAAACTACCATGTCGTCTCTGCTTGGACCAACGCTGCATTTCACTGCTGGATGTATTCATATCTGAGCTTAATTTGTTTGACATCCTTTTTTCTTTAAATCTTAATTTTCGAGGCGATTTAGATGCCACTGGAGAGTTCTGTAAACTGATTCCTATCCTCTGCATAGAAACATTTCTGTCTGGTTCAGACCAAATGTCAGAGTCTGATGAGGGGTATGGTAAACACTTAGGTGAGACATTATTTTGCATCAGGTGAGAAAACTCAAACTTGTTCAGAAGGGATGAATTTAACTGCTGCCAACATCGCCAGCAAAGTTGGCTGCCATCAAGTTCTTTACCCATCCTTTCATCACTCTTTCTTACAAATGGAATATATTCTTCAAGATGCCGAGTCCCTATGACAACAATTTTGGAATAACCACATTATTGAGTACATATATGAACGAACACACACACACACACATATATATATATATATATATATATATATATACGACCACTGTAAAAAGTTTTTCATATTCCCTTTAACAATGGTATTTCCTACTTTAAGTAAAAAAAAGGGAAGTAAATATATATTTAAATTAACAGTCAACAAGTACAATACAAATCAATGTCTTACTCTATAAATATTTCAGTGTTGAAATGTAACTGGGGTGAAGTTAAAAAAAAAAAATCAGTAGAAGCTACAGTTGAAAATGTTTTCTTAAACAGGCTGATTCATGATTACAAACAATGAGAAAATCTTAACTGTGAAAAGAAATTTAATAAAAACTGAATTTTAGTAACATAAAACTACCCTAACCTGTCCTTCCAGTAGATTTTAAGTAAATAACCAGAGGTATAAGTATAAAAGCTTTCAAGCATTTTAACAGATTTTTATTTACAATTAAACAAAAGAAATTGACAATGTTCATGATAATTATATGATGCCTGAATAGAGAGAAATTATTATATTTTTTTAAAATCGTTTATGGCTCTCTGAATCCTTTTCAAAGAGCAAATTTGTAATTTATCATTATACATACATCAAATAAACTTTATGCCGATTAAATTTCAGTTAATTTTTTGATAGAAGAAACAATATCAAATATTTTTATAAACATTTTAATATAGTTACCTGTATAAGATGATGATTGCTGATCTGGTACATTCATTTCTGATATATTCATATTGGGAAGGCTAAAAAAGAGATAAAGATGTTTATATACTTTTAATAATAATTTTGATCCTTCAACAGAAAGATAAAATATTCTTTTCTATGACTAAAAACTTTGTTCACTATTTATTGTATTCTGAAATCATTTCTTTTTAAAATGTTCAGTTCTACTCTTCATAATATGAATATAATTGCACTCTTCACTATGTAGCATTAAAAAATTCCTATACATAAATTTCTAAAGAACAAGCAACATACATACATTCATAGAAGAAAAAAAAAGGGTTTGTGTTGCAAGGGGGAGGGGGCTTTCAAATAAAGATAGTGAATCCATACATACATAAGAAAATTCTAGTATGGTGCAAAGCTTGAAATACATATGTATTCAAATTAAAGTGTATATATCTGTAATTGTTTGTCAAGATATAATAAAATGGTACTAATGTTAAGGTATAATAAAAAACTGAATTAATCCCATGTCCATAAAAAAATAGAATGAAATGCAATTAATGGAATTTCAATATAATATTTTTTCAATATGCAATTATATGTTTTGCTCTTTAGGTTTAATATTCAAGTATATGTGCCAATAAACACAAAATGGGAACAAAGGTATAAATGAATGAAAAGACAAACAGTAAACATATTGAGAAAATTCTCTACTTCGGTAGGGAACATTTTCCTGGTTATGCAGGAAAGTAAGAATAAACTAAATGCACTGTAGTTGTTTAAATCTAATAGATAATTTATTATGGAAAAGAATGAGCTCCAAAAATTATGTAATAAAACTATTACAGGAGCTGACAAATAGATGAATTTGCAGTACCTATTAAATAAGAAGGAAATAAAGTATTTCCTACCTTTTGTCATCAGAATAACTGGCACTTTTATAAAAAACAGATTCACAATCTTCAAATAATTTACTTCCTTCACAAACTGCAAGAAATGTAATTAGTCAGGCTTGTATGTCAGATGTATTTAGAGAACAATATAGAGTATAATAGAGCTATTAAGGCATAATAGAGACTATTTGCATTAGAAGCATGGCTGAATTTTAAACAGATAAAGTGTAAACTAAAAAAAATTTCTTTTAGTGTAGGTTAATCAGAACCAATTTTAATAATTTATTTTATATTACACCTGAGATGTGGAAAGTTTCACTCTCTTCTGTTGAAAATACTCAAAATCTCTCAACACAGAAAGAGTAATCAGAAAAATAATCAAATACCTACCTAAGACCTAAATCAAGAGGTTAGCAAAAAATTTTGCAGTGCAACTTGATATCATCATGATGTACATTTTAAGTTTAGAAAACCATTTATTGCTAGATACGGCAAATGAACATCCTGATGACATCATTTGTGTATGATACAATTTCACATGCACTAAGGCTCCTGATCTCAACTCATATTTTATCGGGGGGAAAAATATGCATGGTTCCAAGAGTAAAAAATTATGGGCTTTAAAACAAAGAGGCTGTTAAAAAAAAAATAATTTTTGTTTTTGGTGGTATTGATTAACATGTCCATAGGATCATGACAAAATATCTAAACTTAAGAAACCAAATTGAACAAGTTTTGAATACTGATGTCATCAAGGAGACATCACAAAAAATTTGGCTCATTTTATTTTTCAAACTTTAGAAATACATAGGATGGAACTTTAATAGTGGCAACTAGGTATGTATAAAGTATACAGAAGAGATTCAGGGATGAAACTTTTATACCCCTTCAAAGTAGTAACCAGCATTGTTTAGCACCTGCTGCTAACGTTCTGGAAGCTGTGGGATGCCGTTGGCAGCACCTGATCTGTCGATCCTTTGAATGGAGCAGTCTACAGTCTGTAGAATCTCTGGAACAGTATGGAAGCAAATGCCCCAGAGTGGTTCTTTCATCTTGGGGATGAGATCAAAATTCACAGGGACTTAAGTCCAGGTAATATGGGGATGGTAGAGCACTTCCCAGCCCCAGCAAGCAAACGCATCAGCCAGTTTGCACTTTATGCACTCAAGCATTTCCCTTCCATCACTATTGTGAGGCTCTCACATAGTGTGAAACAGACTCAATCCTAATTTTGGAAAATCCAGTACAGATGTGGCGAGCTTAAGTATGATTGACAGGATCATTAACACCTCAAAGGAACTTTTAAAAATGACCATTGCTAAGTGACACATCATTTAGGATAGTTAAGCAAAAGACCATTAGTGCAGAAAGGGAGAGCCTAGCTGACGCAGCCAACGAAAGACTGAATATTTAACTGCAGAAAAAGGCTCTGCCGACAAAGGATGAAAGAGGTGACTCTCGGGAGGCGGGAAGAATACTACACTTGGTGTGGTAGAAGTACGAGAATTTTCCGAAAAAAAAAAAAAAAAAAAAAAAAAAATGAATGAATGAGACAGCATGACGTGGAGAGCATTATAGACTGGACTTTGATGGGGTATTGACGTACGAAGAGAGAGCAGGAAATCTAGGAAACTTTGTCTCTATTGAACTGTATGAAACCCGCTCTCCCTAATCAATGTTATGAGAATTCTATGAAACAACTTCCTGTATACAGCTTATATTAAACTAGATGTAAATTCGAGCCATTTATCCGTTTCTACACTAATACTACGAGTCACTTATACATTGGGTCACAATGATCCGGTTTATAAGTATGATGCAACAAATTATTTCGTACAATAGACTTAACTAAAATATGGCTGTGTTCATCCTGTCACTGTGCAGGCATGTGATGTTTGTGGGGAGAGAGAACACATTCGCTCTGAGGTAAGGTAGATATGTGAAGAATGTGTGGTGTAAGCAGTTTTCCTGGGTTTTGTTACGTGGGGTCTCTACAACAGTGTTGCCACTATTAAATTTCCATCCCTCATAAGTGATATGAGTGGAAATTTATGAGAAATGAATATGATCTCTAAACGCATTAAAAAGAAATAAGATTGTAATGAGTACTTCAGCAGAGTACAGTTAGAGAAAAATTATCTGCAAAGTGGATGTAAATAGGTTGCATCCATTGTGAATAATTTTTCTATATCAATTTTTATTTTAATGAATACGAAGTGTCCTATTGTCTTCCTCTGAAGAGAAGATCAACAAGTCACTCGACCGGTGCCAGGTCTCTTCTAGCGGGAGGTGGATTATACATTTATGGCAAGTACAGGGAGAAAATTTTCATGATTTTCAACAGAATTTTGAGAACATTTAAAATTCTTTTGGAAAGTGATTTTCCACTGATTTCTAAACCATCAAATATTTCCAGGTTTGTGGTCTATCTATATTTTTACATCCTTAAGTTAAATGAAAATAAGTAATTTTTCATTAAAAGTTTTAGTACACATATCTTGTTTAAAAGATATTAAACATGCTATTCTGATAAAAAGAAACTGCAGTAGTTATACATAAAGCAATAAAATTACATAACTATACTTACTCGACAAATGATCCGATAAAACATTTGATAACTTTAAGCTCTCATTAAGGCACTTCGATACATTGGATAAGAAATCTGATTTTTCACCTATACTTTCCATACTACTGTCCAATTTATGCTGTAATAGATCTTCCATAAATGCTTCTAAATTCCGTAAATGTTTCATGAGTTCAATGTTAACTGAACAAGAGAAAGCCAACCTTTCATGAAGTCCATTTCTTTCATTTATATATTCCTAAACAGATTAAAAAACATAAATACAAATATTTGACTCACATATGCAATTGAAATTGAAACAAACAGTTGATCTTCAATTTCTTAAAGCAAAAGAAAATTACAAGTAAAAAGAGAATATTTTTCTGTGGGTGATAAATATTAAAGCATAAACAGTCCAGAAACAAAATTATTAAATAAAAAATGATAATAAAATAAACCCTCCCAAAATTCAATGAGAGCACAAAGTGGACGAAATTTTTAACAATTCAAATTTAACACAGAAAATATTTAGTTAAATAGCAAAAATTGAAAGTGTACATACATATTGTTTCTTGTTTCCCATTTACATGTTGTGATATTAATGATAAATGTAAATATTTTTTAGACAGAATTTCATTTAGATATCTTGTCACAAAGTCATTATTCAACAGAAAATTTTTTTGAAATATTAAAATATGCTTAAAACATGTTTAATTTACCCTACACAGTTTCCCCATCTTATTTCAATTGATAACAGTTATGTGATTTAAAGCAAGACAGAAAATTATATTCCATATGAGAAAAAAAATGAAGAATAAAGTAGTGTTAGAAGTATAACATTTGATCCAGTAATTAACCCCTTCACTGCCGATGGAATCTTACGTGATGCGCTCCCCAGTGTCACTGTTTTCCGCACAGGCGCTTAGCAACATGGTGCGTTTGAAGAAAAACAGAGGCACAGTTTTCAATCTATATAATATATATTGTTACGATGAAAAAATGAAAAATACAAAATTTAAATTACAGATTATAGTAAAAATTAAGAGTCAGTACTGAGCTGTTGTGTGATATATCTTGAAACATGGTTGAATACATAAACCAACATCACATTCAACACAATTATAGCGGGATTCACGGCGAACTTTCTATTTGGAGAAGTCATGTAATTCACTGTCAGAAATATTCATACAAGATATTGAAAATAACTTGTATCACACAATGCTACACAAAAACAGAGCAAAAGAGAAAAAAAAATCTCACTTAACCTATTCAAGCACGTTCTTACATGAACTACCACTTTCAAATTTCCCCCTATGTGCCCCCTACCCGTTTGTAAAAATGATCATGACCCTGTCAAACGATAATCTGAGGTGTCAAGGTCAATATATCACATTCCAAAGCAGTGGGTGTAGTTATATGGCTATAAACAAATTACAGAGTCAAGTATTCTGGGAAGACATATATATACGCTCGCAGCAGGTAAGGGGTTAAAAAAATAAAACTAATGACCATGCATACGATTTTGTACCATTGAACAATTATTTTTTCCCTCTCCTTTATTCCTATATATACTATTTGTTTTATAGAAAATAAAACTTTAGATAAACAGGCAAACAGCTCTAAATTATGATTTTTAAATATAATCCAGTGTAAAAAACTGATAACTAAAACTTCCTAACTTTATCTTAAGACTGGGATTTAAAATTTCTTAATACTTACAGGGTAAAAACTAATCATGATTTATGACTAAGCATGGATATTCAAATGAACTCTGGTATCATCTAATGCAATATGCAAATTCAATAAGAAGATCACTCAAAACAATGGAACCTAATTGAAATTATAAGTAAAAGATGGGGGAATCTAATAAAGCTAAGAAAATTTAGGAACAAACCTTATCTAATACATTGCTGCTAGTATTCAATGCTCTATTCAAATCCTCTTGTACTGCAGATAATGTTTGTTTTACATCTCCAAGCTCCTTGTTTTTATCTTCCATTGCGAGCAAAAGCAACAGAACATCTTCCCTTAGTTCTTCAACATTAGTAGATAATTTGGCATCAATTTGTAGCCTTGTCAGCTCATGCTCATTTAGTATGTTAGATCCAGCATTATCCGTCTGTGTATACACACTATAACACTTAGATGCCTAGAATAGAATTTTGATAGATATGAAGTTGTACTGAAGTTTTAGAATAAATATAGTTGTTACTTATCTAAGCATAAAACAATATTAAAATTTAGATGCATGATATGAAATTTATATATAATTCTATATATGCTTGATATGTCAAGCATATTACGATAAGGTAAAAAGATATTTCTTTAAAGCAATGTAAAATATTTAAGGCAACAATTAAGTATTTGATACATAAAAAAAGGGTGGGATAATGGAGGAAAAAGCAAGTACTTTGGAAACTCGCCAACATGCTCTCCTCAGTAAGATGAAAAATATAAGAAGAATTAAATAAATAAGTCTTGTCTAAGTTACAGAATTTAAATTCCTTTAATGTAGAATCCCCCAAAAGATTCTTTCCTCGGTTTGTTTTTATAAAAATTAGGTACAAAGAGCTCTAATAATTACCTATTATTTTGATGGGTTAAATCATGAAATTAAGTTAGCTGACTGATGTGTAAAATTATCTTGCAAAATACTAACTGATAGAGGAAAAATATTTTCATACCCGAAAATTCTCTTCAACAAACTTATAAATAGAAGGGTTTTATTTAAACACATTTTATTTTTCTAAAGAAGAATTTAAGGGAGGGGGGGGGGGGGGGAATTGTGAAAATAAATATTGAAAATCCTTATCAAATTATAGTTCTTTGAATAACTCTTATATCTGCACCAATGTAATCATTGAAGGGTTTTTAGAATTATAAATCTGGCAAGTTCAAAAACTGATACAAAAACAGTCAATTACAATGTTACTCTTCATTCATCCCAGACATGCATTCTTGTAATGCCACTGCATATGTCCAAACTAATTTTGCCAGCCTTTTTCAAATTGCTTTGAATTACGATTTTCAAATGGCATTGGTAAAAATTATTATACAGTACATATCAACAAATGAAACTTTAGCTAGACTACTAGAACATACATATCATAATACTCATATTATACTTTAACCCTTCAAACAGAATAAGTCTATATTGTTTAAAAAGATGAGAAAAGGGAAGCATGTTTTCTATACAAAACTGGCTTTTCCATTAAATTTAAAAAAAATATTTCAGGTACGTGTGTTATTAATGTACGATTACTTATTGTCTGCTTACCCTTAAAAAAAAAAAGTACTTTTCTGTTTAACTGTTTACTGCTACTGGGTTTGGCGCACTGCCAAAATTATAACTGGTGATGCAGGACAATTTTTTCTCTCTCTGAAGGACTTATTGAAGAATGTAATCATACATAAAAAAAAAGCAGCCCAACCTATAAAAAAATCAAAATATTGAACACTGATATTTTCTTAAACACGTTAAATGCTTCCTTTAAAATAATATTGTGACTATTTAGTAACAAAATATGAAATATCTTCATATTTTATTACAAGAAAATTTCAAAAAGACTAGTCACAGTGATACTGCAACACTGCTCGACAATTCAAAAGGGATGCACAAAGTACTTTAACGTCTGATACATCTGAGAAATAAATAAATACATCTTCAATAATAATTATAATTAAATCAAATCTAAACCATACCAACATAGTTTTTTTTTTTTTTTTTTTTTTTTGGGGGGGGGGGGGGAAATAAAATGAATATATATAAATTTATTAAAAACCTATGATTAAATACCTTGTATTTAAAAGAGAAACAAGATAAAAAAAATTAGTAAATAATCTGGTAAATTCAGATGAGCTGATACATTTTTGCACAATACATATCAACTATGAACAGGGATGCAGACGTCTTCAGTAAATTTTAATTTGAAATAGGTGAAATTATAAGATAAATAAGAATTACAAAAACGGTATTATTCTGCAGCCAAAGCTTAGAATTTACCTTTAATGCATCATTTTCTTGTAAATGAGTTCCCTTTTGTTCTAATTCCTTGCAAGTAGCTTTTAAATCCTGAATAACTGCAAGCTTGTCTTTTACTTCAAGTTTTAGTTTTTCATTTTCCCTTATCAGTTGATTTATTTCTTTTGCAGTTCCACTTAAAAGTGATGCATCACTTTTAGAAAGGCTTTCATCTTTATGGATTACATTTGAAGAGACTAACGGAGAAGACACAGATTCTATTTCAATTAAATTATTTTTTCCTCCAGGACATAGCTGACCACTATGCCTGTTTGAAAGGAGTAGGTTTTCTTCTGCAACTGAAGTCAAAGGAATGGCAGAAAAATCTATACACTCTAAAATATCTTTTTCAGGAACATTTACAGAACTCTCTATTTTTCCTTTCATATACAAATCATGGACAGCAGAGTCTATACTATGAAACTGCTTACAATCAGGTCTGTTTCTCTCAGTAAGAACTTTTACACTCTAAAAAGAAAAGAAAAAATATTTTTACAAACATGCTGTTTAATAGGCATTTAATAAAAATATAATATAAAACTTCAATTCTATAATCACCCTAGTTAAGGTTATAAGTATATGATTCAAGAAAATGTACAAATCATATCAACAAAATCAGTGTCATAACACATTCAAAAGTTTTAAAAACAACTGAATTTTGATTATCTTATGCATAAGCTCTATTTATGATACAGTGGAGTCCTGATAATCCGAACTTCAGTTATCCGAAAGTCTGCTTAATCTGAAACCAAAAGTCAAAAAGAACAAAGTTTCCAATAAAACTACAGTGATACTAAGTAATATAAAGTATATTTTTAGTGATATAAAGCAATAAATTAAAATTACAAGTAAATTCAACATTATACAATATATTGAACAATTGTAACTGAACTACATTGGTTTGAGAAAATCTGTTAAATTTTTTTTTTTTGTCAAAGTGAGAAATACCTCTCCCTTGCACAAATTATGCCAACGTGTCAGAAAAATGGTGTCCACTGGGGTCGCAGCGGAGTGTTGCTCTACGTAGCGTAGAGCTTCATCAAATACAGAGTCTGAGCAGGACACCCTCTGCTTCACCTTCACTCTCGTCTGAGACATTGACAGGTTCTTTCAAAACCATTTTAACAATCTGCTGATTGTCTAAAATCTCATGGTCGTGATTTTTGACTCGCAACCACTCATCCATATCGTTTTCATTTGCATCCTCACAGACAGGAATATTTTGTAAAGCTCTCGTACCTATACAACACTGGTTCTGCCTGCCTCCTGATTTGGGTTGTTGTCTATGAAAGTGACTCGACCAAAATTTGTTCCAGGATTTTTTCAACAGTTTGACTTACAGATTCCCATGATTCTGCTACCCAGTAATTGACATATCTAATGTTTATATCTTGACCTTTCAATCAATGATAGTGTTTTGTCTTCAACTTTGTCCCAGCAATTTTTTCCTGTATGATAGTTTGAGATACTGCAATACATTTTGATCTATGGGCTGAAGCAAGGGGGCGGGGGTCACGTTTGGTGGTAGGAAAATGGTCTTAAAATTTCCACAAACTCGCCTAAAGCTGTACTAGGCACCATTTCACTCTCCTATCATCTATTTCATCCCGAGATTTGGTTATGTTTAGGCAGACCTTATAAAATATACTGTGTAATCACACGTAATATGTAATATCTATGTAATCACATGTTATTATGTAATTTAAGTTTATTTTAAGAAAGATTTCGCTTAACCCAAAAAATTTGTTAATCCGAAAAGGGTCTGGTTCCAATCATTTTGGATTATCAGGACTCCACTGTACTAAAATTTACACTTTATGTACAAATAATGTCATCTTACAATAATGAAAAGGGAGTACTTGAATAATTACAGAAGTCTTCAATATGGACTCAAAGAGGTGAAATCAAATGAAAAATGTTAGGAGAAAAACTTTGGAAGGTAACATCACAACTTCACTAATGTCAGTGCTTTGTGGATGCACAATTTTATAAGAAATATTAATTCAAAACTTAAACGGAGTACAAAACATCTATCAATGCATTAAAACTCCTCCATAATCATATGAAGTGCCAGTCCATTTGCTTTTATCAGTATATATCAATTTGCTGGAATATTACAGGAATAAGCAAATTTTTAATAAATGACAAAATACAGCTTCCTTTAATATTGGGAACAACAGTTCTTAGCTTTTTTCCTGATAAATTTCTTCTTCCATCAAAATTCAAGAACAGAGTACCAAGTTTCAGATAAAGTGACAGGATTCTTTTTTATTCTGTATTGCTGCTCTATTTAGTTTGATTCATCTGTATTTTTTCAACATTTTTACTTTAGTCTTATGTCAAGCATTTCAAAAACTTTGCCCAGAAGCACATATTTGTCAAGTGAATCAACAGCATAAGCTAAATACAAGGAAGGTTAAGTATGACTGAAGACAGCTGATTCAATTGCAAAAATAAAGGGATTCCATAGCAATAATAAGAGGATTTTCAAAAGTCCCTTTAAGAGTATGTCCTAAGGTGCAACACACTTAGAAGTCTATTTTGATGATAATGGAATAGTGAACTGGGGAAAAATAATATTTTGACTGACAACATTTATCTCAAGAGAGTTACACCCAGTAGAAATAAAGAAAAGTTAAACTAATGTTTTAATATGAACAAAATGCATAAAATGGCTTAACATGAATCGCTCATAACTTTTTTAAAAAGATGGATGGTACTTAAAATGTTTTGGGTGTATTAGACTAGTGCAGCACTAGATGCAAATTGTGTTGCATAATTTACACACGTTAAATGCATTTACATATGCAGGGTCAGATGTAACAAGTCAGTGAGCTGGGCTAACTCCAAAGTAACAACATAATTTGAGTGGCCATACCAACATATTTTAAATGGCAGTATAAATTACACAATGCATTTTAAGTTTAGTGCAGTGCTAACCTTATAACTCAGGGCCAGGGTCAAAAATTGCTACAATTTGTACTTTTGTAATAAACAGTAAAAATAGTTGCAACTCTGTCATAGGTGTGTTTATTACTGCTTTTGACCATGCAATACAAAGTCTGGCAATCTGCTTACAAAATGCTTTTTCTTTAACTCTACACTTAGCTTTTACAATTTTTACAGTATTTTCCCAGATGCCTGCCTCAAGATATCCACCAGAAATATAGGTGTATGCACTGGATATTTTGACAGGAATATTTGATTTTTAAAATTGCTGGAAATGCTTTAAAAAAAAAAAAAAAACTATTCATTTATAAAGCCAGTCAAGCTTATTACTAGGTGATAAATGTCCCTGATTATGAGCACATATATATATATATGTGTGTGTGTGTTAGGATTTAATAATATTAGTGTTTCAAATACATCTTAAATTTGTAGTTGTACAGGCACAGTGGTTCAAGCTTCAATAATAATTACGCATTTTCAACAACACATTTATTAAAGCCATTCTGGGCGAGAGTTGAGGTCTTCCCTAAACGAGGAATTTTCATGTCTAAATAAACTATGAATATAACTCCATATCATGTCTAACTGAAGAGTGTAAATGTAAAAGTGCAATTATACGTCACTTCACTCCCCCTAAATTCTTGAAATGGACATTCCTTGTGGTCAGAATTGTGTGATAGTAAGTAAATTTTAAAGTTAGTTCTGTGTATATGGCTACAACTTAGAAGTCTAAAATTGCTATGCTGGTCATTTTTAGCTCGAAGCTTGCCTGAGGTTAGATATTAAAATCACAGAAAGTTTAATAGGGGTTGGTAAAATTTGTAATTTATAGGACAAAGTAAGTTAGGGCATGGACAAAGTTAAAGAATGAGAAATACTTTTTTGGCATAACATATATAAAGATATTCAAGTGTGCCATCAATTTACAGTTTACCCCTTCTCCTTCATTAATGCAATATGCATATTGATAGAAACTTTTCTCATAAGATGAAGTGTTAACTTAACTTTAGAAATGCCTAAATAAACAAATAAAAAATTAACAAGATCAGGATTTTTCCTTTTTAACTATCCAGCCTAACTTGAAATGTACAAATTTTGCTATTCCCACCTCTAGATACTCATGTGCGGTGGAGTAATGATATAAAATTCTATAACCCCATTAAATCTATACAAATTTCATAAACAAAAAGGAAACATTTGGAAATGTTTTGAAGGAGTTGCTATTTAGGAATTCTACCAATAAAAATAGATAAATAGTTATATTTGTGTAATTAAAGGGGGCATTTTATTAAGGACATTTAAATTGACACTACATACAATATACAGAAAATTTACTATAAATATCCCATGGCATATTGGTGCATTGTGGCACATTAATACCACATTTATAGGACTCAAGACATGAACTGTGAAATTCATCAACTGTTCAGATTTAAATTATTCTAAACTTTGAACTATTCATTATTTCAGTGAATAAGGATGGGCATGTACGTTTATGCAGATAAAAATACTGATGCACACAAAAATGGATTACTAGAAAATTTTGCAGTTGCAAAATACACATACTATATGCTTCTGTGTTATCAAATGATCTTCCCTTTTATAGAATGTTTTGACAAAAAACAACTAAGGAACATGCAGATTTGAAATTCCTTTTTTAGAAACTATTGTATCTTTAATTTATACAAGAAAATTCTTTAAAAATGTTACACTAAACCCCATCAAAATTTTAACCTTAAAATTGTTATCTCCTATACATAAAATTCTACAAACATGCTAGATGTTAATTTATTCACATAAACTCTTATATTTTAATTAAGTGAGAAGTAACTTGAATTATGTAAATTCTAATTACTATTACTTTTTTTTAGTTTCTTAATATGGCAAAAGCTTTATAGGCAATAGGATCTACAATATTTCTAAAGTCATGCAAACTCTTCTGTTTTATAAAGTACACCACACTCAATTTTTCTATAAGTGGGAGAAAAATTACATTTCTGAACAAAAATATTCTACGAGAAATATTTGCATAGACTGAATTTTAAATAATTTTCCAAAATGACCATGTTTTGGGCTGTATTACTATTTTAAAAATGTTATTCAAACTTTATATAGCTGATTAAATATTTGGTAAAATAAAATTCTGATTTGATTTCTGCTCCAACTAGGGTATTAGTATTATGTAAAATCTTTCTATAAGCAATAACAGAATAAATCGTCTAAAATTTCATGACCCCCCTGATTTTATGTAGCTGACTAAAGACACTATGGTACCTTAGTTATGGGGAGTTGGTAAAACCCTTCACACTCCAATGGGCTTGTGTATGTGAAATTGCAGCCTTCAATATTTGGGGAGAGATCTACTGAGTAATGTTCCATATCCTTTTTCCATATGTACAAGGCACTGTAAAAAATTGCTGTATCCATACAAAGTATAGGGACATTAAATTTGCAGGTCCAGGTATGATCTAATGAGTTCATAATGGAAATATACGATTTCTGTAGATGCTATCTGTATAAAGATGTTTCAAAATTTTAGAAGCTAGGCAGACTGATTTAGCTTTGCATTGGAACTCATAGGCAGACTGCCAACTCGGAGCAAAAGTTAAAACTATATGTATAATCAACATGCTATATATAATGAATATATTTTTTAATGAACTAAGTTTGAAAATGAAAGTAACTTTAAAAAAAATATTCATGTGTTCTAAAATATTTTTGCAACAAAAGTTTTATAAAACATTAAAACAGTCTTTCAAAAGAAAATAGTAAAAGTTTCAATTGTGTTATACTCTGTATTTTACATGATATTTTCCCAGCAAGTTCTCACCAAAGTTTATATTATGCTTTACATTATATTAGTAAGCAGTTTAAGTTAAGTAAATGCTATGCATGATAATCTTGTAATAAATTCCCAAAGACAGCAAACAAAAGACTTTTCCCTCCCATACTCTACAATGGCTCAAGTAGTGTGAAATGGGAAGTGAAGTGAAAGAAGTGAGCTTTACATGTCTAATGGTACATTAACGCTACAGATACATTTTATTTCATCACATAATTACATACTGAAATCAAAATTTTTTTTCACTCTAAAAAGTTTTTTCATGAACCTGACATAAAATTAGGAATGGGGTGTTTTTCAACACTTTCTTATCTGTCTTATGCTGAATTAGATCATTAAACTTTAATTTAGTTTGTCTATCTGGAAAGGAAAAAAAGATTTCCAAAAATCATAATTCAGAGTGAAGAGTATCGAAAGTTTAAACATGAAAATGGTCAACACACAATATTTTATTTAAATGTACAATAATTTCTAATATGTTCATACATTGTAACCTAGATTAACTAATAGGGATTATAATCATAAATTGAAGGAAATATGTGTCATCAATCCTTATGAAGTATCATGCACATTCTTCTAAAAAGGCAGAAAACATAGCACAGAGAAAAATTTAAATATTTTATTCTAGTACATGTTTGTGTTCACAGTTCAATCTGTGAAAGCCAGGAATATAACAGTCCTGGCTTAAGACTATATGTATAATCAACATGCTATCTATCATGCTATCTATAACAATCTTAGTTATTAAATATTATAAGATCACCTGAAAACAGTTAATAAAATTAAACTTATTCTAACAGTTCCCAAGTTTAAGAACTTTTAGTAGCAAGGCAAATGTACTGATATACAAATTTAGCTACTTGGAATTGAAAAAAAAATTCTTAGCAATGCAATTAAACAGGACCCATAAATTAAAATACCCATGAGTAAAATGAACAGAAATAAGTCAGACAGACACATCAGATACAGAAACTATTTAATTTCTGAATAAAAATAAGCTCTGGTCAGCAACAAGGCTTTCATCGTTCTCTCAACACAAACATTTTGAGTGGTGGTTTAGGTAAATAAAAGTAGCCGATATGGTGATTGTATTCCAATAGTATTTCAGTATGCTAGAAGCATCTTCAGAGATCTCCATGTTATTTCATAAAGTAAGCAAGGTACATCTTGGAGATCACAGCATACATAAGGTAATGTATCCTTAAATTCAGCTCAATTACCCAAAGCAATTGTCAATCGTATATAGATCTCTCAATTGAGATGTATCTTACACACACAAAATGCATTTAATACGTCAAACTTATCAAACACCATAGCTCAGTTCATTCAGTGGTTGGTCAGATGACAGCACTACTGTCAACTTTCTGCTACACATTAGCTAATTAGACTGGAACCAACAGCCAATTTAAATTTAAAGCCAATTCTGAATGGCTACAAATATCCATGCAATAGTAGAACTTAAACTCACGGGCTTTGGAGCAAATGAAAGCCCCCCCCCCCCCAATGCCATTTTGTCATTGCATGGTCTCATTTAATGAATTTTCAATTTGTCAACGCATTTTATTTAACTAATACATTTATTATAGTTCAACACAAGAAGATATGAATTCGGAAAGGGGAATGTAAGTGTGCAAACCTTTTTCTTCTGCCTGCTTAAGGTTTAAAAGAGAGGTAAATTTACAGGCTCCAAGAATCATAATTTGAATAGTTTTTTATTTATTTATTTATTATTATTATTTTTTTTAAACTGAATAATTTTTCCCCAGGTAAGTTTTAGATCTTTGAATTTTTAGTTTTAATTATTATTTCTACACTGTATAAAACTTACAAAGCAGTAACACACTTATGAGAATTTCAAAACTTATGGCAAAGATTTCCCCCCCCCCAAATATGACATATTATACATCAGGTAATGTTCAATGTAGCCACACACACACACACACACACACACACAGAGGAAGAGAAAAAAAAACCACACAACTAGCTCATTTAATTTATAATGTCCCTCTCTGTCTATTTCTCGTCTTGGAGTAAGCAAGGCCAAATGATGAAAACCTCAATATAAGTTCACATCACATCTGTAAGGAACTAATCAGTAATGTTAGAGAGTCTCTCCAAAATTTCCGTTTCTCCCAATATACATTTATTTTGAGAGACTGTGGTTAACTTTTAATTAATTTGCTTTAAGATTTTTATAAAAAACATTCAAAAAACAATAAATCTAATTCCTATTTTAAAATAACTATGATTTTTATGGGATTTTTTTTTTCTGGCTAAGAAAAAAAGAAATTGCATTAGTATATTTGAGAGTGTACAGCAAAAATGCTTTACAAAACATAAAATTTTACTCATTGAAAATTTTATTCATCATAAAATACTCAAAAAGGACTGGAGAAAGAGTTTTTACAAAATACAGAAATAAAGATTAAAACTTTATTAAGTGGCTGCATTCAACCTCTATGCATTTTGTAACAATATATTGAATCGCCCATGGCACTATTTGAATACGCTTCACCATAGATACATCATCAATATATATACAAAATTTAATAATTTACACTTGTACTACAGATATGTAAAATTACAATACAGAGCATGCAGAAATGATTAATGATAAAAGTGTCTCTGACTCAGAGATAAAATTGCACATAATTTACTGAACTAAGCAATTCAGAAACAGTACAGCAAAATTTACAAGATAATTTAACTTATCAAAAGCTTTGAGAACTGCTATAAATTAATACAGATGTTTAATGAACATAATTTTAAGAATGAATTCAAAGCCAAATTCATTGATATTCAATGTACATATCTCAAAGACAGAATATAATATACAGTCATTAAATTTAAGTGCACAAAAAGAATACTTAAAAAAAAAAAAGAGAGAGGGGAAGACATGCAACATTAGATTTTATTGTATTTTTCTTACTTGAATACGATTCAGCTCAGTAAATGATCCAATCTGACTAGGAAGGAATGTATTCGACTTTTCTAAAGATTCTTCTTCAAGGCACTGCAAATAGTTTTCCATGAATTACTAACAATAAAGTGAAGGTGGTAACATTAAGATAGATATATAAAGTAAAGATATGTGTGCGTGTGTGTATATATATATATATATATATATATATATATATATATATATATATATATATATATATATATATATATATATAAATAAGATCCAGGTCTAAAAATTATCCAGGAATAGATGTGATGCCTAAAAAATCACTTTTTGTAAAATTTAATACTGTCATCTTCATATTTGAACTATAACACTATTCAGGTAACTAAACCAAACATATTTAGACAAATTCCTTTTCTAATAACAGCAAGGTTAGCAAAAATATGAAACAGAAAACACTAAGGCAAACATACTTAGTAATATTGCCCAGATCTCATTAAGTAAATGAATTTAATAAGATCCTAATTTTGGTTGCAGAAATTACTAACAACAATTAGCAAGTTGTCTATTTGAATAATGATTACAATTTAAGAACAACATAATTATTTTAACATACAAGAAATTAAAAGTATTAATTTCTTATACTTTGATAAATTAAAAAGAAATTTTAAATGGTTTTACATATCCTTAAGAAAATACAAATGACAGTGGCATTAATACAGGAAAATATCACTTTAATAAATTCACAGAACTAGTCATTAATTAGTCAGTATAATTTATAAACAAGGCTTTATGTAAAAAAGGAAAACTTAATAAAGCAGTAAGTCATCCTTTATTATTCAACACTCTACTCTTGAACAGAAAATAAAGCCATCCATTTTATTACTAAGTAGTATGTTTATAAACAGGTAATGGAGGTCAAGTTTACCAAAACTATACACTTTATTACAAGACAGATTAAAGACCCCCCTTAACAGTGATTTTCAACCGGTGTGCCACAAAACATTTTAAAGAGCATTAATTAAATCATTTTATAAAGAAATAAAAAAAGTACTCTTTTTGCTACTAATATCTAATCACAATTTAAATGTGCTGTGGAAATTTAACTATAGGTTCAAGTGTGCCACAAGTTAAAAAAGGTTGAAAAACACTGCTTTAGACTAATGTTGGGGGGCAAGAGCCTCTTTCTGATTTCTGCTAATTAGCTTTATCCATAGAGGTCTTCCCCTCATTCATATTTCTTTTAGCATTTGCATAAAACAGGTATAACTTAATGCAAACTGATGTTAAAGGCATTTTGTGAATGAATTAAAGAAGTTGAAATATGAATCAGTAGAAGGAGGTTAGCTATAAGTCAGTAGGCTGAAAATACAAAATGTTAATTTAATGAAAGCTTTAGAAACAATGAGTTTTGTTTTAGTGAATGAATAAATACCTTAACCTGAGGACTAATATTTTCTTCCCCAGATTCATTCAAAGCCATCTTCTGCACAGATGAAGACATTATCTGTAAATTATTTTGGTACGTATTATTTTGTCATAGAAAGGAACTCTAAAAAAATGCAATTATAAACATCAAAAGAAACATTTTAAATTGTAAGTCATTTATACAAACCAAATAAAAATCCAAATAGCAAAACTTAAAAAATTCTCTTTAGAAAAATTTAAGATAGAATATGCTATGTTGGTCTTAGTTAAAGTAGTCTATAGAAATTTTAAGGGTGATTGGATATGACATTAATATAGTAAACAAATTAAGGCTATTCATTAATATGTACGTGCAAATTTATATTTTTAAAATTTTAGCTTCTCAACACTTGCAAACTTGCATTGAAATTTTAGACCTCGATCTAGCATCAACTGTTATACCAGTTTTAATAGCAAAAATTACAATCAACTGTAATACCAAAATATTTCTGGGAAAACATACATCTGCATGAAACTTAATGTTAACAAAATAAGTTTGTTCCATATGAATCATGAGGAGAATTATCATACAGTGAAAGATGAATGTAATCCTGCTCATCCCAAGAAATAGACTACCATCTCACTAAGTGTGCCTAAAAGTTTAAAATCATAAAATTTAAATTCCATAAAATTTCAGAATCAACAGCAAATCTTTCAAATAATGGGTAAAATTGTTTTAAAAAGACAATTAAATCCTAGTGAAAATAATACCTGTCAAAAAAGTTTTGACAGAAATCCCAGATAGAAGAGCAGATTATATGGGTATAGATAAGTAATGACTTTTCAAAAATAAACAGAAAAGAAATACCAGCTATGTTACACAAAGGCAAATTTTAAATAAACTTTTCAGGCATAAAATAGTCCCAATGGTACATTAACAAGTCATTAAGCACATGTACTTAAATGAATTAACAAAACATTTAAGAATGTCTTTCACTCAAGACTTCAATTTAAAACTGATTTCAGAGAGATATAAAGGTATAATTTTACCTGATTTAGAACAGAATTGAAGCTTTTCACTGCTACAGCTACATTTTCTTTGTTTTGATTTTTGGCTGCTTGGGTTGCAGATAATACAACATTTCTCAGCTCATCTGGAAACATTTCTTTTTCTTTAAAATTCTTATATACAAAACCTTGAATTGCTAAGCTTCTTTTCTTAATTTTCTCTTCTAAAAGTGTGTTTTGATTGGCAAGAATTTCAATTTTCTCGTTGATATTCTAAAATTGTAAAAAATATAAATTTTTTATATATTTACAATTATTTGAGAAGAAAACTTTCAACATACTTATGCTGCTACTACCAAACTATACATTACTCAAAAAGATATACTCATACAGTCAATAAATTTGGGGACTTTATTTACTGCAACAACAAATACACTTACAAAGTCTTCTGAACACAATCACCTTCAAAATAATGTCCTTCCGCAACTATACACTTCTGCCAGCGTTGATACAGCTTCTGGAACCGTTGCGTGAGAGCTGTCGTAAAGCGGTTGTCGCTGTTGCCATAACTTCTTCGGCATTTACAAACCAATTGCCCTTGATGCGATCTTTCAGTTTCGAGAACAGGTAGAAATCGCAATGAGCGAGGTCTGGGGAATATGGGGGGAGAGGCAGAACTGTGGTGCCATGTTTAGCAAGGACTTGTTGCACCATAAGGGATTGGTGCGCCGGGACATTGTCATGCAACAACATCCACATGTTGGATTTCCAAACGTGTGGATGTTTACCACAGATTGTCTCCCGAAGATGACGAAGAACCTGTACATACCATTTGTTGACAATGTTACCTTGTGCTTGGCGCAGCTTGTCCTTTCTGGACCTTGCGCCAATAGATTTCAACCAAACAACCACTGCTCCTACCCGTTAAATGTTCGCCTCCATTTGTGGGGTTACTAGCCACCCACTTCGCGGATCATCTGCAACAGCGTCTCTCCCATTTTTAAACAAGCTGAACAATTTGAAAACTTTCGATCTGCACATAGCTTCGTCTCGATAAGCGTTTTGCAGTAACCGTAACATTTCTGCAGTGGTTTTTCCCAATTTGTAGCAGAATTTAATGTTGGAACGTTGCTCCAAAATGGACATTTTGCTACATCGACATCATAGGCTGACAGTCTGCAGCCAAATGGTGAGCTGCGCGCCTTAGCAGTTGTGCAAAGTGTCATGTGACGTCTCACGCGTATGCAGATAACCAGACTTGCAAACCACATCGTTATTTCAGTTCCCCCACACACCGGGCATGAGGGGGAGGGTAGTCCCCGAACTTATTGACTATACTGGTATATTTAATCACACTTAATATTAGCATTTTCATACTTCCACAAGCAAAACTATTTTTTTTTTAATATCTGTCATTCAATTCTTAAATATTATAAATATATATTATCAACAATTGTATAATAATATTTAGAAAAAATAAAAGGTTTAATATTAATAATTAAAGGTCAAGTAGACTTAAAACAAAGAGTCAACCTTTTTTTTTAACAACAACCCCATCAACAAATTTAAGCTTACACCGGCCCATAAAATGTGCAGTTCAAGTTAAGCCTTGAGGGCTTAGGTGGTAATCAGGGTCTGTAAGGTGGACATATAGATAGATCCTTATTAATGTTATTTACATGAAACTTGTTGAAAACAGAAGAAAGGAACCTACAACTTCTTAATATCCACAATGATAACTAAGTGGCAACCAACTTAAAATAATTCAGTTTCATCAAATCCAGAGCATTAGGTGTAATTATCTCAATAGATATTTATGAACTATTATTTGAGAAAATCACTACTAATGCTCCCCAGTCTGAAGAATAATTAGTTTGAAACTAGTCTCCACAGTTATTTTTTACTGTGAAAATTAAGATGTGTGATCCTGTCATCCTTAAAGCAGGATCCTTACTTTTAAGTTTTCACTTCCTTTTTTAGCCCACTTAAAACAATATTATTTAAAACTTGCCATTTTCTCATAATTAAAAACAATCACTAATTTAATTTATTCAATAAAATGATTTTCTAATTTTTTAAAAAAATTTTTAAGAAACAAATTAAACACATCAGTAAAAAAAGGTTTTTACATATTTACTTGATACACACAGATCTAATGTATTAATTTACTTTTTACACATGTCTACAATACTTTGTAAAACAAAGTTAACCTCAAGAATTAAAAAAAGAGCAGAAATAAAAGTATAAGGTTGGTTAGGAGCACTGCAGTCAACATTTGCAACCCATTAGAAGGCATTTCAGTTAGAGGGAATTCATTGACAAAGGAGGGGCACTATTTCTGCGAGTAAAAAATCAAACTTTTATTCAAAAAAATTTTAATTTTCGAGGAGAAATAATAATAATAATAATAATAAATAAATTTTAAAAAAAATCACCATTGCAACATTACTTAGGTTTTTTTTTTATTGTTACTGATGATTTGAAAACAAAAATTACCTACAGTTCTACCAATAAAAGAAAAATCTTAACATTAAACACATAAGAAATATCTTATCCAGATTGTACCTATTTTAAGTAGATATTTATACATACTTGAATTTCTTGGTCTTTCTCTATGATGATTTTTTCAGATAATTCATTCTGTTTTAGAAGATTTTCTTTTTCTTCAAGAAGAAACATGAATTCTTGCTTTGATGGAAGCTGCAATACATTTATAGAAACATCATGATTTTGAAATTCAAAATTTCAACCATAAAAAGTTCATTTGTCTATAGATAAGCATATATAGTCATCCCACTTTATTTTGATACTTGAAGGGTGTCTGCAATACAGTAAAGTTCAATTCCAATAGAACTGACAACATATTTAGACATAAAAAAGATTGAAAAACTTTTAGACTAAAAATTTAGTTAAAAGAGGACTGAATTACCTCTGATAATGAAGATAAATCATTCTGCAGCTCAGCATACTTTTTTTCTAATTCTTTAAAATCTAATTTATATTTTTCAACTTGTTCCCTGTGTGAAATACAAACATAATTTTTAATATCAATATTTTTAAATTTGATTTTAGGAATAATAAGATAAATTATAGATGAACTTACAAAGCATCTTGAAGAACCTTCTCCTTATAGGCTAAATCTTTACAGAGAGATTCTTTTTCTAACTTTAACTGAACAACCTGGAAATAATTTTCATGTAAGTAACTGAAATTCAAGGCATAATACAGTGTACAATCAAAATTGCAATATTCTTTCCTGATAAGGTTAGTATAACTAGAGTAATAACTTAGGTTAGTGGTGTGAAGATGAGAAGTATTATACCCCCCCCCCCTTCTTTTTTTTAAAGGAAACTACAACAATGAAAAGTAATGACAATAGCAAAAGAACTACACAAAAAATATTTGTTCATGAACAGCTATAAAGATTGATTAATTACATTTAAAACAGGCTAAATGCATGACCTCTAATAACAATGGCAAATACTATACTAAGGTTAAAAGAAGAAATTTTATCACAATTAAAATGATACACCATGTATATGCAAAATTAAACTTTTTAGTAGTAAAATTAACTAGTAACAGATTTATACATTACTGTAATTTGGAAAAAAAAATACAAATAACTCACGATTTGAAAAGTGTTTTTATCTGGAGAACAACCCTCTTTGTCTTTATTGGAGGATTTCTTAATAGATTCTTCTAACAAATGTAACCGTAATTTCAGGTCAAAATTTTCTTTCTTCAATTCATCTATTGTCTAAAATTATTGAAAAATCATTAAGAGAAAAGTTAAATAAAACACAAAGTAATAATTAAATATTAAGAATGTAGAAGAAATACCTGTTCATACTCTCGTACTGTAAGAGTACGAGTTCCTTTACTGGGCGAGACAAGGTCCCTTGCAGATAAAACACCTTAAATAAAAGATAAAATAATTAAGATCAATAAATTTAAATAAAATTAAAGCTAATCTTAATCTCTATTAAAAAAGTAGAATAAATATTTTTTTAAACTACATCTGAAGGGTCTGATACTCTATTAACAACAGATAGAAATTTATATAAAAATTATATAACTTTCTTATAAAAAATTCAGACGATGCACACAGTAATAAACCTATTAAGTTATAAAATAAATCAATAGTTTTTAGACTTTCAAAGCTTTAAAAATCTATCAATAGGCATTTTCCTTTTAAAATAATAAGGAATAACATTTTCACTAAAAATAGGTCCTTACTTGCATAGTGTGAGGATAGCAAATTTATGGATAGCTTATGGATAGCAAATGGATTAATGGTTAGCAAGTTCAATTATTCCCTCTATTTGGAGTACAGATCTTCTGGATTCCTCCCAAAAGAGTCAAAAAGGTTATCAGCTACCAGTTGACACAATATTGTCTCTTTGATGGCATCAGTAAGTACAAAATTTGCTGTTTTATCAAAGTGTCTCACTTGATATAAATTCAGATCTTCCTATTTTTATCAAATTCAAAATAATCCAGTTAAATGGTAAAAAGTGGAGAAAAACTGAAAATTGTTGAAAACTGAAGCAGAAATACTCAAAAGAGGGAAAAATAATTAAAAATTTTCCTACAGTTTATGGAATCTGAAAGAAACACCCATTTGAATGTAAAAGGTATATATTTTCTGAGGATAAAATATTTTTTATTCTCAAATTGAGAATCACTCTATAGTTCTAAACTTACAAATTTAGAGAATATTCACCTGTTTGTGATGATTGTTTTGCATCCATAATGTCTCCCAGATGTATAGGATATAACCTGAAAACAAAAAGATGATTTTATTCCTATTTCATACAGAAAAATACACAAGTCATTTCCTTTCATGAAATTCTTAACACAGGGGCTTTACTTTTAAATACAACATATGAAACTTTTGAACAGCGAAAAAAATTTCATGATAATTATCAATATCAGCATGATTTGCAGAAAAAAGTTACCAATACCAAGAAAATGCAAATAACATTTTAAAAAATGAACAGCTTAGTTTATTTCCAAACAACTCTAGAAAGAAATGTTTTGGTAAATAAGAAGGTGAACAACTTAAGATAATCCTGTGACAATGCTTCGTAAAATAGAGTACTTTACAAGTAAGTATAAGATGTTAAGTCTACACACATAATTATGAGAAAATATGAGTTATTATAAATTAAAATTTTTTTAAATGCTATATCGGTGATGAAAACAGGGTTTTGGCTTGAAACAGCAATTGGGTGTGGCTGAATTTCAAATAAACTAAATAATATTAAAACTGCTGTAAATGAAACTTTTAATAACATAAGATTTAATGCTAAGAACTAAATCTTTAATAACTTTTATTACCTTTGTGTTGTATAAATCATTTAATGGTTAACAAGAGAAGCAAAAAAATGCCTTATTTCTTTTGATAAATATTCATATACCTTTGATTTAAAAAAAATATTTGATTTTTTGCACCACCAAAAAACAGAAGTCATCTAAGAGGGAAAAGATCAACTTGGATAAAATAAAATTAAGTTGAGCATTTTGAATAAGTAAAGAAAATTAAAAACTTATCTTGTAACTATTAATTTTTCTATTTATTTAGGAAGTTTTAAGATGTAAAAAGATTATAATGATTAATATTGAATAAACAGACTGATTACATCATACATTATCATGTATTGCATTTTTCTTAACTCCTGTATCAACTCAGCAGTTTATCCAAGACAAGTATAAGGTCAGAGGAAATTACTAATTTATATGTATACTTTCTAATAATGCAGCTTTAGCTTCTTTTTTTTTTTTCTGTGTCAGGTAGAGGTTTAAACACAGAGTCAGTAGTTTTTTAAAGTTTTAATTTTTCAGGTTATATTTTTATCGATGTCTATCGTTAGATAAATATTTTTGTAAAACAAACGTGTTTACTTAAAAATCCATATGCGAATGCTGAAAACAGAATTCAACACTACACATTTGCTAATCTGTCATTCGAAAACTATCGAGGATAATTTCCTACATCTAAACATTAAGATTGGAGATTATTACTTTCCATATTACTCCTCCACACATAATTTTTCAGCAGTAAAATAAAAATTGGACTGAGAATCTATAACATTCAGTTCTACGAGGGAAAGACTATCGCATACAGGCCCTGCTGAAGTAGTTTCACTGCTTGTCACGCTCGAATTCACCATAGAAAACGAATCAAAATATAACTTCAAACAAGGTTTCACATTTTACCGGTAATAGCTCTTTGAACTACAGACATGACCCCACATCATCAAGTCTAGTAACGTTTATTAGTCAATCCTTCCCTTGAGTTCGTCTAGCCCCAACTCCTATTTTCAATCTTATTAGATCTAACTTAAAAGTCGAGAACTTACGAGATGACGTCCTTCGAATCCTCTTTTAACCCTTTGCGAAAATATCTACTTAATAAATGAATAGCAGTTTTCTCATTTATAATTGTATGTTTAGAGTAAATTCTTAATTCCATTGGTACGCAAAATCTGTTCTGTTCCTGTCTAGATTCTAAAATTAATGACCTGTTTTTATAACGAACCACAAAAAAAGTTTTTCAAGATACAAGGATGAAAAGAATCATTGGATTATATTACACACTACGACATAATGGAAAATAGAGATATTTCTGCACAGAAAAAAAAATCTGTTTAATTTATTTTCATTAGTTTAAATAAAAACGGGCAGTGTGAGAGATACCTGCAATAAAATGTTAATTGAAAATTTGCGACGCTATAAGATTGCGCTTTTTAATAACGGAAAAAAAGGATAAAAAATATATATTGCCGCGTCTTTACTCGCAAAATATTTCGTGCTTAGAGGCTTAGTAAAATATTCTATAAATAAAAAAATAACATCTGTAGGTCGATACCATTAAATATTTGTTATTGAAATAATTTGTCAGGAATAACAAAGCGACATAAAGCACATTTGTTTTGTCCTTTCCAATATAGAGAGTCATACATAAACGAATTTTAAAAAAAAAAAAAAAAAAAAAAAATGTTTAGTTGACGCTAGGCTGGAAATTTTATACATCAGTCAGAGCTCTCGTTCAGTGCTCTTGTGGTTTCAACTTATAAAATACGTTTCCAAAGAACTTGCAAGCGGATTACGTATGCGACCTCAGCTGTGGTCAACATCAGTCATAAAATCGCTGAGCAATAAATCTCACTATAAACGGTGTAAAACTCGCGCTTCCTTTATGCTAGAGAAAATCTAGTTTCCGGGATAAGATAGAAGGCCCAATTAAAGTACGAAACTGTAAAAGTTTTTAAAATTTCATAGTGAAATTACGAATAGAGTTTTACATAAATTTGCAGAAGTCATGTTTTTTTACACAAAACTAAAAATCAGAGACTTTAAACTCCTTGAATGCCTCCAAACAATCGGCAATTTAAAATTCTGGTGTGCGTTCTGTTGGGGAGGGTTTTACGTCAAACTATTGTAAATATTCATAGGTATGTCATGTTAAAGACTATCCTATTACAATTTGGAGTTCCGTACAGTCACTTGACGTGTCAAGAAGGAATTAGCATTGAATGAGGAATTTCATTACTAATAAAGGTACCCCATTTTTGCAAATCAGGAAGTACCGACTAGCTTTTTCCAATCACTATAAGTGGTACTGACTAGGCACTCGAAAGAGGAGGGTAGGTGCACTAATTATGATTACTTTTTGTCTCAAGGAAATTATGCTTTAGTCCCATTAACTAGCAAGAGAGTCAAATGACATATTTAAACATTGGTAGAATAGGTATATTTGAATTTTAAGTGATTCAAGAGTTTGCTAAACTGTGATCAGCAAAATACTGAGAGGAAAATTCGTTATGTCTTAACATACGGACTGAAGATCACCTGCGATGTGAACTGGTGTACTGACAAAGGAGAAAAATGTAAATTTATGTGAATGAAATGAATGTCTAAGATATGTTTGTGTACGTAATTGCTTTTAGAAATAATTACAAAAGGATACTTGTCACGGCCAACTATTTAGCTCAAACAGTATTTTCGACTTTTCGCCGACGTTATTTCGATAGTAAGTATTATGAAACTGTTTTCTTCAAATTTTTCATAAGTATATACTAGTTAGTCCCCTTACAGGTCTTCATTCAAGACACCAATACTTCCCTCATTTAATAAATATCTTTAAAGACTTAAACAACAGCCCTTCCTTGACACAAGTACAATAATTTAAAACCAAAATTATATCATGGCAGATATATAATATTTACAATAAAAGTTAACCCTCAGTTTGAAAATTCAAAAATGTTATGAGAAAACCTTTTTTTCAATTAAAAATACAAGAGGCGATTTCAGAAAGGGGCAACTCTTATGATTTAATATTTATTTTCCGACCTTAACGATACACATACATAAAACTACTACTAAATTTTACTTCCATGCTACTGAGTTAATTTCATATCGCAAATGAATTGTAAAATTGCAACCATTCAGAAGATTTTTTCGCAGTTAATTTAAAGAATCCAAAATATCCGCTAGTATTTCTTTTTATTGGATAAACAGATCGTTAATAAGTTTATTTATAAGCCTAATGAAAAGATCCTACAACATTCAATGCGCCAAATCCATTTAACAGATCCTTACTCTTTGACCCGCAGGAGTTGCTAAAAAGCAAAATGCACCTCTACCCATTTTAAGATCGTATTACAGTTGTAATTTGAAAATTCAAAGATTTTTAGCATTTTTAAAGTATTTCGCTTCTTTACACACGTAAACGTATGGATATGAATATTCGTTTAGATAGCGAGTAAGAGATAGACAAAAAGGTTGCAAAACATGAATCTCTTGTAAAGATCTGGCATGTTTGAAGAATCTGTAAAATGTCAGCTATAAAATTTTTACATTGACACCCACATCGAACTTTATAACCATTTAAATTTTTTATAACCTAGAACACCTATGATTTCCAGAGACTTCCTTTAATTTGGCAAGAAATTATGAATAATTTTCAAAATGCCATTAAAGAAAAAATGTAACAATAGAGAAATAAATATAAAAGGTGAAAATTAATCGAGCTATTTCCATTGTTACTGCTTGGACTATACAATCTATTTTCTGCTTAACAGCCATAATTATTCACTCAAATGTTCCTATTTTGGCAAGGGTAACCTCTTTTCATCTCTATGTAACAGAGAACGAAAGAGTGAGAGTGTATGAAGTCTGTGTTAACATCGCAATCCAAAATTTTTTAGAGACCTGGCCAAAGGAGAGACACGGACTCCTCAAGGACACGCACGACCCAGATGAATCCCGAAGAAGGGCGTTACGTGCAAATTAGAGCAAAGGAAATGCAAGGGGGTTACATGCTAGAGAGAAGCACTACGGTCATTTTTTGCGACCCGAGAAATGCAAGGGGGAAATACCGAGCACGGAAATTGACGCAAACTATCATCACCAATTTTTTATATAAACCTTAAAATGAAATGACACTGTATTTTGAACAGTACTGCTCATTGGTAGGAAAATTTTGCTGCTTTGATCAAGCTAATCCAATCTATATAAACTCACACAATAACTTAATTTCCATTAAGTTATAAACCGACATAAATTCACCCCCATGCCTCAGATAATTTTGCTTTGGCGGAATAACTCTTTTTTTTTTTAAACTGAAATTTGAAATCAAATTAAACGAATTCTGCGACTGTTGTTGCTTCAACACTGGCTAAATTGTAAAACTTTCGGCAAAACCATACTCTGTTTTAAGCTAACTGAGTGTTTATTACTTTCATACACCGATAATTAATATTACACTTTTATACAGGCGTAGAAAATTCGCTCCCTTGCCAATCTACATTTTCTTTTCTTTTCGAATATAATGTCAAAATAGAATGTGTTTGTCTTGTCAAAGCTAAGTGATCGGAAAAAGCTCATTTTAATTGCCGCAGTTTCTACTGTTACGAACTATTCTAAAAACAATTTTAAAACATCTTGTATGGCTGCCAATTTAATAAAGAAAGTTACAATCGTTTACATAAGTCACCCGTTTTTACCTGACATTTATTTAGGCAACTAGTTTAAGCTGACTTAAGATTTCACCAGAGGTCTAAATATAGTTTTCAGACAAGTAACCCCCCTACTCTGCCACTTGCTCTTTCAGAAAGGGAGCAACAACAGCTTTATTGTTTAATAACTAAAGAAAATTTCGGGGCTAAAATATAGTTTAATTTTTTAAGCACATTCATGGGAATTCCGTGAAACGTAAAAATTTTTCTGAGCAGATAGCTTAACATTTTTGCAATAAATATGCTATTTTTTTCTGCTAAAATTACAAATACAATAAACTGATTACCCATTCTGAAACTCGAAAATAAGGATAATCCAAAACTGCCCCAGAAAACCACCAAAAACGAATATTAGGAGGCTTTAAACTACTACACACAGGGACTAAAATTTGGTTTTAACTGCAGTTATAAAACTGCCATGATTTTTCAGTTTTTCTTCTTGGGAGAAAGAAAAAAAAACTGCTTTAGTCCGTTGTTAACGAGCCAGGTTGACTTTTGCTTTCTACTTCTGAGATGAATGGATGATTAAACCCCAGATAACTGGATGTTCAGTATATAAAAACTCATTTTTTCGAGTATTTATTTTTTTTCAAGGAAAATTTATAATTTCCGTGCGACTGAAGTCCAGAATAGACTGTAGAGAGCTAAACTGAGACACTACCATAAGCCATAGCCAATCTCACATAAAATACTTTAAAAATTTCACGACTTTTCGATTAAAGTTTGAGATGAAATTTTAGCATGATTTTGAAAATTCCCAACATTTTCAGGATCCCCCTTATCCCCAAGGTATTTATTCCCTGAGCTATAAAAATACGGTAAAAATATTTTGATACCTTATTAGAGTTATAAGACTAAAAATTCCTGTTCGGCTAGTTTTAAAATTCCTCCTTTTAAAATATTTTGCTATAAAATCAAATATTGAACAATGTAACATTAAAATATATCAAAATACGTAAAATGGTTTTAAAAAATACTTCATAGATCTGTGAAAGAAGGAAAATGGGGAACTTAAGCAGTAAAACATAAAATTTCATTGATGCAGAACAGTCATTCGAGATGGCATACATTCATCTTATAGAATGATATGGGTCATAAAACCAAACTCGCCTGAAATGTACACGTGTTCTTTTATTCCAAATGAAACAAAAACCGCCATCTTCATTAATAGGTTACATCTGGTAAGATTACTATCCGTGGTGATATAATGCAAGAAATGACTCCAACAGAAATAAAAATTAAAAATTTGTTGGTTAAGTTTAAAATGCGTCAAGCTGAACGCAACAATTATGGACATTTGGCTAAAATAAAACCTTTGGTTAATAGAGGCTGAATCAGTTTTGCTGACAATTTCAGGGCATAATTTTATTAAAAGTAATAAGGTATTTTGTTGAATAGTAAAAACATTCATTACTGATGAAAACAAAAAATACCTATGTAAGAATAATCAGTGGCGATGGTAAGAAAATATTAAAGGGCCGAGAATACACAATTAGGTGTCGAACAAAACTGTCCGAAGTCCATTTAAGAGGATCCCCAAGCCTTTGGGAATATGATCAGAAAATGGTCTTGTAAGCATGTAATAATATTATATCACGCATGTCATATTTTATAAGCAGAAGCACCTTCCAAAAGTTTTTACAGGTAAGAGTTACAGAACTTAATTACAAACTTGATACTCCACTTCTGACTCATATTTTGGATTATGATCAGAACTGTCAATTTCTGTATAGCTTTGCCTACTTACCCTTTGAAAAGTCCAAGGCCAGGCGTCCCAAGCCTGAACTGGGAGCGGGTGCCTCTGTTGGTCCGACCTCCAGGACATTCGGCCATTAAGGTTGAGGGCCAACCAAGGTCCACGCTCAGATTCAAATTGTCCCCGTCATGTTTCAGGACGGTTTTAAAAGCTTATTTCGTATTTCATAATGTCCCAGGGAGCTCAACCATTCTCTTCTTAATAACCTTTAAGATGGACTAGTATCACAGCTGCCGCACTCAGACCAAGTTCATGACAAGGAAGACCACAGGTCGGATGGAAAAGTCACAGGTCCATTTAAAAAAAATTCACTAAGCACAATTCTTTGCAAACTTCTGAGTCTTACCTCAAACAGATGCCCACGTCAAACATGAATTACAGTGTGGTGTACTGTGACTTGCAAGTCCAAATAAGGCTATAGCAAATGCAGCAAGAAGGATGGCCCCCTGATAGCGTTTCGATCAAGCGATTAGAATCGTTGGGTTTCGAGACTCGAAAGAGAAAAAAAAAATTCAACCAATGCAAGGTATAAAACCCAAAAATCTATTATGGCACAGCAGATGTAACTCTCGGTAATGAGATGTTTTCAGATCATTTGGTAGTTCAGCTTCGTATTACCGATGGGCCGTCGTCACCTTTAAAAGTCCTCTTGAACCCACCAAATCACACCGTATCAGCACCAGTTTGGCCATTTTTTATGCATATTTTTCGGTACAAGAAACTATATTTCATTATCAGAGCAATCCATACGAGGTGAGAGAGAGCGAGGCAGCACAGATGCTGCGTTGTTGTGAGTGTGTGCCCTCCGGCGACTGCGCACTGCCCTTCCCCATGGTTACCGTGTTTCGTCACCCCTCGCTATCGGAGAAGCGGTAGAGAGAGTGGAAGCGCCCGCCACCCAAGAGCGCCAAAAGCACCATTTTCAGGCAACTGTTTTATCAGAAAAAAAGTAACTCAGCCACTGCACCCATTTCGACGGCGTCGGATGTCGAGGAAGAGCAGAAAAAGAAAAAAAAATAGTTGATTAGAGCGGGCGACAAATGCATTAAGGAAGCTGAAGCTCATTAAGGCTCAATGCAACAATAAACAATTCAACTATGAAATCGGTAGTTTAATGTGGAAATGCTTTAAGCTAAATTTTATAACACTTAGCAGGCAAATTTTTTCTCGAGAAAATTACTGCCCCCAAATTTATGAAAGATGGATCCGCGAAAATGAATCATCTTCAAGGTTGAAATACTGATGGCACAGTTCCTGTATATCATAGATTATATATTTCGTTCTGCTTGAGAAATTCGGTTGGTACTACCCAGTTCTGTAGCTTCATAGGAGGTACCAAAATATGACGGGGGGAAAAAAAGCACGAGCCCGAAAGTCAAAACTTACGATAAATTTCCAAAATATCAGTACTTAATGATACACTTTCATACAGGAATACTAAGCCTCATGTATCAGTCAATAAGTTCCAGTGGAAGCACACAGACATTTAGAGTATCCCTAACTGAAAGGAATAAAAGTAACGGTCTAAATTGAAAACATAGACCGGTTAATTTGTTCAAACAATACGCTGGCATGGTGTAATTTTTTACAGAATCAAATGTATTGCACCAAGAACGGCATCTAGCTTAAATAACTACTATTCATTTTTAAATTATTCACCACAGTAAATTTATACTTAGAACAGAGCTCCAAGTTAAGTAAATCGAAAAACCTGTTTTTTTCTTAATTTTTTTCATAAATTTCATGGACAATCAGTTCTACCAAATATATTTAAAAAAGGGTATTCCAGTGCATGGTAATTTGCTGTATACATTTTTAAAATTTTATTATTTAATAATTTTATATGTTCTGAGCAAGTAACTAGCACCGATGTTTAACTCTAAATTGATATTTTCAGTAAGTGGTTTTGATTTTAGCGGTAGAATTTGGGATTGAAATATTTACCTATGTATAATCTGTTATGTGACATTATGCTGAAAAAATTTCTTAGATATATATAAATTCCTCATCATACACCTTGACACTATTTAAGCATTTTCTTCCACCAGTCAGTCTATAGGGGAAAAAAAAAGCAGCAGCTCAGATATCCCCCCCGCAAAGAACCACCTATTAATCAATGAAGAAAAGGAAGACAACTTCAAAGTGAATAATTTTAAATTATTTAACTTTGAATTATTTAATGTTTGTTCAAAAATTGCGTACTTTTACAGCCCCAAAAGAGAGACTAAACAATCGCCAAGAGATGACAGCTCAGACAAACTATCTTATCCCTGGCAGGTTTTAAATAGAGTGCTTGAAGTATCATTCTCCAAAGACTTTGAGCTTTTGTGTGAAACGAAGATGTTTCTACTTTCCTACAACTGAAGTTTATAATTTGTGAGATAGGGAGAATAAAAGAACAGCAGATCAGCGTAATGTTTTCACTTGCAGTGAGTGATAAATGTTGCATGAACGTGCTGTCATATAGTTGAATATTTATTATGAATGATCTGATTAAGCGATGCGGCAATTAGAATATTACGTGACTGAGATGTTGGAGAATATGCTTTGTGTCGCGGAATACACTTAATGTTCATTACGCATAGGAAAAATGATTAGTTACATAGAAAAAATATTAAAATGTAACGAAAAAAAAAAAGAGGGGAAAATATTGCTGATTTCCATGAATTCTATTTTATTTTTTTAGGTCTTATTTTTTGCACAGAAGGAGGAGATCGGGACAAGATAATTTTGCTCTGAAACTTCCTATTCAGTTGAGGCGGCAGAGAGCCAATCAGACGCGGTGATGACATGCGAGGGAAACATCAGCCTCAATTCAGAATTTTTCCGGATTCGCCATCGAGGCGATTTCTAGCCAATAGATGGACTTCCCCCGTCCCCAGATGACGTCATGGTCGAGGACATCCTCCCACACCTCCCTTCTTACCCTAGCGACGCAAGATCCCGCATCTGGGAGAGGATAGAGACCCGCATCCGGAGAAGTGGAAGATTGGATGACGACAGGTATCGAAGTGTGCATGCGATAGTAGAAAAGCGATCGTTCTGCACGCATGAATTTGGCAACCGCTTAGAGCTGTATTTTGCTCATGAGAGGCAGGTACTAGGAGCTCTGATTAAACGGGTCAGCTCCGGCTCCAGCCAGAATCTATAAGTTCCAAGATCCAAAATGCACTACATAATAATACAAATAATAAAACTAGCTTCAACAGCTGCATGACAAATGCTTAGAATTTCCCATTAAGGATCATAAAAAATTTTTTAATTACAGTTTAAATTTCTTCCTTGCGTTCACTCACTGACACACGGAACGCGCAAATCACCAATTATAAGTAATTGCATAATGACAGAATCTATTTTGATGAAACTAATAATTAGTACTCGTTATTACAGACGTGTCACTCGTTATATTACAAAAAATATCAAAAGTTGATATAAATCTAATGTTATATGAATCACTTCGTTATGCTAAAAATTATTTAAAAAGAGGAAAAAAAAAAAAAAAAAAAAAAAGAAAGAAAGAAAGAAAAAAAAGCATCCACCTTTGTGGTAGATTAAATAGATTCTTGGTTTGATACTGGTTCTAAGCACGCAAAGTCGCCCCTCTTCTTGACAAATTAGCAAAGAAATTCGCGTGTGGCCAACTTTTTAAAACATAAGAGCACTCTCATGCTGAAACTTATTGTTTTGAAGATTAGATAATGTAAGATCTCCACAGATGAGTAAGAATTTCTCTCAATAAGGTGATCATTCAGTGTTACTAAAAAAAGAACCTTTCTTCCCCGAGATATGATGAGCAAGTAAAGCCTTTGAAGAGAAGTGAAGATGATGGTCGTGATAATGACTCACAATTCGCTGAATTCGTTTATTTTGCGCGCTGTCACGCATGAGGCAGTGCTTAAAAACAGAACAGAGAGAATGCTCCAAACAATGTATGTAATTAACGGAGCTTTTAATTGCGATTTTTAAGAACGATTTCGATAAATCTCAACCGCTAACATGGAGAAATAAAAATTAGAGGTTCGTCAAAATTCCGGCAACATTCGTAAAATTACATTACTCTAGGGGCAAAAATGATAATTAAAAATTGGTTGATCGATTGACTTTTGCAACACGAGGGCTAAACAGACCAGATTTACGAAGATTGCTGTGAAATGTGCGATATAATGTAAGATGCAGACATATATTACGACATACGAGTATATTGTATCCATAAAAATGTGCCCACAGAAATTTTAAGTATTAAAGAGTTCATATTAGCTTGATTTTTAAAACTTGTGAGGGCAGAGACTGTAGAACTAATTGAAATCATCCTACACAGATATAATAATAATAATAATTTTAAAAAAAAACACCGAAAATAGCTTTTTATGTAATTCAAACGCTTTAAGGGGGCACAGGACCTTAAAGCTCGACGAAAAGACTAAATATGGTCTAATTCTAACCCCAAAAACTAAAATAATATTAGAAAAAGAAATTTTCTTTATTCACATAAAGTACATATCTTTAAATATGGTCATATATAAAAATGGAAATTATAAATCTATAAATAATTTTCAAATCAGCAGTTTAGAATTTTATATGATTAACTGGTGATTAAAAATCATAAAGCGCTGCGCGCATCATATAAAATTGAGATATATGCTTACAGAAAATAATCAATGGTCAGAATACACTTGTAATATATTTTCCTGTAATGTAAAACCAAATAAATTGTAATAAATATTATTTAAATTAAAAATTGAGCATAAAATTGGAAAACTTCAAAAATTATCACAATTATTTGCATAATTTTCCCACATAAAAAAAGTATTCCAGAATTGCACATTTTTCTGGTTTTAAAATGTAGAATATGATGAAGTATACACATGAGTGTAGTTTGATCAGTTTAATATTGATAGTTTAAACGAAATGCTGCACAGAAACTCAAAATTAGCAATTAGTCATAAAATTCTAAACTGCTGATTTGAAAATTATTTATAGATTTATATTTTCCATTGTTATATATGACATATTTAAAGATATGTACTTTATGTGTATAAAGAAAGAAAATTTCTTTCCCCAATATTATTTGAGTTTTTGTGGTTAGAATTAGACCATAATTATAGTCTTTTCGTCGAGGTTCAAGGTCCTGTGCCCCCTTAAATTATTAAAATATGCCTATGTTCGAAATACGTAAAATAAAGCAAATGCATCAACTTCATTATCCTTTCAATATTTGGGACATACGGTTCTTGCTTAAACTTATACATAAAGATCTAATTGTTGTTGTTGCTGTTTCTTATGCCCCCTGGTTGGAAGTTCCAGACCAGGTTCATATAGGCTTCGGGCTGAAGTGTGCGGCTCCGGTTATAATTAACACCACAAGGGTCGGAGTCAGTCTTAGCAAGTTGCCACCTCAATTTTGTCCAAGCACCCTCAGGGGCGACATCTGGGGTGATCGTACCCTCTCTCTCACTGACCTTCATAGAGGGACTTACGGATTTAACGTGCCCATATCCGGCCTGCCGGGATTCGATCCGAGCATCCTCAACATCGAAATCCAGCACGTTACCGCAAGGCCACCTCGAGCCCTAAGATCTAATTTAAATCGTGTAATTAATAACGCCTCATTGAATAAACAGTCTGTTCTCAATTTTCCAGAGAAAGACATAAAAGGGTTTCTTTCATATCGAGGTAAACAGACTTTTCTATGTTTTGGATAAACAAAGAAAAGTCAGACAGAGTCCTTCAAAATGAAAAGGTAATTATACACTTTTGAAAACCTCTTTCAAAATTTTAAAGTTCTATGTTATAAATATTTAGAGAAAACATGTTTAACATCCAAACATCCAATTCAATTACAATAAGGTCAGAGACGAGAGAACGTTAAAGGTCCATTGACTTCGCAGAGTAAATACTGAAAATCGAAAAAAATTCCTTCCATGAAGTACTGCTTCCTGTGCAAGAACCACTCAGACTACATCAGCACATTTTAAAATCTCAACTAGCAGATTATTAAATTAATATGAAGGTCTGGAAACTTTCCTGTAACGAGATGGTCAAAGGGTACGAACTTCGAAAAAAGGGCAGTTGCCTGTGGTCAAAATTACAATAGATAGAGAGATCGCTATCATGTCGTGTCGTTGAAATTAAAATTAAACTATTGTTAAAGTCTTTAATTCGTGTAAACGAACTGTTTAACAACTAAGCACCAAGTTTTTTTAAAAATTTTAATGTAAAAAAAATAATGGGACTAAAAATAAAATTTTCAGTATTTAACTTAATTTACAAGAACGCTGAGTTGAGTACAGGCATAAAGGAGGAAGAAACAGGTTTCATTTGAGATCGAAGGTTGGTGGACCATCTTTTACAACTCAAGAGCAAGACTGACCGGGACATACAGCTTACAACCGATTTATGCCAAGAGCGCGATTGGAACCCACGGACTAACACCCTAGTCATCGTCCGGTCATTCATTAATGGATTTTGGGGGAAAAAATTTGCGACCCAAAATTTTATTCATGGTATATATGATAAAAGTAAAAAAGTAGCATTTCCTTAAACGCTGTAGGTTGCACCAAGCATACGTGCTCGAACGTCAACAAGAAATGCCCTTGTACTCGTGCTGAGTCTGCTTTTAGGAGGATTAAATAAATCACTCGCGTCACAGAGTGCGCTAGAAGGCTTTCAAGAATCCACCCTGTCGTTATTTTCGACACTACAAAGTAGCTGTCAATTTATCTAGTAGAAAGGATATGTTGGACAAAAACAAAGGCTGCGACAGAAAGTGCGTCATTGCAAGTAACCGGAGAAGATTTCAGTGACGACCACTCACTCCCCGAGAAAACAGGCACGCAGTAAAAACAACTTTACTATGTTGTGAATAACTAATCCGCAAACGAGGTTTCAATATTTTTTTTTTTTTTAATTGCATTTCAATTGAAAAGTTCAGCCCCAAAATAAGATATATTGTCATAGTACTTTTCCAAACCAAATTCAATTTTATTAAACCGAAAAATAGATCCTAAAAGAAGTTTAATTTCAAATATTCCTCGAATTCAAAACACATTTCATTAGAAGTCTCATAAAATGGCTTTTCTTTTTTAAATATCATAAGAGAGTTTAAAAACTAAGAATAATATTTTTTAATCGCTAAAATAAGATAAAATGACTCAATTTTCTAGACTTATATTTTAGAAAAACATATAAAGTTTTATATTTTTCTGTAAACAAACTCTAAAAAACTTATTTAATACCTTTGAGAAATAAAAGTTAACTAAAGACTTAATGAGGCACAATCCCGAATATTTAGAGTGTCCTTTAATGCTGCGAAAAAGAATAAAAACTGCAGTTTTTGTTGCTAATGCCCCCTGGTTGGAGGTTCCATTCACCAGGCAGTTTTTGTTTTGAAGCTATTTGAGAACACAGACCTGAACTCGAAAATTAAACATCATTTCCATGTTTTCACCTTTTCGAAGTCTTTATTAAACCCTTTACGTGGACACTTCATTGGACAGTTTAATGTACTAGTTGAATAAGTACAGAAAGAACTGTGACTAATTCGGTCATTTACATAAAACTGTACATATATCGAGTATCTCGGATTATTTTAGCGACTGATTACGTAGTCTATTTTCTTTTCCTAGTTATAATAAATATAATTCTTGGCACAAACCAATGGTAATATCAAATTGCGTGGGGAGGAGGGATATTGTAAAACTTTTAAGATTTGTGAAAACAATTAGAATATAGTTATTTCAATGGCTACCAGGTTATTTTTTTAACTGTGTCTAGAATCTTCCTTTATAATTTTTCCTTCACATTTCTACCGGATTGATGTTTTAAGGTCTTGCAATAAATTCCCGGCAGCCGGAGAAAAAAAAAAAAAGTACTACTAAAATTAGCAACATTTGTGCAGTGGAAGGAATCGCTGTCTAACGTCAACCACTGTTCTTGCTAAAAAGCACCACTAGATACCCGCATTCGTGAATTTTGGCGATTCAACTAACACCAGGAGAAAAAAAAAAGAAGTTAAAATTCGACAATGAACGATGATAATGGCCACGATCTTTTTTATGAGCACAAAATTCGAAAATATTTCAAAAGTTCTATGAGACTTAGATATAAGTTTGTATTTGTCAAATTTTATATCTAAAGGGAATCAACAAAATATTAAACGGGTTAAATTAATATCGCTAACAGACTCCATTTTACGTATCCTTCCTCCTCCTCAGTTCCATGAACTTTCGTGGCCAAGTTCCCAATTTCGTCCGAAATGGCCGCGTGAACTTAATTTCCAGAAAATTTACTCAAGTGCTGGTTCGTTTCAACATCGACTTCTGTTGTTTAGAGCACAGGCACATACGCAGAAACTCACCCACGGGTTTCAAAAAAGGCGGACCCCGTTACTATTTTAAGAACCTCACTCTCATGGTAGAGAAAGAAACAGCGTTTCGAAATGAACAGACTTCCAGTTGCCACAACATTATTTTCATCCCTCCCCTCCTCCAGCCATCACACAGAGCAAGAGTATCACTCTTCGAAAAACTTGAACGAAAATCGTAGTATGCTTTGAATAAACAAAGGTCAAAACAACTCCAGAATCCAGCCTTTGATGCTCCAGTTTTCAGTAACAAATACCTGATGAAACTTCACTGAATCCCAATCTTCCGTGGATATTAATATACGGAAAACCCCGAGTAATCCAAAACTGCTCTACTTACAAAAGGGAAAAATTCAAAAATTTTGAATGAACTTTGAATAAAACAGAATAAAGATAAATAGCACTCCTTTAATATAATAAAACTTATAATTTTCAGTCTCTCTTCTGTATAAAGTCATATTCCATTGTTTGCAACCACATCGATATTTTTTCGGCTTCTTTTATTTGTTATCTTTCCTGCTTCCAATCCGTTTATCGTGAATGGATATTTTTTTTCTTTCTTTTCACTGAAGCAGGCATTTACTTATCTTAAGGGCTTTTTGCCTAATACACTGCAAGTTTTGTCGGTTACTTTACTACAAAGCACCTAGTAAGTGAATCAAAGTTGCTCTCTATGATACGACAGCCCAGAAAATTTAATGTCTTAGCCAGAAGTCAAACCACGGCCACCACGATATGGCTCGTGGGCGGAAATTTCAGTAACTATTAAAAAGAGTTTTTAATAGTTACTGAACCTTGACCTCTCGCCAACAATTGGTCAGGCAACAGGACTTAGAGGTGTGTGTGTGGGTGTGTGTGTGTGGGGGGGGGGAATGATTTAGATCAGGGGTGGCCAAATTCATATTTTTTTTTTTTTTTTTTGTGGCCCGCCAAGACAGCCAGAAAAACTGCCAATATTTTATTTCATTTATATTTATTGATTTTTACGATACAATTTATACCTTTTTTTAACTTTGAAATGCAAAGTTAACTAATAAATGCAATAATTTTAAAAAGGTGCGTTAACCTCCGCTTCCACAAAGCGGCCCCCGAGCCCAAACAATTGCCCACCCCTGCTTTACATCAATTGAAACTTTTAAATTAGATTTAAGGAGGTGACACATGATAACCAAGACATTTAGTAGCCGGAATGACAGTATCAATCGAATGTCGGGCAGAGGACCCAGAGGAGAAGGGGGCACCCTGAGCAAACATGGTAAATAAAGATTTTTAGAGAGTATAAAATTATATTATAAAGGAGAGTAATATTTAATTTCATCCGTAATGTTTATTTTATTGCTGTTGTTCTGGCTGAATTTAATGCTTTACGTTTTGCTTTCAAAGGCATAACATTAACTCTTAAACATAAACTATAAAACCAGTAACAGACGACAAGTGTTACAGTCAGCATTCGGAATATTTAGAAGAACGAGTATTGCTCATCCAAAAAATGTGTGGCGATATCAAACGTTGTTGTGAGCAAACATATCACAATGCTGCGATCATGTTGGATGAGTTCAGCATTGAAGGCACTCATAAATGACTACAGTAGTAATCGATCTACATCATTGGACTAAACACGTAAATTTAGTCATCAATATTGCAGCAAAAGATTGTACAACAGAGAGCATGCCATATTAGCAATGAAAATTTATTATAATAGTTTTTTAAAAAATCCTTTACCATATCCACACTTCAAATATCACGGAAAAAAGACTGAAATAGAAACTATACCTTTGTTAGAAAAATTGAGCAAATATGAAACGGTACATTTGTTTGGTACGGGATGTTTTACACTAATTGTAAAACATGTCATGCTGGGTGGTTAACTTCCTACATTAAAAAATAAAATCCTTAAATAAAAATTAATTTGCCTAAATAAATTAACTAGATCCTTTATATAGTGTATTTTTAATTGATTGTAACTTAAGTATACCTTTGTCGGAGATCATGGACAAATATGAAACCGCACCTATAACACAATACTTTGAAACTGATTAAGAGTAATTCCGATAAGCATTATAATCGAGAATAAACTATTTTAAGATTATGGTTAACTAATACATTGATTAGAACTAATTTTCGTATATCAGCTAGGGGCAAAATTTGTTAAGTACAACAAGAACCAATTAACATGACACCTTTTAATACGTAGAGGTATCAGTAACTTTTGCCCTGACTATGAAAAAGCTAGTCCAGAATGATAATTGCTTTTATAGCACATGGCTGTATAACTAACGTAATAATTTATCTCAGATCTATTTTATGTTCACGATATAAAGAAGGAAACGACTCAAACTGACATCATGCTGAAGTTAGAGTACAGGAGTGTGTTCCGACATTTCGTATGTTAACGAACCAGCTTTGAAAAAGAGCAAGAGGGAAGACGGGCTATCTTCATTCATTGTTGAAGATATATTGGAGAAAGTGAGACAGCTGGTGTACTTTGATAAAAGGTTAGTTGGCTGAGAATGCTATGGTCAACTTTCTGCTACACAAGGTCTAATTAGACGGAGATCGACAGTGTTTGCTACATAAGGGTTAATTAGACCTAGACCTCAGTTTAAAGCCGTTTTAGAAAGGTTACAATTATGGAGAGAGTCTCACTCTAATCACGAGACAAAAACCATCAGCAAAGAGTGGAAACATTCTTCATAACCCCTCCCCCCCCCCCAAAAAAAGGGGGTAAAGAGTGCAAAAGTCGTCCAAGAAGATAATGTTTTCCGTTTTATGGCACTCCAGAGATTAACCTGATTTATTACCTAACCTACGGGTATAGCATTAGGGAGCATTACAGATACCCCTAGCTACAACCCAGCGAGTCATTTAAATCAAAAGATACGTGGCAAACTGTTCAAAGGGGTGCTTCTCTTAAATGACAATGCTCTAGCTCACAAGACAACTGAGACACTTCAACTCGCGAGGGAGTGTGGTTACACTCTGCTGCCAAATCCTTCTTATTCAGACTTTTCCTCCTTCCCAAAATGAAGGAACCTTTACGTGGAAAGCAATTTTCTTCGGATTCTGAGGTTATTTCTACTGTGGAAAAGGGGTTTACAAATAATGGCCTACAGAACCTGATGCATAGTCTGATGCAAAGTCAATATATCTACAGAACCTGATGCATAGCCGGGAAAAGTTTTTTGCTTTGATGGTTGACTTTATAGAAAAGAACTAACAAACATGGCAAGTATCATGGTTCTAGATGAACTCTTTGATAGTCATGGCAAGAAATTATTGATTACCCCCCCCCCCTTTAGTCATAATATTAAAAATTAATTCTTTGAATAGCTTTGTACATGTATGCATGCATGACTATAAGCACAAATTTAGTGGTAACCAGAAAACTTAGGAAAAGTAAATCAAGAATAAATTGTTTAACTAGCAGATATAATCCAGTCATTGAAATAACTTTAGGTTCTACAAGTCTTATAACCAGCAATTTGCGATTTCCTATTCGTTTGTATATTTGACGGTATGTAAACCACCATAACTGATCAGCAATATACATTTGAAGTAAAAATTTTCCCCCTTAAATTTCTTAAGAAAAAAAAAAAAAACCTATGTTCCATGTTGCTTTTAAATGAAATACTTCGAAAAATTTAAAATAATTGAACAAAAAATAATCAGAACTTTTCTAAATAAAAAATTAAAAAGTTATATTTGATGAAAAACTGGATTATATGACATAGGATAAACATAATTCATAATATAACTCAGTTATATCTCCTTAAAAAATGGTTTCCCATTATTTTCAAATTAAATTCAAGATAAAATAGCTATAGTCAAAGATTTTCCCCCTTGGGATTAAATAGGATAGATGGGAAAGCGATTAGTTAGAAAAAGTATTTTTCGCTTTCCCATCTATTCAATTTAATCCCAAACTGGGTTTAAGATCTAGAGCAGGTCTGCACAACAAACAGCCCACGGGCCCCCCAGCTGTATGTGGCCATGTCGCTCTGTGGCCCGAGAAGCCTTTTGGAAGACGCATATTATAAATATAAAAAATACTGAATATTTTTTAATTTATAATATTACGAAATTAATATATAAGCAATGAATATTAATATTTACATTTTTTTAAAATATTTACTTAATTTTTAAAACTTATTTGTTAGATAAAATATTTTTCGCTTTCCCCATCCATCCTGTTTTCCTCCAGCCTGCAGGAGTTTCCCGTGAAGTAACAAGGCCGTCATCACATTCCGAGTAGTGCAGGCCTGATTTCGAGAATTATCTGAATTCTACGTGTGTAAGGTACACGTACGAAAACTGACACAAAATGAGCCCATTCTCAGGGCTACAAAACTGAGAATCTTGGTATAGTTAAAAATTTCTATTTAATTTGAAAAGATATCACTTCTAGATTTTTGAACAAATAAACTCTTTAAAAAGGCGTGCACATCACATCCTTGCAAAATTTATATTTATAGATACACAACTAAAATCCACGGTCTACAATATACTACACTATATACATATACTACACATCTAAAATCCACAAATCCCGTCAGTGGTATCGTATAATTAGTTCTCCGATCATTAATTTATCTCCAGTGTATAATAACGAGAAAATTGCATTTATTTATTTATTTATTTATTCATTCATTCATTCTCTCAAGCTCAGTAGATTCAATTCGATGCTGCCAACTTGTTTCCATGTTATTTTCTTTACAAATCGAATGATTATCATTTTGGTAATGATAAAAGAAAAGAGAAAGTTCATTAAAAATAACAAAACATATCCATGGTTTTCTCCTTAAAAAGCATACCTGAAAATTGAAATATACATATTAGAAATTTTTTCAGAGTTTAAATAGAATCAATTTCGTTTCAGAGCTACTTGGAAACTTAAGTTTATTGATATTAAATAACCAGGAGGCACCCATAGAGATTATTAGGCAGAGGAGTAGAAATTTTGCCCTTTAATAAAAATTTTATAACATTTATCTTACTTCTTCATCGAATTTCGCAGCGATAACAAATCTATATCATAGATGTCGTTTCTAGAAAGCTTAAAACGCTGATTTTACTTGCTAATTTAAATTACATTGAGTTTCACATTTCACCTGCCACACTCAATGAAATTTCCCATTTATACCCGCTCAAAATTTTACAGATGGTGAATTTTAAGCATGAATAAATCCCATTTTTCATTATAAATTTTGGCCTATTTCGGACGACAGCTGGAGCAGAAACGCGTGATGCTAGAGGGGATAGAGTGCTCCTCCTCCCCCTCATTCTCTATTTGCACGTTTCTCTCCCCGATGTTTTTCCTCCTAGTTCCAAATCCCCAGAGAGAGCAGACTAAAAATAAGTATTCAAACAAATACCACGTTGAGGTGAACGCTGCCAAATGTTGAGCAATCGGGGGGACGTTTCGAGTTACAAATAGGAAAGGAACGAAACTGTGTCATCACTGCCATCTAGTGAAGGAAACGGCAACTACAATTATCTTCCTTAGAGTGAAGGGATAACAGCATTACTATTACAATAGCACTGTTATTATTTATTTTCATTAATATATATTTTATAAAGAAATAAAGACAACAGATACTAAATATTCTGTAGCAGGATGTTAGCAAAAAGGGCTGATCGTCCCTGAGAAAACTCACAGAATAAGATGAATAGGTACGAAAAAAAATCATAATTATATTCTCCATATTTTCAAATAAAATTTATGAGCAAACACGCGTTCTCTGGCTAAATTTCGTTTACAAACTCTTTAAAGTATCTGAAAAGAAAATCCTCTAACTGATCTTTGCATATAAATAGGAACTGTACGTCAGTCAAATGGATTAGATTTTATATTCCCTATTTCATTCTTTTATGGTCAATCAACTCCCTCCGTATTGTAAATTTAGCAGTCTTTCCCTCTTAAAAATAAAAAAATAAAGGAAGGACTATGCTACGCAAACACTTAGACTTCCGCGCGAAAGTAACGAGCACCCGGACGAAATGCCCGAGTAGTGCCTCCTTCTGTTTCAAAATAAATGATCGGGAATGTTGCATTTCCTCTCTCTTGATCAGAGGCACATCACAGCAACCTTGGCACAAAATCACTACCACTTTCAGCCAAGGGCGAAAACGCAGTGTCACTGAGCTACAAGTGTAATTAAAATATGCGTTTCATTTATATGTTCGGTTATTTCCTCTCAAAAATTAAGAAGCCCAAGAACAGCATGTTTCATGAAAAACTTTAATATATTTAGATGGTATCACCGATTATATTTATAATCTATATTTTATATTTGATAATAATGAAGATATTTTTTATAAAGCATACAGTGAAACTTCTCTATGGCTGCCAGTCATGGTTCCGAAAAATATAGTGGCCGTTTTGCGGGGTGGGGCCGGCGAAAGGAGGTTTCTTCCATAACATTGGCTCTATGAAGTCTTCAATCTGTTCTGAATAAAATATGGCCTATTATCGGCTGAAGAAGTTCATTGTATTAAAAATCCAACTCATCGGTAATTTCGCATTCATTCAATTATCCTCAATTATATTTCGTCTGTCATATGTTAGTTCACAGAACACAGAAAGATAGGGCAAAAGGGCACATTTTGCAATTAACCACGTGTTACAGAAGTTAATTCTATTTAGCAAACGGATAAAATGCTGCTTAATCTTACGACCAAAAAAAGAAGCGAAATATAACGTTTTAATTTCGGCCCAGTCTAAATCGAGAGCACATCTAGCACAAATTTAATGCTAAACAAAAGCAATCTAACATACAGAGGGGTGTTAGAGGGTAGTATGTGTGTGTGCGTGCGGGGGAGGGGGGGGGAGTAACACGTGTCAGATCCCAATTCTTCCCCTTTACAGATTATAAAAGCAGCTCATGATACAAGGGGATAACACAAATATGGTTTCTTTCAATGAAACTGCTCTGGATCCCAATAGCCCTACTCCGAAGGACGATGAGGAGAAAATTTTCCCCCGAGGGAGGAAAAAATTTTGTTCTCTACTTTTGAAGAAAAAAAATTTTTTGAGAACAAGGAAAAAACAATTTTTTCATTTTTACAGAGTCCATAAAGTATCGATGTTACATCACTCTGAAGTAATGGTTAATTTGCAGAATAATCTGGGGGGAGACCTGTACGTACAACTTACCTATTTTATCAGATACATTGTGTAAAACACTATCACTTGGGGAAGGAAAAAAAGAAATTGAGATTTTACAGTAGAAAATGGATGCCGATTACGTATTAAGCACTTTATTAATTTTTTTATAGTTAAAAGTATTTAAGCGCAGTTTCAGAGTTCAACATATGACTACAATCAATCTTTTTTATATAATCCTTTGTATCATAATTTTTTAGGTTATTTCTCTAGAATCTAATTGTTTGGATTTGCTACAGGTCAACAAGGTTAGATGGGAGTAGCTGAAGTATGCGAGTTTTGAAAAATATATGGAATTTATTTACCTCCATATATGCAATAAGGATATCAATCAAGATATATGCAACATAAATCCCGCAATAACTGATTGAACGAAACAGTATGTAGTTGTGTAGATATACTGAGTGTCCATCGTTTGCCTCAAAATATGAATTTTCAATACATTTCACCGTATTTTTAGCTTAATTACATTTAGAATTTCTCCATGAATTGGGTCACTCAAGTTCATTTACTGTTGTTCTTCCGGCACTTTAATCTCAAGCCGCAACCGGAAATCTTGAGGCATTTATGAAATTCAGCCCCCTTCTCCATTTTCCGGGTGTTTACGAGTTATGGCGACGCTGATGTTTTAATTTGATTGATATAAAGAGCCATTTTGCCGCTGAATGTATGTAAAAGCACAAACTTTCAGATATAAATCAAGGCCGTAGGCAGCCATTCATTTTACTTGTAGATATAACCAAAATTCTCTAAATAACATAAAAATTCTTAAATCGCAAAAGTCAAAACTTTTTTGAAATACCTTTTCTCTTTCTGTCTGAATTATCTATTAGAGTATTTTGGAGATAACCATTTGAGTTTTAAATTTATCATTTCCGCTAAGCTTATCTACTAGCGTGAGAAGCTCAACTTCTTTACTTGTCACTTCCTGATTACCGACGTTACCTACCACACCACACAATCATATTATGATCATTATAAAAATAAAAATAAAGTCATTTAGACATAAAATTTATTTAAATCCAGGACCATGAAATTTAAGAACTATCCTCCATATATGAACAATATTTTTCAGAAGCAATGGTAAACGATTCAAATTAATATTTAGAGCGAAGGCAAGAAGCAATAGTTGCTTCTTGTCTTCGCTTGCAGACAATATTTTATCAGTCATTCTCAGAGCAGAATAAAAGTTGAAAAGGTCTCCATTCTGCTCTGAGAAAGGCTAGTGACTAACCGGTAGAGATGATTGTTGAACAAAAAATTGAAAAACTTTGGAAACTGTCTTTCAAGAAATCAACAGAAAGAATAAGCCCGAATAAAAACCATATGCGAAAAATTTGATGCAAAGGTAATCGTTACTAACCGAATAATCTTCACTAAACCCAAGTGAAATCAATTACTAAGCGAACACGACCTGTGTCTTATTCTAACAGAAAACTTAATTAACTATGTTGAAATTTTGTGTCCTTTCCCGTTTACTTGGAAGCACGCCTGTTTGAGTGGTCAGCATTACTGAACATAGAATGAGGTCAAATAAGTCTCGTAATCGATCTTTAGCACTTATCTGTACAGTACGTTAACAGGTACGTGTGTTTAAGTTTACATAACATGACGCATTATAATGATAATTGAGTATCAGGTAACCCCTCTAGGCAATGTCGCACGCTCATGTGAGATTTTTTCAAAAAATTCAGTTTTTTTATCTTAAAATACTTCACATTTTTAAAATCAAATTACCTTTAAACGGATTGTTATCGCCGTATTTGACAGTAGTATTTACCCGTGATTTTTTAATCCCCTTGCAGAAAGGATTCTATAAAGGAATTTCAATTTGTAAAGAAATGCAAAGGATACACTCATCTTCGGCAACATTCAAATTTCTACAGGACCACAAACAATTGATTTTTTAGTGCCAGTTGACAAATGTGTTAAACAAAAAAACTGAAGTGAAATGTTAGAAGTTGATTTATCCTGTCAATGGTGCATTGAATCTCAAAACCGATATGCAGAGCTACTTTTCGGATTGCTTTCTTGATTTGCTTCATTATTCTTGACGGGGGATTCAGCATTAATTAAGTCAGTCATATCAGAATGATAAAAATATATATCAGGAAGAAGGCTCTTCAGTGTGCTTTAGTGCGCGTGTACAGGATGTTTTATTTATGATCTGGACTCTTGAATTAGACAAAGCGTCATTGTGTTCACAATCACTAGCTTTGTAATTTACATCTACCTCTTATCTTGCGTATGCGTTTGTTAATTAAGAAAGTGTTTTAATAAGCTCTGGGTAAAATCCAACTGTTCATTCACCGAAGTAAACTAGGGATGCGACATCGATAACAAACATCGATGTTTTGAAACATGATATTCAATATTAAAACATCGATGCTAATAAAACATCGCTCAAAAACCATCGATGTTTTAGAACATCTATTTTTTAAAACTGGTTTAGTAATCTGTAACATTAATGTTACTTCGGTTAGTCGTGGGGGGGGGGGGGGGGGGTGATTTAATTTTACTCTCTGATTGGGCTGACACAAATGACAAAAACTTGGTTGCTTTTGCCTTGGGCTACATTGATGACTTCAAAATTCTCGTTGTAAATATCGCCATGTTTTGCCTTCAAATTCCAGATAAATTTGTGGTATTGCCAGAAGTTTTGAGGGACTTAAGGCAAATATTGCATTTCGCCAATTTGTCAGAGGTTTTGCAAAAATATTTCCAAACGGTACTTTTGAGAGGCATCTTACTAATAAAATTAACGTCAACTTATATAAAACCAGAACAAAACAAAAACTTAAATGGCTGCTCTCGTGTATATACTATTTGTAAAATAAAACCCCATGGAATGTTCTGGAGTGTCACGAACATTCCAAGCGCTCTGATTGGTTCATTGGTTGTTGATTGCCATTTGTCTGTTTGCTAAGGAATCGTTTCCCCTTTTGTATTCGTCCTTTTCAGAATTCAGACTTACTTTTACTGAGTGGGAAAATATGCTACGTGGTAAATTTTTTTTATTATTATGGTACTTTTTCATTAAAAAAAAAAACATCGACACAACGTAAGACATCGAGCACAAAACATCGATGTTAAAAAAAACATCGGCTTCAATAAATCGATGTTTTGAAAACATCGACATCGATGTCGCATCCCTAAAGTAAACTGGCTATTATGAACTTTTAGCAACGGCAAAATGTAAATATTGATAAATAACAAATAAAATAAACAATCCTGTTAATTTAAAATTTCAATTTCTTTAAATCTTTAAAACTGTTGAAATCACTAATGCAAATTGCTTACCTATCTAATCGTTCAATAAAAATTGCAGAGCCAAAAACCGTACTGGTTGAAATGTTTCAAGAATTAATGTCTTTACTAATTTAATTTTTCTATTTAATTTTTAATTTTTTTTATTTTTCTTTAATTTTCTCATAACGATAATTAGTGCACGAAGGAAGCAACAACTGGTCATAAAAAAGCAATAAATTAGCATAGTAATTCCATTATTACCCAAGGGGGTAACTTTCTGAAACAGACAAGAAATAAAAAAAAATTACTTTATACACACATGAACAGAAAGGTAAGTTGAGGTGTTACTAATAAATCCTTACCTGGGTAAACACACATTTTATTTATCAATTTTATTGTATTTTTGGTGGTGGTTGTGAAGGGGGGAATACGATCAGTGGTTCACCCAGGGGCAGGGGGTCAAGGCCCCCCCCCCAAAGCAATAGAAATTGAATAATAAATCTTTATCCGTTAAACTCGCCCCCCCCCCAAGATTAAATCCTGGGTACGCCACTGAATACGATACCTGAGACATGGATTATGTGCCTGCCTTTACGAGTTTATACGAGTAAGCAGCGTTTTCAACCCGAATCCTTCGATGCATGGGTAGCCCATGGAGAACCCTGCGACCACGGCTGCAGGCTAAGCTGGAGCAGTCTCATTTTGCAACTATGCAATTCCAATTGTTCAAATTAAAGTTTACAACTTATTGCTCTCCTCTCGTTTGAGTTTTCTTTCAAAGGATAAAAAAGTCATTTCTGATCATGTTATTCACGTGTAAACATTATACTTAAAATTAATTGGATTCATAGAACTTTGGTCACAAATTATACAAAAAAAAAAAAAACACCTCAGGTTGGTTGGTTTTCCAGAACTACGGTATCTTTTGCTATGAGTTAAAACCGTGACCAGCCCCCCCCCCCTACCCCACACACACACAGACACACACGTTATACGACAGTGTAATAACTGCCTGTGATATGTTTTTTCTTGGAGCAAGTAAAACTAATTTTATTTCACAACAGTGTGTTCCGAGTCCACGTATTGATTTTACCAATGAATTTATCAATCAGATGAAAAGTGTGCATCATACTCAAAGTTGAGCATACTATGTTCCACAAGTGTTTCTCATATATTAAAGCAAACTGCGTAACATTACAAATGTGTCTCAAGACTGAATCACAAACTTCATGCAAGGCGAAAACATTGTGAATATCGAGACACAAAGAAACTAGGTTTTGGCTCGCTCTACCTCGCTAAACATAATTGACTCTTCACTAAACCATGCACCAGAACAAAAAAAACTACCTTAACAGAAGAAAACAATTACTAGTTAGTATATATGTCAAGGTTTCAATGAAAAAAAGCTCACGCGATTAAATCCGTTTTTGTCTGGCAATGGTCCCACCAAAGTACACTGGTGAACGGAAGAAAACTAGCTAAGAATTTACATATCCTTTCTCATCCTACATGCCATTAAATTCAACGAATTCAAAACCCAAGCCCTGCCTAGACTTCTTTTAACTTACAAAAATAGCGATACCAAATGAGAAGAGAAATAACAATAAAGAAAAAAGAAAGACCAGCCATATCTACGAGATTTTGCTTTAGATTTCGAGAAATCATAAACGGATCTATCAGTTAAACAATATAAACGACAAAGGGTTCAGAAATAATTAACTATACGCTATTATGTAGATCAGGCCAGTGAAGACTTTTGAGCACTTGCATAATATTATAAATCTAAAAAATAAGGAATTACTTTTAGGTTTATAATATTATGATAGGAATATAAAAGCAATGGATATTAATATTTATTTATCTTTAAAAAATAATCAGTAATTTATTTTTTGCAAAATAAAATATTTATTGCTTTCCAATCTATCCTATTTTCTGGAGGCCCGCAGCAACTTTCCATAAAGTAATATGGTCCACATCACATTTTGAGTCGTGCAGGCCTGATGTAAATGGTTTGGGGAGGAAAGGCAACTAAATCCAACGTCAAGTGATCTTCCCACTCTAAAGTAATCGATGATTATATTAACATTAAGAGTGTAAGGTATAAACCAGGGGTGGGCAAATTGCGGCCCGCTACAGATTTCTTTGTGGCCCGCCAAGACAGCCAGAAAAACTGCCAATATTTTATTTAATTTATATTAACTGATTTTTATGATACAATTTATACCTGTTCTGAACTACAAAGTTAACTAATAAATGCAATAATTTTAAAAAGGTGCGGCCCTCCGCTAACTTCCGCTTCCACAAAACGGCCCCCGAGCCAAAACAACTGCCCACCCCTGGTATAAACAATAGATATAGTAGAAACAATAAAATTTACAGCTTTCAATATCTTGAACTCTTAAGATGCATATTTCAGAGCAAAAACCAAACTTTAATCCGATTAACGATTTACTTCAATCGAAAGTATTCGAGGGCTAAAAACTGCAACTCTCTTAATTCAGAAAATACCTGTTGTAACAATTTAACACCATCTACATAAAATCCAAACGTCATCTCATTTATTCCCATCCAACGAATAATTTCATTGTAGATGGGGGGAAAAATCCTTCCGCAATAAAAAGTTCTTCATACATTTATTTTATAGCGACACCATCGTACTATTTTAAATTATTCATATTATTAGCAAAGAATGTTATTGAGGGAAAAATTCCAGTTCTTCTGGAAATACAGAACTTTCACACCGAGGGAAATTTTTGATGGTTTCAGCCAAGTAAAAGCTCCGTATTTTGGGCATCATCAACAAAGCAGCGAGATATAAGGGTTGAAAAATATTTTAAAAATATTCTATTTAAATTCTCTTTAAAAGGTGAAAATCCAGGCAAAGCACTCGTATCAATATCCCAATGTTCTTTTTTTTATCTCAGGAGATCGCCGTTTTGTCTGGAAAAAGGAAAGGGATAACAAAACCAGGGTGCTCACAGAGCAGGTGGAGGAATATTTCATTTTCTACAGGAAATACTAAAAAAAAAAAAAAATAACAGCAATGCGTTTGAGCGGGAGGAACCGGAAATGCTATCCCTTAAAAAACTTGACTCTCCTGAAAAATGACTACATGTTTATTTTTTTCCATAAAAACAAAACAAAAATACTCATTACGTAATATTTGGAGGGGAAGAGGGATAAGTTAAGCTATTCGAATAGACATATATGGTTTAAGCTATATATAATTCGCTTCTTTTTGGTGAATGCGGAGCACCTTGGGGATATTTCGCTCATTTCATCTTCAGTTTCCCAGCAACGCCCCGCACTCGGCGCCATGAAACAACATCCGAAAAAAAAACAATCCAATTACTTTAATTAAAGCGCGTCGCTCCAAGCAAGAGTAGATGGAACGAGAATAAAACATTTAGCAAATGAGCAGGATGCTTTTACTAGTATGACTTGTACAGCGACAAAACGCTATCCTCAGGAGCCAGCAATTCATAAAACAGAGCAAATGAGAGAGGCAAATATTAATTTTATAACTTCAGAGAAATTCCGGTAGATATGTTATGGTTCATAGGAATTCACTTTGAGTACAATACGAGTGAGAGTAAAACATTCAAACTCAATAATCAAAGTATCGAGTGAGGCGGGGAAGCAGATTTAAAACTAATTTCGTTCCAAAGGAAACTGAAATTTTTAGTTTCTTTTTTCAATAGAACCGTGGAAATTGTTGATTACCTTTGTCTGGAAACACCATACAGGTAAGTCAACGCTCTCTTAATGCCACTTCAGTTTTAATCGCGCAGCCCAAGGGCGATATCTAAAGGGCTCGCATCAACGATTTTCTAAAACTCCTTTCATTTGAATAGCTGTTTATAACGACCATCCCAGGCCATAAAGCTCAGACTCTCACACAGTATATTTGGAATGAGTAGGAGCGACACTGTAAGCGAGACCTATTCGGTCAACTATTACTTCTCAGCTGTACACCCACAACAGGAACAGAAATGAATTCCAGCAGTACTTTACTACAAGTCCACTAAAATCTTTCGATGCCAATGCACGTGGCCAAGTGTTTATCTTCGGGAACCTGTCTAGAATCACACAAAGGCGAGTCAATTTAAAAAGATAAAGGTATGCAGGTAGACAGTCATGGCATATCAGGTGTCTATATAGGGAAACTGCCACAGATCTAGGGGCGTCTGGAACAGAATTCTTTGCAAGTTAATTCCAGTTTTACCCATTAGCAACCTCCTCATAATTATGAGCTTATTGGGGTGTAACGTACTATGTCTCCTCGTGATGCACCCTGGACAATGCAAAATCTACTAGTTTTTTCCACTCTCGAGGCACGTCTGCTGATTTGTCAGTTATTTTACTCCACAAAACATCACAACTCGAGAAGGTCCAATCTTGCATTTATAGCATTATAGTATTATCGGCGGAAAACAAGCAGTTGGTGCCGGGCTAATTTTGGCAATCCAGTGATATATATACAGATACCTGTAGTAAAACATCAAAATAAGCAACTTTCCAGGAGCGAATAAAATCATGCTAAATAACATAGCATGCACCTAGGTAAAAGTATCGGTGGGTCTTTAATTTGATGGTTTTCTAATCTTGCGACTCTTAAAACTGGAAATTACGTTACTGTAATTGTGTTAACTTATCTATTACCGTACAGAAATTACACGAACAAAAATTCAGGATATACAGGTAGCCCTCCTACAACACGGCATTTTAGAACACGATAAAAAAATTGCGAAAACCTTCGTACAACACTGTACTTCTATAGCACTAGATAATTTAGTTTTTAAATGTGTTAAAAATAATCTTATCTTAAAATAATGAACTATAGTGGCTTTACAGGAAAATGTATAAACAAATTATAATTTATTCATGTTTAACTCTATAAAATTACAAGAAGGCCTAAGCTTAGCTTAAAATCTTGGAATCATTTTTCCTGAATGAAGACCCTTCCGCCGAAAGAAGCTGAAAATTCAAAAGGGAGCTGCCAAATTGTCTCTCTCCATACCGTGAATCTACAATGACCTTTTAAAAACCAGCAAATAAACAAAAATTACAGACTTTTAAAGACGATAGAAGGCGCAAAAAATCTAAATGAAGAAAAAGGTTCTGAAAGTGAAGGTGATATCGTTCAATCGAAAAAACGTTCTCGTTTCATTGTACTGAACAGTGATGAGGAAGAAATTTATTAAATTAAGAACGCATTAAATGAAAATATTTTTTTTTTGGTTTCTTTTCGTTTTGTGTTATACATACATTTATATTTTTAATAAAAATTAAGTTGCTTATATGGAATTTTATATAAAAAAATGCCTGTTTTTAATAAGTTATCGGAACGTAACCCCACCTTTTTTGCACTGGCTCTGGGTCTCATAACTGTTTCACACAACACGGCATTTTCTAGGAACCTATCTACCGTGTTATGGGAGGGTTACCTGTATACAAAATCCAAGGGGTTCTGAACTAACTCGAAAGATAAGAAAATTAAGCAATCGGGAAAAAAAAAAGTTCTCCGCTTTTAACTGTTGGGAGAAAGAAGCACTTTTAATAGAAAATAATGCTTTGGGAATAATCTAGTCAAATTTTAACTGAGGAATAATCATAAAAAAATTTCCTAAACCATAATTATGGTCTACAAATTAAGATTCATAACAAAACCGTAGAGTGTCATTTATAAATCTGCAAGCTTTCAAGATTCTGTCCTTAAGCTTGCAAACAAACGGAGACACGGATGAACTCGAGGAAGGATATAAGCCTTTTAACTCTTTTTTGCCCTTTTAAGTGCCTTTTTTATGGCGTATCGAAAAGATTAAAGCGGACGAGACTATGCTAACGAGTAGATGGATGATTAACACCTACGTCTCAAAAACTATCCCCACTCAACTCCTGAGTACCCGTACGCGCTGCTCAATGACGCAGCAGAAACGGATGCTAACACCACTGCATTAGTTAATGCTTTGCAATCGGCATTTATTATAGCTTCGACAGATGGAGCTCTACTGTTTCAGTTAAAACAAACTGCCTTTTCCTCGCGCAGTGTCACATGTGTAACATCCCGATTTAATTTAAACGATTGCACTCATCCGTTTCAACACGGGGATATACAAAGCAAATTCTTGGCAAAGATTTATTCAAAATAAATGCATTTTATAAAAATATATACACTGTTCTACCAAAATGTTGGGTATATATACAGGGTGACAATTATTGAGCTAAATGAAATTAAAAAAATCAAATTTTAAAAAACTACCGAGTTCAAAAATTTTATTCAAATTTGAAAAGTAACTACATATAATCGAATTTAGTTTATGACATGTTCGATACGTTTGCCATCAATGGCTATGATGTGGCGCAGACGAAGACCAAAATTCTGCAAAACTCGCTTGAAGTGTCGAGACATCCATGCTTTCGATGACCTCCTGAATGGCTGTTTTGATCTCAGCGATGGTTTCGGGGTTATTTGCGTAAACTTTGTCTTTAATATTGCTACACAAAAATGAGTCATAAGGATTGAGATCAGGAGAATATGGCGGCCAAGCGATTCCCATTCGCTCAGAAATGCTGTATTTCGACATTTTCTACGAAAAATGAACAACAACAACAATACGAGTACGCATGCTCAAAAAAAAAAAAAAATTCCCAATATGCCCTGCATTCAACCACCAAGTTTTCACCGAATCTCGCCAATGGTTCAAAAGTTACCAAATTTTATTTTAATATAGCTCAATGATTGTCACACTATATATATATTACCTAATAAGCACTGCGGACCTTCGTTTGTACATGCAATTTCGCCTACATTTGCAAGTTAGGAGGTATCCTATAGAAACATAGGTAAAAGAGGAATAGTGTAATTATTTCCAAAAAATTAATACATTGTTGGAACACTTTTTGGTGCAATGACTACCTCAACTCCCTTGGGCATGACCTCGACCAATTTTAAGTATGTGTCCGCTAGGATTTGGCTCCATTCCTCGATTAAAATCTCTTCCAGAGAGAGCTCTTAGTGGAGGACGTCCTTAACCGGCGACGAATTCGGCATTCTAGCCAGTCACATAAGAGTTCGATAGGATCGAGATCAGGACTGTGAGCAGGCCACTCAACTTTTTCTGTTTTGTTCATCAAACCAGGCCTCGACAGAGCTCAAAGTATGCCATGAGGCCAAGTCATGCCGAAAGAAACACGAGTCTGTTCCGAAGTACTGACACATTGTAGAAAGTGCAGAATCATTTAAAACGTTTGTTTGCCTTTCAGAATTCGAAGTTGAAAACAAATCAATCAAAGTACTCAGCTCTTCCCAGAAGAAACAGCTCATAAAATCTCAGAGGAGCATCCGAATTTAACAGTTGATAGCGCAGTCAGAAAGAAAACGCTTCGAGGACATACGCCATAGTTAGGTCCAACGTGGTTCATCATTCAACATTCTTTTCCAACTCTCTTATTGTCCATGATCGACGTGATTAACTGCAATCTCCTGACAGTAGGTCGAGTATGAGGGGCTTGTGTGCAACCAGTCTGCTATGGTTTCCAATATTATGCAGTTCCCGACGAATGGTACGGATATATATATATATATATATATATATATATATAATGAATTGAACAGATTCCAGAATCTTTCAAGAATAAGCAATTTATTTCCAAGTGTCTAGACGTACATCTTTTCTAGTAGACAGCAGTGTCCCGGGCTAGCGTATAAAGGTGATCTGCGGTTCAGAATTGCTGAGCAAAGATGTTCCTTTGCAAGTTGCATGAGATGTGCATAGGAAGATCTTATTTGGCATAGACAAAGGGCCAGATGATTTCGTGGCTTCCCAGGGATTGCTGAGAGTATGAAAAATATCACTGGGTTCGTGAAAACGGAATTAGGTAATGCCATCCTAAGCATGGCAGGGAAAGAAAATTTACAGGGGATAAACTTAAAATTTTATACCTTTCTCATATATATATATATATATATATATATATATATATAGAGAGAGAGAGAGAGCTACCTCCCGCGTCGGGGTTCCTCTCCAGTAGTGCCGTCAGCCTTTCATCTTTGAATGACATCTGCCTCAGTTGATTTCGGGATGCCCAGACCAGCCATTCCACATAAAGACTATTTGCTTAAGTTCAGCGCTTCGTGTCATAGTAAATTCCAATGAAATTTTAAATTTTGTTAGTTGATCACGTCTGTATATATCCAACCTAATAGGCACTATGAATCTTTATATGTACATGCGATTTCGTCCACAGTTGCATATTAGGTGTACTATTATTTTAGGCAATAGTGTGTACACAACCACACACAGATATGCACTCACTATTATCCGATTAGAAAAAATAAATAATGTGCATTTTTAACTCTTTAGCCAGTATTATCCAACGATGAAACTATAATTAAAAATTATTAAATACATTTTCAATCAATCAGACAAAATCCTTTAAACAGACAAAAAGAAAGGCAATGAAATATTTCTTTACCATTTAACCATTGTTATTTAGAAAGAAAGCTTACCCTCTTTATGCACAAAAGGCACTACGAATCTTTCTTTAGAGGAAACCGTGTGTGCTGGGTTACACTGATTCTCAACAGTTTTCTTTTCAATAAAGGTATTATTTCACGAGGGGAGTAAACAATTCACCCTTAGTCTTCCATTTCAAACCAAAGAATGAGGTTTTAGTCCTCATAAAATAGGTATATACCCCAAATTTAACTTTAAAAAGCAAAGCATTCAGTAGTGGGTGATTTTTTTCTTTTCCACGGTGCGCGGTTTCTACGACAATGTACCTTCTCCAAACCGCAACAGGATATTCCGGTAATAGAATTGTGTGCTTGGCACTTTCCCTAATAGCATGAGTAAAAAGAAACCTGTAGATATATCGTATGAGTTACAGAGGTTACAAATATAAACCCAAACAGGCAAATCAAAGCCAACTCTATAGAGAATACAGGGGTCAGTTACATACGTCAGTATCGATCAGGCTCGACCTCATCAACTATAGAAAGTCTTTCGAAGTTCCCTTTCCATAATGTCAATTTATTGTGTGGCTGAGACATCGCACCATTTAGAGGGGATTCTAAATATACGATGATCTTATTGAACAAAAACATGTTTTTATTGATCTTCAATGTAGCTAAAACTGTTAGATCATAAGATTGATTTCAATTGCATATGGAATGTTCCTGTTATGAGAGTAGAGATGATTCATATTCGTAAACTTTCACATAATTGTGACAGTTTTAGACGCAAACCTTTGGTCACACCTCATATTAGCAGTTTGAATATATAGTAGCTCTATCCGCTGCTACAATGCGCTAATCAATGATAGTTCTTAAAACTGATTAAACAATCTTACGTATTCACTAAACTGTCTTACATATTCAATCACGAATTCCATACCTACCATCGGTTTGAATTTTCAGTGATTTTCCAATAAGTAATAAGGAACTTTGCTGGTATCTAAATTTTTAAAATGATTACAAACCTCGTCAGATACGCACCAATCATAAAAATAATGAAACCATACAAATACATTGCCATACAAATACATTACCGTTATCAGATCTGTAGTCTCGTGCAATAAAGTAGATTTAATAGGCAACTAATTCTTAATCACATTACCCAATATTTAAAAACAAGTTTGTTCCTTTATTAACATTCAGATATATAGGATACTGAACGTAAACTTTAACTTCGTTCACTAGATCGATTTGCAGAACAACTTGCTGGTATCTTCAAATCTATGAGGTTAGGAAGCAACAAAATTGATGCTAAAACATGAACGACAGCAAAAATGACCAGCCAAACGAATAACACAACAAAAAAGTTTCATCTTTCATGAAGAGATTTTCCGACATCAATCCTTCCCACGCATGCTCTCGACCCCGAAGAGCAACCCTGACCGGTCATCTCCGTTGAGCGACAATCTTTCAAGATATAAAGTTCATTCTAACACTGTTATCAGTGTCCTCACTCCATAACGTTATAAGGGTATAAGGTTTCTGGGTATAAGGTTTGAAAATTTGAAGCATGGCATGTTGTAGAATAAAAATGCCATTTCATAGTGGCACACGCTATATACGATAAATACTCACTACTCGTTTAATGCTATTTCTAAAAACTTTTAAGCCTGCCAAGTCCATGTCAGCTCATCTCCGAATGGTTATATAAAAAGAGACAAGTATTTAAAAATCGTAAAATTAATCAAATGGAAAATTTTTCAAACCAGAAAGTCAGACCAGAATTCATAAAGTACAGAAAACTGGAGGCTCTCTCTCCCACTCTTATACATATATTCTGCCCAATCAAAATACTCACGAAATAATCAGTCGTTTAAACACTCCAATGAATTCTTCCCTCTATGATTTGAATCTAACAATATTCTTTCAGACTGAATGTGCTAAATTAAAAGCTTACTGACCACAGACAGCCGTAAATGCTTGTTAGTGTAACAAACGAGATACAATTGGCTGGAATTTGTCTCCGTTGAATCTGGCACAAAATAGAGAGAATGTAAACTTCCTTTGGATGTTCCGCCGGATGATGGCTAGGAGACTAGCATGTGGTAGCCGAATCTATAGGTTCGAGTCCCACCACTGGCATGAATGTTTGTAGCCGTTCGGAATCGGCTTTAAGCAGAGGGTCAAGTCTAAGCCCTCGTCTAGAAAAAATATGATAGTATCGCTCTCGACCAACTAACCAACCTTTGAATGTTCAACAGACACCTTAAATTATCACTTTTTGTATCATTATCCACTGTATCTGGCCAACCCTTACGTTTGCTTTGAGTTAATTCTAATAAGTCTGACTTTTAAACCAGTTAGTTACATTAGTAATTTTAGACTAGCTTACAGACTAATACAACCATGTGGATGTTTTTAAATAACAGACTATTTTACTGAAACTGAAATGTTTCGTTAAGTTACGAAGAACATCATTTAGGGCTGCTGCATAGGCGTAGCGTCTGGGGGGGCACGTGCACCCCCCCCCCCCCAACTTAACTTGAAGAAAATTTAAACGTTAATAGAAGTTCAGTTAAAATCGGAAAATTGTAGAAACTTCTAAGAAAGTTGGTTTTTCGGCTTTTTCAAGCTGTGAAACTGAAGATTCCGATTATGCCTTAAGCCTTAACATAGTTTTTAACAATGAATGGTCCATAGCAAAAATTCGATGCTATATTATTTTCTCATTTTATTTGTAGTACATTTAATTTTCTCATTGTATAACTTTTGAATAATACTCGAACATCAATTCTATTGTTATTCAGTTAAAAAAAATATAAAAAACCCATATCAATTCGAATTTTAAGGACCGCCAGGCAGTCAATACGCGGAGGAGGGTCCTAACTGAATTCAAGTCGTGCCCCCTCCCCCCCATTAAAAAAAAAAAAGAAAAAAAAGTTAGAAGCACGCTACGCTATGGGCTGCTGTGTACTAACACATTGGATTTGCTCACCTCAATGTTAACCAATGGGGAAAATTTGTCCAAGAATTGCCGACTTGGATTTAAAAGGTATTAAACCCTTGGGGCTTTCGTTTTAATAAAATGCAAATAAAGTTTTAAAATTTAAATTATTCGGGGGGAAAATCTAGTATAGTGTGTTTTATACGCTCCTAAATTCCTTTGGTGAACGAAATTTATAAAATGAATCCTGTTGCAAAAAGCAGAAAAGTAAAGGCTATCTTAAAATACCATTTTCATTGGATTATCAGCATTTATGTAACTAAAATAATAGACTAATATTCTCCATAGGTTAACATTGAAGTGAGCGAATCCTATAGGGTTAGTAAAAGCAGCCGTAAGACCTACAAGGTAAATGAGCAAAGTTTCCCAAATGTAAAATTTGAGCGCTAGGAGAAATATTTTACAAGACAAACATAACGGGCCCTACATTTTAAAGCCTGTTTAGAACGGCTGCAAAAACCAATGTCTATTGCAGAATTCGAAACCGCATACTTTGGTACCTAAGATCAGGTGAACGAATGTAGGAAAAAAAAATTCTAATTTTTGTCTTCGAACACGAATAAAAAAGAGAAATAATTATTGCGATAAATGAGTTTTCATGTAAATCTTATATTTTGCTTCTACTATCGGCAGTAATTTAGGGCAGGACTGTCTGGAAATAAAGCACCCTTCGTGAAAATATTTTTTAAGGGAGTGCGAAATTATTTTTTTAATCCCATTATTTTTACGATTTTTATTTAGTCAAAAGTCTTTATATAGAGGTTTGGTTTGGAGCGCTACGGTCAACTTTTTGCTACACGAGGGCTAATTAGACCGGGACCTACAGTTTAAATCCAATTCTGAACGGCTACAAACATTCATGCCAACAGTGGATCTCGAACCCACAGGATCTGAACCAAATGCCAGCGCCCTAGCATTCGGCCATCACCTGGCCTCTGTATATAGATCATTATACACATAAAAAAAATAAAAATAATTTAACGATTTTAATTCAAAATTCGAAAATTTTGAACAGTTTTTGCTATACTGTTGAATCAATCGCTCTATTTGCATGATTTCGTTTTTGTGCACGGGAAAGGTTTTAAAATAATTTGTCTTCGGGATTAACATTTTAAGAAATTTTTTAATCACTTTGAAAGAAGGGGAAAACTTTCTAAAAATCTAGAATTTCAATATAAGTTAAAAATCCTGATGGGGATCTAATGAAATTAGAGCAAATGAAAGCTGTAAAATATTTTATGGGTGCCTTGAAAGGAATTTTAGATATTCTTTTAAAGATGGCAACTCATGAAAAATTACATAATGAAATAAAAACGGCTTACAGAATGGAAAGTGCGGCAGGGTACAGCATAAAAATGTCGCAACTGCCTTAGAAATCGTCGTAGAAACATGCGGTTTAAGTTATTTTGTTCTAAAAGTTCAATAGAATGTTTTACGCAAGATATTTTAATCTTCCTTTTGAATCGAATCCGTTTTAACGGAAATGCGCCGCATTTATGCGTATTACTGAGTGTTTTTATGCGCTTCCTGATATGTAACTACGAGGTTTATTCACGTTCAAACTTATAGGGTTGAGAATCGAGCCTCAAACCCAGGCAACTGCAACTCTGCACGTTAAGAGGTCCAACACGATAGCAATTAAAACGACGGTTTGTCAGGGCTGAACTTATAAATTTTATGAATTATTACAGAGCTAAAAGACCAAAAACTGACCTCAGGCTCTTGCACGGACTGGCGAACTGGTTGAATCGGAATGACAGACCCATGATGATGATAAACAACAACACGAAGCAAACCGGTGGCGGAACACAGAGCCATAGCGCCCGGGACAGAAAATCAGCAGCGGGACATCGTGCGCGCGTGAAAACGACACGAGACAGCAAACAAACGTGCAAACGATGAAGAGACGGAGAGGCACTAAATCGGGGTCAGCATCCTTTCTCCGCTCATCAAGAGGAAGGGGAGAGTCGGACCAATTGGGATGTCGCAAGAGGGGGTTCTCTACCTGGCACGCACCCAAATAGTAGCGTCAGAAAGAGAAAATGATACTCGTAAAAATAAAATATATTGTAAAATTAGTTCGGGGGAGGTGAGATCAACGCGAAAACCCTTCGAATGCAAAGGGAATTGGGGAGGGGGGGGGGGGATATTTGTGTACGAAAAGACAGGCACTAAAACAATAAAACATGGCGATTTTATTTATTTTTTATTTAAATACCTAACACGTACGGTCAATATTTCACAAACGTAAAATTTTAAAAATCAGAACATGTGATCCACCTTAGTCACAACAAACAAAAAGAGCATAACTCTCGATATTCTATTTATGACAAGAGAAAAGGGTTGATGTAAAAAATAGAAAAGGTTCGAAAAAATATCAACACGACTCGTCAACAAAAGAGTCTTGTTTGTTTGTTTGTTTGTTTGTTTTGAGACGGAAAACTAAGTTAGGGGGTATCATGACTTCAATAAAATCTTAGTTGCATTACATGAAGTTATTTGAATTAACTGTAAATAGCTTATTTTAAATAGGAAATTTTCGCGATTATTCGTGTTTTTGGCAATTTGTATACATTCGTGCATTAACTAGCTCAGATAATCGGGAATTCAGTTATCTACAAGTTAAAAAACAAATATTAAGAAAAGAGGAAATCAACCTCTTGGTATAATATTAAAACATTTTTTTAAAAACTGTAGATAAAAATTTAGACTGTAGTTTTCATGCATAACCATTTCAAATTGAATAATTTCCGTTTCAAATTTCCTTAGAAAGCGCTGTGAATTCGAGCAACGATTTTATAACGTTTATAAAATGTGGATAAACTTAATCTTATTTATCTACATTGCGTAACGTTCATATTTAGAACAATTAACTACATCTAACTTACAGTAAACAGCAAATGGTTCCCTAAAAAAGAGCATAATACACTGAACGTTAGAACTTTTTTTTACACGAACACTGTATATTTTAAAATTTGTAAGAAAACACCCAATTTATTCTAATTTTGAACATTCATATCCTGGCTTTCGGCTGCGGAAATGTTAGGGTCTCAATTTTAGGAAGAGAAATTAATCCATGCACACATTGAGCGTAGTTCTCTCTTGTTTGCAAAAACTTCAATGGAGAAAAAAAATCTTAGGGTAACCGAACTTTCATTTCTTAGGCTATGCATAGCAATAACAAAAAAGATGTTAAATTTTCGGGTTTGGATTTTTTTGTTCCCCCCCCCTTTTTTTTAAAGAAACATTTTCACAGATCCTCATAAATTAACCTGAAATCCCCCCCCCTCCCCAGAAACGTGGCATTTTGTAGAACAATAAATGCACAATGCAAAATATTGCGGAACTTCTAGTTTTATAGATAAAATTACTATGCCCTCACCGCATGCTTTATTCTCTTATGCATTAAAAAATATGAGGGTCATTTTTTAAGTAAGAACCGTTTTGTTATGGAGTAAGAGAAACTTTAGTTATGAACGTAAATTGTATCACAAACTAAAATATGAACATTTTTTCACTTTTGAACATAGTCACCATTAACATTTAAACGTTTTTCAAGTCGTGTCACCACCTTTTGGATCCCATCATCAAAGAACTCTCCGCCTGACCGTTAAACCAGTTAGTAAGTTTCTTTCAACATGTCATCATTTTCCAAGCGCTTTCTACCAAGAAAGTTTTGGAAACAGATGAAAGTCTGATGGTGCTAAGTCAGGGCTGTATGGTGGATGATCCAGTAATTCCCCAATGAAAATTGTCCAGTTGCGTCTTTGTTCTTGCCGCAACGCGAGGCCGAGCTTTGTCGTGAAACAGAACGCCGCCGTCGATTTTGACAATTTGCAATGGGAATTACTGGATCATCCACCATACAGACCTGACTTAGCACCATCAGACTTTCATCTGTTTCCAAAACTTTCTTGGTAGAAAGCGCTTGGAAAATGATGACATGTTGAAAGAAACTGTTACTAACTGGTTTAACGGTCAGGCGGAGAGTTCTTTGATGATGGGATCCAAAAGGTGGTGACACGACTTGAAAAACGTTTAAATGTTAATGGTGACTATGTTGAAAAGTGAAAAAATGTTCATATTTTAGTTTGTGATACAATTTACGTTCATAACTAAAGTTTCTCTTACTCCATTACAAAACGGTTCTTACTTACAAAATGACCCTCGTACGATGGAATTGCGTTTAATTTTACTCACTTTTTATTTATCTATTATTGTTATTTATTTCATTTTTTTTTCGGGGGGGGGGGGGTGAAGTGTAAAATAGTAAAGAATAGTTTGTAAATTTTTTAAACTAAAAAATTTATTCAGTTCAATATTTTGGGCTTATTTCTAGGGGGCTTCCTGTCGGTTTGATTTTACTAAGCCATAATTATTACCAAAGAATATCTTAATTTAGACATCACTGAATGTTACTGCTGAAGAATATCTTAAATTAAGCATCATTTAAGTCATCTTTTAGTGTTTGTTCCTATAGGCGAGGCCAGTCTATGATACAGTCGTAACGCATGAAAAAAAAAGGGGACAGATTCGTACTGGGCTTGGGGAAGAATTCATTCAAATTCAACCATTTTATCACCCAAACTAGAAGCTCGCCCATATTTAAACAGCACAGAATGTAACACAAACGAGGGAAATCTTTCGTATGCTATTACCATTTAAATGGTAACAGCATCCTCAGGTTAGTTGACATTTGCATTTCAGATGGCTTCGGGCACGGTTCGTGTTACAAAAATCCATTCGAAATGCTATAAACCAAAATTTTTAGGGTAACGGCTTCTGCAAACTGACTCATTTTACAGAAAACTATCGATTGTGACCCACTTTTAGCGTTCGTATTATGCATATTTATTGTTTGTTTAGAAAAAAATTTAATTTATAAGATATTAAGAAAATATTCAAATTTAATTTATTTTAACAAGAAATCAGTGAATGCATCTATAAAAGTTGAAATATAATAAAGATATGTGGACAAGAACATTTGACAGAGGTATTATACAACAAAATTATCGGTGCCTTTCCTGAATATAAATTTTAAAAGAAAATTTCCATTATATGTAAAACTATAAAAATTATAAGTATATTGGAATAATTATTCTGACGACACTTTTGAATTATTACTATGCTAATAAATATTATGATATTTTGGTATCAATATGCTAATTTTTATCTAAAATAATGTTAAAGACTATAAAGTTATGTATCAGCTTTATGCACATATATGTTCTCTCTCTCTCTCTCTCTCTCTCTCTTATATATATGTGTGTGTGCTTATCACACATAATATTCTAATTTATTATCTATTATAAAAAGTTTCATGATAAGAAAGCTAAGATTAGGTTAATTACTACACCAGACTATATTCTAAATGTTTCCATTCAAAAGTAAAGTTTTTTTTTCAGTTATGTTATGCAAAAAAAGAGTATTACTCATTCCTTAGCTTAAACTCATACCATAACTTACTTTGCCCTATATTTTTACTAGCCCCTTTGAAACTCTTCGTAATTTTTACATTTACCCTCAGGTGAGCTCAACAGCTAAAATTGATCAGTGAGAAAATAGACAGCATAGCAGTTTTAGACTAGAGGGCATTTCCTAAGAAAACAATGCCGAAGTTAGATATTTGCTGATCAAATGACAATCCTTACCACAGAAAGGGTCCACTTCGAGAATTTGGGTTATGAAATGACGTATAATTGCGTTTTTACATTTACTCACTTCAAAGAAACACGTGAGGAACGGAAACCTCCGTTATCTCTCTCATAATAATGGCTTAATGTGTTTTATACACGGTGACTACTGAAAGACTGGACGGTTTGAAAAGTAGGTCTTAACTGGTTCATTTTAAATCCTTTTATTTTTCCCCCCCAGGTTACAGAGCATCCCTTGGATATTAAAATGACTACGTATAATGTTTGGCAACGAGTAAAAGTCATTGGGTTTTTATTTCTCAGTGAAAGATCAATTCTTGAAACTCGAAGAAAATACCAGAAACATTTTAATGTCAGTATCTTATAGCGATAACATGATTCGAAATCTAATCGTCCGGTTTATGGTAAGTGTCCACTTGAAAGAAAATCTCGTGATTAGTCTCAGGGTGTTGTCCATTTGAGATCACTTACGCTCTCGAGTCAGTTCCGTAAGACTCGACAGTTACTGCAGTCTCGTGACCAGGTCGACACGAAATTTCGTGTCGACTTGAGAATCAACTCGCAGTCAGTTGTGTGATTTGATCGCAATTTGTTTATTTTTATCTTTTCTTTCTAAATGGATTCGCGTCAGGCCCTAGCTTTTATAATTGTGTATAAAATTGTGAAAAAGCGGAAAGTGAAAAAAAAAAAAAAAAGGAGTGTTGGGTAAGAAAATGGGCGGACTGACGAACTGAATTCGGAGCTTGTTCAACACTCGTAAATGAGTTGTGGTTGGAAGATGCACACCAGTTCAGAAAATTTATTCGGATTTCTGCAGTGCAGTTTGAACTGCTTCTAAATTTAATAAAACACCAGATTGTCAAGCAAGATACAAAATTACATGATGCAATTCCTGTTCATGACAAATTAACGGTCACACTTCGTTTTTTGGTTTCAGGTAAGCATCTTCAAGCACAGTAGACTCCCGCTACATATTTTAGCCATTTTTTTTTATGAATACATGTTTTCCCTTCAGCTTAATCTATATACAGTGGCTCCCAAAAGCGTTCGTACACTTACGAATTTCAATGAAATAGGGGTCTATCCATTAATTAAAATGAATATTTCAGAATGGGTATTTAATAATAAGATCTATAATCTATTCTTCACAAAACTTCATGAAATATTTTGAAAACATAGTAAAAGTTTATTTTTAAGAAACCAGTAATCGAAAAGTAACAAAAACTTTATCTCACAAAAGTCATCGTACACTGAAATATTTTCGGATAAATTCATAATTAAAATTATCGTCTGGCGCTTTATTTTTATTTTAGAATTGTGGTGGCATTTAAAATTTCGTTTGGCTTTAATTTTTGCTTGCCTACTCCGTAATATTCCATTTATTATTTAAAAATGGCTCATAGTCGTAAAGAAACAACAAACAGCATTCGAAAATTGATTATTTTTCATCATAATAGTGGTAAATCAGTTCGGAATATTGCTAAATTACTTAATTTATCCCATTCTACTGTGCAGTATGTGAAAAAACGCTTTAAAGAAGAAAATTGGATCGAAAACAAGGTAAGAAAAGGCCGTCCGGCAAAGTTAACAAAACGTGATCAGAGATTTATAATTAGAAAATTTGAAAAATTCACGTTTGAGTGCTGTAAAAGTTTCTGCAGAATTCAATGAAACATTTTCTACTTCAATTTCACCTGAAATTTTTTGACGAGTTCTCAGAACAGCTGGATTACATGCCCATAGAAAATTTTTTTATGAGTGAGAAAAACAGAAAGTTTAGGCTTCCCTTCGCATTATCAATGATAAATAAGCCCCCAAACCTATTGGAATAATGTCTTATTTGCCGATGAACATTTTTGGTGCTGATGGGCGTATAATTGTATGGAGAAGAAAAAAATGAGGAACTTAATCCCAAGAACTTAGTAGGAACAGTTAAGCATGCCGGTGGAGGTATCCTTGTGTGGGGGTGCCTGTCAGCATCAGGACTAGGAAATTTGGTATTTATTGACGGCATAATGAATCATGCTGTTTTTATAAATATTTTAAGAGACAATTTAAAATTATCAGCTCAAAATTTGGGTATTGAAAACAATTTTGTTTTTTATCAAGATAACGATCCTATACTCAGGGCTCTCAATGTTCGCCTCTGGTGTCTCTATAATTGTCCACAGGTTTTGAAAACACCACCTCAATCGCCAGATTTAAACCCAATAGAACATATTTGGAGAGAACTGGAGGTTCGAGTACGAAAACACGACATTCACACGAAAAGCGAACTAAAAACAATTATGATGGAAGAATGGATGAACATTGATGCAAAAATTACAAAAGAACTAAAGAAATCTATTCCCAGACGTTTAAAAGCTGTTGTGGATGCTAAAGGATATCCTACTAAATATTAATTTAACGAAAAATTAGAATATTTACTAATATGTAGAGATTTTTTACAAGTGTACGATGACTTTTGTGAGATAAAGTTTTTGTTACTTGTGGATTATTGGTTTCTTAAAAATAAAGTTTTACTATGTTTTCAAAATATTTCATGTAGTTTTGTTAAGAATAGATTATAGATCTTATTAAATACCCATTCTGAAATATTTATTTTAATCAATGGATAGACCCCTATTTCATTGAAAATCGTAAGTGTACGAACACTTTTGGGAGCCACTGTATATAAAACAGTTCCGTAACTGACTCACTGACATACAACGCACAGACCAAACAGCTGGACCTAAAGGGCTGAAATTTTTCATGGCGATTCTTCGTATGGTGTAGGGGTGCAACAAGAAAGATTTTTGAAAAATTCTTCTTAGATTTTTTAAAATTAAATTTTTAAACTGTTTTTGTAACTTTTAAGTTTGCATTTAAAATAATAATTTGAGGGTTATAAAATTTACATCACGAGAAATATCAAAAATTCATTTAAAATGAAATCTTTTTGGATTTTTTACCTCGATTTTCTGATTTTTGGTGAATTTTTAAAGATTAATTTTTAGAATTTAATTTATTAAATACCGATCACGTGATTTCTTTTTCTGGTAGTTTAAATTAATTTATCGTCACGTGCATAACAACTAAATAGACAAAAAAATAAATATACCTTACAGTTTTTTTTAAAATATATATATATATATATATATATATATATATATATATAGTGGACGCTCGTTAATTCGAACTCAAAGGTTCTCAGACAAAAAGTTCGAATTATCCGATGTTAAGAGAAAATATATTATACTATGTTATCTAAAGTTAAACATATTAAAAAGCAATACAGACTTACTTTAATCATAAAATGAAGCAGAAGATATGCAGTATAAAGTAAACTTTTATTAAAAATATGAATTCCACTTTGGGGAAAACTGTAAAATGGATGTTTGGTTCTGTTTATGATGCCTACATTGTTCAGCCAGCTTCTCGATTTGAAGCTGGCCATTTCAATTCATTTTCAGAGGAAGGTTCCATCTGAATAAATGCTTTTCAGAGTTTTAATAGAGACCATTATGGCTTTGTCCATTATGGCCGCATTAAAAATATCTTTCGGCAGGTAAGTAGAGAAAAGCCCTGGCAGTTTCCTACCGAAATTAGTGCATACGTCTTCGTTTACATCAGAGCTTTGGCCACATACAGTTTGATAAGAAATATTTTACCTTGACATAAATCCAGAAAGCCATCCATCACTGCATTTAAAATCTTCAATACCCATTCGACTTGCCAATTCATCAGCCTTCGTCAGCACTAGAGGTCCATTTATCGGAAAATTTCGAGATCTGACATCCTGGAACCATAGCAGTAGAGCTTTTTCTAGAACTTCTTGGGACGCATTTCCCATGCGTTTCCTTCCTCTAGCAAATTTTGATTTTTCCCCTGAATCTAAAATTGACTCCTTGTTTTTCAAGTTAGTTGACAAGGCATATATTTTTAATTCCATAGTCTGCTGCTAACTTTGTTTTACATTCGCCATTCTCTACTTTCTTTAAAATTTCTACCTTTGTCTCCAAAGTTAGGGTTTTGTACTTTCCACGTGTAGACATCCTGAATTTTTACACGTTCACGCCACACAATGAGGAAGAAAAACTAGACCACATTAACTTGTCTGCACTGCAGTTATAACTGACGCAGCTCCCTAGAATCTGTAGTAAAGACTAGTTTTTCTGAAATTCTAAGAAAATCGATCCAAATAAAGGAAAATTGCTTTTTCCGTTTAGCACTAATAAAAAGGACAATAGCTACTAACGTTTAGCGGACATGCAATAGTGTAGGAATGCAGGCATGTGCCTCTTTACACAGAAAAGAAACTTTGACACACAAAATAATAAATACACTGTATTTTCTCCATTATACGAGGAAAATTTTTTTTTGTGAAATTTTTAGTTCGAATTAACCGAAGTCATAAAAATTTAGTTCGAATTAATGAGATATTTTTTACATTAACTCCAATACAAGTTTTTTGGGGCATTTGGATTAGTTCGAATTAACCGAAAGTTCGAATTAACCGAGTTCGAATTAACGAGCGTCCACTGTATATATATATTACATCAATTGTATACATTGATCGTCGTATTTATTATCTATACTTATATATAAAGAGAGAGCAATTTTGTACGTGGAAGGTAATCTCCAGAACCACTGCACCTATTTGAAAAATTCTTTCACTGTTTGAAAGGTACATTATTCCAGATGGACATAGGCTATATATTATGTATATCTGATCAGTAGAAATAAAGTTAGGGGCTTAATCCTAACAATCTCCATTGTTACCGCTACTGTCCTCTACCGCTTTTTGTGCCGAAGTCTTCAACGATCCTTAGCGTGGTGCTATCGCGGTGGGCTTCTGTTCTGACGATATTGGTTCGAACCTAGCCGTTCTCCGGCACGCCTTTTTTTTTATAAAAAAGTTAACTTTAATTATTAACTAACGTAATATTAATTTGAATATTATTTTAGGAATATTATTTAAAAAAACATTCTTTACTTAAAAATGCAAAAATAAAAAAAGGATTTTACACTGCTGGCTATTGTAAATGCAACACCCTGAAGGAAACATGCAAATAACATGAAATTTACAACATGCATTAGCGGAGGTGAGATATACAAAGGATTAGAATTTCAGGGCAGACGCACATCACGCGCGCATGTGGCGCTACTTCAAAGCGCTATTTAAGGCTTGGAGATTTCGACGATTTCAAGTTCGGCAATTGTGTTTTTCTTGTGGTTTTTAAAAAAAAAAAAAACGATCAATTATGCCTCGTCGAAAACAGCAATCATCTTTTGATCAAGTCTCCGAGTTCGACAGAGGAAGGATAGTGGCCTACCGAGATTGTGGATTATCTTTCAGGGAAATCGGTAGTCGTGTTGGACGAAACCAAACAACTGTAATGCGGATATGTGATCGTTGGATGCAGGAGGGTACGACGGACCGGCGTGTTCGATCGCATTCACCTCAGCGCACCACTTCACGTGATGACAGGCAAATTGTGCGCATGGCAGTGACGGATCGCTCAGTCACATCACGAACCATAGCACAGCACATGCAGTCTGTAACGCATCATCCAGTGTCTGCGCGTACCATTCGACGTCGTTTACAGCAGAGTGGTCTGTCCGCAAGACGTCCATTGCTTTGTCTACCCTTGACGCAGAACCACAGACTTCTCCGCCGCAAATTGTACGATGACAGAAGGATGTGGACGGCAGAATGGAATGAAATTGTCTTTACTGACGAGTCACGCTTCTGTCTGCAACACCACGATGGTCGCATTCGAGTCTGGAGACACCGTGAAGAGAGGATGCTGAACAGCTGCGTTATGCACCGCCACACTGGTCCTGCACCGGGTATTATGGTATGGGGCGGTAATGGATATCACTCTCGCACACCTCTAGTACGCATTGCCGGTACTTTAAACAGCCAGCGCTACATCTCTGAGGTGTTGGAGCCAGTTGTCCTCCTTTACATTCAGGGCTTGCCCACAGCCATATTTCAACAGGATGATACGCGACCACACGTGGCACGCATTGTCCAACGGTTCTTCGTCAATCGCCAGATTGAATTGCTTCCCTGGCCGCTTCGCTCTCCGGATCTTTCGCCGATAGAAAGCATGTGGTCCATGGTTGCTCTACGATTGACCCAGATTCCATCCCCAGCTGCCAAAGCAGATCAACTTTGGCAACGTGTGGAAGCTGCTTGGTCTGCTGTATCCCAAGAACTCATCCAAAGTCTCTTTGAATCAATGCCGAGGCGTGTGGCAGTGGTGATCTCCAACAATGGCGGCTATTCTGGCTACTGATTTTGGAAGGAACCACACTTCACAGAAGTCTATAAATTTAATCATTTGATACTTGGTCAACATGTTATCTACAAAATAAATTTTGTTGTGATATCTCTTGTCTTTCTTGGTGTTGCAATTTGGGTGGCCAGCAGTGTATTTCATCTCTTAACTTCTCTCTTTTACAAAATTAACTTTAATTAAAAACTAACGTAATATTAATTTGAATACTATTTTATTTGCTTAAAATAATTTTAAAAACATTCTTTTTTTAAAATCCTTTTTTATTTTTGAATAAAACTACGGTCTCAAGCACACCTCTTTCTTTTATAAAATTCTTTAATTAATAAATAACGTAATATTACTTCGAATATTATTTTAGGTGCTTAAAATAATTTTTAAAAAATTCTTTACTTAAAATCCTTTTTTATTTTTGTATTTTTATTTCATCTCTTATTCTAATTTTGGGATACCAATGTGTATCTATACTTCTTTTATATTATATAAAGAGAGAGAGCAGATTTTGTATGTGGAGGGTAATGTACAACTTTTGTACATTAAAATGTACCTTACATATTTTCCTTTGTCACCCGCAGTCAAGTAACCATAGCAACACCCTTTAGCTTACGGGGTCCGTTTTTCGAAATCGCTCTTTACAACGGGAAAATGTTATCTACTTCCTATCCCCATTTTACGTGGGGGACATTCAGCATGGGGGGTCAGGGGAAAGAGTGGTTAATTGCTTTCTTACTATTAAAGAAGTATTTCAATAGTAGTTCATCGGCACTCCGTGCCTCTTTCATCTCTCAAAAGGCTGAAAATGGATGAACCGCGGATGAACAGCCCTTCTGATGTCTCTCGCCTGTAAAGAAATAGCCTCTAGCTAGAGCGACAAAAGATTATTATTCAGTCCTTTTCGGCAAGATTCACCCTCCGTTCCTAGAATGTCAGCCAATTGTTCTTTGGGGGCAAAGACGTTAGGAAAGTCACAAAGAAGTGGAATTATAGACTATATCTCTGCCGACATCAAACCGTATTTTTCGAGAGTATGTGCTTCGGATATATGCTATCCCACCCCGTAAGGAAAAGGTTTAATATTTTTAAGATTCAAGTAGAGGAGGTATTGATAAATACGAAAAGGATTTTTGAAACTGGCAACGTTAAAGGGTTCATTGAAGAAAACTACATTTGGAAGTACGCTTTTTATTGGACATTTAATGTAAAAAAAGGTTTACAATTTATTGGCTATCAACTGGAAATTTATTGGTATAATATTTTGCTCAACCCGGACAAAGTCGGGACGGGCCGCTAGTAAATATATATATTTAATTATTTTGGCATTAATTGCATACATTGACCGTTGTATTTAATTTGAATGTACTCCGTTGCGAAGTGCGGGTTTTCAGCTAGTTTTATTATAAATACTACAAACTGCATACGCAGATCCAAGTTTTTGACCTAATAAAATAGGGTTAACAAAACAAAACTTTGTGACTGTACCATAAAAGTCAAAATTTATTTATTGTACAGCACTACAAAACATAGCTGTAACAGACTCACAAATAAACGAATAATACGCTAAAAGTACGAACTAACAACGTACGAACAAAAGTACGAACTGAAGGGAAGGAAACAAAAGAAAATGACCATCACAGCTTTTAAATTTTGTCGCAAATTCTTCGAACACGCTGATATTTTTATCGCGATTCCTGTATAATTTATGTTTCATGTTTCATAAAAACTCCTATTCCTCATAAAGATGGATTAACTCCAACACTTCATCACCAGTTCACTCTCTTTTATCTGGCACAACCTTCTTTTCGCTCATTTTGAAAAATTATTTACCTATTTATATTTATTGCAAAATAAAAATAAAAATTAAATTAAAAGAATGAAATCAAGTCTCAGCTCTGACAAAAATCTTCCAACAATGACGGAAGACTGGAGAATAAGTTACGAGAGCAGGAATGAGCATGTCCACTTGTGACAGGCGCAGTCTCTGATACTTGCACCCGCTTGTCTCCGAAACTGCTCTCAGGGCCTTATCCATTTGTGAGTCTAGTCTCGAGACTTTTGTCACAAGGGGACACTTAGCTTTAAAAGAACTGGATCAGTCGGCGATCTTCCGGGAAGAGGTCCCAAGCGCAGTGTGCGCACTGACACAGCAGTGGAACCTGTACGGCAGAGTGTCCTTGGGGATCCATCTGCCTCTACCCATTGTAACAGACCCGCTGCCCGGACCAACAATAGCCCATCCAGTGTCGCAGATAGTCAAACGAAGGACCCCACACGAGCAACGAGAGAATAAGCGTGCGCTAAAAAGGCGATGCCAGACAAGAATAATGGGTCATATTCCAGGGACGAGATGTTCTCTTGCTACGGGAAATCAGAACTGGAGAAATATGACAGATTCCCCGATTGCACTGGCTGATGGCAAGATAGGGATTCCACAGAATCTTCAGTGTTAAGAGCCGACTGCTGGCTTTGGAAGCGGAACCCAAAAGGTTTGCCATCAATTAACGCCCCACATACCAATGGCGAAAGACGAGTCACCTGTTCTTAGAACATCACTGGTTCAGTGACCAACAAGACCAGGAGACGCCGTATTTCTTCCCTTAAAATCGAGGAGGTTAACTTGAGATTGATTCTCGGAAGAGAAACTAAGAGAACTGCAGAGTGCAGACGGTCATCTTTGAGTGACGTGGAATCCACTAGTTATCCACAGAACCTTACTCCAGAGTTCGATTGAGAACCGTGAGACGAAAGAGAACGGTGTTCCCGCAGAGACGTACGCCCGTCGACTACGAGTTTGAAATTCGACCCGTACCTATCACCAATCTGCCCCGTACGGTACATAACCTTCTGTAGATAGTTTTTCTTGTAAATAAATATAATCAATTGGTAGTGACAAGACTCGGAAACTTCAATATTAGTCTGAGTAATCAGGCTGCCCGCCGAATTACTACGACGTCACACCGTCGTCGTTCTGCTCAACTAGACATCGCCAGGACATCGCTTCAGAAGATTCTGAAACTGGATTTAAAAATGTTTCCATACAAGATATAAATGGTCCAAGCTTTACTGCGCCAAGATACTCAGCAGCGCCTGCAGTACGCCATTCTATTTCAATACCTAGCCAGAGATAACTTTTTAAACAACTTGGAAATGAGTGATCCGGCCCATTTTCGTTTAAACGGGTACATACAAAACTGCAGAAACTGTATCAACAAACAAAATTGCAGAATATGGGGTACTGAGAATCCCAGGGAATTACATCCCCCAAAATGCACTGTTTGGTGCGATGCTATGGCTGAAACAGTTATCAGCCCCTATTTCTTTGAAAATGAGGAAGGTCAGGTAGATAGAATTAACGGGGCCTTGCACTGGACAATGCTTTAAAATTGTTTACTCCCAGCGGGGAAGATAATCAGGAGGTATGGTTCTAACAGGATGGAGCTACTGCGCACACTACCAGAGCGACGATGGACCTCCTGAGAACTTTTCAGTGAACGAATAACTTCACACACCAAAAAAAAGGAGCTGAATTTGTTTGGCCTCCGCGTTCACCTGATTTGACGGCACCAGACTTCATTTTGTGGGGCTGCTTCAAAGAACGGGTTTACATAAATAAACCTCAAACAGTTCAAGAACTTAAGGAGAACATTCGACCCAAAATCCGACGTATGGTTATGGAAAATGCTGTGGATAGAACCTGTATTTGTGAGCAGGAAAATGGTGGTCATTTGAGGGATGTTTTTAACACATACTATAAATTCATTAATTGTATTTCTAAATAAAGTAATAAAAATTTTTAAAAACGGGTTTGTAAAAGTTATTTTAGTTTTAGAACTATGTCTTTAAAATATTTATTACTTTCACTAACAACATTTTGCAGTTTGATTTTATTTAATTTAAAAGTTCATTCAGTATTTCAGTGGCCACTCAGTATATGAAAATGTGTAATTATTATTGAAGTTTGACCACTTCTGCTCTACGACTACAATTTTACGATGTGATTAAAAGTACAAATATTTTAAACCTCACACACTCATATTATATAGATACATATATATTTTGTATGTATGTATATGAAATGAATAAAACCTTATAAAACCAAAATTAATATTTACGAATATTAGGACATTATAGCTAAAATACGAAATGAGTTACCACCTTGAGCAATGTTTTAACAGTTTACAAATCAGGCGGTGAAAGGCAAAGTGGTGTAAGTCACATTTTCAACTTTTTTTACTTGAGGGCAAAAATGTAATCTCCATGTTCAATTTATAGTGGAATTGAAAATTATTTGCAATATTATAATAATTATTATGAATTATAGTTTGTTCAATTTATACTGCAATTTTTTGTACTTTTTGCAGTAAAACTCTTTTGACTTACACCACTTTGCCTTTCACCGCCTCAAATGTTTATTACGTACAAAAGAATTGTGCACAGAGCTTGCACATGACTTGAAAAAGTAGAAATCAAATTGACCTCAGCCCTAAAACTGGAGTCAGTTTTTAAAACAATGACAGTCAAAATTTTCAAAAGAACAAACACTATTTTAAATCGCAAATCCATCAAACATAAGCTCAGGTGAAGTTACAATATTAATTTACTAAATGAGGCTATAAAAATTATTTTTCTTTATGTTAATCTATTTAAGAAAAGACGCAATTATCAGGACTTCAAAAATTTTATGTCTAAATATGCTTTGGACATGTAAACAAACATTTTTTGGGCATGTATTTTTTCTTTGGGACACCTGACACACAAAAATTGCAAATCAGTTATGAAATTTGATCAATTTCAGTATCTGGTTGCTGCAAAAATAGAAGTTTCCTTAAATAAAAAAAGAGGGCCACAGTAAGAAATATTTTATAGCTTTTGTCTTCCTGTATAGTCATGAATAAAATTAATCTATTATGAGGGCTTGTATTACAGCCTTCATAGGCAATAAATACCCAAAAGACAATGGCCAAAAGTGTCCACCAAAAATACTTTTGATGAAAACATACTTCAAATTGGCCAATCTGCTGATAAGAATTGTGAGGAAGAATTTCTAGTAGTATAATTAAAAACTCATATCAAGAAAATAATTATACCTTATATCTACTACAGTAATAACCTATATGCCTGTATTTATCCATTGAATATATAATTACGTCAATAACATTATGCAAAATTTTTAATTAGTTTGCAAAAAATAATGTTCATGAAGTAAAAAACAAAAAAAGCTGGCAAACAAAATTTGTGGGACATGTTTTCATATTGTCACATGCCCTACTGATCACATTTCCAAACTGAAAATTTCCAAACTTTATATTTAGATCTTTAATATAACCAAAAATATCTTTAAAGTCATATGCTTTTAACTAATCAGATATTAACTTATAGGGAAATTTTAAATGCTGTTAGAATAAATAATATATATGATACTAAATACTGTTTTAAAAGCACTGAAATTCTAAAACAAAGTAATTTTATACTACCAGTTGTAATATAAGCATTTATACTGGTTAAAGTTGTTGATAGCTATATAATTTACAATACATGTCCGCCATCACATCTATTTACAGATTTCATTTATGACATCAAAGAATAGATCTACCTTGTAATGCTAGTCATACTCAACCAATTTTTCTAACAAAAACCTGATGAACAACTGTCTGCTCACAGGACTTGGTCCCTTATTTAAAATAAGGTCACATAATGTGCACACATGCTTTCTACATATCAAGCCTTTAAGAGGGCAGTACTCTTATTCGCAAGATATTAAAACTGTAACTCTTTGAAAGGGAATAGAAGTTTCATAAAACTAATTCTATACCTATAAATTTTATACATACACATACACACACACATAGTTGATTGATGTATTTAAAATATTTTCTATTTGGTTCCAACTGAAATCTGTTAGATCATCTAAAATAATTCGTGTTTTAATAAATGACCAAACTAATTTTGTTACTTTTGAAATTCAGATAGCCAAATGCTCATTTATGAAATGTAAGACAAAAGTTTTGATGATGAGAATAAGGAAAATTCCTCCTGAGATTCAGAGAATATGAAATGACTCAACCAATTAAAAAGGTAAAAGAGACTGATGATTTAGTCAATGAAAAACAAAATTTCATTTAAAAAAAATTATGAATAACGATTGTTTACTTTGAAAAGGTTGAAACGGCCAAATGTAGGAGTGTGCAGATCTGAATGATATCCAAGCAAAATTCTGTTGATATTTTAATCAAAATGGATAATTAGGAATATATACTCAACCAATTGATAACTACACCACTGATATGTTTGTTATTTTGTTTAACAGATAATTTTATTAAATTAAATAATAAAATTATTAATATAAATCACCAAAGTTTGATATATACTGTTCAAAAGAAGTTGCTGCTTTTTACAGACTTTAATCAAAGAGCCTTGAATTTTTAGTATCAACTTTAAATAGAGAACCCTACTATGTATGTATGTATACATGTATACAGTATGCCCACTAAAGTCCCTTCCCACCCCCTTAACTTCGGAACGGCTGCTGCTATATTCATAAAAGTGGTGGCTAGGTATAGTAAAGTAGCCATGCGCTACTGAATGAAACCATCTACCGCACCACCTGGTGGAAAACTGCGGAGTTAGCATTCCTATCTCGAAAACGGAACAAGATAAGGGAAAAAAAGTGATCTACAAAGTTGTAGAAAATCATCGATTTAGTACAAAAAGATACCTTGTGGACATTAATGCAAAGAATAGAACGGTTAAAAAGCGCATTCGTTTTTTCATGATTTCCTACACTGTGGCGTCACGAAACTTAAAAGGAGAAATGATTATCTTTCGGGCAAAACACGACACTGCAATATGCACAGTGGTATATCGCTTTTGATCCCCAATCAAAAGGACCGCGGTTCAAACCTCGAGGGTTTCATCCTTGTACTGACTGTCTTTATAAACAGAGTAGACAATACGAAGATCCTGTAAAATAGTGTTGCATCAACTCGATGCAACTTGCACTTGGTGTTCGAAATTTTTGCAGTATGCAACTACGTAAGAAACATCACACCTGTTCACCTGAGACAGCTGTAAAAGAGATATCATCTTGGGGTTGTAGTATGTTGATGCTCGTGGTCATGGCTGAGTATTCCAAAGCTGAGATCTCCAGTGAAGCAGTACCTCATCAAGGAATTCGGGGACCAAATAATTGGGTATGGCGGTTTCGAAGAGTGGCCTCCACATTCGCCTGATCCTTTCCACTGGACTTTTTCCTATGGGGATACCTGAAAAAGCAGGTGTATGCGACCCCTCCACAAACATTGCAGGACCTTAAACGATGAATTACAGACGCTTGTGCCAACGTGAGATTCAAACGAGGATCCAAATTGGGAAGGGACTTTAGTGGGCATACTAATAAAAATGTAAAGGGGATAATGATATTGACATTTCTGCCTGTGCATGAAAATATTTTCACAACTGCAGCCAAATATTGGCAAATTTAATGCTAGTAAAGAAGTAAATTATTTTTTAAACATTTTAATTTTAAATTAAATAAAATCAAACTGCAAAATGTTGTTAGTGAAAGTAATAAATATTTTAAAGACATAGTTATAAAATCATCATACCCTTATGAGTCAAAATAAAGTAGCATTTAAAAAAAGTTATATCCACTCTGAATGATGCTATTCATAATACCATTCAATGCTCAGCATCATGATTTGGAGGTTCTATGGAAAAACTAATCCATTGCTCCTTTAGTGAAAGAATAATGATCCATTTCCTCTTTATAGAGGAATTTTTAGCTGCAATGCATCAACTTATAGTATTATAAATAAATTTTAAGGTGTTTCATTTCTTATGATTTGGGTTGCATGTAACTCCTTTATTTAATTTATATCCATGTCCAGTATAGTATAAATACAATACAGTATGACTGTCATCTGCAAAAAAGGAATTCTACAACACCATATGATGTAAAAGATAAAACAAAGCTTCGAGGAAGTATTTTTTTCACTAATCACATTACAGTTTTCTACCACAAGAAATACCCAATAGACATAATCCCTCTCTATGGCATGATCCCAGTACACCTGTTTGTCTTGTTTAAGAACATTCTCCTGCTGATATAAATGTTATCACTTTCACATCAAACAGGCATCTAGCATCTCAGGAAAGACTAAAAAAAAAAAAAAAAAAAAAAAAAAAAAAGGACAATTGTATAAACAGTAACTCATAACCAACTGGGGATTTCTCTAATAGTTAAGAACACAAATGCATGGAAAATGCAATTTCCAAAAAGCTTTGGAAAAAGGAACAATAACCTTTTGAAGAAATATAAGATATTTTCCTACTTGTCACAAATATACTCAGACAATTTGTCAAAGTTTGTTTTTGCAGCTTATCTCTATACCTGTGCTTGAATAAAGTCAACTTGCAAGTTGACATGTTAAGGTTAAATGACTATGTTTAGCTTTTATATAAAATGTCTATCTTCATGATCATTGGTAAAGCAACCTTCTGGCAGAAGACTGTAACGAAATCCATTACTTTTTCCATCCATCTCCTCCAACAGCCCAAATACAAAATATTCCTAATTCTCCAACAATATTAGCCAGTCTGTCACCACTAAGCTTTCTAACAATTCCACGCTACATACAGTCATTTAGATTCAACCTTTATGATATTATGACACAATAACTTTAACCCAGCTGAAAAAAAGCTTACTTCACCCAGTTAGCTTAATATAACTTTTTACCTTTTACCCAAATAATTAAAAAACTTATATAAATATTTACCCTTTTCCCTCAAAATCAGCTCTGCCAAGAAATAACAGCTTTGCTGACTTTGGAAGTGAAATCTAATGTTTATCATCAGTTTTTTTATCATTAAGTGTTTATATACAAGTGGAAAGTTAAGAAAAGTTAAGCATATAAATTTTCACTAAATGAGAAATAAATCATAGTAGGTATATAAAATATTTAAAAAGGTGCAAGTAGTCATAAGGTACAAAAATTAGAACATAACTAAATATTAACTAAATTAACTGATTACCTAAAACCATACTTTTGTCCAATTGAAAAGCAGCAATCCAAGGCTCATACAGAGAAGCAAATAAAAGAAAGCAATTTAAGTTGTTAGACTTAAGAGGATGGCAGAAAAAAAAAGTGAATGCAAAGAATATACCTTTAAGAATAATCAAGATCTTGCCTTTTTAAACTGATATTTCCACATTATGTGACTGTTGCTAAAAACTTTTAAATTGATTCAGGGTAAATATCAAAATTCATGAAAATGTTACTAATGAGAAACTTCAAGCTGTTATTACTGCATAGGTCATGAAAAAAAAATTAAAAAATTCATTCATTTGTTAGGGTTCAGATTATTAATGAATAGAACTTTGTTTTGCTTAGTATAAATAATAAACGTGCTAAGCCCAAGCCTAACACACAAGTGTTTTCCTCAGAACAAAAGACTGACAGGGTTCTCTGCCATCAAAGAACACTGTAGCTGAACAAGAGAATATTTTAATGGACGTGGCATTCTGATATTTTGCAAGAATATTGTCTAAATCCCCCCCCCCCAAACAACCATAATTTTAGGATATAATTGTTAAAATGAATATATGCTAAAATAGCTGTAATGAACTAAAAATGTTTAAAACCGAATAATCATATAAATATAGCTAAGTTTCAGGAATAATATTCTCCCTTAAAAGTATCATGTGCAAGAATGAGATAACAATTAAAGCTCAATATATATATTACAGAAATTATTGAATCTATTTAATATTTTTGACAATGATACACTACAACCATTTTTTTATATGCCTGGTTCTAAAATTTATTATAATACTCATAGACTTTAAGAAAAACTTGTGATACTTATAAGAAAAAGAAGTTTCAACAAAATTCAAACATTTGTTTCCAATCCAGGCTTTTTTTCCATTTTATAAAAATTAATTTCTGAACAAAAGGCATAAAATAATTCTAAAGTTTTTTTTAGACATAAATAACATTAAAATTTGTTTTCTGTTACTAATGATTCTCAAGACGAGAAAAAGTTATGGTAATGTAAGTAAGATTCTTTAATAATCTTCATCGCCTTAAAACTGCTTCAATTGTTTTTTTGTTTTTTTAAGATTCAGGGAAATTTTAATAGAATATTAGAATTTTATCCATAACCAAACATTTAAAAAAAAGAAAAGAATAGCACTAGTTTAAGGTATTGACTGATTTGTGTTAAAAGAATAAATATTTTATGCACTACGTTATGTATAATTTGAGATTCCCAACCCCAAAACTAAAGTACTATAACTACAAATTGTCTAATTTTATGTACAAACACTACTTTTATATTATTCAATGATTGCTAAAAATGAATACTAAAATAAACTTTCAAGTTTAGAAAGAGAAGTAAGATGTTGCGGTTTTAATATTTTCTATGGTAAAAAATCATACAGTGATAAAGAGCTAAAGAAAAATGTTCTTTTATTAAATGATTATACAGTAAACGTAAAAGTGGTAAAGTCATACCTCAGTACTTGTCGCATTTTGCCACAAAAAATTGCTTTGGTACTTAACGTTTGCTCGGTGCTTATTGCATTTCAATGCAAAAATAATGCTTAAGTACTACTCAACGTTTGGTTGGTACTTGTTGCCTTTCGATGGAAATAAAAATGCTTCAGTACTCATCACACATGCTAAAATATGTACGAGACAAGAAGGCACCCCCACATCTCGTCTCTCTGGACAAAAAGACTGAAATAGGTTGAATTACAAAATTTTGTTCAAAAGTATCACTGACAGAGCTCTAGCAAGCTGAAATATGGACTTGTGAGTTTTTTTATCATTAAACTTCAGAAAGATTTTGAAAAGTGAGCAGAAACAAGTTCACTTGAGAGGTTTGTAGTGAAACTTCCTAAATCTGAGTCTATAACAGGGATTGATGGTGTTAAGAGACCGAAAAGAGAATGAATCCCTGTGTAAGAACTTGATGTTTTACTGGAAGGAGCCTCCCTTCCAAGCAATAACCCTATCATCCTTAACTTTACCACTATCCCATTAGGCCATCAACTCCTTTCAGTACAGGTCGAAGAAGATATTTTAAAACAATAACTAGATAAAATAAAAGTTAGGTCCATCTAGTTTAAGAGATTTTGTATCAAAAAACAACCCCACCAATTTATAAATTGCCAAGTAAAATGATAAATTTCTGGTTTTCAGGAATGAATTAATTTACATCACTCCTTATGGGAAAAATTCTCTTGGTGCTTGTTGTGTCTTCTGGAACCAATTATCGGCGAGTACACAGCTACCGCTGAACTTAAAAACAGACTTCAAAACTTGCATTGTGCTAAGTTGTTTTCATGTTAAGTATCACATTTTTATAGTCTCAAATTTAGAAGATCTTAATGAAAATGGAGATATGTTATATAGATTTGAAACTTAGAGCTTTGATAGTTTAGAAACTGAATTTAATAAATTTGCTTTCCAGAGATGCTAAGAATTAGATAAAATAATAAAATTTGACAATTTATGAGCAAGATAAATTTATTAGGTAAAAACAATTGCTCCTATGATGTAATTTTCTCAATGTTTGGTTATCAAGAAATATTTAATCAGAATTAACAAAGGAAAAACAGCTTTTATAGTACTGTTTTTTTTCTTTGGAGCAACTTAAATCAGGATGCAAGCTTTCTCTATTTTGCAAAGATAAAAAAAAAGAGGGGGGGATAAAGAAACTGGATATCAAGACTCAAGAATAAACATGTTAATATGTAAACATAATGTTGCAAGTAAAAAGTAAAAATCATTGTACATCAGCTGAAAAAGAAAATCAAACATTATATTCATAGGTAATTACTTTTTTTCCTTCTTTCAAAATGCCACATATTGGATTTGGGATAAAATTGCTAAATTAAACATAACAGAATTACTAAAACATTAATACATTACTGAAGAAAAGGATTTTATAATGATAAATATTTAATCAAAGATAAAATGTTTATTATCATGGTAATTTATTATGGATTTAAAAACTATGAAAATTGGCAAGGGGGGTTCTGAGGGATTTTTTTTTTTTTTTTAAGGGTTCCATGACCCCTGAAAAAAATATTGCTTTTAACTGACCTTAATCAAAATCCAATATTAATCTCTCAGGGATTAATTCCTTCATTTTCATCAATGATATATAGGTTCAAGCAAATTATTTAAAAGAATTAAAATTCTTTTTATTTGTTCTTAATGGATTATATACTAAATCCATTAAGAACAAAATTAAAATTCTGCAGTAAATACTTCAGTTATAAATACACTAGAATTTGTTATAAGACAAACAGAAAGAGATAACATGCATGTCACAAAATTTGACCTCAACTGTAAAAAGTTTGCCATAAGAAGAAAATAAATTAAAACATTTTGTTACAATTATTTGCATTGTAAACAGCGGTATTTTGACAAGAGGTAAGAAGTAATTTGACTTAAAGATGTATGTTTAGAGAAAGAGGCTTGTTTAAGTAACTGATAAACAATTACAATATTCAATGTAATGTTACTTCTAATTTAGTTTTTCTTCTAATTAACACTTAGTTCCATATTAAAATTATAAGATTTTCCATAAAATATCTTAATATGCCTAGCTCATTTTATATTATAATTCAATTTCAGTTGTATTTCTTTTTTATTTCCTTGTTACAATATACCAAGTCTTACAGAGGTAATTTTTTAAATTCTTAACACTAAATTTTAATTCAGTATCAAAATCATTTTCTGCTTCCTGCTAATGGAAGTATAACTCTCAGAGCTTATCCTCAAGTCTATGATAAGTTATCGAAATTCAGCACTGGATAGATTTTTTCTAGCAAAATTATTTAAATAACACAGTGATAAAAGCATATGCTACAGCAAACTTTATTTGAAAAAAAAAAAAAAAAAAGTGTGTAAGCTTCAAGTGTTAGGAAAAAACTACATAAGGCATCTCAGTGAATGGCCTTAAGCTAGACAACTACAACAAATTCATAATGTAAATTTATGTTTCATATATTTTATTTCTTACCTTTAGAATAATCTTGTTTTAAGATTTCACTTAGTGGCGTTACTTTCAAAAGCATTAGCTTAATCCCCCAAAACAACCTGCAAAGAATATACAGTTAATTTTGTTCATTATATGTATGAATTATATTAAAATTTGGTTTTAAGTTTTTCAATTCATAGAAAATAAAAAACGTTATTTTTTTTCAAATCCCTAATAACGCATTTCAGTTTACAAAGTATAGTTTTGTGGCTCATATGTCCTTCCCTTTAATTACAAATTTAAGACAAGGGTAAGTGTAAACATGAGAATTCTATGAAGGAAAAATTAAATCGCATCTTATGCTATATTTTCACTAGCTGCTTCATCATATCAGGATTCCTAATTATATGTTACAATACAGCCTAATCATCAAAAATCAAATTCTCGAAAAAAATTAAAAATTTTAGAGTGTCATAACTGTTTATAACAGTCTTCAAAATAACACTCAGTTCAGAAACAACGACAGCATTTAACGTACGTTTCATAGATTAATTCACGTAGTTCTGCATTTACAAAGAAACAATTAACAAAAAGAAAACGTTTACCCTTTAAAGGAAACATACAAAAGGACCACAAAAACACGAAAAACTCAACACTTATTTAAAACAAATTATCCACTTCATTGCGTCATGAGAAATTTAAATTGTCCGCTACGGGTTGAACATTGTTTTATTGCCAATTCAAGATTCAGAAATAAAAAATTTTAAAGCATAAAAATCATATTTTATTCTTTTCCGTGTTTAAAATATTTTTCAACCCTCCTCCCCCCATGATGTTAATGAATTTTAAATTAATTGGACACTATAATTTATTTTTATGGAGGTTAAGCTTCATTCATGGGTCCTAACTTTTATTTTTGAGAACAAACATAGAAAGTTTTTAGTCATGTATTTAATTTCTTATTTTCCTCACTTAACATTATGACGATCTTTTTAACAGGTTTCTCCCTTATCTAAAAATTTTACTCACGATAATGTTAAAGAATAAAGACTGGAGACAAATTCAAAATGCCTCCCAGTTTCATAGACTTAAGTACGCTTAAGTTGACTGTATTGGATCAAATTGATCTTGTAACAGAACACAAGACACATGTGGATTTGTACTTGAATCTTTCTTTTTGATTGGATCTTACACTAGTATCTTGACATAATCAGTTACACTTATACACAAAATATGAAAGTATATGAACTTTAACGAAAGTTCGGCAGATCTCCAACATTCAGTTGTTAAAATACAACTACACTTTCTGAAAGAACCAAATAACAACTTTCATTTAAACATACATTGCACAGTATGGAGTGAATACTGCTATATATTTCTAGACTTTTCATTTCGGAATGGACTTTTCATTACTACCACAGCCGAGGTTCGGAACTAAAACTTTTTATCTCGACATCTGCACCAAGAGGTACTGCCTGACCGTGACGCGATGAAGAGTGCGTTCTCTAAGGTTAAGGTTTAGCAGTCACACCATGGGGCGGATGGCGCTAGGTAATTAATTTCCGTATAATACGTATTTTTGAAGTCCTAAGTCTTTGATAAACTTTTTATGTTTCTGAGTCTGTGTCTTAGATCAAAATTAGTTAAACAACGAGAAGGCCAATAGATACTATAACACCTGCTCATCTTCCGAAATGTGCAAGTAAAAGAAAAACTTCACATCTATATATTTTAATGCCTTAGGAAAATAAATTTTTACCTGAAGGGATTGCGGACACAAAATGTTATTTTCACTAACCACAAGCATTTTGCTATAACATTTTTTGCTCATGTGTTTCTTTATATAACTAACCTTATGCCAGCAAAAAATTACTTGAAAGTCAAACATTTTGTTAATTTTTCTTATGCGTGAATTCATGGCTTTTGAATTTTTTAAATGTTCGCTGAATCGATAGCACTATTTGCACATTTTTTTTCACTTTTGTGCATAGAAAAGTTTTTAAAATAATTAGTTAAAATAAACAAAATAACTAGGCTTGTTTTACGACTTTAAATGGAAAAAATTATTCGTGTAATATAATTGTTACGTTGCATACAGCATTCTAAAGGATAAAACATTTAATGCATTTCGCTGTCAATCAGGCATCCTGAAGATAGTTTCATGAAAATAGAACAAGGGAACTCTGAGCAAAAATTCTTAGGGCTGTTCACACAGGAGTCCGTTGCGAAGCGTTAAGGGAAAGATGACGTTGAGACGAAAATAAACCAATCATAGGCATTAAAAATTTCATTGCTAATCGTTTGGAGGTTTGTCATTGGTTAAATATATTTCAATACTTTAACGCTCCGCAACGGACTTCTATGTGAACAGGCCCTTAGTAATACCTAGCAAGGAAGTTCAGTTATATCCTTTTAAACTGACAGCATATCATGTATGAAAAGTTCTCTTCCGAGATAGACTTAAGTACAAATGTATAGAGGAGGGTTCGCAAAGACAGAACAGATTAAAAGGGTTAAATGCGGCTTTATAATTGTCCTATAAATGAACCGTCATGCTATTTGATTCTAAAAGTTCTAAAGTATGTTTTATAGTCAAAAGATTGCAACATTTTTTAAAGTACTTTTTATCCCTGACCACGTAAAATTTTTGTTTTATTATTGATTTCTTGGGATCAAGCTTTCATCTAATCTGTGCCTTTCTATGCTGCCATAATTCAACGACTGAGAATTTCCGTGCGAATGAACAAGAAACATCTAGCCTGCTTAGAATTTGATACAGACTCATGGGTAATTTAAATGGGATACGAATACCAAACAGAGTGAGGGGAGACCAAAACCCATTTTCTTTGAATCAATATATATTTTATCAAAATTAAAAAAATATATACGTGTATAAACTAGGGTCCTTTGCCCCTTGCGATCTCCGGCCACCAACCTCCATCGCGGTGTTCCGTTGCTGCGGCCTCGCCACACGCGGCCTTCTTCCGCGTAACTGTGGGGTAATAAAAAAGTTAACTTATTTTTTATAAACAATCTTTATTTATATTTTAAAACATAGATAGCGCGGCTGTAATGAACCGTACCCCCGAAACATTGCAGAAAATTGTGCAGCTTTTAGCTTATCTTTTTATAAATATTGAATAGAAAAATGTTTTGATAATGAATAAAACTAAAGGTTTTAATTTACGACAATATTTTTATTGATGATTGTTCTACTTTTATCAATAATTCTCTTTATTTAGTTTTTAATGAATCACCTCATCGTACTTTTTGGTTACTCAATTTTTCGTACACGCGAAAGACTAACTTTGCATGAAATGTTGTACAGGACTCACCAGGGGCAAAACGAACAAAATAAGCGACTGAAATTTGTATATAAGTGTACGTTATTCTTATTTTTGAGGTCACTGATCATAGAAAACAAGTGCACAAGATCACAGAGAAGCACGTTGTTTCCAATTTTGGGAATGATGTACCCAGAATTGTAAGTAACGTGTTTTCGGACAAATAACGTCCGACATGCGTAGAATGTTATTCTGGCTCAAGTGGTTAATGAAGTGTAACATGGCCATCGATTAGTGCAAAGTTATTACCATAACTTTACGACGTATAATATCCAAACAACAGTATGATAGAAATAAATATATGTTTATTTCTCATCAGAATTAAATATAATTATCCTTCTCTAAATGTAATCTTTCAATTCGGTTATTCAATTCGCATGTTTATGTTACGTATATGTTCTATTTTAGCACCAGGTACTCGCCACATTCTTACCTCCAGGCATATATACAAATTTTATCTAATTTTTTCCAAGCTGTCTCAGAAAGTTTAATGAAGCTTGCTAGAAATGCTTTTAGTATGTGATATGAGCCATTCACAAGCGAAATCCATTAAGTCACTTTTTGAAATTTTTAAATTCTAGTGTCAAAGCACTTGATTGACTCCTATTTTTTATGTTAGTAATAAATTCCTCTAATAATAAGGATTAACACCACCAATTGACAACATTTTTTTTTGGCCATTGAATAACAAGTAATTTATTTCAGAAGCCAATCCTATTAATTCCATACTCCAATGTAAATCGTTGCAATAATGCAATTCAAACGCAGAATCAAGTACTTGATGATTGTTTAGTGTTGTTTCATCACAAAACAAAATTAAAATAATTAATCAGTTAAGAGAAAAATAAATAAAATTTAAATTAAAAAGGTCGAAGTCCCACGTCATACAGTTCAAATACTTTCACAAAGATTTAGAATTTATTGCCATTAATATAAGAAAATCTATAGCAGGTAGATCCGTAAGTCTGAAAAATGTAGACCAGCCTTTATTCCAGAGGTGGGGAACTCGCGGCCTCCGTGATCTTCTCTTGCGGCCTTCATAAAAGCTAGCACTTGTATTAATTAATATTTAATTATATAGATTACAACAATTTCCAAATCAATAGAATTAAATAAAGAACGGCATGAATATATGTACAGTTTATGTATGTACATGAATGTATGTACAGCCAAAATAAAGTTGACATTTTGAAATTGTTGTCTAAAGCCGCTACAATTGTATATTTATCCAAATGAGTTTCGTTTACCTTGATTGTATGATACTTTAACTACACTTTATATGTAATTTCATGCTCAGAGTTTCTTAGCAATACTACCAGACATGTTATGTGATCTCTACACAAAAACTATTTTCTTACTATTATTGTTGTGACTGACTCCATGTACGTTAAAACGTATTATTTTTTCTGCAAAAAAAAAAGTAATAATTAATGATTAATGTTATAACAAGTTTTTACCCATATGTGAATACAAAAATATTTTATATTGTAACTTTTTATGTCAAATAATAAATAAATAAGGACTTAATTTTTTTTGTAATTTTCTGTATAATGCACCAAATTGTTAAAATTATATCTAACTATAATAATTTCTTTAAAGTCGCATTTATAGGTTCATCAACTTATGCGGCCTCCTTTATTACTACCTAATTTACATGTGGCCTCTAATGGTAAAAAGGTTCCCCCACCTCTGCTTTATTCTATCCTGCATCTAGAGCTGTGACAAGAGAAAAGAGGAAAGGTATGATGTACCTGTTGAAATTCATTCCTCCGATTAAATATTATTATTATAAAAAAGAAAACAAATCGGCATAACGGGACTTCAGATACAGCTGACGAAGAAAACATCATTTATGTTACTGATGAATAAAATTAAATAAACTAATAATAGTAAATGTAACAGTAACAGAACAGTGGTTATTATTTATTTTTGCGAAAAATCTTTAATATAAAATGTATAATAATGAAGTTTTTTTGTAATTAAAAAAATAATTTGAAGACTGAATTTGATGCTATTTTTTTCACGTGCCAAATCGATTAAGTCCCTTAGGACCTGTTCACACAGGAGTCGGGTAGCAGAAGCGTTAAAGTATTGAAATATATTTAACCAATGACAAACCTCCAAATGATTAGCAACGAAATTTTTAACACCTATGATTGGTTTATTTCCGTCTCAGCGCTATCTTTCCTTCTACGCTTCCGCTACCGGACTCCTATGTGAACAGGCCCAACGTCACGCAAAATTTGTAATAATAATAACGATTACTCCAAGGATCTTATAGATTTTATATGTCGTTAGATAAAAGCTATATCTGCAGTAATACATTCTACAATGTTTATTTGAATTTATATTTTCAGAGAAATTCAAAAGAAAAACAATGTATATTATTTTATCACTTTTCTCCGCTTTCTGTTTTATGGACTCAATAGATTTGGTATGTCAGCGGCAAATATATCGTTAAAGCTCATTGTGAGAGAAATAGCTGACTGATGATATGTCTAATTCTAGTTTAAAATTAAGTATTCGTTTCAGAACTAAGCTTTAACATCTGGTGAAACGGGCCTGTTCCCATAGGAGTCCGGTAGCAGAGGCGTAAAAGGAAAGATGGCGTTGAGACGGAAATAAACTAATCATAGGCATTAAAAATTTCGTTGCTAATCGTTTAGAGGTTTGTCATTGGTTAAATATATTTCAATACTTTGACGCTTCCTCTACTGGACTCCTATGTGAACAGGCCGTTTATGTACCTACGTCCCTTCTCTAAAGCACTGAACTTGAGTATATTACATCCATGGTTCAAAGAACAACAGTGAATATTTTCTCTTTATTTTAAATGAAATTTAGTGCTCTGTGAACATCCGTAGTATAAATAAATTTACAAGTTTATGTGTTATCCTGTGTCTTTGTGGCGTAAATGTATCATAGACTTGTTAACAGCTAACGGTCTAGATTTTTCAAAATTTCGAATTTGTGTTAAATGATGCATAGCTAAACCAATAGTTGGTTCGTTTCTCTGTGACAAGAATGGATAGACAACAAAAAATTAATTTACGATAAGGAAAGCTTTTTGTTTCTCTTGAACATTAATTTTCGAAAGACCATTTCTATGGAATACTGACTTTCTTTGCATACCAAAGCCAAGAATTATCCTAATGAACGTTTAATTTTTGATTTAGTTACTCTGTCAGCGTCATCATTTCGATTTAATTTTCTCATATAATGAGTAATTGTTATCACTGTTAATTGCAAACCGTGAACTTAGTTGTTATTTAACACTGCAAGGTGTATCACGTTAAATTACAGAATTTAGATATATTCTATTTTTTTTTTCGGCGTTTGCAGCACGTTCTTTTCTATGTTTAAATTTCTGTTTGCTGTTATTCATTTGTATATAAGTACAATTATTACTAAGACTTCTTAACTTATTGCTTCGAATTCATCCTCGATCTTTTTGTCTCGTAGAAATTAAATTTTTATTCTGATACATAACACCAGGATGTTTCTAATTATACCTATTCTATCCAGAAACTCTTACAGGAAAAACAAAAAAGAAAAACCGATAAGCAGTATTGGGGTAAACATAGTCCACATAAAAAAAAGATTGGGAGAAAAGCATTTATTGACCACAAAAATTATTCACAAAAAGTGCCTCGTTAGAAAACCGTTCTAAGACCACAAAACAAACTAAAAGAAGCACTGTTACTAACAAATAAACAATGTTCTGGTAAACACTTTACTAAGAGTATTCAGCAAGGGCTCCAGTATAATGATTTACATATTGACCAATATACTGAAAGGGAAAGCCGGCGTTTTCCTCAAGTACATATCTGAAAATGTCACTGGAAATGAGATGCTTACATGACCATGGATTGAATCCTCAAATTTACCGAAGTTTGCAATATTTTTCTAATCAACAACGTTTTTCAGTTAGTCACAAAGCCAAATATCGGAGGAAATGAAATCGAGAGTCCATGGAGAGTAATTTGTTAGAATGTGCCCGATGATCAACTTAAGACACTCCTTTTGATATCAAGTATGTCCCTATCTTAGATGCAGGCTATGGGTTCAATAGTTTGACAATGCTGAAGATGGGCAATCAGAGAATATCGCAGAAGCATTTGCACCGTAGTAGTTACTGATGACTGGTGAAGAGAAGGCAAACTTTGCTGATTAGGTGTAGATTGCTCCTTGCCCATACTGAGGAACTATGACCAATCACATCGTCATGGAAGTAAAAATTGAGACCTTTCGCTCCACAAAATGATCTATAGATATTTATTGTTATTTTTTAGTTGCGCCAGGTACCGTAAGGCAAATTACACAAGTCAAGGTGGATTCACCTGTCGTAAGTTGTTGTTTATAGTCGATGTTTTTCGGTAATTGTATGAACGGTGATAATAATGATGGCTAGTGTGACGTTTAATACACGATCAGGCCTACGAACTGGTAAATCAATATATGCATCTTTAAGTTATTCTAAGGAAATTTTAATATTATAATTGGAGAGTTAATCTATTGAAATACCATCAATTAATCCATGATGCGCTGCTTCACGTATGCGTTGCCACTGTACCGTAATAACACAGCTAGTTAACAAGAAGAAAAACAAAACTTTATTTCATTTTGATGAGACGAGGGGCAACACATCACAAAAATAGGTGTGGAACACATCACATTATAACTGTAGCATAATAACGCAGCTACTCCTCAGAATCGAAAATGATACTTTTTTTCACACTGAAGCACGAACAACCCTTCTTTCTCTCTCCGTTCGTTCTATTCTCTTTCTTACTTCAGTTCAGTTCGCTAGAATCGGTGATCCTCTCATTTAAAATCATCATTCCGGGTCTAGTCGATCGGGAGGTCGTCACACCATACTCAAGTAAGTGTCAATATTTGAAGTGAACACGAATAATTTTAAGAACTGTTTGCAAAGGTCTTAAATTGTTACCACGACGGAACCAGAAAGCTCAGTTATGTCACCTTCCAGGTTATTCCATAAACCTTTTTCTATTTCATAATACTTTTTGCCAGTAAGAGAACCAGATCTTTTTTCATCTTCTACCTTAGCAAAGATGTCTTCTCTTTCTCTTTTAGATTTGACAACCTTAAATGTTATTATAGCTTTAATTTCGTTTTTAATACGCAAAACCTTATTTGAGCCTTTATGATTTTTCAATAAGTCTTTCAACTCAAATATGATTTCCAACACACCAGAGGTCCTCTGACTTTCTGGCTTACTTGCGATGCATAATTCTGAAATATAAAATAATTTAATATTATTAATTGCAAACTTATCATTTTTTTATTTGAACACTCTGGCAACTACCTTTAAATTTTTCTAAGAATTAAAACGGAAATAAATCCCTTCAACATCCAGCATTCCTGCAAACTCCGTACCCAGTTGAAAAAAAAACTTCCACGCAGGAAAACAAACACACACACACAAATTCCTTCCATACAGAATGTAAATAAGGTGGGGTTTGATTTATGAATGATTGAAATCTTTCTTAGAAATCTTCAACGTTCTCTCTCGGTGGTATTTGATAACTCGCTTTATCTTGAAAAATTAGGTCCATAAACTCAAAATCTCGCGGTTCTCCTGCAAACTACAGGTTTTATACACTGAAGTGCCACTGAATTAGGGATACCTACCTAGTAACGAGTTGGGCCTCCTCTGGCCTTGATAACGGCTGCCTCACGACGAGACATAGATTCAACAAGTTTCTGGAAACGTTCCACGGGAATGGCTTGCCAAATATTTGCTAAAGCTGTCCATAATTCAGTAAGGTTCTTTGGTGCTGTGTGATGGCCTTTCACGCCTTGTTCCAAAACATCCCAAAGATGCTCAATAGGATTTAAGTCTGGGCTTCTAGGTGGCCAATTCATGACAGAGAAGTCAGAGGAATGCTCATCCAACCAGCCAGTAGCCAACCGGGACTTGTGAGAGGTACAGTTGTCTTTCTGGAAAACTCCATTACCGTGCGGATAACAGAACAGCATAAACGGATGGAGGGGATCACCCAGCAACTCTATGTACCGAATTGCATTGAGGGAGGTTGGTACACGCACCAAAGATCCCAAACTGTGCCACGAAAAAACACCCCAGACCATGATTGAGCCACCATGCCCTTGTACAGTTCCAGCCAGGCATGCAGGATCCATGGCTTTATGAGCTTAACGCCATATTCTCAGCCTCCCGTCGGCGTTAAGTAGTCGGAATCGAGACTCATCACTCCATGCTACTCGTTTCCAGTCCTCTACACTCCAGTCTCTGTGCTCTCTTGCCCAGGCAAGACGTGCAGCCCGATGGCGAGTATAGAGCAATGGTACTCTCGTAGGTCGACGGCTCCCGAAACCCATACGGTGAAGCGAGCGTTGCACAGTCCGTTTACTGACTGTACGACTGGCACCGTCATTAAACTGGGTGGTGATTTGAGCTAATGTTTGGCTTCGCTGGCTACGTACAATACGTCTGAGCCGTCTCTCACCACGCACTGTCAAGGCTAATTGTCCTTTGCAGTTTGCCCGATCGCTAGTTTTTTTCCACCATCCATGTATTCTTGGTATACTCTTGAAACTGTCGACCTTGAAAATCCTAGCTGTCTGACGATTTCGGAAATTGAATGGCCCATGCGTCGCGCACCTACGATTTGTCCGCGATCGAAGGCGTCTAAATCAGGCAGTTTACCCATACTGGCAATTCCAAAACTAATTCAGAACAACCACAGTACGCGCTATATATGCAGTTACCACAGCGCCCTCACTTGCGCATACATGATGCGCAGCGTTACACAATTTGCATAGGCTTTGCTATCCCTAATTCAGTGGCACTTCAGTGTATATCTAGTACCTGAAAGATACACCTACATATCTCCCTTTCCCTAAAGTTTCCGAAAACTACAGATAATCACCATTAATATGCTATATCGCTCCTCCTTTCAACAACGTCATATCTCAAAAAGCGGTGATTTTTGGTTATGCCTGTTTTCAGAATGCTCTGAAAGAGTAGTATATCCCTGCAAATCGTCATATCTCAGCGCTCAATATTTAGCCGCTAGAGTAAGGTGACCAGATTTTAACATTGGTAAAGCGGGACACATTGACCGAGAGGGGGGGGGGAGTTCTTGATTAAAAATTTGGTCTATATGGAGCAACAAAAATTTTCAAGGAACGCAAAAATAGTATTGTAATATAGTTTTTAAAATTTCATCATTAGTAGAATTTACAAATATAATAAATAAAAAAAATTATGTATAGTATTATTTTATCCTTTGGCATATGTCTCATTTGAGTGAATTTTTTTTTAGTAGATTGCTATCGTTGTTTAAAAGGTCATGAAATTTTTCACAACAATTTGTTAAATTATATTTCACACCTAAAATGGCTTTCAAAGTCTCAACACTGAATTGTGATTTTTCCGGTGTCCACACTTTATTTACCGTAGAAAAAACGCGTTCAGTCGCAGCATTAGTTCCTGGTAAGGACAGCACATATTCCACAATTTTTAGTGCATTATTGTATGGAACATGGTTTGTTTCAAAATGATGAAATATTTCTAACCATTTGTTCTCTATCGTGATTTTTGCTGATGCCCAAGATTTAACCTTTTCCTTATGAATTTATTTTTTTTACCAATGATACCTCATTAAAAAGATCATTTTCGGAAATATTACAATTATTTGTTATTATTAAAGCTTAACATTATAAAATTAACAAAAATAATATAAAACTCATATCCTGGCTAAATAGCCATATGGCCACCAAAAACCGTATACAGTGGAACCTCCCTTAACGGACACTCCCGAAAAGCGGACACCTCTAATTAACGGACTTTTTACGAGTCCCAGTCCTTTTATATAGGACAATCCATGTTATTCCCTCTGAATAGCGGACAGGTAATTTGAAAAACTTTCAATTATTTTGGCAAACATTTCAAAATTAGAAACTTTTAACGCCTCAAATGGATGGGCGGAAAAATTCCGGACACGTCACAACATATTTTTTAAACAGATTTGTGTTGAAGAAAAATCTGTAAATTCAAATGAAGTAACAGATTGGATTGGAAAGCTTAAATATTTGTGCAAAGGATATGGTGACAGAGACATTTTCGATGCCGATGAGTCTGGCCTCTTTTGCAGTGTCCTTCCAGACAAGACCTTATGTTTTAAGGGTGGAAAATGTTGTGGCGTGAAATTTCAAAAGAGCGGCTCACTCTTTTGCTGCGTTGCAACATGCTGGGAGACTTCGAAACTCCAATTGTTATTGGAAAAGCTAAGAAGCCTAGATGTTTCAAGAACATTGATGTGCGAAAATTTAGTGTTTCATGGAAGTCAAATAAGAAAGCGTGAATAACCACTGAGATAATGAGCGATTGGTTAGTGGAGTTAGACAACAAAATGAAAAAACAAAAGAAAAATCATTCTGTTCATGGACAATGCTACAGCCAATTTCAGGGAATTATCCGCAGCTTTCAAGTACGATACAAAAATCTGCTTCTGACACAGATTATCTCCTGCAAATCCAGCGAAGAGTTGGCAAAATCGGTATCTGTTTTGGATGCAATTTCCTGGACTACGTCAGCCCTTAAAAAGGTGGAACCTGGGTGCGTTCTAAAATGTTTTAAGAAGACGGGATTTTTGAGTACAAGCGAAGTGGCAACTGACAGCACTAAACGAAAAAAGCAAAAATGAACTTGCGGATTTAGTAGCCAATTTGGATTCAAATGTCAGCGTTGAAGAGGAAGTCAAGATAGACGACGATTTATCCATTGAGGAAGAAAACCTGCGTGTTTCCAATTTCATTCATCGGGCCACCACTGAAGCACTGGCCCTTTCTGAGGATGATGATGAGGAATCGCCAATGGAAGACTGCAAAATCAAAGATTATTCGGAAGCACTGAAATACAGCGAACAATTCAAACATTTCTTTCTGAACAACGAAGATTCGGAGGGACTAGCAAAGTTAAATCCTATGAAGATTCATCTTGAAAAACAGGTTTGTTGTGTAAAAAAGAGAAATCAAACTTTGTTAAGAGATTTTTTTCAGCAGTAATTAAAATAATTTAACTATTATACATTGTATTTTGGGATTATTTAATGCAAGATAAAAGGATTAGCACACATTTAAAAGGAAAAGTAGTAAATAGTTATTCTTTTCTTGCCTAATTAATTTTTCCTTTTTAATTAAAATTGCAGCCGTAATTTTCAATGAAATGTCAAAGAAAAGAGCAAAAACTTTTTTATAAAAATGTTGTCCTCCCGAATAGCGGACACCTCCTAATAACGGACAAAACTTTTGGTCCCGTGACTGTCCGCTTTTCGGAGGTACCACTGTATTCCCTCCCCGTTCTCCCGCCGTTCCCTAGCTTGTCGTGCATTCTTTCCAAAAATCGGGACTTTTTTAAAGCGGTGCGGGACGCCGGACAAGTTGTTAAAAATCGAGACTGTCCCGCCAAAAGCTGGACGTCTGGTCACCTTACGCTAGAGAGCAGAATTAATATTTATTTTCAATACATTTCAATGTACTTTTCAACTTTCAAATCTCTCTCCTGAAAAATTACGTTTTTGAGATATGACGTTGTTGAAAGGAGTGAGCGATATAAGGTCAAAATTACAAAGGTTTTGTGCCCCTTAGTACGAAACAATTATATTTGAATGTCACCATCATATCACATTGACTGCCAGTTGCGCCAGAAACACCAATACTTGGCCCTATCATCTCACTCATCGTTCTTATTCTAAGTTCACCTCCCCAAATATTGGTTTCTCATGTCATCTAAGTAACGTTGAAAACTGTCCTCTTTCACCTTTAACAAAATCTTTGAACTCGTTCCCAGAACGTAAAAATTCCTCAGAATTTTTAAACTTTTGTAACAGCAGGAGGAAACTTTGCATTTAAAGTTAAAAAAACACACACATCCTGTTTACGATATTAAATACAATTTAATTTATTTTTGGACTGTTTCCAAACATCAGAACAGCGCTTCCAAGACTTTTTTCCTCTATTACCCATTACACTCGTTAGGAATTTCTTTCTACTGATTGGAGGTGAAACGCTAATTGGGTAGACAGACAAAAAAATAAAAAAATAGTTGACCAGCGAAGAGAGCTCGGTAAAAACAGGAAGCAAACTATATATTTTCAGCAATGTCCTTGTTTTAAACTTCTTTGAGTAATTTGGCTGTTACAAGAAATTTGGTAATTTTTCACCTTCAATAATTTACACTTACACAAGTCTCTGTAAATGGGAAAAAAATGCCACTCCTCCATCTTATCAACCAGGCACGAAATATTTGAACAGTCGGCTCGGCTACCTCGCATTGCATTCCGGGCAGTGGCGAATTTAGGACTAGGCCAACTTGCTAGCGGCCTAAGGATTGCGAGCTCGCTAATAACAAAATATTTTACCTTGTAGTATTCTTCCCTTATCTTAAACATTTATTAGCAAAAGAAAAGTTTGGCTTAAAATTAAAATAGGGAAAATTGTTTTAATAAATAATATTAATATTTATAAGAACTTTATTTACAACATATTAAATTTAGGCTTTTCGTATTGTCTTCAAATGGATTGGGGAAAAGGCAAATGAAATCTGGCTTAGGATTACACAACTTCTTAATCCGCCGCTGATTCGGGTTCAGTAAACCCTTTCATTTTGGGCTTTTTATGCTCTTTTTAATCTCCTATGGTCATCTCTTGTTAAGTAATGTCTAAGGAGACTGAATCTTTAAGTTTCAGGCCATTTTTCGAAAACTACAAGTACACGTGCCAATCTCGAGGCTTGCTTTATTCTTATTTTTACCTGATTTCATGTTTTTAGGCCTTCCCATTATCATTCAAGGTATTAAAAACAATATTGAACACCTGTATGTAAGGACTTTGCCTTAAATAAAAGACTGCCAGCCTTTTTGTATTTATGCTTTAATTGCATTTCTCGACTAAATACAGGCTATTTACAATATATATATATATATATATATATATATATATATATATATATATATATATATATATAAAGATCAAATTCATGGGTTCACGGCATCGACGAGGAAGGTCAGACTTGAGTTGTCGCTGCGCTCATTCAAGTCTATCTATGCCCGACAGTATTTCCTTGTCTCCGGCTCCAGCGTCACTCTGAATAACTTAGTCTCTGAATCACTGGCATGAAATTAACTCGCGTCCGGCGACTTTATATACCTTCGCTGAACGTTCTCGAAAGGTCTGGAAAACGCCGCCTTTTTTCAGTTATTGTTCCCAGTAGACTTGGGCGATGTTACATTTTTGACATCGCGATACATCGTCAGTCTAACATCGCGATGTGACGATGTATCGCGATGTTAACCCTGAACGTAGCTAGCAGGTGGCAACGGACCTCCCTAAAAAAGCAACATAGATTCATTCATAAAAATGAGACCAGGTTGTTGTCCTGCAACAGACTAAACTAATTAAACATTCAAATATCTTTTATTTTGAGCCAAGAATATCTGCAGTTCTGCATTTTTTGGAAGCAATGCAGCTCTTTGTCTTGTAATAACACTCCGTGTTGAATACTCTAAAAACAAGTACGACCAAGGAATCTAACAGTAAACACACTGACAATCGAAACAAATCCCAAGTTCACACGCATGTGCAGAAAGCAGAAGGACTCTTGTGCTGGTCCGGACCTTTGCGATTTATCGCTTCGTCTTTCTTATCACTACAACACACTCTATCACAACATCGAAGAGAAAGTCACGTGATGGAAAATCCCCTTATGCACAAAAAGAATTCGAGGAGTCGTCAGTCTATTATAGTCCGTCTAAGTATTGACGGTGTGAAACCGAAAAATCGTCCCAGCTAAGCGATATGATATAGTAAAACCGCGCATGTGTACAAACATCGGACATCGGGAAATCGTCGACCAGGCGATGCGACATCGTAACATCGCGCATGCGCACACAGAAACATCGGACACCGGGAAATCGTCGACCAAGCGATGCGACATCGTAACATCGCGCATGCGCACAAAGAAACACCGGAACCGTTTGTGTGACATCGTGAACTCGCGTATGCGTACACCGCTAGATTCGTGACACCGGGAAATCGCGATGTTACGATATATCGCCGATTTGAAAATTATGAAACCGGTGTGACGATGTCGGCTTCACACCGGTTTTTCACGATGTATCGATGCATCGCCCAGGTCTAGTTCCCAGACGACTAGGCGCCTCCGTACGGCCACTTCCTTTTGGTAGCTGACGAACTGTTCCGCTAGCTGTCGGTAGCGCTTCCGGTCTTTATGTCGCCAAGTCTGTCTGTCTCCAGCCGTCTAAATCGATTATGTGCACAAACCGCGCTTTGGTTGGTCTTCCCGAAATTTCCACGCACAAAATATTCGTTATTGTACGGGAGTCGTTACAGGTACATCATTTTAGCAAATTACCCAAAGAAAAAAATACTTTTAGCCAGATTGTGTTTCTTTGTCCAGGTGTTGGAAAAACTAAATATATTAGACAATGCAAGATAAAAACTTATAAGTTAAAATCTCAAACGTATGAGCATTTCGCATGATTTAAAATTTTGGAAATAGTCGTATAGCCATGCTTATGAAGCGCACATGTATCTAAACATAAAGGAATTTCAACTTTAATTAAAAATATAATGTACAAAGAATTCAGTTTTTCTAGAAGACGAAGAAAAAAAAGCAATTCACTTCTAAAAATCTCAATATCCCTCTCCTTTTATTTCTTTCTCAAATCTCCGGGGTGTGACACAAAGCCGAGTTTTTAGTCTATGAATGGATGCAGGGGTGTTCTCTTAAATTTCTGCACCTGGGGCCACCAGACACCGCTATACTTTCCCACCGATATTGATCAACAAGTTAAAAGATGCTGTCACCGGGACACACAATTGAGTATTCTCCCGGCGGTGAAGGATGCTGAATTAATTTAAAGTTTAGTTGGCGATAAGTAATTGGCTCCATATTTAACAGAGTAGAGTAAGCTTGCGGTCGAGAGAGGCTTAAAAGGGACCCGCCTACGTATTTATTTACCCCCCCCCCCTCTGCTGACGTGTTATAAAGGAAAACCAAAATAAAATAAAAACAACAACAACAAAACAAAACAACAACAAAAAATATTGAATCGGACTTAAAAACTTTTCGGATTTTAACAAAACAAATAAAATAAAGAAATGGAAATAAAATAAGCAGAGTCAGGTTAAGACCGTTAAAGGGTGGTGTAAATTATTTTTCACCGAAAATCTTTAATACTGAATTATCGGCTTTAGTGAGAGGGTGGGGTGGGGGAGAAAACGGGCTTAGAGTATGAATGAATGAAATAAGGAAAATAAATAAAAATAGCGTCAAAAATGTTTCCAATTTGTTCACAGTCTCTTCAACGAGGGAAATCCCTCTAGCGGTAGAAAGTCTTTCCAAAGAAATAAAATTCAGAGTGTTTCTTCTTGGAAAGTTCGAAGAGGAGGGAGGAGGAGAAAAAGGGGGCGAAAATAGATCGAAAGAGTTTGTTAGACCCTGGAAAGAAGAACCCAAAGGGAAAAAAAAAAAAAAAATCCCATAATTTGTTCATTTTCTTCTCGCAAATCCGTAAAGTAATAGATCGTTGTGTTTCGGAGATGGCCGCCGAGATTATTTATTTTCAGGAGGAAAATTTTCTTTTTCATTCCCTTTTTTCCCTTTATCCCTCTTCAGCGGAAGTCAGGAAAAGAGGGGCGGAGGGGGTTGTGCTCTTCTCTGCAAGAAAAGATAGGACAGAAACAGTACATGCTTCAAACGAGAAAGTGAAAAGATTTATATATATATACACACACATGTACAAGAAATACTTACTTCTCTCTATTACGGGCGGGGTGGATCTAAAGCCCTGTGTGTCTACCACTTTTCATTTCTTCCCTATTACGATAGCAAAATCCCTTTTGTGTGTGTGTGTTGGGGAAAAGGACAATTGGAGCAATCAGCCGTCTCCCCCGGCAAACAATGAAATGCAGCTCTCTATTTCCTTCCAGCCAATCATCACCCCCTTCCCCTTTCCAGTGTCCTTCTCTCTTTTTTTCCCCCTTTTCCTTTATCATCACATTCGCATCGGTGATAGCATTTTTTCTCACTAAATTATGGTCCCAGGCAGATAGCGCCATCTATCAGAGTTAAGTAAACTAACAGTAAGAGCATCTGACACCAAACACGTGCACGCCCGTTATTCTTCATTTCGCGAAATTGGAAACGCATGTACGCTTTATAATTTTAAGAAAAGTACTTCCTCCTCTTAGTGCTTATAAAAGAAATCGATTAATACAGCCCTGGGGGGATTACTAACATTTGCTTCCGGATTTAAAAAAATACTCTACTTATTTGGAAATACGCAAATTAAGATTAACAATTAAAAAAACACACACACTCCATAAGTGTTTAGAACCTAAGAACCTATTCTTTTGATATTTAGCTTTGAAGTCAGGAAAAAAAAAAAAAGGTAAAAGAATCCGTAACCTATTAATTAAACAGGTGTACTCTAAATCTCCCCCCCCCCCCTCATGTATTCCTTCTTAACCTTTTCCTTACGGGGTGGGATAGCATATATCCCAAGAATACGGGCCCAAGTATGAATATATATACATATATATATACACACACACACAGACACACACACACACACACACACACATATATATAGAGAGAGATAGATAGATAGATAGATACATACATACACACATATATATATATATATATATAAACCCCTTAATGACTGTTGTTACAAAGGGGGTATGAAATTTACTGTCTCTAAAGAGGGAATCGGAAAAATGGGCCCCGTGAGCTAAGGGGTAAACATTATATTATCTCTGCTTTCTGACATAAGACCTGGAGTTCTGGAGTATACTCAGTGCGATCTTTTATTTATTTACTCTTTTATTTAATTATTTAAAAAAAATAGAAGCACTTGTCGTGAGACATTCTCACAATATATCGCGGAGCATTTTGACTACTTATTATCAAGGAGCACCGTACAGGTGAGTCAACATTTCCTGGTGCCGCATCAATTTTGACCGAGAAACCCCCTCCCTAGGGGCGACATATGGGGGGGGGGGGCTCGAACCTTTCCCCACCCACTGACCTGGTGGAAGGACTTTCCGGTCTACGGATGTAACGTGCCCGTATCCGGCCTTGACATGAAGGTATTTAACCCTCTAACGGTACGGTAGGGGTCGGATGCGGCCCAGGGTTGTGTCATCCCCCTCCTGTACTCTCCTCTCATTGCAAGAGATCAAGTTGACAAGGAACCCTACCAGCCAGTCTTGCAACAGGCGTTGGAGCATTTGCAGTTATAAGTTTGTAGTAAATATGAGTGTCTTTGTTGAAAAATGTTATTCATGATCACTAGTCATTTTTTTATTTATTAAGATTTTTAATTTTTTAATTTCGATTTTGAAGACCAAAAATGTCAGTATATATTATTTTTTACATTTTTGTACTCGGAAAATTTTGTTCAGTAACTTCTAAAACTAGGTACAAGACGAAATTACATATTAGACCGATTATATACAACATTCTATGTAAATGCCAGAGAGATTTTCTTTGTTTAGCAAAATTATAGTTCGTTGGTCTTTTTTTTCAAAAAGGTTTTTATTTCATGTAAAATATTATCAATAAATGTCATTATACAACAAAAATGCTTTTTATTTATACCAAAAACCTCATCAAAAAAGACATCGGGTCGGATCCACCTTCTATTTCCTCTCAAACCACTGTACCGCTAGAAGGTTAATGGCGAAGGTATTTAATGGGATTCGAACTGAGCATCTCCTGTCCGAACTCAACGCGCTACCACGCTCTTGGGTCACGTAACCAGCTACAAACGAACGAGAGGGGCTAGAAACATAATTACGTCATAACTGGGGTTAGTAAACCATTATAAAAGAAAACAGGTGTAATAACTCAAAACAATTTAATAAATGATATATATTTTTTTTAATTTCAAGGGCATCGATGGACTTTTTTATACTTGTTAAATCAATTCCAAAACGTATTGCTTAAAAACACTAGAACCATTCAAATGTAGATTTCGAGCTCCCTATTTTTATGAAATATGAAAAAGAAATTCTTTACCTTAAGAAAAAAAAACTGATTAACAAAATGAAATGCAAAGCATGCTACGTCTGTTTTGAAAGTAAAAAAATAAAAGCCCTCTACTTTGGAAAGAACAAAATGCAACAAAGATAAGCGATGCCACAAGATGGTACGATTTTAGCAACTATCGAGAAATTGGGAATATCTTAAATAAAAGTGTACCTATAAAATGTCTTCTTTAACATGTTGTCGTTACTGTAGTTGGGCATAAATTCAAGAAAGTAAACTTGGTGTATAGTAATTCGTGAAAGGGGAATTCTTAACTCGAAACCTCTAATCAAACATTATGAAAACTCAAGGAATTACTTTTTCTTTACCTTTCAGTTTCCTCTTCATTATCTATTAATGTTAGATGAAAATGTGTTTCCTAAGCTTGAAAACCAGTTTGACAAATAACTTCAATTTTGTTACTTGATTAAAGTTAAAAAAAGAGCTTGGGTATTGCATTTGCGGCCAGCCATGCATAAAGCCCAATTAATTGACTTGCCAGAAATTGAATAATGGGATTTTTAAAAAAAAATATTTCCAGGGTACAGTTCCACTTAAAAAATGAAGTTTAAATATCAAAGAATTAATAGAATTCAGTTCAGAAATGACCAGGGCCGAATTTAGACTTCCTGAGGCCCTAAGCTATACAAACCCCAGAGGCCCCCTGCTGTTTTAAATTACATCAGCTGGTGTCGGAAAAAATTTAAATATGTACACTTTTTTAATGTATGAAAATATATTGTATTTTATTTTTTATTAAAAGATAAAAAAGAATGTGTTTACAAAGTCTCAGAAATAATTATATAAAAAAGGGTTTAAAAATACAAATAAGGCTCATAGAACAGAAAGTTTTAAATTAAAGTATGAAAATAAAAGGTAACATTTAAATTAATATAACAACATAATTGGTAGTATATAAAAATTTAATCTTTCATTCAGGTGAAAATTTGAGTCTCAATCAATTTTACAATGCGCTTAAATTATTTTAATTTTGTATTTTATATATTTAAAATTATTTAGAAATTATCATGATATGTCTGACTTCATTTGAGAGATTTTTCTACGAGATATTTTTAATATCATTTTTTATATATTTTTTGTTTTTTTTATTTGAGGCCCCGGAAGATTGTGAGGCCCTAAGCTATAGCTTTTTTAGCTTATACGTAAATACGGCCCTGGAAATGGCTGTGATACATTTAAGAAAAACTTTGAGATCAGAAAGCTTACTTGCAAACGAAAAACTTATTATCAGAAAAATATATGACTAAAGATCCAATGAAGAACTTATTCATTTATTAATATTTCTGCGTTTTATAATTTGAACCAACTCAGGGTAAGGTCAAGAAGTTGTTATAGGAGGCTCAGTCCTCACCCCGACTTACCTAGCTGCGTCTCCTCTGCTTACAGTGACAATATTTGGGAACTAAAATATAATATTATGCTCTACTTAATCAGTTTTGCTTGAAATAATATCTCTCGTTGGGTCCGAGCCAGAAGAAGAAGCTTCGGTTGAGAAAGGTCCAAAGTCAAATTACTTCGATTGTTCATCTGGACAATCATGTTGGATCCGCTGTTTGACAATATCATTAGAAGATACCTATTATTAATCCCTTTATCTCCGGAAAAGGGACACAGTTTTCTTAGGTAAACAGATTTGTAGTATTGGGAAATGCGAAGAAGCTCAGAGTGTACACCCTGGGACTTTACTCTCTAAAATTACCTTCTCTAAGGGCAAATTTAACGAAGGAAAGACATTCAGTTGGTGACAGAACAGTTGTGGAGAACTGATGGCGGTACCTGTTCCGAGATGCCAGACTATGTTAGAAAATTGGTAAACTGTTGCTAACATCCCTAACAATATTTTCGTAACATTTCGAGCCACGAGAATTCAATACCGTAAGATGGGGGTTATTTTGTGACGGATTTTAAGTTTTTTCCTGTGCCAACCGGTCAGTTTTAAAAGCAGTCCAAAACGAACAATTGCAAAACATTGGTACATCCTTTCCTTACGTATTAATGTATTGCTCTAACTCGAATATTTAATTACCATTGAGAAAATAAAGTTAAAACGTGTCACGAAGTTGCCCCACCGAGTGGGGCTACTTTGTGACGCGTGTTTTCGCCTTGAAAGCCAAGAGGAAAAATTACTTGACCCAAAGTTAGACAGTAAAATGCTCATCAAAAGCTTGATATTCAATTATATATACCTATTACAAATATTGGATAGCTTTATCTATATCTTTGACATCAAAGAGACCTCGGGTTAGTGATGCGACATCGATAACAAAACATCGATGTTTTGAAACATCGATATTCAATATTAAAACATCGATGCTAATAAAACATCGCCCAAAAACCATCGATGTTTTTAAACATCGATGTTTTAGAACATCCATGTTTTAAAACTGGTTTAGTAATCGCTAACATTAATGTTACTTCCGTTAGTCGTGGGGGGAGGGAGTGATTTAATTTTACTCACTGATTGGGCAGACACAAATGACAAAATTTGGTTGCTTTGGGCTACATTGATGACTCAAAATTCTCGTTGTAAATACCGCCATGTTTTGTCTTCAAATGTCCAGATAAATTCGTGGTATTGCCAGAAGTTTTGAGGGACTTAAGGCAAATATTGCATTTCGCCAATTTCTCAGAGGTTTTGTAAAAATATTTCCAAACGGTACTTTTGGGAGGCATCTTCCTAATAATATTAACGTCAACTTATATAAAACCAGCACAAAACAAAGACTTAAATGGATGCACTCGTGTATATACTATTTGTAAAATAAAACCCCATGGAAGGTTCTGTAGTGTCAGGAACATTCCAAGCGCTCTGATTGGTTCATTGGTTCTTAATTGCCATTTGTCTGTTTGCTAAGGAATCATTCCCCCCTTTAGTATTCGTCCTTTTCAGAATTCAGACTTACATTTACTGAGTGTGAAAATTATGCTACGTGGTAAATTTTTTTTAATTACGGTACTTTTTCATTAAAAAAAACATCGAGACAACGTAAAACATCGAGTACAAAACATCGATGTTAAAAAAACATCGGCTTCAATAAATCGATGTTTAAAACATCGATGTTTTTATCAAAACATCGATGTTTTGAAAACATCGACATCGATGTCGCATCCCTACCTCGGGTGCCCAGGGCAGACATCAGTTCTTTGAGATGAGGAAATTCGTCTTTCGGCACATTCTACTCGTTCGGGTAGTTTTTTTCCAAATAGTCAATACTTCTTTCTCTCCAGTGGTATTTTAGAGGATGGAAAAATGCAACATCGAGTGGCTGGAGGAGGTGGGTCAACTTTGTGGGTTATTTTGTGACAGTGTCAATGTGTCACAAAGTAACCCCGTCAACTTTCGATATTTAGGTTATGTCCTCATATCTCTCGGAAATATCACTACACAAAAGTTATATTGCTCCACAATCTAACCAACATATTGACAATAAAAAATAACTACCCGTGGTAGTTGTTTGTATAAGGTGTTAGCCTTCAGCACACAAAGTTTCTGAAGTTTGAGTCAACAGCTGGAAAACAAGTTTGAACAATACACTGGCCAGCAAAGATAATTGGCACGAAGAAGCTTCGGACACTGGCCCCTAGGTGTCTCTGTATGTCGCACAAGCTGTTAGCGTTGTTCTTTGCCTACCCGGTATCACGCGCGCGGCCAAGATCCCGTTACCCCTGCAGTCACAAAGTAACCTCATCTTACGGTACTTTTATTGCTGTTTAAAAAAGAGGAACTGTTTTGCTTCATAAGATAAGTATTTTGAACATAATCTTTTGTAATCTTTGTTGGTACACTTGATGACGGTATCGAAATTTTCCACAGTCACTCTGCTATAGTTTGACCGAAATATTTATGTACGTCACATAAATGCTCATAACACGCAGTGTCACATAGGTCACACATATGTCACATAAATGCTATTCAGCTGATATTTGGAATGTGTTAACAGTGAAATGAGGCCCTTTGATCCTTTAACTACTGTCCTGGAGAGAAATTTTGATAAGTTTAATTAGTCACTATAAAAATATCATGTTTTATGACGAATTGTAATAGGGAAACGGAAATGAATGAAAGTTTAAAAGATTTTATAAAATTAACAAATTACTGTTCGATTTCACTGTATTTACGTAAACACTTTATAAAAATTAACGAATTCAACATTTAAGCACCATGAAAGTAGAATAAATTAGTATCTAAACTTTCTTTGTAATTATTTTCGTCAATTATAAATGGTTTCATCGTTAAGGCCGCTGTGTACTAACCCTATTGGATTAGCTCGACTCAATGTTAACCTATGGAGAAAATTTGACCAAGGATTGCCCACTTGGATTTAAAGATTTTTTAAAATAATTGTACTCCGTAATACTGATAGAAATTTTACACCTTGAGGCATTTTTCATTTTTTTAAATGCAAATAATATTTTAAAATTTACATTATTCTGGAAAAAATCTGATATAGTGTGTTTTAAACGTTCCTAAATTCCTTTGGTGGACGAAATTTATAAAATGAATTTTGTTGCAAGGTGCAGAAAAGTTCAGGCTATCTGAAAATTCCATTTTTATTGGATTTTCAGCATTTATGTAGCTAATAGTAGACAAATTTTCTCCATAAGTTAACTGATGGTGAGCGAATCCAATAGGGTACTACACAAAAGTTATATTGCTTCACAATTTAACCAACATATTGACACTAAAAAATATCTACCTGTGGTAGTTGTTTGTATAAGGTGTTAGCCTTCAGCACACAAAGTTTCCAAAGTTTGAGTCAAACAGCTTGAAAACAGGTTTGAACAATACACAGCAGTCCTAATTGAAATTGCAAAATTAAAAAACAAAAGGCGTCAAAGGTTGTCGCCAGAATACAACAAAAATAAAAGAGGAAGTTAAAATTTTGAATGGTATTTAATACAATGCGGTGCATACTTAATATTGTAACGACGCCCGTACAATAGCGAATATTTTGTGCGTGGAAATTCCGGAAAGACCAACCTGCGCGCGGTTTGTGCACGTAATTAATTTAGACGGCTGGAGACAGCCGTCTAAATGGAACCGTCGCCAAGACGGCTGAAGACAGTCTTGGCGACATAAAGTCCGGCAGTGCTACAAACAGCTCGCGGAACAGTTCGTCAGCTACAAAAGGTAAGTTGCCGACCGGAGGCGCCCAGTCATCTGGGAACGTAACTGAATAAAGAAAGGCGGCGTTTTCCAGTCATTCTGAGAACGTTCAGCAGGGGTATATAAGTCGCCGAACATGGATTCGTTGCTGAGAGTCAGTGATTCAGAGACTAAGTTACTCAGAGTGACACTGGAGCCGGAGACAAGGAGATACTGTCGGGCCTAGATAGACTTGAATGAGCGTAGCGACAACTCAAGTCTGACCTTCCTCGTCGATGCCGTGAAACCACGAATTTAATTTATATATATATATATATATATATATATATATATATATATATATTGTAAATAGCCTGTATTTACTCGAGAAATGCAATTAAAGCATTAAATACAAAAAGGTTGGCAGTCTTTTATTTGAGGAAAAGTCCTTACAATATATATGTATTAACACAAAAGCTCATTAATTCTCATCCCTAAGTGTCCAAACTCAAATTGCAAAACATTGCATTCAGTTTAAAAGAATAATAAAACTTTTCAAGGATGTATGAAGGAATAAGTTTGGCAAAACTTTGGTCTTAGTATAATGAAAGTATGAAATCAGATATATATATATATATATATATATATATATATATATATATATATATATATATATATATACCGGGTGGCTATAATTAAACTGACAGTGCTCACAGTGTTCTGTAGCGCGATCTATTTGCGAGAATGACGCCACATTTTGTAGGAAGATTAAACAAGACGGGGGACGAAGGATTCCGCGTAAAAATAAATTAGTTCCAAAAGTCACCGCTAGGGGAATATTTGGCGCTGTGTAATAGAAAATAAAGTGTTAACAAATGGAAATCAATACGGAAATTACCTTTTATTTTGCATTCAAATGAGGTTCATTGTGGCTGCCGTTGTTGTGGACCACATATTGCATTCTGTGCACAGTATGCACAACAGCAGAAAGTAACATGTCTGCAGGAATCTCCCGTACAGTCCGTGATATGTTATCCTTCAACGTAGCCAGGTCCTGGACCACTCCTTGATAGACCTTGGACTTAAGGTAACCCCATAGCCAGAAGTCGCATGGGGTAAGATCAGGCGACCGAGGTGGCCATGCAGTTGGAAAGTAGCGGCTGATGACTCTTTCTGTTGTGAATTTCTGTCGTAGCAGCTGTTGCACCCGTGCAGCAACGTGTGGAGGGGCTCCATCTTGCATGAAAATGATTTCCCCCAGGCATTGTGTTTGCTGAAGTGTCGGAATGACAAAGCTGTTCAACATGTGGCGATATTTCTCTCCGGTAACAGAACAGGTTTCCGGTCCTGTCGGGGTAATGTTCTCATAGAAGAATGGACCTACGATAAATTCCGCTGTGAACCCACACCAAACAGTTACCTTTGGTGAATGTAACGGAATTTCCGTGACTGCATGGGGTGATTTGTCATCCCAAATTCGGCAGTTCTGGGTATTCACAGTTCCATGGAGGTAAAAGTGGGCCTCGTCTCCCCATAAGATTTTCCACGGCCAAGCATCATCCACCTCCATTCTGGCAAGAAAGGTGAGAGCAAAAGTCAATCGCTTATCATGGTCGGAGTACAGCAACTCCTGTACACGGCTGATCTTGTACGGATAGAAGTTGATAATCTTTCGTAAGATTTTCCATACCGTACTGTAAGGCATATCCATATTCCGAGCTAATCCACGAGCGCTAGAGGTGGCAGCAATATTGTCTGGTCCTCTGTCGACAATCGCCGTGGCAACTGCTTCGATTGTATCCTGTGGTACAGGTTTTCGTCCTCTGCCTGACTGAACCTTCAGAGAACCTGTTTTCTCAAACGTCGCAACCATTGCTTTTATCCCATTAACTGACACAGGACCGTTACCTTTACGCATTTTTTTGTGCGTTCTAAAAGCACGAAGAGCGGCTGACGCGTTGCACTGGTTGAGGAAAAAGAATTTGACCAGTAACGCACGCTCGACTAAAGAAGGAGACATTGCACATAAACTTTCAATCCGATTGATTCGAAACGTAAGACATTGCCTTTTAAAACCCAAGCAGCTGGCACTGTGCCAATGGATGTAACGTGAAATTTGAATAAAGAACTTCTTCTTCTGCTCAGCGTATAGTACGTGATATTGCAGATCACGAGACTTTATCGGTGTTTATGTAGATTTTACGCTTTTTTAAAAGTGTTGCCATATTGCACTTGAACTAAATAAGAAAATGTGCATAATAAAAGGTAATTTTATTCCGTATTAATTTGCATTTGTTAACACTCTATTTTCTATTACACAGCGCCAAATATTCCCCTAGAGGTGACTTTTGGAACTAATTTATTTTTTCGCGGAATCCTTCGTCCCCCGTCTTGTTTAATCTTCCTACAAAATGTGGCGTCATTCTCACAAATAGATCTCGCTACAGAACACTGTGAGCACTGTCAGTTTAATTATGGCCACCCGGTATATATATATATATATATATATATATATATATATATATATATATATATATATATATATATATATATATATATATATATGTATATATATATATGTATATATATATATATTTATATGTATATATATATATATATATATATATATATATATATGTATATATATATATATATATATATATATATATATATATATATATATATATTCAATACAATTGTATATTGCATTACTAAATTCATTTCAGTTTTATTAATACTAATGTTAATATAAGATAACATACTAGGAATACCCAAACTCTGTCAATTAAGGTTGTTGTATGTCATGTCTTTTTCCCGCATCTTATTCCGCGCCTTCCATAATTAATATATGAATACATTTTTAATTCCGTCCTGTTGTTATTATTTCTAATGTCCCCTGGCTGGAAGTATTCTAGAGCAAGTTCATATAGGCGTTTTGGCTAAGTGGTGCAGCTCAGGTTTATAATGGTACCATAAGGATCGGAGTCCGATTTCGCCAGGTGCCCCCTCAATTTTGACCGAGCCCCCCCCCCCCCCCCAAGGTTGACATCTGGGGGGGATTATACTATTTTCCACCCTCTCTGATCTCATAGAGTGACTTTCTCTTCTACGGATTTAACGTGCCCATATCCGGCCTAGACACAGAGGTATTTAATAGCGCTTGTCGGGATTCGATCTGGGCACCCCCAGCACTGAAAGCTGAAGCGCTATCACTAGGCTACCTCGGGTACCATTCAGCTCTTTTCAGATAGTAATAATCTCGGAAAAATAGCACTTCATAGGTATGAGGCAACTGATTCACAACAAATGTCTTTATAAAGCATCTTATTCCACGCTGTCCATAATTAATATATAAATAAATTTTTAATGCAGTCCTATTTTGGCTAGTAATAATCACGTGAAAAGATCACTTCATATGTATGATTATGATGCAACTGATTCACATTTGGATAAAGGGTGTCGGAGTATATGCATCAAGCCAGGCCTGTATTTTTGATGCGATTTCTTGAGGTCTGTTGGATGGAAACTTAAAATGATTTTCCGCCCGATCCGTATGTTGAGTACAAACTCTCAAAAAGGTCTCTACAATGAAAGACAAAAGCATATAACTTATTTAATAAAGTTTATACCAAATTTCGCACCTCTTACTAGTAAAAACATACAAACAATCCGATAGATAGTTCGTAGCATCAAATTTTTCTCTTTCAACGCAATAGGCACTTATCTGGACAACATTCGCTCATTTATCCTGTGAGAATACTTACAGGGGTACCCAGGAGATAAACAAACGTTACCCCAATGAGGGGACAGTAAAGAAACTTCGAATCCATGCCTTGGCCGGATTTCGGACCCAGATGGCAGCTTGAGTCACTACCCATCATACAACTGGGAGGCATAGCATCAAAGTGATGCGTGACATCAGTTTCTTGTTCTATGTTCGTCTCCCCCTCTCCCCCCACCATGAAATCTTATTTTTTTCCAGTTTCCTTACATTATCTCCCCCTTTTTTCTTACATCAACTCCATCGGATGTTGGCTATACATTAACATCCATCAGCTTATATCAGAGCTGATGGATATTAATGTATCAGCAGCTTAGCCCGAAGTAATGGACATCTGTGCTGACCATTACTCTGGGAGCCATGCCGTAAGCTCTGTTAATGAATCTCGTAAGCTTTTCACTTAATATTTACATTTTAGGTTGATAAACGAAAGAGACGTTTGCTTGATACTGATGTCTGCCAAACAGATTTTTTGCATGTATACGCTTGATATATTAACTCAAACAATGTAAATAATTCAGCACAAAATAATCTATATATTTATGTTGCTAAGCCGACTTTTTGGGCAGTCCGTGAGAGAAAACTACTGGATCAATTTACTTCATTTTGGTCTTAAAAGAAAGATTGTAATCTGTAGATTTGCCAAATTTTGTTTTTGTAACCGCAATTTCTATTAATTAGCGATAATTTACAATTAAAAATTGATTTCTGCGCATGCTCAGTGGCATGTTTAAATCTGTCTTTAGAAACTCACTGTTTCTGCGTATGCTCAGTGACATGTTTTAATGATTAAACACGTTTATTCCGAGGAGTTTCTCTAGATCTATCTCTGCCATTTTTATTTTTATGATAATTTTGTTTGGGAAATATAAGATTAAACCTCATGGAAATTGTTTACTTCGCGCTGTTTAATTAGTGACAATTTACAATTTAAAAAAATTTCTTTCTGCTCATGCTCAGTGAGATTTTTAAATCTGGCTTTAGATACTCACTAAGCACGAGGCCGCTTAAACACATTAATTTGTTTCTGCGCATTATTATGATTTTCAACATTTGGCAATGATGTGTTGAGTATAATTTGTGTATTAGTACATTTATTTACAATCTAGCCGTCATGTTTTGTCGGGTATCAACTAGTATACATAAAGAAGGCATAGACAGCCGAACAAATTAACAGAAAAACTACCCTAACGTTGATTTAAAAAAAAAACAACTTTTCAATAAAAGATTGCGCAGTTGCAACAAATCCTCATACTGAAAAATGACAATTATAACTAGTAAAATGTAAATAATTCAACAGAGAAAGATATTTACTAACAGGAAGAATGCAGACAAAATAAACAGAAATCCTGCACTTAGAGCTAAACGCACCACAAATGCACGATTCTGTAGCAGTAAAAGAACTAAACCATATAACGAGACAACCGACCGGTCTCTTCAGAAAGTTCCCCCTTGAGATAACTGATTCGGTTAGGCCTCCTGATAGAGACCGGTCGGTTGCCTCTTTATATGGTTTAGTTCTTTTACTGCTACAGAATCGTGCATTTATGGTGCGTTTAGCTTTATTTTTTCTGCATTCTTCCTGTTAGTAAATATCTTACTCTGTTGAGTTATTTGCATTTTACTAGTTATAATTTGATATATTAACTACGAGGCATAAAATTTGACATACATTCAATTAAAGAAAAAATTAAATCCTTTCGCCAATTCACAATAAGGACATTTTAAATTTTTCTTGCTATCTGTCTGTTCGTTTGCAATTGAAAAGTGAAATTTACTATTGAATAGCAGCAAATTGCTTTGAAAGTATGCCCCAAAATATGCTTCTTGTGTAAACGAAACAGACATAAGCTTGATACTACGGTGTGTATCACACTGTTTGTATGTAAACGTAAAAATATATTTGCTTACAGCCTTAAAATTTGATTCAGTGTAAAGTTATATGCTTTTGTATATTCATGGTAAAGACCTTTTTGATTTTTGTGACCATCAATGGGTTCGTTCAAAATTCCACGAGCTGAGAATTTTTAATATTGGAAAGTAGGGAAGTATTTTAAAATTAACTAATGTATTATAGTCTACAATAGGTTATACGTAATCGACGCGGCTTTCAATTTGATACTACAGAGAATGTCTATCACAATGTTTGTATGAAAACGTAAAAAAATGTGAGCTAACAGGCGAAAAGTGTGACATTAACATGATTAAATGAAATGTTAAAAGAAAGATTTTTCTGATTTTTGTGACCTCCGCCTGCAAGTTTGCCCGCAATTTTCGAGCTGAGAGAGTTTTAATATTAGTAAATGTAAAGAGTTCAGTAATTAACTTTTAAATTAGTCATAAAAACCCTTACCAATATTAAATTATGCATAAATTAATTTACTATGTGTTCTATTATGTTTCATTACAACCAATCGTCTAATAACTTTTAATGATACTAGTTTATGAAATAATAGTCCTTTATATTTATCTTATGTATAGCATCATACATACTCCATGTCAATAGTCCAAAGCATATCTATGTATTCTGTGTATTATTGCATTGGACTGGAATTCATGACCCAGATCAGGGTTTCCCAACTTTTCTTGCGATGGAACACTCCGTAAATCCCGAAATTTTAACGGAACACCTAGTTTACTTTGTAGGGAATGTAATAATACATAATCAATATATTTTTTAAAATGAGAAAAACACATTAATTATTTATTTAGTAATTATGCATGAACACTTAATTTTTTAGACACTTTAGAGCAGGGGTTCCCAACCTTTTTCCTATATCGACCCCTTTTAAAAGAATGACTTTCTTCATTTACCCCCTCATATTTTCTCTATAATATACAACATACAGAATAATTATAATACTAATAATTGCACATAAAACACTTAAAGATGACAATTTGACTAAGAATATGAACAAAAAATAGTAAAAATGGTTCATTAGGTTTATATTTTATTATTTTTGTACTATTTCATTTTTAATTTCACAAGCATAAACAAGATTTCAGAAACACCAAATGTAATTGCACAAACATCGCAAAGAGAAAAACGAAGCTGCTTCTGACTGGTTGCATCGGGAGGACTCATGTACTGTTTAAGGTCCAGTGGATTTCCCCAGTTTTGCCTAGTGTTGGTACACAAATAAAAGCCGACGGCGACATTAGAGGCATATACAAAAGCGTCATGACATTTTTACTTTAGATGCGTGGATCACTCCTCCCTACGCAAATCTGTCTTTATACATATTGAAACGTATATTATTATCTAATAATTACATTCCTAAAAAATTAAATTAAATTTTAAAAGAGAAAAAATTATGAGACCCTTAATAGACCCCTGGAATACTATAGACTCTTTTTAAACTTCCATCGACCCCCAAGGGGTCCACCTGGACCCTGTTGGGAAGCCCTGCTTTAGAGCATTAATCCGTCAAACATGTTTGAATTTCTTGTAGCCGTTGCTGGATGTAAAACAATTCCAGGATTTAGTGGCACACTTATTAACTTTCCGAGGAACACCTGTGTTCCGCGGAACACAGTTTGGGAAACCCTGACTTAGACAATGGAAACTTCAAGTACTCTCAAGTCAACTGTCAAATGATTAAATTGATTGATTTTATTTTCCACAAATCACATACATATTTCTGTCACTAACTGATATAGTCCTTCAAAGACTGTATCAGCTGGGAGGCCATGACCTGCTGCTACAAATGGACATAGAACTTAATATAGTTTTTTTTTTTTTTTCTCCGTAGAGTAGTTTTAACATTGCTTTATGTCGACTTATCATTCCAATTTGCACTTTTACATGAAACTGAATTTATTGAATAGAGATAATCACGAGTAGTTTCGGGCCGGAAAAAGAGACAGACAGAAAAAAAAAAAAAAATTGTCATTACTATCGTAGCAGGTGCGGTACGTGGCATGGGCTTAACGTTTTCCAGCTGCTTGCATGTGTTAGTGGCTTTGAAAAGCCGGTCGATCCCCTCTCTTTTCAGCCCCTTGCCAAATTAACCGCATCCCAAATTTCCTTCCAAATGCGAGAACGGATAGATAGATAGAAAAAAAAAGTCAGTCGCTCGAAAAAAGGCGATTTTTATCATGAATGGGTGAAATTAGGAAAAGGTTCGGCCCGCGAAAAAGGGGGACCCGGGCGTCTGTCATCGAGCACGCGGTTTCCAGAAAGCGGCAATGATTGGATGCTGAATGGGGCGGCTAACGAACCGGGGCGTCAAAAAAAGAAAAAAAAAAGGTGATACGGAAAGTGTGGGGGGCAGGGAGAACTGCTTGCATTCTACCCTTCGGCGATATCAAGTGTTGATATCACAATGTACTCGTAATCAGAAAGAATCCCGCAGCACAAACAAGTAGTTGAGTATACAGGTTGCGGACAGTGGATGCACTTTTTATGCCTCAGGGTCTTGCAAACACATGCGCGTTTCTGTGTGGTGGCGCACATTCGGGACTTCGGGAGAAACCTCTGATGTAGGGAAATTCATTCTGCTTCTTTTAAAGTATATTAGAAGAAGTTAAATTATATAGGGCACGCAGTATATCACATCTCTGCTTGTTTTAAGGGGAGTGATCACTTTTAAGTACCTTTAAAAGTATCATTTTTAGACCTATGTTCTATTGTATGTACTACTCATGATTTTTGCTTGATTTACATGAAATTTTTTGAGTAACTGCCTAACATACTGTTTATTATATATATACAATATTTCAAGGTAATTAAAAAAATAAAATTATTTTTAATGCACAAAAAGTGAATAATTTTTTTAAATCGAACATTTTGCAGTCAACTGCTGAGCGCATTCTGTCAAAATAAATTATTAAGGTACAGTAATAATTGTTTACTATATGTGATTACGATACTTCAGGCAGCCAGTTGGCGAAAGAAGCGACTTTTCATGAAATTTTAATTCACGATTAATTTTAAATAAAATTTTAATTAATTCATTAATTAATTTTAATTAATTAAATTTTCATGTCTGTCCCGGCGTCTCACTGGAAGCGTGTCGCTAGGGAAAAAACTGACTTGGACTGGAATACTGAATTTCTTGCTTCGTCTAAGGCATTGTGGACAAAAAGACTTTTTCCAACTATTTTTCAGCGTTTAAAGTGTAAGGAATTTTTAACTGACTTTAACTTAACTCAAGTTTTAACTGGCCATGGAAATTTTAAGAGCTATTTGCTTCGTTTTAATTTGGTGACCAGTGGACTTTATGCTTGCGGTGATGCTGATGAAGATGTTGAACATTTTCTTTTTCACTGCAAATTACACGCGAATGCCCGAGCTATATTAATGGCGGACTTGAGACGTCTGTCCATTTGTTGGCCTCCTGTTCTTTCTGATCTCGTTAAGAGTGTTGAAAGTCTTGCTGTCTTGTAATATTTTGTTTGCAATTTAAAATTTTAATTTTTCTTGTTTTGAGTTTTTCACTTACTTCTGTAAGCCTCATGTTATATCTTGTTATACCTTGTGGTGCATGAGGAGATTTCAAATGAAACAATAAAATTTAAAAAAAAATTCAGGCAACAATATCCACCAACATTATTCTAAAATATATTAAAACATTTTAGTACGCGCTATTTTTAATTAGAAATTTCAAAAACGACTGTAAAAGCTTATAAAATTAAAAAAAAATTAAAATATGTTAAGGTTAAAAAATGTTGGTGGATTTTGTTGCCTGAAGTATTGTAATAACATATAGTAAACAATTATTACTGTACCTTAATAATTTATTTTGACAGAATGCACACAGTAGTTGACAGCAAAATGCGCGATTTTTAAAAAAAAATATTCACTTTTTATGCATAAAAAATAATTTTATTTTTTAAATTACCTTGAAATATTGTATATATATAATAAACAGTATGTTAGGCAGTTACTAAAAACATTTCATGTAAATCAAGCAAAAATCATTAGTAGTACATACAATCGAACATAGGTCTAAAAAAGATACTTTTAAAGTGACCACTCCCCTTAAGGCTACTAAAACCAACTAACGTGTACTAACCCTACTGGATTCGCTCACCTCAACGTTAACCTACGGAGAAAATTTGTCCAAGGATTGCCGATTTTGATTTAAAGATTTCTTTTTTAACCCTTCAGCGGGCGCGCCAATTTTGGAACACCAGCAGACGCGCGTTGCATAAAGTGCAACGTCTCTTTTAACCTTGATTATTCCTTTTGTAATAAACTTTCTTTTTTCAAATTGAAAATATTAATTCTGCGTTTTATGACAAGTTATAAAATGTTGATAATATTGAGATATATTTATAATTAAAGGCCAAAGAATGCAGATACAATCGCCTTATTTCAAAACTGTCCGGTTTATAGGATCTAAGAACAACTTGCGAATCGATTCCTATTATGTCCAAAAACCTAAAAAACAATGAGATTGTCCATCTTCGTGATATACGGAATACCGTGTAATAGCTGCAAATTTGATTTACTACATCAACTCATAATTTTCTCGTATTGCAATCCAGTATAATCGCTGGTTTACCACGGTTAAATCACGACTAACAATGAATGGAAAGGAATACAAGGGTCAGAAAATCAGTACTGCATTAGAAAGGGTGTAGCTAAAAAGAGAAACTGCTTAGAACATTCAAACCTTACTTGTAAAACAAACCATCCAAAATTACGAAAATGTTGCACTTTATACACGGGCGCGCCCCTGAAGGGTTAAATTGCACTCCGTAACAGAGAAAGAAATTTTATACTTTGGGGCATTTAAAAAAATGCAAATAATACAGGGTGGTACAAAATTATTGAGCGCATTTCATGTTTGAGAAAAAAAAGAACAAAATGAGGTAGGTACATGTTTATTGTGTGCTTGGAAAGACAATTTAAAACAGTTTTACACAACTAAATTTTAAACATTAAATCACTTCCACATAAGACGGTAGATGGCGCGACAACATTCCGCAAGTAAAATTTACTAATTGCGCCAGTCTGCAAATGGTTACCGTACAGGAAAAAGCCATGTGAGTTTTGTGGTTCCATGAGAGCAAATCCGTTGTAAGACATTTTTTTCTTTTAAATTTTGGACCACTCCAAGGTGGTCCAAAATTATTGAGCGCATTTCGTGTTTGAAAAAAAAAAGAGAACAAAATGAGTTACAACGGATTTGCTTTCATGGAACCACAAAACGCACATTGCTTTTTCCTGTACGGTAGCCCTTTGCAGACTGACGCAATTAGTAAATTTTTCTTGCGAAATAGTTGTCGCGCTATCTACCGGCTTATGTGGAAGGTATTTAATGTTTAAAATTTTGTTGTGTAAAACTGTTTTAAATTGTCTTTCCTAGAAAGCAATAAACATGTACGTCCTTCATTTTGTTCTTTTTTTTCAAACATAAAATGCTCTCAATAATTTTGGACCACCCTGCATTTTAAAATTTAAATTATTCGGGGAAATAATTTGGTTATAGTGTGTTTTAAACGCTTCTAAATTTCTTTGGTGGTGAAAAGTTATAAAATGAATCCTGTTGCAAGGTGCAGGATAGATCAGGCTATACCATTTTTATTGGATTATCAGCATTCATGTAGCTGCAAATAGTAGACAAATTTTCTTCATAGGTCAACATCGAGGTGAGCGAATCCAATATAATTAGTACACAACAGCCTTAAGCGAAGGGCAAACCGTTTGTAGTTTTAGGGCGTGTTCATATAGGAGTCCGGTAGCGGAAGCGTTAAAGTATTGAAATATATTTAACCAATGACAAACCTCTAAACGATTAGCAACGAAATTCTTAACGACTATTATTGGTTTATTTCCGTCTCAGCTCCATCTTTCCCTTTACGCTTCCTCTACCGGACTCCTATGTGAACAGGCCCAAACGCAGATATTACTAAAACTCATAGAAATGCATACAAGAGCTCCACGAGTTAAAACGCATGGCATCCATTATCTGTCCCCCCTTTTTTTCACGGGGTTTCGTAAATGACGTTGTGTGAAACTGCTTTATTTTGAGACTAATTATCTATAACACCAGCAATTTGTTTCTACGCTGCTGTACGTACTCAGAACCTGGGGAGAATGACGCTGGAAATTTCATTCTGCTTCTTTTAACTTTAGTGAAGAGGCGTAGAATGATATTTTGAGACTTTAATTATCTATAACACCTGATGCTATAGCAGCTACCAGTGCTTCCTCGACATTGTGACGCACTCGGGATCCCGAGAGAACACGTGAACCATTGACGTAGGGAAGATGCTTTCGGCTCTTTGGTGAAAATAACAATTTTATTTTGGGACTTTAATTATCCGTAACATCTGCACTATAGCTACTATTAGTGCTTCATTAGGAAATGTACGGCGAGGGGTGCCTTAATTGTCTGGGTAATTTGTTATTACAGAAATTTGTAAGAAGATGTGTTAAATCATGGCATGATATTCAAAAATTTTAGGGTCCCTGAAATTCTGGGGTCCCCAATAAAATGCCCCTTTTTAAGTGTTTACATTTATAAAATCTTTATAGAACAAGGTCTCTAAGTTATATTCGGTTTAGCTTGATTTCGGAAACCCGACATATGAGAATGATCTGACAAGCCATAAAATTTGTCTTAATTTATATGAACGTAACCATAGGCGTAGCGTGCTTCTAACTTTTTTTTTTGCAGGGGTGGGCCACGAATTGAATTCATTTAAGGCTCTCCTCAGTGCATTGACTTCCGTACGGTCCTTTAAATATGAAATACTATGATTTTTTTAAAAAATTGAATAACAATATAATTGAATAACAATACTGATGTTTGAGTAATATTCAAAAGTTATACAATGAGAAAAAAATATAATATAAATAAAATAAGAAAAAAATATAGCATCGAATTTTTGTTATGGATCATATCATTGTTAAAAATTATGCTAAGACTAAAGACATAATCAGAATCTTCGGTTTCACAGTTTGAAAAGTGGGAAAACACCAACTTTCTTAAAAGTTTTTTCTACAATTTTCTGATTTTAACTGAATTTCTATTAACGTTTTAATTTATCTCAAGTTAAGTTGCCCCCCTCCCCCCCCCATCGCTACGCCTATGAGCGTAGCCCTACAAGAATTTGCTATCAGAGATATAAAAGGTCTGTACTTTGAAAACTTATGGATGATTGAACTTTTTCGAAATCTAAAGGGCCCGAAGTAGCCTTCTAGTAGCGCGTTGAGGTTGGTCGGATCAAATCCCGACGCGCGCCATTAAATATCTCCGTGTTTAGGCCGGATATGGGCACGTTAGATCCATAGACCAGAAAGTCCCTCTATGAGGTCAGAGAGGGTGGGAGAGGGTACAATCCCCTAAAATGTTGCCCCTGGGGGTGCTCGGTCAAAATTGAGGTTGCAACTAGCTAAGACGGACTCCAACACTTGTGGTGCTATATAAACCGGACCCGTACACCTCAGCCCGAAGCCTATATGGACCTGGTCTGGAACTTTCAACCAGGTCCATTGCATCCCGGGGGCTTTAGTCACAACAACAACAACAAAAATCTAAATGGTTATTATACTGTTTAGTCTTCCTGTCTACACCACAAACAGTACTGGAGAGATTAGTTGGAGGATTTCTCTTTCCAAAAATTTTTTTAAAAAATCTTATATTATTCAGTCACATCCCCATTCAAGAGAGAGAAGTCCCTAAATTTAAAAAAAAAATGCAACAAAATTGAAATATCATACTTTTGTTATGTTGAAAATAACGGTGAAATGAAAATAGTCGTCATGTAAAGATGTGCAGCTAAATGTTCAATGTTGTGATATGGTTTAGTGGTGGGATGATAAGCTCATCATCTGCAAAGCAGAAAGTACAGTGTTAGATTCCCAGTAAAACTTACAATATTTTAGTCGAAGAAAAAATTGGTAAACAAGGGAATATGGTAGACATCACGGATGTTAATAGCGTCCTAACGAAATGAATGAGTGTTGAATTTCTGGTGCCTTCAAGGCCAGTGACGAAGTCAGTGCGGAACCTATTTCCATACCGCAAATTTGAATTTAATTTCCTCCAGCATTTTTTTTTTCATTAGATAATGATAACCTAGCAAATACAGCATGTTTTTTTCAATGTTTGTTTTCCCTTAAATCTTAATTCTGAATGACAATATCATCTTTCTGAAGAGGAAAAAAAATGTGATGCTCATTAGTGAAGTTGACGTCCGAAAAGGAGAATGTTAAATGCTCAAATCCTATTTGTGTTTTAAACAAAGAAAGCCTCTGAGAAAAGTGAGAATGTGTTGTCACAGTGGTTAGTTACAAAACATTAGAACCAACCTATCTATGATGGATTGATATGGTATAATGGATAATTTTTTCATGTGCAATTTTATCCATACTTGCTTCTGTGAAAACACTGTAGACTCGTTTGAATTTTCCTTTCAGCCATAAAAATTTCTCATGAATGCGTTTCTATTAATCAACGTGGTGTATGGATTTGATGCTGAGTTCTCTGTTAAATTTTTTTTAAGTTCCGTACTTACTAAAGACTATTATTTTAAGAATTTGATGACACATATTACATGATAATATAAATATTTTCTCATTTTTTATGTTCGTTAAATACAGTGTTCTGCAATAAAATGTCTTACTAAAATCATTTTGTGCAACCTATTTTCAGAGTAAGCCAAAATTTTTTGCAATGAATCACCAAGAAATTATTTCTATATCATTCCCTGAAACTTTTAAGAACTCGGAGATGTTCTTAGATAATGAAGTTTAAATTGGAGGGTTTGTGAATTACGCTCAGTAAGATAAACCCTTTCTAGTTCCGGTGAGGAGATAAAAGGAAAATTAGGAGCGAAGGAAATGTAGAAAATTAAATCCCTTCCAAAAAAAAACGCGCTCCAAAAATTTTGTTGATAAGGCTAGTGTGTCTTACTGATAACAGATGGCGCGCAGCGTCCAAGATTTCCTACTCATCGTGCAGATGGAAGGTAATAAAAAAAGGGGGAAAAATGAATGCGAACTTCCCAATGCGTTTCACCATTCCACTGCGTCTTATTTCCCCGAGTTTCATTCAAACAAAAATATACATATAATAACAGTAAAACATGTATAACAGGTGTTAAATGAAACGTCATGGGAATTTGAGGTGAATTTCTTTTTAAAATTCACTCATATGTCCTAGTTATTTTTAGTTCATATTTTATGATTAATATTTTTAGATGGAAGCTAAATAAAATAGTTATAATGAGGACCAATTTTCTTGAAATATATATCCTTTAAAAATTAAAAACCCATGACTTTTATTTATAATCTTATCAGAATTATTTAACAAAATTTTTGATAATTTTTTTTACCGATAAATAACAGAATACTTTTTAATTACTTTTTTAAAAACTGTGCAATGGATAATGTTATTTTTTCAAAATTAAATATTCAGAATGTCAATTCAGTGTTTAATGTTATTATTCTCAAGGAATTCTATTCGTCCCGTAAGTTTTGCTGTATTTATTTATTTTACAACGAAACAAGAAAATTCACCCACGAAAGTAAGTTGAGAGAGGTGAACTAGGGGATTTTTCTGTTTATTTTGGATCAGTATTCATCTCGGATTATTAAAAACCAAATACTGATTGTCTGAGAACAACTCTTAGGCTGACATTGCATATTACCTCCGCACGTTTAAACCTGTCACGGAATTGTCCCGATCTTTCATTCCACAAATATTACCGAAAATAAATACAGCTTTTATAAGAAATTCAAAGGTGAAATAAGGAATAAAAGTTTCCATTGGCCTTTTCAATTGCATGGTAACTATCACATCTTGTACTCGACTTTTTCTCCAGTCATTATAGTACAAATGTTTTCTTGTAAGCACAAAACCCCTAGCGTCTTACCAATGGGGAATTTTTTTCCCCGATGCTTGTTTGATTTTTTTAAAAAATCTTTCAAAGATACAAAAATCGAGATCAGCAAGCAAAGGAGTAGGTTCTGTCTACTCAAAATCCCATAGGTAAAGGAGGCACATTTGGGCTTGAAAGCCGTTTCATGTCTGCATATGGTGTGTGGTAGAGTGCTCAAATTTTAATTACTGTTCTGGAACTCAGGCAGTAAAAATATCCCCGCATCCTGATATGATTAAAACTTTTCAGACGGCTAATTTGGGTGTTATAGAAGTTATTTACATAGCTCATGACACGCCTCCCTCTCTTCCCTAATTTCGGACCCTAGAAAAGAAACGTTTTACCTCGTCAGAAGACGTTTCCTACACACCTCTTATTTCCCCTCGAGGGCGAGTTCCCACCCCTTGTGTTCCCGCAATTCGTCTCTTGTCTAGCGAGGAAGCAATTCAGAAGGTAAGATGCTAAGTGTAGTGCACTTGCTTCCGTTCCCCCTCAATTCCGATTTAATTTTTATATCCAACTAGCTGAAAACCCACACTTCGCTACGGAGTACATTCAAATTAAATATAACGTCAATGTATGCAATTAATGTAAAAAATAAAAATAAAAATATACATTTATATATATGTATAATAAATACGACGATCAATGTATACAATTGATGTAAAAAAAAAACAAAAAATATATTTAAAAAAAAATCGTAAGGGGTATTTTTATAGACAAAATAATGTAGAAGAAAATATTCAAATTAAATCTAATAGGACATACTAAAGAATATAGTACAGTTAATATAGTACAGCTTGAGGAAAATATCTTTTACTGTATTTTAATATTTTTTTTGGATAATGTCCAATCGTCTGCCGCATTAACAAGGGAAAAAATATTTTTTGTCTATTTCATTGTTATGCACGTGACGATAAATTTATTTAAAGTACCAGAAAAAGAAATCACGTGATCAGCATTTAATAAATTAAATTCTAAAATTTAATCTTTAAAAATTCACCAAAAATCAGAAAATGGAGGTAAAGATTCGAAAAAGATTTCATTTTAAATGAATTTTTATGATCTTTATCATGATATAAATTTTATAACCCTCAAATTATTATTTTAAATGCAAACTTTAAAAAAGTTACTAAAACAGCTTAAAAATTTAATTTTAAAAAATCTAAGAAGAATTTTTCAAAAATCTTTCTTAGTACACCCCTACATTATAAGAATCGTCATGCAAAATATTTCAGCCCTTTAGGTCCAGCGGTTTGGTCTGTGCGTTGTCTGTCAGTCAGAGAGTCAGTCAGTTACGGAAATGTTTTATATACAGAGACTACGAGGAATATCCAGAAAGTAAAAACCGATTGCTCATAGATCTTACGAGGTCCCGTCATCGTAATGACGTCACCGTCATTTGGTTCCTGAACGTCTGGTGCTTCAGTTGGTGTCAATTATATTGTTCTATAAAGTTGTCTCTCTTTGCTGTGTTAGTTTAAAATGAACAGTAAAATCTACAAACTCCTTCATCTGTGAAATGCGGTCAGTGATAGTATTTCTGAACGCAAAAAATGTTCGTGAGGTACGACCATTAAGATATGACCATAAAAGCTGAATCCTACTGTAAAACTTTTAAGAAGCTGCGCTGAGTCATTCAGATTCGACAGTGGGTGACTGTCAGTTGGAGTTTGTGTCTTGCAGGACAACGCGCAGCCCCACACCGCCGTCCGCGCGCGTGCGTTGCTTGAATAGTTTGGTTAGGAAATTTTCGAACAACCACCGTTCAGTCCCGGCCTAGCTCCTGGCGATTACCATTTGTTTCTTCCCCTGAAGAGATTTTTGGCCGGTCATAGTCTACAGAGTGATCAAGAATCAAAAGACGTCGCGAAAGAGTGGCCGAATAGGTTGGCGGTGAGTTTCTTCCACGATGGAATGCAAAGCTTGTCTCACGATACGACAAATGCCTCCATAAATAGGGCGACTACGTAGAAAGCTAGAGTAATATACGTTTTAATATTTGGAGATAAAAATCTTTCAGAAACTTCATTCTAAACTTTTTAACATCCAACCAGTTCTTACTTTCTGGATACTCTTCGTACTTACATATGGGGGGGGGGGGGGGATTCAGAATTTCTTGTGCCCACATACCAAAGGGAATGTACCTTTCTTTTTTGCCCCCACCCCTTTTCATCTCCTGAGTAATTAAAGATAAATAAGTTTTTAAGAGCCAATGTCAATTTTCCCAAGCGCAACCAAGGTTTGAGGCCTCTTTGTTCTAAATGCTAAGTAATGCTATCACATCAATTTAATACTTAATAATTCAAAAATTATATGCTTCCCGTCCGTCAGACCATAAGCTTTGATGAACACGAAGACCAGAAGCTGCGTAGAAATACCTGCAAACACAGCCGAGGGTTTATTTCCCCTGTTCGGTTTATGAATAGTACGGGTCTGGGCGCTGGACGGACAGTACAGACCTGCCGAACAAACTGGGTAACCCTTTAATACTTAATTAAAAAAAATCGCAGAATGTATCTTTCCTTAAAGCTGCTGACTTTCGGGAGGCCCAAGCGCGCGCTTCTTGAGCCTGTGCGATCATCCGCCACTGGAGGGGAGAGCTTGCATAAAAGATGATCCCATCATACATGAGTTACGGGAAACTTGAGGAAAACTCACACGTAATAAATACTTCAGATCCATTTTATACTAAAAGGATGGTTACACGTTTCGAACTAATTAATAGGTCATCGTCAGGCCTCGGAGCATTAGGTCTGATTGTCACAAATTACAAACGCTCTCATGTAACAGCTAATGCTCCTTGGCCTGACGATGAACTATTAATCAGTTCGAAATCTGTAGCCATTTTTTCCCTTTATTGAAGAGTTAAGTGTTTGACGTATTAAAACCAGGAATTTAATATTAAAAATATGTTGAGATGCATATTGGAGAATAGTAACTGGGAATTCGTCACCTGGAGTAGAAAATATCAATAAAAAACGATAGACGAGGAATGACGACCCAAAAGAGGTGATCCACGGAACACATTTATTTTGAGGGATACAGAATGTTTGTCAATCTATTCGCTTTTAAAGACTGGTGGATGCGTCTGGTGTCCCCATGCGAACCGCACAGTTTTCCAAGTCGAAGTCTCTCCTCTCATCCTAAAGATAATGTTCTTGCTGATATTTTTTCACGTCTTGTGTCCCCATGCTAACCGCACCGTTTTCCAAGTCGAAGTCTCTCCTCTCATCCTAAAGACAATGTTCATGCTGATTTATTTTTTCACGTCTTGTGTCCACATGCGAACCACACCGTTTTCCATGTCGAAGTCTCTCCTCTCATCCTTTGACAGTGTTACGTGTACCATTATATATGTTTGAGAAGAATTTTTTCCTCATAATTCCTTTTCTTGAACCATTGCTAAACTTGAACCTTTTCTTGAACCATTTCGCATCGGTCAGCACCTAGGACTGCTCCGTGCCAAATCTTCCACTGAACCCGCTGACAGAGGCTCTGGCCGTGACCTTCGAAACCCAAAGAAGGTTTCGAAGGTTTCGAAGGTCACGCTCTGGCCTTCTCTCTGACTTTCCGCTGCTCTGCGTCTTTGCGGTTGCGGTGTCGGGCGCTCCTATATATATCTTTTGGCTTTTTCGCGGTTCCCACGCTTTCGGCGACTATAGACAAAGGGCCAACGGACGGCCGTCCTTTCAGTCCCCACAGGGGGGCCAACTTCACTTGGTGGGGCAAGCGCCGTCCGGTCTCCCGCTTTCTTTGGCAACCTAGGAGACGAGCGCCATCCAGTTTCGCGTATTGTGACATGCGTCTCGAAAAGACAGAGACGCATGGCATATTGTCTACCGCCACATTGTAGTCGAGGCGTCAGTTGGCTTCAGCCAGATATATGAAGGCCAATTTACATCACAGGCTTACATTTTCTCCTGGTAATTAAATGGGGCCCCCTCGTCTTTTCGGAATCAGGCCTCCCAAAATAGAGCTTTGGGTTCTGAGCGATCGCTTCTCAGGAAAGAGGGATTCGCGACGTTACAATTGTTTAAGACTCAAGCCCATATTTTGATTTGTAGTTCTATTTTTTTCATAATAATTGAAACTTTTTAACTATGAAATTGGAATTAGAGGCTTCATAAAAATTTATTGACTTAATGATCGCTGGAAATACAGGGTGTTCATAAATTATTGTCGGGGTTTCCTTACCTCAAAACTTTTGATTAAAGAACATGACGAAAAATATTATTATATATTCGGAAATTACAACCCCAAAAAACACAAACGAAGTTATGAACAAACAAATTAATGAATTATGAGCACAAAATTAGATTGTATCCACGTGGCAGCCTTTCGGGCGCGCAACACATCAAGACAGAACTCATGTTCCCACCAAGTATTCTCCAGCAATTGCGGTGTAACACTTTGGATCGCAGCAGCAATTCTGCGCTTTAGTTCATGCAGTGAGCGCACAGGGGTCTTGTAGACAATGTCTTTGACACCCCCCCCCCACAAGAAAAAGTCCAGCGGTGTGATATCTGTGATCTCAGAGGTCATGGAAATGGTCCATCTCGTCCACACCATCTGTTGGGAAAGGTCATGTCCAGGAACTCACGTACAATTATTCCCCAATGTGGTGGTGCACCATCTTGCCGAAATATTACATGTGGCTGAGGGCATTGCAACTAGGGAACCGCATACTACTGTAGCATGTCCAGGTAATTCACAGAGGTTACTGCTTTCTCTCTAAAAAAATGGTCCGGTAATCCCGATACTCCTATGCGACGCTGTGTAGTGGTGGCAGATTTTTGTTTCGAAGAACCACATTACGTACACTGCTTTCTCTTTCTTGTGCACTCGCCATTTTGAATTCTCACGTCTCAGCCTTCCACAATGCGACGCCGCTAGGGTTACCGCTTAAACTGACACTTGACGGGAAACTGAGTTCCGTCTCGATGGGTAACCCGCCGCGAAAGGATGCCACATGGAAATTACTTTATTTGTTATTAAAAAAAAATTCTTTTTGAGTTGTCTTTACGAATATGTAATAATATTTTTCGTCATGGTTTTAAATCAAAAGTTATGAGGTAAGGAAACCCCGACAATAATTTTTGGACACCCTGTATATCAAACACAGAAATATAAATATAACCTCTCTTGATATGACTATTTAAAATATATTATTCCTGTGAGGTGGCAGAGAAAAGATGCTGTTATAGTATTGTCAAATTTAACTAGTATCCCTTCAATCAAATCTTTAATGTCAGAATTAAAACTCATGTCACTAAATGCTTTTCTTGAATGCGGTTTTTTTTCCTGTTTTTTTTAAGGACGACTGAAATTTCCTGACCATCTGAAAACATTAAATTTGATCGTTCAAATGAAGTATGTAGTCCCTTTCCCTTATTAAAAGAAAAAAAAAAGCAACAATCTATGTACAGTGGAATCACGATCTATCGTTTTTCAAGGGACCGACTGAACTGAACGATAAATGCGGGAACAAAGCAATATGATCATAGGGACTAGGTGAAATAAACGACACATACGGGAAAACCATGATTCGGGGAACGATCGATCGAGATTCCACTGTATATAAACGCCAAATACCACTCGCTGACTGATAGTTGTATCTCTGGAACCATAAGTCTTAGGAAGTTGAAATTTTGCATGGTGGTTCCTCTAAGGCCCTAGCTGCTTATTAAGAAAGCTTTTAAAAACTCTACCTTTAAGGGGGTTGTAAAAGGGGCTTAAATACCTAAAATAAAAAATTATAAACCGTATTTAATGTCAGATCACTGTCGTAAAATTATATGGTCAACTTCTCTGAGGATTGACAACTTTACTGTTAAAGCTAATGTAATTTAAATCAACAAAGTTACATAATTCATGGTACTTGTGTTTTCCGTGGTGAAGCACAGGTATTCCTTCGGCGAGTAACTGTATAATAGTATTTAGACTGGCCAAATTCAATAGTCTGTTTTTCGTAGCATCCGTTGAAACAATTTCTGAGCTACGAAATTCACAGTAGCAATAATTTTTTTAGTGTCTCCTTCGCTCTACGAAATGAATAAAAAGTTAATATTATTTAATCTTCAAACTCAAAACTCTTTTTATTAGTTTAAAAACTTTGAGGATGCTCGAGCGAAATATTCCCCCCCCCCCCCCCCTGCTATTCATTCTTTTCTAAATTTCAGCAGAAAATGGGAGGAAGATTGGGTTTCTTTTTTTTTTTTTTGCCGATCGACGAAATTGGACGCAATGGACAGTAGTCATCACTTTGATTCAAGGTGTACCGACGGGGAAGTCTATGCGAGAGGAAAAGAAGATAAAACTGCGGGTTTTCCAGTTCTGAGATTCGACAGCGCGATAGCGGGACACATTTCCCGGCGAGAAGACAAACAGGGAAGAAAAACAGGGAACTTTTATGACTTTTGAAAACTATCAAGACGCTGTGACAGTTTTTGAAAAGAAATATTATTTGAAGAAGGTTTGCGAAGGTCCGAGTTCAAAAATGGAAGAAATAAATTTTCTCTGCTGTCGTTCATTCATCAGTGAATCGATCCCTGAGAAGCATTTCAGGAAATAAGGTGCAGAGTACAGATAAGATACTGGAAATGACTGAAATAATTTTCAGCTTCCCATATATTTCATCTGTAAAGTCATCAAGGGTTGTACATCAGTCCTCTACTTCACTGAGCGCGATCCATTGACCATTTGGAATAATTTAAGCGTACGTTGAAATGGCTGTTTTGGAGTAAATTTTCGAAATTTCTTTTATTGCTCTATTTCAAAGGCCAATCTTTTAGGATTCTAAAACTGCTTTACTTTTATTCGTAAGATCATTGGATGAGAACTTATGGCCAGGCCCTGATTTTCCATTAGGCCCGGTAAGCCCGGGCCTAGGGGCCTCCGAATGATGGGGGCCCGCCAAAAATTTTACTTTTAAAAGGAAAAAAAAAATTCCCAATTCAAAATATTTTTAATTTTACCTTTTTTATAGCAATTTTTTTATATATCCTTTCAAATTTGATCGATTGATTGGTTCATCATATGTATACTAGTTATATGTATAGTTCATCATATGTATGTTATAGTGTATAGAAGGGATTAATAAGTTTTTCTGGTTGCATTGTATTGGTGTTTTAATGATGAAGTTAATGCGTTGTATTGCTTTTTGTTAATTGATAATGTTCTAGGCTTCTATGCTTCAAATAGCCAATTCTTGGTAAAATGGTACTTTCACAATGATTCATGATTATTTTTTGTGAGCGTCAATTTTGGAAATTTTACGCCCACATCAGTGTTAGGGGGCCCCCATTCCGAGTTGTGCCTATAGTCAAGATTTTTCTCAATCGGGACCTGCTTATATCCAATTTAATAAGCTGAAAGCTATAGTAAAAGACCGGAAGTGGCATCTTTAAATGCATCTTCTAGAAAACTAGTTTAAGTTACTTTTGTAAACGAGAAAGCTAATAATTTAAAAAGTTTTCATCATATTTCAATGAAATTTTGCAAAAGTGTTTAACATATTACTAACTATATTTTGACCTAAAAGCTAAGCTGTCTGTGTTAATTTAATTACTCTACAGGCACCTGTACTAATTTATATATTATATAAAACAGTTCCGTGACTGACTGACTGACAGATAACGCACAGACCAAACCGCTGGACGTAAAGGGCTGAAATTCTGTATGGCGATTCTTCTTATAGTGTAAGGGTGCACTAAGAAACATTTTTGAAAAATTATTCTTAGATTTTTTTAAAAATTAAGTTTTTAAGCTGTTTTTGTAACTTTTTTTAAGTTTGCATTTAAAATATTAATTCGAGGGTTATACAATTTATATCACGAGAAATATCATAAAAATTGCTTTAAAATGAAATCCTTTTCAAATCTTTACCTCTATTTTCTGATTTTTGGTGAATTTTTAAAGATTAATTTTTAGAATTTAATTTATTAAATGCTGATCACGAGATTTCTTTGCTTTTTGTAATACTTTAAATTAATTTTGCGTCACGTGCATAACAACAAAATAAATTGACCCCAAAAATTATTAAAATACAGTAAAAGATAAAATTTAACCACTAGACTACTTGAGATGGAAGTTTTTTAAGAATTTAATTCAAATTAGTATATTTTATGGATATTAAATTAAACCTATATATAAAACTGCAATTTTCGCCATGACGATAAATAAGTCTCAAGGCCAAACTTTAAAAAACGCTGGTGTAGATTTAAGAGAAAATTGTTGCTCCCACAGTCAGTTTTACGTAGCTTGCTCATGAGTAAGTTCGCGGACGAGCCTTGTAATATTAGTTCCGCCCAACGAAGAAACAAAATATTTTGTTTATCAGGAAATCCTCTAAAAAGCAATTTCATTATTTTTTCATGGTAATTATCCTAAAACGTACTCCGTAGCAAAGCACGGTTATTTAGCTAGTTAAAAGATAATTTTAAAAAGAAAATCAGGATTTTTAAACTTTTTTCTGTATATTTCAGTGATTTTTGGAAATATTGAAAAACTTTTACTTCCGAATACATTAAAGTGTCACAGTAGCGTATAGTACAAAGAAAATTAAAATATATTTAGTTAAATTGAGTGTAGGGTCTTTGGCGTAAGCACTCAATTCTACAAAAAAATTATAAAAAAATTCTCTATATTTTAAAATGGTCTGAAATTTTTACCAAATTTATATTTCCTTTCATGATTTTACTAGCTGAAAACCCGCACTTCGCTACGGAGTACATTCAAATTAAATACAACGGTCAATCTATCCAATTAATGCCAAAAAAAATATATATATATTTATAATAAATACGACGATCAATGTATACAATTCTCTCTATTCTAAAAGAAAGTAACTGGCGCTGCCGCAGCCGCCGCCGCCGCTGTCAAAAGCTTGTCACGCTATCTCCTCCGAAACCGCTGGGGGTATGGGGTCGAGACCGATACCAATCGATGCAGAACAATGTGGGGAAGAAAGTAAGACATGTCTCATATTCGTCGGACTTTAAGTTTTTTTTTATTTTATGTTTTGTGGAAAAATATTGACTTTTTCATGTTCAGATTACGATAACTCGCCAAAAAAGGATCGTAGAATTTTTTTTTTTACAATCTAAGACTACAGACATTTCTCCTTCAAACAAGACGTCATTTGTTTAAAAATAATTTAAAACAGACTGATATTTTTATTAAAATTGAAAACTCACTTTTTGGAAAAATTTATGCGTTTCGAGATATATAAATTCGATGCTCTCAGACTTATTATGTTACAACGAAAATATTTATATCAACTGGAAGATGAAAGCTTTTTCCTTCATATAAACTTCATTTCAAGTCTCTATCTTAAAATTTCGATTTTTAATTGAATTTTAAAGAAATACTTCAAAAAAATCTTCTCATACGCTTCCTTTGAAAGAAGATCCAATTTTTCACCCATTCATCCATTCACTGTAACTGTAAACAAAATGTACTGTAAACAAAATGAATGACTCAATCGCTGTAAACAACTATTGAGTCATTCATTCACTTGATTCACCAGAGGAGCGAGCATAGCGAGCCTAGGGGCGAAGCCCCTAGTGATGTAAAAAAAACATATTTATAAAAAAATCGTAAGGGATATTTTTATAGACAAAATAATGTCCAATCGTCTGCCGCATTAGCAAGAAAAAAATATTTTTTTGTCTATTTAGTTTTTATGCACGTGACGATAAATTTATTTAAAGTACTAGAAAAAGAAATCACGTGATCAGCATTTAATAAATTAAATTCTAAAAAAATTAATATTTAAAAATTCACCAAAAATCAGAAAATAGAGGTAAAGATTCGAAAAAGATCTCATTTTGAAGGAATTTTTATGATCTTTCTCGTGATATAAATTTTATAGCCCTCAAATTATTATTTTAAATGCAAACTTAAAAAAAGTTACAAAAACAGCTTAAAAATTTAATTTAAAAAAATCTAAGAAGAATTTTTCAAAAATTTTTCTTAGTGCACCCCTACACTATAAGAAGAATCGCCATGCAAAATTTCTGATCAGTAGAAATAAAGTTAGGGGCTTAATCCTAACAATCTCCATTGTTACCGCTACTGTCCTCTACCTCTTTTTGTGCCGAAGTCTTCAACGATCCTTAGCGTGGTGCTATCGCGGTGGGCTTCTGTTCTGACGATAGTGGTTCGAACCTAGCCGTTTTCCGGCACGCCTTTTTCTTTTAAAAAATTAACTTGAATTATTTACTAACGTAATATTAATTTGAATATTATTTTAGGAATATTATTTGAAAAAAATTTTAATATTATTTAAAAAAAACAATCTTTACTTAAAATCCTTTTTTTATTTTTGTATTTTTATTTCATCTCTTAACCTCTTTCTTTTAAAAAATTAACTTTAATTAATAACTAACGTAATATTAATTTGAATACTATTTTATTTGCTTAAAATAATTAAAAATGCATTCTTTACTTAAAAACCTTTTTTATTTTTGAATAAAACTACGGTCTCAAGCACACCTCTTTCCTTTAAAAAATTAACTTTAATTAATAAATAACGTAATATTAATTTGAATATTATTTTAGGTGCTTAAAATAATTAAAAAAAATTCTTTACTTAAAATCCTTTTTTATTTTGTATTTTTATTTCATCTCTTATTCTAATTTTGGGATACCAATGTGTATCTATACTTCTATAATAATATACAAAGAGAGAGAGCAGATTTTGTATGTGGAGGGTAATGTACAACTTTTGTACATTAAAATGTACCTTACATCTTTTCCTTTGTCAACCGCAGTCAAGTAACCATAGCAACACCCTTTAGTTTACGGGTCCGTTTTTCGAAATCGCTCTTTACAACGGGAAAATGTTATCTACTTCCTATCCCCATTTTACGTGGGGGACATTCAGCGTGGGGTGTCTGGGGAAAGAGTGGTTAATTGCTTTCTTATTGCTTTCTCACTATTGAAGAAGAATTTCAATAGTAGTTCATCGGCACTCCGCGCCTCTTTCATCTCTCAAAAGACTGAAAATGGATGAACCGGGGGTGAACCGCCCTTCTGATGTCTCTCGCCTGAAAAGATATAGCCTCTATCTAGAACGACAAAAGATTATTATTCAGTCCTTTTCGGCAAGATTCACCCTCCGTTCCCAGAATGTCACCCAATTGTTCTTTGGGGGCAAAGACGTTAGGAAAGTCACAACGAAGTGGAATTCGAGACTATATCTCTGCCGACATCACACCGTATTTTTCGAGAGTATGTGCTTCGGATATATGCTATCCCACCCCGTAAGGAAAAGGTTTAATATTTTTGAGATTCAAGTAGAGGAGGTATTGATAAATACAAAAAGGATTTTTGAAACTGGCAACGTTAAAGGGTTTATTGAAAAAAACTACATTTGGAACTACGGTTTTTATTGGACATTTAAGGTAAAAAAAGATTTATAATTTATTGGCTATCAACTGAAAATTTATTGGTATAATATTTTGTTCAACCCGGACAAAGTCGGGACGGGCCGCTAGTATATATATATATATATATATTTATAATAAATACGATGATCAATATATACAATTGATGTAGAAAAAAATATATATATTTATAAAAAAATCGTAAGGGATATTTTTATAGACAAAATAATGTCCAATCGTCTGCGCATTAGCAAGAAAAAAAAAAATTTTTTTTGTCTATTTAGTTGTTATGCATGTGACGATAAATTTATTTAAAGTATCAGAAAAAGAAATCACGTGATCAGCATTTAATAAATGAAATTCTAAAAATTAATCTTTAAAAATTCACCAAAAATCAGAAAATAGAGGTAAAGATTCGAAAAAGATTTCATTTTAAAGGAATTTTTATGATCTTTCTTGTGATATAAATTTTATAACCCTCAAATTATTATTTTAAATGCAAACTTAAAAAAAGCTACTAAAACAGCTAAAAAATTTAATTTAAAAAATCTAAGAAGAATTTTTAAAAAATATCTCTTAGTGCACCCCTACACTATAAGAAGAATCGCCATGCAAAATTTCAGCCCTTTAGGTCCAGCGGTTTGGTCTGTGCGTTGTATATCAGTCAGTGAGTCAGGTACGGAACTGTTTTATATATATAGATATCATATTTGAACTAAAAATATATGTATTTAATCAGTACTGTATAACAATGATAAAGGTTTTGATCCAAAACAGGAAAAAAAATCTTTAGCCCATATTTTTTCTTTCTTATGACAGAATATGATCTTTACGACAGACATATAAAATCATATCGAGGAAATAATAATTAGGTTTATTATAGCGAGATGGCCACTGCGAAAGGACATTCTTATTATTCTCAAATTATTGTTCTTAAAAAAATTTAAAAAAATTTTTAAAAATTAAAAAAAAAATTAGACGGTCTTAAGATCTTAACAACAGCAACTCAGAAACACAATTTCAAACATTTTTATGTCATTAATGATGAAAAATTTCGCTAAGAAAAGAATCGACTCAAGGCTTTCAGGATCGATCTTTCTCTTGAATGCCCACACAACGAAATCAAATCCTAGATTTAGAGTCACCTCGCAAGAGCAAGAAAACACACGTAATGAATTCACACAGCCTAATTTTTCTATGTCTCAAAAGGAAATTAATCTGAAATTTGAAGGCATCGTGCAAACGTGTTTCCTAATTATTTCTCGTACCGCTTTAGCTAAAAACTGAAAATCGCCAAATGACAGCTTTGAGATCACGGTAGCATTGTCTACGCATGCCAGGAATTCTCATAAAAGTCAATGTATATTCGTTTGCATATCGTATCTTATATCAGCTTTAGTGAAAAATCGTGCTCAATAGCTACAAATCCAAGAGAAGGCAGAGTAACGAAACACAAACTATTAAAAAAAAACCCTCGTTTCAACATACCAAGGTGTCATTGATTCAATTCAATTTTTTTATTCCTCTGTTAAACTTCGACAAGTCTATAATTACACGCGTGGATGTTTTTAAAGGATTTTCTAGGAATTCCACTAGTTATTTAGAAAAATAATACTAGGAAATTAGTATTCTTATTATTCCTCTAAGGGAGTCCGGGACACAAGATTTAGTTTTTTTCCCTACTTAAGCACATTCCAAAAGGATTTTTTTTCTTCTCACAAATGTTACATTATATATAAAAATTCATACATAACAATAACTGACCTATTTGAAATTTTATTGAAAAAAATTGAAGTTAAAAATTCAAAAAGCACATTTAGTTTGCAGATCTATTGAAAGAAAAATTTCAAAATAGTTGGTCTATGAGATTTATGAAAACTTTATGCCTGAAATTTTTCATTACATTTAAGGACCAGAAAAATTATTATATGCCCAGCAATTTTTGTTTCAGTGAAAATATTATGGAAATTACCACGTTTTTATTAACTTGCTTTCTTGTTTGTTTGTGTGTGTGTTTGTCCCTTACAAATCTTGCAATCGATTTTTAACTACTTCCCGACTAGCTAGACATTTGAAACTTTTAGAATAGCTCAGAACACGATGATAATGTATTTTTTAACGCTTTTAGCAGTTAAAAAATACATTAATTTAGCAGTTAATTTTGTTTTGTAGACTGGTGAAGCCATCTATCGGCCGCGATGGGAATGAAAAGTTATACGCAAGTTAACTTCCAAATAACTTAATTTTCTTCCAAGTTGATGGGATAATTCATTAAAAAAAATTTAGAAAGTATTTATTAATACATAGAATTGTCAAATTTATATGATTCGACAGAAAATTTAAAAACATAGTATATAAAATGTTCTTTTTATCTTGTAACTATTTATATTCTAAACCAAAAATCCCGAATTCAGTTTACTGAATTGTTGTTGTGACTTATGCTCCCTGACCGGAGCATTCCATAAAAGGTCATTATAGGCTGCGGCTCATATTTTTAATGCCACAAGAGTAGGAATCAGGTTTAGTTAGGTCCCCCCCCCCCCGCGATGCGACCGAGCACCACCAGGGGCGACATCTGGGGGGGGGGGGGGCTCTACCTTCTCCTACCTGCTGACCTCATAGAAGGACTTTTCGGTCAACGGATTTAACAGGGTCCGGGACACATTTAAATTTTTTAAAAAATTATTGAGTTAAAATTTTTAATTTTTTATGATGGTTAAACATATAATTTTTAAACGAAACTACATTATAATATCTCTCATAAATTTTTAAAAAAATTTTATTTAAAATTTTTAAAAAAGTTTAATGCAATAAATTTTTTTTCGAAAATGTGAAGAATTTTGTGTCCTGGACCCCCTTAATGTGCTAGTCCAGTCAAACTAAGAAAAATGACCCATGAACCCGGGCAAATTTTGTTCACAAGCGATTGAAGTGTCATTCAATTCAACAAATGTTGCTTTTTAACATATCCAAAATCGGACAAAATCACACCATGGGAAAGTACCGAAAAGTCAAATTAATAATTACAAGATAAAAAAAACTTTTTATATACCATGTTTTTAAATTTTCTGTTGAATCATATAAACTTGACAATTCTATGTATTAATAAATACTTTTTAAAATTTTTTTGATGAATTATCCCATCAACTTGAAAGAAAATGAAAATAATTGGAAGTTAGCTTGCGTTTAACTTTTCTTTCCCGTCCCGGCCGATAGAGGGCTGTACCAGTCTACAAAACAAAATTAACTGAAAATGTATTCAATTCTGCTTAAAGATGGCTAAAAGTATTAAAATAATGCATTGTCATCGTGTTCTGAGCTATTCTAAATGTTTCAAATGTCTATCAAGTCGAGAAGTTAGTTAAAAATCGATTGCAAGATTTGTACGGGACAAACAAACACACACACACACACAAACAAACAAACAAACAAGAAAGCGAGTTAATAAAAACATGGTAAAAATGGCGTCTGTTTTTCGAACTTTTGATTCCTTGGTTTGAAGATATTTTGTAATGTTTAGGGTAATGCAAGCACAGCCTATAAATGTCATTGTACATATTTAAACAACATAGAAATATATTTAAACAAAAGATTTCATTTAAACAACATAGATATAATTTTAAGTTTGGTGATAAGTATAAATGAGTTTTTTTCATAGTAGACAAAAACTAAACATCTGAATCACTGTCATTGTTTTCAATTACAACGTTCATATCAGATGCCCATCAGTTGAATGGAGGAGCTGTACAAAATTTCATAGCGACACCTTCCTTGTTGAATTTCGAATATATCCTCTTAAAGACGGCAGATCGGGAAAAGTTCTATTCCGAGATACATAGACTTATGACCTGTTCATGCTGAATCCGGAGCATGACATAGCGTCAGCGGTAAATATTTTAACCAATCACAGAGCATAATTCACTGACCACGCGATATGTCAAACCAATCACAGGTCATGTGAACAATCTCGGAGACAACGTATTAACGTTACACAACGCCCTGGATGCAATGTGAACAGGTTTTTAAAGCACATGTGTATAGCAAGGTTCGCACAGGTGGCATATCATTAAAGTGTATCTGGCAATGCGATAGTCGTAGAAATGTGCCGTTTGTGTTGTTTTATTCTGAAAGTTCTGTAATATGTTTCAAGCTAAGAAAATAAAATTGTGCCTTTTATTTTTGAGAATTTTTTGTCCTACAGCTACATTCTTTTTCTCTTAAAGTATTATAAGCAAAATTTATTAGTGAAAGTACCCTAACAAAATTCTAATTATTCACAATCAAAGCCTTATACAGGGAAAAAACAATAGAGTGCCAATAAATTCAGTAAAAAGAAAAAATCAGTTATTTTGTTACTGTAACTTAAGCAATATGCTTTAATATTATCTAATTCATGTAAATAAATATAAAAAGAATGGTATGCACCTTGCTAAAATAACATCTTGAATGCATTTTACCATTGCTTCTACAGCCTTAAGAGTAAACGTTTTTCACTTCCTTTGAGGAACTATTCTTTCATTACATTTGTTAACAACATTTTATGAACGGGCATTATGCATATCTTAACCTACGTGCCATGGGACATCTTTGGTGATTTCGAGAAGTACACTAGACATCACTAAAAACCACTTAACACTTTAAGTCGCCGTTAGAATTGAATATCGTTTTTTAATTTATAATCGTCGCTATTAGAAATTTCAATTATTGGCATCATGAAAAAAAAAAAACAGTTTTAGTTCCACTTAAGGGCTTGTGGCGGCCCTGTGGTACAGCATGCTGGTTTTCGGTGCTGAGGGTGCTCGGATCGAATCCCGGCGTCGCGCCATAAAAAATGCCTCCATTTGTGTCGTCCCTTCATAGGGGGAATGCTGTCCGCCTATATGGTGCCCCCATGATAAAATGGACAGTAAACTGCGGCCTAGTATAGGCGAATGTTTCTACAACAAGTGTCTCTGCTTAAAAAAAAAAAAAGTTCCAGTTAAAAGCATAACAAAATTATTTAAATGGGGTAAATAATTTTTTAGGAATGCGTCAAGCATAAAAAAGTTAATTCTAGCGCATGAAATTGTCCCAACTCCCAGAAAACGTATAAACGGGGTAAAAACGGAATTTTGAAACGGAACGCCATTGAAGTGTTAAGAGTTCTTTCGTTACTCCGCTTTACCGAGCTACTTCAGAGTAATCCGCAAAAATTGTGTTGGAATTAAACCTGGAGATTTATTAGACTAATCAAAAATCGTGTTGTTAACTTTTTTTTTTTCAATGCGGCAGGCACTTGTCTCTGAGGGTAGGTACTTCTCTGGCATTGACCCATGAAGATCCGGGAAGTTTTGCTGATTACTTTATCATGGGAGCACCATTTAGGTAAGCCAGCACTATGCCCTATGAGGAGGACGACGCAGAAACGACTAAGCCTTTTATATATCCGGGATTTGAACCCAAGTCCACTGCTTAACAGTCCAGAACGCTAACCACTATACTATAAGGGCGGCTAATTTTGTTAAATTGCAAAGACATCTTGTGACAACTTTCAAACTATGCCATGTTTCCATTTGAAATCCACATGTGCATTTCGGCTGTGCAGTTCAGCATGTCGCAAAGGTCAGTGTGAGTCAAGTCCCATTCCCTGTTTTAAAATTTTATCTATTTTGATAAAATCATCATTCCATACCCAGAACTTCTAAGCTCTTCGGTTCTCAGCACTGAACCTCCCCCCCCCCCCGTGCACACACAAAACATCTATCTTGGAGGATCTTCTATTAGTGTGAAGGCTAAGAGCAGCTCTCATTTATTCCTATCCTTGAACAGCAAACTGTGAATCCTAATTGAAAACTGTCTTTGATGAAATGTAAACTGCTTTTTTTGTTGACTTTCTCACCTTGCACAGTTCAGTTAAAACATCGATGCCAAGCTTAATAATATTGAAATCTCTTTGCACGTTTGCCTTCGTTCAATGAATTTTACCCTTTTTGAGTACAGTTGTAAGAGTTCTGCGTCTAATTTCCCGCTTTCTATCACATTTTTCTTTTGGAATACAATGGGATTGAATTTGGATACAACGACTCTAAATCCCGATATGCTCGAAGAACATTTTAAACTCTAAATTTTTCAAAACCAGTAGCAGAAGCAATTTCTCGCACATTCAGAAATGTGATATTTATAAGAGCAATAATTTTCTCTTACTAGTTTCCACATACACCTTTTGACTGAAATCACAATCAGCCAGCATTTGCTTGCTGCAGTCGTATGATTCGTTAAAGAAGTTGAAGTAGGGCTAACCTTAATCTAAAACCAAGCAAGTCACTTTCTGCTTGTCGAGATCACATTTTCACAACGGCTTGAATCAGATAGGACCTGTTACTGAGCTACAATGCCCTCCTTATCAGAACCAAAAAGTAATAAACAGGCGCCATTTGTTAAGTTGTCAGGTAACTTATGCAGAAAAAATCTCAAAATATTTAAATGCGAATTTGCGATTCCCTGTAAACATCCCAATTGGCTTAACACTGGCATCAAAACATCAGAGTTTCAGTCCAGCGCCTCCTTAATGCTGCTGTGTACTAAACCCTATTAGATTCGCTCACCTCAGTGTTAACCGATGGAGAAAATTTGTCTACTACAAGGTGCGCCCATAAAGTAACAGGACAATTTTTTATAAATAAGAAAAATATTACTCACCTTCAAATAAATTTATTTCCTTCAAAATAATCGCCAAAGGAGTGTATGCAATTTTTCCAACGTTTCTTCAAGTCATCGAAACACTGTTTATAGGCGTTGGAACTAACCGTTCGCAAAATACGCGTAGCATTTGATTTAATATCCGAGACGTTTTCAAATCTCTGTCCTTTCCTGCCCATCTTAAACTTCGGAAAAAGGGAAAAAATCAGCTGGTGATAAGTAAGAATTAGCAAAGAAAACTGTAGATTAATTTTAATTGAAAATCTGAATATGAAAAAAATTGTGCTCGATTTGTGCCTCGGATTTTGACTGAACAGCAAAAAGAAGACAGAAAAGCTTGCTATGAAGGTTTGCTGACTACTGCGCAACAGGGCAACAATTTCTTAAAGTATATTATAGGAGATGAGACCTGGTGTCTACAGTACGACCCAGAAAAAAAAAAAAAAAAACAAAGTGCACAGTGGAAAAGACGTCTTCCACCATGAAAAAAAAAAAAAAAAAAAAAAAAAATGAATGCACGAATATCAAAATCAAAGACTAAGGTGATGCTGATTGCATTTTGTGATTTTAAAAGACTTATTCCCCACGAATTTGTTCCTGAAAATCGAACAATTAATCAGAATTTTTACAAGGAGGTGCTTTTTCGATTAAGAAACAGGATAAGGGGATTTAGGAAGGAACTGTTTGATTCTTGGCAATGGTTTCTTTTACACGATAATGCTAGGCCCCGTTCAAGAATTTCTGTACAACAAGATCTTGCTAAACATTCAATTACAGTGGTAAATCACCCACCATATTCTTCCGACTTATCTCCAGCTGATTTTTTCCTTTTTCCTAAGATGGCCATGAAAGGACAGAGATTTGAAAACGTCTCGGGTATTAAATCAAATGTTACGCGTATTTTGCGAACGGTTAGTTCCAACGCCTATAATCAGTGTTTCGATGACTTGAAGAAACGTTGAAAAAATTGTATACACTCCTTTGGCGATTATTTTGAAGGAGATAAATTTATTTGAAGGTGAGTAATATTTTTCTTATTTATAAAAAATTGGCCGGTTACTTTATTTAGAGCTACATAAATGCTGATAATCCAATGAAAATGGTATTTTCAGATAGCCTGAACTTCTCTGCACTTTGCAACAGGATTCATTTTATAAATTTCGTTCAATAAAGGAATTTATGAGCGTTTAAAACACACTATACCAGATTTTATCCCCCGAAAAATTTAAATTTAAAAATATTAATTGCATTTTTTTTAAACTGATAAAATGCTCCAAAGTGCAGAATTTCTTTCTCTATTACAGAGTGCAATTTAAATAAAAAAGAAATCTTTAAATCCAAGTCCGCAATCCTTGCACACATTTTCTCCATATGTTAACATTAAGGGGAGCGAATCCAATAGGGTTAGTACACAGCAGCCTTAAGAGTCGGAACTAAAATTTTCAACTTTTCGAGAAAAATGCGATGCGGTTGGAACGTAGGTTGAAAATCAGTTAAGACAAATAGTAAAATACTTTAAAGAGCCTTTCAAAGCAGACAGCAGATTATAACTTAATGAAAAAGGTAATAAACACATGGAAGTTAAAAAAAGAAAGAAAAAATTTTCAGGCAGTCTCTTCTAACGAAACTTCCGCGGTTTATTAACGTAGGATTACTTATCGTTGCTTATCTCTTTTGTGTGTATATATATATATATATATATATATATATATATATATATATATATATATATATATGTCGAAATTTTGATGCATTTTGGTACTTTTCTGTTTAACTGTTTACTGCTTATCCCAGCGATACAGACTGGTTTTGGTGCGCTGCCAAAATTATAACTCGCGAGTTACGGACGGACGGTTTTAGCGTCTGAAATTTTGCTTTCCAGAGGACCGTTATGGAGAAACGTAATCCTACGTTAAAAAAAGTGAAAATTTTGCACGTAGGACATTTTATGTAGGGAGGAGAGGACAGTTTCGCTGTCCAACAAAGCAAATTTCACGAGAAAATGAGCTCGCCGTAAATAACTTGTACACTACTGTAAGTATTTTTATCCTTCGTCAGTCTTCTAGCACCTGTTCCTCATTCTTTGGGACAATATAAGAGGAACAGCTGCCAGTTTTCATCAGAAAAAGGCGGCATTAGTACATTTTTCCGAAACACTGCATTAAAAATAATTGTATATTTTATTGATGGTCCATGTTTAAGTGATGAGTGTTTTTTTTTTTGTTTGTTAATAAATTGTATATATGTTTAAAGAAGTTGGTAACGGTAGCCAGTAAAGTAGAACTGCAGGAGTAGCTATCACTATTTGGAGTAACGTGTAAATGATGACTGACAACCCGGTATGTGGCCTTGTGCTGTCAGTTCTGTCCGACAAAATCGTGAAGATTGGTTGACGAGAACGTTCGAGGCTCAATCGAATGTTTCTCCGATCGAAGGCACTCATTCCATTTTCACGTGTCCCCACCTCGCTTCCATCCGCTGCCGGAGGGGGTGATATTGATTGATATTGCTCCCAATATCCCGACGATAGAGAATTAATCACTCTCGCCTTCGGCTTCCGCGCGCCACCTGACGGGAATCTGGGGAAACAACGGAGAGTAATTGAAATTATAAAATCGCGTTTCGCAAAATGAACGGCGCTGTTTGTCCGTCTGTCTTCTTCGAACTTTGACTGCGCGCGAGGTGGGCGGTTAGGGTCACAGGGCAGTTTCTTCGGGGGTTTATTCGAATTTCGACCTTTGCACGTGGTACAAGTTGATTTTCTGTCGAATTTAACGTAGTGATATATTCGTAATCGGGAAATAATGACAAAGATGACAAGCTTTATTTCAGTTGCTTTTTAGGTGGAACTGAGATTTTACGTGTGCGAGATCCACACGGAGAAAAACATTTGATGCAATATTCTATTTTGCATAAATTTTCATTATTTTCGCCTACTAATATATACATAAATTATGTTGTTGTTGTTGTTTCTAATGCCCCCTGGTTGGAAGTTCCAAACCACGTCCATATCGGCTTCGAGTTGAAGTGTACAGCTCCGGTTTATAAAGCACCACAACGGTCGTAGTCCGATTTAGCCAGGTGCCACCGCAATTTTGACAGAGCAGCCACAGGGGAGGCACCTGAGGAAATCGTACCATCTCCCACCCTCTCTGACCTCATAAAGAGATTTTCCGGTCTACGGATTTCACGTTCCCATATCCGGCCTAGACTAGGAGATATTTGACCTTTTAACTGTCGTGCCGGAGATAGTCTCGGGGTAGATTTTTTTTCTTGCATCTTATTGTCAAACCCGAATCTATCTCGGGACAAATTGATGTGAGCTTTATTCAATAGATAGCAGCACTAGTATTCTATACCATATCTTGGGAGGTGATTTTTTGCATTATTCAGTAGATGGCAGTTTATGTACGTTATTTTATACTAAATATTTGATTTTTGCAATAAAAAATTGACATTTTCCGTACCAAAATCATCAAAATAACTTGACAGTTAAAAGGTTTTAATGGCGCTTGTCAGGATTCGATCTGAGCACCCTCAGCACCGAAAGCCAGTCGAGGTTACAAGGCTACCTTGAGCCCATATAAATTATATCAACCCCAGTTCACAATTATTTTCAATAGGCATGAAACGAAATGGAAAGAGAACCAGTATTAACTTTTTATGTCATATTAAGTAATACACTGATTATTCTATTGTGAAATATTTCAAAAGAGATTTTCGGAAGGTGATATATGAAATAAATTCACATAAAACTACCTAACATTGTTTATCCGTGGATGAACATTGGCAAATGTGCCATTTTTTAAGAATTTGTTATTTTTATTTTTATTTATTTATTTATTTATTTATTTTTTTTTGGGGGGGGGGGGTGTAAAATTCTGACAGCGAGATTCGTCATAGTAAAATTCTCAGTAAAATTTCTGGTGTATTGCTTATGGGCTTACTTAAGAAATTTTTTAGTTATATTTATTGGGATATGAGATTTCTCTCGTATCATTTATGGTTGGGTACTGTGCAACCATTCTCCTTTGAAATCTGTATTCTTTCATCCAGGAATATGGAGTTCATTGTCAGCCAAGGATAAAAAATAAGTCAAGTAACAGTAGATTCCAAACTACGATCATAGTCAAGGACCTTAACTCATATTCAATTATTTAGTATTTAAAATTTAGTATTGGCCATAATATTGTTACGAATTTTACGAGTCTATGGTAATCTAGTCAATTATGAGAGTTATCGCCAAATTGGCGATGGATTTGGTGACTTATTTTGGTCACCAAATTTGGCGATATTTTGCCACATTTAGCTATATGGCGCCAAATGGTCGCCAACTTGCCGTCTAGGTCTTTCTAGAAGCTTCTAGTGATATCTAGCTGGCTGACCGATAGAGGGCGCTTTGGAAGTCTATAAATATATCTGACATTGGCATTGGAACTCAGTATTCTTTTCTACTGAGAACTGAATGTGTTGAAAGTAGAAAATGGATTTCAAGAGCAGTAAGTTTCCATTACGTAAATGTAAATGAAAGTGACTAAAATTCGACTAAGATTGGATAGTTAAAATACTGATAGGGTAAGCTTTTTAATTCGTGTGATATGTGTATCTACCTAAATTATACATCCCTACATAAAATATGGGTATATTTAAAAAAGATCGCTCCTCATCAAAACTAAGAGTACTTTTTTCTTTTCCTCAACAGTTCCTTTTCCTCAACAGAAGTCTAGACTCTTTTGTCTCGGCTTAGGACATCGACTGCTAATTCGTTTTTATTGTTGCGCAATTCCCACCTACACGTTCAGATATTTCTTCTAAAAATTTCATCCCTTTCAGTCTAATTGAAACTAATTGATTTTAGTTAATTCTAGTTGAGTCTAGTTCAACCATTTCTGCTTGACACTTATAAATGCCCACAGTCAAATCATTACTTTTATTAGACACATTCGCAGGATTCGGTGTGCCGACAGAAACCTAGACCCAGCTCTCATCGGGGGCTAATATCTGGCTTTCACGATGAATTCTTTTTCGGTTTCTCCAGAACCACCCAGAAAACTTCTCCCTAGGAATTTTACTCATGAACTGCCCATTGCTGATTTGTCATCTATAAGAGAAAACCAATCCGCTCTTTAATTATCATGTCATCAGATGCTCCGCTTCCAGGAACTCATGCTTCATTCATAAAGGTTCCTGGGTTAAAATTGATCACTGTAAAATGGCCTACTATTACAGTCATGCTGAGCATCTTAAGCTAATTCAAATCACATATTTATTGTGGGTAAAAATAATGTAATGACTACTCTCGTGAATCTTGAATCAAAAGGTGCGATTGCTTAGCTTCTGTCAATAAGTATTTTTTAAAAAGAAGACTTGCTCTTCTTTCTTCGTATAGCTTCATACAAGTGTGTTACTGTAAGGACCTGTTCACATTGTGTTCGTCAGCGTTACTCGTATTGAAATATATTTAGCCAATTACAAACCTCCAAACGATTAGCCACGAAATTGTTAAGATATGTGATTATTTCAAAATATATGTCAATACGAGTAACGCCGACCCTGACAAACGCAGTGTGAACAGGTTCTAAAGCTAATTCAAATCATATTTTTCTTTTGGTTTAAAATAATGTGATGACTACTCCCAAGAATCTTGAGTGAAAAGATGGGATTTGCTTAGCCTCTGTCAATAAGTTGTGTGCTCTGTCAATAAGTATTTTTAAAAAGAAGACTTGATCTTCTTTCTCCGTATCGCTTCCTACTAATGTGTTATTGTAAGGGCTTGTTCACACCGTGTTCGTCAGCGTTACTCGTATTGCAATATATTTGACCTTTTACAAACCTCCAAACGATTAGCCACGAAATTGTTAAGGTATGTGATTGGTTCAAAATATGTCAATACGAGTAACGCTGACATTGAAGAACGCAGTGTGAACAGTTCCTAAAGCTAATTCAAATCACAATTTTCTCGCGGATAAAAATAATGTAATGACTACTCTCGTGAATCTTGAGTGAAAAGATGGGATTGCTTAGCCTCTGTTAATAAGTATTTTTAAAAAGAAGACTTGATCTCCTTTCTTCGTATCTCTTCCTACAAGTGTGCTATTGTAAGGGCATGTTTACACTGTATTCGTCAGCGTTACTCGTATTGAAATATATTTAACCAATTACAAACCTCCAAACGATTAGCCACGAAATTATTCAGGTCTGTGATTGGTTCAAAATATATGTCAATACGAGTAACGTCGACCCTGACAAACGCAGTGTGAACAGGTCCTAAAGCTAATTCAAATCATATTTTTCTCTTGGTTTAAAATAATGCGATGACTACTCCCAAGAATCTTGAGCGAAAAGGTAGGATTGCTTAGCCTCTGTCAATAAATATTTTTAAAAAGAAGACTTGATCTCCTTTCTTCGTATCGCTTCCTTCAAGTGTGTTATTGTGAGTGTGTTATTAATATTTTATACCTTATTTACTAAAGTATTGCGAAAAGAGAGCGAGAGAGGGAGAGATGCCCGCAGCATAATCTGTTAAAACAGGTGGTTGGAGCTGATACCCACGCATAACTTAATTTCGTGATGGAGGTGATCGAAGTAAGGTCACTATATAGATAAAAGAGGCGATGTAAACAAGCTCCAAACAAGAAGAGGAATGCTCCTGCCCCACTCCCACTCCGTCGGATAACTCCCGATAAAAGCCCATCTGTACCGATACCGACCACCCCTCTCGTCACACGCTATAATGGCCGCTGCTCGATCCGATAAAATTTAATCAAGTTCTCCTTCCCCCGCGTCACGGTTCTCATTATGCGCCGGTAATTAATTGTTAGGAGCGGGCGGCGCTGAAGGAAAACTGACAAAATCAAAGCAACAAAATGGAGCACGCGCGCGCGCGAACATTCTATCGACAATTCCTTCTCACGAAAGAGGCAAAAATGCAAAAGAAACGTTTTGCAGCTGTGAAGAATCCCGCAAACATGCGCATTTTAGGGAAAATTAGGATGGCAAGAGTAAGAGAGAGCGAGATTGTGCGTTTGTGGACGCCTCGGCTCGCGTTACAGATCGTGTAGTTTGTTTCTCTCCAACATGCAGTGACGCAACTTCGACCGTATTGAAAAAGAATAAGGAATTTGTTGGACGTCAAATTCGCGTCGCACGCGATGTGATCTCTAATTGGAGGAATTCGGGACGTACACACACTTACATACACTAACACGTGTGCTTTAAAGCTTTTTTATATTATTTATTTATTTATTTATTTATATTTTATTTTATTTTATTTATTTATTTATTTTACCGTTGTGAGGGAGCAAACTTAATAAAACCGAAGTTTCAACAAAATCCAACAAGTTCCGCATGTTCCTCCTAAGAACATATGATGGAGGACTAATGAACTTTTAGATGTTTAAGGCTGCCGTCTACTAACCCTATTGAAATTAGATCATCTCAGTGCTAACCTATGGAGAAAATTTGTCTGACGATTGCCGACTTGAATTGAAAGATTTTAAAAAAAAATTATACTCCGTAATAGAGAAAGAAATTTTACACCTTGGGGCATTTTTCATTTTAACGTAGGATTACGTTCCTCAATAACGGTCCTCCGGAGAGAAAAAAATTGTCCGGCGTCACGAGTTATAATTTTGGCAGCGCGCATAACCCAGTAGCAGTAAACAGTTAAACAGAAAAGTACCAAATCGTTTCCCCCTTCTTTCAGTATATTCAGTTCAAATTTGAAGTCATTCTGACCAGTGGTTCTTTTTTTTGCAGCCTTTTGAAAGTGGGACTTTAATTATGGACACCCTATATATATATATATATATATATATATATATATATATATATATATATATATATATATATATATATATATATATATATATATATATATATATACAGATATTTTTTTGCGAATAAATGCGAAATTTTATGTATAGTAATTTTTTTATTGCGAAATTTTGATATTTTTTATGAGAAATTTACCCACCCCTAATTATAATCCATAGTAGACGAAAAATATCAGAGGAATGTACCACGAAAGAAGAGCTTGGAAACAAGACGTAGATTAACGGGGGAGTTTTTGTGGGTGTCCCGAAATACCATAGTTTATTGGATTTATTTTACAAGACAATTAGCGACAGGATGAGCATTCGTCTATCAGATGATGAATAAATAAATGGATAGTTCATTATTTTGCATGGCTAAGAGAAGAGAGAAGAGGTAAGCGGGTGGGAAATGCAGTTTCTATTGGTCCCATGGGGATGGAGTGGGGATAAGGCGCGAACAGGGAGAAGGGGGCTTAATTTCGGAGAGGGCAACGATCTTTATGCATGACTAGCGGCCCGTCCCGACTTTGTCCGGGTTGAACAAAATATTATATCTATAAATTTCCAGTTGATAGCCAATAAATTGTAAACCTTTTTTTACCTTAAATGTCCAATAAAAAGCGTAGTTCCAAATATAGTTTTCTTCAATAAACCCTTTAACGTTGCCAGTTTCAAAAATCCTTTTTGTATTTATCAATACCTCCTCTACTTGAATCTTAAAAATATTAAACCTTTTCCTTACGGGGTGGGATAGCATATATCCGAAGCACATACTCTCGAAAAATACGGTGTGATGTCGGCATAGATATAGTCTCAAATTCCACTTCGTTGTGACTTTCCTAACGGCTTTGCCCCAAAGAACAATTGGGTGACATTCTGGGAACGGAGGGTGAAACTTGCGGAAAAGGACTGAATAATAATCTTTTGTCGTTCTAGCTAGAGGCTATTTCTTTTCAGGCGAGAGACATCAGAAGGGCGGTTCACCCGCGGTTTATCCATTTTCTACCTTTTCAGAGATGAAAAAGTTACGGAGTGCCGATAAACTACTATTGAAATTCTTCTTCAATAGTAAGAAAGCAATAAGAAAACAATTAACCACTCTTTGGTCTCCCACTGGGTCTACTCCCTGACCCCCCACGCTGAATGTCCCCCACGTAAAATGGGGATAGGAAGTAGATAACATTTTCCCGTTATAAAGAGCTATTTCGAAAAACGGACCCCGTAAGCTAAAGGGTGTTGCTATGGTTACTTGACTGTGGTTGACAAAGGAAAAGATGTAAGGTACATTTTAATGTACAAAAGTTGTACATTACCCACCACATAAAAATCTGCTCTCTCTTTTTATATATTATTATAGAAGTATAGATACACATTGGTATCTCAAAATTAGAGTAAGAGATGAAATAAAAATAAAAAAATAAAAAAAGGATTTTAAGTAAAGAATGTTTTTTTTAATTAGTTTAAGCACCTAAAATAATATTCAAATTAATATTACGTTACTTAATAATTGCACGGCCGCCATCTTGGATTTTTTTGCGCCAACTTGGCGATTTTACCGTGTTTTGAGGAGTGGAAAATTTCTCGCCAATGTGTTTTAAGCGGTGTTTTCAAAACGCTGGACTTTGAATTTTTTTAGCTTTTTTAATAAAAACCACCTGTTTAAAATATGAAACTTAGAAAAATTTTTGAAAAATCATTTAAACGTTGGACTTAGATTTATTTTTGAGTTTTTGATGAAAACCACTTTTTTGAAAAAATCATTCTCAAATATTGGAAATTTTGGGTTTTTCTTTTAGCTTTTTTAATAAAAACGACCTTTTTAAATTGTGAAACTTAGAAATATTTTTGAAAAATCATTTAATCTTTGGACTGAGATTTTTTTTTGTCATTTTTAAAATGTTAAAAACTACCTTTTCAAATTATGATCCATATGAAAAATTTGGTCAAATGAATTTTACTTACAGATAAAATTTCAATGCCATCTATTCAGTTTGCCCTAACTCTTTGACTAATAGCAATGAATCACCAAAATATTATGCCAATATATTGTTAATTAGAAAAAAAATACAGCATTTTCGTACCACCTAAATAACTTGCAATTTAAAAATTATCTAAAATTCAGCTTTGAAAAATGTAAAATAATTATGAACCCATAAATTTATGGTGAGTAACCAGATCCTCTTTTTTTTTTTTTTTTTTTTTTGGTTAGGGCATTGTGGTAATGAAATTTTACTTCAGATTTGACCTTAACCAAATATTTGGTCCATACAATAAAATCGGGACAAGGATTATTTGACCATTTATCCTGCTGTGTTGGAAATAAGAAAAAAAAAACCCTTTTCCTAAACCAATTACTTAACCTTAACTAACTTTTTAACTTAGGTTCCTGGGGAGAGAGAAGTTCAACTTCAGTTATTTAAATTTATTTGTAATCCACTACAACTTGGAATTTTAAAATATTTTAAAATATATTGTATTTAAAATGTATACTGTATTTTACATTTTACGAAAAAATGATGGCAGATAATTTTTACTTCAAATAAATGAAATGGTGTATCATTATAGTATACTAATTGACAATCGATAAACAAAATTAAAAGCAACTTAAATTTAATAAGTTAACGAAAAACTGATAATGGATTCAAAAATTTTCAACAAAAAGACTCTTAGTTTTAAAAATAATTTACTCTTTTGAGTATAGTCAATTTGACTCAGATTTCCAGGTCAAGGCCAAGATCTGACCTAAAATTATTATACTGTAATTAAAAGATCACATCAGAAATAACTGTTTGATCTTAAAATTAGAGAATTTGACATTGGGTTATTTTTACCAGAACGCAATAATTATCGCCATGCGAAATGCGCCAAACCCTGGCGGAAAAATCCAAGATGGCGGCCGTGCACACAAATCTAGAGTATCCCCCCTAACTTTATTTCTACTGATCAGATATACATAATATATAGCCTATGTCCATCTGGAATAATGTACCTTTCAAACAGTGAAAGAATTTTTCAAATAGGTACAGTGGTTCTGAAGATTACCCTCCACGTACAAAATCGCTCTCTCTCTTTATATATAAGTATAGATATTTGTGTATTTTAAGTTCAGGAAACCGGAGATGTACATGGAAAAATACTTTGACCACACGGATTTTACCGAGCAAAATAGGTTTCCGTAACTGTTCCAAAGGGGTGGTTTGAATTGATTTGATATGAAAAAACTTTTGAGATAAAATAGTTTAGAGTAGAAAATGACCGTATACTAGTTAAAATTATGCAAAAAGCTATTTTTTAATTCAAAATAGAACTGGTTGTCCGTCATTTAAAAGACTATTGTTACAGTTTGGAAGAGATAAAAATTTTTTGTATATGCGTATACAAGCAATTATATATATATATATATATATATATATATATATATATATATATATATATATATATATATATATATATATATATATATATATATATATATAATATTAAAAAACTAGTAATTTCTTAATTCAACACTTTTAACATTAAAAAACTATTAATTCCTCACGTTAGTATTCAAAATTACATACCCCTTTTTAATCTCTAAATTAGTTAACTCCCCTTGGACATTCATGTTAAATCCCATTGTTACAGTCTTTGGTAACCCCAGGCAATATCATTAAAGATGGCTGACTTTTTAACGAAATTAAAACGTGCGCGGCGTGGGGGTCTAAAAAATTCAGATTTGCACATAAACAACAACTTTTATCCAATCAGCCACTAAGACACACCTCTCTGTCACGTGATGAGATGAACTTATAAAACTATCTGATGTCTAAATTTAGACGCACTCTGTAATATTTTATCTGCTACGAAAAACCCGGCGGAGGGGCCGGTGAATTTTAATAAATATGTAGTTCGAGAAATTTGTGGTATGATTTGTGTGTCCGAGGGTTGAGATGAATTGAGGGGCCAGTTCTTTATAGCTACTTTCAAGATGCTGAAAAACGGCATCGGCCAACGACATTGTATGCGGGAACTGTTTTAAAAACGTTTGTGTTGCACGGCCGGGTGACATGCCATCTTTCTAACCTCAAGTAGATAAGGCGAGAACAGTCTTCCAAAGCTACCACTCAGCAATCATTCTTCGGCCCGCGCCCGTGTCATTACATATATATATATACATTTATTTATTTATTTATTTCCAATGACACAGATTAAAAGACAACTACAGCCAGAAAAAAAAAACACAACATAAGAAACACAAAAACGAAAAAAGCTGCAGCAAATAGTCTATGAATCCAGAAGTCCCCTGGCTTCCCAGTAACGGTCGACCAGAGAACGTTTAGTCAATGCAGGGCAATAAAACAAATGTGAGGCAAATGCCTAAAACCGTAGTTCTCTTAGCCACAAAAATGTGTTACCTGGGTGCACTACGAGGAGGTAGATCTACTGCGCACTCCAAGAATTATACCAGATGATCATAACTAAACTTGGCTGTCGTAAAACCTCTTTCTTTCACCGGTTCACTTAGGTTCTTTTACTATATGGCATGGGGACAAATGAGGTAGTGCAAAAACGAGTCTCTCTTAACGACACGAACATAAATTTATTTACAGTTTCACATTTAACATAACAATTAAAGAAAACTCTGAGCACAAGGTGGGCAAGCCTACAGCATCTTGCGAGACCCCGACTCCTACTACTACACTATAATCTGCTTACAGATTAATTAATGCACCGGAGGCGAGACGAGCCTACAATATCTCGCCAGACCTCTGATCTGTACTAGAGACGCCCTCTCTCTCTCTCTTACTATTCTAAATAACGAATTATTAACTAACCAGAGGTGAGACGAGCCTGCAATATCTCGCCAGACCTCGGATCCGTACTAGTGACACTCTCCTCTAACTCTATTCTAATCTCGGAATAACTAACTAACCAGAGGGGAGACGAGCCTGCATTTATCTCGCCAGACCTTCGATTCCTACAAGAGACGTGACCCTTCTGTTTCTCTCTTACAGACCGCCCGACGATCCCCTCCACCCACGTATCCAATCCTCTGATTGGTAGAGGGGGGGGGGATACGGGTCACAACATTTTCACTTAAACCAGCGCTCCGTCTCAAACATTACACTACATTGGCCTATTCAGAACCCTCTGTAACTAAAAGGAGGATTGAGCTGAAATATTGCAGAAAGACAATTCAAAGGATGCGCTGAAAGATTCCGCATCCGCCAAAAAAAAAAAAGTTCAAAAAATGTCCGCTAGGGAGCGCATTACAGCTTAAATGCTTGAAAAGTCATGCAATAAATAACTGTGCACAGTAAAAAAGTCATTTAAAACTCTTATTTTTACATTCTCAAGCATTATGATGTTTAAAACTGTTATTTTTACATTTTGAAGCATTATGACGGTACAAAAGTTGATAAATGCGGCACTGCAAGTGAAGAAGAAAACAATCTGATTTACGTAAGCATACGAATTCAAAGGGAATTCTGGGTATAAAAAGGATGAGATCGAGTGAGTATAAGGGCCTGTTCGAATAGGAGTCCGTTGCGTTGCGTTAAGGAAAAGATGACGTTGAGATGAAAATAAACCAATCATAGGCGTTAAAAATTTCATTGCTAATCGTTTGGAGGCATATGATTGGTTTATTTTCGTCTCAACGTCATCTTTTCCTTAACGCAACGCAACGGACTCCTATGTGAACAGCCCCTAATTCTTTCAATTACGATGGTAATTAAATTACGAGAACGTGCGTTAATCGTAAAACATTTTTTTTTATCAAAACCAGGGAAATGCTGTTGCAGCTCTTCGCGAATTTCAACGTCAAAAGAAATTGTGTCGGGGTCCAATGTCCCCACAAGGTGTGAGAGACATGATATCTCGATTTGAAAATACTGGGTGTTTAAGCGTTCAACGTGGCAGAGGGTGAAAGCCTATCAGCGAAGAAGTCGTTTCAGAAGTAGCAACTGCAGTGACTGACAAATGATCATGGAGTCAGCAGTGCACGTGCAGTGTCACGACAATTAGACGTACCGTATAGCGCAGTGCAGAAGATTCTGAGAAAAATAGTGAATTTTTTTCCGTATAAGATCAGCCACAATCAGCAACTGCTTCTTACCGATAATGACTGTCCCTTATCTTTTGCCCTGACTTTTCTTGCCCGAATGGAAGTCGATGACTCCTGGCCGTGGAACATTCTTTGGAGTGACGAGGCTCATTTTTATCTGAACGGAACAGTGAACACCCAGAATTGTCGAATTTGGGCCTTGGAAAATCCACGTGCCTTCTACACAATTCCGCAGCACTCGTCTAAAGTTACCGCCTGGTGTGAATTCACTTCCCAATTTATCCTTGGACCATTCTTTTTCGAAGAATTTAAAGATAATGGCCCTGTCACATGTTCTGTAACAGCCCTCAGATATGGTGACATGCTCAGTAGTTTCGTTTAACCTCAACTCCAGCAGTGACAATGCCTTGAGTCTATTACTTTTAAGCAGGATGGCGTCCCTCCACATAATGGACTCTATGGGCGGAGGTTTTTGCGACAACATTTTACGGATGACAGGGTGATTAGCTGATTGTTTCCTCGTTCTTGGCCAGCCCGTTCTTCCGATCTCACTCCGTGTGATTTTTGGTTATGGGGTTATTTAAAGAAAGTTCTTTATAGGGGGAATGTTACAACTTTGGATGACCTGAAGGACCGCATAACGTTGTATGTTCGACAGATTACTGGCGACCAGCTGCGGTCCGCTGTTGAAACCTACACATTTTACATACTAATGAGGGAGCCCACATTGAACAATTTTTTTTTACATTGCTAGACAGTGTGTAACAAATAAATTATGCTTGAATTGTAATTTGTAGCTTGTTTAAATTATTTCCATGTAATGCGCCCCTTAGTGGGCATTTTTTGAACCTTTTTTTTGGAATCTTTCAGAGTATCCTTTGAATTGTCTATCTGCAAAATTTGAGCTCAATCCGCCTTATAGTTACAGCTACAGAGGGCTCTGAATACGCCAAGTTTAATTATGATCACGTGATATGTATATCTATATATATATATGCAGATTCCATTGTGATAGTCAAAACTGAGAAATCATAAAAAATGTCAGACAACTACAGATATTAATAGAAATACTTCCACATTAAATACATTTTTCAGTGCATATTATACATTCCCACAGCAAATACAGTACATCCACAGCATAATACTGAATTTTTAGTGCAAGCGGGCAGCTAATTATGAAAAGCATTTTACTACCCTTGGTAATCTCTTTTACTTACTACTTACTGCCAAAATTTTGGTTAATTTTTAACTGGTTTTGACGACATTTTGATACAGACTTCTGGCTAAACAGACTGAGACCTACAGTTAAAATCCGATTCTGAATAGCTACAGTACCCATGCCAACAATGGGGCTCGAAACGATTCTGGTAGCGAAACCACACAAAATCCCTCTGGTACCTGGCTTTCATAGCAAATACCAGAGACAAATACCACAGATAATCATTCGACTTTCCTCCAACCCAAAAAGGTAAGATGAACTCCTGCAGGAAATACCCAAACACACGCTGTGACTGTACTATCTCTACACGCTGGTACTATCTCTACATTCGCCGTTGTTTGTCCGTTTTCGTCAGGAATGCTACGAAACGGTCGTGTTCTGCGCCCAAGCAGTTTTGTACTATCATAGCCCCGAATTTGCCTACTTGGGAACAAACTCCTTATAAGTAAAATCATAGTTATTTTATATGAAGGAAGATCAGTACTAGAGAGTTGAACCTGAAGACAAAATATGAGAGGAATAAGGTGATTTTTAAAGAAAGAAAGAAAAAAAGAACGCCTGGAAGTAATTTCTGAGAGACATTGTTAGTGTCTCTCAACCACTGTTCAGTTAACTTTTCAGCTAACCATCGTCAAGTTAATTTTCAAGTTAGTTTTTATGGGAATTTGTTAAAATAATTTCTCTCTTCAGAGACAGAGAAAACAAACAAAGGTTTAGCGTTTCGAGTAAGAACAGTCCATTTCGAAAATTTGTCAATTATTTAAATTAAATTATATTCGTTCATGATTTAAATAAAAAGAAAAGATGGATCGTGTACAATTGTTGTCAATATGAAGTCGGGTTTCAAAAGCAAAGGTGGTATCTTCAAAAGAATTAGTTGTTAGGTATTTCCCGTTTGAATACGACAAAGAATTTCAAATTACATTCAAAATGAAAGGTACTGAAAGAAGAATTTTTACGAAATGTGACACAGCAGGTCGTAGTCTACTTCTCACACTCACATTCGACAATTTCTGTTCACTCTGAAATTCAGAAACAAATAGCTATACCAAGAGGCCCATTAAAATGTCGGGAAGGAAAAAAAGGCTGTCTGAAACCGTAACGGTAGAAGCGTAGAGCACCTACAATACTACACACGAAGCTCTCACTATGCGAAAGAGACAAAAAGGGAATCTACATGATACAGCATCGGGAAGCTGATTTTCTCTTTTCCTTTGAAGTGCAACGCAAACGTTAGAGAATTTTGTTTTAAGCGCACGCTTTGTAACGCCAAAGGCTGGTGGAATCTAATTTATTCACCGCGAGACTAAGAATCTGGCAAACAAATAATTTTTAAAATATATGATTGGAGACTCAGTCTTTCGTTGGAGTTCTGGCGTCACAGAAAATTGCGGCGAGAATTTGAAGTCATACAGCGATGCATCCATTATGCTCGTGACATGCAAATCAATACAACTGCAAATATAAGTTACCAGTTGCCATGTTTCGTCATGCATTCGAATTACCCGTATTTAAGTCCTTAATTAGTTTAAGCATCATTGCAGCTTTGGTCATGAATGTAATCAGATTAAGAGAAAGATCTGAATGGAAAAAAAAAACCAATGAGTGAGTGCATTCATTATAATTTTTTGTTTATAGGGTTTTCCTGGGTTGAGGAATTCCTCGAAAAGATTAGAAATTTTGTTTCCATTTTTCTTGGAAAAGTACAAGAATTTGATTGAAATTTCTGGTTAATCTAGAACAGTGGTTCCCAACCGATGGTCCGCGAGAACCTCGGGAGTGGTCCAGCGCCACATATAAAAAAGTTGCTAAATAAATGGGGATTTTGAAAGAAATGTTCATTGAACTAGATGGAATATATCCGATGACTATAAGGTGTTGAATTAAAATTTCTTAAAAGTGTAACATAATTATTTTATTATTAAAATATGATACGCTAGAATGCAAGTACGTTAATCCTGTATCCCTTTTACCTGAGGGATATTCTATACCCCCATAACCCCCGAAGGTCCCCCCCCCTCTTCAAGTCGTTGCGGGGGGGGGGGGGGGTCACACATGGTTCAATTTCTGGCTTAGTGGACCGCAGACTTCTACGGCTTGGGAACCACTGATCTAAAACTTGCATTTTTTTTGTTCTTTGCAGAGTAGAAAAACATCTACATTTGTATTAAATTTAATTATGATTTTTTCTCTCTCTGAAGTTTTAAATCTTTAACAACTGAAGTGTTTTACTATAAGGGCCTGTTCACATAGGAGTCCGTTGCGTTGCGTTAAGGAAAAGATGACGTTGAGATGAAAATAAACCAATCATAGGCCTCCAAACGATTAGCAATGAAATTTTTAACGCCTATGATTGGTTTATTTTCGTCTCAACGTCATCTTTTCCTTAATGCTACGCAACGGACTCCTATGTGAACAGGCCCTTAATCTTTAACAAGTATCGTTTAATAATATAATGCCAGTTCTTATTTATTGGAGGGGGAGGAGAGAGACAACTTCAGCGTTGTATTTCTGTTTGAAGGTTAAAGCAGAGAGGTCATTTTCTGATTTAAATTTCTAAATTGGAACTCGGAAGGTGTGTACATGCGTAAGGGCCTGTTCACATAGAATACGACAGCGTCAGCGTAAAAATCCTTAACCAATTATATACCAATTATTGACCCACTTATGGGGATGGAGGACATTACAAAGCGATTTTTGAAATTTTTACCTCAGAGATTGCTTACTTGGTTTGGAGCGCTACGGTCAACTTTTTGCTACACGAGGGCTAATTAGACCGGGACCTACAGTTTAAAGCCGATTCCGAACGGCTACAAACATCCATGCCAGCAGCAGGACTCGAACCCACAGGATCAGGATCGAATGCCAGCGCCCTAGCCATTTGGCCATCCCCTGGCCCTCAGAGATATGAAATTTTGCTTATATATTCATTAAAGTATAACTATATTCAAACACCTTATAAAATTCTATAAATATTTAAAAAAAAATTTATTTTAAAAATGGAAATTATTATTATTTTTTTAAATGCTTTCTGCGATCCAATTTTTAACTTTTCCCCTTAATTTTGCATTTATATTGCTTATAAATACATTTTTAACAGATTTATGTATTACTTTGTGCTTCTGTATAATATCTTATTTTTTTGGTAAACTCGACTTTACCCAGGGTACGGAAATCAATCTATATATATAAAACAGTTCCTTAACTGACTGACAGACAGATAGATAACGCACTGCACCTAAAGGGTTGAAATTTTGCATAAAGATTCTTCGTATAGTGCAGGGGTGCACTAAGAAAATTAAAAAAAAATTCTACTTAGATATTTTTAAAATTAAATTTTTAAGCTGTTTTTTGTAACATTCTTTAAAGTTTGCATTTAAAATAATAATCTGAGGGTTATGAAATTTACATCACGAGAAAGATCATAAAAAATCCTTTCAAATGAAATCTTTTTAGAATATTTACCTCCGTTTTCTGATTTTTGGTTAATTTTTAAAGATTAATCTTTAGAATTTAATTTATTAAATGCTGATCATGTGGTTTCTTTTCTTTTTGTGATAATTAATTTTGTGTCACGCGCATAACAACGAAATAAATTGACAAATTTTTTTTTCTTCTTTCTAATGCGGCAGACGATTGGACATTATCCAAAAAAATATTAATGTACACAGTAAAAGAAATGTTCCTCAAACTGTACTATATTAACTGTACTACATTCTTTAGTATGTTCTGATAGATTTAGTTTTAATATTTTCAATAATATTATGGATATCAAACATACAAATTAATTGCATACATTGACCGTTGTATTTAATTTGAATATTTTCTTCTACATTATTTTGTCTATAAAAATATCCGTTACGATTTTTTTATAAATATATTTTTTTGGTTTTTTGGCATTAATTGCATACATTGACCGTTGTATCTATTATACATATATAAACTAGCTGAATACCCGTGCTTCGCTACGGAGTACATTCAAATTAATTACAACGGTCAATGTATGCAATTAATCCCAAAAAACCACCCAAAAATATATAAAAAATCATAAAGGATATTTTTATACACAAAATAATGTAGAAGAAAATGTCTAAAAATGAATCTTTAAAAATTCACCAAAAATCAGAAAATGAAGATAAAGATTCGAAAAAGATTTCATTTTAAAGGAATTTTTATGATCTTTCTCATGATGTAAATTTTATAACAATCAGATTGTTATTTTAAATGCAAACTTTAAAGAATGTTACAAAAATAGCTTAAAAATTAAATTTAAAAACTCTAAGAATTTTTCAAAATTTTTTCTTAGTGCACCCCTACGCTATAAGAAGAATCGCCACACAAAATTCAGCCCTTTAGGTCCAGCGGTTTGGTCTGTGCGTTATTTGTCAGTCAATCAGTCAGTCAGTCAGTTACGGAACTGTTATATATATATATATATATATATATATATATATATATATATATATATATATATATATATATATATATATATACACAGTGGAATCTCGATCGATCGGTTTCGGATCCATCGTTTTTCCGTATGTACCGTTCATTTTATCCAGTCCCTATGATCATATTGCTTTGTTATGTTTCCGCATCTATCGTTTTCCCGCATTTATCGTTCATTTCAATCGGTCCCTTGAAAAACGATAGATCGAGATTCCACTGTATATATATATATATATATATATATATATATATTTGCATTAACCGTATACATTGACCGTTGTATTTAATTTAATGTACTCGATAGCGAAGCACATGTATTCAGTTATTATATAAATAAAATATTAAAAATCTTCCAGAACCCACACAGGAAATTTAGAATACCATTTCCTATATCTACGGTTCCCGAAAATTGGATGGACACGACTGACCCAATTGTACCCGAGTTGCATGAGTTTCGGGGCATTCGGCGTCTCTTTTACTCCCCCCCCCCCAATTTCTCCATTCACTTGGAAACAGTACAGTTTTCACCCGAAGAGCGAAATGGGGTCTGGTGGGGCGGCCACATCTCAATTTCTTTAATGCTAAGACCCCTTCGCAGTCGTCAAACTGCAGCGGAATGTTTTCCTTTTTAAGCGGCGCCCCCGTGTCCATTTTAATCAGCCGCCACCACATCCCTGCGACGTTGGCCGTAGTGCGATTGATCAGGCAGAGTGATCTTAATCGAGGGCCCCGGCGATCATCCCCCCTTCCCAACCCCCTCGGAATTACATTCCGTTCCTTTTTTTCCCCTCCTCCCTCCTCCCCCCTCCCGCCGAACCTGAGAGAGATTTACTTTCGAGTTCCTCCGCTTTCGTTGTTTTCCTCACTTTGATGAGATAGCTGGAGTTCGTGGATAATGGATGGCGACTTTATCGGCTCGGCACTGAACTTCATTGGGAGGGCGTCCCCGCCGCCCAAAGTGTGTTGGGGCCTCGATGCGATATTCAGATATTAGGGAGCCCCAAGTAAACCTGTGCTGGGTTAACTCGGAGTATCTCGAATATTGGAAACGTTTTACTAGAGATAAAAACCGGGGGCATCGAACCGGAACTGAGCTTATGAAAAACCGGATCCCGAGGAAAAAAATATTTTTCCCTTCTTTTTTTTTTTTTTTGGTGAAAAAATGAACTCGATTAGAAATATGTATAGACATACTAAACCAAAACTGAAAACGGGTATTTATATACCCTTTCGCACTTCGGTTTATGTTATCTATATATGAGGGGTCACAACCATAGTGAACCAAGTCCATATAAACTAAATTGAAGAAATCAAGGTTTGAAGTTTTTTGTGTAACGTATGTGTAACGTTTTGTGTAACGAAGTTTTTTGTGAAAACGTATTAATCACTTGATTCACTAAGACAGTGAATAGAACATGTTTTTAAGTTACTCCAACATGAACTATCTCCATTTTTAAAAAATACGGACTTGGTCCACTATGTTTGTGAACCCCTCATATATAAAACAGTTCCGTAACTGACTGACTGACAGATAACGCACAGACCAAACCACTGGACCTAAAGGGCTGAAATTTTTCATGGCGATACTTCTTATAGTGTAGGGGTGCACTAAGAAAGGATTTTGAAAAATTCTTCTTAGATTTTTTAAAATTGAATTTTTAAGCTGATTTTGTAACATTCTTTAAAATTTGCATCTAAAATAGTAATCTGAGGGTTATAAAATTTATATCGCGAGAAAGATCATAAAAATTCTTTTAAAATGATATCTTTCTCGAATCTTTACCTCCATTGTCTGATTTTTGGGGAATTTTTAAAGATTAATTTTTAGAATTTAATTTATTAAATGATGATCACATATGTTAGTGTCATATTTTAAAAAGATAACAGCTTTGGCTTCAGCCCCAGCAGGTATGTAAATTTTAAAAGGCACGCGTAAAAACCTTGTGTTTTATACCGCACGCTGAAAGTGAAATGAAATGAAATGAACAGCGAACGAGCTAGTTTTGTTATTATATAATGCATTTTTTTTTTTTTTTTTGGCGTTGTGATCTTAAATAAAATGGCTTGATTTGTTGAAGTGTTTCGAAGTTTGTTGACGTTTCTTTAAATTTGCTTTGAAATAGTATATTTGAAGAAGTCGTCGTGATAACATGGTTTCTTTTCTTTTTCTGACATTTTAATTTTAAGTCACGTGCATAACAACGAAATAAATTGAAAATTTTTTTTTATCCTAACGCGGAAGACGATTGGACATTATCCAAAAAATATTAAAATACAGTAAAAGAAATGTTCCTCAAACTGTACAATGTTAACTGTCCTATATTCTTTAGTATGTTCTATTAGATTTAATTTGAATATTTTCTTCTACATTATTTTGTCTATAAAAATATCCGTTACGATTTTATATATATATATATATATATATATATATATATATATATATATATATTATGACATTAATTGCATACATTGACCGTTGTATTTAATTTGAATGTATTCGTAGCGAAGCATGGGTATTCAGCTAATCTACATACACTGCTGGCCACCCAAATTGCAACACCAAGAAAGACAAGAGATATCACAACAAAATTTATTTTGTAGATAACATGTTGACCAAGTATCAAATGAATAAATTTATAGACTTCTGTGAAGTGTGGTTCCTGCCAAAATCAGTAGCCAGAGTAGCCGCCATTGTTGGAGATCACCGCTGCCACACGCCTCGGCATTGATTCAAAGAGACTTTGGATGAGTTCTTGGGGTACAGCAGACCAAGCAGCTTCCACACGTTGCCAAAGTTGATCTGCTGTGGCAGCTGGGGATGGAATCTGGGTCAATCGTAGAGCAACCATGGACCACATGTTTTATATCGGCGAAAGATCCGGAGAGCGAGGCGGCCAGGGAAGCAATTCAATCTGGCGATTGACGAAGAACCGTTGGACAATGCGTGCCACGTGTGGTCGCGCATTATCCTGTTGAAATATGGCTGTGGGCAAGCCCTGAAGGTAAGGAAGGACAACTGGCTCCAACACCTCGGAGATATAGCGCTGGCTGTTTAAAGTACCGGCAATGCGTACTAGAGGTGTGGGAGAGTGATATCCAATACCGCCCCATACCATAATACCCGGTGCAGGACCAGTGTGGCGGTGCATAACGCAGCTGTTCAGCATCCTCTCTTCACGGTGTCTCCAGACTCGAATGCGACCATCGTGGTGTTGCAGACAGAAGCGTGACTCGTCAGTAAAGACAATTTCATTCCATTCTGCCGTCCACATCCTTCTGTCATCGCACCATTGGCGGCGGAGACGTCTGTGGTTCTGCGTCAAGGGTAGACAAAGCAATGGACGTCTTGCGGACAGATCACTGTGCTGTAAACGGCGTCGAATGGTACGCGCAGACACTGGATGATGCGTTATAGACTGCATGTGCTGTGCTATGGTTCGTGATGTGACTGAGCGATCCGTCACTGCCATGCGCACAATTTGCCTGTCATCACGTGAAGTGGTGCGCTGAGGTGGATGCGATCGAACACGCCAGTCCGTCGTACCCTCCTGCATTCAACGATCACATATCCGCATTACAGTTGTTTGGTTTCGTCCAACACGACTACTGATTTCCCTGAAAGATAATCCACAATCTCGGTAGGCCAAAATCCTTCCTCTGTCGAACTCGGATACTTGATCAAAAGATGATCGCTGTTTTCGACGAGGCATAATTGATCGTTTTTTTTGAAAAAGCCACAAAAAAAAACACAATTGCCAAACTTAAATCGTCGAAATCTCCAAGCCTTAAATAGCGCTTTGAAGTGGCGCCACAGGCGCGCGTGATGTGCGTCTGCGCTGAAATTCTAATCATTTGCATATCTCACCTCCGCTAATGTATGTTGTAAATTTCATGTTATTTGCATGTTTAAAATACGGTAAAAGATAAAATTTAAACACTAGACTAATTGAGATGGAAGTTTTTTAAGAATTTAATTGAAATTAGTGTGTTTTATGGATATTAAACATATAGATTAATTGCTTACATTAACCGTTGTATTTAATTCGAATATTTTCTATATTATTTTGTCTATAAAAATATCCATTACGATTTTTTTTATAAATATATATTTTTTTGTTTTTCTTTTGGCATTAATTGCATACATTGGCGGTTGTATTTAATTTGAAAGTACTCGGTAGCGAAGCACGTTAATTCAGCTATTTTTGCATATAATGTAAAATTACATTTTACAAAAGTTATGTATTTATGTATGGCAATGCAATACGAGGGCAATCTATCTATACTTATATATAAAGAGAGAGCGATTTTGTACGTGGAGGGTAATCTTCAGAACCACTGTACCTATTTGAAAAATTCTTTCACTGTTTGAAAGGTACATTATTCCAGATGGACATAGGCTATATATTATGTATATCTGATCAGTAGAAATAAAGTTAGGGGCTTAATCCTAACAATCTCCATTGTTTCCGCTACTGTCTTCTACCGCTTTTTTGTTCCGAAGATTTCAACGATCCTTATCGTGGTGGTATCGCGGTGGGCTTCTGTTCTGACGCTAGCGGTTCGAACCTAGCCGTTCTCAGGCACGCCTTTTTCTTTTAAAAAATTTATTTTAATTATTAACTAACATAAAATTAATTTAAGGTATTATTTAGGTTATTATTAAGGTAAAAAAAGATTTACAATTTATTGACTATCAACTGGAAATTTATTGGTATAATATTTTGTTCAACCCGGACAAAGTCGGGACGGGCCGCTAGTCTGTAATAAAGTACGTGAGTGAATACCTATTTCAAGGGAAAACCTGTCGTCAGTGCATATTTAATAATAAAATTTTAAAGCATCGATTGAAGTCAACTTTGTGTACCCTATTCTTCAAATTTAACTGCGTAGCTAATATTTTTGTATTAATACAATTTTCCATAAACTTACGGCGTGATAATTATTGCCATTGAAATCACTGGATTGTAGCTTCAGGCCGATCATGAAAATCCTTAAGGCTGCCGTGTACTAACTCTACTGGATTCGGTCACCTCAATGTTAACCTATGGAGAAAATTTGTCTACTATTTACAGCTACATAATTCTGATATTGAAATAAAAACTGGTATTTTCACATAGCCTGAACTTTTCTACACCCTGCAACAGGATTTATTTTATAAATTTCGTCCACCAAAGGAACTCATGAGAGTTTAAAATACACTATACCATATTTTTCCCTCGAATGATTTAAAGCTAAAAATATTATCTGCATTAAAAAAAAACTTAAAATGCCCCAAGGTGTTAAATTTCTTTCTCTATTACGGAGTACAATTAAAAAAAATTTAGATCCAAGTCGGCAGTACATAACGGGTAATGTCACAAGTTGAGTTAACATTGAAGTGAGTGGATTCAATAGGGTTAATATACAGCAGCTTTTACCCTTCAGCGGGCGCGATCGTGTACAAAGTGCAACATTTTCGTAATTTTGAATGGTTTGTTTTTACATGTAAGGTTTGAATGTTCTAAGCAGTTTCTATTTATAGCTACACCCTTTCTAATGCAGTTCTGATTTTCCGACCCTTGTATTCCTTTCCATTCATTAGTAGTAGTTATTTAATCGTGGTAAACCAACGATTATATTGAATTACAATATGACAAAAGAGGAGTTGGTGTACTCGATCAAATGTACAGCTGGTACACGGTATCCCGCATATCACGAAAATGGACAATCTCATTGTTTTTTAGGTTTTCGGACATAATAGGAATTGATTTGCAAATTGTCCTTAGATCCAATAAACCGGACAGTTTTGAAATAAGGCGATTGTATCTGCATTCTTTGGCCTTTAATGATAAATATATCTCAATATTATCAACATTTTATATCTTGTCATAAAACGCAGAATTATTGTTTTCAATTTGAAAAAAAAAAGTTTATTACAAAAGGAATAATCAAGGTTGAAAGAGACGGTGCACTTTGTGCCACGTGCGCCTGTTGGTGCTCCAAAAATTGGCGCGCCAGCTGAAGGGTTAAGCTTAGCAGTTTCATAGGGAATTATATGAAGGAGGCGAGCTAGCTCTGTAGTCCTTATTGTTGGAATTTCTTTACTACGTGACTGTCTTCTGTTCGTCTTCAGTGTTTTAGTTCTTTGTCTTAAGAACTGAAAATTAAATCTTCTGGATTATTTAAGGACAGGTTTAATTGAATGGGTAGGGCGCCTCAATTTGGTACCAAAGTCTGTGGGTTCGAGTCCCACTCTTGGCATGGACGTTTGCAGCCGTTCGGAATCGGCTTTAAGCAGTAGGTTCCTGTCCAATTAGCCCTCGTGTAGCAAAACTGACCGTAGCGCTCCAAACCAAACCAAACTACTCTAAAGCGGAGAAACGGCAAATCCTGATCTCTCATATAAACACCTATCATTTTAAAACATATGTTGAAAGGATAGGGATAAAAATTACTAAAAAACAGTAAAATGGTGAACAGCCAAGCGAATTGCTGGACACCTGTTAACCTATGAATATATATAATGTAGTAAGGTGTGTACGAGAGTCAAAGAATCCTTCACACTTTACTCCCTACTCTGACCTTTTGTACAAGAAAAACTTGTATTTTTTTTGTTACTATAATAAATAATACATTTTGTTTAACTCTTTTTTAGATAAGTTGTTCACTGTGTTTGAATTAATAATAATAACACCATTCATTTCAATAGAGTAGGTAATGAATTTTAAGAGCAATTTATTTATGATCTATAAAGATTTCCAAATCTCTTGGTTTTACAAAACTACCAGTTAGTTTCATAGCAGCAAGAGGATTTTAAATTCATGCGATTTAGACAAATTTATTTTTACAACCCCAAGACACAAATAGTTTTAGAACTTCAGTTATATTTAAAGAACGAAAAAAATTGACCCTGTTTCTAATGGTTTCCACATGTACAGATCTGATATTTTAATCACAATATCTCATTTTGAGTAAGACATCAAATACCCAAACGTAATGTTTTCAGAATATTAATTGAAATAATACTACTGTTTTAATTCGAGGTAATACACTGCAAAATGCAATCTCAAAAGATAATTCATCCTTCTCGAAAGTATACGGATGATTTTGAACGATGACAAATCTCGCAATGGCAATCAGCTTGACTAGGACCATACAATACAAAATAAATACATGCTATAATAAACAATTATATAAACTCATATAACATACACACTATGCATATACAAACACACTACAATATATTAACCAATATACATATACGTTACTTATATCATGATACGATACTTATATACGATACGTTACGATACATTATACCATCGACACAATACAATACGATGTGATACGATTTGATACAATACGATTCGATACATTATAATATACGATACATAACGATACGATTCCATACCATTTGATACGATACGATACAATACAATGCGATACTATGCAATACCATACTATATACACCAGGGGTGGGCAAACTTTTCTAGGGTACGGGCTATTTCTAATTTTTTCAAGGTGTTGAGCCACACCACCCAGTGACGTAGGTGTGGTGAGCTAAAAAAAACCGATCTACAATATTTGTTATAACTTAATAATAAATACGGAATATGTACTTACCTACATAACTACAAGAAAAAAACCTACTCTTTTAAAACCGCGTTTAAAGCAAATCGCGTCGGTGTTCCATAAATATGTTTATTTTAGTATGCGCGTCTTAGGTCTTAGTGAAAGCGGTCACCCTAAAATGTGTTGGTGGTCCACCGGTCGATCGCGATCGACTTAATGCCCACCCCTGATATACACTATACCAGTGTTTCTTAACCTTTTTGGCACAATGGACCACTTTAAAAATTTTAAATATGTCACGGACCCCTCTGTGAAAAAAAAATTGCTTAAACATCATTTATTACAAAATATATTCTGTTTTATTATTTAATTATTTTAATATTTTTATTTCAATAGTATAAAAAATTTGAAGAAATTAAAATTTTTAATGTGAAGGCTGTTGCTGGTTTTCCTTGATTAACAGATTGAATTGAGGGATGGTTTTCGACAAAGCAACGCGCATATCATGTTCGATATTCAGTCGATTTCGATGTTTTGTTTTTATTGTGACAAGTGTGGAAAATCCCGCTTCGCAAAGATATACTGTAGCAAACGGAATAATGGCTGCTATAGCTCGTTTTACAAGCAATGGGTAGGCTTCTCTTAAAGAAGACCAAAACTCTCCAAGAGTTTTTGAATCGAAATCCATTTTTAACAAGGACTTTGTTTTCAAATCAATTAGCTCATCTTTGGCAAGGTTCATGTCATCGATACAGACAATATCACAAAGAAAAGGATTACGAATCCACAACTCATCTTTTATATTTATTCCATCCGAATTCAAATATTTTTCAAATGAAACCTGAAGTACTTCCAGGTGTTCACAGATTTCATTTTTCAAGTTATTCAATAACAAACTATCTTGCCGAGATCCATTTTCAAATAGCACTTCGTCCAACATTTGAAAGTTTGCATATATCCCATTTTGAATTCTAATTTTCCAAAGTGACATTTTCAATAAAAATGCCTGTAGTTTCTTAGTGGCATCCATAATTGTTGTATCAGGCCCTTGAATTGAAAGACTTATATCGTTCATGTGGTTAAAAATGTCTGCCAGGTAAGCCAATTTACATATAAAATCTTTTTTCTTGAAATATTCGAAGAGTGAGTTATCTTTTTCTTCTAAAAAAAGTGATACTTCTGTCTTCAACATGAAAATTCGTTTCAAAACCTGCCCTCGTGACAGCCAGCGCACTTCCGTGTGGTACAGAAGTACCTCATGTTCTGCGTTCATTTCTTGACACAGTGTTTTAAAAAGACGATGATTAAGAGCTCTACTTCTAATAAAATTCACAGTTTTAATAACTATTGACAATACTTCTTTTAAGCTGGTTGGAAGAGTTTTTGTAGCCAGTGCATGTCTATGTAAAAATCAATGTGTTCAGCTAGTATAAACATTAGCTAGCAATAACATTAGGAGCCTCTTTTTTTACCAAATGAGCAAAACCAGATTTATTGCCAAGAATCGCAGGTGCTCCATCCGTACAAAGTGAATGAAGTTTTTGTTTCCAGTCGAAGTCGTGTTTGGAAAAGAAAACATTTAAAATCGCTAAAACATCAACTGCCTTTGTAGTTTGCAAAAGAGGCTCACAAAATAAGAATTCTTATTTGATAGTATCAGCAGACACGTAACGAACAAAAACAAGAAGTTGACTACAATTCGAGATGTCTGTAGTTTCATCCAGTTGCATACTAAAGGGAAATGGCAATGCTTTCAATTCATCGATGATCTGTTTCAAGATATTGCAAGAAATTTCAACTATTCTTGAATGTATCACATCATTGGACAATGGAATAGCCTCAAGTTTTTTTCTCTGTTCCAGTCCACAAACTAATTCAACCATTTCCAGCGCACATGGCTTAATTAATGTCTCTCCAATAGTATGCGGTTTCTTACTTTTGGCAATACTATATGCAACTCTGAAAGATGCCTCAACCAAAGGTTTTTGTGGAATACCAAATCCAAGTTTGGTTAATGTTCCAAATTTCGAAAACTGGGCTTTCTTCTTTGTAAAAAATTCTAGATCTTTAGATGCATTTTCAGGATGAAGAGATTTTGAGATGCTCTATCAATTTTGTCGGTTTCATACTGGCGTTTGCCAAAACTTTTCCACACAGAAAACATTGTGGCTTTTCAACACCATCCGATTCCTTCATGCAGCAGAATCCATATTTTACATAATTTTCATCATACTTCCTTTTTTTGGACATTTTGGGCTACAAAAAATATCAAATAATCAAATGAAACATTAAGAATTCACTCGAAAAAACTGTGACACAAAAAAACACTTGAAAAAAAATACTTAAATTACAACTTATGAAAAAGTAAAACAAATATTTTGTTTTAAAAATTTGCAAGAACTTTGTGGAACTGATTTTAACGTCACTTTATTTCCAAGTGAAGTAAAATTCAAAGGCTACTTTTTGTTTCTAAAAATTTCAAATTTTATATGGTTTGCGAATGTTCTTTTCCTCGTATTGCGGAGGTCTCTATTGGGAAATGGCAGACAGACGGCTTACAGAGGTAGCCCGTGACAAAAAAGTTTTTTTTTTTTAAATATTGATGCAAACATTTTAAAAATTAGGAGCAGTCGGCGGACCCCCAAAATATGACCCATGGACCCCCAAGGGGTCCATGAACCACAGGTTAAGAAACCCTGCACTATACGATATGCACACTACAAAATGCATACAACTTAAATTTTTTCGACACAATATCATCTTTAAAATACGGAAAATTTTGAATGAATGGGAATTTATTTTTGCAGCTTCTTCGGAAAAAGATCGGTGCATAAAACTTCGAACGAATCTTGGAAAATTCCTAATCACAAAAGTGAGGTAAGCATTATCAAGCTAACAATTTTCAGTGGAAACAAAAAGGTTTCAGTTGTTTTAGTGTATTGAACATTAACAGAAATCCGGCATTTAATCAAAGTCAACACCAAGAAAATTCAGAGGAATTTAAATTTACTTTTTACAGTTTCTGGGTAGGAAAGTGTTTCCCACCCTCTTTATCTCGCTTGGTTAAGCAAACAGATAGATTAGATAAACCAGACACGATAGTCCATCGTTTAAAGCGCTATCTCAGACAGATTTGCATACAGTGGCTCCCAAAAGTGTTCGTACACTTACGAATTTCAATGAAATAGGGGTCTATCCATTAATTAAAATGAATAGTTCAGAATGGGTATTTAATAATAAGATCTATAATCTATTCTTAACAAAACTACATGAAATATTTTGAAAACATAGTAAAAGTTTATTTTTAAGAAACCAGTAATCGAAAAGTAACAAAAACTTTATCTCACAAAAGTCATCGTACACTGAAATATTTTCGGATAAATTCATAATTAAAATTATCGTCTGGCGCTTTATTTTTATTTTTGAATTGTGGTGGCATTTAAAATATCGTTTGGCTTTAATTTTTGCTTGCTTACTTCGTAATATTCTATTTGTTATTTAAAAATAGCTCGTAGTCGTAAAGAAACAACAAACAGCATTCGAAAATTGATTATTTTTCATCATAGTAGTGGTTTCATCATCAGTTCGGAATATTGCTAAATTACTTAATTTATCCCATTCTACTGTGCAGTATGTGAAAAAACGCTTTAAAAAAGAAAACTGGATCGAAAACAAGGTAAGAAAAGGCCGTCCGGCAAAGTTAACAAAACGTGATCAGAGATTTATAATTAGAAAATTTGTGAAAAATTCACGTTTGAGTGCTGTAAAAGTTTCTGCAGAATTCAATGAAACATTTTCTACTTCAATTTCGCCTGAAATTTTTTGACGAGTTCTCAGAACAGCTGGATTACATGGACGTTCTGCCCATAGAAAATTTTTTGTGAGTGAGAAAAACAGAAAGTTTAGGCTTCTCTTCGCACTATCAATGATAAATAAGCCCCAAACCTATTGGAATAATGTCTTATTTGCCGATGAACATTTTTGGTGTTGATGGGCGTATAATTGTATGGAGAAGAAAAAAATGAGGAACTTAATCCCAAGAACTTAGTAGGAACAGTTAAGCATACCGGTGGAGGTATCCTTGTGTGGGGGTGCATGTCAGCATCAGGACTAGGAAATTTGGTATTTATTGATGGCATAATGAATCATGCTGTTTTTATAAATATTTTAAGAGACAATTTAAAATTATCAGCTCAAAATTTGGGTATTGGAAACAATTTTGTTTTTTATCAAGATAACGATCCTAAGCACTCGGCTCTCAACGTTCGCATCTGGTGTCTCTATAATTGTCCACAAGTTTTGAAAACACCACCTCAATCGCCAGATTTAAACCCAATAGAACATATTTGGAGAGAACTGGAGGTTCGAGTACGAAAACACGACATTCACACGAAAAGCGAACTAAAAACAATTATGATGGAAGAATGGATGAACATTGATGCAAAAATTACAAAAGAACTAAAGAAATCTATTCCCAGACGTTTAAAAGCTGTTGTGGATGCTAAAGGATATCCTACTAAATATTACTTTAACGAAAAATTAGAATATTTACTAATATGTAGAGATTTTTTTACAAGTGTACGATAACTTTTGTGAGATAAAGTTTTTGTTACTTTTGGATTATTGGTTTCTTAAAAATAAAGTTTTACTATGTTTTTAAAATATTTCATGTAGTTTTGTTAAGAATAGATTATAGATATTATTAAATACCCATTCTGAAATATTCATTTTAATAAATGGATAGACCCCTATTTCATTGAAAATCGTAAGTGTACGAACACTTTTGGGAGCCACTGTAGTTTAAGTTACCAAGTGATTCAGTAGATAGTATCATTCCCTTAGCAGGCTTCCTAAACCCTTTCAACCCATAAATAATTTTCCCGTCCCAGCAGGAAACCTTTGCACGCTATTAATTATACTTTTATGAGATCGCGAGCAATAAGCTCTGTGTGTAAAAAACCCCCTCTAATAATTGCTTTTAACCTGTAAATTATCTGTTATTAGTAATTAGGCTTAGTGCCTTCCATCCAGTCCCTATGATATAGTAATAATTGTCCCCGATACCTTATAATTTAACAGTAAATAATTGCTCTCAAAGATAATAATATTTCTCAGAAATACTGTTTATTTGGTTAGCTTATTATCTAGTTTTCCTTGAGTGCTTTCCCTTCGTTCGATAATTATTAGCTCGCTTGCAAAGTATATACTAGTACTTATAGCAAAATCTTCAAATAGGCTCATAGTTTTCTGATCTTTCAATAAGATAGTAAGTACATGAAGATCTCAAAGATAACTTTACTGATTCTAGTGTATAGTATGAACACGAGTAGTTTTCTCCTCTTCAAAGCTAATTATAACAATTAACTAATTTATGTTTGGTGGAAAAAGTAGGTTAAATCCCATTTCAATAATTCAGTATGTTTATTTTCCCAAATTTTAAAAGTCATCAGACTTTTAAAATTTGGGGAGGAATTTCAGGAAAATTTCTCCTGATTCCTAAATATTTCGATTTTAATTCAATTATCTGAATTTTGAAATAGACAGAAAAAAAAATTATATTTGTGCTACTACATTGCCACAAACAATCTTGAAATTAGTTGATATTGGTAAGTTACAAACACTGATCCATCATATCGAGTATCAAAATCAATTAGATAGTTTCAGGTAAAAACAACAGAGTATATAAATCTAAGCATGTAATTAAAAAAAAAATTGTGGAGTGTCGACCACTATTTTGAAGGGGAAAAATCCACTGAAAAAAATGGTATCACGTGACATGTACTTAAACATGATAACAGGATAGCATTTTATTTAGTTCTAATTCACACAAAAATATCTAGCACATGAACATTATAAGACTTTTAGAAAACATTATCTTAATTTCCTTTTTCCTCTTCTTCTTTTCAAATCAGTTTGATTATCCCCAGATAGGTTAATGTCGGAATTATCACAAATATTTGATAGTAACCCCTTGCTTACGAATTTTAAAACAGATATTGATTCAAAACTGTCCAATAAACTTACTTCAAAAGTTAAACATTTAATCATGTGTAACTGATGTTTTCATATTATAATTAATATTCGTTACACTTCAATATAACTTCAAGTGGTAAAATAGTCGAAGATATTGTAAACTAGAGTAAACAATACGTAAATATTCGTTTTATCAAAAATGCACTAACAAAAACAGTTCAAAAATTTCTATTACAGTTAAATAGAAATGTTTGTAATACAAGTCCCTCTTTCTCCCCCTCATACTTTAAAGTGTGTATTTGTCCTAGAAGCTGCTATCTACTCTAACTCATTGTCAACAAACTTCTTGATAAACAGAATGGTCATTGTTATTTTTAAAAAGAAGTGAGAATTACCTGTGAACTTGTTATCACATCTTCATGTTATCACATCTTAAAGTGTGTATTTGTCCTAGAAGCTGCTATCTACTCTAACTCATCGTCAACAAACTTCTTGATAAACAGAATGGTCATTGTTATTCTTAAAAAGAAGTAAGGATTACCTGTGAACTTGTTATCACATCTTCGTGTTATGCTTGTTGTCAGAGGGAGATCTCTAGTGGCCACGATGAAAACTAATGGTGAAGTATCTTCCCGATATTCAATTTATTTTATTTATTTATGTATTTTTTTTTTTTTTTTGGGGGGGGGGATTTCATTTAACTAATGAAACCGATTTTCGAAAAAAAAAAAAATCGGCTGTTGTCATAGAGATAATATAGTTATGTACATGTATCATCAAGTACTTATATTCGTTAAGATCTCAAAAGACAAATACTTTTAAAAGCCGAGATCGAAATTTCTTGCAGATACATAAATTACTCAGGACGATGTATATTTATAGCACTTAACACTAGAGGTGTATTCGGATTTCGTTTTCAAAGTTCCGACCAAGCCCGAGGTCGAATGTTGATCAAGTTTGAATGAGCCCGACATTGCCCGGTCGAAGATCAGTCTCTTGCCGTTTACGTATTTAAAAAACCAACAAGTGGTTTTAAGACACTATTATACTTAATTTTTTTTTTTCGAATGCAATTCGATATCGATTCCCGAACTTTCCTGCCATGAGGTTTCAAGTTCACTCGGGTCCAACAAGCAGATCCGGGTTTACACACTCACAAAAGAAAAAGACGTAGATTTCCAGGCGTATTAGCATACTTAACTTGCAACGTTCACAATGTTTCAATTCCATCTCTCCCCCCTCCCTCCCCTGATCGTCCTTTAATTGGTTTGCGGTCAGTGGTCTTAAATGGTTACTCTTCAGCTGCAAGCTATCAAAAAGATCAGCAAGTTTTGAATAATGGTCCCTTGTAGAACGCCCAAGTAACCGTTAACGAAATTCCATTTGAGAAGCCTTCCAACTGTGGAAGTAATGCTCCACTCGCAAGCGTTGTATTCCATCCGGAAGCACTACTGCCAGAACTTGGGTGTTTTAGAATTATTATGCGTAATTGGCTGATAGACAACGCAGATCATATATCGAAAGATTGAAAACATCTGCAGTTGTTTTCAATTTAGTTAATCAGTTATTATTTTAGTTATTTCATATATTTTTCTTGAATTTGTTTTCTAATACGGCAGGTCTTGACGACATTGACCCATCCACACCGCGAAGTTTTGCTGGCTACTTTATTATGGGAGGCACCATTTAGATCAGTCGTATGCAAACCTTTTTTTCTGTCGGGTCACATGCATATGTTTGCTACTGTTAAAACGTAAACGTAATCTCATTTTAGAGACAAATAGTTATTTAAAACGTATATCTTTACAGTTATCTGTAATGCTATTGAAATGAACAACGTAGAATATAACTCGTAGCAAAATAGAAAAACATTCCACGCCGTCAGAGCGTGTTGCCATTCAGCAACTTAAAAACACTTATAACTTGTCATCGTGTTCTGAGCTATTCTAAAAGTTTCAAATGTCTAGCTAGTCGGGAAGTTAGTTAAAAATCGATTGCAAGATTTGGACTGGACAAACACACAAACACACAAACAAGAAAGCGAGTTAATAAAAACATGTAAAAAATGAGTGTTATGTTGAGACAAACTTTTTACAATTTTAGACTAATCAAGTTTATACTTGCTGCATGCTACTCTCAATGCGTCATCAAGGTAAGAATCAGTAAGTCGATTTCTATATACATTCTTCGAATATTTCATTTTGGAAATGGATGATTTACAAATATACGTTGATGCGAACAACGTGAGCAGCTGATGGATAATTTTTGCACAGTTTTGTATTTTTCAGGTATAAATTTTCAAAATTATGTTTGCAAAATCACCTGCCTGATAACGAGTGTGTTTCGGGACGCGCATAAAAGCCTGGTGGGCCGCAGTTCGAGTATCGATGTAGAAATGGGAAGTCCCGACCTGACCGAGCATTCTGTTGAAGTGAAATCGAGCGAAAATCCCCTTTGTTATCAGATTCCGATAACAGTAATGTTGATGGTAGCGGTAATGGGCGTAAGATGGGGGATGCACAAATCAGATAGCATAATATATTTAAGTGAAAACAGTGATGAATAAACAGGAAATCCAACGTAAATAAAGCACAAATAGCAGTAAGATGCAATTTTGCATCTTACTGCCGAAATCAAAAAAGCCGAAAACTAGTTTTCGGGTTTTTTTGAGCTGCCACTAAGTTCTTTGCACTGATGAAGTTCCTTTGTAGCTTCGAAACGGCCTATGCAAAATTGCATCTTACTGCTATTTGTGCTTTATTTGTGTTGGATTTCCTGTTTATTCCTCGAGCACAAAGGCTTTATCTTTTCTTTTCAAAACAGTGATGGTTAGGGATACGTAATTTTTGTATTTACGAAATAAATGCGAATAAATGCGAAATTTTTTTTATTACTTTTCGGCGTAAACTCGTCGATAAAAGGCTTTTTAAGTGAAATTATGTAGTAATTGTAATAATTTATTAACATAATTGCTTAATTAAGACCATCCACGGTCTTTAACTAAGAGATCTCCCGCTCCTTCGGATTTGCTCTGAATTTCATCCGGAGAGTTTGTCCATACCGCAGTCATCAGTGGATACAACCATTTTTCCAGAGAGCTACTTACAGTACCAAGAGACTCCTGTTGATGTTATACAGATTTTAATTTCAACGAAATACTGATACCTTTACTTTGCAAAGGCAGCTATACAAAGTCTCTATATTCCCACTAACAGCGTAGATGCTGAGAGATATTTTAGTGTGTATAAGATAATTAATTACAGAAGTCAAAGACTTAAAGAAGAGAATGTGGAGACTATTACAATGTTAGCTTTTAACTGAGAATTTTGAAACTTACCTATCCAAGTAAGTAAAATTGTGATTTTTTTTCAATAAATGCGAAATTTTTGAATTTATATTTTTTGCGAATAAATGCGAAATTTTAAATATTGTATTTTTTGTCGCGAAATTTCAATGATTTTTTATGCAAAATTTATGAACCTTTAGTGATGATACTTGCTTTGCTAACCGAGATAACGTGCCGGGACATTGATGAAATACCGCGTAGGATTTCCTCTTCAGTTGGTGACAAAGTAGTTGGGTCAGAAACTGGGGCAAATATAATCGGCAAATTTCTTATAAGAAAGTCATTTAAAAATAGATTTAACAGTTGTCATAATCCATCGTGTGTTTATTTTGCCACTGGCCGTACACGTTTTCACCAACGCACCAACAAAACATTATTTGTCTTCTCTTACGCTATTTGTCTTTATCCAGAATCTGAAAGAATAGGTTTTTTTTTAAACGAAAAGGTGATGATTCCAAACATTAAAAAGAAAACTTAGCAGATAAAATTTGTTTTAAAAAAATCATTAGTTTATAAGAAAAAAAGAAAGATGACATCGGGAACAGTGAAACTCTCTTCAACATCAGAGAAAAATTTCTTGGTCCCCTGTCTTGCACTACGGATAAATACCGGCCTATCCGACAAGTACTAAAAAAAATCTAACGTTCTTGGATGATGAAATCTATTGAAATCTCTTCCTGAAGAAGCAAATGATGAATGAGACCATTTGCTTCTATTCATCATGGTAAAAAACAAGTATGAAGGAGTCATTTTGTTGAATACCTCCATTCAAGATACCAAACATTTGGCTCGACAACCGTATAATATGTAATGATGGTTTTTTTCCCGATATCTGTATTTATTTGATATTTTTAGACATTTTGTACAAATAAATAACTATTTTATAAACTACATATGTACCGTCCTTCCTTAGTCTGTTAAAATAAGGCAGTTGCAGGCACCGTGTCACATCTCAACTCGTGCATAAACGTAGGGCAAAATGTTTGTAGTTAAATGCATAAATTTTTAAAACTCATATAGAAAGGCATACCAAAGTCCACGGGTAAAACTCATGGCATCCATTTGCTGCGCTTTTTTTTCACGCGGTTGTATAAATGACATTACATGAAACTGCCTAATTTACAAAATTTACTTTGTTGTTGTTGCTAATGCCCCCTGGTTGGAGTTTCCATTCACCAGGTCCTAATAGGCTATAAGGTGAAACGTCGCAACGTCACTGGCTACGTCAATTTTCGTTTACTATAGATCACGTGATTATCGGGTGGCAGAAAACAGAAGCCGTTCCTATGCGCTTGCATGTGTTTTTGGACGATACCTTCATTTTGAGTTAAATAATTAAGTTTATTTATAAAATTCCTCATATTAGTTGTATGTAACAGGTATTTTAACACTTTTTTTAAAAATATTTCGCAAGGTTTAAGAGAATATAATCATTCTTTCATTGAGAATGATTATTATTATATTGAGATATCTATAGATATCAGGATAAGTAACTCCAGGCCAGCGTCTTGTATCGTAACTCCAGTCTTCCTCTGTCAATAAATACGGGTCATATACTGAATAAACCTTTCCGGGCTGTACCTGAATGTTTAATTTAGTGATATACCTTTGTTTAGATACCGTATCTAAAGACTTTGCGTAATCTGAGAGCATTTTATTCAACAAGCTGTAAGAATGCTCCTTAAACGCCATGTTAACTTATGCAATGTTTTGCCACTCTTCGCCAAACAAGAAGTAAAATCTGCAAGAGTTGAGATGTGACATGCTGTTAGACACTGCGCTATTGGGCTGAAAGGGGCGACTCCTGTTTTGAATTAGCACCACAAGGTACGGAGTCCGAATTGACTAAATGACCGGTCCCGTAATTTTGAACCGAGTCAAGTGACGAGACCGGAACACTTGACCCCACCCCTTCAGAGGTAAATTCGAGAACTTGGAGGACATTGCAGCCGCGACCTATTTTACGTGCCCCGGCCACCATTAGTGAACACGGCGGTGGATTTGCAGCGACGAGCATCGAACCAGGGACGTTCAGATCACTGGCCCGCTGCTCTTGCCAACTGGGCCACTGCGTCTTAATTTGTTTGGAACTGGATGGCAAACATACTATAACATTTCCATTTTGTAACTATTACCTGTACCACTAACTTGTCTTTTAACTTAATCTTATTCCGAATTTCCCGTCTCCTAATTTTTCAAATTATTTTTATAGTCTTTTTTTTTTTTGTCTCACGCATAGTTAAAATTCTCCATTACCATTTAAGTTAGCCACGCCACATTAATTACTCGCACTCGTTCTAGTTAATTAGTTGATTTCTCAACTAATTTTTTTTCCTCCCTTAATCATTGTCAACACTATTTGTAACTCTGAAAACGGTAATCTAATGTCACATACTAACATTGGTACTGAGAATAAAGGATATTACATCAGAATAAGGTGCCCCTTGGCACACTTCTTGGCGCGATTGGTATACATACAGGCATACATACATACATACATACATACATACATACACACACACACACACACACACATATATATATATATATATATATATATATATATATATATATATATATATTGGCCCTTTATCGCCAATTTGGCGGGGGCACCCCATTCTGTTGTGAAAACAGGATAAAGAGCTCTTGCTCTCTGCTGCCTCTCAAGTTTTTATGTCAATGTCAATGCTATAACATTCTAGGAGTAATAAGGGTTAAAACGAGATTAAGTAGATTTTTTTAAATATTTTGAGGAAAGGGTGATCATAGATCTTATTTTCCTCTCTCTGGAACCATCATTCAGCCAGGAAGTGAAGTGAAGTGAAGCAGTGATCAGTCCGAAGATCAGCGAATTCCGTTACTACCTCTACCTTTTGGCATTCTATACCGTACAATTGCGAGTCATTAGCGGCAAACGAAATAAAACTCAAAACGCGCTGTTTAATGAGCAAAGGAAAGGTTCTCGAGCGAAATGAGCAAATTAAGCTCCTTAAAACTTCCTGGGGAAGTGAGCGATGAAAAAAAAAGAAGTGAGGAAGGGGGTGAGGGAGGATAAACACATTCATCGACGCTCAATGTTTATCCTCCCTCTCCCCCTCTTCCGAAAGAGGTCGTGCAGTAATCAAGAAGTTCTTCAGAAGCCTGGCCCTCGTTAATCATTCGATTTCCATGGATTTCTTTTCGTATTTGTTCTAGTGTGATCATAGGTGGTATTCTTCCAGAGGGGTTTTGCATTAAGATCATCAAATGATTCAATTCGAATACTATTTCCTGTCGTTTCATTTACCGTGAAAAAGATTATAATAAAAGATAGATTCGTCTTTCATCTGTTATTGTAGGGCATCTTTGAAGAAAAAAAAACTTTAAAAAGTGATTTTAAATATATAATAGATTACCGTGTTGCATAAATCTCTCATCAGCCACATTAAAATGTTTGCAGTTTGCTGCAAATTATCAATACGTTCACAAAGTTTGTCACCAAATTTGTCTATATCAGGTCGATTTCCATTGTTGAAGGGATGTTTTTTATGCTTGGACTGCCTTAATTAGTATGTAAATGGATCATTGCAAACAGATTATAATAAACAATAGGCTTATCTTTCATATGTTATTGTAGGGAAACTCTCTCTAAAAAAAAGCGAATTTTAAATATTAATTTTAAATATATAACAGATTACTGTGTTGCATAAATCTAAATAATTAGCCACATTAAATGTTTGCTGCAGTTTCCTGCAAACTATCAATTTGTTCCCAAAGTTTGTCACCAAACTTGACTATATCAATCCGATTTCTATTGTTGAAAGGATTTTTTTTATGTTTAGATTGCATTGATTAGTATGTAAATGGATCATTGCAAAAATATTATAATAAAATATAGATTCGTCTTTTATCTGTTAGAAAAAAAAGTGAACTTTAAACAGTGATTTAAAATATATAACAGATTACTGTGTTGCATAAATCTAAATCATTAGCAAAAGTAAAATGTTTGCTGCAGTTTCCTGTAAATTATCAATACGTTCACAAAGTTTGTCACCTAATTTGACTATATCAACCCGATTTCTAATGCTGAAAGGATTTTTTTTTTATGTTTAGGTTGCATTAATTAGTATCTAAACGGATCGTTGCAAAAATATCATGATAAAATATAGATTCGTCTTTTATCTGTTAGAAAAAAAAGTGAACTTTAAACAGTGATTTTAAATACATAACAGATTATTGTGTTGCATAAATCCCTCATTAGCCACATTTGTTTACCAGTGCGGAGGCACTTGTCGAGAAGACATTCACCTATAATTCACCGCAGTTTTGCTGGCCATTTTATTATAGGGGCACCATATAGGCAGACCAGCATTGCCCCCTATGATGGGACGGCACAAACGGAGACGTTTTAGTGGCGTTTCCCCAGGATTCGATTTGAGCACCCTCAGCACCGAAAACCAGCGCGCTGTACCACAAGGCCGCCACGGCCCCATTAGCCACATTTAAATGTATGCAATTTTGTGAAAATTATCAATACGTTCACAAAGTTTGTCGCCAAACTTTACTATACAGGTATCACCCCGATTTCTATTGTAGAAATGATTTTTTTTATGTTTAGATTGCATTAATGGTATGTAAATGGATCATTTCAAAAAGATTATAATAAAATATAGATTCGTCTCTATGTGTTAGAAAAAAGGCGAACTTTGAACAGTGATTTTAAATACATAACAGATTACTGTGCTGCATAAACCCCTCATTAGCCACATTAGAATGTATGCAATTTGGTGCAAATTATCAATACGTTCACAAAGTTTGTCACCAAACTTGGCTACACCAACCCGATTTCTAATGTTGAAAGGATTTTTTTTTTATGTTTAGGCTGCATTAATTAGTATGTAAATGGATCGCTGCAAAAAGATTATAATGAAAAATAGGTTCGTCTTTTATCTGATAGACAAAAAGCGAACTTTAAATAGTGATTTTAAATGCATAACAGATTACTGTGTTACATAAATCCCTCATTAGCCACATTAAAATACATGCAATTTGGGGCAAATTATCAATACGTTCACAAAGTTTGTCACCAAACTTGACTTCATCAACCCGATTTCTATTACTGAAAGGATTTTTATTTTATGTTTAGATTGCATTAATTAGCATATAAATGGAACGTTGCAAAAAAATTAAAGGCTTGGTAAAAAGCTTAGAAATATATATAAGAAATTTAAAATTTAAGTTCCTTGAATCCTTGAAATCTATTTTCTGATTTCAAAATCATACGTATCCCATAAAGCTAAATGTTTTTTAGTTTGGAAGTTTTACACAATTAGAGATTGAGAGCTTTGTTTTAGCAATTAATAGGAGCTATAGTTGATATATATAAAATTATCAAAATCCATTCAGTTTCCTTGGAATTGAACGGACGAACACTGAAGAATTGGCCTGTTTAAACTTCAGACGTGAATTTTCTGGTAAAATTAGTTTGGAATTTATCAAAATTCTACACTCGTAATATAATGAAGTAAAAGAGAAAATATTATCTTTCAAATTATTGATATATTCAAGAAGTTTCAACGATCATTGAACTGGAGAGAAGAGTTTATTTTACGTCTGGAGGCATGATTACTAATGGAATTGCTTCAGGAAGGAGAAAAGATTAAATCTGCAAGGGCATCGCAAGACGCAATATCGATTTGTGTACTTCGTGATTATGTTCACTGTATTCTATTATTCACTGTATTCACACGTCCTATTTAAACCTCTAGCGAAATGGTTAAGGTGCTGGAATTCGGTACGAAAGTCTATGGGCCGATGTTGACATGGATGTTTGTAGCTGTTTGAATTGTATTACAATGTACTTCGTGATTAGTTTAGCTTTAATGCGTAAAAGATGATCGTAGCACTTCCAGTGAAGCAACCGCTGGGTGATGGCCGAATGGCTAGGGAGTTGGCAATCGGTACCAAAGTCTGTGGATTCGAATCCTGCTATTGGCATGGATGTTTGTAGCCGTTCGGAATCGGCTTTAAGCGGTAGGTTCCAGTCTAATTAGCCCTCGTATAGCAAAATATTACCGTACCGCTCTCAAATCAACCAACCTCAAAAGACATCTGTCCTCTGGAAAATTCAATTTAGCACCATAACGCTAAGCGTAAACTTTTACTGCAAAAGAGCTAATATACTGCATATCATAGCAGAATTAATTTTTGCCTTTATCGTGTACTGTATAACTCTCAACTGATGTAAAGCTATTCGATTGACTTTCAAATATGAACAACTTGGCGCACGTAAGGCGCTAATTTATGACCTATACAGTCCATTGCGTATCGGAATGTACGTTTCTACGGGCGTCGGGATATGTAAAATCAGCATTCCTCACCTTCGAAAGCTCAGATTAGATCCAGGACTACAGTTATGAGGGGATTAGAGTGATATGAACCCAATAGATATGTCTGTAAAGACAAGAATGCCTAAACCTTATCTGTTAACCTTTAAAAATAACTTTGAGAAAAAAGAGAAAAATTTTAGGAAAATTTTAATACAATGCTTAATTTCTTGGGAGATATTGGTATAACATTAAAAATCTATTAGAAGTTTTACCGGATATTTGATAGGAAATGAATTCAAAAGATTATACTTTTTTTTTAAAGTATGAGACATAAGGAATGTATAAATGTTATTAAGAAACACTTCTCTATGTATATCTGATAAAAGATATGAAGGGAAAAAAGACCAGAGGGTTCAGCTATAAAAGAATTCTCTCTATATACAACGATATTGTGCCATTGAATACTTTGGATGAACAGCTTCAGCTTTATGACGGATTCAGAGCGAACGGCAAAAGAATCACGGATGGTGGAGGGTGGAGGGGGGGGGGGGATGGACATGTTGGATTGGCAGCTGCTGCCACCCACTCTATTTAGGTTTAATTAATAAGAGTTCCGAAAAGAGAAGGGGAGAAACAAATGACTGCGGAGACCCCTGACGCAGCATTGGATGGATCAATGAATCTACAAGCTAAAGGATTAAAAGGATAGGGGTAATAAACAAAGGTAAACATTGGAAACAGAGGAAAGAGAGATACAGACATCAATTATATTTCTGTCTATTATCTCTCCAAATCACAAACATAAACCATTTCTGTTAGTTGGATACCGACTAACCGTTTATCATCTGCTGTGTCTAGTATAAGATGTTTTTCCCTTTATGTGTTCACTTTTTTTAGGAAATATTTATACATTAGAGGACAGTTTTTCCTATTAGTGGATTCTCGTGATTAATTCTAGAAGTTCCTTAGTCGTAATGAAGGCATTCAATGCAAAACTACATTGAGCAGGCCTTTTTGTTTTAGTAAGTTTTACCCCCATCTCTCGATTTGATTGCACCACTTCTTCTGGAATCGGTCTCTTAACTGAGAATATCCAACTACAGATGTATGTGCTAATTTCATGGGCCACAGATCTGCGTTTCAGAGTAATTCATATTGCTAAAGGAGATACAGAACATTCACAGATGTAACATTACGGTGTCTTATGAATTTTTAAAATTAAATACAATACTTTTATTTTCTCGTTTTTTATATATATATATATATATATATATACACTGCTCAAACCAATTAGGGGAGCAGATGGTTTTAACGAAATTACGCAAATACTTACACCGATAAGTAACATAAAATAAATCATCCATAATTTAAAACCTAGCAGGAAACAGAAGAAGAAAACTTCATATGCAAATCAAAGTTCATGACGTCAAAAACCAGAAAAAGAACATAAGGGCGGAAATCGGGAAGTTGCAGAAACGTCTGTTTCACTGCCTTAACTGTGAAATTCGATTGCTCAGTTATTCTTTTTGAGAAAAGGTGACTTGAAAATGTCTCAACAACGTGATTTACTGGAATCCATGGCATGGCGTATTATAGGCAGACTTGAATCCGGGCAAACACAACATAGTGTCGCGGACGCTGTTGGAGTCAACAGAAGTGTCGTTGCAAGGCTGTGGAATCGATTCCAAGAAACAGGGAATGTTAGACGTCGACCAGGGCAAGGTCGGCCACGCGCCACTACAGCAACTGATGACCGGTATATACTGTTAACAGCTCGTCGAAACAGTACAGACAATGCTACTCAGCTGCAAAGACAGTTGCTCTTGGCAACAGGACGAAGGGTGTCCAGCCAAACAGTACGTAATAGGCTTCATGCACGTAGGCCAATGGTCTGCATTCCGTTGACCTCACGCCACCGTGCGGCCCGTTGAAGATGGGCTGCTGAGCATCGAGATTGGGAGCAACATGATTGGAGCCAAGTGCTGTTTACAGACGAGTACCGATTCAGTCTGGAGTGTGACACCCGACGTGTTTTGGTATGGAAGGAAAGGGGCACTCGAAATAACCCCACATTCGTTCGTGAAAGGTCACAATACAGAGAGCTGGTTTTATGGTATGGGTGGAATCAGCATAGGTGGACGTACTGACCTGCATATCATTCGGAATGTTACTTTGACGGCCCGAAGGTATGCAGACGAGATACTGAGACCTCATGTCATACCTTACGCTGAAGCCATTGGCGATTCCTTTGTTTTTCAGCATGATAATGCCAGACCGCATACAGCTCGTCTTGTGGAGAACATGCTCGAAGCTGAAACAATACAGCGTATGGAATGTCCAGCGTGCTCTCCTGACCTGAATCCAATCGAGCATGTTTGGGACATGCTCGGACGACGCATTGCTGCGAGACCAAGACCTCCTTTTACTCTCCGAGACTTGGAGATTGCACTTCTTGAGGAGTGGAACAGTATTCCCCAAAGTCTTATCGATAACATCATCGCATCCATGGAAAACAGGTGTGCAGCAGTCTTAGCTGTTCGAGGAGATCACACGCCATATTAAAAATCTTGCATCATTTCTAAACAATACTTTTTTTTTATCGTTTACATGTAACCAAATTATTGCCCTAAATCATCTTTTCATGTTTTTTCCATATTTTCAAAGAATTAAAGCTTAATTACAAATTTTTTCCGTCTTTTTTTCTGTATTGCGCATTGATACGCGTGTACTATCCATTTTATGCCAATCCATTTTATGCCTAATTTTTTTTAGCAGTATATATATATATATATATATATATATATACACACACTGAGCGGCCACTTTATTATGACCGCCTGACAGTTTTATGCAAATGAGTTGTTACGTCACAGTGTTTCCGCTAGAGGGCATGATAGTTATAAAAGTGGAATGCAGGACAAATGAACCATCAAGGCCTAGGTAACACAGTTAATCACGTGTTCCTATGGTCCTATGGTGAACTATCTACTGCACTGTTACTTGCGAAGATATGGACAAAAAACGTGATTTAACTGAGCTTGAACGAGGGATGAATGTAGGCGCTAGAAACGCCAGAACCAGTATCAGCAAAACGGCTGCACTTGTGAAGTATTCTAGAACAGTAGTTATTAATGTTTACAGGTAGTGAACTACCAAGCAGAAAACCGAGTCTCAACGTCAGGTTTGGGGTCGTCACAGGCTACTGAATGATCAATCTGAAAGAAGACTTACCAGAGTTGTCTAGTCCAACAGAAAAGCAACGGTACGTCAAATAGCGGGGAATCTCAATCAAGGAGCAACTGTGAACGAACTGTTCGCTGCACATTACACCGTATAGGCTATGGAATCCGACGACCTGTTCGAAAGCTTCTACTGTCTGCCTTGAGCAAGAGTAGACGTCTCCAGTTTTCAAAGGAGCACAAGGATTGGACAGTAGATGACTGGAAAAGGGTCATGTGGTCCGATGAATCACGTTTTCAATTATACAATGCAGATGGCAAGGTGCGAATATGGAGAAGAAGGCACGAAAGCTTGAACCCCAACTGCATTGCCACAACACCTCCAGCTGGTGGAGGCAATATTATGGTTTGGGGGATGTTTTCTTGGCATTGTATGGGCCCTTTGATTCCCGTGAAACAACGTCTGAATGCCCAAGGGTATTTAAATGTTATCGCAGATCAAGTACACCCTGCTATGTTAATGTTGTACCTTACCGGGGATGGATACTTCCAGCAGGACAATGCTCCTTGTCATAAAGCTGGCATTGTCCTCAGATGGTTCAAAGAGCATGATGTAGAATTTACCTTGCTTCGTTGGCCTGCACAATCACCAGATCTCAATCCAATTGAGAATTTATGGGATGAGATAGATAGTCAATACTTCTTTCTATCCAGTGACTTTTTAGAGGACGCTAAAATGCAACATGGAAAGGCTGAAAGAGGTGGGTCGAATTTGTGGGTTATTTTGTGACAGTGTCAATGTGTCACAAAGTAACCACGTTACCTTTCAATATTAAGGTTATGTTCTCATATCTCTGGGAAATATCACTACGCAAAAGTTATATTGCACCACAATCTAACCATCATATTGACAATAAAAAGTAATTACATGTGGTAGTTGTTTGTATAAGGTTCCGAAGTTTGCGTCAATAGCTTGACAACAGGTTTGAACAATACACTGGCCAGCGAAGACAAATGGCGCGCAGAATCTTCGGACACTGGACACTAGGTGTCTCTATGTCTGACAAGCTGTTGGTGTTGTTCTTTGCCTACCCGGTATCACGGGCCCGGCGCAAAATTCGAAATACGAAAAAATTACTATGTGTCACACAGTTACCCCTGCAGTCACAAAGTAACCCCATCTTACGGTATATAATCTTTATATCTGCATTGATAAATTTTTGTATATATAAAAGTTTTCCAGGGTACTTCGTAAATATACTTTCAATTTTTTCTATTATACAGCTCAGTTTCAATATATATAACATCACTTATAGTGGGAAACCAATATGGATACAAATATACTTTAATGTCTCAAATGTGTTAGACACAGGTTTCAGATATTCATCTTACACCTGAGGTTAAATAAAAACTCTGAACTCTGTTTGTCGTATATCATCTTTCCGGATCCATTTTGACTGTAACTAAACAAACATTTTTAGAATAACTTTAAGTATGGATTTACCACCGATGCTTATCTTTTAGAAATTTATTTTCTTTTTTCTTTCAATATACAGAGTAAGATATTTTTTAAAGAAAAAAAAAGTTCCTTTAGTTGAAGCACACGTGCCGTAATCACTCAGTTTTATGTCAAAATGATTTTTTTTTCGGGTGCTACCAAGCTAAACACCGCTTCATAAAAAAGAAACTTTGAGGGCCTAGCAAATACTTCTGAGGATTTTACTGAAAGTGATCTCTTTTTAGCCTCTTAGAATAGTTCTTGAAACACGGAACTTCTAAACAGGATTGCAGAAAATTTTGCTAATGGGCTAAGTGGAGGCAAAATTTAAGGATAACGTACAAAAAACTACCTGTCATATTTTCTCTTATTTCTCTGTTTTCTTTTCTTACTTCGCTTAACATGCAGTTGAGCTCGATTATAGTAAGATGTGATATACTAATTTTTGTACCTCTAAGCCATGTCACGATCATTATACATAAAATCCTAATATGGGATGTCTCAAAATTCGCGCAAAATTTGAATTTTGTGCCATTTGTGCGGGAAAGTGTTGCCAACGGAAACAAAAAGACAGCGTGATAGCTGACAGTACTGGTTATTAAAAATGGAGCGCTACACGAAAGAACGACGCGTTTTCATTGTTAAATGAAGGTTTTAAACAGTTAATGGTGCTCGCTATCGCGACATGACAATCTAGTTTTTTGTGCCTAAATTACAAGATATGGATGTGGATGACATATGGTTTCAACAAGATGATGCCACATGCCATACAACCCGAGAAATAATCCAATTACTGCATGAGTAATTTCCTGATCGTGAAATTTCCCTTTTTGGAGATCAGAATTGGCCGCCCATGCAATTTAACGCCGTAGGATCTTTTTATTTGGGGTTTTTTGAAGTCTAAGGTTTATGCCAACAAGCCTACGACCACCCATGCCTTGAAGGAGGAAATTGAGAGCTGTATCAACGAAATTCAGCCTCATTTATGCAAAACGGTCATGGAAAATTTGAACAAAAGAGTGCGTATCTGCCAGCAAAGCCGTGGAGGCCATTTACCCGATATAATATTCTATTCATAACCCTATACTGTATACTTTGTGAATCAATAAAAAAATTAGTTTTTAATTATAAGCCTATGTTTTATATCAAAATTACTTCTTGCGTGAATTTGGGGACACCCTATCTATTGGGGTTGTATGGCATGTGGCTATCTATATCTATTGGGTTGATAGAGAGTTCCGTGTTCAAATCCCTTCGGCACTAATCTCCGCTCTGCTACATGGTTTAAGGTTATGATCACTAAGTCTTAAAAAATACTTTAGAATACATGTTAATATATTTTGCATGGCGAAAGGACTGACATTTTAAAATTATTATGCTTATTATTTTATAGCATTTGTTATCTTGCTGTGAGGGGGGGGGTCCATTAGATCCCTCATATTGATCTTTTTTCTCCGAAAGAGGTTAATTCTATTACCTCAAATCTCTGTAGAATTTTTAAGCAATGCTATATATTTCGTCTGATTGATTGAAGCGCTTATGTTGCTATTTTCTCGAATAAAGGTGTCAATCTTTCGAGCTCGAAACTAGTCTCTATTAATGGAGGACATATGATGTTAATTAAGGATATCACGGAATCAGTGTAACGCTATTTTGTTCGGGAAAGAACTGATTGCTTAAAAAAAAACAGTCTTATTGTTCCTAATACAATTTCATCCGTTGATAATGATGTCATGCAAATACGTAAAGTGCCAAGATCGCAGATTCCCAGATCTCCTGAAAGTGCAAAAGTGGTCTATTGACAGCAGAAGTATTGAATATGTTAATTTTTTTTAAAAACTGCCTACCTTTTATTGATGGTATACAGCAGTGGTGTGGTCGCACCCCCCCCCCCCAAAAAAAAAAAAAAATACTGGAGGGGTCGCGGATACTTTGAAATAAATTTATGTCATGTTGAATTATTTAACTGAAAGTTGTGCTTTAAATTTTCTATGATCACATATTTTTAACATTTTTAATTATATTTTTTAATATGTTAAAAAATATGTGTTAAGATATTGTTAAATCTGTGCTCAGATGGCAAAATGATATCGGCGAACGAGAATTCGGAATGTGAGAAACTCAATTTTTTAAGAAAAGTGACTTATAACAATTTGCCTTCTGAGCACAGAAATAAGGTGTCAAACAGTTTTGCGATAAAAATTCCTTAGCAAAAAACTATACTTTCATTGCTTCCATTTGCTTCTACCTATTTCTGTGGGACTGGTTTTTCAAATCTGGATTTTTAAAGAAGTTTGTCAAAACATACGAATTTGCTTATTTTTCTTTCTTTTAACATTTTCCTAATTTGTTAAACTTTGGTTCTACCAAAATTTATCGTTGTGGGGGCGGGGGAGGGGGGGAGGTCAAGTGATTTTTTTACTTAAAGAAAGTGCGTTACGATGGAAAAAAGTTTGTCTATCACTGCCTTAGAGTATTACAAAATAAATCTGAAGGCATTTATTAGGTATTTGCTTGAGAATGTTTAATTCTTTCGAATTCAAAACAAGTTTTGATATTTACATATATTTAACAAAACTTATGATAAAAAAAAATCTTGTTCCAACTACTGAAGTGCTTATATTGCTCAGAATTCAGACGTATTTGTTACTTCAAAATTTTGAATCGTATTAAATTTTATGTTTGATCATGAAGCCTCGCAGAGTCCGCGGCATTGTCGGCAGTCCTCGCTAAAATTTTGATTTTTCAAAAATAGTCTTGTGTTTACGAATGTATTTTATGGTTCTATCCTGTGATGGGACTGAAATAAATTAACAACTGATTCTATGTCCTAATCAGTGGTGAGCTTCATCCGGTTCGCACCGGTTCTGTAGAACTGGTGCCTATATTATGTATCGGTTCTACAGAACCGGTGCGAACCGGATGAATCCCTCCACTGGTTCTATCCATAAAATATATTAGCTTAAGAATGTTATAAATCTTATGTTATAAGGCTTCCAGAACTAATATTGAAAACTTTATAATGGAATGTTCGGTATCTGTAAGATTCAGTCTTGAAATTAGCGCTAATTGGATTTACGGTCCTGATTGCTCGAGGTAGCCAAGTGGTAGCGCGTCGGCTTTCGGTGCTGAGGGTGCTTGGATCGAATCCCGACAAGCGCCATTAAATACCTCCGTGTTTATGCCGAATATGGGCACGTTAAATCTGTAGACTGGAAAGTCCCCTCTATTAGGTCAGAGAGAGTGGGAAAGCGTACGATCCCCCAGATGCCGCCCCTGGGGGTGCTAAGTCAAAATTGGGGGTTGGCACCTGGCTAAAACGGACTCCAACCCTTGGTGTTGTTGTTGTTACTGATGCCCCTTGACTGACAGTATATTGTCAGTTCAAGTCTATAACGACTATTGGAGGAAGTGTCGTTGCTATGGTTTTTAATAGCACCAGAAGGGTCGGAGTCCGACTTGTCTAAAGGACCAGCCCCGTAATTTTGAACCGAGTCAAGTGACGAGACCAGAACACTTGACCCCGCACCTCCAGAGGTAAATTTGAGAACTTGGAGGACATTGCATCCACGACATATTTTTCATGCACCAGCTTTAGCGTACACGGCGGTGGATTTGTCAGCGACCGGCATCGAACCAGAGACTTTCAGATCATTGGCTCGGTGCGTTTGCGAACCGGGCCATTGCGCCCCCGACCCTCGTAATCGATATTTGTAAAAATATGTGACAGTTGCCCAATTATATCATAACCACGGGAGAACGAAGATGGCCAAGTCGGGCGACAAAAAAAAAAAAAAAAAAAAAAGGTTGACGAACGCCGAACAATTAAGAAAAATTTTGATTCCCAGAGATTCGCGCTTTCAGTAAGATGAACTGGATAAAGATTGAAAACCAAATTCATGTACTGACTAGTTATAAATTGGATCCGCACCCCTCAGTCCACCAGCCTATATGGTCCTGGTCTGGAATAAATTCCGGCCAAGGGACATTAGAAACAACAGCAACAACGGTCCTGCTTAGTCAGTACATGAATTTGGTTTTCAGTCTTTTCCCAGTCCATCTTACTGAAAGCGCGCATCTTTGGGAATCAAAATTTTTGCTAATCGTTCGTCACCTTTTTTTGTCGCCCGACGTGGCCCATCTCCGTTCTCCCGCAGTTATGATATTATTGGGCAACTCTCGACATATTTTTACAAATATCGATTCTGTTTATTCCTCTTTCATCCACGCAGAGAGAAAGAACTACGACGCTGTTCCCGCTCATTCGATTACGGTCGCAGCACTTATACAGGTCCCGCCGTCGAGCCCCATCTGGCATTCTGTCTGCGGCCTGTTTACAGAGGCGGCGCGCGCGTTGTTGACTCTTCGGGGCCCGGAGTGTCCCCGCTTCGATTTCTGTCGGAGGAAAAACCGGGCACGGCTAATGAAATTGGAAAAAGGGCCGGGCGTGGGAGGAGGAGGGGTGGCAGAGAGAAGATCGGCTCACGGAATGTCCTTCGACATCTAAATCATGGATATTGTTATTTTTTAATCTTCTCCCCCGGCGTGAATTTACGTAAAGTTTAGACTTTCCGCATTCTCCTACAGATATTTTTGAAGCACAGAATACGCAACAGGGAGTATTTTTCAGCTTTGTGGCCACTGGGAGGCACATAAGTATGATGACAATAGATTTGTATACTGAATACTTGTTCAGAAGGTCACTTATGAAATTAGACTTTCTGCATTCTCCTACATTTATTTTTGAGCACAGGATACGGAACAGGGAGGGAGTATTTTCAGATTTGAGGCTACTGGGAAGCACATAAGTACGATGACAGTAGATTTGTGTATTGAATACTTGTTCAGGAGGTCACTTATAAGATTAGACTTTCTGCATTCAAAATATATCCTAGATATATTTTGAAGCACAGGATACGCAACAGGGAGAATTTTTCCGGTTTGTGGCCATTGGGAGGCACATGAGTATGATGACAATGGATTCGTATATTGAACACTTGTTCAGGAGGTCACATGTAAGTTTAGATTTTCTGCATTCTGCTACATATATTTTTGAAGTACAGGATACAGAACGTAGAGTATTTTCAGATTTGAGACCACTGGGAGACACATAAGTATGATGATAATAGATTCATATACTGATCACTTGTTCAGGAGGTTATTTATAAGTTTAGACTTTCTGCATTCTTCTACAAATATTTTTGAAGCAGAAGATACGGAACAGGGAGTATTTTCAGATTTGAGACTAATGGGAGGCACATAAGTATGATAACAGTAGATTCGTATACAGAGCATTTGTTCAGGAGGTCACTTAAAAGTTTAGACTCTACATTCTCCTAGATATATTTTGAAGCACAGGATACGCAACAGGGTGTATTTTGAGATTTGAGGCTACTGGAAGGCACACAAGTATGATGACAGACGATTCGTATACTGTGCATTTGTACAGGATGTCACTTTTAAGTGTTATATTCAACAGAAAGGAATAATATGCTATTTCCTTCCTTGGCAAACAAGAAGGGATGTGTTTTTATACAACAAACACTGCATTCGAAAGATTTACTGATAGGGGTGATACCTTCCGGGATAACTAAGAGGTAAAATACACATTATTTCACTAGCACTCTTTTAAGGATAACAGTTGTTGAATAAGATTAACTGAAGCTCCATAGATCCGCTTTTTGCTCTTAGAGTACAAAAACATTTTAATCGGGTCTAAAATAGGAATATGCACTCAAGAGCCAAAACATTATGACCACCTGTCAATAACGAGTTGGCCCACCTTTGGCGCGCAACACAGCTTCAACCCGCCTTGGCATGGATGCCACAAGTCCTTGGTAGATGGCCGGAGACAGATTGTACCAGATGTTTAAGCAACGGTCACGCAAATCCGAGATATTGCAAATTGGTGGTCTTTGAACTCTGAGCTGCCGTCCCATGACATCCCAAATGTGTTCTATCGGATTGAGATCCGGTGAGTTAGGCGGCCAGGACATTAACTGGAATTCAGCATCATGTTCCTGGAACCACTCCAACACAATTTTAGCCTTGTGACACGGGGCGTTGTCCTGTTGGAACATTCCATTTCCAGCTGGAAAAACAGAGGCCATGTAATGGTGCAACTGGTCCGCAATGATGTTCAGATACCCTGTAGCATTCATGGTCTGCTCTACCACAACCACGGGTCCCAGAGACGCCCAAGAGAGCGTCCCCCAAAGCATAATACCGCCACCACCAGCCTGTGTATGACCTACTGTACATTGAGGGAGCAACAGTTCACCTGGAAGACGGCGTGATGAAAGACAAACCGTGATTCATCTGACCAGGCAACTCTCTCCCACTGATCCATGGACCAGTCCCCGGCCCAGCGCAGGCGCAGTTGGCGATTAAGCTTGGTCAGCAAAGGCACACGAGTGGGACGTTTGCTGCGTAGCCCCATATCCAACAGTGTCCGCTGAACAGTGTGTTGCGATACTATTCTACTTGGCCCTGCATTGTATTGGGCTGTCAGCTGAGCCACTGTCTGGCTCCGGTTTTGCTTCACCATGCGAGACAGTCTCCGACGACCTTTTTCTTTGATAGCGTGTGGACGTCCAACACCATGTCGTCTACTGCTGGTTTCACCGTCATTCATCCACTTTGCATAAGTACTAACAACTGTAGGTCGCGAACAACCCACGAGTCGTGCAGTTTCGGAAATACTTGTTCCGAGCCTTCGAGCCATTACAATCTGCTCTCTATCAAAGTCGCTTAGATCCGCAGCCTTTCCCATCACACACAGAAGTAAGTGAAAGTATGATTCTTCAGACTCTCCATCAGCAGTTAAATACCACTTCCACCTGATCACGTGCCTTCCACGTCATCCAGGCGAATTCATTGCAAAATGTAGGGGTGGTCATAATGTTTTGGCTCTTGAGTGTATAACAGCGAATTGGGTAACAAATACAGTTACTTGAATCGGACAATATGATCTCATCTACAAGAAAAAGCTGACCGCAAGAAGGACGTTTTCAGCAATCAATGTGATACTTGTTGGTCAGTCAGTTGCCAGTTTCCTTTGTCAGTGTTCTGTTTTCCACCCACATTCCCTGACCTCTTTCGTATTCTTAAAGGAAAGGGAAATTATTTTAAAAAGACAAAAAGAAAATATTTATTATTTATTTTACAAATGCCGGTCATTCGGACACTAGGACATTAGACCACGGGATCTCCTATACTTCAAGCAGACCTTTGTCTTGAAGTATAGGACGACAGGAAGTCCTACACTTCAAGATAAAGACAAAAAGAAAAATTATTGATTTTCCTTATTACATGGTTTGCTGTTATCATTTATTTTTGCTCTCGTGCCTTCGCATGCTATTCACACTGTAAGTGAACAGACCCATTGTATATTTTTCCTTTCACACTACTCTTCTCTTACACGACTATTCTTTTGTGTTAGTGTCAGGCATTTTACGCTGCATTATTAAGGCTCCATTGCTCCGAAGTAAGGTTGTTGTTGTTGTTGTTTCTAATGCCTCCTGACCGGGAGTATTCCAGACCAGGTCCATGTAGGCTAGCGGGCTAAGGGGTGTGGCTCCGGTTTATAATCGCACCAGAAGGGTCAGAGACCGATTTAGCCAGGTGCCACCTCAATTTTGACCGAGAACCCTCAGGGACGACATCTGGAGGGATCGTACCCTCTCCCACCCTATCTGACCTCATAGAGGGACTTTCCGGTCTACGGATTTAACTTACCCATATCCGGCCTAGCCACGGAGGTATTTAATAACGCTTGTCGGCATTCGATCTGAGTACCTTCAGCCCCGACTGATTGACGGATGCAATTGTTTGTTTGATGTAAAATATGAAAGAAGAAAACACGAATGGAAAATACATATTATAATTGCGGATTTAATTATATTATTAATAAATTTCTTTATAAATTGATTCTCTTGAATTTCTCAAATTTAGTATACAGTTCAAACTGAATGACTCAATTAATTCAAACGGAAAGACTGCTTTTGTTAAACACAATGGGCCCACTGTAGCCTAGTGGTAGATCGTCCACTTTTTAGTACTGAGGGTGTTCGAATCGAATCCTGATAAGCCCCATTAAATACCGTGTCTAGGCCACATATGGGCACGTTAAAGTCGTAGACCGGAAAGTCCCTCTAATGGTGCATCCACATATAAATAGGGCGCATACGCAGTAGGCAATCCCCCCCGACTCCTCTTGACACATTTTGGGGTCGATTAGTCACACTCCAGGAGCGTGACTTATCAACCCTACCCGACCGTTCCGTTCACTGTTGTTGTCATTCGTGCTTGCGTCTTCCAGACATTACCGCATTTAGAATCCCCTCCCCCAAGGTCCCTCGTGTCTCTTTGATGAACTGTGAAAAAACCGCGCTAAGGCGGGATCGCCGGAGACTCCCCTACCCCATAAATAACTGTTTTCCCCGCAGAATTCTATGCAGTTCTGCATGTGTGTGGACCCCTTATAAGATGTCAGAGAGGGTGGGAGAGGGTATGGTCTCCCACATTTCACCCCTAGGAGTGCTCGGACAAAATTAAGGTGGTACCTAGCTAAGACGGACTTCGACCCTTGTGCTGCTATTTTAAACCAAAGCCGCACCCCTCAGCCCGCAAAGCCTGCATGGACCTGGTCTGGAACACTTCCGGTCAGGGGGCATTAGCAACATCACAATTACCCCGACAAGCGGACTGCCGAACTGCTAGGGATAGAAAATGAGTAATATAATTCAATGTAAAAGAAAAGCATTTTCTTCGGGAAAATATAGTTCTAAAAATAAGTGCGGTCAACACCCTGCGTCGATGGAGTAAAGAAACAATCAATTAACAACAGGATACAAAACAATCAATTAACAGGACTCCGACCCTTGTGGTGTCATTATAAACCGGAGCCGTACCCTTCAGCCTGCTTGCCTCTATGGACCTGCTATGGAATACTTCCGAACAACGGGCATTCGAAATAACAACAACAACAACATAAAACACGATATGTTAAATTTAATTAAACAAACATTGTCTCAAAAGGTTTGGTTTGGTTTGGTTTGGAGCACTACGGTCAACTTTTTGCTACGAACGAAGGCTAATTAGACCGCGACCTACAGCTTAAAGCCGATTCCGAACGGCTACAAACATCCATGCCAACAGTGGGACTCGAATCCACAGGATCTGTACCAAATGCCAGCGTCCTAGCCATTCGGCCATCTCATGGGCCATTGTCCCAAGAGAAACACTATGGTTATCTACAACTATTGCGTTCGAACCGAATTATATTTGAGGTTTTGGAATACCTTATGTTACATTTTACGAATTCGATCCAAATCTCAAAGTCTGAAAACCTTTTACAAAGTCTTTATTCTTTTAGAGAAAATTAAAAACATTCCTTATAAAAGACTAAAAGCATAGAAGCAAGACAACAAAGAGATAAGGAATTAATAAGGAATGTTTTTAGAGAAAATTAAAAACATTCCTAATAAAAGACTAAAAGCATAGAAGCAAGACAACAAAGAGATAAGGAATTAATAAGGAATGTTTTTAGAGAAAATTAAAAACATTCCTTATAAAAGACTAAAAGCAAGACAACAAAGACGAAGCATAAAAGAAGTATGCACGAATGAAGTAACGAAAGAAAAATCATTCATTGTAAATGACGGATATTTTTGCCTGTTTGGTGTTACACAAAGTTTAAAGTCTTCAGTCCAGCCTGAAGGTATACGGCCTTGTAAAACTGACAATCCATCTCTCTACAGCAGTCCCGCCAGGAGAGCGTCCGCTGGAATTCCAGTTGATGCGCATTCAAAGTCCAAACAGCCGAATAAGGACCTAAAACGTCCCAAACCCCAACTTTCAATGGTATAATAAACTAAACCGAAGAACGACTGGCGTGGGCGCAGTGGCCCAGTTGGCAGAGGCAGCGAGCCAGTGATCTGAACGTCCCTGGTTCGATGCCGGTCACTGACAAATTCCCCACCGCTGTACGCTAATGGCAGCTGGTGCACATAAAATCTGTCGTGGCTGCAATGTCCTCCAAGTTCTCAAAATTTACCTCTGGAGGTGCGGAGTCAAGTGTACCGGTCTCGTCACTTGACGCGGTTCAAAATTACGGGACCGGTCCTTTACTGGACTCCGACCCTTGTGGTGCTATTCGAAACCGGAGCCGCACCTTTCTGCCCAATAGCCTTTTTGGACTTGATCTGATATACTATCGGTCAAGGGGCATATAAGCCACAGCCACGACTGCCGTACGAGATCTATGGGAAAGAGAAAAAAACGCAAACCAAAAAGCCATAAGAAAGTTTTTACTTGCACAAACTATGCAGCCACCACCATGCTGCCTACGTATCCTATCCTTTCGAACACTTTATTATTGCAAAAGAAAACTAGAGTACAAAAATTTTGTCTAATAAAAAACAGCAACTTGCTATTCAGCATAAAAAAGTTTTAAAACAACTTGCCTGTGTTACAGAATTGTAAAGGAATTCAAATGAGGTTTATTAAAAAAAAAAAAAAAAAAAAAAAAAAAAACAAAAAAAAAAAACAGAATATCTAGTTATCAAAAGCGAATAGCATTCTTGAGTTTCATCGCAAATCATCCATATGAGCAACAATAAAGTTTATTCGAAACATGGCACGTCCTTGAAAAACTGTTGTTGTTTGCCAATATGGGGTACTTGTCAATGAAGACAATCGCAGGTAATTCGCGAGAAACGCTGGTTGCTTTCGATGGGGGCACTGTATAGCTGAATCAACATCACCATCTGGCGCCACCTCAAATTTGACCTTCCTCCTCCCCCCCCCCCAGGGGCGACATCTAGAGGATTCGTACCTTCTCCCACCATCTCCGACCTCAGAAAAGGACTTTTCGGTATACGGATTTAACGTGCCCATTCCGACCTAGGCACGCAAGTATTTAATGACCTTTGTCGGGATTCGAACCGAGCACCCCCAGTTCCGAACCCAGCGCGCTACCAGTAAGCTACTTCCATAAAATGTTTATTCTTGTTATTAATTTTTAAATTTTGCCAGATGTTGAGCATAGTCTTTTCCCTGTTTCATACAATTATATTCGTTCAACTTATGTAGCAGGACGTAGCATAAGATATATATCCTTTTCAAGTATAATGGTGATTACATAATGCAAAATATCGATATCGTAAGGTTATTAAGGTCTAAGCAACTGCATATTTAAATGTGAAGCCCTAGAACGGCAAGCATTCGAATGAAATGGAAAAAGCATTTTCCATTTCTTTTTTCCCCTGCGAATTTATTTATTTCTGAAAGGGTAAAATCAAATGTGATAGTCACATCCCATTTGTATCGCATCGTGCTTTCGGAAGCGTGCTTCGAGAGTGCAATTACTTTATCTGCAGTTCCAATGGGGCTGGTTTCATTGTAAATAGTTTTTCTCGTTTCCGCTTCGCCCGGTACTCCGATTCTTTCTGTTTTAACCGATATTCACCGTTTTCTCCGTGCCAGAGCGTATACAGTATCGATTCCACCGCTTTCGAGTTCCAGAGCTGCGCATGCGTTCCATTCACGTGAGCAACCCTTTAATTACAAAGCAAACATTCTCGGAATCGCTCTTATTATGCGAGGCACCCTTGGCATCGGAAAAACAGAGAATCCGGCCGACATAATGAAGTCAGAGATTTTAAATGAGACTTTTAATTACTCGGCGCCCACCCACTGCTCTTCCCTACCCGTATTCCCTCTCCCTCTCTTTTTCCCTTTTTTCACCTCCCTTTCCCCCCTTTCCCTTTAATCAAAGCGCAACAATTTTTAAAGACTTAATTACCCGTATTTAAGGGAGAGACTCTCTCGCCTTCGCTTATACGCGCTCTTCCCTCATTAAATTTTTCGGTTCCTCAGAGTGTTTGTCCGAACGGAGTTCGCTTTCTTCTTTTTCACCACCGGCTAATGACTCCCCAGAAACACTGGCGACCCCCGTCTCCCTTCAATTAGGGCCAAAGGTTGAATGCCGCTCTTATACCTGTAGGTGAGGTCCGTCCGCCATCCAACAGCTCGTTAGCCCTCGTAATTAGGCTGCGCGCGCAGCAGCTCCGAGTCCCGCTAAACACAACAAACGCGCACTTTCCCAGTACTGTTTCGATTTGCCGAATTGCGACTGGGAAACTTTACTGTAAGCCAGGGGGGGCCAGCTGATAGTTTTCGAATGATTACTCTGTGACCAGACCATCGTCCAAGAGTCGAGATCAGACTGGGCCCGTGTGAAGAACGATTTGTCCCCGAGGTAAAAAAAAAATCAGCATTGTAGGGACTAATATAAATTAAATGTTATATTTTGCCGAAATTATCAACTTCGAATCCTGAAATTTTTAGGGTCATTAGGTCATTTTGTAAAAATCTTTAATATTTGGGTTGGGCCATTTATTTCTCTGTGCTTATCAAGCCAGTTAGAAATCTGAAAATCAATAGAGTGAAAGGAAACCTGATGTAAAAGTTTTTATATTTCAACTGGGATATAATTTAAAACAAACAATTAAAAAAAAAAGAACTTTACGATGCTGGACAAAAATTGGTTGCACTATATATGAACTAAATTATATATTTTTAATATTCACGCAATCAAGAAAGTTTTAAAGAGATTAGTTTAATTGTGTGGTACCTTCAGAACTCGGAAACCAAGGTTCTAAAATGCGACATTCGACATAGTCAGACACAAATCAAATTAACACTTGAGCGAGCACGCCAATTTTGGAACACCAGCACGCGCGCGAGGCACAAAGTGCACCGTCTCTTTGAACCTTCATTATTCCTTTTGTAATGAACTTTTTTTTTCAAATTGAAAATAATAATTCTGCGTTGTATGGCAAAATAAAAAATATTGATAATATTGAGATATATTTATAATTGAAGGTCAAAGAATGCAGATACATTCGCCTTATTTCAAAACTGTCCAGTTCATTGGATCTAAGAACAACTTGCGAATTGATTCCTATTATGTCCAAAACCTAAAAAACAATGAGATTGTCCATCTTCGTGATGTGCAGCATACAGTGTAATAGCTGCACATATGATCGACTAGATCAACTCCTGCTTTTGTCCTGTTGTAATACAGTATAATCGCTGGTTTACCACGGTTAAATCACGACTAATAGTGAATGGAAAGGAATACAAGGGTCAGTAAATCAGACATGCATTAGAAAGGGTGTAGCTATAAATAGAAACTGCTTAGAGCATTCAAATCTTACATCTAAAAACAAACCATTCAAAATTACGAAAATGTTGCACTGTGTACACGAGCGCGCCCATTGAAGGGTTAAATAAAACCCTTGTCTCCTATTTAAATTCAATTTAGATCACCAGTGTCAGTTTGGTTTATGCGGATAAAGGACCTCTAGAAGACTAAACGATGCAATATGCCACCATACAAGCATTCTTTTCTTTCTCTTTTGAGACAGAATTTTTTCTTTTTTTCTCGTCCACACTTTCCTATCCCACCGTACCTTTCACTTTGTGTGATTCCTATATGATTTCTCCCTAACTTGAGAGATAATGCTTTGAAACTCAAAACAACCGAAAAAATCCTGACTATTTTAGTTTTGATAGAATATTAAACACTAGACGGGAAAACGCATGAGACAATCACACAGTTTTCAGTTCGTCCGTACAGCTCCAACTCAATCTTATCGTCAAGTCCTAGGACCTGTTCACATAGAATTCGTCTGCGTCAGCTTTACTCGTATTGGCATATTTTAAACGAATAACAGACCATGACAATTTCGTTGCTAATCGTTTGGAGGTTTGTAATTGGTTGAATATATTTCAACACGGGTAATGCTAACGCTGGCGGATTCTATGTGAACAGGACCTTGTCAAATCTCACTCATCTGAAAGTATTTAAGCAAAGCTTTATTTAAAATTTTGAGAAAATCCCAGAATTTTTCCGTATTTACTCATGACAACGGTAAGAAATCATAGGATATTGAATTTTTCAGTAATTTTCATCGAAACAAATGGGATTACAATTTGTTACTGTTGCTAATCCCCCCTGGCAGGAAGTGCTCCAGACCAGCTTCATATAGGTTTTGCGTGCTGAGGAGTATGGTTCCGGTTTACAACCACAAGGGTCGTAGTTTGTCTTTGCTAGGTGCCACCTCAATTTTGACCAGGGGGAACGTCTAGGGGGATCGCGCCCTCTCCCACCCTCTCTGACCGCATAGAGGGACTTTCTGGTCTACGGATTTAACATGCCCACATTCGGCCTAGACAAGAGGATATTTAATGGCGTTTGTCGGGATTCGAAACGAGCACCTTCGGCGCCGAAAGCCGACGCGCTACCACTAGGGTACCTTAGCTCCGGATAACAGCTTAAGAGTACCCAGCATTCGTAGGCTTATGTATAGCCCTAATTAATGGTTCGTCAGTATAACAAAACCGACGATGTCGTTGGCTATGGTATACTGACATTATCGGCTTTGTCATACTGCTGGACATGTAAATCTTTGCATGAGATTCCTCCTATTAGGATGCATCAGTTTCATAAAGCCAAAAGCGCGTTTTAAATTCCCTATGTCACGGTTACAAAATCGTTGTTTTTAAAAAACGCCTCGATAACTAAAACTCGAAGTTCACAGGACCAACTCATGGTGTCTACTGACATCTAGAAAATCCCCCCGAACTGTTGCCACCTCCCGCGCCGCTCTACCCTCACCACTCCCTTACCAGCAACCTTCAGAAATGTGGGAGTCCGTTCTGCCCCACCCTGTACTTTAAAGTTGTCCTAAAATTGTCTCAGAAATTCTAACTTGGAGAAAAAATACTGAAAACATTTTTCGTAAAGCGAATATTATCGAAAAAAAAAGAGGATTATTTTGGCTATTAAAGCGAATAAAAATGTTATTGATAAAAATTTTATAGATGAAAAAAGATTTACTAACATTTTTTAAGAAAAAATAAAAGAATAAAAATATTGATAAGAAATTTTATAAATAAAAAGTAAAAGAATAAAGATTTCACTAAATTTTTTCATAAATAAAAATATATAATAAAAGATCTTATAATTTTTTTTAAATCTTTAAATTTTTTTTAAAGTATCTTGAAACCTTTCCAATGTACTAAAGTTTACAAAAAATAATGAATTGAAACAGAGCGTAGATTTATCAAAAATGAAACAGACCTCAAGTTTTGAACGTAAATTTTTTTAAAAAATCAAAATTCCAGATTGTTTAGAAATTTTTTATAAGTGAAATGACCACAATAAGCAAACTCGTTTGATGAAAAAAAAGTCATCCATTTTAAAATACGCTTAACCCCCCCCCCCCCAAAAAAAAAAAAAAAAAAAAAAAAAAAAAAAAAGTTTCACGTTCCGAAATTTTTCGAGTTTTGTTTCAAGTTTTCAGATGTATGTCACCGAACTTACTGTTCACCGAATGCTCATCGGTACCTCGAAATTGCGCCCGTATCTTGGTCTCCTTCAGCCCTATCTACCCCCGAGAAGACCGGGACAAATCTCAGATTTCACGCCGAGATACCCGATCGGTCTTTGCTGGCAGGGAGCTATATCCTCCCGCCAGGCGTCGCATGCATCTTTCATAGGGTCCGTTCTTAAAATTCAGTGCTCTGTCGCTGGAGTTGCTTTCCCCGTAGAGCGTGCACTGTAGTCAGTCGGTTATTCCCAGACGAGATCTCCAAAGCGGTAAAACAGTATACACGGTCTTCATACGGGATCAGACACACCTTTTACTCCTTTTTGTAGGGGGGGGGGGACATACTTTTATTCATAATATTACTGTTGTTGATCATAATTTTATAGAGGAAATCTTAGTTACCATGCATGTCCTTAAAAGTTTATTATGCAGGATAAATTTGCTTAATATTCAACTCCTAGGCGGGATTAACGCACGTATAAATATTTTTTATCATTACCCTTTACACGGTGATTAAATCCATGAAGGCGACTTAGGTCTTTTAAGTAAGACTCAAGACGGTCAGAATTGATATTTGTTCTAAAAATGTTACAAGCTAAAAAATACCGATAACATGTACATCTCATTGCTCAGAGTAAATTATTTTTCAAAAAAATTACTCCCGTATGGATTCTACGCTTTATTATAAAAGTCAGGGCAGCTCTCTCTCTGAACCCCTTTTATAATCCATTCCATGGCATTCCTAACACATTTAAGTTATTATTTATTGTAAATGAACAAAACAAAACTATCGGATAGCAAGAAATAAGTATCCCACTTCAGGAACTCTAGCATGCATTCTATTGGTCGAAATGAGATAAAATTTGAAATACAGATAATTAAAATGACATTTACTTAAAAAATAGTACAAAATTTAGCCGATAGGTGGCTCTGTAATACACATTAAAAACATTTAATATGGTTTATAAATGTTAAATAACAATAATAAAATAGCATTACAACTGCTCAATATGTCCCCCTTTATTTTCAAAAATGAGCTCTAATCGTAGAACCATATTTTTCATAGCTGACCGGAGTGAGTCTGCCGGAATATCAAGAACATGGCGTCGAATGTTGTCCTTCAGATCTGGCATAGCTGCTGGCCTTTTACGGTATATATTGTCCTCCAGGAAACCCCACATCCAAAAGTGACAAGGGGTGATATCTGGCGAACGCGGAAGTCATGCTGAGGGAAATGACGGCTGATAACCCGTGAATCTGTGGAATGCTGTCTTAGCAATGGCATTCCACGACGATCAATGTGAGGAGGTGCGTCCTCCTGCATGAAAAGGATGTCCTGAAGGTATCCACGCTGTTGAAGTTGTGGGATTACAAAATCCCTCAGCATATCTCGGTACCGTTGTCCTGTGATGGAACAAGTTTTGATTCTATTTGCAGTTATCGCTTCAAAAAAATACTGTCCAATCATAAAACTAGGCGTAAAACCATACCATACTGTCACTTTTTCAGGATGCAAGGGTATTTTCTGGATAGCGAAAGGGTTTTCCGCTGCCCAAATTCGACAATTGTGGGTGTTAATTTGCCCATTGAGGTAAAAGTGGGCTTCGTCTGTCCACAGAATGTTCCATGGCCAAGTGACGTCAACCACCATTCCAGCAAGGAACTGAACGGCAAAAGTTTTAGGAACATCTGAGTCCCTGTCTTACAGCAGGTGCACAGGCTTGATTTTGTAGGGATAAAAATGCAAAATCCGACGTAGGATTTTTCGTACATTGGATTACGGTATTGTGACATTTCCCCTCCTCATGGCCCAGGAAATTTATTAACCTCGGCTTCAAACAGAGTAAGCCCATCGGCGAACTGCGAAGAGGCAATATTTTCCCCAGAGACAGGGGTGGCTTACAAAAGAATCAGCTGTTCGACTCGCAGGTGAGAAGCGACTTACAATAGCGAGTTGTTGTATCTAACCTTCTTTTATTACTTTATTACTTTTTATTATTTATATCAAACTCAAAACAGTATTAATTATTTTAAACTTATACCTTATATTTAAAACGTATAGTGGTTATTATTGTGTTGTGTTATCAATCTCCTAACTAAAACAATAACCTAGATTCTGTGGCTAACAGAAATTCACAAATGATTATTCACAAAACATGGCAGATACAATTTTAACTGAGGGCAACAAACCAAAATTTTTATTCATTACTATTAACACAAATTAATATAATCTAATCACCTTACGTTAAACAATAGAATTTAGAGAAATCTTATCTCATTGCCATAACTCCTTTGTACATCAATATATACATACATATTAGTAATATCCCTCGTTCTACTTGTTAACATAAAACATTAAATTATATCTCTCATAATAAAAATTAATAATTATCACTTTGAACAACATAATGAAAAATAAAAATGGCCACAATAAAATAAGGAAAAAATTTTAGATTGACTGACCAAAAAATACCTTAAAAAATATTAAATTAAATTAAGCCGTGGCTAAAAAAAACAACTTATCTTATCGGATAGCTTAGAAGCCTCGAGACCACTTCCATACTCAGTCGTCTTAGAACATAGGGAGGGACAATCCTCCAGGTCCAGGGTCTTTGTTCAACAATCTTCATCATAATGGCGTTCTTCGAAAATTCTCGTCAGCTCCGAACAACCGGTAGTATTGATCAGTGCAGAGACATCCAGCTAGAGCTTCCGTCAGCCAGACAACCAGGAATCAGGAAAAGTCCCCGTATTTTTTGTGTGCTGCCCTTTTATAATCTTATTTTTTAGTCCATTCCACGTGGTACTTTTAATTATATCATCTGTGCTGTTACTCGCCTCAAGCATGTCCAAGAGCTTCTCTGACCTTCTCACATCCGGGTACAACCATATGGGGAAACTCCACGTGGTCCTCTTATCAACATACTCCTTTGCAAAAAGTGGGCAAAATCGTCTCTTTTTTTTAATGCAACTGAATAAACTGTATCGCCATTTTTTTAAAGATTCTCGAGAAGCACTTCTGTGTTTCAAACCAATACGTGATAATTTAAAATATATTTATATAAAAAAGGCAAAAAAAATTAAGGGTATAAAACTTAAAAATAAAAGGGGGAAAATAAATAAAAATACTAAAGAGAGCTTAATTTGAAAAAAAAACTGTGCGTCAGTCAATCCATATGAAAAAAAAATTAAAATAAATTGAAATTGTCAGTCAATCAAACACTAAAATACATTAAATTCTTGCATGTTACATTTAGTACATAAAACATGATTTATTATTTGCTCAACTTTCATGAGTGTCACTACAATTAATTAGCGCGAAAATTAATCTAGTGATACTCATCAAAGTTAAACAATAGGTGGAGAAAATTATTAAGGTATTTAATTCACTGTATATTAAATTTAAGAAATTTAATTTATAAAGCGATACACAACACGAGTCGCCACTATGTCTCGGAGCGTAGACACTATAAAACAAAAGCGTAAGAAAAGCAGACCATCCTCCTGATGAGAGGCCTTAATGATCCACCGGTGCGATAACGATATGAAAACAGGTATCGTTTTGCACACGGGCCAAAACCAAGGACCTATGAGAGCCCAGATCAATGAGCGGGGTTGTTACAGATCTCGCCAGGGAAAAAAGCTTTAAAAGCGGATGCAGGAGATTTTTACAGGAGACGAGACGAGAGGAGAGGAGAGTCGGAGACTGTTTTTGCTGTTGGATCTGATCTAGATCCTAGGCCGATCCCGATCCTGTTTCTGAAGACCCCTTTCTCGCTGAGAAGGGTCGTTTAGAGATCAAAGCTTGATCTTCTATATTTTCGAAGCAGCTAGCTTCTTTGGTGAGAGTGTGGGACGAGCCGTCCACTACTCTGTGATGAATAGATCGAATTTACGCTTGGAGTCCGAGTTCGTCTCATTCCAGCCGGTTCCGACGAGTGGGAGCAACTGAGACTTCTGCGATTAGAGCTTTATTCCCCGAAGGCCTGATCGACGATCCGTAGCGACAGTGCCTCCAGCTAGCCGAATGGACTATCTTCAACGTGCGTCGCAGACTTCAATGGAAATTACTAGTGTATAATTGATGTTCCAGAACACGACCTAATCGTGAAATATTTTAATACAGAATATTCCAAATAAATTGATATTAGTGTAACAAAGTTCTTATTAGTAAGCTGTTTGATCACTATACATAACCGGTGTGACGCTACCTAGCGTGTCGGCTTTGACACCAAGCACGGAATATGTTACAGCATATCCAATAAACGGGCCAATAACTGGCACACTCACACTACCATCCGGCGACTGACTGCTGGCTTCCACGATCGCGGTAGCCACATTTTCAACGCTAGAAGACTGGATTTCCTTTCGTCCTCCTCCCGGAAGAATGCCAAGTTGCTGAGTTTTTTTTTCAAGTTTCTGAATCATCCTGCGTAGGGCACATGGAGACATTGGACCTATTCGTATCTGATTCATACGGGGGAATTCTTCTAGAGCTGCAACGGAGTTCTGCTGTTTATGGTAGAAAAATTTTGCCATTAGTGCTTTTTCTTGCAACGTAGGCATAATGTGCAGAGAAGTAACTAATACTCGTTCAGAATTCACCTTCAGGAGCTTCAGGAAGAGTAGTGGTAACTACAGTACATGGGCCGGGCCCTTCTCTGTAGGATGATATAGCAATGCATAAAACTTCAGTGATCAATAAAAAACGAAAGTAGGAAGGAAAATAGAAAGTGGGGAAAACAAAACGCTTCGATAGTACAAGTAAAGCTAAAACATGGGAGAAAAAAGTGACTGAGCGAACAAAGAACAGGACAAACAATTAAAAGTTACGAGCAAGAATGGCACAGGGCCGTTTTTTGTTATCTGGGTCAGCAGGATCGTAATAGGCAAGATTTTTAATAAGATCATTTGGAAAAACTTTATAGAAGTTAATAGCAAGATTTTGAAGATAATTTTGAATAGTGGGGAGATTTATCCCCCTATAAATGTCAACGTTGCGAAAATACCATGGGAAGTTAGTGATTTACCTAATAGTCATGTTATGAGCAATAGCCAGAATTTTAATGTTGGAATCCGCTGCATACGACCAAACTGGTCCAGCATGCGTAAGTAAGGATCTTAAGAAAGATTTATAAATGAGCATTTTGTTACTAAAGTTCAATTTACTATTTCGGGCAATTAAGGGGTAAAGTTGTCTTTTAGCATTACGAAATTTATTACGATTATTAATGATATGTTGTTTCCAAGTGAGTTTTTTATCAAGGGTTAACCCTAGGTATTTAACAGTGTTTGACCAGGTGATAATGGTGGAACCAATTTTAATATTACAGTTAGCATAGGTTTAATCGAATTTATGAGTGAACATAGTGGCAATGCACTTATCCGAGTTAATTTTTATTTTACATTTAACAAGCCAGGAATTAATAAGGGCAACGTGGTCATTAATAGCTTTGACTGCATATTTATGATTATGATTAGAGGCAAAAATAGCAATTTCGGTCTTTAAGAATTCATCTTCTTTTTATCCAAAGAATAATGCGAATAGGCATGCGCTGTAACGCAAAATTTTTTTAACATTTTCAATATATGCAGATGTATACCATTTGTGGTACAGCGCCACCTATCGGTGGAATTTTGAATTATTTAATTTTTTTTTTAATAAATGCCAAGTGCATCATTTGAACTATCTGTAGTCATCTATCTGTAGTTTATCTCGTTTGGACCAATAGTACGCATTCTAGAGCCCTCTGAAGTGGGATACTTATTTCTTGCTAACCCTGTATATATATTAATTACTGAAGATTAGTAGGAAAGAAAACTTAATTAAAGAAAAGTGTTAAGTCTTAACAAAAGGGCTTGTAGCAATGCTGCAGTACTGCCAACATTTATATTTTGTCCCATCCCTTTACACGTAAAAAAGCTTAGTAATTCGAAGAAAAATAGAACCTGTTTGATGTACTTTGTTTTAGAGAAAATTTACAAAGAATTTCCTAAGGTGAAATGCCAATACATAGTCATTAAGAATTACTTTAATATAGTACTTTTTCCGGCCGTAGAACATTAGAAGGGAGTATTTCTATGGTCAATTTCCAAAAGCGTATGGAAATTTCTAAAAGAGACAATCATAACCGCATTTGTGAATTGTCCAAGGGGACACTCTCAACACGCATTTGGGAATTGCCCATCGATACAATCCCAATCGCATTTGTGAATTGCCAGAATGTTGAGATCTTACTGGAGACTTTCAGGAAGGTTTCTACCTTCTGGCAATTCGAGTCTCACATCTAAAACTGTAGATAAATCCGTCAAAGCCAATTGATGGTGTTGTTACAATTAATACCAATTAGTCACCTGATAAAATGGTTGCCTAGATTCAGTTGGAACGGAGAAACTCTTACGAAAAATAATTTTTCTAGGTACCTTGGATTTACACTTGACCTTTCCCTGTTCTTTTCCAGGCTTATTGAAAATGTTGCTGCCCGGGCTAACAGAGTAGATGTTGCCACCTTGAGAACCTCCGAAAGTTTAATAGTTTATTGTAATAAATGTTTTTTTTATTTTGTCTCTATTTCTTGGAGACCTTTATCTATATATTTTTGGAAGGCTCAAATCTATTTAATACTACCATTATCCTGCTTGTATTACATCGTACATTTGGAACGTGCTTCCAGAGTGATATTACTTTATACGGCAAAATACGAAATTTTTTCATTTTATCCAGTGTCTCTATAGAGCTCCAAATAAATCAAATATGGCACCTCTTGAAAAACATCTCAGCGTTACATACTATCGGTTAAACTGGTCTAAAAGTTCGGAAGAGAAAATTTTCATTTGTACGTGAGGCTGTCCTTTCATCTGGAGGCAAAATTCAATTAGTTCCACCGTCATTTTGCTTTTCAAGCCATGATTAATCGGATTAGAAAATCAGAAACAGCTATGCGTAATGATAATACTTCCTCGGTTTTATAAAGGTGTGAATTTCCTATTTTAAATTAGCAGCGAAAAGAAATAATAGATGACTGACTTAAAAACAAATAACTCAATTACGAGGTATATTTTTTTTAATTTTATGGGAGCTTAACTCATTTATATCTTAAACTTAATTATGAGATAGAAAATAAGAAGACTTCTCCGCTTCGTTATCTAAGCAGCCATGATTAAAGTCGCATTTGATGACTTCGAGTTTCTGACCACGTAATTTCATGACTTCGCGTGTTTTGATGTTTTGATTTGCTGGTAGGATTTTGATTATGATAAATTACAAGAACAGAAAGTAGGAAAAAAGGTGAAGTAATTTTGTTTAATGGATTAGATGAAGATCTTATTTAGGAAAAAGTTATTTTAAGAAAATTTTATTGCAAATATAATGTTGTGCTTGTTCTCCTATGTTTTTCAATTTTTTGTTGTCATCAACTACTTGCAATTTCTTACATTTTCGAATTTTTGTTCATAGATACAAAAGGTTTAAAAAGGAGAGAATTTCATGCATTCAATGCATATTTTGGGGTGAAGAGTCTGTTATGAAACCCAAAAGTGATCCATGACTTCTCTTCAAATAGGCAACAGATGCAGCTACATTGAAGAGTAGGAATGGTTTATTGGGGACGACAGTTACTGCAGGAAATACAGATTGTTAAAAAAAATGTATATTCTCAACGGAACTAAAGGACTTGCTTCTGCATAATTCATGTAGTTAGGAAATTAAAACTTATAACTCGAATAACAAACTTTTATTTTGGCTTTTTTCCTTGAGAGCGCAACTAAAGATTTGATAACCAAAAATTATCAAAAAACACTTGAGTAACGCAAAACTCCAAATTAGAGCTCATATTGCAAAAATAAACCAATGTTAACTCCGAGATGTCTCGCCCAATGGACTGTAAGGGAAGCTTGAGGGCTACTTCCTTTAAAAAGTAGCAAAAATCCGCCTACCTTATTCTTGCTTCTATTTCGTATTCGCATGTCTGAAAAGGATTTATAAGTTGGTTTTGCTGCCTAAACAGCATCTTTGAAACGGGATTCTGCTAGGCGAGCGAAGATTTCTCTCTACACTGACTTACTACTTCCGAATTTACACAGCGCGTCCACTTTATTATGGCCACATGATAGTTTTATGCATTTAAGCTATTGCGTCACAGTGTGGCCGCTAGAAGGCGAGATAGCTATAAAAAAGGAATGCAGGACAAGTGAACCATCAATTGCACTGTGTTGATTGCAAAGATATGGGCAAAAAACATGATTTAACTGAGTTTGAACGCGGGATGATTGTAGGCTCTCGAAGCGTCTGAGCCAGTATGAGGAAAACGGCTTCACTTGTGATATGTTCGAGACAAGCAGTTATTAATGTTTACAGACAGTGGACTACCAAGCAGAAAACCGGGTCTCAGAAAGCCGGGTAGTCAGACTTGTGGTCGTCAAAGGCTACTGAATGCTCGATCTGAAAGGATACTTGCTAGAGTTGTCCAGTCCAACAGAAGAGCAACAGTACGTCAACTAGAGGGGAATCTTAATCAAGGAGCAACTGCGAACGTCTCTAAACGAACTGTTCGCCGCACATTACACCGTATAGGCTATGGAAGCCGACGACCTGTTTGAAAGCCTCTACTGTCTGCCTTGAACAAGAGCAGACATCTCCAGATCGCAAAGAAGCACAAGTATTGGACAGTATATGACTGGAAAAGGGTCATGCGGTCCTATGAATCGTGTTTTCAATTACACCATGCAGCTGGCAGGGTGCGAATATGGAGAACACAGCCCGAAAGAATGGACCCCAACTGCATTGCCACCACACTTCAAGCTGGTGGAAGCAATATTATGGTTTGGGGGATGTTTTAATGGCTTTGTATGGGTCCTTTGATTCATGTGAAACAATGTCTGAATGCCCAAGGGTATTTAATTGTTATTGCAGATCACGTACATCGTGTTATGCTAAGGGTATACCCTAACGGGGATGGATACTTCCAGCAGGACAATGCTCCTTGTCATAAAGCTAGCATTGTCCTCAGATGGTTCGAGGAGTATAACGGATAATTTACCTTGCATCGTTGGCCTGCACAATCACCTGATCTGAATACAATTGAGAATTTGTGGGATGAGATCGAGCGGGGCATCAGGCAGCTGGATCCAGTACCATCAAATCTTAAGGAATTGGAAAGTGCAGTTCATCGGATATGGTCTCAAATTCTTCATACCACCTACCAACATCTTATAGAATCCATGCCAAGAAGAATTCGTGCAGTATTAAGGGCAAAAGGTGGTCCAACATTGTATTGAGGGGGATCATAATAATTTGGCCACTCAGTGTACACTGAAGAGCCAAAAAACTAGCATATGTGTGCGTATACAAGTAACAGAGATTACAAAAAGACCTTGAATGAACGGGACTGTCGACGACTGACGAGAATCCTTAAACGAGATAAACGTGCAACTCTTCCTCAAATTGCTACGAATTTAAATGCTGGGGCGTCAACAAGTGTCAGCGGACGAACTGTTCAACGGACCATCATTGATATGAGATTTCGGAGCCGCAGGCCCACTCGTGTACCGTTGGTGACTGCACTGCACAAAGCTTTACTCTACGCCTGGGCCCGCCAACACCTCCATTGGACTGTTGATGACTGGAAACACGATGCCTGGTCTGACGAGTCTCCTTTTTTCAGCTGTATCAGGTGGATGGACGTGCACGGGTATGGAGACAACCTCATGAATCCATGGACCATACATGTCAACAGAGGGCTTTTCAAGTTGGTTGAGCCTCTGTGATGGTATGGGGCGTGTGCAGTTGGCATGATATGGGACTCCTGATACGTCTATTGACGACTCTGACAGGTGACGGGTACATAAGCATCCTGTCCGATCCTCTACACCCATCCATATCCATTGTGTATTCCGACGGACTTGGATAATTCCAGCAGGACAATGCGACACCTCACACGTCGAGAGTTGCTACCGAGTAGCTCTAGGATCACTCACCTGACTTTAGACACTTCCATTGGCCACCTAAATCCCCAGACATGAACATTATTGAGCATATCTGGGATGCCTTGCAATGTGCTGTTCGGAAGAGATCTCTACCCCCTCCTGTTGATTTGTGGACCGCCCTGCAGGACCCATTGTGTGAATTGCCTTCAGGATACCTTCAGACATTAGTCGAGTCCACGCCATGTCTTGTTGCAGCACTTCTGCGTGCTCGTGGGGGCCTTACACGATATTAGTCAGGTGTATCAGTTTTTCTGGCTCTTCAGTGTATGTATAGCTAGTTCTTTGCGTACTGCATACTTCCTTATTTCCATAGAGCTTCTCCAGCTTCTTATCGCATGAAAGGTTTAAGAAACAAAGTAACAGAAAAATGATCTTAACCAAAAATTTTTCAGGAACAGAAAGTAATTTAGAAATTTATTGCAACGACTGCCTGCCAGAAGAAGCAATCGAAGCTATGACCTCTGGAAGCCGCAGTCCTGACCAATAGTTCATCCGCCAGACACGAGTAAGGGAATCTCATCCTCTGCACACCGATTTACTCCATCGACGCAGGGTGTTGAACGCACATATTTTTTTTAACTATACTTTTCCGAAGAAAATGTACACCCTTTACATTGAATAACCTTACTGTTTTTCTCGCTAGCAGTCCGTCAGTCCTTTTGCCGGGATTATTGTGTTGTCGCTAATGCCCCCTGGCCAAAAGTGTTCCAAACCAGGTCCATAAGATTTGCTGACACAGGGGTAGGGCTCCGGTTTACAGTAGCACTACAAGGGTCCGAGTCCGGCTTGGCTAGGTGACACCTCAGTTTCGATCCCCAGGGGCAACATATGGGGGAATGGCATCCTCTACCAAACTCTGGGACCTCATGGAGGGACTTTCTGGTCTATGGATTTAACATGCCCATATCCGGCCTAGACAGGAAGGAATTTAATAGAACTTGTCGGGATTCGAAATGAACACCATCGGTGCGAAAAGCCGAGGAGCAACCACTTCGCTATCTCGGACCAACTTGACGGAGTACCAAATAGAAATAGAAAATAATTAACCTATTACTTTAGAAAGGCTATTACAGGGATGAAATCGGACCCACAATCCCGGGAGTTCGAAGCTAACATCCTGACCACTATATAATCCCGTCACATAGAAGAATCGCATCATCTGAATACCATACCTGACAACCTTAAAAATATACAAATGGAATGTGTAATGACGACTACAATGAGAAAACGGCAGTTTTCAGCAATATTTTGAAAAAAAAAATAACATAATAAAATTAAACTAAATTTAGATACACTGAAGTGCCACTGAATTAGGGATAGCAAAGCCTATGCAAATTGTGTAGCGCTGCGCATCATGTATGCGCAAGTGACTGCGCTGTGGTAACTGCATATATAGCGCGTACTGTGGTTGTTCTGAATTAGTTGTTGGAATTGCCAGTATGGGTAAACTGCCTGATTTAGACACCTTCAATCGCGGACAAATAGTAGGTGCGCGACACATGGGCCATTCAATTTCCGAAATCGTCAGACAGCTAGGATTTTCAAGGTCGACAGTGTCAAGAGTATACCAAGAATACATGGATGGTGGAAAAAAAACTAGCGATCGGGCAAACTGCAAAGGACAATTAGCCTTGACAGTGCGTGGTGAGAGACGGCTCAGGCGTATTGTACGTAGCCAGCGAAGCCAAACATTAGCTCAAATTACCACCCAGTTTAATGACGGTGCCAGTCGTACAGTCAGTAAACGGACTGTGCAACGCTCGCTTCACCGTATGGGTTTCGGGAGCCGTCGACCTACGAGAGTACCATTGCTCTATACTCGCCATCGGGCTGCACGTCTTGCCTGGGCAAGAGAGCACAGAGACTGGAGTGTAGAGGACTGGAAACGAGTAGCATGGAGTGATGAGTCTCGATTCCGATTGCTTAACGCCGACGGAAGGCTGAGAATATGGCGTCAGACTCATGAAGCCATGGATCCTGCATGCCTGGCTGGAACTGTACAAGGGCATGGTGGCTCAATCATGGTCTGGGGTGTTTTTTCGTGGCACAGTTTGGGATCTATGGTGCGTGTACCACCCTCCCTCAATGCAATTCGGTACGTAGAGTTGCTGGGTGATCACCTCCATCCGTTTATGCTGTTCTGTTATCCGCACGGTAATGGAGTTTTCCAGCAAGACAACTGTACCTCTCACAAGTCCCAGTTGGCTACTGGCTGGTTGGATGAGCATTCCTCTGACTTCTCTGTCATGAATTGGCCACCTAGAAGCCCAGACTTAAATCCTATTGAGCATCTTTGGGATGTTTTGGAACAAGGCGTGAAAGGCCATCACACAGAACCAAAGAACCTTACTGAATTATGGACAGCTTTAGCCAATATTTGGCAAGCCTTTCCCGTGGAACGTTTCCAGAAACATGTTGAATCTATGCCTCGTTGTGTGGCAGCCGTTATCAAGGCCAGAGGAGGCCCAACTCGTTACTAGGTAGGTATCCCTAATTCAGTGGCACTTCAGTGTATTTTGCGAATTAAAAATTATTTTGCTCTCCTGACGTTGTGAGTTTGGTTTTTGGGGATGGTAGCATAGTGTGGTGGTTTAAGGGTAAAGCACATCTGTGAGGAACGTAAAAGGCCAAAAATCGGATTTCCAAGCCGTTAATTGTATTTCAAGGAATATGAAAAAGCGTGTCAAAATGTAAAAATGGCTAGCAGAGTGGACGTTATTAAAACTTTAGGAGAAATGATTGATCTCTTGCGAAACGGCAGCGACTCTTATAAGGTTGTTCGCCGCAGACGATGGTTTCTAAATAAACTTACTGTACATTTTGATTTTAAATTCCTGGCAGTGCAATACACTGCCACAGAATCTTGAGTCAAGTTCTGTCGACTAGTGATTGAGGGATCTTGTCGAAGCTGCAGAATACTCAGCTGTCCACTGTGTCATAGGGACATGACAGTAGTGTCACGGCAAGGGGCTGGAGAATTGAAAATTACAGGACGAAGTAAAATAATTGCTAAATGCAAGAAAGAAACATGGCAAATGACGGGCAATAAAAAGGGAAGGGAAGAAAGCCAGCAATATACCGAAACGAAATTTAGAGATTGTGTTTGTAGCAAGAAATATAAGATAAAAGTTGAAGAGAGTGAGTTGCACGAATAGAAGAAAAGAAGAAAGGGAACACTAAATTTATGATGGCTATAAAACAGGCATGGGAAAAAAGTTAAATTAGTAATAATAGTTAGTAACTTGTAGCGTATTATTTATGTGTTTTAATAATCAATAAATTAATTTGTCAGTATAAACCAGAGTTGTTTCCATTATTTGGGAATCACAATCAATCAATGTACTAACCACAATCATTAAGCAATGAATTCAACAAAATCATAATCATATTAGTAAGTAAAATTAATATATAATAACCCCCCCCCATCTAACTAATTTGCTTTCTCACTGCCACACACTGCCCCACTGTAGAAGCATCTCCCAGTGGCTAAGTGGTTAAGGCATCAGCCTGGCACGCCAGGGGTGCGGGTTCGATTCCCGCATAAAACTTGGTCGTATTCTGGGGAACCGGTCAGTCTTCCGCCTGCAAAAGGAGCCTCGTCTTGTTAGGGGAGCTGCAACCCATCGTCCATCGCCGGTGTCATCGTTTGTTAATAAAAATTCTTCTGTGATTTGTATTTTTATTTCCTTGTATTCATATGTACAACCGGATTGGGGTGAAATTCGTCAGCTCCCGGGGACATTAGCAGGAAAAAAAACACGCTGTAGAAGCTGCAGCTGTTTGGATCAGAAGTGCAAATCCTGATGGCTGTAGGGTGTGGGTTTGCGCTATCTATGCGAAACGCCAGTATGACATATTTTACGTGAAAACCTCTATGATAGGTTAGGTTTATTTCAAAATTTAATAAAGTGTCATCATCAAACTCAATAACTTCCCAAAAATGCAATCAGGTTAAATAGAAGTTATTAATAGAAATTAACTTTGCTATCAATTTTTTATGCCTGTATTTGTAAACTTCTGATTTAATAAAATGGAAAAAGACGAAGAAGCTAAGCTAAACAACTATTCATAGAATAAGAAACGTCAATTATTTATGTCAATTCATTTTGCTTAGATGGAAATGATCTTACAACTAACAAAACGTAACTGGTTAAGTAACTAGTATTACGTATAAAATACATTGACACCATACTGTGGCATCACGATAGGTCGTTAAGGCAATTCTCTGAGGCATTATTAAAATTGCTATTTCTGAATCCATGACCAAGAAAATCAGAGTCCTAATTAAAATGCAAAAGCCAATTTTAAAACAAAAACTTAACAAGAACATTTATTTACAAAAAAATTAAACATTAGACAATTACGAAATATTCAATTAATTTAAGTGCAGATTCAAAGCGTACGCTCCCAGACCCATGGTCTCAACAAGAGCTCAAAAAAAAAAACACGTCTGCTCGGACTGGATGTTACATGCCAATCTCTCTAAAACACAGAGTCTCTCTCACTCTCGGCTTGAAAAACTTCGGTGGTGGCCGCCTTCTTAGAAATTGTTTTCCAAAACCGCGGGGTCGGCAGATTACCGGCTGACAGCTCTTCTTAACGCCGAAAATTTATTACATTCCAGTGACAAAGTCGCATAGAGCTATCACTAAGAAAGAATGCTTTACGACGGTGATGGGAGACGTTTCTGTTTTCCAAACAGTTACCCCCACAACTTATTAGAAAAACCGCTATGCCTGGGATTAACTTTCAGGCCAGAAACTCTGGCGGCATTTGTTGGTATCGTTTTTTATTTCCCACGTGTTGAAAAATTTCGGTGGGAACTTGAATTGGAATCCTCGAAAAATATGCAGCTGGTCCGTGGGGCGTGAGAACCGCACAATACATGTGACGTTACAATACGTATATATTTCTTGGAAATGTGCGAGAAGAGGATAGAGACAAATTTATTACATACAGAAAAACTTGCAGTACAAAATCGATTTCCAAAATTTCATACATGGTAAATTGCAAATGCTCATACATTTCGTATTCAATATACATTCCTGAGGTGTTACTCTACTCGATATCAGTTTCTCATTAAATGCGCCTATGAATAAAATTTGCGAAACCTTAGTCCCTCACAAACACTTTTCATTCAATGAAAATTAATTAATATGTAAATAGCATTCAAAGCCAATATTCTACAAAAAATTTCACTCAGCGGTATTCGTTTTACAGAAATTTTACAATATTTCGATATTGCAAGTCACCTTTTTCTGCATTAAAAGATCATTTGTCAGGGAAGCAGACCTAAAATCTGTGTTTGCTGTGCAAAGGGTGTTAAGTCCATAATGGGCTAAAATGAGTTATCAAACCAGGTATGTTTGAAAAATCAAGGGCTGCTGCAGGGTACAGAAAGCTAAGTCCAATTCCACTTCTAAATATTTTTTTTCATCAGGAAAAATTTGGGATATGCGAAACAAAATACAAACATGTTAGTGTTAAAGGGGTTATGTCCGAATTAAGGACTTAAAACTCTTTACTCAACAAAGATAAAATTAGAAAAATTTACTTTATAAGAAAAAATTAAAAATTAAAATTAAAAAAACTGACGTTACAAAGCAGGATTTTTTCTATACCGTTTTTCTGAAAACTACGATTTTGGACTTGACACTCTTTACACTGTAAACACAGAAATATCTATGGAGTCATTTTAAATACGGAAAAATCAAACTCAGTTGTCCGAGGCTCATGATATCAGACAAAATTCAGGAAGGCATCGGTCATTAAGACTGGATATTTCCTGTTTATGAATATACTAAGAGAAGAAACACGTTCTCAGTACATCTGATGTTCCTGGTCTCCATGACTACAGTTTACGCCCTCATCAGCTATTCGAAAACAGTTTTTCATTGATACTTCATTCGGGATATAGTCGCAATCCATCGAGACTCGAAAGCGGGATTTGCCTTCTCACCCGCTCGAGAAATGTATAACTGGCTCGATTCCAGTTGCTCCCGAAACGCACACATTTTGTTCCGGTCGTCACCTGTTCGAAACGGATTCATTCCCTGAAGGACTTCCCGGGGAAGATCCCAGAGAACCATCGGAAGCGAAATTCGTTTCTGCTAGATGTAAAAAAAAAAAGAAACGCCGTTCAACATCCGAAGTCTCCTCTGGGGGAAGCGAGGGCCCTATCTCTCTGTACAGTGAAAATTTATACATATTCATGGCGAGCACGCTCGCGAAGGTTTTCGTTTCTCGCTCAGATCAGTCGACGACTGATTTCGTCCTGTCCGTTTTTTTTCTTTCTTTATGTCGCCAGCTCGAGTCCTCACAAACAGCTCAAACGTATGAAGGGGGAAAAAATATGGGCACGGCAGCATTCTCTTTCCAAAACTGCGTATAGCATGCAAATGAGGGTAGATATACGGAAATAAATAAGAAAGGAGAGAAAAAAAATTATATCTACATCATCTCGACCTTGCAAGGATTGGAAGCTTGCTCGAAGGACGGTACAGCTTTAGCAATGAAAACAAATAATTTTTTTTTTTCGTCCGTGATATGATAATCAGAACTAGTAGATAATTTTCAGACTCTTCTGCATTTCCGGACAGTTCAAAGACTTATCTTTGAAGAGGCCTTGATTTGTTGTTATATAATATATTATGCGACTCGCATACTCAAGACTTCCTATGTGTTTGTTTTATCTTAATTTTGATACGAGTACGGTCAGCTTAGCTACCACAATTAAGACTGTTATAGGCCAGGACTATTTACACTGGGTATCCGAGAACAGAGTATTCGGGTACCCGGGAAAAATTATTGGAACCGATTCCAATTGTTCTAATGGTTGTAGAACCGTGTATTCGAAAGTAGTAAATCTTAGGTTCAAAAATTTTTTTAATCAGGATAAAAAGTTTTACCATGCTTCACGATTCATCACTATCTAGATATTGGAACCCTTTGTCTTAAACGTTTCCACAGTATTAATTACTAGATCCTCCTCGACCATCTAAGAAGTCAATCCCCTTCTGCTGTCAAAACACATGCTATCGAGTGTAATTCGCTTTTAAGGATTTTTTTCATGTAAAATTTTCAAAACAAATTTTATTTGTTGCAGTTATTGTTGTTGCTAATGCCCCCTAGTTGGAGGTTCCATTCACCATGTCCTAATAGGCTATTGGGCTGAAAGGGGCGGCCCCTGTTTGGAATTAGCCCCACAAGGGTCGGAGTCCGACTTGGCTAAGTGACCTGTCCCGTAATTTTGAACCGAGTCAAGTGACGAGACCGCAACCCTTGACCCCGCACCTCCAGAAGTAAATTTGAGAACTTGGAGGACATTGTAGCCACGACCTATTTTACGTGCCTCGGCCACCATTAGTGGACACGGCGGTGGATTTGCAGCGACGAGCATCGAACCAGGGACTTTCAGATCACTGGCCCGCTGCTCTTGTCAACTGGGCCACCTCTCCCGGTGTTGCAGTTATAAACAGCAAAATTGGATTGCATTTTATATTATTTAAAATTATGCATTTTATATTACTTAAAATTAGTCTTCGACGAATTTCTTATCTAGGGGCAAATTCGAAACAAAAACCTTAAAATCTTCACAGAGAATTCGGTAAATTCGGGTTTTGGAACTCATTTCATTAAATTAACTTAAATAAAAATAGATCAAAATATTTTTTTTATTATTTAGGCAATAAACTAAAATTCTTTACACCATAAATAAATATATTTTTTCATTAATATTTAGGTCAAATATTTTGTGATTTATGTATTATTCAAACTCTGATAATGTATCGATACCCGGTTCTGAATTTTTAGCCCGGTTCTGCAATCCCTAAGTAGAACTGTTAGTAGCACATGAGTCAAAAGCGCAACTGTTTCTTTTAAGGCTGCTGTGTACTAATCCAATTAGATTCTCTCACCTGAGTGATAACATATGGAGAAAATTTGTCTACTATTTCCAGCTATTTACATAAATGCTGATAATAAAATAAAAATGGTGTTTTCAGTTAGCCTGAACTTTCCTGCCCCTTGAAAAAAGATTCATTTGATAAATTTCGTCGATCAAAGAATTTATGAGCGTTTAAAACACACCATACAACTTATGACTGAAATCACAAACAGCCAGCATTTGGTTGCTGCAGACGTAAGATACAATAAAGAAGTTAAAGTACGGCCAACCTTAAACTAAAACGAATCAAGTCTCTTTCTGCTTGTCGAGACAACATTTCACAATGGCTCGAAACAGATGGAACCTGTTACTGGACTATAATACTTGAGATATATTGCCCTCCTTAGTTATGGCTGCTGTGTTCTAAACCTGTTGGATTCGCTCACTTCAGTGTTAACCTATGGTGAAAATTTGTCTACTATTTACAGCTACATAAATGCTTATAATTGAATAAAAATGGTATTTTCAGATAGCCTGAACTTTTCTGCACCTTGCAATAGGATTCATTTTATAAATTTCGTCCACCAAAGGAATTTATGAGTGTTTAAAACACACTATACCAGATTTTTTTTCAACGAATAATTTAAATTTTAAAATATTATTTCCATTTTTTAATGAAAAATGCCCCAAGGTGTAAAATTTCTTTCTCTATTACGAACAACAATTTTTGAAAAAAAAAAAATCTTTCAATCCAAGTTGGCAATCCTTCGACAAATTTTCTCCATAGTTTAACATTGAGGTGAGTGAACCCAGCAGGGCTAGTACATAGCAGCCTTAAGCTTACCTTTCTGGCAAGAATAAAGAAGTGCATACACCCCGACCGTAACTTAATGCTGTGTTTAATAAGATCTACCGATACCTAACATAACAAGAGACATGCCAGAGTTGGTGCCAGAGTAGAAAATTATAAATTATAAATGAAAAAAAATCAGTGATTGAAGCTGAGAACTGAATAACTACCCCAGTCAAAATAGACCCGATTTTGACGAATGGCTAAAAAAAATATGAAAGTTTTGAAAATTGGTGGAGATGTTTGTTTGAGCATGTTAATGAACATACTAAAGGTCCCCACCGATCAGACTTGAGCTTTCGCCGCCATCTTGGAAAATGTATACACTTTTTTGGTTTTTTGCAAGTAACTTGAGAAATATGGATTTTATGTAAACAATTTGAATACAAAAATTAAAGAATATTAAATTGTGAACAAAAAAATTATTTACATTTTTTAATAAGTCTAATACGAACAAAGATAATTGACTTTGAAAGGAGCGAACTATCACACCTGGGACGTGATCCCCGTCGCGATGGGGGGCTGACCCGCGCATGTGCACCAAAAGTCTTGCATACTCACGTTTGTCAAACCTCTGCATATCGAAGCACGAAGGAAAGTTGCAGAAACATCCAATCCATTGCTATCAGGTTGTATTTTGAGACTTGGTGGATTCTATATTTTTATGTCATACTTAGGCTGCATTGGGTACATAATGGCTGGAGGTGGGTAAAAATAAATACTAACTTTGATGTAAGCAACTACGTCAGTAGAAAAAATGTTGCCTGGCCATGCATACGCTAGAAAAATCCTAGCTAATTTATTTGCCCAAACATCTTTAGCAAAAATAATTTTTGACGACATGGATATATCCGATTTCAAAAGGAATAATCTCTATGAGTTGTTTAGAGATTTTGCAACAGAACTACTATCGCTAGATACCATAAACGGACATACTCATATACGAGCCATCGTATATGAGATTAAAATGAGGATGAGTTTGAGCCGTTACCAGCTGTATAGTCGTTTTTAATGGCTAATCCAATAGCACTAACAGTCCAAAAAAATTGAACAACATATACGGTCTATTGTGAAAAATCTGTAGACATAAATTCTGATGGAAACATGCGAGTTACTGTTCAACAAGAATAGTTGCCTTCAAATGAAAACAACAAGAGCGAATTGATCAGCATTCTATCAGCTGAGCTACAAAACAATGGGATTCGATTCCGACTAAGTAATGACGACGCCGACATTCGCATTATAAATATTGCAATTAATGAAGCATGTTCTGATAACAACATCGTTGTAATCATAGGTGAAGATGTTGACCACCTAGTTCTATTAACAGCTCTCACTACTACAGAAAAAAAGACACATTTTCCTTGTTAAACCACGCAAAGGGAAAGCAAAGAAAAAATATATTCATCAAATAAAATACAATCATAGGGACATACCAAAGTATCCTTTTTCTCCATGCATTCAGTGGATGCGATACTACTTCTGCAGCATTCAACAAAGGAAAGAAACTTTGTGTAAAAATGTTCCAAAGTTTAGATATGGAACACAACGTGACAGTAGTTAATAAATGCAACTCATCGCACAATAATGTTGCTCAAGCAGGAGAATGCTTTTTTCTGAACTGGTATGGAGCACATTCCAGTGAACAGTCCCTAAATAAGTTTAGGTACAATTGCTTCGCAAACTTTGGCACTAAAATAAAACCATATATTTCGTTTCTTCCCTCAACTGAAGAGGAAGCCAGGCTACATTCCTTTCGGTTGTATAACCAAGTGCAGAAGTGGTTAGGGAATGAGTTGAAACCCGATGTGTGGGGCTGGAAACGTCAAGAGAAAACCCTCGTGCCCATCACAACTATGGATACGATTCAGTTTTAATCATAGTGTTTTGCAACTGTAAGACTGACTGGGGAGAAAGATGCGTGTGTAGGAAAGCAGGCATCAACTGCACAACGGCCTGCAATAACTGCAACGGGGTATGTCACAACGACATACCCCATTGCAGTTAAGAATTGAAGTTATTATTACCCTGTAGATCATGACGATCCAATAAAAGGAATTGATGAATGAGGTGATGCTAGCTGATCCATAAACGATCTTTTCAAGACTGACGACGCGAACAATCCCGTGACTTGGAAAGCACGTCAACTATAAAGTAGGTAAGCTTAAAAAATTATACACAATGAAAATACCGTAATGAATACATCCAAGTTTATTACATTCGCTTATAAAATTAATAATGATCAATTATCTACATACCAAAACACATTAAAGTCTATTTTCTTGTGTTTAAAGAAAGCCGCAATGAGGGAATGGAGATAATTCAAAGGAAAGCGCCTGCAACGAGACTTGGACACTACTTCCATAATTAACGCGCATTTAATAGTCAATATTTTGGTACGTGTAAAAATGTATTTAATATTTTTTTTACACAATTTAATTTTCTTCAATTTTTGTATTAAACTTTTTTACACAATGTTAATATTTCCCAAGTTATTTGCAAAAACACAAAAAGCCTCCAAAATCTCTAAACAACTCATGGAGATTATTGCTTTTGGAATCGGTATGTCCATGGCTTCAAAAATTATTTTTACTAAAGATGTTTGGGTAAATAAATGAGCTAGGATTTTTCTAGCGTATACATGGCCAGGCAATATTTTTTCTACTGCCGTAGTTACGTACGTCAAAGATGGTATTTATTTTAGCCCACCTCCAGCCATTATGTACCCAATGCAGCCTAAGTATGACACGAAAATATAGAATCCACCAAGTCTCAAAATATAACTTGATAACAATGGATTGGATGTTGTTGCAACTTTCTCTTGAGCTTTGATATGCAGAGGTTTGACAAATGTGAGTATGAGTTGCAACAATATATGTGCGCCAAAAGACTTTTGGCACACATGCGCGGGTCATCCCCCCATCGCGATGGGAATGACCCGCGCATCCGCGTCCCTGTGTGATAGTTCGCTCCTTTCAGAGTCCATTATTTTTGTTCGTGTTAGACTTATTAAAATTGTAAATAATGATTTTGTTCACACTTTAATGCTCTTTAATTTTTGTATTCAAGTTTTCTACGTAAAATCCATATTTCTCAAGTTACTTGCAAAAAACCAAAAAAGTGTACACTTTCCAAGATGGCGGCGAAAGCTCAAGTCTGATCGGTGGAGACTTTTAGTATGTTCATTAGCATGCCTAAACAAACATCTCCACCAATTTTCAAAACTTTCCTATTTTTTTTAGCCATAAAACCTATTTTGACTGGGCTAAACGGAAATGTATGGATTTGTAGATAAGTTGCAAATAAAATATAAAGTTAAGCTGCAAAAGCATGGACTTACGTAGAAACAAGAAATAAAGCAAATCATATATGGACCTGAGTGCAAAAAGAGAAATCACGTTATACTCCTCATTAATACAAGAAAAAAGAAGGAAAGACTGAATTTTTGCATAGGCGAGAAAATCTGCCATTCAAAGCAACTTACTGGACAATATTTAAAAAAAAATTTTGGAATTAAAAAAGCAATGAAAATTATAAATAACATTGAATTTATATATAAATAATAGTGTAGCAAAATTAATTATAATGAAATAATAGTAGAATAATCATAATTAATATTAAAATTAATTAATATATAATATTATAACAAAATAATATCGTAATATTATACGATAATAGTAAGGAAAATAATTATAGCATAATGATTAATAAGCTAAATAACAATTTTTAATTAGTAAAATTAATATTTAATCAATTTGGTTAAATTTTTTTTATTCCGAATGTTCTTCAAAGAACGTATAACACACGACTTCCTAAACACATTCTAAACACATGTCTCCCTCCCCGTAAGGGAACAATTACCAACTGTTTATAATAGAGTGCTTTGCAGCGGCATCGATATAACTCAGGCTTATTTAAAGAAAAAAAAATCGTTAGATGTTAACAATCACTCCTTAGTGACAGAATGACGATGCTATATGGGAGAAAGGGAACATATGGCTTCCAAAGGTAAAATTTGAAATTCAGATTTCCGAAGGGAATTGTATTCGGAACATCTGTCTCTCTCGCATGTGACAGATTCGGTAAATTTAATCTAAAAATAGATGAAGTCATCGGATAACCAATAAAAATATTTAAAATTCACGTACATCTGGGAACATTTATTTGTACTTAGAGAAAAATTTTCTTGAAGTGTTTCCAGGAAACTTGGTGCTCAAAGATTTGGTCATGACGTGTCTTTTGATTCTGGACACCAAATTGAGCTGTTCTATTTCTGCTTAGTTTGATATCAAATTATAACATTTTCAATGAAATAATGCATAAAGAATAAATAATGCGTAGTTTATTTACTTGCGTTGCATACATTGTTCTTATCCTCGTGTTTTCGGATTTTATCAGTCATGTGTGCCGCAATTTTCAACACAAAAGAGTGATGAAAACTTTTAAAACTAAATTTTTATCATATTAAAACTTTTTTAAAAAAAACTATCTGTTGTACTACAAAGTATAATTCTTTATTTGCATTGCAAAGAGTGTCAAGTCCAAAATCGTAGTTTTGAGAAAAACGGGATTGAAAAAAAAACGGATTTTGTAAAATCAGTTCTTTTAAGTTTAATTTTTAATTTTTTTATAAAGTAAATTTTTCTAATTTTATTTTTGTTGAGTAAAGAGTGTTAAGTCCTTGATTGGGACATAACCCCTTTAACACTAACATGTTTGTGTTTTGTTTCACATATCCCAAATTTTCCCTGATGAATAAAAATATTTGGGAGTGGAATTGGACTTAGCTTTCTGTACCCTACAGTAGCCCTTGATTTTTTAAACATGCCTGGTTTAATAACTCCTTTTAGCCCAATATTCACAGAAATAGAATTTTATAGTAAAACATATTAAACGCTATGGTACCATAAACCTTATTTGTGAGATATCACTCCAGGTATAAAATAACCCAGAATCAATATCCTTGTTAATATCATGAAATAATCTAAAACGTTTAATATCGTATATTGTCTATGTTTTTCAGCTATCACAAAGATATTTAAATGAAAATCATTAATTACAAAGAGGTTCATCACAGATAATCGGATTTCAAGATGCATTTCTGAGAGGAATGCATGTAGACAAATCTCAAAGATGTGTATTATAAACTTTTCTTGTGTTGGAGCAAAAAAAAAACAACCTGGAGAGAGCAGACATAATGGCTATTAAGAATTACTTATACAGGATTTCTATTCTGTTTGTGTCAAATGTTTGCATTCAAATCAAATACACTGGAACCTCGATCTATCGTTTTTCAAGGGACCGATTACGCTGAACGATAATTGCAGGAAAACTAAGGATGCGGGAACATACCAAAGAAATATGATCATATCATCGGAACTGGATGAAATAAACGACACATACGAGAAAACGATGATTCGGGGAACGATCGATCGAGGTTTCACTATATATGTACTGAATGTTAAGTGTACAGGTTTTTTTTCTCAAGTTAGTATGTTCAATGATGGACGGAAGGTGAGCATACGGTCAAACCAGTTTGTTTAAAATTCTTATAACTAAAAATACCTGTTTCTAGGTAGGGAGGGTCTGTGTAGCGAAAGATGTAACGACCAGAACGATCTGTTTAAGAATTCTAACTTTTTGCAGGCGTAAAACTTTGCCAGCTGACTGTTTCCGTGAGTAAAGGAGAACGGAAACAGTTCGACGCTATCAGTGAATACATTTTTTTTTTTTATGTATAGCTCATAAAATTAAGTAAACCGGATAATCTAATAAAGTACAAGATTATGCTAAACCAGACATGCTGTAGACGCAAATGACTTCTGTCCACTTACTTTTTTTTCAATATTTACGAGAAGTTTTTATTTAACAATACAATTTTCCATTGCGAAGGTTTTAGGAGGATTTGGGAAAAACGCTTACAGTCTAAACGTCTGAATGATGAATTCTTTGTGCTGAAAAACTAAATGGTTATTGCAAAAATATTATGAAAGTGGACTAAACTTTTTGACCATTTGAAATTAGTTAATCTTTATGCACGTATGTCAGAGAAGTCCCCGATAACAATATTTTAGGATTAATTTCTTAAATTATTATAATATCGCAAGTATGTTGAAATGGAGACATTTATTAAGGACGAAGTTTCAAGTACATCCTAAGTTTTAATAAGTAAGTCTTAACTTCTGTTTTGAACGTAACCAATAGGAAAAATTTTTTCTCAGTTTTTAAATTACAGTTCGCTCCTTTCTCTGGTGTATTCTTCTTACTTAGTCATTTTAATATAAATTTAATAATTATTATAAAACTTCAATTTCCTTTAATCAGAGATACTTCTTTTTTCACCCAAGAACCTTTTTTAAAAAATTTAATTCAAGTTAAAATTATTTCACTCTTCCAAAATGACAGTAAACCAAGATATAATTACGACAAACGAAGACCTTGTTTTCAATCTCGCAACCCTCAGTTTCGGTGGTGCTGCCATCTGTAGCCGAGTTTTTTTGTTTTCGAAAGTAAGGATTCGCGAGAGTACCTCATATTACAGTAACAATTCAGGGCCCGACATTACTGTGTCCAAGAAGGACTTTGTATTTCGAAATTATCTTACCTACTTGAAAACCTTTTAAATCTTCAAAATAATTATTCAAAAGTGAATTTTTTTCATAGCTCATTTCTTTCAGAAATTGTTCAAAAATAAACACGATGAGTGAAAATAATTATTCTTAAATAGAGAAAAAGAAGTTAGTCTAATTTGACTACCACAAGTGTTTCAAGAATTTGCAGTTATCGTTTCAAGCAGCTGATGAGTTATGTAAAAACTACACAAAGGAAATCCTTAACGTCCTTGCCTGTTGATTTGAACAAATATTTTTATCTTTCAAATAATGAAAAAGATATTTATATCACAAATTTTTATTATATGTAGAGCGCAAAGCCTGCAGTGGGAACCGAGAGTCGAACCCGCGTCTCTCAAGCTTGAGGCCGGTATTCAACCGTTTGAATAATGCCAACAATTTGAGAAAATCCTTTTAAGAGTTCCCATCCTCCCATTTCTGCCCCTTCCATTTTTTAATGGGAATGTCGTATTCTTCTAAATGGAATTTCACTTATTTTTCTTTGGCACTGAAATAAGCAAGCGATTGGAGAACGTCATTTTATGAGTTTCCATCCTCACATCACATATAAAATATAGGCCATGAATATCTTTTTTTTCATTAGTGGATTTATTTCAAACGATGCTGATATTTTCTCTGTGATTATTAGGTGTTTCTGAAATTACCTTTTTTCCTTCTTATTTCCATTGGCACTGAACTAAGCTAGCAATCTGAGGAACTCTCGAGTTTCTAACATCAGATTTTTGGCTCCTTGTATTTTTGAAGCAAAATATGTTTAATATCGGCCATAAACTTTTTTTTCATTTGTTGATTTTTTTCCGAACTATGCTGTTTTATAACCCATGATAATTTGTTATATACTTCCTAAAAATCCTTATTGCAAATTCTAGTAGTCGGAGTAGTTGTATATCCGTAGTGAACGTCTGCTATGACCAGGGTTCAAAACCATATATCTAAGCTCTTGCGCTCATGTTGTACTGGGTTTATCCAAAATAATGGAAACATTGTCCGTTTCTGTAGGACTCTTTATTAATAAACTGTAGGACCGCCTCTGGATTTCAAAACAACATTAATTGGGCGGGGAATAGAAAGACGTAAGTCCTGTTCATAAGATTTATTATTTGGCGTCATTCATCGTGCATCATATATTCTAACTGGTCCAGTGATGTTCGAAGAGGGGTATCGAACCACAAATGTTCAATAACATTAAGGTCAGACGATTGAGGTGGCCAGGTTAGGTGGTACCTCCTCATCATCATCAAAACACATGCGTCATGCACCGTGCATGAGTGCATTAATCTCTTGGAAACACGGTTTGTTGTTAGGGAACAACGCCTGCCTTACGGGATGCATGTGGTCCGCCAGAATGGTTACGTAGACTTCGAAAGTCACAGAACACTGGAGGAAGGTTAAGGGTCCTAGAGAATGTCAAAAGATAGCGCCTTACATCATGAGAGAGTCGGCAGTCATGCTTAACAGATGACACCAGGCAGTCGGAACGATATACTTCGTAAAGTGTTAGACAAACGTATACTCTACCAGTTGTAGGAGAAAATGTGAAGCTCGATTTATCCGATCAGATAACACGTTGCCAATCATTTGAAGTCTTGTTTTTCTGTCCATGGCATCAACTGACGGGTTTTTTGAATTGGTGTCATCAATTAGTGGTTTCTAGATTGCAGCACGACCACAATTACTAGCTTTATTCATTTCCCTACGAATCGTTATTACCGAAACAGGATTATTAAGACTCGTATTCTCCACTACTGCTGTTTGCTTTTCTGTAGCTCTAGATTTTTGCCTTACAATCCGTGCCTAATATCACCTTTCTCTCGCTGACATCTTCGAATAACGTCCCGCTTTTTGCGTAAAGAGGCAACACTCCCTGATCATGTTTGTACCACGCTATAATCTTTGATACTGTTCCTCAAGATACACCGATTTAGTTACAGAAGCTCCCACAAGCTTTGTTCCAATTATCATACTTTTCTGAAAGTCAGCCAGATCCGGCATTTTGTAGCTTAATTCCACAACAGCTAATTCTACGCGGACTTCGTTACTTCGCGTGACAGTGATATTCGTACTTCATAGCGTTATTTACCACTGCTCTACGAAGACGTCGTTCTCTTTATTTGAATACGATGCAGAACATGCGTGTTTTTTTAAACGGCGTTTCCATTATTTTCATAGTCCTCTGTACCCACTGAACTTGTCAACAATCTGGATAACTCTGATTTTTCAAATACTCATCTCATGTTATTCCACCTTTCTTTTAAGGCCAAGGTACGATATAAGCCTGATATTTTTTTCATTATCTGATTTTTTCTTCTGACAATGCTTTTTTTTTTACCGTGATTATTTGTTATACGTTTCCGAGACATTCTTCATTGTTCTTTCCAATAGTCGGGGATCTGTGCAACGACTGTCGTCTTCTACGTTGAAATATTCACACATGTGAGTGACTATTTCTACGCTTATGCACATTACAGGCTTATACTCCGGTTTTAAGTCCGACCCTTGTGGTGCTAACTTAAAACTGGAGCCGCATCACTCAGCCCAATAGCCTATAATGGCCTTGATCTGATGTTGCTGTCGGTCAAGGGGCATAAGCAAAAACAACAGGCTTACCTATATATTGTAGGCTTACGTATTTTTTTTTTTCAATTTAAAAGAATTCAGAAAAGAGTAACTCTAGATGTACCTTATCAACAAAGCCTATCCACCTCCACGTTTGATTTGGATTTGAAAGTGTCATTATAGAAAATGCTACAAAGCTCAGCCTTATCGTCAAAGAGTGTTTCAAACTCATTGTAATAGTTTTACGAACTAACTTTCTCGGACGAGGATTAGTCAAAAAGGACCCCAGAAAACCTTCCTCCTGCAAACAAACGTCGCTCATTTCTCCCGCCATCCCAACCCATCCAGTTCCGAAACCGCGAGAGCGAAGTGTCATGCCATCGCGTGGTTAAACCGCGATCGCCCTCTGCTGATCACTCGGAGAGAGAACTCCGGCAACCCTCGCGTGCCGAGAGACAGGCCTTGATTAGGGATTCTTTTTTGTCGGAGAGGAGGGCAGGGGGAGAAAATGGAGAAGAAAATCCGGAGAAAGAAAAGAAGAATTTCCTGGGGTGGAGGGGAAGGCTTGCGCCGCGGTGAGGTGCTTCGTCGTGGAAGAAGCAAAATAATCAGCGTCCGAATTTAATTTGTTTCCAAGTTTCCTCTAATGATGGTTCGTCACGCGAGTCCGTTTACTTTTGGCGTGGCGCGGACCCCCACCGCCCACCCCTAATGAATTAATTTGAACGTGCGTGTATCTTTTGGTGAGCACCCACATCGGAGAAGCGAGCGTCGCAATCAGAGACTGGTGGAAGGGGGTGTGCGCGCGGAGGGGAAGAACCCGTAATTAGGCTTTCCGCGGGGCCTCCGATGTTCTAATCAGGGCCCCTTCTAATGAGGCTTTGACGCTTCGTTAACGACTGCGGATGTCCGAGGCGATCGGGTGGTCCGGTCTCTGCTGGCGAGATATGCTAGCCGCAGACGTCGCTGGCCGGCGTTAGAGGGGGCTTTTCGGAGTTATTTCGAAGCTTCATTACGAAGTTTCAATCGGATCGAAAAAGGCGTCGATCCAATACTCCATATATGGATTACTCTGCGAAACGCCCGCGCTTGCTGCGATTAAGGGTACTCAGAGAGTATAAAGGCATCAGATGGGATCTTAAAGGGGACTTCGGTGCCCTGTAAAAGGATGTAGGAGACCTTTACAGAATTATCTCATATAAAGATGTTAAATGCACCGCTAATTAATTGAACATCTAGTTTAATAGCTTTGAAAGATGTTTTATTTAAAATGAAAGCTTAAAGAAAATCTAAGAATGAACAACTTCAATTAACAAACAACTGTGATTTCGTGTTAGATCTCTAGCCTCTCGTTAAGGGCCTGCGAACCAGTATCTGTCATTTGGATGGAAAGCGATGAAAATGTTAATTTTCCTATTTTTACTCTCTAAATTAAATTTCAACAAATAAGATGTTAAATATTAGGCTCCATTTAAGAAGCGTAATATATAACATCTTATTTGTTAAAATTTAATTCCCTATAAATAAAAAAAAATCCGAGTTTGCAATTTTTTGCTTTATGTTATTTGTTATCTTATTTGATAGCTCAAAAAGCTTTGTACCTTAATATGCTTAGAACGTTCTGCAATTTTTTTTTTTGGGGGGGGGATGATTTGCTATTACTGAGAAAAAGAAAATAAAAGGGAGTGAGATAATATTTGACATAGTTTTATCTGAAACATCTTTCTTTAAACTCGTGTTTCTGAGCTGAGAATGACAAAACTTCCTCAAAGGTGATATGTTTACTATTTGGAAACTAAAAGCAAATGTTTGTACATCGAGTTTGTTTTTGGAATAAGTGAGAGGTTGAATAAGATCACGTCTCGTTAAGTCATTGGAAGAGACCTAAACACGAATAACAATAGCAACGTTCTATTAACGTCCATTGGCTGACAGTTAGGCAACGCAAGTCTATTTGAGATATTAGAGGTACTAGTGTCCAGTGTGTAGACGAAGTTTCTCGCGATTAATGTGCAATCATAAGAATGCTTCTAATAAACTCATCATACTTGAAAGACTGCTTCTCATTCACAACTACGTTTATAAATTTCTAGTAATTGGCTGGGGGAAAACGTTTCTATTGAGCTCATATTATGGTTTTCGTATGTAAATATGGGGATCCACTCTTTCGTTTTGAAATGGCATTCATTCTCTTGGCATTTTCTTGAGCTCAAAAGCCATCGTAGATATTACTTCTCAATATATGTTGTCAGCTTTCTCTACAACTTTAAACATTTATATGAACTCAATACCATCCTTTTTCCCACACCATTCTGTGTTTGAGGACATATGTCCCAAAATGTTATCCAATAGCGTGGGTTAGAAGTAAAAAATATAGAGGATATGGTCTCGATTACATTAAGTGGCTATTGAGCTATGCGAAACCAATAGGCTCCGAATAATTTTATTTTCATTTTATTTAATGGCTCTTACAATGAAGTCTTATCATAGCCTATTCATTTCCCTCACACTCATATGCAGTCAACGAACTGGACACTAGAAATGCAATCATTTCAAATTGCCCGGCCTTGTCTAATCGTAAGAGCTTTGATGTTAATAGGATGGTTACTATTACTGATTCGTATTTTTGTCTCTGCTTATGTCATATGTTTATCCCATTAGAGTTATTCTTTGCTGTTATGGCTAACCTGATTTAGCTAAAATTATAACAACTTTTGCGGTTACATAATTAAAATTATAATCTAGATTGTAAAATCATTTGTCTAATGGCAACTTTAAATTATTGAGTGCACACTATCAAAATATTGAGTTAAGAATATTGAAAACAAATTATCATGCACATAAATCTTTATTTTCAAAATATCAAAATTTCTCCATCAGTCGACTAATTGGGTAAAGGTATCTAAGGTAAGTCCATATGCTGATCTATTGATAACATTATATGCAATCAGTATAATCAATGTTTATATACCCGTAGAGCATTTAGAAATCATAAAGAGAAATAAAATGACATTAAGTCGCAATGTGGCTATGACGTTTGCAGTCAGATAACATGAACAGTACTACGATGCTGCAGCAATGCGAAGATCTCTTTGTTAGGCCTCTTTTTGTGGCATTACATAGAGAAGACACTGTATCACCACACGGCGACAACAGAATACATCAAAAATAGCTGTTAATTCCTTTAGAAGTATGTGATATGTTTTGAAACGTCTTTGGGTTGCCTCTGAGAGTCTACAGCTTTTAATCCCACCTCTTGGCATAAATCAGAATCGGCTCTAAAACTGTAGCTTCCGATCTAATTATCCTTCGTGTAGCGAAATATGGCTGTAGCGCTCTTTGCCAACCAACCATCCAACCAACCTTGAGTCATCTTATAACATCGCAAAGTTGCGATGTTACAACCACAAGATATAGCGTCAGGTTTTGCAACATCATTTGACTTCGCGATGCTGAACATTTCGGTGATGTGTCTACCACCAAGCTAGCTTAACCGGTAAGGTCAATCAAAATAGAGGCTGGGCCTATTTTATGTGGGCTGTATAGCTGCAAAGTTATCAAAGACCGGCTCCTGCCTTGATGATTTAGCCACCTTATAATTCACACAACGCATTGTATTTTTTAATATAACCTTCTTAAAGTTCCATTTTGTTTACCGTTGTTGAGCTGACTTAAATACTTACTGAACGTGAACAACAGTAGAAGTGCGGTGAGCGTTTCTGAAGGGAACTATAAGTAATCATGCCAGCAAAAGATATTTGATGCGGTAAAAAGAAGAAGAAAATGTCTCACACATACGCTAAAGTCAAAGAATTACAACTCTGGTAACAGGGAATAAATGTCTAAGTTCCTTTCATCGCATTGCAAACGCATTTATAAGTTCAGAACAGACATTTCTGTAAAACTCTCTGTTCAATTATAGATTTTCGTGGATCGTATATCTTCGATCTGTGCCAGTAACGTGTTTCTTCAGTTCATAAATTAATAGGTGATTTTTCCGCGCTCAAAATTGATTGAAAATAATTCCTAATTGCCGTTGCACATACCCCCACTCACCATCTCATTAAAGAAATCTTACTCCGTAAAAGTATTTTAAAAGAGAATATGTTCTTCCTGCGTTTGTGATTCTTTCGAAGAAACATCTTTGTGGAGGAAAGACCAGGCCTCGGGCAAACTTGAGAGAGAGATAGAATTTTAAGTTTAAACAAACAGAGAAATTTCTGGTAACAAATTCTGGTCAACATAGAAAGGATGCGCGAGAAAAATCGTAAATCACCTGGATGAAACAAATTGTTAAAAAAAACATTACTGACATGACAAACTACACGGAGTTTGTGTCTCTTTCTAAATAAAACTGTATCTAAATCTTACCAGAGGTTTGAAACAGAATGTAAGAATAGTTTCTATTAGAGAATTTGAATCAACATTTCTTTGTAAGTGAAAGTTACAAATGAATCTGGGGAATCACCTTCTAAGCTATACATTAGAATCAAAATAGGCTTTGTTCAATTACCTTTGATCAGGGTGGAATCCTTGCGTGAAGGACATTTATGAAAGTTATTTACAACTAAATATTTAAAATTTCAGTACCTGTTTCTAGGCAGCGCCTGTTTCAGACCTGTCTGGGCCGCGTGGGGTAAGTTTTAAAAACGGAACCTTTTCAAATTTTTAGAGAGATTCTAACAAATAAACGTATTTCTATTAAATAGTCTGCTTTAAGAATAAAGATCATTTTGGAAAAAAATTATATCAATTAAAAAGTTTTATTTATTTAAAATAACAAATTTTTTTGAAGTTACAGAACTTAAAAAAAGCAGTAAAGTAAATAAATTCGACCATAATTTGTTTTATAATAAAAATAATTACTAAATGATTCTTCGATCCTTTATTGCAGCAAATTGCTTGAATGCATCTCTATAATTAATTATTTTAGATACCGTCTATTCTATAGAAACTATTGCTAGATCTTTCAATAACGCTTTAAAATTATTTTTCGTAGATAATTATCTTAAATTTTCAGTTGAGACAGATTGCGCTCAGCTGCTGCTACAGTTTCAGATAGTGTTAGTAGAATTATCAGAAGGGCTCGGTAGCCCAGTTGGCAAGAGCAGTGGGCCAGTGATCTGAACGTCCCTGGTTCGATGCTCGTCGCTGCAAATCTACCGACGTGTTTACTAATGGTGGCCGGGGCACGTAAAATAGCGCGTGGCTACAATATCCTCCGAGTTCTCAAATTTACCTCTGGAGGTGCGGGGTCAAGTGTTCCGGTCTCGTCACTTGACTCGGTACAAAATTTCGGGACGGGTCATTTAACCAAGTCGGACTCCGACCCTTGTGGTGCTAATTCAAAACAGGAGCCGCACCTTCATCGCCCATAGCCTTCGGGACTTGATCTGATGTTACTGTCGGTCAAGGGGCATAAGCAACAACAACAACAGAATTATTAGAGCTACAACAACGTTTAGAAATATGTTTCCAAAATGTATTTCTCGTGATCTCAAATTTAGCAGTTCATAAAAAAATTGCCTAAATATTCGCTTACATTTGTATATCTTTGCGAATTTCGTCAGACGTCAAATTAAACTATTAATATTTTTTCGTTATTCGTTAAAAATTTCGTATTTTAAGAAGTTAAATCCCCGAAATAAAAAGAAACCTGAAAGTAAAAGATAAAAAACAAAAACCTGAAAATTGAAGTTGAAACCTATGAAGGGAAAAGGATGAAAAATTAAAAACTTGAAACATTTACTGAGAGGCAGTAACGGCATGACTAGGAATTAAAAGAAATTAATATGCACAATTTATTGACGGACAATAAAATGCTACATTTTTAGCTGATTCAAAAACATCGCAAAATGAAACCATCTTTAATTACAGGAGGACACAAATACCACTTAGATTAAGTCATTATTAACTTTATACTGGGGGATCCCTGGGAACGAGGCTGCTGACTTTTTGGTAAAAAAGGGTGCTAGGGTCCTTCAGAAACCTCTGAAAAGCTTTTCACTCCATTCGGCAAAACTCCTGATTAAAAGACACTATGCTGCTGGGATAAAGCAGAGAGCACTGTGTGACTCTGCACTGTCTGACACTGTGTCTGCACTGTGTCTGCACTGTGTGAGAGCACTGTGTGACAAGTCGTGGGCTCCTTTGATTAAGGGCCCTCAGAACATCCCTGATTTTCCTAGAAGTGCAGCTGTGGCACTTTTCCGTCTTACTACAGGCCATGACTGTTTGCCCCCATATTTGTACCGGCTCAAACTTTGGAGCTCCCCCTTACGTCTGTTGTGCGGACAAGATCAAATTTTTGATGCTACTCATCTGGACTCGTGCTCTGCACTTGTGTTCTTAAATTGTAAATTTCAGAAGTATTGGAAGGCAAGAGAACAAAATGGCGTCATAGACAATCTTCTGGGTATTTGTAATAAATAAATTACTAACTTCATTAAGGTACCAATAAAATTTAGGGCCCTCATATATTAGGTGGGGAAATTTAAAAAAAATTTAAGCAATTAAGATAAATAGAAAAAGGGAAAAATGAAATCATACCGCTGCAGCGAAAAGAAAAAAAAAGAGGAAAGGAAAGATTGGGCATTCCCATAACGGAAATTTCTCGCACGGTCGTCTCTCCATGATGCTCCTCCGGTGTTTACTTTTGGCATTTTCTGGATCGTAGATGATTCGAGCTCGCCTCCCGTCCGAATCTCGAAAAAAATAAAAAACCCTCTACACCCCCGAATTAGGTTCTTTCCACCCCTTTATCCCTCCGCAAAGCTCAAAGCCAGACGAAAAGGAGATTGAAGGCGCTCAATAAAATTAGAACTGAAAACTACTTCTTTTTTTCCCCGGAGGCACTTGTCTTGTAGACATTCGTCTATAAATCACCGCAGTTTGCTGGCCATTTTATTATGGGGGCATCATATAGGCAGACCAGCATTACCCCCTATAGAGGGGAGACACAAACGGAGGTATTTTAGTGGCGCGTGCCGGGATTCGATCCGGGCTCCCTCGGCACCGTAAGTCAGCGCCAGAGGGACACCACAGGGCTTACCACACACAGCTTACCACAGGTACACCACAAGCCCACTCATCAAAACATAGTTGTAGCATGATGAGTTATTTAATTAAATGACTGATGATGATTGTTTTCTATTATTATTTTTGTTTCTTGCGTAATGTGTCGATCTTATGGCATAGGGCTCTAAACATTTTGTCTCCCTCCGCGTAGATCTTATCATTCGTCTCTCGGGAAACGCTTAACATTCCAATGGCCTGGGATTTCGTTTTCCGCTCCCCTCCGCTTGCTTAAGCCTTGGGGTGGATGCGAAAGAAATCGCAAAACAGGGCATATTGAATTACCGGGGCTTTGGATTTTCTGCTTATATTGAGTAGGATAGGATAATAAAAAAAGGAATTAGTACTAAAAAAGGATTAAATTTTTTTTAAAATTTTAAAATTCTCAACATTTTTTAAATTTTAATTTATGTTAGTTAACCCGAATAAAACAAAATTCGCCAGCCAACGAAAAACAAAAATTCACCAGCTACTTTATATAATATTCCAAACAATACTTAAAAAAAATCAGAACTTGTCATGACTAATTAATTATCAATGTTACATTTACAATGCATTGGAGAATCAGGAAAATTGCTCACATTTCCCAAATATCGTTTACATTATTAAGGCAATTAAAAATTACATCACAACCAGTTTAACAAAATTAGAGCACAGGCTTAAAAAAAGATATGTAAAACAAAGCTGTTATATTTAAGGTGAATTAATTTAAAAACTAAAATTACAATAAGTTACAAGAGTGATTATTTACCATTAGTATATTTAAATAAAAGTTAGTTTATCTACACAACAAGTGTACCGTAAATATCAGGTTTCCGGTAAAACATCTTATCTCTGACGGAAAAAGACCTTGAATGAACAGGACCGTCGATGACTGACGAGAATCCTTAAACGAGATAGACATTCAACGCTTCCTCAAATTGCTGTGGATTTCAATACTGGGGCATCAACAAGTGTCAGCGGGCGAACTGTTCAACGGACCATCATTGATATGGCCTTTCGGAGTCGCAGGCTCACTCGTTTATCGTTGTTGACTGCAAGGCACAAAGCTTTACGCCTCGCCTAGGCCTGCCAACATCTCCATTGGACTGTTGATGACTGGAAACACGTTGGCTGGTCTGACGAGTCTCGTTTCCAATTATATCGGGTGGATGGACGTGTACGGCAATGGAGACAACCTCATGAATCCATGGATAGTGCATGTCAACCGGGGACTGTTCAAGCTGATGGAGCCCCAGAGATGGTATGGGGCGTGTGCAGTTGGCATGATATGGGACCCCTGATACGTCTAGAGACGATTGTAACAGGTTATGGGTACATAAGCATCCTGTCTGATCATCTACACCCATTCATGTCCATTGTGCATTCCGACAGACTTGGACAATTCCAGCAGGACAATGCGACACCCCCCTCTTCCCCCCCCCCACATCGAGACTTGCTACCGAGTGACTCCAAGATCACTCTTCTGACTTTAGTCACCTCCATTGTCCACCTAAATCCTCAGACATGAACATTATTGAGCATATATTGGATGCCTTGTAGCGTGCTCTTGAGAAGAGATCTCCACCCCCCCCCCCCTAGTTTTCCTCCGGATTTGTGGACTGCCCTGCAGGATTCATGGTGTGAATTGCCTCCAGGATACCTTCAGACATTAATAGAATCCATGTCACGTCATGTTGCAGCACTTCTGCGTGCTGGTGGGGACCCTACACGATATTAGGCAGGTGTACCAGTTTTTCTGGCTCATCAGTGTATTATATGCTACTCTGAAATTCGTTGTCGGATTTTTTGTATCATGTTTTAATACACATTTATTGATTAATTTTGCAAAATAATGCTTCGAAAATAAGAATATAAGACCTCTTTTTTTTTATTATCGCGTTTCATAGAAAAGATGCATGTTTAAGATATTGCATTTTGACAATTTTTGCTAACATATATCTTAATTATCTTTTAAAACCTGGGAGATAACATACAAAAGTACGTGCATTGGTTTACTATATAACTCGCCTAATATTTTTAAGCGTGCGAAATTTTTTAGGTCAGAGATTAGACCAAGACCAAAAGTACACGTTCTGTATTTTGTTCACAATGTTTACGATGTTTACAATGCACTAGTACAGTGTTTTACAATTGCTTTTTATTAGTATGCATATTATTCTCGATAAGTATCCAAAGTGAAATATTCTTCTGTATTTCATTGCAAGACTAAACATGATACTTTTGAATCTATCTCAGCGCCCGTCTTTATTTATTTATTTATTTTAAATCTCTTCTATATTATAGCTGGTAATTACCACTTTGCGAATAATTTTTAGAATCAACATTATACTATTTTTTAGATTTTTCTGCAACAGTTGGATCCGGATTTTATTTAACAGACCATGATATTCTTCTATAGCTCAGGGGGCTGAAAAAATATCCACTAACGTTAAGAACTTTTATGTAATCCAATAATCCAACACTATTTATTTTCTTGAAATCTCAGAATATTATATATATATATATATATATATATATATATATATATATATATATATATATATATATATATATATATATATATATATATATATATAGAGAGAGAGAGAGAGAGAGAGAGAGAGAGAGAAATAACGTAAAAACGTGATAACGTAATAACGAAAAGTCTATACAACGTAATAACTACTATAAGTTACATACCAACACATGAGTTTTTTGCTGTTTATATAGAAGCTAAGTATTTTGAACAAAGGTCCTCTTCCAATAATATAATGTTTCAGTATCTCTTAGGAATAATTTTATTTTTTTACCATGGTTACTTGCGACTGATAGATTAACTCGACATCGTTTAAATATAACAATTTAATCAGCATTATTTAGCACGGAGTTAATTTACTGTGAAAAATTTAATGAGGCAGTCCTGTTATGTAATAAAACAAAGCTGGCTTCATCTTTCGGTGTATTGCCTCCTCTTCCTATTTTTTGTGGAAAGGAGGGGGGAGAACATAACAGAAAACTTATAGATTTCTGATGGCATGATTTTCCTTTAAAGTGCTCTAAAACATTTAATTTTGTTACTGTAATAAGCATGGATTTAAAACTCATACTTCTGTGTTATTACTTTCCGTTAGTTACTTTTTATATTCATATCTCATTTTACGGTAATAGTCAGTTAAATCTTATACTTCCTTTTTTGTCTTATATCATTTACACAGATATCAAGCGTCAGTGAATTACAAGCATGTAAAGTTGTCCGAATAAAAGCTCGCAATTCATATAAAATATTTTCTGAAGTAGATATTTCTCTAAGAAAATACGAGCAAATCGCTCGATAAAAATAAGCAGTAGGGAAGGAAATTATATAAATGATTGGTAGAAACCTTCACTAAATGTCACATCAGATTAGTTGATCAGAATATGACCTTGGGACTCATTCTGTGCTAACAATAGGCAAGCATGCATCTGAAACTTAATTATTACTCAAGACCTCGTGTATGCATATTCAGTCGTCTTTTTTTACCGATTTGAGAGGGGAAGGGTAATTCTTTCTCTCTCCGACAGTTCCCCGAGATGGATCGTATTGACTCAACCCTCCCTTGAAGGGTAATCGGGCCTTATTTTTTCACAAATCCCTTTAAGGTGGGTGCACCTTTAAGTACTGGTAATCGATGGAGACGAGCGAACGTTAGCAAAACTTCGTTGAACTCATGTTTGCCTGAAAAAAGAATGGGGAAAAAATCGTTTCGCCTCAAAAACGAATTAAGAGGTTAAACAGTTTGCTGATAGACCGGTGTAAAAGAAACAAACGGGGTTGCAGTTAAGCTCAGTGCCCTGATAAGAATGTCTAAGTTTGACCACACGACTCTGATTCAAGAGATGTAGCTTCTGAGGATTTAAGGCTTTGTTGTATCTTTTACAGAGTGTTATAGTCATGGAGATGTATTTCAGCTATCAGCCAAAATGTTGTTCGTTGTGTTATTCAGTCTAATGTCAGATTTGATTTTGATATTTATGCTGGTTATCAGTATTAACATTTGGATTTAGTTTGGAGCGCTACGATCAACATTTTGCTACACGAGGGCTAATTACCCCGGGGCCTACAGTTTAAAGTCGATTTTGAACGGCTACAAACATCCATGCCAACAGAAGGACTCGAACCCACAGGATCTGAACCGAATGCCAGTGCCCTAGCCATTGGGCCATCACCTGGCATTAACATCTGGACACTAACTACTAATATGCAGATTCGTGTTTGCAACACAACACTATGCAAGCTATAAATACACAGCTGGGCTTTGAATAGACTATTGCAAAGGTAAGCGTACAAGATGTGCCACAAAGTTTACTCATTGTCAACGTTCATTGACTCTCAACTTGTACGGTACCTCTTTTTCGAAGGCACGAATCTCGTGCAGTTTTTTAAAAAATTATTCTATTAAATACTTTATATTTGTAAACAACACATGCTATGTGGGCTTTTTAAAACCTAACGTCACGGTTAAATCTAGGCTATGCTTATATATGACCGTCCCAGGTTTTTACTAAAATCTTTATTTCTATGGTTCTTCAGGTTTTTAAAACAAATTACAATTACTTTTACAGCTTATATGGTTCATATCATTTACTTAAATAAATAAAGCTACATTCTTATATTTAAAAAACTAAACTCATTGCGCAACAGTCCGCTATGAGCAAAGGCTGGCGGTGCCCATCTCCGCTTTCTAGACCGTGTGCTTGGGGTGCCATACAGCATATGGCTCAGTCAGGTGGTCAACCCCAGAGTTTAGTTCCCAAGCGAGCTTGGACCTCATTTTATCGACACACTCAAGGGATGAAAGGCTGAGTCGACCTTGGCCAGTTTCCCGGGTCGAACCCTGGACCTGTGGTGTGGCAGCTTGACGCTTTTAACCACTACGTCACCGAGCGTCATGCATTCTTATATTTACAAGCTACAAATACATTACTAGGGTGCCTTACCCTTATTATCACTTGCCACTATTGAGTAATTAATCAAAAATTTGAGGTACTCACGATCCTAAGTATGCATTATCCCTGCTACACTGCTCAATCTGCACTAACGTCAAAACTCAAAGACTAACAACCCAAAAGCTAAGAATGATGTCAAGTTCTACGGAAGTAGGGCTCATGGCATAAGTAGATGTTGCAGTTGAAGAAGCAGCGAAATAACTTATTTGCTTCCCTTCTTTAACAACTAAACTAGCCAATAACAGTTCTTATTTGAACGCGTGATCTCTGGCCTTATTCCGATTAAGTTAGTCACGCCATCTTGACAGAATGATGTCAAACAAAAAGAATCGAGAAAGAATCCATAAAGAAAATTTGTAGAACGTCAAACAAAATGAATCGAGAAAGAATGCAAGAGAAATAAATCCAAGACCATGCAAACATTCAAAATGTTTACTACTATCACGTTAGAGGTATGCCACATTAGGATGCTCTCTGTAAAATACATACAGGTCACTCATGGACTTCTTAAGTGAATTCGTGACACCATAGACAAATGGAGGAGGAATGTGACTAAATTAGTTTAGAAATGTTCAGAAAAATCTTCTTAATAAGGAAAAGAGGAGAAATTAGATGGTTTTACACAAGATGTTGCAAACACATAGAAATGCACAATTGCTGCAGGGTGCACAAAACTTATATGAACATTTAGAAACTGTTGACAGGTTTTGTACAGTACAAAGAATCACACTAGTCATGTTGCATTAGTTCCAGTCACTGCTCCCGGGCCTAATTCAGCCGACCAACATGATGTCAGATAGGAAGATCCTATACGGATTAGTGAAAAACAGTCTTACGTATAAAAAAACCAAGATTCACCCTACACAGGTCGGATGGCTGTAATGGGCCAAATGCTCTAGAAAAAGGCTTTCATCCAAGCTGTATATTCATAACAAAAGCTTCTTTTCATGTTATGGTTTTGGGTCTTCTAGTTATTATCGACCAAACTAATATTCTGAGCAATTACTAACATTATAACTTTGAATAATATTCCATCAGAATTTGCTGAAGGAAAAATTGATTCAATTTTTTTAAGATAAAAATTTATCATTGTCAAAAATCATAATTATAACATTAAGAAATTCATATCATTTACGGGCCAAAAAAAATTACTCTTTCAAGTGACAAGAGGAATTAAAAACTGAAGCTGATGTCATGGAGGCTGAAAGTTTTGGAAATACAATAGCGTTGATGCATCACCCTGTAATACAGAAAAGGATCATCTGCCGTATTCTTTGTAAGAAATCCAATAACGTATGTTAACTGAAAAAGCTAGCATGCATAATAAATAAGCAATTTAAGCTAAACAAATTTACTTGTACGCTTATCGCTGAGCATTGAATTGTGTCATTACAAAATACCGAGCTTGTATCTGAAAGCCTAAATTATTTCAGAAAACATAACTTAGCATAAAGAAATAAACGCAAAAGTACCCAGAATACAAAGATTTATTCTGATATATATATAAAAAGTTTAGAACATCGATTTCCACAAATAATTTTCAGTTGAAATCTCGAATCGATTTTATTGAATGAAATACTAAACTATAATATATTTGATAGGAAATATGAGAAATTATCTTCAATGTTTCTATTTACTCTAAAGCGTCACTATAAAGCGTCAATATTCATCTATTGAAATTCATTGCTACAAACATGTTTTCTCTACAGAGGCCATGATAAATTCTATTGCAATGGCCATGATAAATTCTATTGCAATGACCCGCTGTTTACAAAGAATTCATCTCAAAGAAAGGTAGCCATAACTGCAATAGCACCGCACTTTCAAGAACATAGAATATCAGAAAATCAGTAACCTCCCTCGAGAAGATGTAATGCATAAGCTCATCGTATCTTGACACATATTGGATCTGAACCTCCCCCCTCCCCTCCCTTTTTGGAACGACCATTATGCCCCTACACGTTATCAGGAAACCTCTGAGCTTATTGAAATCTGCAACGAATTTGTCATGTGGCGAGTACATTCTTAATATGCTATTAGGATGATAGGAACTATGATTTTATGGGACAGTTAAAAAAGTGGTATTTGTTTCTACCATTGGGAAAGTCTTGAATACTGCATACCACACGAGGTCCTTATTCTGTACTAAGATAACGTCAGGTATTGTCTTCAAAATTTATATCATTCTAGGTTACACAGGCTCCGCTATGTACCATGACTGTTCTAATTATTCGCTGCAAAGCAGGAACGGATGCTAAACGTTAGGACCCGTTCACATAGAATCCATCAGCATCAGCGTTAAAGATTCGGTTGGCGATGATTAGTTAAATGGGTCAATGATTAGTATATGATTGGTTAAATATTTTTACGCTGACACTGACGTATTCTATGTGAACAAGACCTAACAGTACATTCAGCCGTCACGTTTGGTGTTGGAACCATGGGATGCTGTTGTATATTATGCAATTCTGTCAGCTGCATTAACCACGTTGTTTTCGATCAAAGTTTTTTTTCACCGTGGTACACGGAATCAAATTATTAATATTCAGAGTAAATCTTATACAAGTTCCAGACTGATCTTATACAAACTCCAGACATTTCCATTCTCGGCATTATTGCAGCTATTGAAGTATTAAGATCTAACTTCAAGCTCATTAAAGGAAGAGGACCGTTTCAAAAGAAACTGTCTCAAAAGATGGTGACGAATCGTGGCTGTTGATACTGCAGGGCATGCATCAGTCCTTCGTCAGCTGAGCACCATGCAGAGCCAGATGAGACGTTCTTTTTTTTTTTTTTTTTTTTTTTTGGGGGGGGGGGGGCTCCTTATACACCCAATATCTGTATTCGAACTTTTTTCAAATCCCTAATGCCGTGCTTGGATTCCTCCCAATTCGGTTGGAAGTTCTCAAAAAGAAATTCTACTTTCTGTCAGTCTGACCGCAAACGACACGAAATGTTTTCCCCTTTTCTGACAAAGTTTGGTTTAGAGCACAACGGTCAATTTTTTCATACACAAGGGCTAATTATACCGGGACCTACTTCATAAAGCAGCTAGCGAACGGCTACAAACGTCCATGCCAAGTGTTGGACTCGAACCCACAGACTCTGGTACCGACCGCCAGCTCCCTAGCCATTCGACCATCGTCCTGCAAAGTTTGAGAAGGAAAAAAAAAGAAAAACAACTACTTTTTCCGACTCTCATCTTGATTTTAATACTTATTTTTTTTTTGTTCTTATTGTCTTTTATCTCCAAGTCAAAATATGTTTAGAGCATACAAAAATCGCATTTTTTCTGTGTTTTAAAGCTTCCATTTATCAGACTACAAACTGAAACCGTACTGTTCATGGTGCTGCCCTTCTCATATAGGTACAGCAGCGTGTATTTTAATGAAGACCTTACTCAAAAATTTGCGACAGACAGAAGTAATTGATGACAGACAAAAATAATTACTAAAATGGAGCATGTGCCGTAAAGGCGAATCGAAGTTCTTCGCTAAATGTTCTCTCAAGAACAATTCGATGCACACGAATCCGTTCTTTCCGTCCCATCACTGTCAAAGATGTGCAAGCATATGAAATCTAATTAGTGCCATTCCACTCCAGGGACTAGAGTCCTGGCGTATATACATTCCCCGTTTTGCAGACTCTCGTTGTTATTGTTTCTTCTCTTTTTTTCGTTGTTTCCCCTCCTCACGATAGAGGAATACGGAGTGAAACTTCTGCTCCCCCGATGGATTTCTTAACGCCCCCCTCCCCCTTCCATAGAGTGTAATTGGGTCGAATTTTTCAACAAACCATTCCATGGCGCTCGGTTAAGCATTAGTAATCGATAAAGACGAGCGAACGTCAACAAACTTTGTTGAACTTCTGTTTGCTTCGGGAAAAAGACGGGGGAAAAAATAAAACCGTATTGTTTCGAAAACGAATTAAGAGCGCAAACAATTGGCAGAGAGAGAGAGAGAGAGGAAGGAATGAAGAGAGGCGGAAAAGAGACAAATGCAGGGGTGGAGTTGAATTCAATTAATTTTTTGGTAAAGGTTAAGACGTGAATTCTAAATACGGAGTTTGACGAGAAAATGCCTTTCTCGTGATATTGAGAAGGGTGTCCTATGGGCGTGTCGTTCATAACATGACGGACGGAGGGAAGTCTATTTTGTTATGTCAACATCTACAGATCAACATTCTGACAAATTAGAATTCCTGAGAAATTATGAAATTTTTGAAGATTCAAATTCCAACAGACTTTCCAGTATAAGATTATTTTGCAGAGTGTAATCGAAAACTGATCGATCATGTACATCAAAACTGATCGCAAGTTTTTTTCCTTTCATTACGATGGAATGAAATTGGGCGATTTTCGTAGGTTAATTCCCCTTAAATACGAAGGGAGTTCCAGGGGTTAACCAACTTTCAGATACTGACATCACTTTGGCAGTAAAATTTCCTTATTGATCTATTCTATCAAAAATCAAAGCGTAAAATATATTTTTTCCATACAGATTGTAAGTAAATATAAAAATATATCGGTATTGAAGCATTCACATAAATTCCCAAAATTCCATAGATTTCGATTCTTTGAAACTAATAAAATGTTTTTTTAAGTTTAAGTAAAAGTAAAAATTTAATCATTGCATCATTTATGTAATGCAAGGTGGTCATAAAAAAACTTTGCCGATATATGGACCTCTAGCGGCTATACGGTTCAACCGATCGGGATGAGATTTCAGATCTAGTTATTCAGAGGTATGAACTCGGGATTCTGTGAACGGCAACCAAGTAGCGCTCACGGTTACGGTTATAGGTACAGAAACTCGAAATTTTTGAATAGCAACACCCACTTTTTCTCGTCGTCAAATTCTCAGCGCATGCGAAAACCCTAGAGAGCGTTGGAACGGTACGTGTATCGCAAAAAACGGACGCGTTATGCACGCACACAAAACAGCTCTGCGAACGGCATGTGATGGCACCCATGTGGAAAATATGTAATGCAAATAAAAGTTTTCTTTTGTTCGATCTCTGTTGTCATCAGTGATTTGTGTCTTGCCTCTGTCATATGCAAATTTCCTCCGTGCGCCCAGATCGTATTTTTGTTGGCCGTTCGCAGAGCTGTTTTTTTTTGGCGTGCATAACGAGTCCGTTTTTGCGATACACGCACCGTTCCAACGCTCTTTAGGGTTTTCGCATGGTCTGAGCATTTCGCGACGGGAAAAAGAGGGCGTTGCCATTCGAAAATTTCGAGTTTCTGTACCTATAACTGTAACCATGAGTGCCACTTGGTTGCCGTTCACAGAATCCCGAGCTCATACCTCTGAATAACTGTATCTGAAATCTCATCTCGATCGGTTGAACAGTACAGCCGCTAGAGGTCCATATATCGACAAAGGTTTTTTATGACCTCCCAAAATTTCCCCATTTCCACTGAAATTTTAAAAATAAAATTAGATCTTTGCTACCATTATGATGACAGCGATTGTTAAAAGAAAATTTAATATACCTACATAGAATTATTTTATCTATATAATAAAATAACGCATGAAAATGCATATATATCATTTAAAATTCCTGATGCTGTAGAATTTAGGTTATCTATTCTTCATAGTTTACATATTTTCTATACATTACATACTATTAAAAATATTGCACTTTTGTATAATATCGCTTTAAATCCCTTTCCTAAACTGACACTTATTTAAATCCGGAACATAAAAAATTAAAGTAAATAATTGATACATTATTAGTGATCAATCGAAAAATTTTAATCGACGTTGTGAAATGGAGATCAAAATTTTAGAGAAAAACATAGAATTTTAGAGAGGTGGGAAAACGATTTAATTGGAATACTATCATTTTTAAATAGTATGTTTAAAAATATCTAATTATTTTCGGGCTTGAATGTTTTGTTTTCATGCCTGCACTAGTCTGCATTGTAAAATCAAGATATCAAATAAATATCACTGGTTCACTGTATCTGTTACTAAATGAAGATTGTTTAAACGTCGACCTTCGTCTGGTAAATGACAAGGGCCACTCCCTCACTTTTCTTTATCTAACGGATACAAACGTGTACCTTAAACCTAATTAGTATAGCTCCTCACTCAAGGGATTTGAGCCTCCATGGAACTAAGATAAATTTAACTGTGACTGATCTGGTGAGGCAAAACGAACTCCGCATCTAGGGTTCTCCCCGGAATGGGTGTCTGCCCCGTCTCAATTCACAAGTAATCGTCGTTAGTGTAACTGGACTGAAGTTTTTGGGCAAAATTATTCAAGGTTTCTGGAATGAGTACTCACAATCGATAGAATCGAAAGAACGCCGAGAAACTTTGTCGGACGTTTGCTTGGGAAGAACCAAAGTTAGAAAAGAAAAAAAATCCTCAAGATGTTTCGTAAATGAATTTGAGAACTTAAACAATCGGTAGAAAGGAGAAAAACGTCGGTGGAATTGGACTCAATTAAATTTCAAAGAAGATTAAAGAAAATAAATTCCGAATGCGCGTTTATGGGCGATATATCTTTCCCGTGCCTTTTGGTAGGGTGATGAATTCTTATGATGTTTGTAATCAAATGTATTCTGAACTCCACTCAGACCACGCCATTTCCAATGAGTGTGGATACTCCATAAAGTTATGATAAGTTTATAAAATTCATCTATGCTCCAAATCAAGGATAATAATGCTATTGGTTCCTGTTGTATCTAATACTTTTAAGCTCAAAAGTATAGACCAGTGAATTACGCTATCAATACATTTCGTACGAAATATTGCAGCAATAAAATGTTAGATCACTTCATATCATTGACGTTAGGAGCCGAAGTCTAGGCAAATGAATCTAGCTAAAGCGTCAAAAAGTTTAAGCTCTTGTAGAATTAAAAATACCCTCAGATTTTCTTTTCGATAATGGCACTTTTTACAGATGAATCCCATACTTAAATTGTAGTCGGTAAATAATTGCAGGAGTCCCGGATCTTGCTAATAATATCAGTATCATGCACTGGAAAAGTTTCTATTACGTTAAAATAAAAAGAAATCATTTACCTAACTGTATATTACCATATACAATATTTCAATTGACTCCGAACGTAAAATTCAGTTAACCGTTTTAGAATAACAAAAAATAGATTAAAAATTAAAACAGTATTGGAATATCGGTGATGATAAAGTGGAGGCACTTGTCTTGTCCGAGGATATTCGCACTCTTAATTGCGGTATTTTTTCGACTACTTTTTATCTGAGAGCACCATATAGGTGAGTCAACATCACTCCCTGGAGCCACCTCAATTTTGACCAAGAACAACCCAGGGGTGACATATGGTGAGCTCGAATTTTCCTTACCAACTTACCACTTGGAAGAATTTTCCAACCAACGGATTTAACGTGTCCATACTAAACGTAGACACGAAGTATTGAAAAATAAAATATCCTTTTTTTTATATTACCCAAAATTCAATTCCCTTTTGGCTCCTCACCGCAAATAGTGCAATAAGGAATAGTATAAACCTAGAAGAAAAAAATATATTCTCTTGAACAATTGTGGACTTTTACTCGATTTTGCCTCGAATTTTACGAGGATCAAAAAGCATTGCTTTAAATTCGTAGAAACCTTTATTAAAAAATATCAATACGTAAATTTATTGCTACTCAACATATCCTCCAATTCGGAAGGCGTTGTGGCAATCTTTCTATCTCCTCCCTGGTGAATTCTACCCGGTTTCGATTTACAACACGTGAGAGTGACAGCTTTAGCATCCTCAAAGGACACAAATCAGATTCCTCTTAAATGTGTTTCGAGCTTGGAAAACGAAACGGAGACCTGAAGAAGGAATATGTTTGGTATAGCGTGGATGAGGCAAGGCTTCCCAGAAAAATCCTTAAGGGAGAGAGCCTTTGCTATACTCGTAAAATGAGCAGGTTCGTTGTCGCGATTCCTCAGCGCAAACTTCCTGCGATTTTCCTCACCAAATTAACTTTCAGTTTTCTTAAAACTCCTTCGTAATCAATCTCGATGATCCCCCTATATCCCCCGGGAAAATCTATCATGATAACCACTTAAGAATTCCAAAACACAGTCGCCTAAATGAGCTGACTTCTCTGGCTCTTCTCTCGCCTCCGAGTTCCACTCGGTCTTCTCAAAAAACACGCGCACCTGATCCATTTAAAACTATTTTTTAATGGGAGGATTTCTTGTAAATTTGTTGAAAAGCTTTAATGATTCGGAGAGATGTCCACTTGAGCATTTTAAAAAGTTTCGTTTTTTATTTCTGTATCATTCAAGGGCGTCCTAACGGGACTAAGATAAGCAAAGTAACAGGAGAACTTCTCGACAAGTATTCATTTATCAAAGAGACCTGTTTAAGCTCACTTAGTTTGGAATAAACCATCAAATGCATTAAATGGACAATTTGCTTAGCAATTTATTGTTCCTCACCATTGTGTATTACAGTTTTGTATTTCTTCCTAAGCGCTAGTCAGGGAGTCAGTGATACTCCGAACAATCTATGAAAAGCAAACGGGATGTAAAATCACCCGCGACGTAGAAGTAACGAGAGTATACATGAGGCTACACAGCTTATCCAAGAGTAGTCTTCTACCCACATTTCAGCCGTATTATGAGCTCTCCAGTAAGAAATAATTACAAGATAAAAATAACTTTTTATATACCATGTTTTTAAATTTTCTGTTGAATCATATAAACTTGACAATTCTATGTATTAATAAATACTTTTTTAAAATTTTTTTGATGAATTATCCCATCAACTTGAAAGAAAATGAAGTTAATTGGAAGTTAACTTGCGTTTAACTTTTCGTTCCCGTCCCGGCCGATAGATGGCTGCACCAGTCTACAAAACAAAATTAACTGAAAATAACTGAAAATTAATATAATTCAGCTTAAAGATGGCTAAAAGTATTAAAAAATGCATTATCATCGTGTTCTGAGCTATTCTAAAAGTTTCAAATATCTATCTAGTCGGGAAGTTAGTTAAAAATCAATTGCAAGATTTGTACTTGACAAACACACAAACGCACAAACAAGAAAGCAAGTTAATAAAAACATGGTAATAATAGATACAGTTCGATTCCGGTTAATCGGACCACATCGGGACACGATCATTTTGGTCCGAATAACGGGCTGGTCCTTTCAACCGGCTGACGAATAATATTAGGCAATAGGATTTGTTCGGCAATATGATTTATTTTATGGAATAGGATTTGTTTCGGTTCTTTAGGATTCGGTCCGAATAAGCGGGTGGTCCGATTAACCGGTGGTCGAATTAACCGGGTTCGACTGTAATTGTATTGGCATCATTGTAAGCCCATATACGGAATAAATTTGTAATTTTGCAAAAGAGTATTATTGCCGTTAAACTAGATCATAGTGGAAAAAGTAGATTTTTTTCAAGAACTTTGGTGCGTCATTGATTTGAAAGAAACGTAAATACATAAACACCGTTCTCACAAATAGAATTAATGCAAAAATAAATTGAAGTTCCAATGGGCGCTGCTCACATGGTATGGTGGTTCACGTCGTGAGCTTCCATGCAGTGGGCTTGGGCTCAAATCTTCAGTAAATCTTGGACGTTGCCGTGTTGTCCTCGTATAGGGAGCAATGCTGGTTCACCCAAATAGCTTTCCCATAATAATGTATCCAACAAGACATCGCAGTGTCTCACGACAAAGTGTCTGCATTAGAATAAAAAAACCTTCAATGGACTCAATATCAGTTAAAGTACGATTAAATTAGGATTTTAATCAAAGAAAACATAGTGTACAAGTAATATTTTTAAAACAATAGACAGCTGTAAAGAAATATCTGTGAAGATAATCGAACCTTAAACAAATCCTTCTGGGACAGATTTAGAAAAATTAGGATACTTGGATTTAGACTCGATTAGTATACCATTCTACTCCAGGGACCTTGCATCTACAAAATAAGTTTCGGTACCTTCGCCTTTTTTTTTTCCAACCGATTTTGAAAATATAACTTTTGGTCCCTCTCTGAGGTTTCTCCCAGAGGATTCCAATCGTCTCAGCTTTCCTCTCACGGTGTAATCGGGTCGAATTTTTTAACAAACTTATTTGGGGGGGGGGGGAAGAGCTCAGTTTAAACATTCGTAATCGATGAAGACTGGCGAACGTCAACAAACTTCGTCAGACTGCTTGAGGAAGAAAGAGAGGGAAAAAATCTGCGTCGGTTCGAAGACGAATTAACAGCGCAAACAATCGACAGAGAGAGGCGATATGGAGACAAACGCGGGCGGAGTTGTACTCAATTAAGTTTCAGAGAAGTAAAAAGAAAATAAATTCTAAATACGGAGTTGGACGGGAGAGCAGTCTGTGTGGTTTCTCGACGTAGAATCTTTTCTAATTTAGAAATTGAATCGAGACAAACTGTTCCTGTACGTAGGCTTTAATCATACTTCACTTAATTACTTCGATATCTTACTTTCTATTTTATCCTTATATTTCCTGACTTTTGCTTATGTCTAATGAAGTTTATTTCAAAAGGCAATATATATATATATATATATATATATATATATATATATATATATATATTTGGGTATAATAAAACTAAATTCTAAAGAAAAATATTTTGACTTTCGTTCTGATAATTTAGGAAAATTGATTAAAAAAATCATTTTTTTTTTGGTGGCGAAATTATTAAAATTAATGATACTGATTTGAAACTTCTCAGTAAAGCGAATGGAAAAGAAAATATTTTGATTTTCGTTCTGATAGTTTAGGAAAACTGATTTTAAAAAAAATCAGATTTTTTGTGTGGTAAAATTGTGGCTGAATGTGGCGAAATTATTAAAGTTAATGATACTGAGTTGAAACTTCTCAGTAGAGAGAATGGAAAAAAACAATATTTTGATTTTCGTTCTGATAATTTAGGAAAATTGATTTTTTTTTAAATTCAGATTTTTTTTAGGCGAAATTGTGGCTGAATGTGGCGAAATTATTAAAGTTAATGATACTGATTTGAAACTTCTCAGTAAATCGAATGAAAAAAAATATTTTGACTTTCGTTCTGAAAATTTAGGAAAACTGATATTTTAAAAAAGTCAGATTTTTTATGTTGTGAAATTATTAAAGTTAATGATACTGAGTTGAAACTTTTCAGTAGAGAGAATGGAAAAAATATATTTTGAACTTTCATTCTAATAATTTTGGAGAATTGATTTTTAAAAAAATCGGATTTTTTTTTTAGCTGAATGTGGCGAAATTATCAAAATTAATGATACTGAATTGAAACTTTTCAGAAGAGAGAATGAGAAAAATATATTTTGACTTTCATTCTGATAATTTTGGAAAACTGATTTTAAAAAAAAAATTAGATTTTTTTTGTGGCGAAATTGTGGCTGAATGTGGCGAAATTATTAAAGCTAATGATACTGATTTGAAACTTCTCAGTAAAGCGAATGGAAAAAGAGTATTTTGACTTTCGTTCTGATAATTTAGGAAATCTGGTTTTAAAAAAAATCAGATTTTTTGTGTGGCAAAATTGTGGATGAATCTGGCGAAACTATTAAAGTTAATGATACTGAGTTGAAGCTTCTCAGTAGAGAGAATGAAAAAAACAATATTTGGACTTTCATTCTTATAATTTAGGGAAATAGATTTTTTTTTTAAAATCAGATTTTTTGTTCTTTTTTGGCGAAATTGTGTCCAAATATGGCGAAATTATTAAAGTAAATGATACTGAGTTGAAACTCTCAGTAGAGAGAATGGGAAAAATATATTTTGATTTTCGTTCTGATAATTTAGGAAAACTGATTTTTTTTTTAAAAGTCAGATATTTTTGTGTGGCGAATTTGTGGCTGAACGCGGCGAAATTATTAAAGTTAATGATACTGATTTGAAACTTCTCATTAAAGCGAATGGGAAAAAATATTTTTACTTTCGTTCTGATAATTTAGGAAAACTGTTTAAAAAAATCAGATTTTTTTGTGGCAAAATTGTGGCTGAATGTGGCGAAATTATTAAAGTTAATGATACTGAGTTGAAACTTCTCGGTAGAGAGAATGAAAAAAAAAATATTTTGACTTTCATTCTGATAATTTAGGAAAATTGATTTTTTTAAAAATTCAGATTTTTTTTGGTGGTGAAATTATTAAAGTTAGTGATACTGAGTTGAAACTTCTCAGTAAAGATAATGGGAAAAAATTATTTTGACTTTCGTTCTGATAATTTAAGAAAACTGATTTTAAAAAAATATCAGATTTCTTTGTGGTTTTTTTTTGTGTGGCGAAATTGTGGCTGAATGTGGTGAAATTTTCAAAGTTAATGATACTGATTTAAAGCTTCTCAGTAGAGAGAATGGGAAAAAATATTTATCGCCTTCAAATACTGTCAGACGTTCCACAAAAAAACACCGTGGATTTAAAGTAGCGGTTCTTTTGTGGTCTGATTGAAACTTAGCTATGGCAGAGGTATATAATATTTAAAGCCACTTCCCCACAGGAAGTGCGTAACATTTAAAGCTAGTTCCATAAAATTCGAGGGTTTGGGATTCAAAGTTAAAATAAATGCTAAAGTTTGAAAAAAATGTGAGGAAATAAAGTTTAAAGATTTAGCATAACTTTGAAACGAAGCACAACTTTAGACTGCTGGGAAAACTTCAGAGCGTTGAGAAATACTCTTTGCAAAATAATTCACAGCCGAAGTTAATACAGAACTTAAAAAAGGAAGATAAGAGATTTACAGTTTAAAAGGGAGAGCATAATTTTCAAACGAGATACAGAAGATTAAAAAATGTGGAATTCAGAGAAATATTCTTTGTGAAAATATGAGTGTTAAAAAAATTATATATATATATATTCTATGTATTCATTCTTAATTTCAAATCAGTATTAGTAAGATTCCTAAATGTCTCTGAAATGATGAATGCATGAATGGATATTAAGAGGTCTCCTGTTGAAAAAACGGACTTTATTTTGATAATTTACGAAAGAATAAACTCATCGTTTAGGTTAGAACCGACAGGCTGTTAAAAAAGTCCTTCCAAGAATATTCGCAAGCGATGGAGGCAGCCTTAAAATCATTGGGTAGTTTAATCAGAGATACAGTATTGATGTCACATTAAATGCTAATCTCATTATTCTGATGAAAAATCCATTGGTTTCTGGGAAATAATGGACAAGGGTAGAAAATTTTACAGGGACTATGTTATTGAATTTTATTCTCATGGACTTAGAAATAATTTTTCAATTCCAATTGTCATTCTTGATTCCCAAATTATTTCTTATTCTTTGCCAAAATATAATGAACAAACAAATTTTTCCAACGTCGTTTTTGGAATTTCCCTCCTTGAAACATTGTGCTAGGACTATCAAAGTAAAATATACTAAAACTCTCTTTCAATATCTCAATCTGTTTAGGGTTTAGATCCTAAAAAAGTGGCTTGAATACATCAAATTTTACTAAATTCCTAAGAAAAGATTGAGACCTTCGTAGAGTGCATGTATCCGTCAGGAAAGCAGAATTTCACGGGTTCAATTCCTCGACCAGTATTTTCTTTTACGGTGAAAGATAAAATATAAGTTAAATTGTGTAGCAGCGACTGAGTAATTTCATTAATTTTTTTCTTTGTGAATTGCAGAAGATATCAAATACTATATCCGGGCTCTTTTATGATGGCCTGAGAACTTGAAAAATATTTCTTAGCCTTTCAGGATGAACAACATACCTGTAATTAGCTAAACACCTACAAAATATTACTTGACAGTTAATGTTAATAATTTGGCCTTTGTATTCGAAAGATTCTTGCAGCACCACCTGAAAATTCGAACAATTTCACCTAACTATTTGAGAAGTTTGCCTGGAGCATTCTCCTTCATTTCTTAAGTTTATAGTGAAATTTCGAATTTCCAAGCGTATATCCTTCCTGGGAGCCATTTTCTTTAAAATATCAACGAAAGGCGTCAAATAGATTAAACTGAAGAGTTCAAACGAGGCTATTAACTTCACGCTCTGAGTTTAAACACAGAATGCCGCGCGTTTTACGCAAATTTATAGCATACGCACACATTATTGTAGTACACATTGTTAATTATTTTTGTCTGTTAACTTTTATTTCTAATTATTATCAAAAATATGTTTATTAGTAGTTTGTTCTCCAAAACCGTTACAATTTTTAAATTTTAAACGAAAAGGAAATTTAAATAACATTAAGAGTTTTAAGTCATTTTCATTTAAATAACTTCTATTAACGTTTAGATAATAGCATAGCATTACCGGTAAACAAGGAAAGCACTCGTATAACATTTTAAATGTATGTTAAGCTAACAATTTTAAAAATGTTTCACAGTGAGATATATTAAATAATGTGCTGTTATTTTGAGGATATGAAAATGTATTCATTCCTGATTTTAAAAAAAAATTTCACTTGCCTAGTTAAATAGATTGAAATATTTAGCAGCTCCAAAAATTTTCATTTTTTTTTCTTAAGAACTAAATCAACAACTTTCTTTATCTGTTCTATTTCTAAAGCTTTTCTCTTAAAGCTGCTATGTACTAACCCTATTGGATTCGCTCACCCCAATGTTAACCTATGGAGAAAATTTGTCTACTGTTTGCAGCTACATAAAAGCTAATAATCCAATAAAAATGGTATTTTCAGATAGCCTGAACTTTTCTGCACCTTGCAACAGGATTCATTTTATAAATATCGTCCACCAAAGGAATTTGTGAGCGTTAAAACACACTAGACCAGATTCCCCCTCGAATAACTTAAATTTAAAAATATTTTTTTTCATTTAAAAAAAGAAAAAAAAAACGAAAAATGTCCCAAGGTGTAAAATGTCTTTCTCTATTACGGAATACAACTTTTTTGAAAAAATCTTTAAATCTAAGTCGGCAATCCTTGGACACATTTTCTCTATAGGTTAACATTGAGGAGAGCGAATACAATAGGGTTAGTACACAGCAGCCTTAACATCGGAAGCGCTTCGAAGCATGATTCTCTCGTAAGAAAACCAATAAAAAAGAGATACTAATAAAATGTATGTTAACCAGCAAGAGGTTGTACTTTGGACTTAGGACCAAGATAAAAAAGAATTCCCTGTCCGAAGTACAAGAGGTTCTCACTCCAAACCATTGTTCTTTTTTCTAACCTGGATGTTACGTTAAAGTCACGATTTTGTGACTGACATGTTTCTATAGGGTGATTAATTTAAGAATTACATTCGTTTTGTGTTAAAATGCTGTTAAGATCTCAAGAGAAAACAAAATTAAAGCATCAAACTATTTACTTTTAGCTCATGAGACCTAATACATGAGATTAACATCTAGTTTGAAATCAGATTATTTTTTTAATACCAGGCGCATAAGAAGCTCTAGTAGCATATACATGAACTAGCTGAATACCCGTGCTTTGATACGGAGTACATTCAAATTGCATACATACAACGGTCAATGTATGCAACTAATGCCAAAAAAAAAAACAAAAAAAAATATATTTATAAAAAATCGTAACAGATATTTTTATAGGCAAAATAATGTAGAAGAAAATATTGAAATTAAATCTAATACAACATACAAAAGAATATAGTACAGTTAATATAGACCAATTTGAGGAACATTTCTTTTAATATATTTTAATATTATTTTGGATAATATCCAATCTTCTGCCGCATTAGAAAGGAAAAAAATATTTTTTTGTTAATTTATTTCATTGTTATGCATGTCACGCAAAACTAATTTAAAGTGTCACAAAAAGAAAAGAAACCACGTGATCAGCATTTAATAAATTAAATTCTAAAAATTAATCTTTAAAATTCCCCAAAAATCAAAAAATGGAGATACAGTTTCGAAAAAGATTTCATTTTAAAGAAATTTTTATGATCTTTCTCGCGATATAAATTTTATAACCCTCAGATTATTAATTTAGATGCAAACTTTAAAGAATGTTACAAAAACAGCTTAAAAATTCAATTTAAAAAAATCTAAGAAGAATTTTTCAAAAACCTTTCTTAGTGCACCCCCACACTATAAGAAGTATCGCCATGAAAAATTTCAGCCCTTTAGGTCCAGCGGTTTGGTCGAGCGTTGTCTGTCAGTCAGCCAGCCAGTCAGTCAGTCAGTCAGTTACGGAACTGTTTTATATAAATAGATTACGCTTATCACTTACAAGAAAACTAAACAGATAGAGCTAGCACCATAGGACACACTCAATCCAAGGTGTAATTGGTTTCGCTATATATTTTTCCTGGCAACAAAACCCCAAGGGACTAAGACATGGTGTAAAGTTACAAAACCAGGTTTGAAATCTTCAGTGTTTGTACCATTTAGAAAACAAAATAACTTTTAAACATCAATTCTATCAAAAATTTTCCAGTTTATCATTTTTCTCAATCATGGCTGAATTATTTAAAGGAAAGAGTAAACGACAGATCACATTGTGAATATCTTTTCATGACGGAGAAAGTAGGGAAAAAAACTCTCTTTTAAAAAAATTTAAAGTGTAACAGTTATGACAGAGAGAGAGAGTGAAAGTTGGAAAAAAAAGTGACAAGTTCATAACAAGTGGAACTCAGGAGGTTAATTTGATGGAGGAAATAAAAAAGGAATCGTTACAAGAGAGTATTTAGAGTAAGTGGTGAGATGATTTCTGGATGATTGACGTTAATCGCATATTTTTATACCTACTGATTGAATCGGGAGGATTTGCATCGCAAAATATGCTTTTTTTTTGGCTGAGCATAAAAGTGCAAATTCATAAATAGTCATAATTTAATCTTTGAAGTATGTGAAGACGTAAATCATATAATTCTACAGGGAAACTGACTAAAGAGAAATACCCTTTTTATTAAAGATACTTTCTCTAAAATGTGAGTGTTACAATCTAAAACTAACCCTTAACGTAATATGAGAGATAAAAAAAGTTCTAATAAGTGCTATAAAAATGAATTTATCTTATATTCAAGAAATGAAATATGTCAAATAATTAATTTGCTTTTTTCGGAAGTGGAACGGAAGAGTATCATATTTTGAAAATCTCTGTTAATTTTTTTTTTTAAAGATTTAAAATTTCCCAAGTTTTTTACTAATATATTCCCTCGCGTAGTGAGGGGAGCCCCAAACATAATACAAAAATATTTAATTATAACAGTTATTAATTATTACATATTTAAATATTAAAAAACATTTATTTCTTATTTACAAAACAGGAAAAAGTTTCCACGTAGCTTGCAGTTAATTTTTAGCACGTTTCTTATTTTCTGTGCATAATATCCTTGAATTTTTTAGGAAATTAGATCAAGCAGGATTAGAATTTTATAGAGTTCTGAAGAAATTAAAGGTATAAATATATTGTTATGCAAAGAGCGCGCACAGTTACCAAAAAAAAGTTACATCGTTTGAAATTAATGTTTGAAATGATTAATGAATTTTTAGTTTGAAATGATTTTCATCGGACCAATGTAATATATTCTAAGAGACTTGAAATCATAGTAAATATTACAAAACTTTTTAATTCTTATTTACAAAACATTGCAAAAGTAGAAAAGGTTGCCACATAATTCGTAGTTAAGTTATAGCACGTTCAATATACAAGGATTATTCAATGAAGCTAATAATATGGTAATGATGTTGCTTGCTCGATGTCTTGAAATGACGTCGTACAATAGTGACGATTAATTCTTCTATTTCACAAAGGGGTTTCAAGTTCATTAAATGCTAAATAATGTTGTTGTTATTTATCTTCATTAAGGATAAATGCATAAATAGGAAATGACAGATGGAGATTGACTGACTGATAAATCTCTTTGCCTACCAGAACGTGTTTTCATTTCACGCAGAAAGGCCTTCCCATAGAAATGTCATTGATAAGTAAGGGTCAGGAAGAATTTCAAACGAAGTATGCATTTTGCTAAGCAGTTAGGGCCATTCATTCTCATATATGTTGCTCTAATTTCACTTTGAATGGGGCATTTAATATCGAGTGAATACCGATATATATTAAAAAAAATTTTTGAACTGTTTTGTAGATAATGATAGGTTGTATTTTTTTCTGCTAGCGGATGTGTTAGAAAATTTTGAAAAGACAATAGATTCATGAGTTTTGTTACTTGATACGTTTTATGGCTGTCGATTTCTTAAGAATCTATTTGAAGAAATGAATATTTTTGTTTGCATGTACAAGTGGGATTTCTCAGAGCTCAACTCAGTGTCTTTGCAGAAAGAAGCAGATATATAAATTATGGAACATAATTAAGCGATACACATTTCCAGTAAGTAAGATATCATCTTGGATACGAACAAAAAGTGGCTATTAATATATAACTAGGAATACGTGATTTTCGAATTTACGAAATAAATGTGAAATTATAATTGCCGAAATGAGCGAATAAATGAGAAAATTATTTTTTTACTACTTTTCGGCGAAAACTTGGTGATAAACGGCTTTTAAAGCGAAATTAGGTAATAATAATAATAATTTATTAACATAATTGCTTATATAAGACCATCCAATGTCTTTAACTGAGAGATCTCCCTCTCGAAATTTGCTTATTACTTATTGCTAAAGACTTAAGGAAGATAATGTGGAGACTACTACAATGTTAGCTTTTAACTAAGAATTTTGATACTTATTTAACCAAGTAAGTAAAATTGTAATTTCTTATGATAAATGCAAAATTTTTGAATTTATGTATATATATATATATATATATATATTCGCGAATAAATGCGAAATCTTATCTATTGTATTTATTTTGCTAAATTTCTATATTTTTTATAAGAAATTTATGTACCCCTATGTATAAATATATGATAAAGGTCTATAAGATTTATTAATTGTGATATAAGGGTCTGGTGGTAAGTACTAAGGTGACAGATAATTTCCTTTGAGCTGGCGTTAAATATACGAGTACGAATGAAACTTTATATCACTCTCCTAAATATATGGGTAAGACGATCTTCTGAAAAGCCAAGTACAAAAATCTGTCAGCAAAATTGATGCACAGTGTACTATCGATTATCCGTGGACATACTAACCGGTCTGAGGGTTACTCGTGCAGAAAAAGAATCTCAAATCTTTATCCAAAATAATAGCTACTTAATTTATTAAAAACTACATGCAAATGTCTTCCGACATGCATGTATGAAAAAATTTTTTTTTAAATAATTTTCTGTTTATTGAGAAGATTTTTTATTTGAAAAGTGATGGAATAAAGTATGCACTTAAATAACAATTCTTTAATTTCCCGGGATTATGAATACAGTGATATCATGTAATGTTAGGAAAATTCATAGTATCCAAAAACATAAAGACTCGGTAAAAAAGAAAAATAAATAAATGAAAACTGCAGATTACATACATAAATTAAATTAATACAATAGAAAAGCAAGTGTAGCATTATACAGGGTGTTTCATATTGAATGGGACAAAAAGAAAGCATACCTGTGAACGCTGTAATCACTTTATTTTGATAAATCAAATTTACAGTTAAACTATAGTTATCCAAGTTTCTATAGATGTTCTATGTGTGCCCCTCCAGTGACGAGGCAAATAATTATGCGGTATTCCATTTCTTGCCACACTCGGGATAAAATATCCTTTGTTAATGATTCGAGCACTTCAGTTATCCGCTGCTTCGCTTGCTGTAAGTCCAGGGGAAATGGAGGCACGAACACTTTGTCTTTAACAAAACCCCATAGGAAAAAATCACAAGGGGTTAGATCTGGGTATCTCGGTGGCCAACAAATCAATGGCATATCGTTAGACTGAACACGGTCAATCTAGCAATGAGATAGACCAGAGGTGGAGAACTCGCGGCCTCGAAGCCGCATGCGGCCTCCGTGATCTTCTCTTGCGGCCTTCATAAAAGTTAGCACTTCTATTCATTAATATTTAATTATATAGATTACAACAATTTCCAAATCAATAGAATTAAATAAAGAACGGCATGAATGTATGAATAGTGTCTGCCAAAATAAAGTTGACAATTTGAAATTGTTGTCTAAAGTCGCTACAATTGTATATTTATCCAAATGAGCTCCGTTTACCTTGATTGTATGATACTTTAACTACACTTTATATGTAATTTAATGCTCAGAGTTTCTTAGCAATACTACCAGACATGTTATATGATCTCTACACAAAAACTATTTTTTTACTATTATGGTTGTGACTGACTCCATGTACGTTAAAACGTATTATTTTTTCTGCAAAAAAAAGAAAAATAATAATTAATGATTAATGTTATAACAAGTTTTTATCCTTATGTGAATACAAAAATATTTTATATTGTAACTTTTTATGCCAAATAATAAATAAATAAGGACTTAATTTTTTGTTGTTATTTTTCTATATAATGCACCAAATTGTTAAAACTATATCTAACTATAATAATTTCATAAAAGTCGCATTTATAGGTTCATCAACTTATGCGGCCTCCTTTATTACTACCTAATTTACATGTGGCCTCTAATGTTAAAAGGTTCCCCACCTCTGAGATAGACTATCGTTCAGGTACTCACATACGTTTTTATGCCAATGTAGTGAAGCACCGTCTTGGTGCAGAATGAAGCCGAGAATCGCTTCCTCCACCTGAGGGAACGATAAACGAGTATGTTTTGGCGTATTCCAAAACATAGTACGCTTTCTCCTGCATGGATGACGCCATTTTGATTAACAGTGCCTCTAGCGGCGATTTCGTAACCGGAGGAGTTTTCTCTGTTCCTAGATAAAACTAGTATAATTGTAGTTTCAGAATTAATTTGTTTCGGAATTAATTTGTAATTAGTAAATCAATTACAGAGTTTGTACTATGCTATTCTTTTTGTCCCATTCAATATGAAACACCCTGTATATTGAAAATTCCCTAAAATTTAGTAGAAATCGGATTATTCGTATTTTTCGATTATTCGTGAACCATTTCCATTAACCCGGATAATCGGGAGCTCACTGTATAAGAAACAACATGCAGAGAATCGGGTTCACCTTACTTAAGAAAACTAAAAATTCATAATAATGAATTTGATCTTAGCAACCCGGTCCTGTTCATCCGGAGACAATTGTGCATCTGAAATCCAATAAGCTCGACTCCACTCAAAGGATTTCGATCCCCACAGTTCTATAAAATCAGTTCTGTGACCATTTTTTTTCAGTTTTTACCGATTTATGGGGTGAAACTTCGGCTCGCTTCCTCTGTGAAGATTCTTTCCTCAGCACCCTCGTAATTCGGTTGATTTTTAACAAACCTGCTTGGTGATGCTTGGTTAAGCATTTATGGTTGAAGAAGAAGAGTGAACGTAAACAAACTTTGCCGAACTCTAGTTTGTGTGTGGGAGAATGGAGAGAGAGAGGGGGGGAAAATGTCCGAATTGTTTCGAAAACGAAATTAGGAGCGCAAACAACTGGTCGAGAGAGAAATGCAAGAGAGGAGGTCGGAAAGAAATATGGATGAAGTTGGACTCAATTAACTATTCGGGAGAAAAATGGCATCAATTCGAATGAGCATTTGGACCGGAAAGTCGTCTATTTGTTTTGGGGAGGGTTGATCTATGGTTAAACGGCCGATGCGAATCATGACATGCACTGTGCAGATTAAGATTGAATTCAAAATTTTTACCCTACTGATATTAACTTTAGCTATAGTACATCGATTGCTCTGAAGCTTTTATGCTAGGAAATATTTAGCAATGCAATCGATATTAATGTTTCAGGGCAATAATGAACTGGTTAGTTCAAGGATTTCTTGGTTTCAATCGTAATTCATCCTTACTTATTTATTTCGAAATCTATTAGATGTCTTGAACTGAATTTTCAATAAGACTTCATAACGGCTGACTGCAAATGGAGATCGAACCTTTGATCATTAAAAATCTCTTAGGTGCTTTAAATAGAGAACCTGTTCATGACTGGGTGACTGCCTTACAGACTGCTGGCCAACTGCCCCTTTAGGACGATAGTCTTGGACAGCATTATCATGATGTAGAGAGGATAAAGTGCTCAACAGTAAGGGCTCAGACAAAAGGAAAATTGGACAAACTGAGCCCGAGTGCTTTCTGACGGTCAAAAAAGATATTAGGTTAGGGCCAAAGTTGCCACTCTTAGTGCTACAAAACAAAAACCTGATAACATTGACTAGAGTACTGGATTGAAGAGCCTACAAAGAAAAGGTGGTGCCATATTGAAAATTAGTTATTAGTTCAAAACGCTTACGGCGCATTATCCACTTATGATACAATTGGAATGGGATGAATCTCCATTTAAAACTTCTTTTCCCAATTTCTTTTTGCTTTTAAGGATAAGAACACGGGATGTTGGCCTGTTATTTATTTATTATGACATGATATTGAATTTTCTTAGCCCTGAAGTTTGCCTTTTGTTCTAACGGTAGATTATTATCCTTTCCAACAATCGGACAATGTTGTAATGCATGACCAACACCAGTCTCGAATTACGGATTTTCCACTCCGGCAATTTTTATTTAGTCGCAGTCGTGATATAGTAGCAAAGTGCGAGATCCTCATTTGGAATGCCTTTCTTCTGAGCACAACTGTATGCTTTCTCGTGAGTTTTGAAAAACACAGCGTGCCTTGCTCTTCTCTAGTTGGAATTACTATATTCAAATTCCGGATTCCAATTTTTCTGTCCTCTCAGCCAGTGACGTACCTGTAGATGCCAACACAGAGATGAAGTGCGGGACTGAAAGAAAGGAATGGTGAAAACTGCGTTGAACGAGGTACGGTGCTGTGTTCGACCATGTGTTGATGATATGTATAATGTATGTTGCAACTGTTATTCTATCCGTAGAATATCCGAGATGGATATTTTTTATTTGGATGTATATTCGAGAAGCAAGTCGCTTAACAAAACTCAGTTGTTGTTTTTTTTTTCATTAAAATTAGAAGCCAGAATTTCCTTCTCAGATAGTAAGAACTTCATAAACCTGAAAACTCTTCTAATGGTGGATTATGGATTTACCACCAACAGTTTCCACACATTTTGAGAGACGAGTTGGAGAGTAAATATGAAAAAATACTAGTGTGGTAAATTCAAAGAAAAATTAGATTGATATACATGAACTTTTTGGACGATATTCGTTCTCTATCTATATATTTAAGTTGCTAAACCAACTTTTTGGGCAGTCACTGAGCTCAGTGACACGTTTTAATGATAAACACGTTTATTCCAAGGAGTCTCTCTAGATCTCTCTCTGCCATTTTTATTTTTATGATAATTATGTTTGTGAAATATAAGATTAAATCTCATGTAAGTTGTTTATTTCGTGCTGTTTAATTAGCGATAATTTATAGTTAAAAAAATTTCTTTCTGCGCATGATCAGTGACATTTTTAAATCTGGCTTTAGATACTCACTAAGCACGAGGCCGCTTTAACATATTAATTTGTTTCTGCGCATTATTATGATTTTCAACATTTGGCAATGATGTGTTGAGTATAATTTGTGTATTTGTGCCTTTATTTACTATCTAGCCGTCATGTTTTGACCAGTATCTACTAGTACAGGATAACTTTACAATTTTATTATACGGGAAAGGAGGGCTTGAAAGAACAATTTAACTTCTTAGACGTGTAAAAGCGTTCCATTAACACCTCCGTTTTTCACGAGTGTGCGCACGTAACATCATGTACGTCATGAGATTTTTACGAAACATATTGTGTAACAAAATATAGATACAAAGGAGAAATACAATATGTTACACCAAACATACCTTAAACCATAGTCCAAACAGTTGAAAGAAAGACAATACTTGTCAAATATTTTCTAATATAAAACATTAAATATACAAATGGAAAAAATTAAAACTTTGCAGTTATACCTGAGATGCATATGCTACTTTTATCAGGTATTAACATACTTTTCCCTGTGGGAAATGTTATAACGAGAGACATGATTTTCCTCTTTTATATCGTCCTGTGTATTTTTTTTAAAATTTAAATTACGTGCTTAAGTGGTTGACGATTTGTGTCAAATATTATAACAGGCATCTAATTTTTATTCAAAATTTTCTTTTCCGAAGACGAAGTGTAGATAATAAATAGACAGTTCACAGACTCTTTTCAATTATGGTGAAGAGTATTCAGGGGAGAAAAAAAAGCCAATCACATATATTGGAGAGCTCTCTGCACCGTGGTAAGGGAAACTGTGTGTTAGGGAGATCCATTTAATTAGCGTAACTTTCAGCATCTTTTTCTCAGCTCTCCCAGGGATTCGAACTTCTGCCAGCCTCGGAGATTTGGGCAGGACTTTAAGCATTTACTTATTAATGGCTGTATGCAAACAAGAGAGTATGAACAACAATATTGGCATTCACTATTCAGTTATTTGTAGTAAAACCAGTACATAAAAAGGCAGGTTTCAGAAGCATATTTTTTGGTCTTTTACAGTGGTTCCAAAAGTTAAAAAAAAAAAAACTGAGGGCTCTTATATAAATAAATGTTTTGTAGTACTCTTTACTTTCATTAACTTTAAGTCAATCATTTTCGGTTTCTTTTGCCTGTTGCCCAGCCGATTCTAAAGTCATTGGCCGCGTTTAATTAGTTTCCTTTCTTTTAACCTTTATAACAACGGGAAGAAAGCCTTTCTTAGGCACATTAATATTCCAAAAGGGAAAGGAATACTACAAGTTTTTTAATAGCTTTATATGAATATATCTAGCTAAGAAACAGATCGAGAGTATTTCGTTAATTGATCACTTTTAAGAAGCTATTACACAATTGCTCTGTAACTTTATCCTGATTTGAAATCTTTCTTTTTTTATCGCACGAATATTTTAGCAATAAATGGCCCAGCTTTTAAAATATTATGTTCTGTAATAGATAATATCCGTTATTTTTCTTTGAACGTTAGAGACAAATGGTAAAAATCTTAATTACATTGTCAAGATCTTTTTTACATATAGCTTGATGCAATTTTTTAAAAACTTTTATTCATCTAATTTTTATTTTTAGAAACCCTTCCCCAGCTGAACCTCGGATTACAGTTTCGGATGGACTGGTTTATTAGCAGCTATTGGAACTTCTAAGAAACAATTTTAATAGACTTTTCTGTTTGTCCACTTACATGATATCAAGAAATTCCATTTTCATCTTTCATTACTTTATATTGTCTTCTTTAGATTTATGTCGCATTAAACGCCGAACAGTGGAAATAGATTTCATTTCTAATACTTCTCTGGATTTTCTTTCCTTTTGGCTCAGACATCCCGGAAGACTATTGATCATTTCAACATCGCCAATAAGTCCGGAGATAATCGAAATACTATCAGGTAACCGTATTGGTTCGGTAGCAGTTGTGTTTATGACTAAGAAAGACGATTATGTTTTTGTACAGTTTTCTGGAACTTGATGTTTCATGTTATGTCTTTAATGACGTTTAGATGTGGTCATTAAAAACCTCAAGAGCACTTGTCCCATGTAAATATATGCATGGAAATCAGCAAAGAAATATACTAAACAGTGCAGGGATTATGCATACTCATCTTGGATTGTTCATCAAAGAATGCTACATGATACAAGATTTAATGGGTGTTTCAATCTACGAAAAATTTACAACGCTTCAAACTTAAATGGCTTGCTGACTGACAGCTGCGAAAATTTAAATGACGCATTTTTAACAAGCAGCTTAGAGGTGGGACAGCTCAGTTGTAGTAGAACATCAAAATAAAGGTTTAGTCTGACAAAAAAAATGATCTGTTTGTTTGTTTGGAAATGAAGAAAAGTAAAAAAAATAGAGATGCCAAGATCACATATAAAGAAACAACATGTCAGTTACCTATAGGAAATGAAATTTTATTTTCTTTAACTGAAACACATTTGTTGTTTCTTCATAACGTACCTTTTACTTACTAAATTTTATCCAACCGGGTTGTGTATTTGAAATTTTACCCTATTGACATTCCTTTACTTTTAAAAAAACTTCTACTGTTGACAATGATATTTTATTTACCTTACGATTAATTAAAATCCCCTTCACTTTCTTTATGGTTTGTAATAAGAGAAACGGTTACGCAATTAGAACTTTTAGCAAAGCCCGCCAAGGGAAAAATCAAATCCGAAACGCAATGAATTAACCCCATTTCACTGCAATTTATTTACTTTTTCATTAATCAAATAAAAAAAAGTCTCCTTACATTCTATATATTATGATTTACTAAGAGTGAAACGTCGACAGAATTACATTTAAAAAAAAATAGAAGTAGTTATGTTTATATATATATATATATCTATATATATATATATACACACACACACAAACAAACACAAACACACATACACACACATATATATACATATATCTGTTGCTTGGTACAAGAAGTGTCTAAGTCAGTTTTTTCCAAGATGACTTTGTTTGCTTATGTCTCTTTAAAAAAATAGTATTTTAAATGTAAGAAGTACCCAATTCGGTACAATAGTTTAGAAAATACTTTTAAAGCATCGGACAGACTTGGATACTTCTTACATTGAAAATAATATTTTTTAAAGAGGCATAAGCAAACAAATTCATCTTGGAAAAAACTGACTTAGGCACTTCCTGTACCAAACCCCAGATGTATATATATATATATATATATATATATATATATATATATATATATATATATATATATATATTTATTTATTTATTTATTCATTTAAAAAAAAATTCAGGCACCCATGTAGTTTAAGCTAGAATTATTATAAAATGCATTGACGTTCACACTAACATACATACACAGAGAAAAAATTAAACAGTTTCTTACGATTTCAATACTATCTTTTATATTATGGCGTGGTAAATCACAAGTATCATTCGTTTAGGAGGAAATAACAGTCTGCAATCGATACCACGTGATGAACTACAATGATATTTTATAGTCAACCACACGTTTCTAACAAATATTGTCTTTTTCAAAATATTTTCCAAACTTGCTATGTCTAATATATCAGCTTTCATTTTAATTTTTACGGTAATCTTATTTTTTTAAAGAACGTTCTGCTCTCGAAATTTCCGAAGACGTAATATATTAAGTATAGCTTTTGATCTCAAAACAGTGGCTAGTATAGGACGTGCATCTGCAAACCTTGAGGCCGGAATTCAACCAACTGAACTACCCTGGAGATGTAAGAAAGTTTTATTTCCAATGACCTCTCCCTGCGAGTTTCATAGAAAAATGTTTGAATTTCCCCAAATAGAAGAAAAACGAGGAAGCTTAAGGTGACAATGGACCATGAAAAACTTTTTTTTATTTATCAACCAATTGCTATGAAATTTTGTATACTTATACAATGTTGTTTAGAGATGAAAATTCTAAATTTTAAAAAAAAATCAGAATGTAATTAATTAAGATATTAATTAAAATATGTTTGGTAATTACTCTATTTAAAAATGCTCCATGCTCATCCTTTTTTGTCTCAGATATCTAATTTTCTCTCTTAAGCTAGCTTTATATAGTTATAATAAAAGTTACTAGCAATATTTGATTTAGTCATATTTATAAAAACTAGAAAAGAAATCGATAAAAATAAGTCATTTTATGCAAAATTTTATCAAAAAAAATTGTTATTGTAAAAATTTTAAGTTGTTTCCAAATAGTATAGTGAATTTATGAGTAAGTTTTATTCTAACATATATAAATAATCATTTTATGAAATTTTATGAAAATTCAAGAAAACTTATGACGCATGGAACATTTTGAACTTACCGAAACGACATGAAAACTTGTTTTGAGAAAATAGCATTTGACTAAGTTTTAATTTGACTAACATTTCCATTGTTTACGTTTGAAAAAAATATTTATAACTTGGTTAATAATGATCGGATTAACATACTTTTTTTAAATTTAAAGCTGATGATTTTCAGAATCATTTTCTGAAAGAAAAAAAAATCGTTTTCGGGACATATTTTTGTCAATCTGAAGGTCCATTGTCGCCTTAAATTTCCTTTTCAAAAATGTTTTCAAGAATGGCAATATTTTTAACTGATCTGTGATAGAAATAACCACACTGGGACATTTTATGTCTATTATCTTTATCTTCTTCCTCAGGCACTGCTGCCCCCCCCCCCTGTCTTGAGAAACTGAAATGTAAATCTGTGCTTATGCTGTACGACCCATAAACAACGCAAACTATTTCAACGACTGCTTTCTCTCAAAGGCTGGATAGAAGAAAAAAATAAACAAAACCTAATGAAATAGAATTTACTTTAAAATAAAATGCGATTCCTTACAAAGTAGTTTTCAGTTCTTTCGAGTTTAAAATGTGTAGACGTCAAGCTTTGGACATGGCAAATCTATTTCGGGAGGTTAAATTTGTACTATCACTTAAAGAATACTTTCCCGGAAAACATCTTCGTATCTTTTAACTGAATGGATATTTATCTCGGAACTTTTAAACCATTCCAAGAGCATTTAGGAGAGTGTCCAACATTTCCTCCGATATTTTAAGCGACGATTGCATTCAGGCCACCTCTCCTTGTGTCTCCAAGTTACTCCGATTCTTAACTGATCGCTCTAAATTGATTTCGAAACGGCAGTTTTAAACGACGCTCTAAATTGATTCTAAAGCACGAGTTGTATACAGTATCATCTTATTCATCTTAAGAAAATCCCTTCGACTAAGGCAAGACTCTAATGAAAACAGCTTAGGAATCGTGACAGTGGAAGGGAGTTCTTAAGACTGGCGGAGTTTTAGGGGTGCTACCTTGAACATGGCGATTAGTAAAGGAATGTTTGTCACAGGAAATTTGCGCTTGGAGAACATTTCAAGCTTTAAACGTGTGTTTTGTTTAAAAAAAATCTGACGCTTTCAATCCCATGCTGGACTTTTATATTCTTTATTTTCACCAGAAACAAATGCAGCAAAGAATGTGTGTTGTACCAACCAAACTTTCCAGTTGACGCAAGATGTGTGAATTTGAAAGGAATGTCTGTTCGACTATTCAAGAACAAGGAATACCTTGTTCGAGCTATTCGTAAAGGAAATACTTTGCAATGAATCTTTCTTAACTATTTATTTGTAGAAAATAAATATATATATAAATTCAGAGTTGTTTTAAACACTTCTAGATAAAATGTTCTTGTACATTGCATTTTAGTTTTCCTTTTTATGCGAGAAGAAACTTCCACAACTGATTTACAACTGAATTTGGTTGAGGAATATGCCCATTCTCTGGCGATCATTTCTAGATGAGTCGCTCAGGGTGGAAATTTATCTATATATATAAAACAGTTCCGTAACTGACTGACTCACTGATTGACTGACTGACATACAACGCACAGACCAAACCGCTGGACCTAAAGGGCTAAAATTTTGCATGGCGATTCTTCTTATAGTGTAGGGATTCACTAAGAAAGATTTTTGAAAAATTCTTAGATTTTTTAAAATTAAATTTTTAAGCTGTTTAAGTAACTTTTTTTAAGTTTGCATTAAAAATAATAATTTGAGGGTTATGAAATTCATATCACAAGAAAGATCATAAAAATTCCTTTAAAATGAAATCTTTTTCGAATCTTTACCTCCCTTTTCTGATTTTTGGTGAATTTTTAAAGATTAAATTTTAGAATTTAATTTATTGAATGCTGATCACGTGATTTCTTTTTCTGGTACTTTAAATAAATTTATCGTCACGCCCATAACAATGAAATAGACAAAAAAAAATTTTCCCTTGCTAATGCGGCAGACGATTGGACATTATCCAAAACAATATTAAAATACAGTAAAAGATATGTTCCTCAAACTGTACTATATTAACTGTACTATATTCTTTAGTATGTCCTATTAGATTTAATTTGAATATTTTCTTCTACATTATTTTGTCTATAAAAATATCTCTTACGATTTTTTTTATAAATATATATATATATATATATATATTTTACATCAATTGTATACATTGATCGTCGTATTTATTATACATATATATATGTATTTATTTATTTTTTTTGGCATTAATTGCATACATTGACCGTTGTATTTAATTAGAATGTACTACGTAGCGAAGTGCGGGTTTTAATGTATATTTTTAGCCAGTTAATGTATATTTTTAACATAAACTTTTAAATGACCTTCTATGGAAGAAATTTTCGTAGGTCTAACTGAAGGTATCTGTCCAGTGGTGGGATTCAAATGAATTAACAACCGGTTCTATGTCCTAATGACCATTCTATGTCCTAATACCAAAGGATATACCGAAAGGTAGTTTTAATAATTCATGCATTAATTACTCAAATAAAAACAATAAAAGAGGTATACAAAACTAGATTATGTGTTAGGAAAGAGTTTTAAATGTTAAATGCCTGACAAACTATTACTGAAGATATTTCCATATTGCTGTTTGATTGGCGTCCTCACTTTAAATTTTGTCTGCTTTTATCATAGGCTATGTGATTTATTCTTAACATTCTTTGCCCTGAAGGAGTAATATTCCATTTTTTTTCGATTAGACTGGACCAACCGCCCGGTGTAGGGTAGGTTTATTTTTAAAAAAGGGCGCTGTGGCCCAGTTAGCAAGAGCAGCGGGCCAGTGATCTGAACGTCCCTGGTTCGATGCTCGTCGCTGCAAATTCACGGCCGTGTTCACTAATGGTGGCCGGGGCACGTAAAATTGGTCGTGGCTGCAATGTTCTCCAAGTTCTCAAATTTACCTCTGGAGGTGCGGTGTCGAGTGTTCCGTTCTCGTCACTTGACTGGGTTCAAAATTACGGGACCGGTCATTTAGCCAAGTCGGACTCCGACCCTTGTGGTGGTAATTCAAAACAGGAACCACCCCTTTCAAACCAATAGCCTATTAGGACCTGGTGAATGGAACCTCCAACCAGGGGGCATTAGCAACAACAACAACATTTTAAAAAAATGTTTGCTCTGTGAACGATGCAGCTGGCGCTCACGATTCGCAGAACCGATACCTACATTAGGTATCGGTTCTACAGAACCGGCTGAGTCTCACTACTGTATCTGTCTACGTTCAAATGGCTGTTTTGGTGAGAAATTTCTAATTTTTCTTTAAATTTACTCATTTCAAAGGCCAATCCTTTAGGATTCTAAAATTGTTTTATTTTTATTCATACAATCCTTGGATGAGAATTAATGGCCGATTTAATAAACCGAAAGCGATATTAAAAGACCGGAAGCAGCATCTTTAAATGCATTTTCTAGAAAACTAATTGTTCAGTTACTTTTGTAAACGAGAAAGCTAATAATTTAAAAAGTTTTCAATTATCTTTTAATGAAATTTTGCATTAGTGTTTTACATATTACTAACTACGTTTTGACCCAAAAGCTCAGCTGCATGTGTTAATTTAATCATTCTACAGATACCTGCACTTATAAAAAAAATAATTAAAAGAAATCAGTGTTTTTTCATCTTTTTTGGTATATTTCAATGGCTTTTGGAAATATTGTAAAACTTTAACTTCAGAACACAGATAAATGTCACAGCAGTATATAGTATAAAGGAAATTAAAATATCTTTAGTTGAATTGATCGTAGGGTCTCAGGCGTATGCACTTAATTGTACTAAGAAATTATAAAAAATTCCCTATATTTTAAAATTTTATGTAATTTTTACCAAAATTATATTTGTTTCATGATTTTATATCACATTTAAACTAAAAATATATGTATTTAATCAATACTGTATATTTTTGGAAAAACAAAAGTTCTCCGAGGCAGATACCTTAAATTGAAAACGCGACTTCAAGCAAAATAGAAAAAAATTAACTTAGGATTTCAAATATCAGTTTTAATAATGTGATAAAAGTAAGACGAATCGACAGAAAATGAAATAAAATTAATGACATTCATTCTTCTTTTGTAATAATTTATGTTCAAGTGAAAATTTATTTGATTTATTTCAGTTTTTTTTTCGCGTAATAATGTATTAAAAAATAATATACAAATCATTTACACAGACTTTAACTAAAACTTTTGCCCTCAATCAGTTAGTTATCGCCCTTTTTAAGATCCTTTAACCACGTGTGGGATATCTCGTTTTCAGTATCGTCCTTGTTTGCAGTGATAACAGAAAACCTCGCTTTAACGGAACACTTGGAGCCTAACTAAGATTTGCCTAAGTCATGAAAAAAATATCTTCAGAGTTATTGATTTTAATGTACAAAATTAAGTACTATGCTGATATTTATAATTTACAAATGAAAACTTTCATTTAGAAATTAAAACAAAATCAAGTTTTCATTGTTTTTGAAAAAATAATTTAAACCGTTATTTCCAGCAGTCGTTTAAACATTATTTTTCAATTATGTATTTTAAGAAATGCTAAAATTTACCCATGCAAATTATTTATTACATAAATTAAACACTGAAAATACGACCCGTGCAAATTTAGCAATTAACGTGAATACCAAAAAATTACAAAGTAAGAAACTTAACAGAAGAATTCCTTTTAACGTAGGATTAAGTTCCAGTAGCAGTAAACAGTTAAACAGAAAAGTACCAAAATGCATTTAAAAAAAAAGACGAAAAAAAAAGTAAGCAAACGATAAGTGATCGTACGTTAATAACCCGCGGTAGTTTCGTTAGAGGAGACTACCTGAAATTACGTATATATATTTTTTTTATGCTGCTCTTCGTACCGGGTCATAATCGTTGCCAGATAACTTCTTCAAAACTTAAATACAAATATTTACAAATATTTTTTAATGTCGTTTTCAGAGGGATTCGACCGCAGTCTTGCTATCGCTAAACCCCCATTGAATGCCTATGTATATCAATTGCTTTTAAGTATGTGCAGAAAAGAAAATTGTCGAATGATTACAACTTGTGGAAACTACCTACAAAGAGAAGCCTATCAACTGATAAGTACTGACAAGCGATAAAATAAATCACTCTAATAGAAAGATGCACGTGACCGTCGGCCCGAAATGGGTGTGAAATGGTTTAAACATGTCGTCTTGGCATCCATAAGCGATGAATAGAGAAGGGATTTACTTTCGGAAGGAGCGTAGTTTCATGTTAAACATCTCTTTTACTTTAGTTTCCTAAAAGGTTATGTGATTAAAACATAATTGTCCTAACTTCTTGCCACATGCGCAGAGGTAGATACATAGAAATGCTTATACTTTGGGTGTTGTCATTTCGTAGATATCCCTTAGATACGGGATTTTCGGATGCGTCCTTTGAAGAACTTTGTTGTATTTTCTTTCTTTTTATGTTAAAATTAATTTATTAGATAATATCTGCATTGTTGTTTGCAGGGAAATATTTACCAGATTGATAGTTTTCCCTATTAGCTATTAATATCGTGAAAGGATAAAAAATTATTAAGTTTCTAGTTCAGACCAGAAATTTCAATAAATTAGCTGTCTGTAGATGTAAAACTGCGGACAGAAACAGAAAATATCTAAGTATAACCTGTGTATAAAATCTTACTACCTGAAGTTACCTATAGGATCGTAAGCAGTTATAAGTGGAGATGTACTAGATACTTTTTTCCCAAATGGTGTAAATTATTATTATTATTACTATTATTATTTTGCCTTTTTTTGTGGTGGCTGTGGGGGGAGAAGGCAACAGAGGCTGCGTTTGCCGGCTCTAAATAATGAATATATGAATACCATTGTGCCAACTTGAACTTTGGTCCTATCATACCATCAAATGTTATCTAAATCCTCAAGTGTATTAATGTAGAAGCATTTCCACTTTAATAAAAACACAAGAGGACACTAAACCTCGTCCATAAAAAGTGCAGCGAAATTTTCAACTCTCAGAGTACTATGTCTTCCCATGATGCATGTGTAGTTTTGTAGTTCATTCGTTCACGCGGTGAATAGCTAAACTCTTCCCTTAAAACTTTCGAAATATTCGACTGTGGCATTCATCATGCACGCTAAAGGAAGAATCTATCAGAAAATAGAACAAAGTCAACACAAAGATATTGAAAGCAGACCGAAGAAAAATAATAAGAATTTCAGAGAGCTCCTTCCTCCACATCGTGTATTAACTATTAATTATAATTAGATTTGGAGAGGAAAATTTATTTTAAAGGATAATTAATAGACGGCATAACTCAGTCTTAGTTTTGATCAGGTTGCGAAAGCGCTAATTTTGGATATTAAAAGAATTAAACAAAGCGGCGAACAGAAAACAATCGATCCTGTTCCCCAACCAAAGGCCCCGGTTCTTTTTTTTTTCTTCTTTTTCAAATTGGGTTGTCCGCTCCACACGCCTCCATCGACCTTGAAGAGGCTGACGATCTATCGAGCCGGCGTCTGGCCAGTCTGGCCTTGACTGCAAAAGTAACTTAGGGCTCACCGAGGGTGAAGCAAAACCAGTCGAACCAATCATTAGAAAAATCAGATCGCCTTGATGAGGTTTCTGCAATGAAATGGGAAGAGAACGGCTTACTTCAAACTTTTAGCTGCTCTAGGTCTCTAGCGGAGCGTAACTTAAGCCAGCTCACTTGGGTGTACTCACGAATCAACAGTCGTCTTCCAAATACAGCTTGGTGACAGCCTTATCAGGATCTCGACAAAATGGCCTATCGTTGTACCTTCTGACCTTCTAATGCAACGCTTTAATTGCTTCATGTCAGTATACAGAGAAATAATTGGATATGCAGAGAAAAATTGTAAAACTAAACATAATCATGTGCTCGAAATTATCTATGTTAGTTGGTCAGGTTCAGATCTTTCTCCCTTGTTGATGGAAATGAACTGTTTTGAACCACTGATGATTTCATACAGTCTTCAGAAAACTTCCACCCAATAGAATCGAGGTAAGAATTAGTTTCAAGGGCGGAAAGCGTCCGTGGATGATTTTGCGGCTGTCAAGAGAGACGAAAATGGTGAAAGAATGATTTCGACATGTATATCAGTGGCCTCATATATATTTCAAATCTTGGATTACTGTCACACGGTATCAACAAATTTCAAAGTCTTACAATACATATTTTTTTTATTGTAATGATAAACTGTGATACAGTTTTAAGCTATTAGTTTCAATCTGTTAAAATATAAATTTTAAGAAAAGTCCAAAATCATTTTGATTTAAAACCTTCCGAGATATTTTTGAACAAAAATACAGATGTAACAGAAATGTTTCAGTGAGGGATAATATTTTCCTAAATCGATTCAATCTTCATCTTTTTTTAAATTTTGAATTCGAGATGTCAAAATTTTGAACAAAAAAGATTCATGACTGACAAAAGGTTATTGATCATCGCTGACATTTGCTAATCATTTACGTGAGTTTCAGGGAAGAGACTTAAAATTGTTATCTTCATCTTTTGTACAGATCTGGTTAGAAAAAAAAAAACTGCACTCTTCCGGCTTTTTCTTTTGCTCATAGCTGTTTTAAATATCAAAATGATCTCCTCCCGCGAGCAACTGTTATAACCCGCGAGAAGAAGAAAAAATCAGATCTAATAACGAGTTAGCCCTTCATAAAACAAGTCTTCCGATCGACGAAAGACGAAAAGGCAAGCTTTTTTTCATTTCAGACTACGAAAGGACGAAATTTTTTGCATGTCGGATGAAAAAGCCGTTTTGTATTTGCATATACGATGAGACAATTTAACATAAAATTTAAATGATTTTTTTACTACAGCAACTAGTTAACGTTGTTGCTATCATGTGTCCATCTGGCTCAGGTTGATAATCCAGATCTGGTCTGATAGTACGCTGTAGAACGGACAAAATAAGACTCAAAAACCAAAGAACACAAGAGTGTTATTTAAAGTGTCAACGGATCTTGGAAGAAAGCAAAGATACGTGCACTAGCTTCACTTGTTGCTATACGCAGGGAAAGCTAGATCAAATAGTTATGGGACGTAATTACTGCAGTTTTTTTTTCCAGTTTACGAAATTGCCTGAATTTTTTTTGATTTATAATTGACAAAAACACAATACTATTTATCATGATTATGTGCTCTCATGTGTTATTTTTAGCTTTCTTGCCACTGACCTCTTTCACGTTATATTTAAATTCCGTAAAACGAAAAGTCTTTCATAGAAAGATGCAAGCCATGATAGAGCTCCTGAGCTCTCGTACGATTTACTGAGCACCTATCTTGCTGTCCACGAGCAACGCAATACCTTATTTGCTAATTTTACTCTATTTAACCGAAACTTATAATAAATTTCCTTTTCCGGATGCTTTTCGAACTCGATTATCTTTCTCTCTAAGCTAGTAAGCCTTGTCTCTTTAATTCTTCGTCTGTTGTATGCAAATGAATCCATTAATTCAAAGAAAAATCTCTTTCAAGCGGAATTTATTTAACTTTGATAAAGGTTTTTGCGGGTATGTTCATTTATTTTTCGAATTTAACGTGAAGCAGGGGGAGCATAATTTTTAATTTCCGTGTCTAATGAGTTTAGAAAGCTCCATGAAATATGTTAATTCAATCGAAAGAGACCACTGTTAGAAATTTTGATACAGAGAAAAAAAACCTTTCTTATCAATTCAAAATGACTACTTCATTTGTGGGTAACAGGCAACTAAATCTGATCAGCAAAATTTCTTGGGTGTACCACACTTGATTTTTAACGATTTTTACGGCGTACATTTTCACGTTAATGGTCAATAGCACATTTTAACTACCCAATCTTCATTTATATGAAATATTTATACCTTTTAGGACAATTAAAATGACTTGTCATGGCATTTCCTGTATTTTTCTTCGGCTTGTCAAAGCATTTTCTACATTTATTTCTGCCCAATATTCAGCACTAAGAAATACCGGTTAAAATCGGTGATTCAGCTAATATTTGCATGTAATTGGGATCAAATGATACATAATTTTACGTTTTGTATGTAAGCGTCGTTTTATAAATGCCTGAAACATAATTATGTAAGAACGTTATGTTCACAGTCTGGCTACCTCCTCTAGAATTTCACTTAAAATTTTTTGAAAAACTTAAGCTTAATTTTTTTTCGACTAAAAACTAAAAATATATTAAGAGTTTTATATAAATAAAGCTGAGCTTTCCCCGTTACTTCGAAATGAATAATGTAATTAAGATTGAGCTTAATTTTCATTATGGGGGCTCAATGAAAAAAAATATCTCAAACTCTGGAGGAAATATTCTTGAATTCTGTAATAATAAAAGCAAAATGAATCACAAACCATCATAAGTTCCTGGTCTACTAAAAAAGCATGTTCAAACTTGTATACTTAGATAAAAGCAGTAAGAGATGAAAGTGACTTTTTTTAGAGAATTTTCCCCTCATTCAAAAATGAAAAATATGCCTTTGATAAAAAATTAAATAAAGGAAACATTTTTCTTTCTATTTTTGGAAAGAAAAAGAAAAAAGAGAAGAAGAAATCGGAAACCCCGAATATTTATTTCACCTCTTGAATCACAGATCACCCTTTCGAGTTGAAAATCGCGATAGTTTCAATACCCGATAACGACAATTAAAAGGTTTCCAGGAAACCGTTTTGAATAGAAGAATAATGAAGTTGTAAAAATGGTTCGAAAAATGGGTACACGGCGGTAAAAAGTCGTCGTGAAATAGGAAGGAGGGGATGCCCTCCAATTGTCAAAGACCCATTCTTTTTATCTCTCTGTTATTATATTTTTAATGTATTTTTTCTTTTCCTTCGACGTTTCCCTCTCGAAGCGGTTTTGCGAACGTTTTTAAAAGTTACACATGCCGCAGTTGTACTATTGGATGTCAAAGATAACAAATGATGTCCGTTTTCAACGTTAGAGAATTAATGCGATTTTTTTGCGAAGTCGCGTACTAAGAAGGCAAGAATTTTTTTAAGTATCGAAGCTTCCTCATTTCAGTTTCAAGTATGTATGATAAGGGATATTTGGGGGTTTAATAAAGCATATAGAGTGAGGGCGATTCCTTATCAATTCACATTAACGGACTCACATTAACGGACTCACTCTCAGTCTTTGTTTTATAAGGGGAGTTAGTATGTTTGCCCTTCAAATCTTTAGATCCTTTGATAGGTACGTTCGTGGCTTTGGAGACAAACCCTCTTGCTAGTCGCAGGATTCAAACCTGCAGACGAAGTTACAGATCGCCTAGCCATTTGGTTTGACCATTGTCCAGTGGACGTGATATTGTACGCTTTTAATTTACACAATTTAATTTGTCATAAATTTGAATTGGAAAGTTTGTAATAGCTTTCGCCTGAAACAAGAGAAGCTGCGTACGATATTTCTCTACAGTCTCATACAGAAAAAGCTCTAAATTAAATCTATGCATTTTTTCTTTTTGAACCTTAAAAATGAGAACTATCTAAACAGCTCAATGTCAGATATTTACTCTAAACATTTTATTATTTCCCTAAATAAGTGGTTTTGTTTGTGTCGTTTACACTGTAAGTTGGCGTCTTCCGTAGAAGTTGCAGCAATGCATCTTTTCAATGACCTCAATCTCTGATCTATTATTCCGAACGTATTAAAATGTCGTAATAATGACTCAGACTGAAAATACTTAGTAACGCATGAGTTAAAATATACATTACGATAATATCATTTTCACACGGCCAAGTATTCAAATGACCCAAGACTAAAACACCAGGTGTCAAGAATATATACAGTTTTCATACTGTACAGGTATTCTATACAGGGAACTCTTCATATAGACTCATATGCAAAATACGAATAATTCTATTATGAAGAACTGATTCCCTCCCCCGTAATATATATATATATATATATATATATATATATATATATATATATATATATATATATATATATATATATATATATATATTTATGGCGTGTCATACTGTGCTCAATAAGACGTTTTGTATACGACGTTTTCATTATTACGTCGACGTCTTTCATCGCAGTTGCATCAGAAAAAAAACACGTCAGGGATCTCAGTTTTGGGGCGAAAATTTCGATTGTGTAAATGAATGACGTCATGATGATCCAGTCTTATTTTATTCCCAAACGCATGTTTATGCCGAGTCGAAGCGTAAGTCATCATGTCATTTTCGAGCTCCAAGATTTTCAAATGAGCCGAGATTAAAGCCCTTGAAGTGATGTATTGTGACAGTTAATTAGCTAAACAACTAGTGTCAGGCTCGTGTACGGATTTGTTACTGCCGAAGACTTCTGAAGAAGAATTCCTTCTCTTATTCTGTGAAATATTGAACGAATTTAGGCATTTTCCTATTAATAGTAGTGTTCTTAATACATTTTTGACCGCCAATTTTATTTTAATATATACGCAAGTCACCGGAAAAGACTGAAATAAAGTACAACAGTTTTATTTTCTGGGGGGGGGGGATCAGAGATTCGTAATTTTAATGATGAAACGGGGGGATCTGCCTGAAACTCATTGAAGTCATAGTAAAGGTAGTTTTCGAGCAAAGCAATGTTCAGTTCATCCTAAATTTCTCCGCAATATGACTTTCCTTTATCCTAAATTGTCTTTAATCTTTGCGTGTAAAAACACGAATTTACTTGGTACCGGTCAACAATGTGTTAAGAAGAATTTGGCGTTCAACAAAATAAACAAGCACAATTTCCATACACTATGAGGTTTTTTAGCGTAGGATTACGTTCCTACATAACGGTGCGCGTAAAGCAAAATTTCAGACGTTAGCACCGTCGTCGCGAGTTATAAATCAAGAGTGGCAGAATATTATTTCTACAAGATGTTACCATTATCCCTCAAAGGTGTTACCGTTATCACTCATCCTTCTCTTCGTATGTAGGAATTTTATTGTTAAAAAAAAAGGAGGTAAGCAACAATAAGTAATTCTACGTTAATAACCCGAGGTAGTTTCGTTAGAAGAGACTACCTGAACTTTTTTTTTCATACTAATAAAAGGAAGAAGGAAAAATTTCACTTTAGTTTATTTCCAGGAAAATGAGCGTGTGAAAGGGAAGAGAGACAGAGAATGGTGAAAAATACCTATTAGAAAGTTTAACGACCAATAGAATCATTTTAAGAGTTTTAATAACCTGCCTTTTTTATGAAAGAGCTTGAGAAAGGTTGCATATCTGCTTCTAGTGCATTTGCCCTCTCTTGTTGGCATACTTTTGTTTAGCTCCTAGAAGTTAAGTTAGCCTAAAAACTATATTCTTAAGTATATAATTTTTGAAGTAATTAATAATTAAGCCATAGTTTGTTTTTACTCCAGAAGATATTTCTTAGCGCTCGTTTTGGAAGAATATTTTTTTTTCTTCCAACAATGATCCCGAAAAGTTTTCGCCCACTTCTCAAAAGGCCCTTCTTGAATTTCCCCGCATTTTTTTTTCCTTAATTAATCTCTTCTTGGCTTCTGCAATTGCCGCCACTGCTTTTTCTCTCTCTCGCAACCTTTGAAAACACAGAACCGACCATTAAAATTGCAAATAGCGTCCTGAAAAGGCAGCGCGCGAGTGTGGCCTCGTGAAAAAGGGACAACACAAAGGATTCTTCCGTACACTGCATGGAAACTTTATCGGACGGAAGGCCAAAAAATGGGAACTTCCTGGAGAAAAGCTCTTTTCAAAAATTGGGTTTGAATTGGGGCCGATCCCCCTTCATATATATATATACTTTTCTTTTTTTTAAATGCTTTACCTGAGCTGGCAGCTGACGGCAAAACCAGCACGCGGTGGACACTCATCTTTTTTGGCCTTTTATTTTGCTTTCGACGAGAGTGGGATCGAAATTAATTAGTGGTTGTCACTGTAAACGTAGCCAGACGGTGCGATTTCATTAAATCGCGAGACAAGAGGATGTGGGCAGCAATTGGCACAAAGGCTGCCCACGATGCTGGGGCTTTAATTTGCCCCTCGTAAATGGTAAATTAAAGCCTCGGCATTTAGAGTTCCAATAATGTTAAAATTACAGTTCAAAAAGTTATTTTGTGTGAACGGGTAACGGAATCCTCTTAATCGATGATCTCGTCATTGACCTTTTCCCCGAATTTCCCTCTGAGGCTGCATGAATTCTTTTAGCTTCAAAGTATTGGATAATCTATCGACATTTAAACCCATAATTACGGATACATTTTGTTTCTACATAAACCACAAAAAGTCAAATCAAATATATCTCATAAGCAAAAAGAAGAACCACTTCCCATCCAAATCAAAACCTAAAGATAAAATAAATGCCCCCTTTTTTTAAACCGTGTTATCGGGAAATATTATTTACCTCTTTGTCAGTTATTATGTGATAGTTCTTGTAATAACTGATCAAAATAAGTGAAACAAAAATTAGAGAAAATTGAATAGAAGAAAGTTTTAGTATTGCACATATATTTCAAAATTTACACAGTAAAGAACTCGAATACATTTTGGGTGTACTTAGTTTTAAAAAAAGCATTTAACACTATGAATATCTATTATTTTATAATCAGTTAAAGAATTTTCAATGCATATTTAAATATATGTCTTAGTACATATACATCTATCTATCTATCTATCTATCTATATATATACAGTGGAATCTCGATCTATCGTTTTTCAAGGGACCGATTGAAATGAACGATAAATGCGGGAAAACGATAGATACGGAAACAAAGCAATATGATCGTTGGGACTGGATAAAATGACGACACATAAGGGAAAACGATGGATCCGAAAACGATCGAACGAGATTCCACTGTGTATATATATATATATATATATATATATATATATATATATATATATATATATATATATATATATATATATATATATATATAAATTAATTTACATAAGTCTACTCTGATAGTTCTTTTCTGCTTGCCATCTTACGATTTCAGTTCAAAGATTTTTAGTTACGTTATTAAGTCCTTGGTCCAAAAATAGCATATTTGTCTCATATGGAAGAAAATCAATCTTGTAAATTGGTTAATAAAGAATATGATAATGCAATTATGTTATGTTTCTTTATCTACTTAAATTATATTTAAGGGAATCTTTAAAGAGATTTAAAATATTTTAATTTCTTTACCTAAATTCACGCAGGGTATAATAAAATATTCCTTTCACAGAATAAGTACTAATAATTGAAAATTTAACTACTGAAGACATTATAAAGGATTGAAATTTGCATTGATAAAGAATATTTTGCTTGTTTCTTTCTTTTTGACGTTACGAAGAGACCATAATTTATTTCATGGAAATTTAATAAATAAATTTAGAATAACTTTATTTCATTGCTTTTATGCGGGGCGTAATAAAATAGTTCCTTTCACAGTAGATTTACTCATAAATGAAAATTTAACAACTGAAAGACATTGCAATGCTTTGAAATTTGCACGGATGATTAAAATTCGCTTGTTTCTTTCTTTTTAAGGCTACAAGCAGACGATATTTTATACAAAAGGAGACCATAATAAAAGACCATATAAAAAAGATAAATTATTTTTGCACAACACGTTAGTCTTTTCATAGGATAACTGTTGAAAATTGAAATAAATTAAATTAGTGGTTTATTGTCTTAATCAAAGTAATGGAAAAACTTTACTAGTTCTTTACATATAAAAAAAAGTGGTAGTCTTATCGAGGAAGGATTGAGGACTTTCTAAGATTTACTGCTGAATAGTTAAGGAGCACACTAGAGATATTTAAACAAATATAGGAGCCTCAACTCAATGAGCTGTAGGAGGCGACCTTAAAAAAAAGAGTCGAGCTGGCCCACCTAGCAGTACTCCGTTAACCTTTATGTAACATCTATGTACATTCATAAAAAAAAAATATACATCGATTTCGGCATTTTCAAATACGGCCGAATTTTATAATGGTAACATGGTCCACCCGGAACCACTGTGTGTGTCTATGTACGTATGCATGTACGTACATACATACATACATACATACATACACACACACACACACATATATATATATATATATATATATATATATATATATATATATATATATATACAGTCGAACCTCCATATATCGAAGTAGCAAATTGCCGGAAAAAAATTCGATATATAGAAATTTCGATATATAGAATTGAGCTTAGTTTTATCATAATTCTCCTAAAAAACTTAAAGCTAATTTTCGTATACGAAACTCCATTTCTAATTTATATGCTAATCCCATTAAATGAAAGTTAATAATTAAAAAATGAATTAATATGAAATATTTATTGAGTACTACATACCTTTAAAAAAAATAATCCAGACAGTGGTTACAATGATCACAGTTACATTCTTATAAAAAATGACTACGAATATCTTGCTGAACAACCAGATTTGCGGAGAGTTCAAAGAAATGTTCCTATTTATTCAGTCCACTAAAAACTTAATCAGGGACATTTTCCGCGAATTCAAGTCCACGACATATTGTTTCAAATGCCAAAAATTGGGAGATTTTATTCTAAAGTGGAATAATATCTTCCAATTTGTCTTGAAAAAATTTCGATATATAGAGATTTTTTCGATATATAGAAACAATTTTTCTATGTAATGAACATGAAGATTTGCTAAGAGTTCGATATATAGAAAATTTCGATATGTGGAAGTTCGATATGGAGGTTCGTCTGTATATATATATATATATACTAGCTGAGAGTCCGCACTTCGCTACGGAGTACATTCAAATTAAATGCAACGGTCAATGTATGCAATTAATGCCAAAAAAATTAAATATATGAATATATATATATTTATAATAAATACGACGATCAATGTATACAATTGATGTAAAAATATATATATATATATATATATATATATATATATATTAGACAAAATAATGTAGAAAAAAATATTCAAATTAAATCTAATAGGACATACTAAAGAATATAGTACAGTTAATATAGTACAGTTTGAGCAACATTTCTTTTACTGTATTTTAATATTTTTTTGGATAATGTCCAATCGTCTGCAACATTAGCAAGAAAATTTTTTTTTTCTCTATTTTGTTGTTATGCACGTGACGATAAATTTATTTAAAGTTCCAGAAAAAGAAATCACGTGATCAGCATTTAATAAATTAAATTCTAAAATTTAATCTTTAAAAATTCACCAAAAATCAGAAAAGGGAGGTAAAGAATCAAAAAAAATTTCATTTTAAAGGAATTTTTATGATCTTTCTCGTGATATAAATTTTATAACCCTCAAATTATTATTTCAAATGCAAACTTAAAAAAGTTACTAAAACAGCTTAAAAATTTAATTTTAAAAATCTAAGAAGAATTTTTCAAAAACCTTCCTTAGTGCAACCCTACACTATAAGAAGAATCGCCATGCAAAATTTCAGACCTTTAGGTCTGGTGGTTTGTTCTGTGCGTTGTCAGTCAGTCAGTCAGTTACGGAACTTTTATATAAGTCAAAGAAAAATTTGCTCAGCATTCATTTCCTTCACGCAATCTATTTCATTTTCTATCTGTCGTTTGATTAATTTCATAGTCTGCCTAGGATAAAAAAGTCTAATCTCAAGAAATTAAATATATTTCTGAATGTCCAATATTTTTTGAGAAAAAGAATGAATGTTATTTATTTATTTATTACTAGCCGGGCTTCGCCGGGCTTGGCTTGGGATTCGCCTAGGGATGCGACATCGATAACAAAACATCGATGTTTTGAAACATCGATATTCAATATTAAAACATCGATGCTAATAAAACATCGCCCAAAAAACCATCGATGTTTTTAAACATCGATGTTTTAGAATATCCATTTTTTTAAACTGGTTTAGTAACCTCTAACATTAATGTTACTTCGGTTAGTCGTGGGGTGTGTGTGATTTAATTTTACTCTGTGATTTGGCTGACACAAATGACAAAAACTTGGTTGCTTTTGCCCTGGGCTACATTGATGACTCAAAATTCTCGTTGTAAATATCGCCATGTTTTGCCTTCAAATGTCCAGATAAATTCGTGGTATTGCCAGAAGTTTTGAGAGACTTAAGGCAAATATTGCGTTTCGTCAATTTGTCAGAGGTTTTGCAAAAATATTTCCAAACGGTACTTTTGGGAGGCATCTTACTAATAATATTAACGTCAACTTATATAAAACCAGAACAAAACAAAAACTTAAATGGATGCTCAATGGGTGTCAAGTACATTCTAAGTGCTCGACTGGTCCATTGGTTGTTGATTGCCATTTGTCTCGTTGCTGAGGAATCGTTCCCCCTTTTGTATTTGTCCTTTTCAGAATTCAGACTTACATTTACTGAGTGGGAAAATTATGCTACATGGTAAATTTTTTTATTATGGTACTTTTTCATTAAAAAAAAACATCGAGACAACGTAAAACATCGAGCACAAAACATCGATGTTAAAAAAACATCGGCTTCAATAAATCGATGTTTAGAAGATCGATGTTTTTATCAAAACATCGATGTTTTCAAAACATCGACATCGATGTCGCATCCCTAGCTTCGCCTAGCTATGTTCAAGCCATCCGTGTAACATATTTATGTACTTCGGGCCCCACAAAAGAAAAAAAGGCCTACAAATGTGTTAAATTCAAGTAAATTTTCATTCCCGTCGCTGCCGATAGATGGCTGCACCACTGCACATACTGTATATATATGATTTGATTTCTCAGAGGGATGACGCTTCATTAGAATCCAAATATCTCTAAAACTATTGAATTAACAGAATAAGTGTACGCAGAAAAAATTATCAGTTTTCAAAGCTCTTTCCAAATATGTAACATTTATCTACTTTCATGAGAAAAAAAAATACACCGATTCCTGTATTTGTTGGCCATTTTTTTTTGAGGATGAGTCAGCCCGGTCGCGTTACGGTCACGTGATCTAGACAAACCCTTCTGTTACTTTAGTAATATAGATATAAACTATAACTTATCGCATCCCGAATGCCTCAAGTATGTTTGTATTTAATCATACAGTCCTTATAACGTTATTTGACGGTACCAAGGAATTTAGACATTCTAAACTGATTGATATATATTTAGTGAAAGGTTAAAGTTCCTTCTTATAAGTGAGAGTTTGAAACAAAGCTTTATAAGGGGAACGAAAATTGAACTGTATGAAGTTATAAAGATTGAATCTCTTTATTTTCAGCTAAGTGGTTTCCATTGCCTCAGTTATTTACAATTTCTTCGCCAGAGGTGATTTTAATACCGAAGAGATATAGAGTCGTGATGCACTTGTAACTCTAAGATATTCTTTTTAGAAATTTCATTGATTACGAATTTATTGAAAATCGTGTTATCATGAAATATTAATTTACCTCTTTGTCAGTTTTTGGTATGATGGCTCTGGAAAAAGTTGGCTTAATGTAAGTGAAATAAAAAATTGGAGAAAATTGAACAGAAAGAAATTTTATTATTGCACTCAGCATATTTTCAAAATTTATAGCGTAACGAGCTGTCATGTATTTTGGCTGTGATTTTTAAAAAAGTTTAAGACTATGAATATATATTCTTTTATGATTAGTTATATGATTTTTAAAGTATAGATAAATATATTTCTCAACACATACACATTTCTATCTGTCTAACTATCTATCCATATACACACAACACACAGATACATGCACACACACATACATAATTTACATACATATACATAATGTCCTATAAGTCTACCCTAATAGAGTGAAGATATTCAGGGCATTAAGTGGCCAGCAAGGTCTCTTGATATAGTCCCTATATTAACAACTGAGTTCCGAAAATGACCCTCTTCAATTATGAGGTTCCCCTACAGATCTCTTAAAGCCCTTTCAGACCACAAAACAATATGTAGGTTCGTAAATTTGATCTGTAGAGGGCTGAAGGGAGGTTGATCAGAATGGAGTAGTTATCGCGCATGAAGGAGTGTTCGCTCCAGTATTATTCATACAGAAAAATGCTTCCTGTTTCAGGGAGCAGCTCTGATAGGGACTTTAGCCAACTTCATGTGTAACAGGAGGAGTTGATGCTAAAGTTCACAACATCATGTTATTAGTCTCAATGCATCCTTTTATTATGTTAGTTTAATGGATTCTATTTTACTGAATGTTTTAAATAAGTTTGTTACTTTCATAAAAAAGAGCAAATTAATGCAGTATTTTTTTCATAGCTTTTTTTTTTTTGCTCTTGCACTTTCAGTATGTTACATCACAAGCGTAATCTGCCTTTTCGAAGTTGCCTTTTCGAAGTTTTAAGAGATATTTGGGTGCATTTCATTATGTTTAACTTTCAGACATCAGTGAATGATGTGATTCTATGTTTCAAGTAATTTCAGATTTATTATACACTACAAAAACATGTCCCCCATGAAAAAGGTATTTTTGCATTTTATAAATCTATATCGCCAGTAGAAAAGCAATCATCCCCGGAGATAATTCATGATTGACTCCTCGAAAATGGTTCTGGTACAATAAAAGTCATCTCATCATCTGCAATGGTCAACTGCCACTAAAAAAGCATTTTTCCCAGCCAAACTTGAAAAAGGTTTTAAAAACATAGGGTGCATATACCCCCAATTGGTCTAGAGCAGGGGTTTCCAACTTACAAGTGTCCAAGGGCCGCAATCGAAAACACCTGTCTAGTGGCGGGCCGCAATTTAACTACGAACATACCCAGGACTTTTTTTCTTGATGGAGGGGAATTTGGAGGATTTGTGTATAGTATGTACTATGAAATTTTTAAAATTTCGAGGATGAACCTCCAACAACGACCTTGATTATAACTTGCCAACTTTCGTTAAATTACACAGACACACACACAAAAAAAGTCAAATAAGAAGTGGGGGGGGGTGGGGTATGAAATAGAACATGAGTGGACACCCTAATTTTCATGGAATTTGAGGGAAAATCAATCTTTTTTGTAAATGAACAGCATTTGAAAACAAAGATTTTTACAAAAACATTTTTCGATAACTAAGAATATCTAAATTGATGTTGCAAATTATTTTTCTAGAAGTCTTCGCGGGCCGCAAAAAAAGGCACAGCGGGCCGCATGCGGCCCGCGGGCCGCCAGTTGGAAACCCCTGGTCTAGAGGATCATGTTGACTCTTGTCTAGCTGGACATACTTGCATAAATACAAACATCCAGGCAATAATTACTATGAAATGTCACTTTAATAAATCGTAACTCATAATTCTATGAAAGTATTTATCTATCCTTTCCTAAAATATAGTCAGAATTGTTGGAACAAAAATTTTGGACTATACCCAACGTCCTCGTGTTTTGACATCACATTTTTTTTCTTACTCTTTATTTTAAAACAGTAAGTCAGAATTTTACTCAAGATATTGAAGAAGTTGACAAATTTTCAAGATTAGGCTTTAAAGTACAAAATTTATTCGTACGATTTTGTTAAAATAGCTAAATATGTGGGAGCCAACTCTGCGGTCTCGAGCTTTTCAGTACATTTGCACGTTGAGAAAATGAAACGTTTGCTGGTGGTGAGTTCTGTATTCCCGCATAAATCTGTGTTTGCCGTGCAAAGGGTGTTAAGTCCATAATGGGCTAAAATGAGTTACCAACCAGGCATGTTTGAAAAATCACTGCAGGGTACAGAAAGCTAAGTCCAATTCCACTCCTAAATATTTTTATTCATCAGGGAAAATTTGGGATATGTGAAACAAAACACAAACATGTTAGTGTTAAAGGGGTTATGTCCCAATCAAGGACTTAACACTCTTTACTCAACAAAAATAAAATTAGAAAAATTTACTTAAAAAATTAAAAATTAAACTTAAAAAAACTGACTTTACAAAACCCGTTTTTTTTTTCATTCCCGTTCCGATCGATAGATGGCTGCACCAGTCTACAAAACAAAATTAACTGAAAATAACTGTAAGTTAATTCAATTCTGCTTAAAGATGGCTAAAAGTATAAAAAAAATGCATTGTCATCGTGTTCTGAGCTATTCTAAAAGTTTCAAATGTCTAGCTAGTCGGGAAGTTAGTTAAAAATCGATTGCAAGATTTGTACTAGACAAATACACAAACAAACAAGAAAGCAAGTTAATAAAAACATGGAAAAAATAATTACAAGATAAAAAGAACTTTTTTATATACCATGTTTTTAAATTTTCTATTGAATCATATAAACTTGACAATTCTATGTATTAATAAATACTTTTTAAAATTTTTTTTGATGAATTATCCCATTAACTTGAAAGAAAATGAAGTTAATTGGAAGTTGTATTTAACTTTTCGTTCCCGTCCCGGCCGATAGATGGCTGCAACAGTCTACAAAACAAAATTAGCTGAAAATAACTGAAAATTAATTAAATTCTGCTTAAAGATGGTTAAAAGTATTAAAATAATGCATTGTCATCGTGTTCTGAGCTATTCTAAACGTTTCAAATGTCTAGCTAGTCGGGAAGTTAATTAAAAATCGATTTCAAGATTTGTACTGGACAAACACACACACACAAACGAACAAGAAAGCAAGTTAATAAAAACATGGTAATGACTGTGCTGTTGTTGTTGCCTATCCTCCAATGTCTGACGAAGTCAGACGAGATCCATAAGTCCGTTGACTCTCAGGAAGTCGAGCACAAGAAGAGGACCACGATTGATATCCTCTCTGGAGAGGCCCATGCAATCCATTATATGTTCTGCAGAAGCCTGGTGGTCGTGGCACAAATTGGTGCAGGTGGCAAAGTCCTTCCTGCCCTCTTTAAATGAGAGGCACTTGATATGACCGCTTGCAAGTCTTGAAAGCCCAGTCCGGGAGCCTCTGTCGCACGGGAGGTCTAGAAAAAAATCCCGGCTTAATATCCATATACCAATAATGGGTGGAGAGCTCTCTCCACTCAACCAAAAATTTTTGATTTTTCTCATGTAAATTGACTGCAGTTCTGCCAGTTGGAGCAGAACGCTGTCTTGCGCTTTGCAGCAGTACTACCGCGGGGATTAGAATGCTGACTTAATTCAAGTCGGTACTGTCGGTCAATACTGTCGGTTGGAGTGATAAGGTGTAAATTCGGGGCCAGAGGTAGCCCAGAGCTAGCGTGTTGGCTTCCGGTACTGAGGGTGTTTGGATTGAACCCCTACAAGCACCATTAAATACCTTCGTGCATAGGCGGGATATGGGCACGTTAGACTGGAAAGTCCTCCTTTGAGGTCAGTGGGTGGGACAGGTGTGATCCCCCAACCCTTCGATGTCACAGGGGTGCTCGGAGAAAATTGAGGTGGCACCTGGCAAGTCGGACTCTGACCCTTGTGGTGCCATTATAATTCGGAGCCGCACCCCTCTGCCCGCAAGTTTATAGGGACATGATCTGCGTAAGCAACGTCAACAGGTTTTAATTCAGTTCTGAAAGGGAAAGCTTTTGTATCAAAGAAATCTGGAAACGAATGGCAATTATAATTGGATATGATTCAGAAAAGGAGATTGGGGATACTTGTAAATTCCGTACCTAAAAACTTAAAATGATCAACAAGTTATCAATCACTCTGTTTCAGTTGCCTACTCCGACCCATATTCATCCTTACCTCCAGTAAAAACTTTGTAAAAGAAAATTTCAGAAACAGACAGGCAGATTTAATCCCGTTTATTGTGTGTCTCATTCAAAATGGCCAAATATGAGCCGCTATAAAACATGGGACATTTGATATTTATGGGGGACGCTGTGGCTCAGTTTGCAAAGGCAGCGAGCCAGTGATCTGAACGCCACTAATTCGATGCCCGTCTCTGACAAATCCACCACCGTGTACATTAACGGAGGCTTATGCACGAAAAAACTGACGTGGCTGCAATGTCCTCCAAGTTCTCAAATTTACCTCTGGAGGTGCGGGGTTGAGTTTACCGGTCTCGTCACTTGACTCGGTTCAAAATTACGAGACCGGTTCGTAGCGAAGTCAGACTCCGACCCTTGTGGGGCTAATTAAAACCGGAGCTGCCTCCCTTAAGCCCAATAGCCTATATAGGACTTGATCTGATGTTGCTGTCGATCAAGAGGAAAAAAACAACAACAACGACATTTGATAGTCAACCGCAAAAGTCCTAATAAAAAATCGATATTGTTTTCTGATTGCTTACTTTCTTCAAAATATGCATATATTCAAAATATGCATATATATATATATATATGTATATATATATATATATATATATATATATATATATATATATATATATATATATATATATATATATATATCACAATAAAGGTCTGTTATATTCAAAACTAATCTTTCACAAAAAGCTTCTCTGTTCCTGTTAATCACACCAGACGCTACCTATGACCTCATCTCTTAAATCTGACTCAGGACGATTTCATTAACCTAGGGAACGTTTGGTAATAGTGGTATTTAACCTCGGGGATCATGAACATAAGAATTTGTACGGGAGAAGTCAGGCAATCATGTTTAATGTTGTTGTTTGTTTGTTTTTTAAAGCGGAGGCACTTGTCGTCAAACATTCGCCTATACTACCAAAATTACTGTCCATTTTGTTATGGGGACACCATATAGGCGGACAGCATTACCCCCATGAAGGGACACAAACGGAGGCATTTTTCGTGGCGCGACGCCGGGATTCGATCCGAGCACCCTCAGCACCGAAAACCAGCGCGCTGTACCACAGGGCCGCAACAAGCCCATGTTGAAAATATTCTGAAGTTTTCTATTCTTTACTCGACTATAGCGTCTGCAAATATAACAATCACAGAAAATGAAAATGACATTTTATCAGCTCTTATCAATGTCATTGATTTAAATAAAATTTTTAGAGTTACCATCTTTAGCTTTCTTTCTTGTCTTTTTGAGAGCACAGAATGTATGTTCTTCTGCATCCTAATCCCTGATGTTTAATACTAATAAAAAAAAGAGAAGAAATGTATTAGGATTTTCATTAACCGAGAAGATGTAGAACAGGACATGGCTCCAGAAAATATTGTAATTTATAAAAGCGAGACATAGGGGCATCTGCCTTGTTCTTTTCGAGATAAAACAGAAATATGCAGAACACTTAATCGTAATATAGAACCAAGATTTTTTAAAAGATCAATAGGAAAAACGATTTACGTCTATAAATGCAACAATCGCAAAAAATCATAAACGACGTGCTATCAGCTCTTATTAATGTTAACTGAAATTAACATAAGACTGAAATATTAACTGAAATTTTTAGAGCTACCATGTTTAGCCTTTTATCTGAGCGCTCGGAATAGACAAAACTTTGTATTCTCCTAACCCCTAACGTTTAATCCTATTAGAAACCTATACTAGAATTTTCCTTACGAGAGAAGATGTAGATTAGGACATATCTGTAGCAAATATTGTTAACTTGCAAACGCGTGAGATATAAGGGCATTTGCCTTGTTCTTTTGCAAAGGAAATGTGCAGAACAGTTAAGCATAATATAGAACCTAAACGTTTTTAAATACCGTAAGATGGGGGTTATTTTGTGACGGATAAGTTTTTTCCCGTGTCAGCAGATCAGTTTTAAAAGCAGACCAAAGCGGACAATTGCAAAACATTGGTACAAGCACCTACCTTTCCTTAAGTAATATATTGCGATAACCCGGATCTTTAATTATCATTGAGAAATTAAAGTTAAAATGTGTCACAAAGTTGCCCCGCAGAGTGACATCTGTGTTTTCGAAGTGAAATCCATGAGGAAAAAAATTTTTGACTCAAAGTTAGACATTAAAACGCTTATCTAAAGCTTGATACACAATTATATGTACCTATTAGAAATATTGGATAGCTTTGTCTATATCTTTGACATCAAAGAGACCTCGGGTGCCCAGGGCAGCCATCAGTTCTTTGAAAAGATGAGGAAATTAGTCTTTCGGCACATTCTGCTCTTTCGGGTAGTTTTTTCCAGATAGTCAATACTTCTTTCTCTCCAGTGGTATTTTAGAGGACGGTAAAATGCAACATCGAGCGGCCGAAGAAGGTGGGTCGACTTTGCGGGTTATTTTGTGACAGTGTCAATATGTCACAAAGTAACCCCATCACCTTTCTATATTTAGGTTATGTTCTCATATCACTCAGAAAAAACACTACACAAAAGTTATATTGCTCCACAATCTAACCAACATATTGACGATAAAAAATAATTACCTGTGGTAGCTGATTGTATTATAAGGTGTTAGCCTTTAGCACAGAAAGTTTCCAAAGTTTGAGTCAATAGCTTGACAACAGGTTTGAACAATACACTGGCCAGCGAAGACAAATGGCGCGCAGAAGCTTCGGACACTGGCCACTAGGAGTCTCTGTATGTCGAACAAGTTGTTGGCGCTGTTCTTTGCCTGCCCGGTATCACGGGCGCGGCGCAAGATCCGAAATACGAAAAAATTACGATGTGTCACAAAGTTACCCCTGCAGTCACAAAGTCTTACGGTACATTATTGGCCGGTACCAAGTAAACTCGTGTTTTTACACGGAAATGTTGAGGACAATGTAGGAGTTAAATCTATGGATCAATCTGTGAAATTCCTAAAGTGAATAATTATTATAGTACCTACGACCTTTACTATGACCTCAATGAGTTTCAGACAAATCCTCACATTTTATCAATTAAACTGCGAATCTCAGACCCCATATAAAGAAAACAAATATCAGGAAATAAAAATGCTTTACTTGATTCGAAAATTTCAGTCTTTGCCCCGGTGACTTCCATATATCTATATACAGTGGCTCCCAAAAGTGTTCGTACACTTACGATTGTCAATGAAATAGGGGTCTATCCATTAATTAAAATGAATATTTCAGAATGGGTATTTAATAATAAGATCTATAATCTATTCTTAACAAAACTACATGAAATATTTTAAAAACATAGTAAAACTTTATTTTTAAGAAAACAATAATCAAAAAGTAACAAAAACTTTATCTCACAAAAGTCATCGTACACTGAAATATTTTCGAATAAATTCATATTTAAAATTATCGTCTGGTGCTTTATTTTTATTTTTGAACTGTGGTGACATTTAAAATATCACTTGGCTTTAATTTTTGCTTGTCTACTCCGTAATATTCTAATTATTATTTAAAAATGGCTCGCAGTCGTAAAGAAACAACAAACAGCATTCGAAAATTGATTATTTTTCATCATAGTAGTGGTAAATTGGTTCGGAATATCGCTAAATTACTTAATTTACCACATTCTACTGTGCAGTATGTGATAAAACACTTTAAAGAAGAAAATCGGATCGAAAACAAGGTAAGAAATGGTCGTCCGGCAAAGTTAACAAAACGTGATGAGAGATTTATAATTAGAAAATTTGTTAAAAATCCACGTTTGAGTGCTGTCAAAGTTTCTGCAGAATTTAATGAAACATTTTCTACTTCAATTTCACCTGAAACTGTTCGACGAGTTCTCAGAGCAGCTGGATTACATGGTCGTTGTGTCCGTAGAAAATTTTTTGTGAGTGAGAAAAACTGAAAGCTTAGGCTTTCCTTCGCACTATCAATGATAAATAAGCCCCAAACGAATTGGAATAATATATCATTTACCGATGAAAGCAAGTTTAACATTTTTGGTTCCGATGGGCTTATAATTGTATGGAGAAGAAAAAATGAGGAACTTATTCCCAAGAACTTAGTAGGGAACAGTTAATCATGGCAGTGGTGGTGTCCTTGTGTGTGTGGGGGGGGGGTGGATTTCAGCATCAGGACTAGGTAATTTGGTATTTATTGATGGCATAATCAATCATACTGTTTATATAAATATTTTAAGAGACAATTTAAAATTATCAGCCCAAAATTCGGCTGTTGGAAACAACTTTTTAAAAAAAAATCAAGATAACGATTCTAAGCACACGGCTCTCAACGTTCGATATATTGCATATATTGATCGTTGTATTTAATTTGAATGCCCTCCATAGCGAAGCACGGGCATTCAGCTAGCATTTAAATAAAATTGCCGGTTTTCAATGTGCTTAAAGATCAATGGTGGGAAACGATATCTCCCTACATGCAAAAAACTAAACAGTACGCAATGTCACACACACAAAAAAATAAATAAATAAAATTCCCAAAATCATCTAGTCTTCGATTCATTCTATTGAAATGTTAACCCAAACAGTGGTAAAACATACGAAATTTTTCAATCAGTCCTTTAATACGATAACGCTTAATCGAAGCAGGTTGAGAACCTCAGCATAAAAGGTGATTTCCGAGACGTGCTCTTTTAAACAAAAGAATCCCGAGTACAGGCAGCGAGAAGTTCTACAGGTGTGTCTGCTTTGTTGTATGGAGGCAAAAAATTGCTAAGTGAAGTCATTAAGATTACCTGTGCGCTTACAGTGAGTTATCAAGGCCATCTCGGTGTTCTGAGAAAAATAGCCTTGGAAATAGCCGGCAATTAGAAAGAGGGTGGGACAAACGCATAAATGAGACATAATGGGAGAGAGAGACAAATGTGTCGAATTTCGGAGGCAATTTAATGGAAATATTTCTTATTGTTTACTTTCTCATATTGTGTTTTTTTGGTATTATGTTACAGAAATGCGAGCAACAATTATGTTTTGAATGTATATGTTAAAGATTAAAAATTAAATTGCTCTTTCAATGCTACACGTCATTAGCTTTTGACGAAACTGATTTCAAGAACCCTGGTTCTCTACACTTTCACTCGCACAGATGTTCACTAGATTTCTTTTGTCTGTCGAAACCACTTTCATAACATATACTGACTGATTCGTACACTCAAATACCGTTTCCATACACTCTTATGTTGTTTTTACAAAGAGTGTAAGAGAGGATCAGAAATTTCATAATTTCCATAAAGTTTTATTACTGTGTTATGGTGTGTCCGAACAACACTTTTAAGCTGAGACATTACTGAATATATTTTATCTTTACTCATTTTGGTATGTGGAAACAGTTCAGCTCATAATGTTCCAAACCGGGCAGAACACTTTAAACAAAATAAAGTAACCGATTCGTACACTTAAATACCGTTTCCATACACTGTTATGTTGTTTTTACAAAGACTCAAGAGAGGATAAGAAATTTCATAATTTCCATAAAGTTTTTATTACTGTGTTATGGTGTATCTGAACAGCACCTTTAAGCTGAGACATAAATGAATGTATTTTATCTTTTCAAGTGAAAATAGTTCAGATCAAAATGTTCCAAACCATTCATTTCCTTCCAACACACCTTTTAGTATCATGTTGAAGCTTATGAAGACAAGACATTAATAATAACCATCTCTGTATAGTTGCTTTCCTTTTAAACTAGTGTTCAAAATTAAAGGATATCTAAGAAAGACCAACTTTAACCTGTGGTTATGAAAACAGAATATTTAGTATTTTGTATGTAAATGTAAATAAAGCCATATTACACTGTTTAGAAGTTGAATGATGACAAAATAAAATTTAGAAAGAAAATATGTACGAAATCACAAAATCCGCAGAACGCGCCATCTCATTATCCAGGTTATAGTTCGTCAGCAAGAGTGTGTGATCACCTCTAACCAAAATGCATGCATGGCAACGTCTTTCCATAGAGTGAACTAAATTGTCAATTAAGTCATGTGGGATTAAACGTTATTCGTCTTGGAGGGCACATCTGTGCTGCTGGAGACTCCGAAGCTGGCGCGCCCAGGTCTCCTAACGAGAAAAGGATAATACACCCAAGAGCCATCTAAAAACAAAACTCAGATTGTAATAAAAACAAACCCAGGTTTTAAAAAAAGTATTTTTATTAAAACCCAAAAATATCTCTTATAATTTCCCAAAAATATAAGAGATATTTTTGGGAAAACCCCTCGCATAAACCAATATCGTCATCGAAAAACCCAGGACCGGGAGCTTTGGACGCGTTGTTAATCGCCGATCTACACTATCCCACACATGTTCTATAGAATTGAGATCAGGCAAGTGTGCTGGCCAATCCATTCAAACGATACCTTCACTCTCAAGGCTTTCGCCTGCTTCATTTTATACGTTAAGCCGTCTGCCATACGAGAGCGATGGGGTCTGGCACTGTCACCCATTAGCACAAAATTTGGACTAACAGCACCTCTAAACAAACTTACTTGGGGATGCAGGATCTCATGCACGTACCTCTGGCTGATTACAGAACATCTGTCGTAGACATCTTAAGGGGATTCACGACCCTTACGTCGAGGATATAAGGCATATTTTCATACGTTTTGACTCTTTGTAACTATTTCAATTTACTCACAATTTTTCCAAATTTTATGTATATGATAAATTGATATATTTATTTTAATAAACAAATTTTCAACTCTCAAAATAATTTTAAATAATTTTTTTAAATGCTTTAGATATACCTTGTTTTTTAAGTATTTTTATTGTATACTGGCTTGCGCGCAGAACTATGAAATTAATTTTACACTTAAATGTATAATTCCTGTTTTATATTTAAGATAAATAATTCAAAATACATTTGAACATAAAACAATCAACATTAAAATATTTTTTCAATTTTTTAAAACTGCTCAAAATATACTTAAAATTTCCTTAAATTTTTGCATTAATTTACACCTGGAAAAATAACGAAATGTGCAGTGGTTGCAATAATTCTAGTTCAGACGCAATAAAATAACATGATTATGCAGTGATAAAAATATCATGGAATTATGTTTCATAGTTTTTGAGATATCAGTTGCGGAATGATGAAAATTACATTTTGAGAAAAATGAGTTTAAAATTTTTCTTACCATAAACTTGATCAGTAATTAAATATGTAGAATATCAATATCTGCGGAACTAAGCGGAATATTTTCATGCGGTTTGCTTTATTTTGTTCAAAAATGATCAGACTTTAACATATACACTCATGGACAAAAAAATTAGCGCACCAAGAAGGAGTCGTCAAAATGAAACGAAATTTTACATATGTAATGACTACTTTGATATAAGTAAATGATAAGAAAATCAAAGAAAAAGAATAATTTATTTCAGAGAAAAAGGCAAAAGAACGGAGGAGTTAATACTCCGTTGGACCCCCTCTAGCGCGAATGCACGATGCGATACGATCGGGCATTGAGTGATACAAGTTCTGTATGATGTCTTGAGACATTTCGTTCCATATTTGCTGTAACCTTGCCTCTAGTTCGTTCAAACTCGTGGGATGCCCAACTCGTCGTCCCAAATGATCCCAGATATGCTCGATTGGAGACAAATCTGGGGATCGGGCAGGCCAAGGAAGGGTAGTAACAGTTCGGAGACAGTCTTGTGACACCCTTGCCGTATGAGGCCGAGCATTGTCTTGTTGAAATATGGCTCCTGGGAGCCGTTGCATGAGTGGCAACACATGTGGTTGCAGGATTTCATGAACATACCGCTGGGCTGTCATGGTGCCACGGAACAATACTAGGGGTGACCGTGTATTGTAGGCAATAGCACCCCATACCATCACACCAGCTGTGGGAGCGATGTGTCACTGTACAGCAAAGGCAGGATTGAAGCGTTCACCACGGGCTCTCCACACACGAACACGATTGTCATCACTGCTGAATCTGGATTCGTCGCTAAAGACGACCTGGTTCCATTCCGCTGCAGTCCAGTTTCCTCGTACGCGGCAAAACTCCAAACGGAGGCGTTGATGGGTGGGCGTCAAGGGCAGCACACGTAATGGGCGCCGCGATACCAACTGTCCTTCAGCCAGGCGCCTTCGTATGGTTCGAGAAGACACAGAGGCCCCTAGTGAAGGTGCTACCTGTGCCTGGATGGCGGCCTATGAAGCAGTTGGCTGTACGCGTGCATTTCTTACGATGTGGCGGTTTTCTCGACGACTGGTCTGTCGAGGGCGTCCTGAGCTTGGTCTTCGTGTACATGACATCTCTCGGGTCCACTGGTCCCAACACCTCCTCACAACACCATCAGAGTGGCCTAATTGACGAGCTACTCGCCTAGCTGACCACCCAGCTTCCATCATCCCGACGATCCCCCCCCCCTCTCAAACTGCGACAACTGCTTATATTGTCTTCGAACACGGCGTAATGGCATGTCTATCTCAGCTCTTCCTTTGTAAATGATTCAGCACACTCAAACAAGCTTTGGTTACCTGTTTTATAATCCACAGAGTACGATGTTCAACGCCCTCTCCCGGCTATACGTAATGCGCAATCACGCTGCATTTCTAATCATTTGCTTATCTCCCCGACATGTACCTTCATTGCAAGTTTCGTTACGATCCCGCAATTATTTCTTGGTGTGCTAATTTTTTTGTCCATGAGTGTATTTTTTTCAAAAAATCGACTGTTTTAAAGATTTAAAGGTAGTGAGTCCCCTTAAGTTATCCTTCAGTTTTGAGTACTAGGGTAATTTCTGCGTTATGGTTACTTTCTTCCCTTGTATTTTGATAGTGGAATATTTATATTGCCACGAATTTTACACAGTGCAAGGGAAGAGAAAGACCGCAGTTCTGGACGAAATGACAGACAAGGAGCATAATTTTTACATACACCAAAGGTGACTTAGATATATTACATTTCAGTCAATCTCTCTCGGAACTCGTGAATCTACTTTACCAAAAATGTAAAACGAAAGCTTTTTTCGTTTGTTATCATAGAATTTATATAATACTTTCATTATCTGTATTGAATTAAACAAATGAATGTGTTATTTATCCCATCAAGACCTCTTGATGCATCCTAATAAATATAGGTTGCAAGAAAACGGAAGTTTTACAGTAAAATTTATTTTAAAAACTCTTTTTTTTTTGGGAGGAATAAAAAAAGAAATTAATATCATCGAAACTAACACACACAATGTAAAACTGACATCATTAGAAACAAATAAAAATTTGTAAAAGTACTGATTTATTTTTTAGGGAGAATTTTTAAGTGTAAAATCAAGTTCAAAACAGAAATATTTAAAACTATATGGATCGTGCGTGTACGTATGGCATTAATGGAAACTAAACTTATTTAAACTGACTATTTGAAAACTGGCAGTTTAAGTATTATTCAATAGCATTAAATGATATGCACAGTCATTACATCACAAGTACTTAGTCATCAAGACAGGGAAGAGAAACTTAGTCCTTTCAATGACTTTCGAATTTTCTCAAAACGTATGCTAATGCCATTCACTCCGCAAAGAGCCCACTGAGAACTCAGGGAGATTAAAGTGGATCTGAAGTAACGTCTTACTCATATTCCCAACGTTTTCCTTATCTTTTTTCCTTTCAAATGTCTTTTCAAGTGCGATTATTAGTTTTCGATAGGAATCGCACAAGATCTACGTTTCGTTAAATAGCATTAAAGGTATGTTATTTCTTCTTTTTTTCTAATCCTGTATACCTCATACAGGAATATTTCCACGAGTGTTAAAAACTTTTTACATGCAAGATGGCCGATGAGTAATACGGCAAAATAAATATTTCCTAAATTTTCTTTTAGGAGTTGAAAATTATTTTGGAATTTGAGATCAATAAGAGTCAAATAAATGTCGAGCAGAAATGCTTCACTTTATAATCGAGGTTTCCAACCTGAGAGGCGCGGACTATTGCCAGGGGAGGCGCCAAAACTTTTTAATAAAAAAATCAATGTTCATACCATAATATCTGTGAATAAACCATGATATCTATCAATAGACGAATCTGAGTTGACAATCATCGAAAAAGAAAAATTGATAGAATTGTTATGCGATAGCTCACTAGAACAAAAGTTTCAAAATGAAATCATAATTCAATTTTGGATGAATCTTAGTGCAGAGTATGAATCTTTGTATTTTAAAGCAAGTGCTTCTACCGTTTGTAACGTCTAATTTATGCGAAACGGGCTTTTCGGCACTGGCTGCAATGAAAACCAAATATCGAACCAGGTTAAAAGTTACGAGCGGCACTCTCCCCATTGCCCCCAAGATTTGATAAACTTTGTGCCAATTAACAACCCTCGCATTAAATTTTGATACGTTAGATGTAGTTTAACTAGTAATTTAATATAAAAATAAATATGCATGTTCGTATTGTTATAGCAAAATCTTATTATTCTGTTAATTGTAGTTTTCATTTTTTTTTGTAATAAAGTTATTATTTAAAGTGTCTGTATTACTTTATCTATTAAAAGATAGGAAGGCGCCGAAAAAAATTTTTTTTAGGGAGGCGTAGTACCATAAAGGTTGGAAACCACTGCTTTATACGTTAAATTATATACAGTGGTACCTCGACTTACGAGTTTTTTGAGATACGAGTAGTCTCTCGACCTTTTTTTGGGGGTGGGGGGGGGGCTTGAGTTGCGAGCTAAAATTCGGGTTATGAGCAAACTTTAGATAACCTACCGATAGTTTGTGGAACGAATGCCATAAAACGAATCAAAGTGAGAAAAGAGTGGCGAAAGGGACAAAAATCAGCGAATAAAATTCCATTTTTCAGTTCATCCTTTTTCCTCCACATCAGTCAGCATCTTCAAGTTGCCTGATCTCCACAGTAAATGTTGTACATTAAGCGTAATAAAACCAGTTTATTACATTGCCGTGTATTGTATTGTGTTTTAATAAAATGTTATTTATAAATAAATTTTTTAAAATTTAAAAACATGTAACAAAGAACTGCTTTTTTTTTTTTGTTTGTTGGTGTTTTTTTTTTTTTTTTTTTTTTGGGGGGGGGGGGTAGCCGGAACGGATTTAATGGCGTTTCAATTCATTTCAATGGGGAAAATTGATTTGACATACGAGTAATTCGAGTTACGACAGAGGTTTCCAACCTTTATGCTACTACACCTCCCGAAAAAATAATTTTTTTCCCCGCCTCCCTCCTAAAAAAAAATAAAAATACGCGGTTATCTTTTAATAGATATAATAATATAGACTGTTTAAATAATAATTTTATTACAAAATAATTACAAGATAAAAAGAACTTTTTATATACCATCTTTTTAAATTTTCTGTTGAATCTTATAATCTTGACAATTCGATGTATTAATAATTACTTTTTAAAAATTTTTTTGATGAATTATCCCATTAACTTGAAAGAAAATGAAGTTAATTGGAAGTTAACTTGCGTTTAACTTTTCGTTCCCGTCCCGGCCAATAGATGGCTGCACCAGTCTACAAAACAAAATTAACCGAAAATAAATTAAAACGAATTCAAATTCTGCTTAAAGATGGCTAAAAGTATTAAAATAATGCATTGTCACCGTGTTCTGAGCTATTCTAAAAGTTTCAAATGTCTAGCTAGTCGGGTAGTTAAAAATCGATTGCAAGATTTGTACGGGATAAACACACATTTTTATATTAAATTACTAATTAAACTACATCTAACACATCAAAATTTAATGCGAGGGTTGCTGTTGTTTATTGGAACACAGTTCATCAAATCTTGGGGGCAATGGGGAGTGTGCCGCTCGTAACACTTTTGCCGACTATTAACCTGGTTCGATATTTGGTTTTCATTGCAGCCAGTTGCCGGAAAGCTCGTTTCACATAAATAAGACTCTACAAACGGTAGAAGCACTTGCATTGCTTTGCAATATAAAGATTCATACTCTCCACTAAGATTCATCCAAAATTCAATTACGATTTCATTTTGAAACTTGTTTTCGTGAGTTATCACATGACAATTCTATGAGTTTTTCTTTTTCGATGCTTGTCAACTCAAATTCGTCTATTTGTAGATATTATGGTATGAACATCGATTTTTCATTAAAAAGTTTTGGCGCCTCCCGTAGGAGTCGCGCCTCCCAGGTTGGAAACCTGGGTGTTACGAGCTCCGCCACGGAACGAATTAAGCTCGTAAGTCAAGGCACCACTGTATATGCTTAGTACACTTTAGCATAAAAAAACACTTAAGTATCAGAGAAGACTTTAAGATTTTTAATAATTAACAAAATAGCAATTATCTAAGGCAGTGGTTCCCAACTGCTGATACGTAGAAAAGGACTCAAGATGAAAGATAAGCACTATTGAGCCTGACATAGAAGCTCTAATAAGAAATAAGCATAAGCAACAGCAAGTTTCTCATTAAGTTCCCTGATAAAGACATTTTAGAGTTGGGAAATTGTATTTGCTATTTCGCACCCGGGTAAGAAAAGTGACACAAGTAAAAAAAAAATGGCAATTTTGAGGTTATGTCATTGAAAAATATGTATGAAGCGTGCACGAAAAATGATATTTCTATCTCGCAATTTGTCCACCTGAGGCAATTGTATCAGTTTTATTGTAATGCTAGTTCAAGCTGTATAGTATTCTTTAAGTTGATTTTTCTCAAATGCTGTCTTTTTGAGTTGCGGCACTTTTCTTGCCGGGGTACGATTCGTTAACAACAATTACGTATAAACGGCTTTTTCTAGTTGTATGGATTTATTTTGTGTATTTTGTTTTATTTATACTTAAATATATTTTGTAAAGTTATTCATATGTATATAGAATTTGACAACCCCATTAAAAAAAAAAATGTTATAACATAACCAGTAATATGCCACGACCCTATAAAGTTCCCAGGTGGTACTCAAGTATAAAAAGTTAGGAATCACTGCGCTAAGGATATTTGGCGGCGGATCAATTGACCTCGCAGATCTTCAATACCCCAGTTAAACTACGGGAAATTTTCCTCACGGTATCTTTCTAAATAAGTATCAGCAAAATTTTGCACACTTTTCAATTATTATTTTTTTCTTCCTGAAATTAGATCTTAAAATTCAAAGCAAGCATTTTTCAAAATTCATTATTTGAAAACAAATTTTTCAACAAGTTATTTTAATCTGCTCGTGAAAAATATCAAATGTTCAATGTCCTGTAAAAAACAATTACTGAGAATTTCAAAATTTTAAGCGCTCTCAATTCTACTTCAAGATGCAAGAAACAGAATTCAATATCTGAAGAATTCAATATTGAAGTGCGATTAGAAAAGTAGAGAGGGAGAAATTCCCCTTAGTGTAACATTATGACCGAAGGTGTGCGAGTTGTCAACGTACATCATCAATCCCAGCATAAAGAAAGCTGTGAGGAATTCTGTGCTCAAAGGACAAAATGTTATAAGAAATTTTTCTTTAAAAAAATTGAGTTTTTCCCATTCTAGATTATCGTTCGCCGATATTTTCTATTAACTGCAACTACTTTAAGTAATAGCCAACTATTTTTCTGAAACATTGGTACCACGTTTGCTCATGTAAAACAAATTACTGATTTTTCATGACATCTTGAATCTTATAAGAAATTTACGTGACAGCAATTGTAACATTTTACCATCTGAGCACAGAATTAATCTCTCGAATTTTTCTCTAACCAAATGCACATTTTTGAAATTGTTTTTTTTTTTAATACTCAGGTAGACGTTTAAATGTTGGAGACTCATGATTCATAAAATACAAGTACTTCCAATCAATCGTCCAAGTCACGTCTAACAATGTCAAGACCGCCTTATATGCAAGATGGTAGGTACGGTAGAGAAGAGGGGTGTCAAAAATAAAGTTATGTCGCTTGGGCACAGGTAGTGCCTTTTTTAAAAAAAAAATCCTTTTAATGTGCGATAAGGAAGTTACCAGAAAAAAAATATATATACATCTACACTTAAGGGATTTTACAGAACGTATCAACTGTCTCGGTTCGTGATACATAGCAGAGTAGTGAAGATCATGGATACTCAAACTGCGGCCCACCAAGCTTTTATGTGCTGCCCGAGACACTCACTCATTATCAGGTAGGTGCTTTTGTAAACATAATTTTGGAAATCAGTGCCCGAGAAATACAAAACTGTTGTGGTGCTCACGTTGTTTACATCAACGTATCTTCGTGCGTATCATACAATTACAAAATGAAATATGCGTATAAACCTGATTTGTCTAATAGTCAAAAGTTTTGTCTCAACATAAAAAACACTAATTTTTAAATAAACGTTTGAATACATTTAGGTTTTGAGTTTTGTTACATTATTAGGTATAGTGTACTACTATGTTGCGGCCCGCGTAACGTATCAAACATATGCATGAGGCCCGAAAAGTGAAAAAGCCGTTGAGTATGGCTGGTGTAGATCATCCTTAAACCTATAAGTGCGATCGACGAGTTCAGCCCGTCATGTGCAAGATCAATGTGCGTGATTGACGATATGAACTCATCACGTACTTTCAAAGCCCATGTGTTTGAAGGAAAAATTTCGTCATATCCAGTCTTCAAAAACATTTGAGTTTTTAATGTTCTACTAGTTGATACCCGTCAAAACATGACGGCTAGATAGTAAATAAATGTACTAATACACAAATTATACTTAACACATCATTGCCAAATGTTGAAAATAAACAGCGCGAAATAAACACTATCCATGAGGTTTAATCTTATATTTCACAAACGTAATTATCATAAAAATAAAACTGGCGAGCGAGATCTAGAGACACTCCTTGGAATAAACGTGTTTATCATTAAAACATGTCACTGAGCATGTGCAAAAACTGTGCGTTTCTAAAGACAGATTTAAGCATACCACTGAACATGCGCAGAAATCAAATTTTAATTGTAATTTATCGCTAATTAATAGAAATTGCGGTTACAAAAACCAAATTTGACAAATCTACAGATTACAATCTTTCGTTTAAGACCAAAATGAAGTCAATCGATGCAGTAGTTTTCTCTCACGGACTGCCCCAAAAGTCGGCTTAGCAACTTAAATATATAGATACGCGTCAGGAAAAACGACTAGATCCAAGTGTTAGTGAATATAGAATATATGCTTCCTTTTCTTAAAAAGACCATTAATATTTCGGAATGATCAAAAGCACATTCCCGCTGTTCAGTAAATACCAAAAATCTCGGGACAGACAGAACCAAAATATTTTCTTCAAATTGGTTTAATTTCTTCACGGTGAATATTTTCACACGAGGTCAGTACTTTCCCTTAAGGACGTTGATCCATTCACACCGTAAATTAGTTGGTCACTCCATTATGGGAGTACATTATAGGTGTACCAGTACTTCTATTTATGAGGGGCAACATAGGAACGTCCATGCGTTATCCTAGATACAATCCTGAGCCAACTTTTGGAAGTTCGAAATGCTAACCACTATATGACTAACTTTAACCTCACAACTTCCTTAGCATGCAAAAATTTGATAAAGATGAAATTGGATTGCGATGAAGACGCATTATAAATGCTCCATAACGAATGCGAAAAAGGCTTTCATCCTATTATAAGGTAACAATCTTATTGAGAAACGTGTCGTCGAAAGTTTTACAAAAATCTCTACTATGCATTAGAAAAAAGATATCTCACACTGTAAATTCCATATATACACTCCTCTCTACAACTGGCTTCGGAAAAAAAGAAGAAAAAAAAAGTTAATAATATGGCCCTTCACGAAAGACGAAATTTCTGTCTATTTTCTGGTTTCAAATGATAGCGAGTCCGATCATTCGCATATAAAACCGGACGATGTCCGAAGGGCAAGGACGCTAATTTTAAAAATCAGAACTGACAGTTATGAATATCATGGTCGCCAAGGGTACTTACGACCATTAGCACACGGCTCTCGGCTGTGGGTCCCGGTCAGTTAACGATCTCATGTAGCAAAAGATGACCGTTGAGTGCCCAACCAGCTAATATGAAAAGTGCTTTCAAACTTTGACGTTCATTAATGTAACATAAGTGAGATGGACGTAGTAACAAGGGCCAGACGAACTTTCAGGAATACAATTTACGAAGCATAACATCAGTGTTTTATTCAATATAAGCCCCATTTTCGTAACATCATCGATTAACGATGATGTTTCTAGACAGAATGGCTTCAAGGGATATTGTGACAGAAGGAAATACATTTTTCTTGCTAGCTCATTTACAGTGTTGAGTCTAATGATTCACCATCAGCATACTTGTGTGTGTGTGTGTATATATTAAAGAATTAATTATTAGAAGATTAAATGGGATATTTAAGATTTGGTGGAGCTAAATAAGTAAGTCTATCTACAGTTTCTTCGAGAATAGCATGGAAAAAAAAGAAAAAAAAAAGATTGATTTATACTATTCATATATATTATATAATTAGTGATGTCAAATTAATAAGTTATAATCACCTTGTTTAAGATAAAAGAATCGGAAAAAATAAACTTTGTCTAAAATGTTTGTAACACCAAAGCAAATGTGTATCAACTAACTCTAAAACGCTGAACTATTAACGTTTGACTTAATGTCAAACTCTTATGCTTAATTTAATGAACTCATGTCAAATTTGATGCAAAAAAATGAGGGATTGACTTTACAATTTTAGACGGAAAATAAATTATAAACTTTCTTGAACAAAAACGAAAAACAAACAAATGAATGTTTTTAAATTAGGCCCTCTTACGGTGCGCAAAACTATGGATAAAACGTTTTACCAACTAGTTACCATTCAGTCAGCTGAATTTTGTAGAGTCCACTCATACAACACGCACACAGCGCTTTTGTATCGTCAGATATGGCAGACATGATGGGCACCAGGAAAACAAGCGGTTTAGTGTTCATGAAGGGGCCTTTGGCATACGAAAATTTCGCCGTGCGAAAAGAGCGTCATCAATACGTAAATGTGTATAATCTACCAATGAGCGTTATTGTCGATTACGAATATACGTTGCCATGACGTCATTTTCGCAAGGCGAAATTTTCACATGAGCCGAGACTAAGGCCTTTAGAAACAGCCGCGATCTTAAATTTTCAGTATAAATTAAGAAATTTTGCAAATGCAATTTTTCATGAAACTAGACCTATTTTAGAGCAATCAAAAATAGAGATTGTTCACGATAATAGTACTTTATTGAAAATTTAATTTTCCAAACAGAAATACGACGGGAGAAAATAGAAACATTAGCGAAATGTCCAATGGAGTTTAGTTGACCGAGAATGCTCACTTAATTGATTCTGAGGTATCCAGAATACAAAAAGGGGGACACCGAAAAACTCTCACCATGTCAAACACAACAACATATCCGTCGTTATGTGGCTGGTTTCAAGGAACATTATTTTTCCTGATGAAATATTACACGATATTCTTAAACTTGTAACTTCCTCAAAACTATATGAAACGCTTCGACTAGGAGTTCCCAATGCTCAAAATCGCTGGAGGGGTTTTGTTTCCTCTAACATGAAAAATTTTCCGTGTGAGCTATTCTAAGACACGTGTAGCTCTTACTGAATGAAATAATTTTTTCTTTCGTCTGTAAAAAGGTTTAATCTGGAAGTATCCGACAGTACTGGGTGTCAATGGAACACGATATCTGTCACGAAATATCATATATACTTTTCCTAGCGACAAATTGGCACATGATCAATTGTGGTACGAATGCTTTTTGCGGTTAATTCGAATTGGCGAGATGTTCGCTTGTGAAGAACAATTTGGAAGAGTATTAAATCTTAAATGAGACAATTTATTTTTACTTTATTTCAGCATTTTATCAATCCTAGCAGAGAGTTGATTAAAATCTAATATATATATATATATATATATATATATATATATATATATATATATATATATATTTTAAGGTTATTTAACTTCAGTTCCTAATTTAAATTCAAAAATCCAAAATGAATCTATTTGTTGCAGATATTTTGCTCACTCCTTTCAACAACGTCATACTTATACTAACTAAAACCAGCGCAACTACTTTATAACAATGTTTTGGGGCATCAAATGTGGCTTCATTAAAGCTGCTGTGTACTAACCTTATTGGATTCGGTCACTTCAATGTTAAACCTATCGAGAAAATTTGTTTACTACTAACACCTATATAAATAATGTTAATCCAATAAAAATGGTATTTTCAGATAGCGATAGCCTGAACTTTTTGCACCTTGCAACAGGATTCGTTTTATAAATTTCGTTCACCAAAGGAATTGATAAGCGTTTAAAACACACTCAACCCGATTTTTTTTCCTTGAATAATTTAAATTTAAAAATACTTTCATTTAAAAAAAATGAAAAATTGTCACAAAGTGAATTTTTTTTCCCTCTATTACGGAGTGCAATAAAAAAAAATTAATCCAAGTCTGCAATCATTGGACAAATTTTCTCCATAGGTTAACATTGAGGTGAGCGAATCTAACAGGGTTACTACACAGCAGCCTTAAGGTAGAGATAATTTAGTGTTATTTTTTTAAACTCACTTTTAAGTATGAAATCCAGGAGAGTAAATAACAGGTTCTTCTCAATGTTAACTGTCACATATAATTAAGTACATCCAATGAGAAAGCCCATTATGTAGCACCCCTTACAAGTGAAATGGCAAGAACTTTGTTAATTTCCAAAACTTGAGCTTAAATTTCTTTCAGAACCAACCTATTTACATTCTGCACGTAAAATTTTCACAGATAAACCAACAAATGCTATATATTTACAGTAAAACCACTTTAAGAAGTTTCACAGTTATGATACTTAATGAAACAAATAAAGCTTCGAAAGCTTTTTCCAAGGTATGAGAACTCCTTAGACTCGAAATATTTTGTGAACACATAAATCTTTTCCCCATCTGAGTTGTGATATTATTATTATTATTTGCAGATGTAGCTTATCGAAGAACATTCCCGTCTTTCGCTGTAAAAATAAAATTCCAAAGTCGAAGTGAGAAAACTCAACACAAGACAACAGAAACACAACTTCATGAGAAAAATTCTTTACAGTACATGGTCTGAAAGTGATTTGCATATGTACAGTATAACCTGAATCAGAGTATCAACAAACGCAATTTACTGTCCAACGATCTGGGTGGGTAGAAATGTCACTCAGTTCATGTGTTTATTGCTGCAGGGACAGCTGTCATAAGGGGGCACCCCAGATCGCCCCCAAATCCAGTCTCCATAAGTCGCCTTTAAGTCATTTCGATTGTCGAAAGACGTCCCGCAGTCGACCTGGCAGCGAATTCGGTTGAAAACACGAAAGTGCGTTTATGTGGTGTTGGAGAATGAGTCGCAACGACTTCCACCCTCCCCTCGTTACCATCAGAGGATGAGGAGGGGGCAGTGGAATAAACAATTGTGGTACGTGCGCAGAGAGGAAAGAGAACTAAAAAACACTGCTGTGGCCCTCTGAAGGTCCGAGGAAGGGCGCGCACATTTTGGCAAAAATAAGGAGGGATGGTGGAGGTGGTTTGAGGTTCAGGTTGAGCCGGTTGACAGAGTCCTAGACTTTGATGGCCGCGTTCATCCGCATCTTGCTGTTCTTCCGGACTGTGCCAACTGTCGCCGTCGTCCCTTTCAGCATCTTGATGCAGTCCTGTTCGCAGAGGACGCTGCCGTTGACGAGGTTGTACCGATCACCGGCCACTAGCTGGTTGTGGCACTTCACGCACGCGAAACACTTGAGGTGGTACACGTTTCCTTGAGCCCGCATCACGTAGTCGCTGGCGGGAATCATCTGGCCGCAACCACTGCAGGCACCGCTCGTCCCGAACAGCCTGGAAGAGAAGGAAAGAAAAAATTAACTTCTCTAAATCATAAGATACAATAAAAGCAAGCGATATTCTCCCTCCTTAACGATTAAGAGCTCGAATTTTTCGAAAGTTCTCAAAGGTCAATCACTAGAGAGGGAAATGAAATCATGCCTAGCCGTGAGAATGTTCAGTGCATGCTCTTATTTTACTACGAATGCAATTTAGCAACGTTTCCCCATTTGCTAACAAGCTATTTAAGAAACTCAATTAACTACAACTCAGCCACAAAGGGAGCGCATTTTAAGGTTTTATTCTCTGATGAAAAAAATCACCGAAAATCGAGTTTGTCGCAAGGTATGGTCGAATTTCGACGAGTAACAGTCATCATTTTAGTAACAAGAAAGCTAGGCAGAAGGTTTTAAATGGTGATAGAAATTATCAGGCGGCAAATTCCACACACACGCTTGATAGTCTAAAGATATAACCTGAATGGGTACCAATCAGATTTATGGCTAAATAAAATGTCCTAGAATAGATCATCATTCGTGCACTAAACATCGACATATCAAATAGACCGAAAGACAAAACTGGACATTTTAAGATTTTAAAATTTATTATGAAAATATAATTACACATTAAATCATTTCATTGACACTGCAGTTAACATTTCAGCGATTCATGAATTTTTAGATCAATGCAGTATACTGCATTTACGCATAAGTATTCAAATCATATTCAGAGCTGTTAAAAAACACTTGTGATGATGTAATGCTTACAAGCACACAGATTATACGAGCACGTAAATATTGTACAAGAAAGTTAAGGCCCTAAGACATAAGAAAAAAGTTTAAAAAAACTAATTTTTCATTATTACTTTGTGTTATAAATGTCGTTCAGATGGAATTCCCAAAATATGGAAAAAAAAAATCTAATTCACTGTTCTTTATATTTCAGAACTAACGATTATAAAAATTGGTAAAAAGAGGTTTATGTCGAGTTTCGTATGAAGGTATCAATTTTCTGGAAATATTACAATTACGTACACAATTTTACTCAAATACGAGCTAAATACATCGTATTCTGAATTTCATGAACAGTTTTTTGTACAAACTAATTGAGTTGAAGGACAGCCTGTACCACGATATATCCTTTAGTGAATTAATATCTCTAATATAGGCAATTAAGACCTTAAAAGGAGAACATTATACGTATCTGCGAAATTCAGAATTTACATTTCACAACATTATTTTCAAAACAACGTTATTGCGCCTAAACCATTACAGAATCGCCAAAACTTATATCAATATAATTTATTTGGCTGGCAAAAGTCTCCATTCCACTGATGCTATACAAGTATTCCTTCATTTGCCGCAAAGGGTCTCTTAACAAGGATTCATCGGGCCATATGACATCACTCCACTGCTGTTAGTCCAGTACCAGTTACCATTGGGCAACCCTCTAAGTAATAAAAGATAACCGCAGCGATCTCAACTAACCTTTTTCCCACTGGTCGCGATATTCAATGACGACTTTGATCAAAAACTTATGTTAAAAAAACACACCCAGCAGTGATATTGTCTCTATAAGTTACCGATGCAGTGCTTTGGTTGATATTATGAGTCTCTCACGACCGCTGTTAGAAGTTTCCACGCTTCCACTTTACAACAGCCTACCTTTTTTCTCGATCCAGTGTACTAATACTTGAAACTCCCCCCTCTTGTAGAAAGCATATTTAACCACTTAACTGCGTGATGATGATTTTATTGTCGGCTGCTGTGTTAATATAACCTTAAACATTGTTCGACTGATTTCAGTTGTTTTGTATCGGTCAATGATGAACCTAACAGCCCAGCACTTACAATTCTGTATGAAAAACCAGAGATCCCCAACTGATTCCATATAAACATGCAATAAATGACAGCAGCTTTTTTTTCTTTCTTCTCCATGCACGTACCATTCAGAGGTGCACACTTTCATTTCAATTGCATCAGTGGCTAGACGGGCGTCGAATACGCTTCATTGCAACTTGAAAGGAATGATCAAGTAATCTTGCCTGTTTGAAGTTGTACGTCAGAGATATATTGCCCGGTCTAAGGATCGCACTTGGGCCCTCTTTTCCTCTATTTCGACTATATAAGTCCGGACAAATTAGGGTTAAGTATTTCAGATCGATCAACAGATATATTTGTGTAAAAACTCTTCAGAACGGATAGAGACGTTTTAATTGAAAAAAAAAGTATGTTCTGGGGCTTTACAATACATAACCGGCGAAAATCTTATTAATATAAAATTCTAATTTAAATGACTTTCAAAGATTTACATTCTCGTAAAAACAAAACATTACAAAGACCGCTTAGTTAGAACAACAAAGTTCTTTCAATTATTTTTTTTTTCATTTAATACTGATATAGTCTAAACCCAACAGTGTGCTTTCACAAATTTTTAAAAATTAACTCTTTTATATAAGTAAAAAGCTATTTAGAGTTAAAATCACAAATGAAATCCCCCCAATACTCGTAATAGCATTTAACAACATCGTTGAAGTAACGATATAATGAGTAATGATAAATATGTTATCCGCGTTCCAAATGAAATACTGAAATATAACGGCTTCTTTTAATTTTTACTTTGGAAAACAAAAACAAAAAACACAACAGTCCGGCCTTACGCCGCCATAATCTAGGATCGAGCATAGCCTTAGCTAACCAACTGCGGGCAGGGCTTGATTTTTCGGCTCGAGCACCTACTAACGTTAATACGTTAAAACAGTCACATGAAGTGAAAACTTATTCCCTAGTCGCATGAAGTACGCCAAATTCAGGACGACTTTTCTCGGCCTGTCCTTGCCGCGATCGTCGGCGATTCCCCCTCCTTTCTTTTTTAATTCCTTTTTTGTTTTGTTTTAGGTTTCAGCCTAAGGGGTCAAAATCAGTTCTCATCGGGACAGAGAGAGGGCCATCCATGTTTTAGCCACGTGGAGTATGCGTGCGTGCGGGTGGTGGGGGGGGGGGGGGGATAAAGGGGAGTAGGCGGATCCCGTGCAGAGAAAGCGGCCGTACGGGAGGGTAGGAAAAGGTGCCGATAAATCGATGCGAAACCCCATTAAGTGTTACAAACCTATTAGCCGGATGGCCGACGCCACGCCACGACGAAATTAATGAAATTAGGTAATGGATTTCGGGGATTTACGACGCTCCCCCCTCCACTGCGCGCGCGCACTAACACGATTTGTTCGCGCAGACAACAGGGTCCTTTTCTCATTTTCTCTCCCTTCCTCTTTCTCTCTCTCTCTCTACATATACAGTGGGAGCAAATTGCGTTAAGGCCGGATAGAAGGAGCCGAGGGGATACGATTCGGTGCAGGGGGGGGGGGATTTTTAATTTTTTTAATGGACTCCTACAGGTCTTTTCCCCCTCCTTTTTCGGCAGCGGAAATAAAGAGGAATGGAACAATCTAGAAATTAGATGATAAATAATAAAACACAAGACTAGATGCCGAACCCGGCGTCGATGTCTGCGTAATGGAATCGACGAGAGGTAGAGAGAGCGAGAGAAGAGTGATGTTCGGGGTAACCCCTTCGCTCGGAGAAGGGTTGGCACCGATATTGGATCGGCAAAACGAGAGTGCGCGCGGAAGAGGGGAAAGATTCGCGGCTCGGACCAATATCGTCTGAGGGCCGGTACAGCCGTGAGACATTAACTTTCAATTTTATCGACACGAAGTGCCCCTAAATATTGCACGCGCATCCGCAGAGTTTGAACTCGTTCGCAAGAATGAAAGAATTAAAACTCAACAAAGGACGTTGAAAATCGTGCTGCGAGTCAAGAATTTCATCTAAAATTTATGTGAAACATCAAAAATTAACACTAAGGTTGATAAAACTTTCCCTAGAACTTTAAATTAAACATTTCTAACCAATAATAACATAAGGTAAGGAACGAATAAACCGATGCGCAGCATGACGTAATTTAAAATATCGACATACGTTAAAGTATAAATTAATAGCAAAAGTAAAAAATATGTCTGAATATCCGCACTAAATATGAAGTTGTACCGTTTGACATCATGCATTACCCGAAATTTACACTACATTTAAAAAATAAAATTAAGAAAAACATCATTAGCAGCGAAAATACACTAAACACACGGATTTTACATCTATTCAATACCTAAAATATTTTTTTCTTTCCAATGGCCGGAAGGTGAGCGTAGGCCCTTACCAGAAGTATGCGACCACTTCGCCGCATGCGTTGCCCTGGGTGCACCACAGGGGGTGGGTCCACGTTGCACCCGTTTTAAACATACCGCTCCCGTAATCTTGAACCGAGTCAAGTGACGAGACCGGAACACTTGACCCCGCACCTCCAGAGGTAACGTTTGCGAACTTGGAGGACATTGCAGCAACAACAGATTTATTTTTTTCCGTGCACCAGTCGCCATCAGTGTACACACCGGCGGTTTTGTCAGCGTCGGGTATCGAACCAGCAACTTACAGGTCCCTGGCTCGCCGCCTTTGCCGACCGGGCTACAGCACCCCAAACCCAAAAATATAATCTATGCATGTTTAAATTATATTTGACAAATTATAACTGAAATTTAATACACACAGACACACACTATATATATATACATACATAATTTGAGGCAAATCTAATTTACAAAACAATTCCCAATAAATTACTGTATTAAACGGGCAATTTAAAAATTACCAAGAAAAGAATTTAATAAATTATTTAAAGATTTGACTACGTTTATATTAAATAAGATTTAAAATAAAATTACAACACTATTTTGAAAGTTTCCGACTGGATTCGCCAGACTTTTTAAATTGAAACACCTACACGAAAATAAAAATGATAAACCTATGTAATTGATACCTTTACATTTTAGTGACCAATCTATTGTAGAAATAAGTGGGGTAACACAAAATCCAGTAAAGTCTTTATGAGAAACTATATATAACTTTAAAAATCACCAACAGATGGCGCAACAAGTCCAAAGATCAAAATAAGACCGAGAAAAAGCTTTTCTCTGAAACTGAACTTCTCTTGCATAACACTCCGCTAATACGCGGGAAACTATGCTAACGACAGATAAACATATGCTTTCATAAGATATTGAATCTATTTTAAATTTGCCCTTTTAGTGCTGTGAGATTTAAATGGTAAAAATACGATACGGTAGAGAGGGTAGACATTTCTCAAATTTTCGAAATCTACAACTACAAAAAAATAGGTTCTTTTTATAGAGTATAGTGCTTCTATGATGAAGTTGGTAGGTCAACGGGATAAATAACAAGTAAAAATTAAATCTCAGTAAGACAGCAAGACTTAACATTCCAAAAATGGCATATAAACAAATATCAATGGAGAAGTTTATTTAATGATTGCTCCAGGCAACCAAGTTCAACTTTTCCGAGGAAAAAAAAAATAAAGCTCAACTGACGAACCGATACATACATCCGCATATACACATTATACATAACTAGTAAACGTAATTGATACCGCACATAATGGCTATTTCAGAGGTGCCTACCTCAAAAGTACGGGACCTCCAGTCATATTTTTGGTGTCAAAGTAATCTCTTAACCAAAGAATAAGACAGCAATTTTTCCAGAGCAACTAAAAACGAGGCTAAGTTATCTCCTGGGCAGTACGAGTATTTATTTATGTTTGCCCGTTTCATCCATACGTTACATTTAAAGGCTTCTGAACGCTTCACCGAAGGAGTGAGTGCATTGTCAGTTTAGTCCTTGATTAGCAAAAAATGTCGTAAGCGCCTCTGACCAATCCAAAAGAGCCTAAAATATATTTATCTCCCACAAAATAATTTCTCCTTCAAAAGGCACCGAAGTTAGGGTTCGCTCCAGGCAACAGTTCAGCTCGATATGATTCACCGATCTACCATGTGTACAAGAACAGTTAAATTTTGTTAGGTAAAAACTGCCCAGCACAGTTCCGACAATTGCTCCTAAAACTTAAGATGCCTAAACGTCAAAATTTTTTTCCCAGTTAGGTAAATAATCTTTTTTTTAATTGCACTTTGGATGCCACGATGTGATATAACTGTGCGGAAAATTTGCAGGTAATAATTGTGACAAACATTTGACGTGTCTATTAGAAACTATTAACAAATTATAAGATTCCGTCGCAAGTTTTTTTTTTTTTTTTTTTTTTTTTTTTTTGGGGGGGGGGGGGGTTAGGCGTGTGTGTTCATTCATATGTCATTATTACGCTATGCAAGCACTCATTAGCTTAATTCTCGAAAATATTTCGCCCCTTACAGTTGCATCTGTTTTTATGAAAGGTATCACACTATGCGTGGGAACGCGGAATAAATAAATGAGTTTTCCATTTGTTTCAAGGTTTGGTTTGGAGCGCTACGGTCAACTTTTTGCTACACGAGGGCTAATTAGGCCGGGACCTACAGTTTAAAGCCGATTCCGAACGGCTACAAACATCATGCCAACAGTGGGACTCGAACCCACAGGATCTGAACCGAATGCCAGCGCTATAGGCATTAGGCCATCGCCTGGCATACCATCTGTTTCAAGGAGAGTAAAGAACAATGGACGAAATTTACTTTTTCAGTTTGATGGGTCAAGTTTATTAGCTCATAATGCTAGAATATACCATACATAACGGCATCAGACATACTGCCGTGTTTTCGAATCTCTTATCGCGGTTCTGGGAAAGAATCAAATAGTGAGATTATTACAAAATCTGTGAATCTACGAAAGTACAAAATATGAATTTCAATCTAAAGCACAGGATTTTTTTCCCCTTCCCCATTTTCGAAAATGAAAATAAGTAAAACTAAATGAAAGAAAATTATAAAGAAGGGGGAAGGGGACCCATTAATGAGTGGTTTAAACAGCAGGGCACAATTAATTCTCGGCTCAATTTATCATCGGAAGCGCAAGAATCTCGGGTTCTCGCTCCGCCCTGCCCCCCTCGCTGGCATATTTTTAGCATGAGAGATGGGAGAGGAGGAGGTGGCTCGACAGTAACACTTTCAAATGTGAATATAAAACAAGGCGCTTTCATTCCGACATCCATTAAGAACGGAAAATAAAAGTGAAGGAGGGGGGAGTTAGAAGAAGAAAAAAAAACAAACTCGAAAGTGAAACAGATCTTCATGGGGAACCCGTGGAAGGGGCTGCTTTAAAACCAGTTTAGAAAAGCGAGGGATTCCAGAGAGAACGAGAGACTTGGAAACTTGCCCGTGGGAGTGGCGGGAGAAAGGGGGCGGAAGAGATTGTCGAAATGGGTTTACAATAACAAGATTTCAGCGATTGCGCCCCGACCGTCCGGAAAAAAGTTGGTCGGCAGGACGCTCACTCGGCTACTGATGGTAACTAAAACAGATTGCAGGGCAGAAAGAGTGGTCTCGCTCGATCGTTTCATCTCTCAGCTGCTGTGACCGCTGAAATTCTTCTCAACGGGCTTCAGCAAAAATTTGCCCCAGCTTGTTCAACCATGTCCTACAATTTAATTTAGCAACCCGCAGATCAATATTATGCGAATCTCGGTGAACAAATGAAATTCATCTCACACACAGACAAGCTGCTTTAGATCAATGAAAGCGTGATACGCGTTTGGTGATGAATCTGAATAACGGCAGCTCAGAATTAGCCTTCGATATCATCTCCGTCTTTTACAGATTGTTAAATCCTCGCAGTACTGAGCATCCTTTAAATTAAAAATCCTCTGATGAAGCCTCCTAAAGCAGTCCTTAACCCCTAGCACTTCGAGCATTCTTTGATACGATCGACAAGCAACTCCTGCACAATGCACAGTAAATAAAAGAAAAAAAAAGTTTATAATTTAATTGATTTATATTTATTTCAAACATTTGCTTCACTTTAGAAAAAAAAATATTCTTGAATTTCTCCATCGTATAGTGCCAATGGGAAAATTTACCATGTAAATTCTTTGCTAATTAAAACTAGTGTTTGACGTCTCACAGCCTTTCCGAGTCTCTTAGAGCAAAAGAACAAATCCTTTATCCTTTTCACATCACGGAAAGCTTTTCATTTAATCTGGTTTCCGAAGAGGATGAGGAAGCTCGAAATTTCCCATCAGTTAATCGCCAATGAATTCACCATATTTAAAATGGGTCAATTTTGTTGTTGTTGTTGTAATGCCGTAAAGTTTTATACAGGGTATATACTGACAACAGGCATTTCCATTCCCCATAAGAAAAATTTCCGCCACTACTGAAGTTGGCCGGTTTTGAAGCACTATGACCATCTTTTCCTAAACGAGGGCTTATTAGAGACCGTAACCTCCACCTAAAAGAAAATTTCACAAGCATTAACTTGAAGCATATTGGTCAATCTGGTCAACCCCCCCCCCCCCCAAATGGATATTGCGCATTTGAGAAGTACATTCATCAAGCTTCACGATCATTGCTTTTGCACCGCCATGCATAATTCTTTTCGTAGAGCTAAAACAAGAAACATAATTAGGCCTAAAGACAATCGCATAGGCACGTGTCAAGTAGTTGCGATGCAAATTGTGACTGTCTCTGTAGATACGCCCCTGAAGCTAAGGAACACGGACGCAGGACAAAGGATTCATTAATATTAGTGGACAGATCAGTTGTGCTGATCAGACGTCTTATGGCGAATGACACAGACGAACATACAGCAACATTTACACGAAAGCGCAGCTTCTTTTTTTTTTATGTTTAGCCAGAATTTAAATTTCTAAAATATTGGAACAATAGAACGCCACACTAAATGTTCAGCTTCCGAAACCGAAGAAGCCATTCTTTTCTCTAGCCGGGATAATTTTTAATGCTGTCTTTTCCTGAAAAACAACCACGATATAAGAAAACGCGAATATTCCGGGAAACTTTCGATAATTATAATAGAGGAGCTATTCTGAGATTCATAAAAAGTAAATAAATAAGGGGGAAAAAAAGGCTCCTACGCGTCAAAACCAATTTACGTCCAATAACGTTAATTGCAATTAACAAAGCGGTTCCGGCGCGCGCACGAACATCCCGAAAAAGAAGGACGGGGGAAAAAAACAGACCTGTGTCTATGCAAAAACAGGAGACTTGTCTTAATGTAAGAGCTGTCACGGCTCGCCCGCAAAGGGCTCTTGTTAGGAAATGAGGGGGCAAACAAGAGGTGGGAGGGGTAAAAATTCAATCCATAACCCATTAATGGTCAAAGTTTCCTGTTACGCAATTAACGACGTTTTAATTGTTTTTCGTTGAGCATACAAGAGGAAAACGTGCCCTTTTTTTTTCCTGGAAAAACCCGGATTCACCTGTTAATGGACGCGCTCACAGCTAAAACAAAAGCACTGATTTTCTTGAAGCAAACGACGCATGCGCCACCTGCACATGAAGGTTTCATCTCAAATACGGGCTTCGTTTTTCATAATAATACCTTTTTTTTCCAACGGGGCAGGTACTTTGTCCAGAAGACATTGACACACCCACAACGAGAATTTGTAAGCTAATCTATTATGGGTGTATCATATAGGTGAACCAACGCTGATCCATTTGAGGGGAAAGCACAGGAACACCTATGCCTTACGTGAAATTCGAGCTAACTTTGTGGAAGCTCCAGGCGCTAACCACGACACCATGTAGGCAGCTTATAATAAAAACTCAAGGAATATAACCATACGATATGTTATAAATGGAAAAGAATGCTAGTCAGCAGAACGATCTCGCTTGATTTTAGAATATTATACCAATCCCCACACATAACATCTTGGCTGTTTTTGGACCAGTGGCACAACTAGAATTCGGGAGCATACGCAAAACTTGTCGGTTATTTGATGAAAATTCCAAATAAGCCCCCTAAATACCTCCCCTTCTAATCAAAATTATACCTTTAGATGTAAAAATCTCTTCCCACTAATGTCCCTATTGAACGAGAGGTGATTTATTGTTTAGGACAAAGATTACGAGTGCTTCATTTGCGTTGTTGAAATACAGCAATTTTTTAGGTTAATTAGCGTTTTTGTCAAACAAAATGCTTTTGTTTTTAATAATTTTTAAAAACCGAACTGAACGTCATATTATGGGTAAATTTTCTGTGACATTTATATGCACTATCTGAAGATTAAGCTTTTACAGAAATTAGATTATTTTTCAACTGGATGAGATGTGCAAGCGACGCTTTTTTCCTATTTAATAACGACTAAGATCTCAAACTTAAGGTGATTTGGGGACTACGTTGAAAATGTCATTTTTTGACAATTTGGTCAATTTTATTCTTTGCAAGAATCGTGTAATTCAATCTTTCCTCTTTTCAAAACCGTTTTGATTTTCATTCTACATAAATTAGAAGCAGAGTTATAGCTATTTTAAAAAACATCGTCTGCTACAAAATTGAAGTGACAAACAACTTTAAATGCGTTCTTCTTAGAATTATGTTTTTTAGCCCATATCTCTACCGTTGTCATGATATTTTACATAGTAATGCATATAATTTCATAACATTTTTAGGAAATGTTTTAGATGCTATTGTTAATGAAATGACGCACAATAATTGATGTAAAATAAAGTTTTTTTATTTGGGGCTGTTTTTATAAGGAAAGGAATGACGATTCGGGGAAAATTTTCATACTGGAACAAAATTATCTGTATTATTTTTGCATTTTAAAATTTCTCTTGGATTGTGGATCATTTTGAAGATAACTGTCATATGTATCATGTGTGAGAAGGAAATTAAAATAGTAGCATTAGAATTTTGTGCAGAGTGATAGGCGTTTTAGCTAAATTTCATTAAAAATTACTTGAAATTGACCAATTTATAAAAAAATTTATGGTATTTACAGGTAAGTTTTTGTTTACTTTTTAATTTTTAAGTGCTATTTTACCATAAAAGACCAAAAAAAAAAATCCTTTAAAAAAATGATTTTTTTTAAAAAATTGGCTCCGAATGTAGGCAATCACCTTAAGATGCTTTTGTCAACTCCACTGACCCTTGTAATTAGTTTATCCTAGAAAAAGAATGCTACAGTTCTTAGTTTTTTTTTTCTTTCGTTGTGTTCGGTCTAAAAACCTTAGATTCTCCTTCTGCTTCGTTGTACAGAAAACCGTTTGTTGTTTCCTCGACCCTCTCTCCCGCTTCACGGTAACTCTAATCGTCCCCGCACTCAGAAATTCTTTGCTTTTAATACATACGTTTGTCGTGCACTCCGAGCCTGCTCTGGTTCGTCACAGCTTACCTCTGAAATTGAATCCTCAAAACCTCTTGTCCGGAGTCGGGCATATAATCCATTCATTATTGATAAGGTTCTTTTAAAAATTAAGAAAATTTAAATGACTTCTTCGACTAAAAAATTTTTTCCCCCTCTTCTGATTGTGTTGCTCTTTTTTCTCCCCTCTTTGTTATGAAATTTCTAGTCTGGTCGCTTGCTTTAGTTGTAAGTCTATATTCAAACCCATTAGGAAACTACAATTTAGTTTTTTGGGAAGACCCTATTTCTTATGATAATTTCGGAGGTAATTATTTTTTTATTTTATTCCTCTTAAGTGCAGCCTCGGCTATATTGGCTAAGTTAAAAAGCTCATAAAGTTCAGCTAAGAGAGCATAAAAGATATGTCATTATAAAAATAAATAAATAAAAAAAGGAAAGAAAGAAAAGAAAAGAGAGAGAAAAATAGAAGATAATTCTGAGTGTCTCATCACCACCCATTCTTGAGATCCAAGTCTCTATTCCTTTGGAATCGCGCATACTTTGCACAACCAGTCCGATTTCTGAAGAGGATGATTTAAAAAATTTCTTCATCATTCGGAACGCTAAAATTAGTTGTTTTCATTTATTATACAGAAATTCCTATTTTTTTTTTCAGAAATCCGAGCCAGTCTCTTTCATCATAATTTGGAATTTTGAATAAAATTCGTGCTTTTTAACTCTTTTTGTTAGGGCTTGTGGCGGCCCTGTGGTACAGCGCGCTGGTTTTCGGTGCTGAGGGTGCTCGGATGGATTCACAGCGTCGCGCCACGAAAAATGCGCCCATTTGTCTCGTTCCTCCATAGAGGGTAATGCTGTTCGCCTATATGGTGCCCCCATAATAAAATGGACAGTAAACTGCGGCGTAGTATAGGCGAATGTTTGACGGAAGTGCCTCCGCTTAGAAATAATAAAAATAAAAAACCTTTTGTTAAGTATATTAGGCCCCTGTAATCTTTCACCTCCTAAAAACACCCATTAATAGAAATAGAACAATGTTTTTTATCGCTTCAGTTTTAAAGATTCACAGTGTCTTGTTTATATTATTGCACGTAACAAATTGTACATTTTCTCCTATTATTGACTTGGTATTTTCACCTTCCCATTGGGAGTTGAAGGTTCCCAAGCTTGGGAATTAATAATAATGTCCAAGGGGTTTGATTTTGAATTTTCCTTCATGGCCAGTCTCGAAAGTCAGATTGGAAACAGACTGTTCAATTAATTCATTAAAAAATGCTGAAAACTAAAATTCATTATCCAGCATATTAATGTCAGGTTTTGGACGTATCATCAACACAATAAAAACATACTACATACAAAATACATCACACTGCAAGTATGTAACTTTTTATTATTCACCAACACAAAAATAGTCATTTCGTCATTAGAAGCAGACGGTTAAAATATTTAAAATAAATTGTACGAAACATCCACCTTCATGGTTGCAGTCTTACTGGCCCCAGTATTGCCAAATTCAAGAAAGCGTTTTAAGGTTGAATTAGCGCTAAATTATACAACATGTGTACTAACGCAATGATTTTAAAGCCTATTATAAGTCTACGTACGTACTATAATTGGGCAACATTTTACTTAGCCAGGAGCAGATCATTTATGAATTATCAGCGGGCAGTTGTATAACGGTTTTTTAAGAGCATGGGCGTCCTGTTGGTATTTATCCTATCTTACGCGATATTTGCATTCTGAAACCATGCTAATTATAGGGCATAGAATTTTTTTTTTTTAACCAGTAATACGCAGAATCTATGAAATATGAAACTAAAATACCCCTAAAATAGTCTGCCAAGATCAGCTGTACTCAATTTTTTTTTCTTTCTTTCGGGCACAAGCATATGTTTGCTACGTACGCGGGCCACAACATAGTACACTAAAGCTCATAACGTAAAAACTAAAACTCAAAACCTAAACGTATTAAGCGTTTATTTAAAAATCAGTGTGATTTTTTAATTTTGAGACAAACTTTTGACTATTTTAAACAAATCAGCTTTATACTTGCTATATGCTACTCTCGATACGTCATCAAGGTAAGAATCAGTAAGCCGAATTCTATATAAGTTCTTCGCATATTTCATTTTGGAGCAGGATGATTTACAAAGATACGTTGATGCGAATAACGTGAGTAGCAGGTGGCACCTTTTTGTACAGTTTAGTATGTTTCAGGCCCAAATTTCCAAAATTATGCTTATAAATTCATCACCTGTCTGCTAATGAGTGCAAGAGTTTCGGGCCACTTATAAAAGCTTGGAAAACCGCAGTTTGAGTACTCCTGGCCTATATAAAAGCCAGGACCCGATCCCACCAAACAACATATTCTAATAAAATAAAAGCTGATTTCATGATGTTTCAATACTTCGTTCAGAATGTGATACAACAGGGACATAATAACAACCATTAATAAGAATAAACTATTTATTACAAATACTTAGCGGAATTAATCTCAGATTATGAAAGAATAATTCAAATCTTTAAAACATTGAGAAAACATAAGCCAAAAATTAGGGCATCGATGAATTTCGAATATAAGAACAAATTTTACATCCAAACGGTTGGAGATAACCTTGTTCCCTTGGAGACCTTGTTTTCCCGAGAATGTAAATCATTCACATATCATTTCCATTAGCATTTTATATTTTAAAATTTGTGTTGATTGCCATTTAAAATATTAAAATATCGATTTTGACTATTAAAATAATTCAAACCGTTAGTGAAAGCTTCTTTCACAAATATTACTGCCCAAATATCAAACTTTTTAATAATATTTAAAATATCCACATCTATAGCTCGGAAAACAGGAAAAGGTGGCTCAATTCGAGTTAACAGAATGGAAAATTGATCCAAATTCTCCCCATAGACCATTCTTCTATCAGGCTATTGCATATATTTAGTCAGGACCCAAAAACTTCTTTAACTCTTAGCAGTCTTATAAGTTCTCAACAAGGACACACGATTGGGTGGAGTTACTTTCGTTCAAACATCGGAAGACATCGACTCAATAATTGCTTTATATTACTTATAAAATAAATTTTACTTGCAGGAATTTCCGCACTTTAATAAAAGGCAATTTTTTAAAAATATTATATTATAAAATAGCGCTTTTTTATTTTTCCTTGGTATATTTTTCGAAATAGTATACGATCAAGTTCAATTAATACAATAACCTGTTGATCTTGTTGAGAAAAAATTTGGTTAGGGAAGTTCACTTTTTCAGAATCAACCTCTAGTTACAGAGTATTTTTATTTACGTCGATTTTACATATATAGAGTATCTGCATAAAACTTTTTCACATATATACTATACCCCTATCAGAATCATTACAATTATAAAAAACTTCATCTTCTGGGCCTAAATATTCTACATAAAATTCGTCATCACTAGTTAGTGTATCCTCGATTTTACGGTGCACCTCGTTTTTTTTTTTAACTATTCCAAAATAAACTATTAATAAAATTTTTCAAGAAAAAAAAAATTATGGAAAGATATTAATGATGGAAGAGTACAATGAACACTAAAACGTACACCATGAGACCTGTTGCTCAAGAACTTGGGAAACAAGTTCTAGAGCAACAGAAAGGGTCTAAGGTACTGCTGCTTACGAACTAACTTACGTGCATTCACTAATTACATCGGAACAACGTAATAAACTTAGTTATAGTAGACAAATCATGCCAGATTTTTAAGTTTATAGGAAACAATCACATGTTGGGGCTGCTTTACATAAATTAAAATTCAAGTATTTATCAAGATATTTAGGTTCTATGAATGAAAATCATTAAAACATTTGTAAATACTTACACAAGTAAATACTTGTTTTCATAGTATTACAGACGAATCAAGATCTTCAAATATTTTCATGAAAATACAATCAAAAATAATAATGCCCGCACAAATATTGGGGGAAAAAAAGCAACAATTTTACAAAGTCAAAAGAAAGTTTCAGTTTTGTATTCTCAACAGAATATGGCGTTGTTATTTGGCTACACAAACTATTTCATTTTGCAATCGTATATTAATCGATCAAACTAGTTGGACGAGTAGTTGTACATTGAAAGAAAATAGGTAGAGTAAATGTTTTCAATGTGTTTTCAAACAGACTGTTTTTTTCAGTTTTTTTGCTTGTGCACAAAATGATTTTTTTGATTAAAAATAAAAACATCCATTGTACGGTCAATGAAATATATATAAATATGAAATATAAGTAACATTTTTTTCTTTAACAACGTGCATGCTAATAGAACACTTTGCAAAAAAAATTGTAAAATGAAACTTGTGACATATTAAAGAAAATGCACGACATCTTTGTTTCTACGTGGGAAAATTTTCCCGAAGAAAAGAGTTTTTTTCCAGAAAGGCCAAAAAAGAATGAGCCTGGAATGACTTTTAATTACTCCAGGATCTCCGATGTATCTCAGAGAGTGAACGGGAAAGAAGCATTAAGAACTACAGCAAAGAATAAACAGGTTAAGGAAAAAAAAAACCCGCATAAACAGGACAATTTTTCTTTCTTTATATTTGAATTTGCAAGGTGTCTGTAAACAATTTACATACTATCTTTACCTTTATCACGCAAAACGTATTTTCGGAAAATAACTAGGACTCTCAGATTTCGCAAAATACAAAGACTAATATGATTTTCGTATCCGCAAGGAATGAGATAATTTTCCTCGACCTGCAGAAGCTTAAGAATCCTTGACAGTTATCCTGAAAGGCGACACTTGTTGATTAATTCATTATAGGAGCATCCAGTGGATCAACTAACGTTTCTCTCTATGAAGGTGACAAAACAAAAACAAATTCAACTCCATGCCTTGGCTGGTATTCAAACCTAGACCCACGCAGTAGCTTGCTCCGATAACCCATATACAAGATGGATAACAACATAAAAATGAAGGACAGAAAGTATCACAGCAAATTACAACTATATCAGCAACACGATTCAAAACGATTTCAAACACTGAATAACGTTCTTCAGTCGCATTGCTGAATATCCGTCCTTAAGTTATCACGCAACACTACACGATTTCCACTAACTACTTCAATTGATAACCCTGAAAGTCAACTGCTTTTTAAAATAGTTAAATAACATAATCATTATAACTTTATCCCAACAATCAGAACATAACGAGACGCCGTAGAAATTCCATTAAGCCAAATACTCGTCACGAAAATTTTCCAGAAAACAATGCATTACAATCTGCTATTCAGTCCGTCAGACAGTGAAGCCAAATTAAGCCAGCGCTCACGAATGCTGGGTTAATTTAACCTATACGTATGATCTTGCATGATTCAGTCCGCATGATGAGTTCGCCCGGTCAATTAGAGCAACGATGCTAGCAGAGGTAAGGCTTCAGTGAAATAGTGTCTTACGAGGGTTAGAGGAAGAGGGGTTGAAAACTAATAACAGAGCCATCCACTTCGATAAGAAACAGCTGTTACACTTGCTTTCCTCCCCTGCCCCCCCTCACTTTTCTTTGACACGGGTCCGCGTTTCTGGACGAATTTTTCTCTCTTCATAAACTCTGTGTCGCGATGTAAAGAAATTGCTCCTTGTTGATTGGATTGGCGATTTATCGCCCTTAGAGATTATCATACTTTGAAAAGAGAGCATAGGCTAACACAGGAATTCCATCATTTAGTGATGGCGTATCTACAAATAATTACATCATTTCAGGAGTGACGCCGGGCATAAAGGAATCGGTCCAAAATACGACATTTCATGCTATGTCTTGCTCGGCTATACCAAAAGAAAACTAATCTTGCTTACTATGCTTACGATCTACTGATATACAAAGATTCAGGTCACAGTGGTTTAAATAGGATGACGGTAATTAAGTGAAAATAAATTTAATACAGTGGAACCTTGATATAATTCAATTCCTTGATAAATCGAAGTTTTTCCATTCCCCTTGAACCTGTCGAACATTCCCATGTTATTATTAAATCGAACCTCAAGGTATATCGAAATCCTCGATAATTCGAAGTTTTCTCGTTCCCCTCGAGATTCGATATATCGAAGTTCTACTGTACCAACAAAGATTTCACCCATGAAGCATATTCGAAAATATAAATGAAAATAAATAAATTGTGCGGTCGGGGGACCCCCGTCAGGAACGAAGTTCCTTACGTTATTTTTTCAACTCTAAACGTGATTTAATATGTAGATTTCTATTGATTATATTAGTGTATTTTTGTCACGCCAAAAAGCGCAGCCCTCTTTTATCCAACCAACTCTCTCTCTCTCTCTCTCTCTCTATTTTATTAAAATAAAAAATTTTAATATATAAATTATTTTGATTTAGATGTTACCTAGCATAATTTTTAATCGGATTAATTTTATTATTTAATCACCAACAAAAATAAATTAATGACACAATATAATTCCCGTGTGAATTAAAACAATAACAAACAATAAATAAGTTTAAACAGAAAGACGCGATTCCATAGGGACGGTATAAAATCTTTTAAGTAAAGCATTTACAACTGGTCGAAGTTTATATAAACGATCATGCTGAGGGTCATCATGTGGTGGTTGTTTACTGTTGTCATTAAAATGTAGAAATTCTCTTATCTTTTCAAAGCGTTTTAATGACATACATTCTTTTATTACATCATTGCCTATGGCAGGTGACCAATATGCCCTAGTGTTTGGTACATGTACAATAGACATCATTATACAAATACCAATGTATTGTTTAATTTCTAAATTCGTTACATTGACACACTTTTCTGGGTTTTTTTTGCACACTGAATAAATTTGTTTCTTGAACTACATGCTCAATCAAATCTTTTGTAAAAAAATAACTAAAAAAATTTAGAGTTGTGTTTAAATTCATAATTTCAGGAGCGAGATTCTCGTCACATCGGAATAAAATTTGATCATCATTTAGAAGTAAATTAGTTTTCTTCCAGTTGATTGCAGGCTTTGTTCTCCCTGTATTATTTCTATTAGTTTTTGGCATGTTCCCATCATTAGGCAGATCAAGAACATCGCTATTATCAAGTAATGATACCTCATCTTCCGAATCACTACTAGCATCAAAAATTTCATCACAAACTTTTTTGGTTTATAATTAGGATCACCTGTGCTGCCATCGCTTTCTGAATCAGATCCATCTTCACTATGATCACTCCACGAACTGTTCATAAGTTCCTCAATTTCTTTCTGTGTTAAAAACTTTCTTTCCCCCCATTTCCTTAAAAAAAAATGGCGTAAGCACACAATGTATCATTTTTGATACATAAAATTGAAATCATACTTGAATTTTTTATAAAAGATTAAAGAAGTATTTTATTAATAATTATAAAAGCTACGTACCTCTAAATATATTTATAAAACTTTCAAAGATGTAAACTGACTTTAAAATACTGAAAATATAGCAAATACTAAGGCAGGTTTGGTATGAATTGAACGGCTATATTTTTCTGAGATCGCAGTTGTATTCCTGCTGCCATCTATCCCACGAAAATGTAACTAACAGTGATTAAAAGCTTTGCTATGATGTTTCAAAATTAATACAAGGTGCACAAGAGGATAAAAAATATTGCTTTTGAATTTAAGGGGGAAAAATAACTTATGTATCAAATTTGATACAGTGTGCAGTGAAGGGTTTTAAAATTGCCGGTAGCGCTTGTGCGGGGTTTTAAACCGGAGACTTCTGCAGTCCGATGCGATAACCATTCAGCCACAGAGTCCTTGAGAGAAAGCTCTTATAAAGGGGGCATAACGCTTTTTCGTTACGTGACGATTCCTGCCAGTCTACTCTACTGTAAACCGCGTAAAAGAACTTTTTGTTTATAAGCATTACTTGATAATCACGTATTTCATAAGAGTTATCAGCAGCATAATCAAATAAATGAGGCAACACAGGTAGCTCTTTACACCAAACCGACTGTGCAAAGCAGCGATTCTCAAGCCACACGACCCTCCCATACGTAAGAAATATAAAATTAAAACTTCGCGACCTCCCCCCCCCCCTTTATTTGTCACCGAAAGCCTCAGGGGGTCGCGGCCCCCAGGTTGAGAAACGCTGAAAAGTAATAAGAATCCTGTTTAAATTGCCTCTAAGCAAAATTTATGAGTAATTTTAAAATGATTGTTCAGTAAATTGAACGTGTGGGGAAATTTATCCCCCTCCCTCTCAACTCAACAAAATTACATATTAAATAAAGAAAAATTACAGATTACAGTTATTGGTCGTTGTGACAAATATAAATATAAACTTTAGCAAAAAATATATATAATTTAGCATATTAGGATAAACGTGAAAGTTGTATAGTTAATACCGCACAAAATTTCATAGTTTTGAATTTTTATTCACTCCACAAGACTTCTTCTGATAAGCTTATCTCCAAAACTTTATTATTTTTTTATTTTTTGTGTGTATAATTATTTATTTAAACAATGCAAATGAGGCCAAGAAATAAGGCTTTAGCTAATGGAGATATATACATACCCAGAGTAAGAGAGAGTTAAGAATTACATGTAAGCTCTAACTATCCAGAAAACTCTAAAATCCAATTTTAACAATCGAAAGTTTCCCGTTCTTCAATTCTGCCATTCCATTAAAGAAGAAGAAAAAACCCCACAGGTAATGCATAAAATTTGTGAAATGAAATCTGTTTAAAATAATGTAACCTGTCTCTTTTCCTATTAAATATAAGCCGAAATCAACTCTACATGCGACGAAATTCAATGGAAACCTTAACACGGACCTTAAAGACGTACTTTACAGAAGACGAAAACATATTCCTAAAGCCACTGAAAGGGAATCGGGAAATTGGGAGAAACTTTCTATACACTGCGACAATTCCAATTAGGCGTTTGTTACTCGTAGGGTTCATATACGTATAAACACCATCTAACGAATGGTCAGCTGTAACTGATCAGGAACACGCGGATTACTTTTATAAACCTAGTGAAAATTGTTGAGCAATCGTGAAACGGAAAATGCTTGTGACGAATTTGCAAGGGAGAGACACGTTTTCTTTTGGCGGGACCAAGACACTTCTTCGATGGATAAACAGCACGATACAAAACTGATTGAAAATTATATCTTTGGCACAATCAAGGTTAAGAAATACAAGCAACTACGGACTCACGCACGGGAGGCTATAATTTTATTCTGGGGACAAATAAACCTGTCTGAAACTTTAATCTACTTATGGTTGTTAAAACATATCCGATAAAAACTAGATCAGATTAACACTTCAGCCATAAAACTTCCACATATAGAGTTTAATAAAGCGGGAAAAAAATTGAAATTCAATTATATCTCAAATCAAGGTATCAATGTCTAAAATGACTTTCACTCCATTCTGCTAATACATTTCTTACAGTATGACCAGCAGAAAAGTTAATTTTTAAAAACATATAGTACACACAGCGCATTTTTTTTCTTGAAATTTAAACCACTAAGTTTTTACAAAATTTAAGCAAAACTTATCCAAAGATTTTTTCTACACTTTTCATGAAATATTCCCAGTGAATTTCAAAAATTATGGTCGAATGAAGATTAAAATCTTTTGTTATACATAAGTGTTTGGTTAATACCTTGCATTTTTCTTTGCCATGTAATCTATCAGTTCTTCCAGAAATTTTTAAGCGAATTTTGAATGTCACCGACATTCTCTGACCTTCTGACCTGTAGGAACTCGATAAAATGCAGCATGCATTTCAGTGTGTTACAGCACACACTGTTGTTAAAAAAGTGAATGTTCGAGGAATGAAATTAATTACCATTTCAATGAAATATGTGTCCTTGCGTGCAACTATTTTAACTCATCAATTCTCTTACACTGTAAAAATTTAATGCTGGTTGTCAAAAAAACTACCTGTTTCAGGGGTTAATGTTTCTAGGTAGTGAATTAACCTTTTTTGTGTATTCCACTTTTCTATTTCCATGGTGCCCGGTATAAAGGGCTTAAGTCAAAAACAGTGATTTAAATATACCAAATTATTGGTTTTTATACCAATCGCAAGAAAATAATATCGACTTCGAGTCTTTTGTACAAAGAAATGTACTTTTGTATACAAAATTAATAGACTTAAGCCTTTTATACAAGTCAAAAGATTTATTTTATTTTATTTATTTTTTAAATCAATACAAACAAATATCTAAAAATCAGTATTTTGACTTAAGCTGTTAATACCGGGCACCATAGATTTTAAACATGCTATCGGACAATTCTAGTTATACTTCCATTTTGTAATATACCTAAAACAACATTTCATTTCCGCAGTATATCCACAAAAATTTTGAAACGTCAGCTCAAATAGTGTTTATATTAAAGTCGCAAAAGAGCAACAAGCATAACTGCAAAAACTTCAAATAATCTTTTGTAAAAATGCATAGCGTTAAACGTGTCTAGAACTATTCAACCATGAGTAAAACAGATTCTTCCAACTGTAGAATTTACTTTGAGATTTCTTCGATTTGCCTTTGCTTTTATCCCAGAGGTTGGTATTTATCCGATTTTCACAATCATTGCGAATACACGCGACAGGCAGTAATATGATGTTTTTTCTTCTCTCTTTTTCTTTCAGTTCAAAGAATTACTTTAAGCAGAAGTTTATCAAATTTAAATTTTCTTCATTAGATAAGTAAAATAATTAGTATTAACAAAAAAGAGAAAAAAAATTATACACTCTACATTTCGGAACAGGAATACTTTTAGAAAATTTAGAAAATGTGCGCACGCAATGAAATTCATTTTTATTAAAAAGGTGCGTAAAAACAAACGCCCTACGCTGGGCTCAATATTATCTGCTAACTTTTAAACTCCTCCGAGGCGCTTGCTTGGCTTGCTTTGGCGCCCGTTCCCCGAAGCCACTCGGCGAAAACACATCGATACCCACCCGAGTAGGACGGGAGACGGCCGCGCCGTGCAGTATAATCGCCGTTTCCTTTTCTAATTACTCTCGACACCGCCGTCCGCCCTCCCTCGGATGGGGGGGGGGGGGCGGGGAGGGGTGCGCCCGCGCGGACGCCTCCATTATTAGCTTTCAATTTGTCGCAGGGCCGAAGCAGGGGATCGCCAAGTCGGCGGTGGGATGCCTGCCATTCCTCGCCGACGCCCCGTGATTGAGGAGCAAACACCCTCCCCGGCGAGTCGCGATAATATTGAACTCGGGTCGATCGAAAGAGTGGTCGCAGAATCGCGGCCAGAGGACTCAGCCCCGATCCGTCGCTACTCGGGCGTGATACTTCGAACAGAAGACGAGTTCGTGCGGGCAGCGACGCCGACTTTTCTTCATTTGATTTACGGGAAATAATTGAAGCAAGAAAAGTAAAATAATGAAAGTTGCCAAACAGATCAGTTGTTTTACCATCCGAGTCTGCATAGAACAGCGGTTCTCAAACTTTTTAACCCCCTCCTACCCACAAACGTAAGGAAGATAAAAACATTTCGCGAACCACCACAGCAAAACTTTATAACTGAAATAATAACTGAATAATGCACGAGCGACTAATTCTAACTAATTAAGCTACTTTGATAGCGACCTTTCGCGACCCCCCCTGGAAGTCGTGGCCCCTAGCTTGAGAAACGCTGGCCCAGAAGAACACCACCTCATAAACAAAATAAGTTTTTGAAGATTTTTCACAGAGCAGTGTTAGGTATTTCTAGAAATAATAAGCACTGGAACTATAGCAGAACCCACTCACTACACGCGGAGGTAACGTTCTTAAACCTTTCTTTTTTCTTTCCTAATGTAGAAATCTGTCGACATAGTCCTTAGTTATACAAAGAAAAAATCGGGGGGAAATATGCAAAAAACAAAAAATAGAGAATACATAACCAAGATAAAATTCTCAAGCTATTACGAATCTCCCAATAAAGCCCGTACAGATAACACCCAGTTAAGGCGGAGCATGAAATAATGTGCTTACCGTTCATGTTGTCGGAATTGCAAACAGGGCTAGAAAAAAAAAAAAATCCCATTCTGTTTCAATGTACAGCCAGGCAGTCGGGTTAGGCTGCAATCCTGAAAAAAGCCACTGCAATTCGTTCTTAGACATACAAAAGGGGACACTGGAAATTTAGGATCAAAGCACCCGGGAAGTTTACAGCGAATAAAAATATTGAATAACTTCTAAATTTTTAATTTTTTTGTCTACAGAACTTCTATGGAGATGCTGATCTCAGAATTGAATTCTTAAGTGAGATAGCTAATACCATTTTCAGGACATTGAAACAATGATTATTATTTTAAGTATCTTCGAAGGATAATTTAAAAAAAACCCGTAATATCGCGGCGGGGTGTGCCTTTATCCATTATAAATATTTCTCATATAAAATATGTATAAATATTCTCTCTTGAACGTAGAAAAAAATTTTTAAAAATTAATTTTTGTCTGAATGTAAAGAAAACTGTCTATTAACTTCACAGGGGTTAGGTTTATTTCTGATGTCCAAAAAATGGCTTTGAGATAAGAACTACAATAATAAAATTCCCCCCCCCCCCCACACAAAAAAAAAAAAAGGTTTCTTCTGGGAATATTTCTCTCCAAAGTAATAATAAAGTGAAATAAAAACAATTTTACCGTGTTAATTTGCTTTAAATATTCAAATCAACTGAAATAGAGCTTTGAAGCATTTACGTTGATATTCAAATTCCTTTAGGGCTCAGGTGTACTCGGTTCTTGAATAAGAAACTTATGTCTACAGCGCACGCACCCATAATGGGATAAAATCACATTTTCCATGTACTGAAGATTTTGGTACGGATGTGAGTTTTCTGAAAAACCTTCGCTGACAAATATTTACCGACTGGGTTTTGAAACCCGAAAGAGAGCGACATACTTAAGACCGGAGGAAAGCTAGAACTATTACTCGTCCAGAAAATGCAGTTCAACGTGTACAATCATTAATCAGAGCATCAGATGTGCGATCTACGACGCATAAACCAAATAGATGAAAATTATAACTATCTTAATTTTTACAATAAGATTTTCAATCGAACAGTGTACGCAATAAAAACTTTTTAAATGTTCGTCAGCTACAAATGATTTGATAACTATTAAAATGCAAATTGCAGCAATACATTTAATATATTAATATGCCGTAAAGATAACAATAAGCCTAAAACAATACGACGGGACATACTAGATATTACAAAGTTAAAAAAAAAAAAGTTTTAAAAATATATATTTTCTCCAGGCCTTATTACGAGGATACAGTATCGTGTACCGTTTTCGACAGCATTTGAAATCGTCGAGCTGCATTTAAATGAAAAAAAGAAAGAAAAAGAAAAGAACCACCTGTCTCATATTTTAATTGACTTAATGTGAATTGACGTTCTGCTTTTTTCTGTTAATTTCCTGCTTAACAGCGGGAAGCGTTTTTCCCACGTCGAATGACTTTTATTATGTATTTGAATACGGGGATATTTCACCAACTAAGCTTCTAGAATGTTTTGTTTTCTAAACTGTTTCATAAGCAAAAAAAAAGTCTTGTAACACTTGACGTAAGTTAATAAAAATATTCCCCTTTTCTCCACCTCTTTTGATTTAAAGTAATGCATTAGAATTCTCCTTACGATAACCCTATAGCAGATATAAATTTCGCGCGGGATTTTGCACAGAAAAATATGAAAACGGGCTAGAAGGTTCAGCTGTAATTAAACTATATCCGCTGTATTAATAAAACCAAAACCTCGTTCGAAAAGAAAATTATAATTATTTGAAATTGGTTTTACTTTATTAAATATGCACAGAATAAAATTTAATAACTATAAGAAAAATCACATTCAAAGTAAGTGATTTAAACTAGGGCACGGGGCTTTTTTTTTTTTTTATTTGCCCGCGAGCAAAAAATTTAAACACTATTTCTTGACGAGCTTACGTGCCTGCTTAATTTTTTAACAGACGAAGGCAAATTCTTAATAAAATATTAGAAGTAATATAATTTTCATTGCAATGATAACAACAACAAAAATTAATACTGATATTAAAAGCGTATTTTGAATAAAATAAATTAGAAATTTAAAAATATTAATGGTTTTTGCTGTTGAATATTGGGAGTGAAATATTTAATATCGGGCGCATGTATTTGTTTAATTATTGAGTTCCGATTAGTCGTAGAGCCACCCAACGGCGGGGCATGGCTCTCTAAGAAACTCTTCACATCAGCTACTTTCTTTTTAAGGCCAGATAAGCCCAATTTTCAAATATTTCTGTCAAAACGTCCGAGTGTCAACAACGTTGCACAGTGCCATTTCTGCCATTTCCGCCATCAATGACCTAAAGAATTAGCATGATTTTTTTTTTTTAAATGACCTGTATTTTCATCAGAAATAGATATTTTTAAGTTCAGCTACACTGTTTTTAAATTTTTTTATTTAAAGAACTAACACATTACCCTTTAATTATTTTGAATGAAATGCTAATATGGAATTCACATTATTGCAGTCAACAAAGATCCGAGTGGGTTAACGGAGCAGAATCACCAAGCGTGAAGAACGACATGTTTGCTTCCCAGCAATAACACAATCGTGAAGGAAGAAATGCTTTTACAGGCAGAGAAACGTGGATTCCAGCAGTAATTCGAGATCACAGTCAATACATACATCATCACATTTCAAAAATGGAAAATGAAGCATTAAGCCAGATTATATACAACGGACGTACACATGTTGCTACTTTTGAATGGCTTATCTTTTTTTTTTCCATTCAAGTGCATCCTTACTATTTTAGAGAGGTCACTTTTGTAATGAAAGGAACGCGCTATGCAACAAAAATTGGTAGCTTTGACACACACATTTGCATTTATACAAATTATATACAATATGAACGCAAGTCACTTTTCAGAACTCCCTTAATCCCTGAAAACGTTTTATGGAATGGTGTACGTGGGTGAGAATCAAATTCAAAATTCATAAAAATTATATTTTGCTTAATCTGTAAAATTATACGAGAAACGAGAAAAATAAATGCAAATTTAAAACTCATTTCAAAATGCCTACATTCTTTTTTTTAAGAAACTATTATTATTTTCATACGCTACTGAAGTCCCCCTCTTTTACCTACGTGGATAAAAGAGGATAAATATGGCTGGAATATAAAGTGAACACAGTCATATGGTAAGAAATTGAATTTTAAATTTCGAACGAATATCGAAATTTTCGTAATGATGGGGGACGAAAATTGATACTAAAATTTTTTTTATAACATGGTTCGAAACCAACACAATGTATTAGTGGGAAGAGGTTGATAAACAATTTATAGCACTCCTCTAAATATATCTCTGAACTATTCGAATGCCAAGCAGCGTGATCACGCTGTTCAGATTTAATGCCGATCAGTGCCACGACATCGGGCCGTGGTATGCAGTTGACGGTCAATTAGGATTCTACCGCAGCACGTTGTTAGCCTTACTGAATCTTGCTATCCTATTCATGCTCTTTTCAAAATTGAACAAAAACCGTACACTTTATCAGTCCTGTGATAATTTACAGTGTGGTTTCTAAACTCTTGCTCATAGTGAAACTTGGGGAAAATAAAAAACGTACATGGTGGATATTAACGATTAACACCACCAGCCTTAACATTTTGATATGTGAAATGAAACGAGTGATCACGTTACTTGACAGTTTAAGATTTCGGTTATGATCCTCGGGACTTGATGAGTTACTGTATGAAGATCTCTCAACAGAACCCCAACTTTTCAATGTTGTTGCGTACAGGAAATTGGCAATTATGAACTCCCAATCTTTCTAGCAGTCCCCCCTCCCCTCGATATTACACTGGATTTTCCTGTCTTATAAACTAAATTCTTTTAAAGCGCTAAGACGTCTTTTTAAACGTGGGAGGAGGGGAACTACCTAATGACATATAGTTCGAAAATTAAAATGAAACACACTCAGAATTTATCTTTTAGTTGCTGTAGTACATATACTAGCAGGAAATTGGAAAATACCAGAACTATTTACCTAAGGAAAGAGAATACCTTTTCGATTTCAGCTTGATTGATAATTTCATACATTCAACGCTATACCACCTTAAATAAAATAAAAAAATTGAAGTAAATAGTTCGCCCCTCTCGATATTTCCCAGATCCATTTGATGGTCCAACAATGGTAATATTCGACACAGTTTGAAGTTACTTTCCTACGAAAGTGTAGCTCACGTACTGTTAGTCCAAAACCGTACTGTTAGTCCATTAGAAGCAGACAAGAGTTTTTTTTTTACCTGATTACGTCTGAAAAGTGCGGCTAACGATTTTGAATCAATAAAAATCAACACAGAGATAAGTAGAGTCTCCGAATGGACGCCTTCGTATATGCACGCAAATATTTACTGACGTGAAGTTTCTATCTATAAAGTTTCAATAAATAATAAATCTATAAATAATTCTATAATAAAGTTTCTATGGTGGAGTAGTTAGCGTTCTGAGCTGCCACGCAGTTTGCTTGGTTTCAAATTCCGAATAAGGCTTGGTCGTTTCTGTGTCGTCCACCTCATAGGGAGCAATGCTGGCTCACCTATAAGGTGCTCCAATAATAAAGTAGCCAATAAATCGCGGTGAATAACAAAAGGCGAAATCTCACGACAAAGTGCCCGCATTAGGAAAAAGAAAAAGTTTCTATAAATCTTGAGAAGTAAAAGTGTGTATCAGCCCCGTCAGAGGTCAGTCAGTACTATAATAGATAAATACATAGATTTCGAATAGACTTGTCGAGACAAAATTACACTGGAAACTAAATTTATGATATTTTTCCAAGTTCCTTATCTTTTGAATTATTTTAAAATTCCCAGATTTTGCTTAATTTTCCCCATTTCAAATTTTGTTCCGAGTTTTCACCGATGTACGACAACCCCAATCCCATTAATGCATAAAATTATCAGTGAAACAGGGTTACACCCGATGAACCAAAAAGGTTTCCGGTCACCTCGCTCAGGATGGACAAGATGGAATGGAATAAAAAGGGGCAAAAAAGAAAAAAAAAATCGTACCTCTAAATCGTTCTATCCTTTGTGCCGCCACCGCTTCGAATTCTGACTGAAAACCACTCAAACGCGTGGGACGGGAGAAAAGGGGGAATGCAAGGAGAGGGGAGGGGAATATTCGAGAGAGAGAACATTTGAAGCGCATTTAGCGGGGCGCCATATCTTAATGGCGTATCAATGTCAACGAGGAGTCGGGGGAGGGTCCCTCACTTTTTATCCCCCCATTCATTTTATTTTCGCAAGGAAAAAAAGGGGGAAAAGGAAGGAGAGAGATTCTTTACCGTTTCTCCCAAGTGTTTTTACGCGTCTAAGTGTTTACTTAAGTTTTAAGTGCACAGAGCACAATTCTCTACTTCTTTTTTGATTTTCATTATTTTTTAAAGGTAGCTCCGAAATTGAGTGCTAAGCATAAATCGCGAGGGGGTGGTGCGGACCGTAAACGTAATCGCAATAAAGTTCCGCAAGGGCTCTCTTTCTTTTCCCGAACGAGATGTTCGTAAAATCGCGGTACAAGTATTTGCACTCATGCAAATGGAGCCTCTTTCCGAACGGATTTTGCAGTTCGGGACTCAGGACTACGTTCTGTTGAAAAAGGGAGGCGGAGAAATCGCAATTAGCAGAATGGAACGCTGATGTTGAGAAAAACACGGGGGAAAGGGTCACAATCGAACCACACATAGCCCTCTCGCGGGTGGCACAAAATTACCAAAGATAGGGAATCTCTCCCCATATACATTGCTGCATGTTTACTGCGAGGACTCAGGTTTATTTTGATAGCATAGCCTAATAAGCGAAAGATAGGACTAGCTGGAGCAATTTAAACTGCCCAGGAGGGGACGCATTATATAAAAGAAGGCTATACTTCATCTCTAGTCAACTTTAATTTACAGTTCATGACTTTATAGCGAAGTAGTTGTGGAAAGATCGGTGTTTTTTGATATTTTGTACATACTGGTAATTGGAACCCCATTAATATCCAATAAGTAGATCTTTCAACAAGTTTCAGGGTACCTCTTACAGAAACAAAGAAAAGAGTTGGTTTGGTTTGGTTGAAAGCACTGTGGTCATTTTTTGCTAGACAAGGACTAATCAAACCGGGACCTACTGCTTGAATCAGATTCCGAACGGCTACAAACGCCCATGCCGACAGTGGGATTCGAACCCATACTCTGGTACCGATTGTCAGCACCCTAGCCATTCGGCCATCATCAGGCAACAAAAAGTTGGAGAAAATGCAGCTATCTCTTTTGCGAATACGAAAGGATTTAATTTTATTTTCTAATTAAAATGTCGGCACTCAGTTTTCAGAACGAACCCCATACGAAATACTAGTGACATTGAGTTAAAAAAAGCCAATCAATGAATGCTCTCTGAAATAAGTAACTGACTAGAGGTTCAACGCGTCCCTCCAAAGAACAGTTTTTTTCCTCCCCTCCCCCCCAAGCTACAGCCGAACGCCGTTATAACGAACTTCAAGGGACCAAAGGTTTTGTTCGCTATATCCGAATAGTTAAGAAAAATGCTAGAGTTTACAAAATGTATAACTCATTAGTTGCAATGTGTATTCAATAATGATGTATTAAAAAAATGATAAAACCTATTAAAAATGATCATTAATGAATAAAATCGATTACATTAATCTGACACAATACTAATTAAATTACGTACAATGGGAAAACGGCAGGGCCAAAATTTTCGTTCGTTATATCCGTGAGTTCGTTATATACCGGGTTCGCTATACCGGGGTTCGACTGCACTCAAACAAACAATTTTATTCATTTTGCTAATATATTTTTAAAATTATATTATGAAATACCCTAAGAATGACGCAATACTAATTTTTATAAATCATTAAAAGTGTGTTCATGTAAATATCTCTTAGTTACCTACAACGATAAATTTATGTTAAGTCAGAATGGTGGTGTTTCGAAAAGATTGCGCATCAAGTTCTGGACAAACAGATGTTAGATAACTATCGCCCTTCAAAGCTAATAAATGAAAATGATAAAATAATGCAAATATTCATAGTATGAGAGAGGAGGGAAGGTAAACAATCTTATAAACTAATTCGTATTCTTGAACAGAACAGATAATGGTAATACATGAAAAAATCCTCACAGATGATGTAACATTTACGCTTTAAAATGATACTAACAAGGTGAACTTGTCTGTCTGTACAAACGTACAGATTAGATCAGGAATAAAATACTCATCTATAAACAGGTTATCATTATTTTGAAAAAATAATGGAATGAAATACAATTTACGTTCGTTTCGAGTTTAACTTCGTCATAATTTTATAATCAGATATATTTAAAATAAACTAAGGTTAAAACTATATTTTTGTCAGCTATAAACATAAGTACGATTTTTACATTGAGTAGTTTTTCGAGGTATGGATAAATTATACAATAATTAGCTTCTACTGTGGTATTAGATTCTACCTCGGTACTCGTCGTTAATTGGTTCCAGAAGACACGACGAGTACAGAGAGAATTTTTCCCATAAGGAGTAATGTAAATTCAATTAATTCGTTCCCGGAAATCAGAAATTTCATATTTTAACTGGGAAATTTATAATTTGATGGGGGTTTTCAAATTATACAAAATATTTTAACTTGACATACATAACTTAAAACAATAGTTAGATAAAATAAAATTTATCATTACTCAATGTGTACCGAAAGGAATTGATGGTTTAATGGGATAGTAGCAAAGTAGAGGTGCAGAGGGGTTATTGTTGAATTGAGAGACCATGGCTGCCTTGAAACATTTCACTGCTCTCAGCACTCGTTCCAGGCTTTTAAGTTCGGCATGCATTTGTTTTGCCTTCTCGCAAATTATTGCCTCGGATATGCTATCACCTGCCAACTGTTTTTAATAATCCAAATGTACAATAATTTCTTCATTATTTCTAAGATCTGTGACCTTTGCATGGTCACGGCCTTCACACCTATGGCAACACAGGCTACTTTAATAGTTTTCTTTTTCACTCCTGAAAAAGATTGTTGTTCTAGGTCTTTTGTACAGTGCAGCGAGATCAGACACACTCATGCTTAGTTATTATCTATTTTTTTCTGTTCTATCGTGATTCTCACTATTTTTCTTTTATACTGAGAGGTATCACTAAACTTCTTCGAACTTATTTTGGCTTGTAAGGGAAAAAATTATCATCAAATGAGAAAAAGCTCAAAAAAGGAGGTTCACGATGAATGTATTTTTCGGCACAGAACGCAAACTACTATGAGAATAGCGAGACGGTGTTTCTTTTCGTCCGAAGAGACAAATGCGGCGGCACCGTCTTCTCTCATACATGTTTTAGCATGTGCGACGAGTACCTTAGCAAACGTTGAGTATCGAAACAATTTTTTTCACTTCAAAATGCGACGAGTACCGAATTTGAAGAATACCGATGTATGAATGAAGTATTTTGCATAAATATACTATATACATTATTTGACTATATCAAGTAAACCTATGCATTTTACACGCTAATTTTTAAAACCACGTCACTTTCTCCCCGAGTCCTGCTGCTACAATTTCGATCACCTTATAAACAGCCATGATGCGAATCAACAGGTCTCAAATATAGACACATAAAATCTGAAAGCAACGGAGAAACGGCTCCACGCCTGAAACTGATGCTACTGATCACTCATTGTTCATGCAAAATCCTGCTACTCCGCAGCAACTTTGAAGCCTCAGATCTCAGATTTTACCTCGCCCGCTCTAACTAGCTTCGGGGACTGAAGGATACTATGAAATAGATACATCCTAGGGGGAAAATTTTATTTCCGCCAGTCTCCAACATGAGTGGATTATATCACAGTTATTGAATACGATCAAGATCTTCCGACACCCGTGTTTGTTCTGCAAGCAAAAGCTGCTTTCGCTAGAGAATCTCCGTACAATTTTTCGTTCGGGCAGAGACGGGGCAGCCTCCGAATAACAATTTTAACTCGGTTTTCGAATCCAAAGCGCAGGAGATCCATCCCACTCTACCGACATGGTGAGAGAGAGAGAGCGCTTTTGATTTTTCCACCCACCCCCGTCTCTGCTCGACGGAGACGAAATGTGGAAGCGCGGCTCAGATAAACATGGGGTAATGGAAGAGACGTGTAATGCCCATTAACAGGTAACCCAGGGCAACCAGTCCGCAACACTTTCTCTCTTCTGCATCTCTATTGACACAACCACCCCCCTTTTAAAAGCAGAGATGTCTTAGGCCCCTAGGTATATGCTTGGAGCAACGGCAGGACGCAATGGATCGAGCGCAGTTTTCTAGAAGCTGGGATTCAGCATTTAGCGAGCTTCCTTTTCGTTATTAGTGAAACAGTGAAAATAGTGCTCGGGCATCCACTTAAGGGTTTCGTGAGAAAGGATTTTTATGCTACAGAATACTTAATGTGGGAAAAAAAACCTCTACAAAAAAACCTACCATCATTACAGAGGCGAAAAAAAAGTCCTTCGAGGTCACCATAGATGCTTTAAAAGAGAGGTCTACGGGTTTCAAAAACAGTAAACATCCTTTATCTTCAATCGCACAGATGCTCCAAAATTAGCGTAGTGTGTGCCCAAAATTAATATACAATCAAGAATATTCACTGAAAATATAACGTTTATCTGCGAATACAATGTACGGTAGATATGTTTCTACATGCATCGGTAGGAGATTGACTATAACAAACTATTGGGGGAAATACTTTTAATGAAGCAATTGTTTAGGAGAAGAGTGCAAATAAAATTTCCCTTTTCTAGTGGAGTTCTTATTTCCCCATTGATAATTACTAATGGAACACTTAAATTATATCAAATTTCGATAACATAAATATCAATGGTAAAAACAGTAGTCTTAAAATACAAGCATATTAAATTAACACAAACGGGAGTTTTAAAAAATGCTAACATAATTTGCAGAGATTTTTTTCCCAATAAGAGTAGAGCTTAAGAACTTATCCCTTGCAGACGAACAATTTAATTCTTCCAAACATAAGCAGATAAAAAAAAATCGTAAATCTTAAATTATCCTTAGTTTTTCAAAAATGAAAGGAATCTGTTTAACGAAGATGCATTTCCATGTATTATGGAGTTAAGGCTCAAACTCTTGATTTGAGGTGATAGAAGCAATGTATAGTGCACTCCCCCAACAGCCGGTCAACTCAGCGTTATAGACTGGCACCCACATATCGTGTTCTGGGAAAGGGTGTCATATACTAGTAAGCAAGAGACAAATGCTAAATAAATTATGCTGAGATCAAGACCTAGCTGTAGAATACATTTCCTACTGACTCTCCAAAATCGTTTAGATTACTACGCGAGGAAAGTGTATTTGTTTCGTCTCGCGAAATAATCCGACTACGACCACAAAAGGGTCCCTTGGTCGTAGCCGAAACCAGTTCCTAGATTTCAACCTTTGCAGCCTTCCAGACCCGGGATTCATTTGCGCAGGAGTTCGATTAATTACGATTACCACGAGAGCGCGAGAGCTTCATTAAAAACAGAAATCATTCCTGGGCGCCCCCGGGAGAGGCAGAGGGAGAGGCGGGGGCGTTTTAATGAGAAATTCTCTTCCAACGAATCGCTCATCACCGAGTAATTAACACCCAGCAGTAAAACTCTTACGGGAGTTTCCCTCTTCTTCGGCCCTTTTATGAATCCTCGCGCAAAACACGCGTCGGGTTTCAATTTAAAATCGCTGCAAGTCTTTAGAGGGGGGGGGCCAATCGGCGAAATTCTCTCATTAAACTCGGTCCTCCCCATTGTGCAACCAATTAGTTGATTAGGGCACAATGTTAAGGGATTGACGTCGTTAGCGACTTGTTGGGCGAGAAGCGATTTCTCTGAACCCCCTTCCCGATCCCTTTTTAACTCTGAGTGTGTTCGTTAGTCGAGAAACTCGCTTTGCCTCGAGGACTCACACTTCTCAGGAGAAAAATGATCAGAGGAGAGGGAGCACCCTCCGTTCCCGGGAGTTGGACGGTAGTCTGTCGGTCTGTTGACCGCGCTCGGAGAAAATGAGCACGGAGGCCACAATTTATCAGATAGATTAAGAAAATAAAGAGTAAATATAAAACTACCAGCAATCTATGTACAAAATATTTTCCCGCTGTCAATGCTGAGGGTCGTAAATACTAATACAGTCAAACCTCGTTATAACGAACTTCAAGGGGCCAAAGGTTTTGTTCGCTATATCCGAACCGTTAAGAAAAATGCTAGAATTTACAAAATGTATAACTCATTAGTTGCAATGTGTATTCAATAATGCAATAATGATGTAGAATGGATTCCCGATAATCCGAAATGATTGGGACCAGACCCTTTTCGGATTAAGCGAAATCATTCTTAAAATAAACTTAAATTACATAATAACGTGTGATTACATAAATATTACATATTACGTGTGATTATACAGTTTATTTTATAAGGTCGTACGTAGAGCAACACTCCTCTTCGACCTCAGCGGACATCATTTTTCTGACGCGTTGTCTGCAAAGGAGAGGTTTTCTCTCTTCTCGACAAAAAAATTTTAACAGATTTTTTCAAACCAATGCAGTTCAGTAATAATTAGTTCAGTACATTGTCTAACTTTGAATTTTCTTGAAATTTTACTTTATATTACTTCTACTTCATATTACTAAAAATATACTTTACTTAGTATCACTGTGGTTTTATTGTAACCTTTGTTCTTTTTGGCTTTTGGTTTCCGATTACTGAAGTTCGGATTATCGGAACTCCACTGTATTAAAAAATGATAAAATATATTAAAAATGATCATTAATGAATTAAATCGACTAAAATCGATAGCATTAAACTGACACAATACTAATTAAATTACGTACAATAGGAAAACTGCGGGACCAAAATTTTCGTTCGTTATAATCGTGAGTTCGCTATAACGGGGTTCGACTGTATGAACGATAAATTTCTGTTAATCGAAATCCTTTTTCATATAGTCGAGTAAGTTCCCCTTGGATTTCATTACACAGTGTTTTCTATGTTAAAGAAAAATTGATTATATTGGCTTTAAAGGAGGGACCAGGTTTCTTTTCGTTCTATGTTACTGTCTTGAGAATACGGCGTTCCTTCTCTTTCTGCGCTCTCTCTATCTAAGCTGTAACTACGACAGTTAATCCGTGTCTTTAATAAGTCCGTCACCATGCGAGGGATTTGAATAATGATAGAAGGACTTCGTTCTCTCGTAGTTTACTCGACGCGACTCTCATCATTTTGTATTATCAAACACACACACAAATATTAACATTATACAAGGTGCGCCCATAAAGTAACCGGACAATTTTTTATAAATAAGAAAAATATTACTCACCTTCCAATAAATTTCTCTCCTTCAAAATAATCGCCAAAGGAATCTATACAATTTTTCCAACGTTTCTTCAAGTCATCGAAACACTGTTTATAGGCGTCGGAAGTAACCGTTCGCAAAATACGCGTAACATTTGATTTATTATTCGAGACGTTTTCAAATCTCTGTCCTATCATGGCCATCTTAAGCTTCGGAAAAATGGAAAAAATCAGCTGGCTTTAAGTCGGGAGAATATGGTGGGTGATTCATCACTGTAACTGAATGCTTATCAAGGTATTGTTGTACAGAAATTGCTGTAGGGGGCCAAGCATTATCGTGTAAAACAAACTATTGCCCAGAATCAAACAGTTCCTTCCTAACTCGCGTTATCCTGTTTCTTAATCGAAAAAGCATCTCCTTGTAAAAATACTGATTAATTGTTTGATTTTCAGGAAAAAATTCGTTGTGAATAAGTCCTTTGTAATAAAAAAAAATGCAAAATCCATGAAAGGACAGAGATTTGAAAACGTCTCGGATATTAAATCAAATGTTACGCGTATTTTGCGAACGGTTAGTTCCGACACCTATAAACAGTGTTTCGATGACTTGAAGAAACGCTGGAAAAATTGTATAGACTCCTTTGGCGATTATTTTGAAGGAGATAAATTTATTTGAAGGTGAGTTATATATTTCTTATTTATAAAAAATTGTCTGGTTACTTTATGTTTGCACCTTGTATAAGGGATCTATCTGGTCAATTTGACGATATACGGAAACAGAAGAACGGGCATTTACGGCTTGCGGAGGCTTGTTGGGTTAAAAAGATGTAGTTGGGCGTGAACAGCATCAAATCCAATCAAACAGTTCAATTGATCGGAATAATTCGTCTATTCACTTACACATTATGGTCATTTACTTGGTTAACTATTTATGAGAAACATAAAAGACTGGAAGATATTTTCATATTCACAAAGAACAGAGAGGATGGATAGTCACACCGATTCACTCCATACCAAACTCTAACTGACGCGCAACAAAGCTTCACACCAGAACAAAGGAAAATTAGTTTAGTTTGTCCTTGTGATCAACTATGGTGCAATATATCCAGCGACAGGCAGGCACCACACAGAAGGGAAGTAAATACAAGAGGGGAAAGACAAAAAAATTTTTAAAGTACAGAATTTATGGAATAGAACTGATAACTGGTGGAGCTATATATATATATATATATATATATATATATATATATATTCATTCGACATGAAAGACAACTGAACTCCAGAATTCCTCAGGCTGATTCATGCAAGAGTAAACAAATTCTAGAATCACCATTCGAATAACTTCCAAAATATATGTATTTGTCCGTACATCGGCCATAAAAATATTTCTTACAGTTTCAGAAGTTGCGGGACCATCCGTTGTGCTTCAAAAGTTATATTAAATACTGTAGTTGTAAGATTCCTACTCTCTCAACGTGGCATAAAAATAATAATAATAAAGTATAAAAGATTACATATCATGTTTACAAAATTTAAATGATTAAAATTATTGAGACATTGAGCGAGGTAAATTTGTCAATTCTGAAAATCTTGAACGAATAGTCAACTGACTCACATTCAACTACATGAAAGTAAACTTTCCGACCATCTCGAAATAAATCTCACCTTTTATATTCTGTTCCATGCTTTGAAATAAGTTTAAAAAAAACAAAAGAAAAATTGAATCAAAATCTCGGTCCCCCAATGTTTTTCTTTTTAAAGTATAGTCAATTAAACCCAATTTGGTTATTTATCCTACTTTTTAATTTTAAAACGATAATTGCATTTGGAATACAAGCTACCAAAAAGCATCATGCGTTCTCGTTTATGCAATGACTTTAGTTTTATCGTTTCAGTTTAGTTTTGACACTGAGTATCTTTTAAAAAAAAGGGGGGGGGACTACTAGTTTTTCTTTCAATAAATGGTTAAAAGTTTGCGACAAGCGTCTCAGTACTTAAATGGTTCACTTGTCGCTCAGTGGCTAAGTGGTTAAGGCATCAGCATGACACGCCGGGGGCGCGGATTCGATTCCCGCATAAGACTTGGTTGTATCCTGGGGAACCGGCCAGTCTTCCGCTTGCAAAAGGAGCCCCCGTCTAGAAAGGGGAGGTGCAACCCATCGTCCATCACCGGTGTCATCATTATTAATAAAAATTCTTCTGTGATTGTGTGATTTGTGTTTCTGTTTCCTTGTATTCATATGTACACTGGACTGAGATGTGACAGTCGTCAGCCCCAGGGACATTAGTCCCCCCCCCGCCCCCCCCCCCCAAAAAAAAAAATAAATAAATAAAGTTTCACTTAGAAGATTTTGACGAATCTACATGAATTTCGGTATAAAGTTGTAAGGAATGGCACCATAAAATGAGATTTTTCGCAAGTACCGTCCACTTTGGATAATGGCAAACTAGTGTTCTATTTCCGTTCCAGGCAGTCGGTAATTGCAACGGCGCCCGACCAGTGGAATGAACACTGACTGCCCATAGGTACACGTGCGGTAAATATCGATGAATGGTAAATTCAACGTAAATAAATAAAAGAATAAATATTTGTATGCCAACATTCTGTATCTTTGAGGATGTACTCAAAGATTCACTTATACACGCTGTGGTCAAGCACCCTAAATGTTCACTTGTCGTGAGTATCTGTATATGAAAACCACACACAAATATGCATTAAAGGGGGAAAAAATTAATTTTGCATCGTATTTGTATGAATTTTAGAATTCACGTGAAACTTAAGGATGCCGAATGTTTCATGCCTAAAATTTCCCACTAACATTTCCAAACATAACATGTAACAAATGACTAATGTTTGAAGAAATAATACATTTACAAAATCACGCATAATTATAACTTGTTATACTTCAAATATTAAAATTCGAAAGCATTTCATACCACTTAATGTGCTGCAAGAACTTTGACCCATCTTTCTCACTATAATAATGCAGTGGCTTGGAATTTTACTGCAGGTAGAAAATACATTTAAAACGCGTGCATATGTACAGGTTGTAATGTGACAGTACACGATACACAAAAAACTCATAAAACTTTAAAAACAAGGTCGATCAATAAAGCTTTTTCGAACGAGATATTCTAGAAATATATGCCAAAATATCATTAAAAAACATAAGTTTTTTAAGTGTGAGTGATCAAGATAAGTAGTTCAATCGGTTTGGTTTGGAGAGCTATAGTTAACTTTTTGCTACACGGGGGCAAATTAAACCAGAACCTACAGTTAAAAGCCGATTCCGAACGGCTACAAACATCCATGCCAACAGAGGGACTCGAACCCACAGGATCTGAACCGAATGCCAGCGCCCTAGCCATTCGGCCCTCATCTGGCGTAGTTCAATCGGATATCAACAAATAGAATCAGACAATAGAAAATTTTTAAAAACGAGATTTCGATTGAACATTTAAATGACCTTTTCTTAATAATTTCTCCCCCAAACAAACAAACAAACAAACAACAACAACAACAAAGCGAAATATGATAATAATGGAAAGCGTAAAACGAGAGTTCGGTTCCGACTTGAAAGGAAGTTAAATTTTTTTTGTCAAATTGTCTTTTTTTAAGGGAAACACGAATATCTTGTGCCCATCGAACCGCACTTCATTTCAGTATAATTCACAACCCACGAGGACCGTTTTAATTACAGTTACAGAAAAAAAAGGAGTGCCATTTTTTAACTGCTATCGGGACTATAGGTATAGTCACTAAAGTTTAAGTTAACAACGCTTTTGATGCACTAGGGGACAAGCAACATTTTAAGTCAAATCGGGTTTAAAAAAAAAGCGCCACATACGGAATTAATTGCGCAGTAGGGGGTGATTCGAAAAACGGACGAAATGGATTCAATGGAATACACACAGTGGAATACTCACACACTACATTTGAGTAACATATGAGAGAAGAATGAGAAGAAAGAAAAAAAAAAAAAGGTGGGCAAACGCTGCCAGTATCATTGTCATAAAAAGCACACTTAGCGATGAAGTTGAAAATCGCAAACAGCCGTGAAACATGACTACAAGCATCATATCTACTTTAAGCATCACAAAGTGTTAAGAATTCCTTTATTTTTTCCGATATCTTTATAATTTTCGAAACATTGAAGTAGATGAAGTGGGGAAGGGGAAATTCCCGATTACCTGATCCTAGGAAGTGGGGGGGGGGGGGGGGGGGTTCGACTTTATGTTTTCTCGAGTGAAATTGGTGTCCTTTTCAATATCAAAGCAAATTTCAAACAATGATAATTTCAAAACGATTTAATCATAATTTTCACAAAGTGCGACTTCCAGTAAAACGATCTGGCGTCATCACGCGTGCATATGTGTAGCACAATCAGAATCTTAACTCCGGTAGAGGAGAGCCTTAACATTGTAGCTGAGCTATTACTTTTATTTTCGTTGACGATTTCATAATTTCTAGAAGGACGGGAGGTGAGTATGACCTTAAATTTCTTTCTCCTCTTGGCGCCAGTGTTACGTGTTACATTTACTCACAGGATGTCGTTTACTCAAATGTTGGAAGTAAAACTTAAAGCCTTTTTAAGGTATTGCAAGAGGCTGCTGCTTTCGAATCTGCTTCATTAAGGCTAGACAAGTAATAATATTCCGCAAAGGTCATTCATCACAATAAAAGCATATGTTTCAGATTTTTAATGCATATAATTGACCGAAATAATGATTTGAGTTTCTATTTAATGTAAAACCATGCATGATTTGAAAAGCATTAAAAATAAAAATTTGGGATTTATTCTCTCCATTTATGGATAAAAGTTTCATTGCATGCAATTCAAAGTAATATTCCAATATGTTTATTAAAATAACTTATTTGAACAAGCCTTTTATATTAAAAATAATCTATTTGAAATGCTGACCAGTTAAGACATGAATGGAAGAAACAAAACTAAAAAGGTCTTGGTTTTCTAAATTTTCTCCAATAAAAAAAAGTACTTATATATGTGCATAGATAGATGTAATTCTATGATTTGGTTTGAAGCGCTACGGTCAATTTTTTGCTACAGGAGGGCTAGTTAGACCGGGACCTACTGCTTAATGCCGATTCCGAATGGCTACAAAGTCCACGCCAAGAGTGGTACTCGAATCCACAGACTCTGGTACCGAAGGCCAGCGCCCTACCCATTCGGCCATCATCGGACACAATTCTATGAACTTTATGACTATGTTAGTTTTGCCTCATTAAAAAATTTATTCCGTGGGGAAAAACTATTTAAAAACAGCCTAGGACTGGAAAAATAAGTCTTATTATATGTTTCCCACATAATTTTGAATATTATTTTAACAGATTTCGCAAGGTTTTTAATGAACTAAATTTCCCAAACTATTTTTTAATTATAAAATAATAATAAGCTCGGTAAAACAGTATGTTTACTAAAATTATACTTGATAATTATTTCTTAACAAATAAAGAAAACTTTTATTTATTTTTAAGGTGAAAGCTGTAATCAGACATGACGTCTCAAATCAACATAGGCCGTGAGAGGATATAAAAATATAAAATGCTTATACTACTTTCATAATTTGCTAAGACAATAAATCTTACTGAATCTCAATTTTGTAGTTATTTCTTAAGATCCTTAAAAAATAAATCCGAATTCATAGCAATTAATTTTATTTTCCTGAATAATTTTAGGGGTCATTCGAAGACAATTATTGGTAAATTAAGGCTTGAAAAGAGTTATGTCCCGATAGTAGCATGAAGAAGAAACTAAATAAAATATGAAACACGTTAAATACAACATTTACTTCTGGTACGCCAATGTTGAGGGAAAGCTTTAATCATCTTTATCAGAAATATTTTTAAAGATTTCCACAACTTATTTTGTAAATGTCCTTGACCTTTACATTCAGTTACTAAATTCTCTAATTTTTTCAATTTCCCATTATTCCGAGATGTGCAGAAACTCTTTTTACGGCTCCGGTTCAAAATCTGCACAATTTTCAGGCTTATTATGTATATTTAAAAAAAATGCTTTTTATCTAAATATGGGATCAAAAATAATTTTGAAAATCAAGGCTTTTTGTAAGTCGAAGAAACTTTGAAACGACTATCCATGATAGATGTCCAAGAGTCCGACAGATAAGCTTAGAACAAATAAAAAAAAAATCTTTGTCAAGTGGTTTCAAAAACAATTTTGAAAATTAAGGTTTTTACGCCCCGAGGGAGGGAATTCGGGTAAAAGAATCTATAGAATTTTCCATGGCAGTCTTAATCATCATTTTGAAGTAGTTAAGAGTCCCCATTTCACGTTTTTCACTCTTTCAGAAACTTCACCAATTAATGTGCAAACAAATGCAGACGAAGAAATTGAACTTCCGCTCAAATCATCCACTGCATTCCTTTGGGAGAGAGACAGAAAAAGACTCTTATATTTACCTTTAAGAACATGGCACTTTGGAAACCTTATTTTAAAAAAAAAGGTGAGAATAGCGTGGATAACTTTTTTCTCCAAATGTAGGCTGTTTCGGGCTTTCTCACTGATGACCCGGCCACCCGAAATGTGTCAGTCACGTGATTTACAACCGCGCTGAATAGTTAAGGCATGTTTTTCTATAAATCCAAACAAAGACAATTGTGATTTAAAACCAGCGGCCGCAGTCCGTTGGAAAATGTCCTTGCCGACTTAAGAAAAAAAAATTAAAACGAATAAATAACAATCCTACGAATTAAAAGACAGCGGAGAGGGAAAGGGTCCCATCCCGATCCAATCGGCCTACAACGATGGAAAAAAAAATATATAAAAATAAAAAACGCCGCTGCTGCCTGCGTCAAGAGCTCGCGGGAATTTTCCATGGCGGAACGCTTTTCCATTCCGGTAAATTTGCCGCATCTCGGGTACGGGGGAAGGGGGATCCGTTCCAGCGACGCCCATTAAAAATCCATTAGGCAGCCTCCACGCAGTGCCAACAGATGGCGCCACAACACCGGTGGCAAGGCACGGCGCGCGCGATCGTCAGAGGGAAAATATCTCCCTCCCGTTCTTCCCCGCCCGTAATGCCTCTCAATTGAATTGCATCGAAACCCATTGCAATGGGCGGGGAGGGGGTGAACGGAATGAGAGGCACAAAAGGCGAAGTTCTCGTCTCGCTCGACGCAAGCCGGTTGGTTTTTCGCTGAACAGAAAGTTCGAAAATTCGTATTCTCTCGAAAGGGTTAAAAGCTAGGAAGCCGAAAGGTGCCTTACAGTCTGGGCATTTTGTACTGTAGGTAATCGTTTCAGGTGTATTCTCAAAAAGTTAACAAAAGAATTGTCGCAGATGCACAAATCATACAAGATTGGTATATAATTAATTCCCCGCCAACCGTAATTTCACTGTGGTGGGGATATTTTTGCGTCCACCACATCGATCAGGTAGAGATGAGGAAATCGTCTGGAGGGACTGATATCATACAAACGCTGAAGCTGAAATATTGAGCTCAGTGGATGGCCAAGATTTAAAATTAAAATCCTGGAGTTGTGAATTTATTCCTGTTTGAAGTTTTGAGACGTTTTTCACAGCATGTCATAACTTCTCCAGGCATCATTCCCTCTCATGATTTCGCAAAATATATTTTTTACGTACTCCACACTCAAAAGTATTCCCTTAACAATCATGCATCTTAAAATCTCACCTGATGTCCAAATAATTAGCAAAACGAGGTCACTGCACATTCAATCCTTAAGATTTCTCTTATACGGCAGATGCAGCAATTGTTTCATGGGCATATCGTTCAAGCAAATTTTTTTTTTTAATTTCTATTTTGAATTTTACTCCTGACGAAGAAAAACATTTTATACGATAATACCAAAAAATTATTTACAACAGATTTTTTAGAAAATTCTTTCAGCTAAAATTCACTTCAGTAAGTCATTTATCAAATAAAGTTTTTAAAAAAAGGGCAACGTCAGATGGTCGGAGAAGCGATATGAAAATAACGAGAGGAAATAAAATATTCATTTTGCCTTTCTTTGTATCAAGGAAATCATAATTTCTTTGTATCATAGATATGATGAAAATGTTAAGATATTCAGATGTGCTATAAACAAACCTGACAAAGAATGCATGAAACAAAAGTGTTAACAGTTCAGATATATATATATAGTTGACAAAGTTGTAAGTGAAAAACCAGTATAAGCACTAAACCACTACAGCCAGGAACCAAAGACATGAAAAGATAAGTGAAAAATATGAAAAGAATTGTGAAAAATAGGTTTTTAGACAGTACCTTGTCTTCAGCGGTGCCAATACTGTCTAAACACCAATGGATTGTTTAATATATATATATATATATATAAACCTACTTCTACATGTCTTATCCACCTATTAGCCTCGATGTTTCATAAATATATACATAGAATTAAAATGAAATTTTAATTACTCGCCGAGTTAGTGCTCCCATGGATTAAGAAATAACGTTTCCCTCTTTCATTTGATTACATTTATAGAAATATATATAATCAAAGCATATGTGATTATATTTATTCCAATTTTATTCAAGCATGTGCAATTGTATTTATTCCAATTTTATTCATAGGCCACAGACTTGTGTGAAAACAAGGAAAGAGCCCAGATCAGAGCCATTCCATTAAAAACATTTTGAATAGAAGAGAAACGTCGGAAGTCTGATTTAATTATGTAAATCTCGACGCATGCCTAGAAGGCATCAGATATATTGCGACAGTGTTTCCGAAATCTGTGGCGCGACTTTGATACAACAAACCATATTATGAGCTGGCTGATAGCAAAGAAAATTTAAAACGGAGGTATCAAGGAGCAATAAAATAACTGCATGCGAGAGTAGGGCTTAAATAAGAGTGTGTGTGTGTAAAAGAGAGAGAGTGATAATGACAAAGAGCGAGATGATCCAAACTTAGGGCGGCCAAATATATTCTTTTTCAAACCTGGCATGCATTTATCTTAAAGACAGTCTTCCACCCACATCACGAAATTTGAAGGCTAATTTATCATCTGAGACCCCCTATAGGTGAAAATCATTGCTATGAATGAGCACAAGATCCCCCAAGCCTCCGTCGGGATTCGAACCCAAACCCAACTAGCGGAAGCTAATGACGCTAACCACTGTACGATGTGGGCGGCGAGATTCAAGCTACATTCTACGTTTCCAGCATTATAGAGAAAAGCGTAAAAATAAATCTTTTGGATTTCAGAAAACTGAGACCAGACAATTTATCTCATTTTCAACGGACAATTTATCTCATTTTCACGAGGCAATATGAGATTCCAACAATAAGGGCCGAAATGACGTAACAAACCTCTTTCACGAACTCTGTTAAAGCAGCTTTTTAAGAGATTCTGTTATTGCTGAGCTCTCGAGTTCACACGTCTTTCGATTCCCTTAGCTGTAATTAACACGCTTAATATTTACGGAAAATCTTCATACGAAAAATTTAACTATGCTAGATTGAAGATTATGGTGGATGATTCAGACGACATTAGAAATTCGTAAATATATTATAAAAATTAAAATCAGAAAATAGAGACAGACTGAGGAAATTAAAATAAGAGAAAGATATCAAAAATACTCATAACACATAAAAGCGTTCGATAATTTTAAATAAAGGAAAGATTTATCCCCTCAAAATATGGCAGTGGCCTTTTTTATTCCTTTAATACTTAATTTTCGAGGAAAGTCTTTTGTAAAGTTTTGTCATTCTATACGAACTGAGAGTTTAAATATATTTTATTTAAAAGTCAAAAATGTTGATTATATTACTCATAGCGAGAAACTATACATATATATGTGTCTGCATGCATGCACACACAAACATACACACACATACTTAAATTACATTAAAAATACCAAGTTTAATAATGTTTAAAAACTCCTTCTGAAACTATTTAACTATAAAGTACTACATGTGTAAATGAAATGAAAGCCACAATGTCCCTGAAATAGTATCACATAAATGAAAACAGTAACTTCTAACAGGGTGCAAACACAGAGGCACTCTTTCATACCATACTAGTATCAATAAGAAAAAGGACATGTGCAACAAGCGACCTAAGGTGTTAATAACCCTTTTTCGGTATGTTATTTAATGAATTGTTTTATTTTACTTCCGCTGACTGAAACTGAAAAAAGCCTCCCCATACCATGTAACCAAAGCAATGCACCATCGTTGCTCGGACTTCCTGCGTACTTTACACCGAAATCCATAGCCAGACGCGAGCGAAAATTCCGACCGTTCACCACACATCTTATTAAGATATCTCTCACTTTGCCCCTGGAGGTACTAAATCTGAGGGCGGATTGGTTCCGGAAGAGAGAATATCCCCGCTACGCTCCGATGGGTGTTCGGAAACTCATCGGCTGCCGTCCTGGGGCTATCTTTCCGTCCAGCTCGAAGCTACAAGTAAAGCTCGTTCCAAAGAGGGCAATGATTTACTGTAAACTAGTGGGCTATGCCACAACGACCATTACAAAATTCATGTCACTCCTCCCACGAAACAAAAACAAAATTGTTTCACCAAGAAAACGGACAGTAGGACCTTAGAAATTCGTCGGGCTTGCATTTAAGACAGCACAAAAAGTTAAAATTTAAAAACCATCACATTCTACGTCTCATATGGAATTATCTATGCGTTCTTCAACACACAGAGAAAAATTGTGACGGTAATGTGCAGGGGGGGGGGGGATATCATACGACCACAAAATACGTACAAATGACACGCTGGAAAAATTACGGATATTTTTGATTGAGGGGTCAGTTCGTATCGTTCGAGAGCCAGTGCTGTTTCCAGTGAATGGAATGAACTTTGGATATTAAGTTGTATAGGGAAAGGTGTTTCAATTTCAGGTTCTGTTCCTGCTACAATACAACATGTAGCCTCCGAAAGAAAATCATGTGATTTGAAGATAAAAGATAAAAATTTCGAACAAAGTTTGAAATAATTGGTCCTGTATTATGAGCATGAAAAACGATAGACTGTAATGTTGCCGCAGCCTTGTCCAGAGGTGTAATCAAAATTTGTCTCTAGGAAACGATGTTTCATTTAGAAAAGGGAAATGCAGAACTATACAGGAACTACTATTTTTCTATCACCCTGTTGGCACGTAAGAAAAGGTGCGAATGATTACCGCTTTTCCTCGATTTCGTCACCGAAATAGCCTCGACGAAATTGAAAACAGCATTTTAATATCACCAAAGTACTTTTAATTTTGTCACCCAATAAACAGCTTTTTTAAAACTCCATATCGAATAGAATGTTCATTCAAAAATGTATCTTACAAATATTTCTTCAATGTTATATAAAACATCATTAAGTTAAAAGAGATAAAAAGCGACAACTAGAATGCCGGAGATCTGAGAGAATGATGGAGCATTCGTTGCGAACCCCACAGAGGACAAGCCGCTCGGTTTGCCCTTTGTGACACTCTTAACGAATGTTCTCTAGTCCGATGAAAGCAGCGAAACTGTGTCAGAAACCAGTTGGAGGTATTTTTGCTTTACTTCGGGTGGAAGAAGCTTTCATTTAACAGTCATTAGTCTCCAGATTCCATTTGTAAGCACTGTTTTTTCATATGAGATCGCGATTTTCACTGTCTTTCGAAACAATACGTAAAACCTTCTCGATTCGCATTCCTAACCCGCGCCCGACCTTGTTTTTAGGCCACCGCGCGACATTCGGTGGCTCCGAGACAGAGATGGAAACGGAGGAAGGGGGAAGGGGAGGAGATGACCGTATGTTTGCCGAACGGATTGGACGAGGCCTCTCTTTTAATCTCGTAATAGTGGAAGCGCCCCGCACGCGAATGCGCCGCAATCTCGCTAATGGACTGACAGTCATCACAAAAATTGAATGATTAAAAAGACGAGGCGGGATTGGCCGGGACTCTTCGTGCTGCCTTGTCTCCCTCTCTCCGAGACTAAAAGCGCCTCGAAGACGGGTACCGGGGGGCGGAAAGCAAATCGGCAAAGAGTTTGTTTATTTTTAGAGTGGTACTGTCCAAGTACTTTTTTTTTTTGAATGTGTGTGTGTCTGTGTCCATTTCTCTGAGTGCGTACGAGGCCCAGCAACTATGCCGTTTTTAAGTCTTTCGTGGGCAAACATGGTCTCGCAAAGCACATTTAGTTAACGAGGAAAACGTGTTTCCCCAATACATTAGCGAGACCAAACGAATGAAACGCTAGAACTTCTTTATCTAACGGGTGGCTTTGTTATCATTTTGGGCATGCAGCCCCCCCCCCCCCCCTTCCTCGCAAAGCACACACATGCACATGCCACTATAATTCAGAACTCATCATATTCACATTTCACGCAAGGAATTCCCTTTAGAGTATAAACAGCTAAATTTCTAATTGCTTAAAGGCTATTTATCAAATTGCGTATTCTCTCCATAAATGCCAAAATGATAAGTACTTTTTTAAGGCATTAAACAACAGTCTTGGTCACAGGATCCGCTTTTATCATGAATTCCCCACAATGCCCATAGCACACTTATACACATTGAAAAACACGGCGGTGAAAGAATTTCATTAACAAAATAATTTTGCCAAAGGCTGGCATGGAAAACACGCTGAGATTTTCGTTATTCTCACATTTACAGGCTTTTTCGCAGTGGACGTCGGTCTGTTAAGGCACCGTATAGTCTAAGATAACCGTAGTGCACCAAACTAACAAACCCAAAAGGATAAATTGAAGCTTTTCCGCCCCTCTACATCTATAATTTCGCATAAAGACCTATTTCAAATATATAAAGAAAATGATTAACTATGCGGAATTATCGTGATTGAAATCAATGATTAAAAAATGAAACAGAGAGAAATAGCAGATAGTTATTCTACAGTTCCGAACTGTAAAGACAGCGTTCTTAACATTAGAAAATAAACGGTTGCGGTTTAGGAGAGACTAAATTACGAAAATCTTACGCATTTTGAGACATGTTTAGCGTTTAACGAAAACCTTCAAAGAACGTTCAAAGCTTATTTAAAAACATCCCAGGGTGAAAATTTTAGTTAAGGGAAACAGTGAACGTTAAGAAAATATAGCTCAAGCACCTACTACCATACTATCACCCTAGCTCAAGCACCCTACAACTATAAAAATCATTCCTAATTCAGGAGGAAAAATTAAAGCATTTTAACTGAATCATAAACGAAATAAAAATGTATTTCTCGCACTTTTACACAAGATATACGTCAACGATGTACTCAAGTTGACTTTATCAATCTAAACGAAGGCTCAAAACTGTTACCAACTGAAAATAACGGCTAGTTTTTCCGTGAAAATTATGTTCAACTCCGTCCTTGGGGCAAAGGTTAACTTCATAAAGGTTAAATGAAAACATTTTATTCAGACGTTCTTCTGTTTAGTGCACGGGTGAATTCTGACAAGAGAACAACACATTTCCTTCAATTCTAACTTCCATCTTCAGCCAAAAAACGATCGTCATCGCCCCCGTCCCGTTTGTTTTGTCGAAACCAACCCTTTCATCCCACCACCAAGCGGAGTTCGGAGCTCTGATGGTCGGGCGCGGCAATTGATGGGGTTGAGGATGGAAGGGGGCATTACGACATTTTTCTGGTGCACTACTTTGCTCGGGTGGAGGAGGGAAATCTAAAAACTCTCGACGGCCCCCTAATAGAGAGAGCCTTCCACGACGCAGCCCCTCGCGCAACTCGCCGAGTGTGCGAGTGTATCGATAGGTTGCTGTGGAGACGGGAGCCAGCTGTCTGAGGGAAATTCTGTTTCCACGGCCCAGCACCAACACCTTGGCGATTTCGTAGCACACGTTGGCGCCAGTGCACTAAAATATAAACAGAGAAGCCCAGTTTAAGTTCTTTCCCGTTTTATCGTACCACTCACAATAATTATGACGGCAAAAACCCTATCCGCTATAAGAGGGTTTAGGCTTGTATGATTATTTTATTATTAATGAAAACTACATCTCATTTTAAATTCTCTAGTATTCAAATTCTTTCAGAAATTCAAAATGTATTAAACTAATGTACTTTATCTTTTTAAATACATTATGTTAAGACTGAGATGTGCAGGATTTCAAAACTTTTCAGCAATACTGGAAGAACTGACATACTATAAGAAGATTTCTTTAATGCAATTGATTGGGACTTTTCCCGAAAAATTGATAAGCAGAACGAAAATGCAACCAACGTACGGAGATAACACCACTTTAGAGAAAGGCTACTTGTTTTTATAGCCATGCAGTTACTCAGAGAATACACACGCAAACACAACTGTTAAGCGTATATAAAATTTTTATCATTAAAACGTAGCAACTAAGAAGCATTTTAGCAAAGAATTAACAGCATTCAATCCATATAAAATCACAGAAAAGGAACCCGTGACCACAAAGTTTTTAGAACTGCCAATTAGATAAGGTATCAAACATCATAGTATATAAAGCTTTTTTTTTTAAATTTTTATTTATTTATTTATTTATTTATTTTTTTTTTTAGATGCTACTCAACTCAATTTCGCTGTAATATTAAACTGAAGATCTTTGCATCTTTTGAAACGGATAAAAAAAATAAGCTTAATTATTTCTTTTATTAAAATTGCTTTATTTCTGCTTTTGTGCGCGGTAATTCTTTTAATGCTAATGAAGAGAGGAGGTCGGTTTGTCTAGCGACAAAACATTTATTATCTACATAACAGAAAACCTACGGTTCTATGACCGGAATATGTCACAGAGAGGAGTAAGGTAGTATGCAATGATGGAGTTGCATCAAAACTGTACATCTCTAAACTTTTATCACCTCTTGATCTAATGATCAGCAATACTGAAGTATGTTACTGTAGTAGATTGGCAGAATCTACTTATTTAGCATCATTATTACTCGCAGAAGTTAGACTACAGTAAATTGACTGTGAAGAATTTTTACTTAGAAATCTTCCTTCACAACTTAATTTTAAACAATGACTTATTTCACATCATAACTAAGTTTCTAAAGGTAACACGTTTAGAGCATGACGGACAATGCTGATCTCAATCTTCAGGGGGGGGGGGAATAAAAATTAAACAATTGCTAATCAAAATAAAATAACGTAAGTAAAAGGAATTCGAATGTGGAAATATCTAATAGGTGATACGTCATAACCTTTTATACACCTATGAGAATGATAGAATACTATCCTTCAATTCCCCTACGGTTCTTGCCAGCTACGAATTTTTGGCAAGTCACGATAAATTTGAGTAGTTTAAACAATCCGAAAAACTTCAAACAAGTAATTATGTTTTAACGGTAGTATCAAGAAGGGTTTAAAGAAAGACCTTAAAAATACCATCGAAAATGAACTTTACGCATTTTCTTACTATCTTATTTTGCAATGAAAATCTCTCAAAACAGAAATGACCACTTATAGGCATGATGACAGAAAATCGATGCAAGAGAACTTATCGATGCCTATAACCATCGATTGAGAATACATTGTTAAATGGATACATTGAAAATAAATAAATTGTGTCTTAACATTAGTGTACCTCGATTTCTTCCCCTTCAGTATGAACATGTACGGAAGTGGAATAAATTTTCTTTCTTCTTTTTCACTATTTGTAGTATCCATTCCAAAAGAAAAGAAACCGACTACTAGTTATGAGAAACTATTTATTATAAAAGGGGGGGGGGGGCTGTGTCATGCCAAGCAATAATACGTGCTTACATCTAGAGGAAAGCATCGTACGAATTTGTTCTTATAAAATTACGAACAATGCCCCTAAATTGCACGCGGAAAGTTGAAAAATTCGCGAATTTTTAATCCAATAGTTCTCAGAGATATTCTGGAAAGATTTAAAAAAGAAAAAAAAAATCAACGATCGATACGAGTTTGCAAGAGAAATAATATTTATCAAATACATGTTATAATTAGTTAAGTCGAGTGGTTTTTTAATAATTTTTGCATTACATTGAATAGGGTGAGGAAACCTATGAGGCCATTTGACGTTAGGACAGATATACATAAAACCCTAATAAGACAAAGATAAATAAGATTAATTAATGTAATAACGGACGTAACGAAACGTAACGGACGTAATGAATAACGGACGTAACGAAAACTAAACATACGAAATTTGACAAAAACCCTAAAGCAGGTACCCTGGCAAAATAAGATTATAAATGTACTACTAACCCTTGAGAAAAATCACACATTTTAAGGCCAAAAGGTATTCAATTATACCATACTACTAAAGCGCCTGCATTTCATACGTGAAGATGTAGGATGCTATGCATAAAACCTACTATGAACTTTATATGTAAGTCATCAGTGAGACATACATAAACGCACAAAGAGGAATCCACTCAATGAGAGATTTGAGAAAAATACAAAAGGAAGTTTTTAAAGAGTTTTCGACGGCATACAATAATAATAAAGCGGGTCTGTTTGAAGCTGGTGTTCACTACATGATTGTGTTACACTATGAATTTACTAGCAAAATTGAGTTAACTGGAGAGTTCTTCTAATTCAATGTTATTTTTAGCGTAGTAAGCAGATGAAAGAAAATGTCAACCCCCGAATACTAACACCTGGTACTTTCGTTACTGGAAAGTGGGCAAATGTATAGAACAAGTACAGGTATTAGGTACTATCAGCGGGCTTAATCATTTTAATACTTAAAAATGGAAAGGCATTATTCTCAAGGCATCACAGAGTTATAAATGCTGTCTCCGTTTTGATCATTATGAATGTTTTTATCTATCGCCAAAATTATGTCGTTTGGTAGGAGAGTTTTATAAGTATAAAAAAAAAAAAAAAAATGTCGACCGTCATGGATTAAATAAGGCTTTCTCTACGGCTCTCACATTTAATTTCAGTAATGAAAAAACTTTCCAGCATCAATGAAAGAAATTATAACCTAGGGTAGTAATCCAAATGTATTAGAAAGAAAGAAAGAAAAAAAAGGCAATTTTAAGCACATCTATCAGGAAAAACCAAGCATCAATTTTAACATACGCATACATGGGTAAACGTGTATGTGCCTTTATTATCATCGATATTTTTTTTTTAAATACTACATAAATTTATAATGGAACAAATACTTGAATGTTAAGAGAAATCAAATATATGAATGTTAGAGTTCTGTAAAACAACCAACAGAGGATTTATTAATTTTATCTACGAAGAATTTTGACAACCTCTTGGGGTGAAAAAAGCAAAATGTCAACCTTAAAAGAGGAAAATCGTTCAATAAATATACCTGGCATACTTTACAGGAAAGGGGAAAAAAAATATAGGTCAAATTTTTTACTGGTCATATTTTACTATTTATTCCTAGTACAAAACATAAAAAAAATTATAGGTAAGACACTAATAACTGATTAATTGATACAGATTCCACATGACAATAAGGCCAAAAACCAGTATAATTTTGTGACCATATTTCAAAATAAACGATTTCTTCAAAAATATATTCTGATTTAAAAAGAATAAAAATCATTGTTTGAAAACTTTACTTTTCTTTTAACTACATATTTAAATAAAATAATTAGTTATTTTGTTTATTCAAATAATGAATATTGTATTAAAGCACTATCGATGAAAAAGTACTAGTTAACATTCAAGATGGGAAAAGATAGAAAATCGAAAAAATTGCCAATGAGGGTAAAGGATTTTTAAAAAAATAATTTTTAATAAACTGATTGCCCCACGCGTAATATTTTATCAACTACTTTTCCGATGACGGTAAAGAGAAGTAATTAAAACTAACATAGATTTTGCTATAAATTTTTGTATTAATATTTATATAAATAAAGGTGCAAAAAAATGGCCCCCTGTGGCATAGTGGTTAAACGCGCCAAGCTGCCATCCCACAGGTACTGCGTTCAACACTGCGACTGGGCTAGGTTGACTCAGAGTGGGTCGATAAAATGAGGACCAAGCATGCTTGGGAACTAAACTCTGGGGGGTCCCACGTCAAGCTGACCACCTGACTGAGACATATGCTGTATGGCACCCCAAGCCCACGGTCAAGAAAGCGGAGATGGGTACCGCCGGCCTTGGTTCACAGCGAACTGTTGCGTCATAAGTTTAGTTTTAGGTGCAAAAAAATATAGATTAGAAAAAAAAAGAAGAAATCCGATATATTGAAATAATTGCTGAGAAAAACCGCTATGCGGATTAAAAATACAAAATTTAACTCTACTTTTCCTCATGTAAGTCATTATATTTGATCAATATTTATTGAAATTATAAGAAAAAAAAACAACAAGTCTGAATAAAGAATTCGGAAATTTCCGCACAGCCCATCCGTGAACTGATCAATACAGTTCTGTAGTTTTTGATTAGATTCTAATTAAATAATACCCTTTGGAAACTATAACAAAACTTTACCCTCACCAACCATTTCAAGCAATCCTTTGGAACTATGCATTTTACGAACTACTAAAGCTCAGACAGAAATGGATTGAAAAGCTCATGAGATGTGTGAAACTAGATTCAATTCTTAAAAATTTCTAAATCTAAATAAGAAAAAAAATACACAGCTCACCACTTTTTTTTTTTTTTTTTTTTTTTTTTCTTTTTTTTTTTTTGGGGGGGGGGGGGGAGTTGTGTGTGTGTGTGCGTGCACGGGCATTCAGAAAAAGGCGGCTCATAGCAGAAGGGGGGGGGGGGTTCTTTAATAAGAAAATTCATTTTCAACTTTCCCGACGCAATTCTTTTTTAAGTTCGCAGTATTTTCGCAATCCTCTTCCCAATATCGTGGCCAATAGCACCATGTCTATTGCGTAGTGTTAATTCCAGACATAGCATTTTATACTCGCGCGTGCTGTAACACCTATCTTTAGTTCACGATAAATACAAACATTTTACGTACTTGGCTAAAATATTGAGCGCTTTAACTAACCCACGAAAGAAGAAAACACTTTTAAGAGCCTTCAAAGCGCGTTTTTAAATACAAGCACTTTTTAGGCACTTTAACTGACGTTGCGCACCTTCACAACAGTCACTTACACACTGCATATATCCAGTTATATTCCTCGTTAACTGATTTTTGCATAATCTCCAAACAACTTTGGCCATCCCTTATTAGAATTTAACCACCGATAACCGAAATCCGAGAAACGTTATCAACTGTAATTTTGCACTTTATGGATAATATAGTTTCCATCAAACGTGAACTATACCTTTCCTTTAAGCAATATGAGAAATAAATCTAAATGACATTTAGCAAAAATATATTAATTTTTATAAACATGTATGTAGAAAGAGAGCTAGGGATGGCGACAAAGGAAAAGTTTTCAATTTCCATTAAAATCATCCTGCGCATCACTTAAGTTTTCTTTTTGTAGTGTGTTCTAGATTATATTTTAAGGTATTAATACTTCGGGAATATCATGCATATCATTTGTTCTTGCCCAATAACTATATTATATTATATATATATATATATATATATATATATATATATATATATATATATATATATATATATATGTCATGACTATCCTATTTAAGAAAACTGGTAGTCTTCACGATTATTTTCATAACACGATGGTCAAATTTTATAACAGACTGCACATCACTGCATCAGACGAATGATCCTACCCAGGTAACGATTATACGGAACCTCGAAACACGATCTCCAGACTGCTTTTAACAAGGTTAAGAGAGACATCGTATTGCCTCGCTGAATGCTAAAGACAGGACATGCGGCACGTGTGAATAGTATAAATATTCACAACTTGCTAGAAATGACTTCACACGCCGGTGATCACGTCATTTTTTTCCCCCGCTGGATTCTTGGCCTCAAGCAATTCCAATTTTCTGTTGGCTACGATCCTTTTCAAGAAGCAACCCTGTCCGAACCAATTTCTGCGTTCTTTGGCGCAGGTCGCCAAGGCAACGCGATTCCCGATACGATACGGAGAGCAAGCACTACACAACCACCCCTCCGACTAATTCTACAAATAATGCCACGAGAGGCCATTGTTAGACGCGATTCGATTCTTTTTTTCTCCCCCCGCCAGAGTACCTCAATCCGCGGAGAAACGTCCGTGCTCGAAGGGTTTCTAGCGGATAACGATGGGGAAGAGTCAAGGAGAATTGCAACTCGGCGAAGACGTTCCAGGGGGGACACACGCGCACAAGTCTGAAGATGTGCTGCCCGCATTTTTGTCGTAGGAAAACAAAACACAGGAAATAAATCCTGGTTTTATATTCCTACGTCTTTGTTTTCCTCATTTATAGTTCATAAAAAAACTTCGAAAAGATAGTTGGTTAAGAGAACTACGATCATATTTTGCTACAGATGACTAATTAGACCCTCCGAACGGCTAAAATCATCCATGGATAAAAGACTAAGGTAGGGGCCCAAGCCACTCAACCATCGTCCGGCTAGTAATTTCGAAAGAAGAGACAACACATTGCAAAATGAAACTCAGATTTATTTTTATTTTTTTGCATTGGGGGGGGGGGGAGAAAAAAGAGAGAGAAAGGACGCAAGATGCTAAAACAAAAGGAGAAATGAAAAGGAGAAATATAATGGAGGCCTATAACAAGAAAAATAACTACACGCAACAATTTTAACTTAAATATAGAGGTTTGAAAATAGTTGAAATACTGCTAATCGGTGCACTTTTTAGTAATTCTTCTCTGTTTATTTCTAGGCTCTCATAACCTGTTAACCAGTTCAGAATCGCTCGTTTGCCAATTCTAGAAACAAACAGGCGATTCAGCGCCTATTTTCTAACTTGCAACATAAAATGCAGATGTTTCATTTATGATAATCTAACAACTGACTACTCGCTTTAAATTGGGCACCTGAAGCTCATGCGAAATTCCTAGAGACAATGGTAAAAACTCCTATTGCTTTTTAATTTTGAAAAGTGTAATTTTTTAACAAAATGTTTCACAGGATTCCTAAATGTTCTTCGGAAATCCATTTTTATATGAGAGGATGTAAACGTGATGACGTCAGTTATTCCAGTGTAGGTGAGTACTCTGTGCCGCGTAGGAGGTGCATGGCGTTGTGAAAAACGTCATCACGTGATACCTCCTCGGATATATAGATATAAACGAAAAGCGATGTTCAAGCTTGAATGATAGCGGTAAAGAAAGACAGCTGTTTCGTTGTATAGAAAAGATGTAAGAACGGTTGCAATTTTGAATTTTGGATTTTTGTTTGTTAAGCAGCACAGTTATGCTAAGTTTTGTAATTCCTTTATTATTTTACGTCATGAATAAAAGGCATGGTTAATTTTTCTTAAAACGATTCACGGACAAAAACCCAATCTTGACAAGTAGTAGCAGAGTGTGGTTTCGACGTGCTGTGTTCAGTGGGGTGAAATAGACCAGTATGGAATTCAGTTCAAACATTCTCAACAACACTAAGCTTAGCCAGGACAATTTAAGCTCTTTGAAATTTAAAATCAAAATAATGTTGAACTTGAGTTTATTTGGGAGCAACCGTGAAGCCTGATGTAACCAAGAAGGAAACAAAACACTATGAAATTCAGCTGTCCAATGCGTTATCTATAATATGCCTAATTATCGAAGAATAGCTGAAGAATTTGGTTACAGATCCAAGCAAATGAAGCTCGGCAGAAACTTAGTGACGCATTTGAACCTAAAACAAGAGCAAGAACAAAAACACTGCGGATGGAATTTATGAACATAAACTTTACTCCATCGAAAACGGTGACCTTGTACCTGGGACAACCGTGCAAAGCTGTGGAGGACTAATTGGAACTGGCAGGAAAAACTGAATCAGACAATGGACTCGCTTACAAAATGCTATGTTAACTCCATTCGAATTTTGATAATGTGATTATGCAGTTACAGTAGCTGCCGAATAAGGGCCTCACAACGCAAAATACAGGCTCTCCTATCAGAATATGACACACTCAAGAACAGAGACTCAGACACTAATGTGGTAGAAACAAATGCGCTTTCATCGCCCAAGAGACAACGGGTAAACACCAGTTCCTGTCATCAACGCGATACACGTGTTTCGGCTGCGGTTTGACAGGGCACTTACAGAAAGATTGCCGTAAACTGATGAAGAAACCCCCCGATAAAGTCCAAAGCATTCGAGCCGAGTTCCCAGGACAAGACAGCAGCGTTCTCACCAACCCTCCCCAGAGCATCGTGCACAAACGAGTGGGTGATAAACACGGCGGCTACAGATTACTTTTGCCGTGACCGGACTTCAAGAACTTTCGCAGCATAGCGGAAGGTGAGGCTATTATAGCAGAAGGGTCACAAAAATCTGCGGTAAGGGGAATATAGATCTGAATATTCGAGACGAAAACGATAATGAAAGTCTTATTGAAAATGTATATTATGCCCCAGGAATGTCTTGAAATTTAATTATCTCGAAGGTTAACATATTTCTGGTTACAGTGGTCTTTTGAAGAAAAGTAAAACAAGGCTAAGAGACCCTAAAGAAGATTATACCCTAACTATTCCTTTAACAGATAAGTTTAATTTAATTCGAGCCAATGTTGTACAGCGTAAAAACACAGATGTTCCTGTTGTTAGTCGTAATGGCCTTATGCTCTGACATGTTCGTTTCGGACACCAGAATACTGAAATTTTAAATTATTTAGTAAAACGGAAAATGTTGGCCTTGATAAAATGGTAAGACCGATAGAAAATTACGAAATACTTAACATTAGTAAAACTAAAAGAGCATGTTTTAAGAAGCTACCTAAAATTCACCAGTTACCGCACTTAAACCTTTTCGAATCCAAATAAGTTGAATCGATATGTGAGAGCCGATGTTTTCTTTCAATAATACATGATTACACGCGATATGCTGTAGTTTATTTAAGAAATAAGAATGAAGCATTTTCGAATTTTAAACACTACGAAAGGCAAACAACTAAAAAAAACTAACGTATCAGATTTGATCGATGATTGGAATTTTGTTTGGACTTTTTCGAAAGTTATTTGAAAGATCAGGTCATTCAATTTTCGGACAAATCTTGAAATGAACGGTGTGCGGAGCGGTTTAAGGGGACAGTACACATTTGACTTGCGAAAAGTATTAGAAAATTGACCAAGTTTTCATAACTTTTAACAAATTAATCAATGAAGCAAATTTAATGAAAATTTTTGAACTGTTAAATGAAACATAATTTGTTGCACCAAAATATCAGATTGATGTAAATTGTTTAAATTAATTAGGAAAACTTAAGTAACATGTTGTTTTCCCATTTTCAAAATTACCATGTCACTTCGCGCATAACTGATGTCAATTTTTATTTATTAACATGAAACACTTTACATTAAAGTAAACATTTAAGGGGGTCCAGGAGACATTTAAATTTTTTTTTTTATTTATTGGGTTAAATTTTGAATTTTTATGTGATGGCTATCGATATAATTTGTAAACAAAATCACATCATAAAACTTTTCATAAAGTTTTTAAAAAAATTTTAAATTTAAATTTTTTTAAAAAAGGGGGGTAATTTAAAATCGTTATAACTCGAAATGTTATTCGTCGAATTTCAAAACTTATTCATTTAATTAAACATAAATATAAAAGTTTTAATTTTGATTCAGCATTTTTAAAAATATTAATTTAAAAAGAAATTTAAAAAACTTAGAATAAAATTAAAAAAAAAAATTATGTAACTTATTAAAAAAAAATCATTTTCAAAAGTAAATATTTTTTTTTAATTTGCTGAATAAAAATTAAAGTAAAATAATTGAAAAAGACATGTTTCAAGTTTGAACCATTTATCTATAACGGCTCTTGACTCAATTTAAAGACGAGAAATGGTGAAAAAACCCATCATGCAGAAAAACGCATTTAAAGGTTTAAACAAAGATTAAATGTACAAACAAAGATTAAAGATAGTAGAATGTTGCAAAACAAAAAAAAAAATTAATATCTCCTGTTCTAATTAAGATGGAAACATGATTTAAACGTAATTTTAAGCGGAAAAGCACACAAATTGTTTTAATGCAATAAATTTTTTTTCGAAAATTTGAATAATTTTGTGTTTTGGACACCCTTAACATATTTACCTAAAATCTCTTAATTACCTTCATTTTTAATATTTATGATTAACAAGTTTTAAAAAAATTACAAAATTCTCATGGAACCTTTTGTAAAATTTTTATTACCTAAGATAACTTTGGTAATATAAGCTTTTACGTCATTTTATGTAAAAGGTTAACGTGTGTAGAAAATTTCAAGCATTCATCTTAAATAGTTTGTGAAATATACGTGCAAAGTCAGTAAATAATATTTTGAGATAAATGCATCAAAATTTTAGTTAAAATTTTGTATAAAAATCGCTGTTTGGATGTTCACAATTCATCACCTGAGATATCTTGGTATCTTGATTCTTCATGTTCTTGAAGATCTCAAATGTCTACTTCTTGCAGTAAGAAAATATTCGTTCTGTTTGTCTAATTATTCCACTAGCCATCAGGTTGGTAGCAAAGTGAGTTGTCTAGTTATTGCATTCAATTCGTATGTAATGTAGCTATAAATAGCCAGATATCTCAAAAATAATTTTTTTGGAGTTACCTAGTTCTAGCACTCAGGTGACGAATTATTTTAATATCTCATGATGTAATTGTCGTATTAGAAAAAGAGTGATACCAAATTGTTCAGAATAAACCCGGGTTTCAATTAGTATAAAAAAATAGATTTTTTTTTGTGACCATTTTAAAGACCTCTTAACAAAACTATAATTGAAGGAACCAGGGCGAAACTAAGTCAAGCAAAATTAGCAAAAAAACTGTGGGTTGATATTGCAATTACTCAAAGCTATCTTAGAAACACGTTTCCGCACAAGCGGTTAAATGGGAAAGCTCCATTAAATGTTTGGTCTGGTAGCCATTATCGGTTAGGCATTTCAAAGTTAGAGACAGTAGCCTATATATATATTCCAAGGCAACATACGGGCGGGGAATCGACAAAAAAGGCATTTAGGGCCATTTTGGTGGGTTATGCCAAACATACTAGAGATTACAGGATTTGGTACCTGGACGAAAATCGAATAATAGAATCCAAACGTGTGAAATTTAATGAATTAGCCTGAAGAAACTACTTTTCTAATACTAAGATAAAAAATATCCCCAGAATAAATTAAACTAGTGTAAATCCTGATAATGAGTTAAAAATTGAACCTGAGACCTAAATTAAGAGCAGTAAATCAAAAAGAGATGCAAGCTTTAACAAAAACTTCAAAAGGATCGAAGTCGTTAGAAAAATCGGGTCGGAGAACGGACCTCTAGTATTACCCTGAGTATACCTAGAAGACCCGTGCGTCTGAGAAACAAACTATTTTCGAAAAACTGTAATAAACTAAGGATGGATTTCAACCCAACAGATTTTAACCTTACACCTGAAGGGATATCGCAGAGCAAAGATTCGAACCCTCAAACTCTTCACAGTGACGATACTACCGTGTCGGATGCCCAAGCTCATTGTGTAAGAATAACACCTCCTCAAAAGTGTGAAGGTTTGCATTGGAGGAGGAAATGAAAGCCCTATAGATCAGGGAGGTATACGAAATAGTACCTAAACCACCCGGAGTCAAACTGCTTGGATTGAGATAGATTTACAGTCTGAAGAAAGATTCCAGGGGAAAGGTAACTTAATATAAAGCTAAGCTTGCAGCAAAGGGATTCAAACAAATTGAAGGGATAGATTACTTGGATTATTTTACACCAGTAGTATGCTTTCTTTTAATACGTCTATTCACGGTATGCTTGGTAACTAAGTGCTCGGACCCATCGTCACTTAGATATCAAACTCATTTAAAAGAGAATATGTTTATTGAACAGCCTAAGGGATTTGTAGCACCGAATAAAGACGGTCATGTTTTAAAGTTGACCAAAGCAGGTCAATAGCATAGGTAACCAAGCATAGGTAACCAAGCACGTACAATGGAATTTCGAAGTGAATATCTCTGTTAGGATTATAAAAGTATGTTAAGGATTATAAAATGTAACTGTGTGAATATTTTAAATTCAACCGCTGTAATTCTTGTATACGTGGATGACTTGGGTTACCTATGCTATAAATGAAGAAATAATGAACAAAAGTATTACTTTAATGAAATCTAAGCTTGAAATCAAGGATTTGGGATAAAATTCCAAAATTTTTGGGAGAGGAATTTGAAAATAAAGGTGATAGTTTGGCCATGCACCAAAACGGTTGTAGTTCAAATTTGAAACAAAAGTACAAAGAAATTTCTTATTGTAAGAGTAAACTCCTATTAAGCCCTGAGAATTGTTGTACGAAATGTAGGGGAAATGTCCGTACGGCTTGAAGAAATTCCTTATTAACACTTAATTGGTAGTTTATGGTTTCTATCTTCAAGAACACGTCCTGATATAACGCATGCTGTAAATCTTTCTCAGTACTGTAGTAATCCAAAAGAAACTCACTGGAGACTTCGCTAAGTATTTCAATATAGTATAAACACACTAGATTAGTGTATAAATCTGTCTCAGGCTGCCTGGTTTAATTGCATATTCGGACACAAGTCGATAGGGACGATAAGAAGTCGATTAGCGGTTATGTGATTTTCATGGACAAAGTTCCTATTTCATGGAGAACTGTTCAATAGAAATGCGTTAGTCGCGAATGGAAGCCGAATTCATTAGCCTTCCTGAGACGGTGAAAGAACTGGTATGGCTTTTCAGAGTGTTGAATGAATTTTTTGGAAACAGCTAAATCTAATGTTCAACAGAATTTTTTTTAATTTACTCGACGCGTTTTGTGATAGCCAGTGTGCTATATTTTTCTAAAAATTCTTTTGAAATTTTTCAAAGTAAAAATATTGATACCGGGAGTAATTTTGCTAACGATTATGTAAGTCTACGTGAAATGTGTTATGTTTCTAGCAGAGAAAATGCGCCTCACTTTTTCACAAAGGAAATGACATTGGATAAATTAAAAAACCTCTGTGAATGCTTTTCGGGTAAATATACCTAAATGTGGTTCATTTCTGATATAAAAAGTTAAATCCCGGAGAATGGCGGAAATTAGTAGGATCCGAATCTAAATGATCTCTGGAATATCACTTTTCTCTAATGGATGCAAACGGGATGATGTCAATTATTCGCGTGTGGGTAAGTGATCACTCTGTGCCGCGTGGGAGGAGCATGGTTTTGCGATATGACGTCATCACGTGATACTGCCTTGGATGTTTGTATGTGAACGAAAAACGGTGTTCAAGCTCGAACGATAGAGGTAGAAATTACTGTTGTTTCGATGTACTGGAAATATGTACAAATGAATGCAATTTTGAATGTTGGACTTTTGTATGTTAAGCACACTAGTTATGTTAAGTTTCGTAATTCCTTTATATATATATATATATATATATATATATATATATATATATATATGAAATATTTATTTCATGAATTACGATAAGAAATGGAGCTAGCTGGTATCAAAAGTGCTAACATCATGTGAAGGAATTGAAATCAAAGGCAAATCCAACAGAAAGCAAGATTCTCGGTCGAAAAAAAAGGCATATTATGTAAGCGAATAAAAGGCCTCAAGGTGTTGAGCATGAGGAGAAATTCAGGGCTTGACTTTAGATCGTAATAATTTAAACGCGCTTTTGACAACCAAATGCATGGAGAAGTCGATAATGGCATGGTCATCACTGTACATATGCCTGAAGTTTTTGCTTTATACTTAGCACACACACGAAAAAGAAAACAAGAACGGAGAAGGAAAGGGCAGTGCTCTTGTCGTGTGTCCTAAGGCAAGAGATTAGAGGAGAAAAAGGTGGACTCTTGGCCCCCAAAATTTTTCGACAATTAATTTTTTTTTACTGAGTGAAAAGTTAACAAAATACTGTAAATGGGAATTTGTCAAAACATTTCAATGATTTGCTTAAATAAAGCAAAATTTGGGGTATCTGAATATTCACTGAATATTTAACAATAATATACCGAATTTAACATGAAAATGACGTTCAATATTTTAGGAAACTCGCTTTTTAGACTGACAGTCTACTCAAAAATGAATAATTTTAAAAATACGAGAGTCAGACTTATGACCAAAATTATCTGTACAATTGTTACAAGGAAGTGCAAGGAAGAATAATTTGAAGGAAAGATTTTAACAAGAGAATCATTGTGTACAGGTCATGAATCTTAGTACTAGACAGTTGATGTATAATCCTAATTTTTCAATTTTCAGGAACGGAAAGAGAAAAAAAAATATTAAATGATCCTTTTAAGTAAGCATTTTGACACAGCATTCGTAATTCTAATTCACATTTAATACAGCAAGAACGGCTCAAGATTTGAAGGGCACGTTATTAATCCATTTTCGCTTTCTGTACAGCCTTGGCTGACCCTTTAAGTTAACTTCGAGAGCTATCTTGGGAAAACAGCAGAAGGTTCGCACGACTCTTCCCAAGCAAGCCTTATATTGCGCGGGAGGTATACCGGGAGAGGAGGCGCGTCGCCTATCTTATTTATGAGGCACTGCAGCCGTGATTTGGACTCATTAATCCATTAACGAAATGGTTCGGAGGCTATTACTCTGATTAGAATCCCGGTGCGCACGCATCCCTGGGAATTGTGGTGGAGGAGACGGCATATTGGCGGTGGGCAAGGGCGATTTGCAAAGTGGCGTTGCCTTTCAGTGATGTTTACGAAGTAGGCAGCAGTATTGTCATGTCTAAGCATGAGCTTAGCTATGCGTATTTTCCCACATACATATTTCACAAATCCATACTAAACTTGTTTCAAGTATTTCATACACAGCGTCATAACGCTGTGGATTGAATAAGATTCAGGGGCGTGAGTGTTATTTCAACTTTATTTCATTTTTTTGGGGGACTAAATTTGGTCTAGAAAAACAAGATCTCGTGATTTAACTAAATGGATTAAGTTTTCATTGCGTAAATGTATGCATAAATTCATTTTTCAAAAAAGAAATGTTTTTGATTGTTGGCAGTTTTCAATAGAAAGAGTGAAAAATCCTGCTTAAAGAAGCTTTGCAATAGTTCCCAACAAAGAGACTAAGAGATTCATGACCCGTACACTTAGTTAATGATTCTCTTGTTAAAACCTCTCCTTGAAATTATTCTTCCTTGCACTTCCTTATAAAATTGTACAGATAATTTTGGTCATAATTCTGACTCTCGTATTTTTTAAATTATTCATTTTTGAGTAGATTGCCAGTCTAAAACGCGAGTTTCCTAAAATATTGAACGTCATTTTCATGTTAAATTTGGTATAAATATTCTGTGAATATTCAGATATCTCAAATTTTGCTTTATTTAAGCAAATCATTGAAATGGTTTGACTAATTCCCCTTTACAATATTTTGTTAACTTTTTACTCAGTAACAAAATAAGCATTGGTAAATAGTCGCTCCACATATGGCGAATAACGATCTGACCCTCTATTGACACAGATTTTGCTTGCGGTCACTACCGGTTGCTTCAATACAGGTATGCCAACACATTAATTTCTCCGCATCATAAAAAGAACTACCAAGCCAATCAAAATGAAAGGTTTTAACTTAAAGGAAATAGGTTTCTCCTCATTGTCAGTAGTTCTATCGTTTAGCAAAATTTAGCCTTATTTCAGCCTAAAAAAAAATCCATACTGAGAATTTTATATTAATAACAATGTCACCCTTTAATTCTCTAAAGGATAATCATTTGCATAGATAGTTAAGAAAGCCACTGCATGTCTCAAATAGTCTTTTAACGTAGCTTTGAAATAAAGGCAGATTTACGATGCTAATAAAAAAATTCATACCCAAAATATTTTTAAAAATAAAGGAAAAATATCGGTTAATTAATATTCCCAGCCGTGAATTTTTTTTTTAAATGTGTGAGCGAATTCATCCGATGCTTGAACTAAAAATCTCAATTAAGGACAACATTTTTGCTGCAGTTTCATAAATGCTTACATAAGTTAAAATAACCGAGAATAACCGACTGAAAAACAAACAACGGTAAGTAAGAGAAAAAATCGTTTGGCATACCGCCTCACGAGGAACTAGCGTCAACGTCCCAGGAAAGCAGTGGCTTTATAACCGTTGGAAAAGATAGAAGGCTAATCCTCTCTATCTACATCAGTGGTTCCCAACCCGTAAAAGTCTGCGGACCACTAAGCTAGAAATTGAACCATGTACAGACCACCACCCTCATCCCCATCGACTTGGGGGTATGAGAATTATTTTGTATCATATTCTAATAAAATTGTTAAATTTTTAAGAAATTTTTATTTAACACCTGATAGTTATGGGATATATTCGGCCCACCTAGTTCAATGAACATTGCTTTCAAAATCCCCATTAATTTGGCAACTATTTTATGTGGCGCCGGACCACTCCCGAGGCTCTCGCGGACCACCGGTTGGGAACCATCAATCTATATACTTCTAAAGAATCTTAAAATTGCCGTCACTACAGCTCTGTATGAAAAACACCGAGTCAATCGCATATACTTTCTCATTTACAATCTTTAAGAACTCGTACACTTTAAAGTATCAGAAATTAATGTATGAACTTTATTCCCGTGTAACATGAAATTCTCAACACTGGTGTTCACTAAAAATACAGTCAAGATAGGAAAAGGATAGTGTAATGACGTTCCTAAAAGACAGATAATTATATCAGAGGAAGGAAGCGTTTGGGAAATATGCCATACGTGAGGTATGCCTTCTGGACTTTTTATAGAATATGAGTTTTAATCAAACCCATAATGGAATAATACAGAAATCCTAGCACACGTTTAACAGGAATGATAACAGGATAACACGTAAATCATTGATCAAAGAAGTCTATAAATATGTTGGCAGAAAAACATAACATCTGACATGTTTAAAATGTTTTTTTCAAAACCATCGTTAAAGTATTTTTTCAAAAATTCGAAATAAGGTTCATTTTTCGATTACAAACAAAAAAATAGGGAATTTTACAGGAATGCAACGTGTAAGAAGGACGGCTTGTTAACAAAAAAGGGAAAACATGACGCATTTTATCAGAATTTTAGTTCAAACTCAAAGTCATGCACGAAATATCCAAACTTCGGATATACTCTGCAGCAGCGTTTTCCGAACTTTTCCGATCGCGGAACCCTCAGAACATTTTTCACGGTTCACGGAACTCTCTACAATTTTTGATAAATAGACCCCTTCCTTCCCTAAATTTAATGCGATACCGAATGAAACGAATATTGTTTTAATACTTAAGATTTTATTGAATTAAAAAATCATTAAAAAATTCTTCATAAAAACAAATATTTGTGATTATAAAAATATAAATATGAGGGTAAATACACTGTCAGATTGTCTCACGAAACATCTAAATTTTTTGGCGGAACCCCAGGATTCCGCGGAACACACTTTGGGAAACTTTGCTCAACAGAACAGTCTTGTGCTATTCAAAGTTTCAAGAAGTGGTATTCGAATTACGGGCGATTAAGAAAACGATGCTATACATATATTTTCAATAAATTAATATAAGCAAATAATCTTTGATATAACAGACTAAATGCTTGAGAAAGTTGCCTGCCACAGATAAATTCCGAAAACAGGCCAATCGCAGCGCTGAAAAATAACAGTTGCAGAGCCCACCACACTACAACGTTCAGGGATGCAGCTAGGATACACCAATACCAAAAAGAAAACTCCTGAGAGAACGTCCTCCTAGTCTCAAATAAGAGAATGCCGCGGAGAGAGAGCATCATACAGCAGCAAGTAAAGGAATGGAGGTAGGGCGGAGGAGTAAGATCCAAACAACCTCATAAAAGCAAAGTGTCTTGTTGGGTATGTATGCACTGCGGTCGAAACTGCCGGGGAAAAAAGGGAAATGTATGTTTCTGCGGGCGCCTTAATTACCCGAAACATGAAAAATGCCATTAGTGGACGCGCGCGCACATTCCTCGGAATGCTTTTCGAGGGTGCGCGAAGGTACCCAATAAAAAGTGTTATAACGACACGCGGCAGGGGAGGGGGGATTGTGTGTGCAGGAACAAAGCTAGGTCGGAAACTAGAGACTGTGGCTATATTTATATCCAGTCATTTGCCATGAGAAAAGTAACGATTCCACAATGATTACAGAAGTGGCGCGGAAGCCATAAAGAGTCTTCCCCAGCAAAGGAACATTACGCGGTTGACGAGTTAATCTGTAATGGGACGAAGAAATATTTATAATGCTACGAGAACAGACATTCGCGCATAAAAGTTGAACTGCAGCAATAGCTTGAGGTTCCATGTGCATGTCCCGAAAAAGCATTTTTTGTTCCCTCTACATGTGACTGGAGGAAAATTTCTTGAGTTAGCAACGTAGATCTTTCATGACACGCAAATGTAATGCCTGCACATGTGTGGCCTCCAACATAATTTTGAAATGCACAATCTTGATTTCTGATTCATTCAAGAAAGTCTAATTTCATTTAGACCAATTGAAAACGTATTTGTATGTGCATACATGCGAACATTAATGCAATAAAACACACCATAAAATTTATAATTTTTACGTGCAAATTTACATGCACTTACTACAAACATTCAGTAAGACGACACGCAAAAACTTTAAAAAGTGCAGTTTCCGTTTGAATTGAGTTACGTTGCAAATATCGAAGGGGAGTTGACAATATCTCACAATTTCAAAAAATTCTTTTACGTTTAATATCAATTGCGGAATAGTTTTATATTGAAAAAAAATTATGAAATACGTAAAACCACTAAGAATTTTCCCACAAATATCGGCAGGATGTTTACATTTTTATACATGACGCAAAAAACTAAAAATGTAACATAACAAGGACAATTATATTACATTTTTAACGTGTTTTTTCGCTTGACGTGCATTCAACAAATTGCACCAAAAACCCTTGAAATATACATAAAAATTTTGTCTATTAAGCTTAAAAACAGTTGTTTCATGAAGAAAGAAATGTGAGATTATATTCTTGATTCACAAGAATAGAATATTTTGCGGCTGAAATGAAAGGAATAAAACTCTTAAACCATTTCACTGTTTGTTGTCCTCACATGTTTAAATACAATGTTATAATTATCAGCAGCAAAGCTGCATGAAGTGTAACTTTTGAGAAACCCATTCTTTAAAAAAGTCACAAAATATTACGTCAATGAGACAGAAAAAACATACAGGATTACAAACGGTAGATACAACTTAATTCAAATATCGTTTTCTGTAGCAATACTTAAAATATTAAATAACAGATAATTGATATAATTAAAACAAACTACACAACATAAGGCTTCTCGCACTAAACTAGGTTTTAAATTAATATTTGCATCTAAGTTGAGTTTTGAGAAATGCCGGTCGACGTATTTTCAAGCAGATGTTTGAGCCAACTTCTAGAACAAGTTGCTACAATGTCTCGTTTGGTTAGTTAAAGGCGTGGAAAAGATGGTAGGGAACTGATAGTTTGACTCTTACTTTACAAAAAGTAAATGACAGTAAGGAGTTTTATTCCTTTCAGCAAGGTCTAGGAGGATGGGAAGAATTGCATTTACTCACTTGATGTAGTCGTGCTTGCACAAGATCATTCCAGCCTTGGTGAAGCACGAGCTGCCAATGTCCGCAAGTGTTGCTTGACAACAAGAACATTTGAGACACGCATTGTGCCAATAACGGTCCAACGCGTGAAGGAGGAACCTGTCCACAATCTTAGAGCCACAGCCCGCACAGCACCGATTGGTGTTGCCTCCACCGGGAGAGAAATGTTGTTGCTGTTGCTGCGGATGTTGCTGCATCATTGGATGGTGCATCATACCGCCGCCCATCATGGCCTCATGAGATGGGTTCATCATGTTGCCCTGGTGGTGGCCGGAGGGGCAACAGTCCGACGGGGAGACAAAGTAGGGAGACTCCGTTGTGGCCGGCGAGGAGTTCCGCTTCCTGCGTATGGGAACCAGGTTGGCAGAAATCGGGAAAGAACAAAGCCCAGCGTTGATGTATTGAAATCAAATACCTCCTACCACGGAGGGAAGCTAAGGAAAGCCGTAACAGTAGAAATCTCTTTAGCCCCAGATCCGGCCGTACTAGACGGACTGGGCTCACCTTTTCGCCTTCATGCCGCGAAATAACAGTATGTCCTTGAGCAAACCTTAGCTGAAGAAGGATGAGGGACCTGCAAAAAACATGAATATAATCAGGTGAAGAAAAGAGAACACGAAGTACAGCCATAACTTATTAAAAAACAAAAAGTTAATCTTCTTTATTTTTTCTAAGGAGAAGGGGGAAAAACTTGTTTAGTGCACCATTCTTTTTTACGACTCTTAGTCAAACTCAAGCGGAAGGCATTCTGACTGACAGACGTTATAACGAGAGTTGTGGCTAAAAGTACAAGAGACAATAGTACTATAAAAGATAATAGCCTATACAAAAAAGAAAATGATCATGCTTGCAGTGGTAAAAGATCAACACATATTTTTAATCTAGATCATATATTTGGTGCACAAACTAATATTTTTTCTTTACAAAAGTTGAAGTACAATCACTTCTTACTATTACTACAAACTAGATTCCTGTAGATACAGATTTTAAAAGTCAGTATGAAAATGCATTTGCTATAAAATAAATCAGATATTCACAGAAACTCGGAGACCAAATTCACATGAACACACTGAACAACCATTGTCAGAGGTTTAGACATATGATGGTGCAGTGCACATCCCGTAAGTGGGAAAAGCCTTCCTAAATACGACCATTCTTAGTCAGATTGACAGGGCCGTTTACAATTCATTAGGCAAAGTCGTTAGCGACGGAGTGTCGGATTGAAGATAATCACGACCGCAGAGAAAACGCAGAGACTGCAGGGGCCGAGGTGCTGACTAAAAAACCGCAAGGTTTGTTTCCCACGAGCGGTGATCAGGCCGCTAGAAGCTTCTAGAACTATTCCGGAAGGAAGATATAACAGGAAGATGGGTTCATTATAGGAGAGCATTCTAGACTGAAACCATTATGTTTTGAGCTACAGAGGGAGAGGAGAGAAACTATGAGACATGCTGCCGGTCCCAAGACGAGATTTTACATAGAACTGAATGAGGACTGTATCTCTCTCTATGGTCTTTGAGTGACGATTGTTCTGATTGATAAAATGCTGTATTGCAGTTACTGTAAAAATATATTAATAAACCACATGTATGTATGAGTACCTTAAGTATCCATGCATAACTTAAACGAGACACTTAACCCCAAGACCACGACAACCATTGAGAACAACATCTTTTAACATTACTCTTCATTAAGCAGAAAAAAAAAAAATGCTTTCGATAAAATTTAAATACTTAAAAATCCGTACAATTATTGTTTGAGATTTTAATATGAAGATAGCGGCTCAGCAAGTAAAGATCAGACCAACTAATGTTCCATGAATTTACATGAGGCATTCTCCCTCGGCTCTTTGGCACTTTTAAGCATTAAGATACAATAAATTATATTACATTATACATGAATCATTTGGACGTATGGGTTCGACAATAGCTGGAAAATTCTTTCCTTCAACAGCAATACTCAGACTCCTGCGTTGTCTGAAATACATATTGGAAGGGGAAGAAGCTCTAACGGTTTGGGTCTGTTGAACAGAATTTATCTAAATAGTTAAATTGGAATCATTAAGTGAGGTCCTAGCTTGAATAATATAAATAATTCTTTGATCCCCAAATAATCGTTGTATTTCGTTTAAAGCCCTGTCTCGTCCATCACGTAACACACAAAGCCGCATTTCAGTCTAGTATGTTCCTTTAGAATTGGCTCGAGAGGAACCGAGTTACACAGTTGAACTACCTTATTCAAATATCAGATTTTATATATATATATATATATATATATATATATATATATATATATATATATATATATATATATATATATATATATATATATATATACACACACACATACATATATATATATATATGATAATATTACTAAGTACCTATAATCGCCCATTCTGTACTTCATCTCTGACCTGGTAACCCGTCCTTCATGTCTTGGCGTAAACGCTTCGCCTTCCCACATACTGACTTCCTCCGCCGATTCTGGCAACCTCTCTGACCTAATTCTATTTTGGCGCTCTTAGCGGGAGACGCTGGACTGACTGGAAGCGAGTAAGATGTGTTGCTTTACTGTTTAATAAATTAGTTTGTTCCTGAAGCTGATTTTATTATTTTCCGGCCACGATGTATGCTACAATTTCATGAGATGTCCATCCGGACATTTCAGAGACCTCTACAAGATGTTGACCTTTTAAGAAATACAACGGAAATTACGACTGCATTTTGAGAAAGTGAGGACGTCTTTGCTCTACAGGACTTTTGGTTTCGAATCCCGCATGCGTTCCTGAATTAACCAGCTTGAAATGACCAAAGCTAAAACATTCCTCATCAAACACCATGAAATTGCTACAGAAGTCGACTACATCGAAGCAAGTAAAGATGCCATTGTTCCGGCTCGTTCCAGTTTGGTTTTTGAATTCTGTTTCCCGCCTGACCTCACCATTTTTTTCCCCGTCTCGGACTACGCCATCTTTGTGTAAAGTACCAGTTCTGCAGCATCCGATTCAACTAGGCCTTCAAGAAGTGATTCAACTTTTAATATATGTGAGCGACAGTCCTCAAAAAATTCAATTTCAAGGAAATAATTACGATTTCAGGGTGAACACCGAACGCTGCTCTGAAATCAAAGAAGCTCATAAAAACAAATTTTCAAGTTACCATCAGAGTGCTTTACATTCAAAAAAGTTCTTATTTAGTATTGTAATTTACAGTACAAAAGTTGGTGTTATAAGCAGGTCAGTTATTATATTATTTTTGTAATTTTCTAGTATTGTAAAAGTAAAAGCAAAATGAACATTGCCAAAATAAATGTTGAATATGATAATTACGAAATATTTCAGAAGAAAATTAAAAATCGAAAAAAAAAATTTAAGTAGTGAAATGATCATATAAGTCGCCAATATGTAAATCATTCAGCTATCCTTAATCTTTCTATTTTAGCATTCCTGTCCTATTGCCATCCTAGTTAATTTTGAAGAAACCCCGTGAGTGTAAGTAAAACTCACATAATTTTTTTAAACTTTTTGATGCTTACTACATGTTATATGAAAAATATTATGTACTAGACAAATATTATTGATTTTTATACTAGGTTTCCACTCACTGTCCTCCCTGTCTCTTCGCACTTTTCAAATGTTCCCTTTGAACAGTTGCTTTTCCCTCTCATGTTTGAGAAACTTGCCTGCCCCTTTTCATTTTGTGCAGTTTGCTCAACTTGAGTTTCAGGTTGGAAGCACCTTCCCTTTGGTAAACGCTCACGAGGATGTACTCACAACAGGTCACATACCTCAAATTTATGTTTGTATTGTCTTGTTTTTTTTTTTTTTATTGTTCACAATAATTGAATGTTTGTGTCAATTGTTGGAATTTGTATTTTTGTTCGAATTTTTGCAACATCAGGTACCTGACATTTGGTTATTGATGTTGAAAGTCAATTTTGACAGCATTTGGTAAATTTATTCTACTAATTGCTGAAAGAATAATTTTAATATTTTTGTGTACATGATCTAGAGAAAAACTTGAAATTGAAAACCAATGGCAAAAAAAATAAAATAAAATAAAATATAGAAAGTGTTTTGCGTAAAGAAAAGTCAATAACTAATGTCAAACGTAATAATAATAAACAACAAAGAACATTATTTTTCTAAAAAAGTGACTACAACCCAGGAGATCTCCAAAAGAACTAAACATTATTCAACGACTAAGACTGTGAATAATAATTACTTTGTGTTTTTATAACAAGTTGAACTGTACCCGTCCAGGACTCTGAATCTGAATACTTTCAAAGACTGTGAAACACGTGTCAGGGACTGAGACATGCACAATATTTTTTTTACTTGTATTTGTATTTGGAACATCTTTACATCTGTTGTTAGTGTTTACATGTAAGTGTACCATTCCATTTTTCTTTTACTCCAGCTATTTGTTTTTAAAATTATGCCATTTTTCATACTATTATGTCTTTCAATTGTACATTTTAACATAAGAATTTGTGATTTTCGAGCCAGCTTCAACCTAATATTCAAACTACTAATTTTCATGTTCTCACTATCTGGAGTGTCTTGGAGTCGACAGCCGCGGCTCCAATCCATTTTAGATGTTGGGGGGGGGATATTCTGTGATAATATTACTAACTACCTATAATCGCCCATTCTGTACTTCATCTCTGTCCTGGTAACCCGTCCTTCTTGTCTTGGCGTAAACGCTTCGCCTTCCCACATACTAAATTCCTCCGCCAATTCTGGCAACCTCTCTGACCTAATTCTATTTTGGCGCTCCTTGCGGGAGACGCTGGACTGGCTCGAAGCGAGTAAGATGTGTTGCTTTACTGTTTAATAAATTAGTTTGTTCCTGAAGCTGATTTTATTATTTTCCGGCCACGATGTATGCTACAATTTCATGAGATGTCCATCCGGACATTTCATATATATATATATATATATATATATATATATATATATATATATATATATATATATATATATATATATATATATATATATATATATATATATATATATATTTAAGAGTTATATTTCCTATATGCGAGGAGGAAACACATTCTTATGGCCACTTTCGTCACGTAAACATTTCTGCAACAAAAAAAGTCCAACAGAATTCTCTCAAAATTTCCCAGTACAGATTCAAAAATTCTATATTTTCCCACCAAATATTAATGGAAATTATATTTTAAAACATTACAGCGTTTGAAAGATTTTGCGACAGTTAATCTAGATTTTTCACTGATTTTACGGTATCCCAGAGGCCACTGAAATGCAAAATTATTTTTGAGTGCAAAAGGGATGCCAGAGGACCCAAAGCAACGAATAAGTATGTGACAGAAGATTGCAAGGGTAAACAGTGTTCGGAAGTGGGTGGAAAAACGACATACGTGTTGATAGCGCTCTAGTCTAAACAAAGTGTATAGGTCTTAGATACAGATGCCGATTAATGCAATCAAAGTAAATATCAGTACTTGTTGAAAGAATGGTTTGGTCTGGAGCGCTACGGTGAACTTTTTGCTACACGAGGGCTACTTAGGCCAGGAACTACAGTTTAAAGCCGATTCCGAAAGGCTGCAAACACCCATGTCAACAGTGGAACTCGAACCCACAGGATCTGAACCGAATGCCAGAGTGTTGAAAGAATGTGTCTGCTTAATTATCTTAAACTTTTCAAGTTCTATGAACATATTAATAAATTTCCACCACGATTTGGCTTCCTCCAGCCTCCCAGGTTGAGGACATGAGACTCATTAATAGCTTAGCGGCGTAATGGTCAACTTCTGACCGATAAATTGACGGTCACAGGTCGATCCCCGGAATGATCAGTGATATTGTGTAAAGAAAAGGTGATAATGAAAAAATGTTTGAAAAGTATTTATTATCAATTTTGCCATTTGAGGGAAGAGGCGGTAGGGAGGCTTACGAAAATACGGCATTTAGATTATGAAGAGATCATAAAAACGAAATTGGGTACTCGACGCGCAGCTATGAGTATTTTGCCAATTTTTTAAAAAGTAGCCTCCAGTTTGCGAATTTTCGTTTACATGAATCATATAAACGTAATACACATGAGGTCGTCGGAAATTACAGTTTGGGCGACATCAAAAAAGGCGCAGTAAAAAAGAACAGCGAGATGAGAGATTCACTGAGTAGTAGTAAGTCCTCGGGCAAGAAAGGAATAAGAAGCCTTTCCCCACACCCCCTCCGCGAGGCACACGGTGACTTATAGCTCCGGCAACGGCTTCCAATATCGCACCTGCGTCTCCGCGGCTGCCATTTCGTCAGGAAACGATTCCCGCCATGATTTATCGCCCTCTCAATAATTGCTTCGTGGTACCCCCACGTCCGCTTTCCCCAACACACACAAATTAAAAGAGACGAATCGATCTGAGTGACGTCACATACCTCGATATGAATGTGTGTGCGAGTGTATGTGAGAGTGCGTGTGTGAGTGTGTGTGTGAACCCGAGCGGCGACATATTTGTGTCGGGCTGCCTGCATTATCCTGGACTTGATGAACGACAGGGTTCCATCGGTACTATTTACACCTCCGATCGGTCGAGGGAGAGGCGGTCGAAATTTAATAATAAATGGAGAGGATGTAAAGGAAAGGGAGAAATGGAGGAAGGGGGCAAGAACGGACAGCTACGACTGCCCCCTTCGCTTCCGGGATAGATTAAAAAAGAAAAAACACATAACCCAAGAGATTGTGGCGAGGTCCAAAATTGAGAGCTGAAAAGGATACATTTTGTTTTGTAGCACTTAGAAGTCCTAAGTTCATTGCTGAAAAAGACTAATATGTTCAATTTATGTTAGCTACTAACTGATTTTCCTCTTTCCAGTTTGAAAGAGTCATCTTATACTTAGAAGTCGTAAAACTAAGATTGGTAACAACTGAGATTCCACAGCTCTGATTTTCATTGCTTCAGCTATCACCAAATAATGAACGGACATCTATCTATAGTAGCTGAAAGGGTACTGATGTAGATTAAGATATTGTATTTTTAACTAATCTTTCATTAAGATTTCTTTTAGAAAATCTAACAATTGGATACCATTTCAAGAAGTTGTGACTGACCTTTTGAGGATACATCAGTTTCGATGAAAATATTTTAGGGTGGCAGTTGAGACTTTAAAGTTTGCTCCCAATTCTGCAAATTTTAATCCCACTGCATCAAATAGAAAACTACATATTTTCTGCATTCGTGAAGAAACGTTAATTACCATATCCATGTTGACATTTAAAGTAACCAAGGTTTTTCACCATTTTTCCACTTACGGGGAGTTTCGGAGCACGAATGACTGATTTGTCGACATCGAGCAACCGTTAAAAGTGGAGATAAAATACGCTGAAATAAAATTCAGAGTCAATAATCGAAGGCGCTTTAAAAATTTTACAATTCAGAAAGCCTCAAGTCAAAAATGTCTCCTGGTTTCTTCAAATATATATATTTTACCACCGGAAATTTCGAGAAATATTCAACTAAGTCAAAACCGAGATCCAGTAAACAGAAAATTTAGTTCCATCGGATCTAAATTTCAAAGTCAAACATCTTTCACAGCAATATAAAATTTGAGGAATCATGCAGTGCGTTAAATTGCGAATTAATTTTCGATAATATTTTAAATATCATTTCACAACTTTGAAAGCCTGATTTCTTCTATTAATCATTTATTTAGAAGGGGGAAAAACCTTCCAGGAGTTTGTTTTCATTACTTTTACAAAGAGAAACTCGAAGTCAGTTTCCGCTCCTCATACTTTTAAAACAACTGATACCAGTTCGTACTGAAATGCACAAGTAATCAGTTTTCGAAACAATGAACATATCAAATGATGACATAAATACAAGATAACTGCAGAACTAATATACGAAAAGTGCCGTCTATTTTTTATTTATTTATTTATTTTAAATCACTCCACCTATGTGATAGGACTCAGACCTTGGCACCTGACGATGTTATGGGAATCAGACAGATATACGACTATTAAGTCGTATTTGCAATTCCGTCTTCACTAAGTCGATATTCATGTTATTCCTGGCCTTCGTCCACAAACTGTTCATGTGACTAAATACTCTCTCTGAGTAAGCATTACTCGCAGGGAATGGACAAAATAAAAGATACAATTTTCATCAGCTCGACCAATTTTTCATACTTTTTGAAATACTCTGCCCATAGTTTGTCATCGTTTTGGTCTTTGTTCAGAGCAGGAAAATGCAATCGAAGTTCTGTATATTCATTATATAACGCATCGATGTCAATTTTGATTTGTAATATATTTGGGATAACGGATAATTTTTCTCATGTCAAATCAAAACATTCTTTGTTTTTCTTTACAGAAAGACATTTTATTTTGTCAATTTCAATATTTTAAAAAAATGGAATAGTTTCCGCTAAATTCTGGGACAATTTAGCATTCATCCGGGACCAAGGACAGCGACTCCTATTCCGGGACAATCCCGGCCAATCCGGGACAGTTGGCAACCCTACTCATGATGGCCAGAATAGCTAACGAATGAACGCTGGCTAATAGGCTAAGACAAAAACTACAGTTAACAAATACAACTACGCCCCCCACCCCACCCCCAAAAAATTAGTTCTTGCTCATACCATCCGTCTTGATTGGGTCTTCTTCATCCCTTTTAAAAAAAAATCTGCTATAATATCCTTCTATATCTCCCCAACCTCATGAACTAAAGGTATTTTCTAAGCTTCAATTACATTCGAGGCCCCTAACGACTGCAAAGTAAAAAAGGCGACGTCTAAAAGCAAACAGTTGAAAGTGCTTTGTTCTACTTCAATTCGATGCCGACGTAATGACTAGGTTGAAAAGCAACTGGAGCCCCGATATTCGCTCCAACACGTGCGCAATTAGACGCAGACGTGGACTCTAATAGAGAGATGGATGGCTGCCGGGGCGTGGGAGTAAAATTCCCCCTCCTCTACCTTCCTCCTTAACACACCTCTCTCCCCTTTTGCGGCTGTTCATCCATCTTGCGGAATGTTTTGCATTTAAGTGCAGTGATTGCCGGGAGCGATCATCACCACGCCGAGATATGCATCGCAGTGGAGAAAGGCGCAGGGGATATGGAAGATGCTTTTACAAAAGCAACGACGATTCCAAACGGACGTTTATACTCTGCCAGTTGAGAATACGTCAGAAATAAGTATACACACAGCACTAGATGATCAGCACTCTCTTTAAGTTTTCTTACCCTAATTACTTCGATTTCCAGACAGACACTAAGGTGCTAATGACGACTGTATAAAACTTAACGTAAAAACCCAGACATTTTCCGGCTAGCTGCTCCCAGTTCTGGCAGAATTTCAACAAATAAAGAGGGGCAATTTTTTGTATTATTATTCCATATTTTAAAATCATTACTTACACCTTAAAAGCTACCATCAAAGGATATCATGTCAAAGAGCAATGTGCACGGGTAGAAACATACCCATGCACATTGGGTTGATGGAAAACTTTAAAGGGTTAAATAAAAAATAAGCAACATTTACGAAACACCAATGAAAATTTATGGAAAAAAAGTAACACTTTGTCACGTACTTGTATTCGTGAGGTATCTAAACTTGTAAGTTAGATACCTCACGAATCTGTATTTCAAAATCATTGAGGCTAATACGAAAATAGAAATCTCTTGCAGAATTAGGATTACATAACATTTACACAAATGTCTTGAATCAAGCCAAGAGCAAAACAGAAAGGATACTATTTTTAGCTCTTGGGCAGGATTTTGCAGCCATATTAGCCAGTCTCTGGGCGGCTAGTGAGAGATAAAAGGTAGCACTGCAACATACGATATATTCCCTATCCTTTTAATGTAATAATCATGTCCCTTTGACCCACTTCTATTTAGAGGCAATCACAGCCAAACGAATGCGATGTTCGATATTTTATACCATTTTGGTATGATTGAACGCTGTGATGGTAAACTGATAGCACTAAAAATCTAGAAAATCGCGTAATTTAACAACAAAATCTTCAAAATTGCTAGGCATAGTGAAAACCTATAATAATAATAATAAACCACAGATAGATAGCTATAGAACAACTGTTGAGACAAGATCTTCCTACGGGAAAATAGTCTTATTAGTATTCGAGTGGCAACGCCTTACAACCAGATCATTCTCCTGACTTTACCAGCCGCTATATCCGACAGCAAGATCAGTCCAAAGGTCTACAGGTTTCGATGACATTATAAATTTATGGGCCCCGCGAATTCAAAAATCTCGATTCCACTTCGATCCTTCGAGAAAAAATATTTTTTATACAAATATTTATTCAATTAAATTTATTTTTAAAACTACAGAACATTTTCCCCCTCTGTCCTTCAAGCTCCCTTCAATAATGGAGATGCCAATCTCACATCAGCTCCTGAAGGAGTCAAATTACTCAAATTTCAGGAGTTTTGGAGCTTTCTTCAGAAGAGCACACTAAACGTTTTCCCCCGTGATATTTACACATTAAAACACCGAAAGTGCATGCGAGTGGTGCGAATATCTATAACGTATAAAACGACATTTCTTACGTGTAGATAAGCTGCAGCCAAAGAGTGTTTTAAATGAAAAATATTGTCGTGTGCTACGAATAAGCCGGTGTTGATTTTACGATGGAAGTTTTCTAGTGTCGTTGCGCTTGGAAACCGGAAAAAAGGTTTCTAGAGGTGCAGAAGTATAAATGTGGTTCTATTCAGTTACGCAGCTACAGGATTTCGGAAATTGCCAGTGCCCCGTGACTTATTTTTTCATTCTCTTACAGAAGGGTAAGAAGCTTATTTCAGTACTTTTATTATCGCGTACGTATTTTGACTCAATACAATAAAAAAACTCGGAAAAATCTGAAGCACTTGGAATCTTCTGCAAAATGTAAATTCTTGAAGACTGAAAAAATAGAAGTTTTTTTCATAAATGAGTTAGCAACTACACTCTTGAGCGCGTGTGTTTGTTAGATGTATTTACAAACTCCCACACGAGGCAATATACGTGCAGAAGAAATAAATTTAAAAAAAAGTGAGGAAAAAAGGTCCTAATGGATCCTGCGATTTAAAGGTAAGATTAAAATATACGCTACTGCGCGTCAACGCGAATCTCGAATCGTAATACGCATATGCTAATTTGACAGAAATTATATGGTATGGATGGAAAGCAGTTTCAAATAATTAAAATGTCTCTAACAATTTTAAAATCTGGAATGGTATAATAGTTAATTTCACATAAAAATATTCAAGCAGTATAATCACTGGGGAATATAATTAAGTTTCCAAAGAGTTAGAAAATTAAGTTTCCATTAAGTTCCAGGCAAAAGAATTTTTTTCCTTTGACTTATGTAGGCTTTCCAGATGATCATACAACTAATTCCACAGCTAAACTTATGAATCAAAATTAACTTTGGAGGGTTAAAAAATTAAAAATTGATGTATAATTTACTCGCATATAATTTGGAAACTACTACTATCTCATATATAATTCAGAATAACTTTTAACGTGCCCCAAAATTATGAAATAAGATATGTAATAGGGTATAAACATGCAAGTACACTCATGTCCATAAATTAAGGATAATTCAGAATCACGCAAAAATCGAACTCTAAAGTAAAAATTTCACCTGTAGTGAAATAAAGTAAAAATTAAAAATTTCACCTGTTTCACCTAAAGTAAAAATTTCACCTGTAGTTTCACCTGATGTGTTTATCACACACATCTTCAAGAATAATATGCAAATTACAGGAAGCCACCAGATGACGCCGATAGTACGTCACAATGACGAGAGTTTAAGAGAGGGGTATATCAAGAACGGTGGCAAAGAAGTAAAATTGTTCACAAGCGATCTGTAAGCCGCTCAATGCCATAGCCGAATAGTTATGACACAGAGGACGCATGTGGATGATTTTTTACGTGGTAGAATTATCGGCCGCCTGGAATGTGGACGTACTCAGATGGAAGTATCCTAGGACCTTGGAATTGCCCAAAGTGTCATCTCTAGGCTTTGGCAACAATTCCAAGATGATGGAAATGTCAGTAGACGTTACAGTACAGGTCAGGCCTTGATTTTCCATTAGGCCCGGGCCTAGGGGCCCACAAAGGTTGGGGACCCCAAATTTTTTTTTATTTTAAAAGAAAAAATTCCCAATTCATTTTTTTTAAAATTTTTACCTTTTTTAATAAATTTTTTTTATATATTCTTTCAAATTTGATTGATTGGTTCATCAAATGTATAGTTATATGTATAGTTCATCATATGTATGTTATAGTGTATATAAGGGATTAATAGGTTTTTACTGGTTACATTGTACAGGTGTTTTAATGAAGTTAATATGTTGTATTGCTTTTTGTTATTTGATAATGTTCTAAGGTTCTACACTTCAAATAGCCAATTCTTGGTAAAATGCTACTTTCACAATGATTCATGATTATTTTTTTTTCTGTTTCAATTTTGGAAATTTTACGCTCACATCAGTGTTAGGGGGGCCCCCATCCCTAGTTGTGCTTATGGTCAAGAATTTTCTAAATCTTGCCCTGGAACAGGTCGCCCCCGAGTTACAACGCCGAATGAAGACCGGTATTTGGCAGTAACTGCCAAAAGAAGCAGACGGAACACAGCATCCGACCTGTCTCGTCAGCTATCTGCAGCCACGGGTACCACAGTTTCAAGGCAAGGAGATATTTTTTACAATTGCTCCTGGGAGCAAAAATCGTAGTTTTTATGAATGGTATCATACATACAGCATCTTTTTTGTTCTTTATCTTTTGTTTAATAAATGGGCTTTATGAATAAGCCACATTTGTTTTGTTTCTGAATCTTTATTTGCCGGAGCTGGCATTATCCTTAATTTATGGACATGAGTGTATATTACTGTCAAAGTGACAGCACAGTGAAATATATACTCAGAATATTAAATAAAAACATTTTTATTAGGTCTTAACACATACTATTTTTTTAGGAAAAAATGTATTAAATGTTGAAAGCATTTTAATGTGCAAAAAATCCTAACATTCTGAATTTTTTTTTTCAATATATATATAGATTCTGTATTGTCAAATGTACGGGCCCACGACCAAATATTTGCTGTGTTACAAAGAAAGTATGAGCCAAGTGAAAGTAGAGTGGCGAGTTATGCATTTAAAAATAAATAAAAATAAAAATGGATTTTCGGCGTGTTATAAGCAACAATTAGGAGAATATAACGTGAATGTCAAATTTCTAATGTATGAGATGACAGCAAGTCATGTGAGCAACGCTCAGAATGTAAATTCGGAGCATTGCGGTTCAACTAAACCAGATGTATACCAAAATCGAATGCGATGAATGTAGTGAGAAGATTAAAGTAGGATGGTGCAATTACAGCCAGAGAAAGATGTTTAAAAGTCAAGCTTTTCTTAGTCGTTTCCATCGCTACTTATGCGGGAAATGGTCGTGGTGGCTTACTCAACCCACATAACTATATTCGGCAAACTCTGTTTTTATGACACAGCAGCAGCACATCCCTACCATCAATGCGAAGCGCCGTATCAACTGGCGTGTCTCCCGTCTCTCTAGAACTGCCTACGACTGCGAAGCAAGAGTTACAAAAATAGCTTTAGACGTTTCTTATGGTCGCGTTTTGACTCGGAGATATCAGTCTGACAAAAAGCGTTGTCAAGACTGTTTCAAAGGCTATGCTTGGCGAAGGCTCCAAAGTAGTTTAAGGCTGATTTTAGTGATGGGTCATCTTACCAAGAATCATGAACTTTCAAATGTACATCGACGTTCTGGATGATTCGATTATACTAATTAACGTAGCAATATGACAGAAATTACTGCTATCTCTGCTAACATGATCAAGTTCCTTGCCACACAGCGGGAGATTGCACATTTTAAGGAAAACGGTGGCCCAGTTCGCATGAGAAGCGGGCCAGTGATCTGAACGTCCCTGATTCGATGCTCGTCGCTGCAAATCCACCGCCGTGTTCACTAATGGTGGCCGGGACACGTAAAATAAGGCGTGGCTGCAATGTCATCCAAGTTCTTAAATTTACCTCTGGAGGTGCGGGGTGGGGTCAAGAGTTCCGGTCTCGTCACTTGACACGGTTCAAAATTACGGGACCGATCATTTAGCCAAGTCGGACTCCGACCCTCGGGGTGCTAATTCAAAACAGGAGCCGCGCCTTCATCGGCCATAGTCTTCGGGACTTATCTGATGTTGCTGTCGATCAAGTGACATAAGCAACAACAACGGACGAGTACGTGTGCGACTAGTCGTTGGAAACAAGTAAAAATATTTGTTTCCAACTGCAAAGGGTGTTGGTGGTTTTGAAATGTTCAAGAGCGTAAAATCAAAGATCATAATAGCGGCTGCAGGAGAGAAATAGCATGAAATCGGACAGAGAAGACATGCATTTTACAGGATATATTTCTCATCAAGAACTAGATTAACGGAAATACGGACTAGAGTTCCACGTCGCGAAAAAAGAAAAAAATTTGATTTAATTTTGACTTTTTTTAATCCCAGTATCGCGACAGGACAGCGTTAAGCGATACCGCCGCAATTTTTTTTCTTATCACTTCCCAGAGGAAAAATGAACTGGATCGATTTTAAGTATTTCAACAAGGAGAGAAATTCACGAATTGTAGTGGATACATGATAGTTACACACTGCTCTGAAAGTCTAGCATTGCTGAATTCAGACATCTCACAATATCAACAAAACAAAACAAACAAAAAAATAAAATAAAAAAATAAAAAATAATAATAATAAATTAATTTTTAAAAAAATTGAGATGGCACGTATTTCCAGTCTAATCACGTGTTTGACAGGAAGAAAACTGATAAAATATACCAAGTTTAAAAACGCGTCTATATTACTCCTCTCGAGAATACAGAAGTCTTATTGCGTAGATACTTTAATTTGACTATTATATCTTGTGAAATCAATGTCATAGAACCAAGTAAAGATCTACTTCGTACCAGGATAAAGATAATTCCAAGATATCGATTTTTAAAAAAAGAGGGGGGAGTTAATACATCGTCGGCACTGACTGAAAGCGTTATGGGGCAGGATTTAGAAGTTCAAACTTTCAGTGGATCGACTATGAGCTATCATCAAATACAACTCCCACTTTAGCATATAGCACAATATTTTTGACTCAATTTGAAAAAGAGAAAAAAATCGCGTCTAACACACGCAAATGACGAAACAGACTTAATGATTCGAAATTTGATCTACTTATAATAGGCAACTGCGAGTCGACCACCGACTAAAGGCGGCTCTGAACATCTGTTCTGCGGAGAATTTTTCGTGGAAAAAAGCGAAAATCCTCATCATGAACGACTCGTTAGAGCTCCGGACTGACAGAAATGAAATCCCTCTCTCGCCGAGCGAGCGTGCCAATTATTCCCTTAATGAGACACTTTTCTTTTTTCCTTTCTTTTCCCATTTACGGTTTGTTTTCTTATTTTAGTTTCGGATGCGGAACATTTCAGCAAATGAACCAGATCCAATTATATACTCAGTGCGAGGAATCTTTTCGTTTCTTTCCTTTTTTTTTTCCTCTATCATTTTCTCTACCACAGGGCGTTATTGGGCCTTTCTTTTTCGTTTCGCAAATAAGCATATAAATATTCCTCATAGACGAAACATTTAAAATATGATTTGTGTTTTGTGGTTGACTTTAGCTCAGCTTCGGTTTAAAGCACCTTCGCGAAGGATCCAAACTGGTCAAAATTTCTTGCCAAATATTGTGTTTATTCTCAATCGTATAATGTGAAATAGTTTAATAAACCCATTTAAAATTTTCAGCGAATTCAACTTTTATTTGTTTACATTATTTGTGAAAAACAAAGGGGAAGGCAATGCTTTCCACTTAAGCATCATAAATAAACAGAACTTTTGTAACAGACAAATACTTTACCACTACTTTATTTGAGAATAATACTAAATTGGGTGCAACAAATAACTTAAAACTTATAGTTACAAAAATTTAAAGTAGATCACACTACTACACGAATTCGAATATTAAACAGACAGAGCTCCTTCTCCAGTGAACTAACAAACTACTTATCGACATTTCGTTACTTACACTAAACCAAATTAATTCCGAACCTCTATCGCTGAGCTTGATGATACTCGACCCTCATACAATTGCACAACAGTTTCTTCTAATACAACACGCCTCAGCGAGTTCAACCTTACTTTCGTTTGTCTCATGCAATCCGCCTACTTTTTAAAGCTACTCGATCGCTGACCGCTGTCCATAACCTAATCACCATATCCTCGAACGCTTCTTCGAGCGAGTTCGAAGGCTTTTGCAATGAAATTCTGCAAAAAATAGCAACATGAAAGCAATCAATAAACAGACTGAAAATAATAATGTGATACCTCAGGTAGTTTTCAGAGTATTTATACAATAGCGACATCCATTTACTACTGCTTGCATTCCTTTTATTGCGTAAACCACGAATTCTATTTTATTCTTCCCAGCGTCGAGAGGGTTTCGGTTTAAAGAACTTTTTTTTTCATTACGTTTTCAAATAAGTCCATTAACTCCAAGTAGAAGTTCTCTAATTACCCCCCCCCCCCCCAAGCAAGTATAGAACTGCGACAGGCAACTTTTACGGGGCAAATCGAAGTACATACAGTTTCATCTTTTCGCCCAAAATTCGCAGCATTCCACCGGAAACCGCAGTTTTAATTTACATGTGTCTCATGAATTACCCAAAGATACTTGGCTCGTGGTTTGCGGGAAAAACCCGTAATACTAGTGAATCTTCGATCTACGATTGCAGTTGGACCTATATTCTGCATTGACTGGCTTTTCTTATCACGACTTAAACATAGCTGCTATCTTAGAATCAACTATTTACCCATAATTCGAGTTATAGCACCGCCATTGTTTTCCTCTGAGCCGGTTCGACCTGAGATGCAAGACGTAATCTTTGCTTTTTTACCAAGTGATTTTTCAAGCCTTTTAATGTGGGCAATAACTTTTCTCAGGAGACTTACTGAAAAAAGATATTTACATGAATATGAAAGATCGAATAAAGATCGATGCACCTCGGAAATTTTTAACCACTGAGATGCCGTCATTTATAATGTTAAGTAATAAAAATGTAACCCTTTTAACATACAAAAAACATCCACATGAAAGAACATCCAGATGAAACACGGGAGCTAAAAACAGATCATTAAGTATTAAAACAGGCTACCTGAAATTCGAAGCAAGACTTATTCTCCCCCTCTACACAACATGCTTATTACAAAATTAAAGGCTTCTTTTATGTGAAATCAATTTGAATTGTTTCGTTACCTTAAACTGAAAGTCGAATATTACGGTACATGGACTCAAACTTTTTTTCTTGCAGGGTGATGTTTTAAAGTGCTATAAAATAGATGGCAGGGTGTGGACGTTTACACAAGAGAAGAATATTTAAAATATGTAATATTAAGTCTATAATATAATAAATAAAAAATCTCTTAATATAAAATAAAAAATATATAATATCTTGGTCAATAAATAAATATATGTCTTGGTCAATCTTGGATTATTTGAAAAAAGAAAATGCTGATGGTAACATTTCTAAACTTTAAAACAGACCTGTCAATGCAAATCTCTTACTAGTTCAGTACAAAAGTAATACTTTGATTGACGACAACCGATCGAGTGATCAATAATTATACGAAATAAATTCAAACATCTCTAGTCACTAATTAAATATAAAACACTGAAAAAAAAATTACCTGAACCTCAAAGCCAATTCCGCTCGCTGCGCCCCATTTGCTTCGACCGACACTTCATTTGAGCTTGATCCCAACTGAAAACAAAAAATATATACATGTCATTTTCTGATGCGAACAAGAACAAAAAGCACAGTAAAACAAATAGTAGTCTATGCATGAGAAATTATACACCAGCTCCTAAAATATGAACATAATACTGTTCATACAACACAATTTACTCATAAAACACAATTTATTTTAATAGCCATCAAGTTTACATACAAATTGCAAAACTGGGACACGACACACTTTTACTTTTTAGAACGATAAAAATAAATGGGTTACTATATTATGAATGTATCGTAAAAAATAAACTTATAAATAAAATGTAAAAGAAAATTGATTTTTTTTTTCAAAATTTCTCAAGCCTGACTATAATGTTAAAATTTAATGGCAATATACAGTCACCAAATGTTAAAATTTTCATCATTCAGTCCATAACATGATGATGAATCAAATGTCTATTATTTTGCTTGGAAAGCTACAATCATTCATCTGTTACGGCTAAACGAACCTAGGCTGACAATTTAAAGCTTGTTTCGAACAGCCAAACGGAGCACTGGATGCCGCTTTCTCTGGAACAGAATGTCAGCAATTTGATGGACCGCGACCGCCAAAAGGCAGCAATGGCCAAAGGTGGCCAGGAATGAAAGTCCGGTTACTGGATAATAGGTATGTATTTTCCCTTTATGAAAATGTACCTTATTAAAAGGGGGAAAAAATCAAAATTTCAGACCTATATTTAATAAAAATATTTAATAGGTGTGAAGCAAAATTCATCTTATAATATTAAAATTTTCAGTCTTTGGAAATACAGAGGACGAAACAATCAGAAATTTCTCCCAACTGAAATCTTTTGAAAAAGGAATGCAATAATTCCAAGTGTAGAGTCTGAAGTTTCTGTATTTCTTGGAGAGAAAATTTACTCTTTAAAAAATAAATTTTTTCATTCTGTAATACCTCTAATTCTTAATTTTACAGAACGGCAGAGAAAGGTTTGTGACACAGGATCACTAAACTTGGAAAGTAACCCAACATTGTTTAGTTCAAATGTGGTGTCACGCTCTGTGGTTGATTGGTTGCTCACTAGGGTTAGTTTTTGTTCGAACTCTGAGATAGATAATAAAATAAATAACACAAAATGCTATCAATGGGTATTTCGAACATTAGAGTTTTAAAGCCATCTTTAAAGGCAAATCAGTCAGAAATATTAACGTTCTAGAAACACCTTCACGAAATAAGATATTAAAGATCAAAATTATTAAAGATAACGAACTGAAGAAATTCAAAGAATTCAAGAATCAGGCTTTGTCATACTTTTATTCGTTCAAGGGTAACACTAATAGTCCGGTCGCTTAATGAAATTACGGTTACCTGGAGGATAAAAGCACCAAATTTGGTATGAAGGTACCTTAGGGTATACTAATAAATGTTAGTCTAGGAGCTCTTTGGAACTTCTAAAAATTTTCATGTACGGCACTAAAATTCAAAATGGCCGACAAATATAACACAATATTACTTTTAACACAATCTATTTTACTATTAATTTTCAATTACAGATTTAAGCCAACTAAGTACACTACAAACTTAACTTAGGGGGCCTAGATATTAAATAAAATAAAATATACCCATATAATTTATTACAGTAATTTATAAGTACAAATATAACGCTAAAGAGTGTTCCCAAAACAAACAAAAAATAATTATAGGCATCCATTTAATAGAACTCAGTATGCAACAGATATAATAAATTACACTTGCACTTGCAAAGTGGTGAGCAGTCCAGATTGCCTTTCCCACATTGGCAGTTGTTGCAGTCTCCTCTGCAGGAACGTTTAATCAATTCCCTGCATGATCGGGAAACCTCTGGAATCGCCATCTAAACTGGTATGCATGACTCTGAAACCTTATTCCAAGCAAAATCCCGCGGAGAAGGAATCACTTGCTGTGTTTGTGTGCTGGTCGTCCAAATACCTGCCTGATAAACTGCCCTTCGGATATGTTGTAGAAGAGCAAACTCAGTCGGTGGAAATTTATCCATTGCTTGATTCTTCTGACAGAAAAGCTGCTTTCTTACGTGGTTGATACTGCTGAGAGGAGTGGTTTTATGATATGAACAACAGTCAGTCGTTCTAGCTTATAAGTGTTCAGAGTCGGCTTGCAGCAGTTGGAATGGATGAGTGGCCAAATACACAAATGTATTTGTGATAACTTGAAATGTTTGCCATGCTTCCCAAATGGACTTCTGACTCTTACCTTTGAAGATGGAGTGTCGCAACCAGAGTATGAGTTAAATACAGGTAGTAATCGTGATTTTGGCTCCCCCAAGCTTGTACAGATGGCGTTGATGTAGTAAAACCTGTAATGCTTGCCCATGCCAAAGGCCACCCAGATATCGGTCAAAGGTTGAGTCACTATTAGTTCATAGAATGCACCAGCAATGATGACACTCACATCTGTGTCTACAGTACGCACAAGGATACTCTTTGCCCCTGGCTTTTGTGAATGAATTACATGAACAGCAAGCCTCGTGTCTGCCTCTTCATGATTGCAGTTTTCCATGGGTGTGTTCGAACCGATTTGTGCAACTGCATTCTCTATTGTGACATATACATCATTGCCTGGTGGCCAGTTGAACTCTACAACTTTGGAAGTCAAAAAATTGAACAATTCCTTCTTGTTCATTGAGTGACGGAGAAAGTCCATCCAATTTCGTAGCAGTTCGGTGTTGCCAGATACTTTTCTTCGAATCCCCCTCACCTCTTTTTCCCGGGTAGACTCCTTAAACTGTCTGGAATGTAGGTGTCCCAAACATCATTCCAGCATTCTTCAGCTGCTTATGAAGGTAAGGTAGAAATATCTTATCAGCATATTGTTTGAAGGTGTCTACACTAGTAGTGGACAGGCAGTGAACGATGACACTACCGTCCAGAAGTTTGGAGTCATAGGTTGCACGGGGCTCCGATTGACCTGGCTGCTCAAGACATTGCAGTATCCCAGCCTTGTTGGTTGTCGAATGAAGCTTACCAAAGTCTGAAATGGAAGGAGGGAATGACTGTATCTCATACGCAAAAAACTCTTCCAAATCAGATTCCCGGTTCTGCATAGATATATATACACTCAAGAGCCAAAACATTATGACCACCCTTACATTTTGCAATGAATTCGCCTGGATGACGTGGATGGCACGTGATCAGGTGGAAGTGGTATTTAACTGCTGCTGGAGAGTCTGAAGAATCATTCTTTCACTTACTTCTGTGTGTGTTGGGAAAGGCTGCGGATCTAAGCGACTTTGATAGAAGGCAGATTGTAATGGCTCGAAGGCTCGGAACAAGTATTTCCAAAACTGCACGACTCGTGGGTTGTTCGCGACCTACAGTTGTTAGTACTTATGCAAAGTGGATGAATGACGGTGAAACCAGCAGTAGACGACATGGTGTTGGACGTCCACACGCTATCAAAGAAAAAGGTCGTCGGAGACTGTCTCGCATGGTGAAGCAAAACCGGAGCCACACAGTGGCTCAGCTGACAGCCCAATACAATGCAGGGCCAAGTAGAATAGTATCGCAGCACACTGTTCAGCGGACACTGTTGGATATGTGGCTACACAGCAAACGTCCCACTCGTGTGCCTTTGCTGACCAAGCGTCATCGCCAACTGCGCCTGCGCTGGGCCCGGGAACATCGCGACTGGTCCATGGATCAGTGGGAGTGAGTTGCCTGGTCAGATGAATCACGGTTTGTCATTCATCACGCCGATGGCCGTGTCCGGATACGCCGTCTTCCAGGCGAACAGTTGCTCCCTCAATGTACAGTAGGTCATACACAGGCCGGTGGTGGCGGTATTATGCTTTGGGGGACGTTCTCTTGGGCGTCTCTGGGACCCGTGGTTGTGGTAGAGCAGACCATGAATGCTACAGGGTATCTGAACATCATTGCGGACCAGTTGCACCCTTACATGGCCTCTGTTTTTCCAGCTGGAAATGGAATGTTCCAACAGGACAACGCCCCGTGTCACAAGGCTAAAATTGTGTTGGAGTGGTTCCAGGAACATGATGCTGAATTCCAGTTAATGTCCTGGCCGCCTAACTCACCGGATCTCAATCCGATAGAACACATTTGGGATGTCATGGGACGGCAGCTCAGAGTTCAAAGACCACCAATTCGCAATATCTCGGATTTGCGTGACCGTTGCTTAAACATCTGGTACAATCTGTCTCCGGCCATCTACCAAGGACTTGTGGCATCCATGCCAAGGCGGGTTGAAGCTGTGTTGCGCGCCAAAGGTGGGCTAACTCGTTATTGACAGGTAGTCATAATGTTTTGGCTCTTGAGTGTATATAGTTGGCTAAATAGTTCCACATTGTTCTGAAGCACTTTCAGCTTCTTTCCTTGATGAGATGTTGCTTTATGCTTTGGTCTCTTGAAGAGTGCAAGAGAATTCTTCTTGATTGGGTCATGTATAGAGAGGATGCGTTCATCAAGCACATTCTTGACAAAGTTCTGATACTGCCGTTTGCCTATGTCCGCCAAGGTGCGTAAGGTTACACCCATCGACTCGCGCAGTTGCGACTGTGAAGAGTTATTACATTAGGGAAATAATCCAAGAAGGGATTGCCCATTTCATTGATGGTTTTACACAGACTAACAACCTGTTGCTGAAAGTTCTTCTGTGATGAAAGTCCCTGCTCATGATGTTGGAAATTCTTGGGATTATCTGTATCGTCATTATCCAGAATGCATTCTCCTTCAAACTGTTTGATCATTCTGGCAATATCAGGCCCTGAAAGCATCCATCGTCGAAAAGCAACAGGATTAACTGTGATCCCAACAACACCACCCAAACTTTCAATCTTTTTCTCTTGTTCGTGAGCCTGATCGAATGGTATTGTAGAAAATGTGTTGAATGTTTTTGAAATGACCCAGTTAGACATCCATCTTGAGTAGTTTACATGATTCAACCTTGCCAAATGATGCCACTTCTGCATCTGCAAGGGCAGAGATCCTTCCAAGACATCTCCCAATGTATTCCAGAGGGCCGTTTCAATGTGCAGTCCACCTAGAATAACCACTTGAAGTCGCTCACTATGAGTGTTCGGCCATGTCCACTGTACAAACGTATCCAGGGCAAACAGAGGTTGATCAAATGTAATGACTGGTACTTGTCCTGGATTAAAGAATTGAATAGCTTGTCTAATGGCGTCCATGCCCTGTTTAATCGATGTGTTGCGATGGTCAACTTCTGCAACACAACATCACAAATCCCATTTTTATGGTTTTTGCAGTAGTGGTGCCTCGAAACGAAAGATTGACATGTGATATTTGGTCGTAATCGGCTATTTTTGGATTTTAGTGCTGTCCATGAAATTTTTTAGAAATTCCAGAGGGCTCCTAGGCTAACTTTTATTAGTATACTCTAAGGTACCTTCATACAAAATTTGGTGCTTTTATCCGCCAGGTAACGGTAATCTTAAAATATAGCTCTAAGCCACCGGACTATAACTACATATACACGCTTCGCACAAACCGCGAAGCAGCCAGTTGGCGCTACCAGTACGCTAAAACAATATATAGTGGAATCTCGATCAATCGTTTTTCAAGGGGACCGACTGAACTGGGCGATTAATGCGGGAAAACGATAGATGCGGGAACATAATAAAGTAATATGATCTTTGGGACTGGGTCAAATAAACGACACATACGGCAAAACGATGATTTGGAGAACGATGGATCGAGATTCCACTGTATATCTTTTCAATTTGTAACACGGACCTCAGGGTATCACGGGACGAGCCTGAACAGCGTTGACTGGTAATTGCTTGAACGCACATTTCATAACAACTACGAAATCTGGGTAATGAAAGAGGGTGGTTATACATACTCATTTAAAAAAAAAAAAATGGAAATAATAAAAAGGTGATATTTACGGAAGCTTCTTTATAGCTTCGAATATCAAATATATTCATTAACGGGTATCGGAATTAAAACAGACTTGTAACGGTCAGTTAATATTAAAGTAAAGAAAATTGTTATTCAAAGTATCATTATGAAGTAAAAGAGTATTTTAGTGGTCAGTTATCCCTCGAATTACACACAGTTCATGACACAAAAGAGGTTGCCTTATTCCTTTAATAGCGTCCGTTTTTATTAACTAAAACAAATCTAAAAGCACTATAACCTATTTAGAATAAAGCATCTAAGAAAGGAAAAAATCATCCAATAAACTACACACCTTTCACACTTTTCGGCTTTCTTCAAGATGATACGCGAAGAAACATTTTACTGTCTAATTTCGGCAAATTAAATTTAATATCAAATGCTGCAGCTCTAGTCTTTAATTAGAATAGTTAGTGGCGGCTCTAATTAGATACGCGTTGAAACGAAGCATTAAAAACTGTTAACAAGAGAGAGATAAAAAAAATAATAAAGGTAAGATGTAATAACTGACGTTTAAGAACGAAAAAACTAAAAAGTATTCTAATCAAGTCGAGACGAGCCACAACGTTTACAACAGAGAACCACAAAGGAAAAAAAGACATGAAAAAACCCTTAGAATTCATTTAAATGGAAAAAAAATTAAAGAAAAAAAAGGCGTTTATAAAAAGGCTAATTCGAATGAGCGGCGTTGACACTGAAGAACAAATCTCCCGAACAATTAACTGCAATTCACTGTTCTCATCCGAGACTCCCACCCGATAATTACAATTGTCCCGACAATCAGCTCCGAATAAATAATACTCAACCCTTGCCCCCTCACTTTTCCCCTCCCCTCAAACATCGCTCCTTACAGCACGGCGTGCTGAAAAAAATATTAAGCGGAAAGATTAAAAAATATTGCTACTTACGGAAGAAAAGAGAAGCAATTATATAATAAAAATTAGCGAATTTTTTTATAACCTCCCTCTTTTTTTTTAAATCCCACTTTTGCCGCAAATAAAACGCTCCAAGACACAAAGAAGTTAAAAAAAAGTCAGAAAGAAACAAATAAAAGATCGTCTGCAGCAAAAGAAGGACTGAACCACTTAACTCCGCGACGAATTACTTTCTCATTTATTTGGGAGGAGGAGGGAAAAAAAAGTAAAAAACGGACTCCGAATTTTTTTCCCCGAGATTCGTTTAATTTCATAACCTCTCCCTTTCCTTCGACCCCCGCCGTTTTAATTTGTTTTTGTTTTTCTGAGCTCTTTTTTCCCTCTTGTCTGGGATCATTGATTCCTTATTAAAAACCTGAGGTACCTAATTACTTTAAATGCGTGTCGAGCGCCCCTTTCGCGGAGGGCTTCCCATAAAAAGCTCCTAATTGAGCTAGAAAAAGATCTCTTCGTCTGCGATAATGGATGGACACTCGGCTGCGGATTAAGAAACCCGGAGCATGAAAAGAGGATCAGAATAGTTACCTTCTTCATTCTCAGGCGATATAGCGATGGTAATGAGTAAAGCCGTCTCCGCTGGACAAGTGAGCCCAGACTCTGAAACTGTACATCATACCGAAGATTTTGATTACAACTGTCGACTGTCTTAGTTAATTAATTTTTAAATAAATAATTAAAAGAAACTACCTTAAAATTATTTATATATAATTATACAATTATACAAATATAATTATACAATGAAGAGACAAACCCGAACCACAGAAATTTTGACCATATTTTTTAACACCTTTCAAGCCAAATCATTAGCATCTTTGGCGGTCTCTTAGAGCCTCCTGTTTCACGAGCTCTAGTCTACTTGGTCACATGATAATCTCTGAAAAGCTTTAGTAAATGAGGTCCTCGCAACAAGATTCTTCAAAAGCACAATCAGATACTTCAGTAACTCATTTTTCAATGAGTAGGGAATTTTTTTCACTTATTATATTCAAGTTCTTTATTTTTTCGAACCAAACAAAAGGAATACTGAAAGGTAGATTATTTAATTAGTGCACATTGATTGTGCGAAATTTCACGTACGCCTCAAGCTTACATGAGTACAGTAGTAAGGTGATGAAAGATGTCAACAATATAATAGCATTAGTCACACACTCTGACCTCTCTTCCATCCCACTGGACAGGGAAAAAAAAAAAAGAAAACTAAGTATTAATACATTTACAAATTAATATTAAATAATTTTAAAAAAAAACACAATTGTAAACCTGGATCGTCGCGATCCGTTAAATCAGTGTCTCGTAGAGTTAATCATAATTGGAGAAATAGCTCTTATTTCTATCTAGTTTATTAAAACATCAAAATCTTGGCTAATAATAAGTTACAAAAATTTGTTCCGAAGAACATTTTTACATTCATGAGAGAAGGGTTCATTATCAAAGTCCAAAAGAAGACCCAGTCTCTCTGAATGCGCGTGACGTCCTTTCAAAAGTCCAAATCTAATCTCCCTTTTCCATCGCTGTCACCTCTATTTATCCATTTCCTCTCTCTTTCTCGAACAATCTCCGTCTTTCCACCTTTGAACACCCGACCTTCCGGTTCCGTGCTACGCAGACCACCTATGGTGAATTTCATTGCCGATGGCTTCCACATTTGTAGCACGCCGCTAACGGTTTTCACTAATCATTCTAAATGATGTGTCCACCTCACCTATTGTTGGTCATTTCCAAAGGTGTATTCCACTTCGTCACCTGTTTGCGTTCTTTTGGGGCTTATTGATGGTCCTATGACTCACCTTAATTCAGTCCCAATTAAGAATGTCGGACGTGAGTCTGACAACAATGAAATGGAATATAAGTCAATACAATCAACCTGAAAACTCTTTCTTCAATAATAGAATTACTGCAGTAACAGTTCAAAATGATTTAAATATGCTGGATTGCAGTTTAATGTTTAATTTCGATAATCTAAAATCGCACTTAAAATCTGATTTTTAAAAAATCATCAAAGCACTTTAAAGTTAATACCTAAAATCTACGCGACGTCCCCCCTCCCTCCTCAACTACATACCTCATTTAAAAAAAAGTAATATTGAAAAGGGAAGGTCAGCTGTAAAACTTTTTTTCATTTTTATCCATTAAATCGGATATATACATACATACATGCATAAGTGCGCACGTATACATATGTGCAACTACGTACATAAAGAAGGCATACACAAAGTGGGTGGGAGAGCGGTTTGAAGGGAAGAGTTCGACTACCAATAAAATAATAGACAAAAAATTCAATAAAATAGATTAAACACATCCCATTAAGTGGGAGGGGTGAATCGAAATATTCTTGGTTGCCATGGGTGACGGCTCGGCCGATACTCGCCGATTTCATTTCGTTAATGCAGCTCGCTCTTCAGATATACACTCGCGCCGAATGTTTCAGGGGTGGAAGAGCACTTTTGCCCCCATTTCATCACTTAAAATTTCGGGGATGAGGAGAGAGGTGCTTAGACGCCGACGACGAGGGACCGAGAAGAAGGGAAGCTTGGCTGTGGCGCGAAACGCGAACGAGATGGCGTCGACTCCGAAACCTGGCTGTTTTTCACCCTGACCCCTGTAAATACAAATCTTACAGTTGATTATATACTGTGTTACGCAAACGCAGAGTATATTTGGGGACAATATAACAATAGTTCCAAAATATGCTAATATAACAAAAAGTTCAGTCGATAGAGAAGAAAGAAAACAATGCGTGGAAAAAAAAAAGGCACTCAAGCTCTGAAAATTGGTCCAACGAATATGACGGCCTAAAGGAAAGGATAACTTTTGTCCATTGCAGGGGGGAAAAACAACCACGAAATTCGGAATCCCCGTGAAACAAGAAAATTCTGCACTTGAAGCTGGACCCTGCTATGCATTTGTATAAAATTTAACCACAACAAACTAACACATGCCAGTGTGCTAGAGCATATTTTGCAGTGCTTCATCCATTTTTCTGAATTGCTTTCTTTTAACTGTTTTTCTTAGTGCAACAGGAGAATTTGACGCTCATTTTTTGCACTGCTTATTGTGTTAGTATTGTTCATTTGATTTCAAAACTCTAGTTGATTATACAACGTTACCGTGAGTTAATATTAAGAATCTATTACGATGGTTGGTTGAGAGCGCTACGGCTGGGTTTTTTTTTTTTTTTTTTTTTTTTTTTGGGGGGGGGGGGGGGGTATGTGTGTGAGTTAGTTACACGAGGGCTAATTTGACAGGGACCTACTGCTTAAAGCCGATTTCGATCGGCTACAGACATCGACCCCGACAGTGGGACACGAACCCACAGACTCTAGTACCGAATCCCTGCGCCCTAGTCATTCGGCAATCGCCTGGCTCGAATCTGTTAGGAACAATTCATCGTCTTGATAGCAATGTTGACTCGATAGCAATGTTGACTTGATAGCAATGTTGAAGGTGAGATATTACGGGGTTGCCTCCATGGTCGGCAGATCTGTACCGCGAGTCCCGCACCTAGATCCATAATTGAAGGAACAGGTGGACCCTCGACTGCGTTTATAGGAATTACTACAGTGACTAGTCTTCAGTTCAATCATGGTGTATGCCTAATCGGCAGGACACTAAGTTTTGTGATTACATAAAAATGTCATTCCTTTCTGGATTTCAATTTGAATTTTCTACATTTTATTTATAAACAGTGTCTTAATCTTAAACCAGCAACTTATAACTTCATAAGCTTTTAAAAAAAAACCAACACTAAAAAAATTATAACTACACACATATATTTAAGCATACACAACCACACTTGGAGTTATCAACTTAAAGGAAACTGGCAATTTGTACAGATTTTTTTATTAATAAACTGCAGGGCATGGTTGGTTGGCTGGTTTACAGGTCGACTTCTACAAAACAGCATGAATTCGTCGAGAATTAGAGTTAAATAAGCCATGTAATAAAATATCAGAATTTGGAATCATTCATCCTGCAACATATGTACTAACAATCATGATGTTGGAGGGGGAGAACGTAATCCAAACTTTTTCTCCGTATGCCCCCACGTGTTCAATAACGTTCAGGTCAACGATTGAGGTGGCCAGGATAAATGCAGTACCTCATCCTTATGATCTTCAAGCCACATATTGACAAGTTTAGCGCGATGCACAGATCTCTTATCGTTTTGGAGACGCGGATGGACATTCAGGAACAACACTTGCACCATGTGATGCATGCGGTCTGCCAGAATGGTTTCGCTGTCTTTCGTAGAACACTTCAGAAGGTGTTCGCAAACCGTATTACGAGTGGTAGGAAATGTGAAGCTCGTTTCATCTGATCAGATGACACTTTGCCAATCATTTGAACTCCAGATTTTGTGTTCGTAGATCACCATTTGACACGCTTTCTTAAATAGGTGCTAGTAACGAGAGGCATCTGGACTGCAACACGATCATAATTAGCTTTATTCAGTTCCTGACATACTGTCATTACTGAAACAGGATTATTACGACTCGTTTGCTCGTCTGCCGCTATTTGCTGTACTGTAGTCTTAAGTTTGCGCCATGCAATCAGTATCAAGTTCCGCCTTTCTTTCGCTGACATCTTCGTGTAACGTCTACACCTTTTTACGTTTAGAGGCAACACCTTGTACCTTTCTATGTCGTATCGTAATCTTTGATGCTGTGCCTCATGATAAATCGACAATTACACAACAGCTAATTCTATCAATTGTTTTACCACTGCGTGGTAGCTGTTAAGTCTTTCGCCGTATTATAATATGTCTTTTCGTCTATGACATCATCGGGAGATTTGCATACGCATCTGCGGAAGGGCTTTTTTAAGTGGGGGATCCATTATTTTGATGATAACTCTCTACGTTTATATATGTATGTGTATGTTTGTATGTATATGCGTGTGTTTGTGATAAGAAGTTTTCGGTTGTCTATTAAAGAAGCCAAGTGAATTCATGCATATACATCGCACCACATCAGACAGGTAGAAAAGCACGCGGATGAGTGCATAAACCACATACTAAAACAATATCACTAGAATAATCGTCAGATAAGAGCTTAGAGATTTTAAATGAGACAAGAAATATCCTTCCTTTGCAACAAACATGTTCGTGAGATTTCAAAATTTGTCGTAATTAGCCTGATCCGCTCACTGTAAGTATATGAGCAGAAACAGACCTCCCCCCCCCCCATTTTTTCCCCAAATTAGGAAGGCACTCAAGGAGAGCGGCTGCGTGGACTCTAAGAGGTTTGTGCGAGTAATCGTATGTGCTCCGCAGATACAACGCGAATATAGTGATAAACACCTCAGGACGTAATGTCAACTATACCTAATCGGTAAGATAAATGCCGACGGTCGATTAGACCGCACAAAGCGCAAATGGCCACTTGAGAAGTGGCAAGATGCTTACGAAGAGACAAATCTCGCTTCAACATTCAGCAGTCTAATGGGCGATTCTGGGCGTAGAGAATGGCAGGTGAAACTTAACAACCATTCTAGATAGTGTCAACTATCAAGTTTGCAAGTTGATGCTTAATGGCATAAATATATTTTTCAGGACCCCGTGAAGCCTATGAAAAACATCAATACAAGCGCATATATTGACATTTAAGATAATTCTCCCAAACGATTCGAAAACTGACCAAACAATTTCCAGCAGGTTAACGCATTCATCAATAAATCGCAAACCCTATTTTTTGATAATATGATTAGCCAACTTTTAAATACCTGCAATATATAAATTTTATTGTTTATACTGTGATTTATTAAGTGCATAATTCTGTATTTAAATTTCTGTGAAATTATTATATTAATTGAAGATCATTCGATCTAGATTTCAGTTACTTTCATTTAATTATAAAGATAGTTGACCTAAATGTGATTTTGACAAACAAATACTAAAAAGATTGAAAAAGTCCAACAATTAACAAAAATACGGCCCTTAAATGTTTGTAATAGAAATACTTTGTGAAGCTTTTTTTTTTTTTCAATGCGGAGGGACTTGTCGCGAAGACATTCCCCTATAATTCACCGCAGTTTTGCTGACCATTTTATTATGGGGGCGCCATATAGGCAGACCAGCATTGCCCCCTATGAAGGGACGGCACAGACGGAGGCATTTTAGTGGCGCTTCGCCAGGATTTGATCTGAGCACCCTCAGCACCGAAAACCAGCGCGCTGTACCACAAGGCCGCCACGGCCTTACTTTGTGAAACTAAACTGTAGTTTATTTATTTATTTATTTATTTTTAAATGACTAATAACACAAAATGGACTATATACACTGAAAAAGACTGCATACAAACGAAAACCAAACATTCAAGCATAAAAAATATAATATTACACTAAATTTATCAACTTTCTTTTATTTTCTTGTGCTTATCGAATCATTTACAGAGGCTGTTCCCACATTTTTTAGACGATGTATATTGTATTCACAAAACTAAATTACATAAAATTCTTGTGTTTTAAATGTTCTATTTGACATCCCTTATTCTGAACTATCTTTCGACACCGCAATTTCCAGGATAATGCCTTTTGAAGTGTCAGAAGAGGTATTCTATCCCATTCCTCCTGAACAGCTTTCCAGAGTCCTGTAAGGGTTTTGGGACGACGTTTGGATAATGCAGATTTTAAAAGTCCGAAAGGACAAAAATCCATAGGTCATACATCGGGAGATTTAGTAGGAATATCAGTGAAGGGTATGGCCTTGATGCCAGTTTTTTGCTCCATTTCTTTTAGGAAATTTACAGTGGATTTCGATGTGTGACTGCTAGCTTTGTCCCGATGGAGTCTCACAGATTGATGGCACTGTGGGTAAAGCGATGGTATTTCATTCAGAAAAATTGGCAATAAAATATGTTCCTGATAGTATTTGGAGTTAATCTTGACATTTTTTTCCACTCTCTTTATTTTTAACTTGCCATTATAAGAAAAACCAGCAACAATCATGAATCCCCTAGAAAAACTTTCTTTCGATTCTTTGAACCATGTACTTAAATTTTTTTTCTCCCCTTTTTATGATAATAAATGGCTCTTTTTTTGTTGCAATCATTTAAATACACCCATGATTCATCTATTGTGACAATTGTTTTCCATTTTTCTTTGGATAAGTGTTTCTCATATAGAATTAATTCTGCAGCGTTTCCTGCGTTCAGCGATATGATTTGGAAGAAGACGATGCCCATTGCGTTTTTTCGCTTTCTTTAGATTTAAATCAACGTTTATCATTTTGTTTACAGTGGACACCGATCATTTTAATGATTTTGTAACTATCCTTTGACTAGGGGGATTTTCTTTTAACATTAAACAACGTACCTTTGCAATAGTCGAAGATGTCCGTTTTTTCCTTGGATACTTGTTTGGAATTTTTGTCCCACTTGAGGCTCCAATTTGACGTTTTTTTCCTTTCTTGTTGACGATATTACCTATCGACGCTTTAGATATCACAAAACCATGACTCTCACATCGTTTTTGGATAACGAAGTATGCATATTCTCTTCGGAAAGATCATAAATGTAGCCTTCGAACCACTGCTTTGTTAAAAACGCCCTTTTGAATAAAAACAAAACTTTCAAGCCTCAGACGATAATTTTGACTTTTAAAAACATAGTACAATTGCAATTATTTCTTTTGCAGCAAACGATTTTTTATTACCGCTTACCAAAATCGTCTAAAAAATGTGCGTACAGCCTCTGTATTATCTTTTAACAATGGTTTTAAAAATATAACATGCAACGTTTTAAAATAAAAAAAAATATTTTAAAAAATTGCATGAATTCATACCAGAAAAAATTTGCATACAAATACAGTAAACTAATATACCCAATTCAGTTGTATCCGATGTTGTTCATTTTGCTGAAGTTTTGTAAAAAGATTACCTCAATATTCGTTTCCAAAGCTTTTTTGAAGGTAAATTGTGGAAAATTAAAATGATTGAAAAAGGAAAGGAGATTACTCCTGAAGAAAGGAAAATTATCTTGAAACTGAAGAATGAAGGCAAAAATCTTCGGGAAATTGGCAAGACTCTCGGAAGAACTGATTCCTCTATTCATAGAGTAATCAATAATTACAATTCAACAACTCATAGAGTAATCAATAGTTACAATTCAACATCTCGAAGCCACGTTCTGGACTCCCTCTAAACTAACACCACGTGAAAAGCGTTTTATCCTGAAGTCCGTAGGCCAAAATCCAAGAATTACTGCATCTCAAATTGTAAATGAAATTAGAGAGAGGTTTGAGAAAACGATTGACGCAAACACTATACGGAAGATTTTGAAAAAATCTGAGTATCATGGCCGTGTAGCACGTAGAAAGCCACACATATCGGTCATCAATAAGCAAAAACGTCTACTCTTCGCAAATGAATATGTAAATAAGCCTCTGGAGTTCTGGGAAAAGGTACTCTTCACAGATGAGAGCAAGTTTTGGATTTTTGGAATTAAAGGACGTAAGCTGGTGTGGAGAAAGACAGGTACGGCTTACGAGAAGCAGAATCTCGTGCCCACGGTAAAGCACGGTGGTGGAGGTATAATGATTTGGTGGTGTATGGCAGCCAATGGCGTGGGACATCTGGTATTTATAGAATCTACAATGGATCATATGGCATATTTGAACAATTTAAAAGAAAATTTAAAAGTAAGTGCTCAAAACCTGGGCCTTGGAGACGACATTTGGTTCCATCAGGACAATGATCCAAAGCACACTGCCCACAATGTGAAGCTCTGGTTGTTATACATCATCAAAAATCAGTTACATACTCATCCACAATCACCTGACTTAAAACCCATCGAACATTTGTGGGATGTACTAGAGCGCATTATTCGTCAATATTCCATAACATCGAAAGAGATGTTGAAAAAGGTTATCATTATGGAATGGAATAATATATCTCCTAATGAAACATTCAAACTGGTTCAATCTATGCAGAAACGATTGATGGAGGCAGACGAAAGTCCTTAGACGAAAGGGTTATCCGACCAGTTACTACACTTTCAGTAACAGTCAATGACTATTACATTTTTTCAGGTTTTCTTATTTGTACACAAACTTTTTCTAGTGTATTTTGTTTTTGTTTTTTGTTTAATTTGATTTCTAAAAAAAATTTGTCTTTTGTATTTCTAAAACCATTGTTAAAAGATAATAAATGCTTCGATCAGTACAAGAAAAGAAAAGAAAGTTGATAAATTTAGTGTAATATTATATTTTTTGATGCTTGAAAGTTTGGTTTTCGCTTGTATGCAGACTTTTTCTGGCAAGTGTAAATAAGTTCTGAGTTTGTTGAAATCAAGTAAAATTGCTTTGGAAGTTCAGGGCATTAAACCACATCATAGATAGCCAAACTACAAAATAAAATGTCAGAAATTGTACAATCGCAGTTCTTTTCTAAGAAAAAAAAAATTAAATATAAAATGGTTGAAGCTGAAATCTTAAACGAAAAGCTAAACCATAAATGGTAAAAGCAACTATTCATATCAATAATACAAGCATCCCAAACTGAAATCCACTAATAACTATGAAAAAAAAAACTCTGTTAAGGCTTCTGTGTATTAACCCTTTTGGATTCGATCACCCCAGTGTTAACCTATGGAAAAATTTTGTTTATTATTTACAGCTACAAAAATGCTGATAATCAAATAAAAATGGTATTTTCAGATAGTCTGAACTTTTCTGCATCTTGCAACAAGAGATTTATTTTGCAAATTTCGTCTACCAAAGGAATTTATGAGCGTTTATAAAACCCACTATACAGATTTTCCCCGAAATAATTTAAATTTAAAAATATTTACATTAAAAAAAAATGAAAAATGCCCCAAGCTGTAAAATTTCTTTCCTCTATTACGCAGTACAAATTTTTTTTTAATCTTTAAATCTAAGTAGGCAATCCTTGGACAAATTTTCTCCATAGATTAATATAGAGGTGAGCGAATCCAATAGGGTTAGAACACTGCAGCCTTAAGCAAAACAATTTAGAATATAATTACAGGTGAAAACATGATACTTAACATTTTTTTCCAACGCGGTAGGCCCATTGTCTTTCGACAGTTTAACGCAAATTTCATTTTTTGACGCCATTTTCGAAAATTGCAAGAATCCGATCACTTTGTAACACACTACACAAATTTCTAGTACAGTTCAACTCTTCCAGTCATTTTAAATGTTAAACATATTTGTGGTAACAAATTCCTGATTTATAATTGAGGATATCTGTTTAATAACTTCGTTGCTTTATCAATACGAAAACAGTTGGTTGCATATAAGCCCAAATTCTGTCCAAATGCTCAGAAATATCTCCCATTTGAAACAGATTGAAGCTGGTGCTAAGCAGAATAAGTAATAAAAAATCTTAAAAGACAAAGATTTGTTGTTCCCTTTCCTCGTTCGACATGATCTTTTATCATGTTTGTGAGGAAATGCTCTGTATGACATTCGCGCACATTATAGAAGCAAGACAATACGAGTAGCCATGATCATTTACTAAGTTTTAACATACCTTTCCAAGTAATATAATTATTTAAATAAGATTTTTGTTGTATTGAAGAACGAGTACAGTTATAACAAAAATTAGATACGTTTAGAAAAAAAAAAATCCACTTAGCGAGACAGTTATTTATTTCTAAAGTGGGATTGATGCGCCCCCCGCCCCCCACTCCAAGGAAATAAACTCCTGGATAGTTTTTTTAAGGTTGACCTCTCCCCCTAAAAAATCAAGGTATAATTCGGGGAGCTTTGATACCAAAACACATCAGATTTTCAAAATATACATTTTGAAAAAGGAAAATGCTCATCAGTGATGCGTGTTATAAAAATTACGTTGTATCATGGAAATATTAAAACTTCCATAAACAGTTGGAAAGTGGCCTACAACCCTTTCTTAATTAAAGACTTTAACTCACTTTTGTTGTTATTCTGTTTTCTGAAAGCGGGGGAAGCATTCTCATAACTTATAAAATATGAGCCCATATTTGGCTTAAACATAATTTGGAATGACCAACGCATTAATATTTATATTTATACAAAATAAATAAATAAATAAATGGATGAAAGGAGAATTTTGTTTGCAGTAAAGGGATAGATCCCGAAACTTTCGAAAATGAGAATAATGCTGTAAATCTGAAGGCATTTGATAATTTTGAATTGTTAAAAAATAAATTAAATAAGATAATCCTCACATTAAATTTTAAATCTTCACACAATTTATCAAGCAATAATGTTTTAATTTATCGTATTTTCAAGACATAATACGATAAGACTAGCCGGTAGACGATACATATAATACACCGAAATAAATAAATATATATATATATATATATATATATATATATATATACACACACATACCGTTTATACCTATTTTACCATACTGTACGCCATGAGTTACGAGCGGAAGCTAAAAGAAAGGTAAGTCATAAAAAAAGCATTAAAAGAAAAAATAAAATTGATATAGATAACACATGATAATCTCTTGTGCTCTGCTGATAACATGCACATACGTTGAGTTTTAGAAATGATGTCGAAATGGTACGGTACTACAATGACTCACGTTGCTTCAGACACTAATCACTGCAAATATTCAATGTTATCAAATCAAGGCTACAATGTTTACAAAATCTGTATAAAGTTTCTTAAATTCTGTGGAAGTTTTTTTTAATAATCCAGACACATTTAATTTTGCACGTTAAACTTCTCTAATCTGCCTTGTGACAATATGTTTCCAGTACTTTTTCAACGATCGAGCAATGATCATTGATTAGTAAGCAAATGCTGATTTCATTTTATTTTTTTCTCTTTCACGATCTCCACTTTCAGTAAAATCATAATGCTAAAACAATGTCTACAACATGAAATAAGAGTCATAACCAATGGACTGCAGTTATTATCAATGTTCATAAGATCGGACCGAGTCTTTTCCCTTTTAATAAAATTAGTGCATACACAATAACTGATTATTCTCTGATTTTTTAAACTTTAATTCTCAAATTTTTAACTGATTTATCTCTAATTTGTAAAAGAGGGTTTTATTAATTTCATTTTTATTCAATTACACATTTTTTAAACAGGATTCTAATACAACTGAAACGAATAAGTAACACGGTATAAACGTTTTAATGGAGTTCAAATTCAGTTTAAAGATTATTAAAATATTTTTTCCCTGACTAAGTTTCTATCATGATTTCTACATTTTAGGTATAAAATTCCTATTAAACACTGAAAGGTTATAAATAAAAAAATTGAAAACTAAACTTTAAAGAAATCTATAATGCTATTTTTTTTACTTAATTTGGACTATATTTATTTAACGTACTCAAAAATGAGTTACTTGTAAAATATTTTCAGAATTATTAACAAGGAAGTCTATACAATGAGTACATGTAATATATTGTATACAAAGACATTTTACAAACTAAAATAGTACTTCCAATATTTGAATATCACAATAAAGCATAAAAAAAGAACAAGCATTTCTAAATATACTGATCATCAAAATTCTGATAATTTTCACATTTTATTTAATTTCTGGAAAACTAAGGAACGGATTATAATGAAATTTGGTACGGATGCACAGTTATATAAGAGCCAAATTTATACCATACAACAGTCATTGTACGCAATCATGATCGTCATTTAAGCTCATCAGCGCAGATGTGTCCAAAACCCAAGTTGCAACATTGAACATAAAATGACTCTAATGTAGGATATGGATGCCTCTCAGTCATACAGCTCTCACAGTGCGATGCTATACTGGAAATGAGGCAGTAGTTGAGTCCCTGTAGAAGTAAGTCCCACTCCTGCAACAACGCAGTTTTCAGCTCCTTTATAGTTCTCGGAGCGGGATAGCGAGCTGCAATTTCCCTCCCAAGAGGGTCCCAGACATGTTTAATTGGGTTTAGGTCTGGATATATGGCTGATCAATCCATCCGGCGAAAATCCTCACTTTCAAGTTAATCGTCGACTAGGTGAGCCGTGTGTGGACGAGAGTTGTCGTCCATAAAACTGAACCGACGGCCAAATGCAACCTTGAAAAGTCGAACATAGGGCTGTAAGATCTCATCTCTATACCTCTCACCAGTTCGAGACCCTCTGTCAAACACATGGAGTGGTGTGCGAGGTCCATCAAGATATCTGATCAGACCATGACACTTGCCCTACAATAACGGTCCCTTTCTCGGATGTTGGAGGAAAGGTATCGAGTCCCAGGTTATCTCCAGATGAAGGTACCTCAAGAATCGGTGTCCAGGCTGAATCGCGTCTCGTCTGGGAAAAGAACATTACCCCACTGCAGTCTGGTCCAAGGCTGTTTTTGTCTGCACCAATCTGAAGGACCGCACAGCACTCCATGTGTCTGACAGAGGGTCCCTGCCTGGTGAGAGGCATGGGGATGAGATCATACAGGCCTATGTTCGACTTTTCAGGGGCGGAGTTGGCTCTTGGTTTATTTTTATGTACCACAATACTCGTCCACATAAGGCTCACCTAATCGACGAGTACCTAGAAATTGAGGTTATTCGCCGGCTGGATTGGACCGCCAGATATCCAGACCTAAACCCAATTGAACATGTATGGGACCCTCTTGGGAGGGCAATTGCAGCTCGCTATCTCCCTTCGAGAACCATCCAGAAGCTGAAAACTGCGTTGTTGCAGGAGTGGGACTTACTTCCACAGGCATTCAATAAACTGCCTCGTTTCCAGTATGGCATCGCACTGTGAAAGATATATGACTGTGAGAGGCACCCATACCCCTATTAAAGTTCTTTTATGTCCGATCTTGCAATGACGGTTTTGGACATTCCTGTTCTGAAGAGCCTAACTGACGAACATGAGTACGTACCATGACTGTTGTGTGGTGTAATTTTTTCCTCTTGTGTAACTGTGTCCAAATTTCATTAAAATCCGTCCATTAGTTTTTCAGAAATTCGATAAAATGTGAAAATTCTCTTAATTTTGAACACCAGTGTATTTTTAAACACTTTTATTTGCTTATCAGGCCTTTTATTAAATTATTTTGATGTATTTCATCAATTAGATTACTTTTCCAAAGTAATAAATAATGGTACCGCAATTTGGACTATTTTGACTCAACATCTATTTCGTAAATCAACTCTCACGACTCAGCTCATCGTTTCTATTCTTATAATGAAACAAATATTTCGATGCAGTAAAGCATGCCATTCGCATGCTTTACTGCAGCTTTGCATCCGCATGCTTTACTGCCATCCGCATGCTTTACTACGATACCCATATCATATAGAAGGAGGGAAATTAAAGTTGTAAGAGTTTTGAGTTAACGTTTCTTTTTCTATAACATTGTCTTAGTTCAAAATTTCAAAAACATGTCTACACCAATAGATTTTTAACCATACATTTCAAAATACTTTTTTTTTAAAAAATCAGGTTTTCCGTCTACCGGCTGCAATGGAAATTTCAAAGAAATGATTTATTGTAAAAATAAAATTAAAAAAAATTCAAAAAAGGATGAAAAATTATTGAAAACCTATTTATATTTTTAATGTTAAAAGTTGTGTATTAATTAAAATTTTGAAAATTTAAAGCCACTAAAACGAATATTCACTTAAAAATTTGAAGAAATTTATTGATCATAGGATTTTATTTTTTTTTAAAGAAAGCACGCCAAAAAACATTCGCAATTTAACGAAATATTACTCAAAATTGTTCAAAAAACGCATACAGAAATATTCGAATTCCGGTACATCATTGTCTTGCAAGAATCTTGAATATTACGCTGAAATAATTCCAAAACTGTTATGACTTAGTATTACTTTTAAAATAAAACGGGAAAGAGAGCCTCGTAAAAATAGAAAAAAAAATCTGTAAAATTGGCTTGCGATTATGACAAGTGGCATTTCGCCTTATTTCTGAAGAAATTATATTTGAGTAAGTTGCACCTGTCCAACAGTTTTCTTCGAAAATATGATTGTATCTCTAACCTGGTAATAAAAAAAGTTAAACCGGTAACATTTACATGAAATTCGAGTAGTCGGCATACCTGTTTGAGAAGTTACTTTTAAACATTATAGCAAAAAGTTTTACATGTGTTTTGTAATTATAATTTCGTATTACAAAATCTCCCAACCTTTTTTGGTATATGAAATTAATCTTTCAATGAAGCCGAACAAATTGTTATTTGCCTTTGGTAAAAATAATTAAAATGCTTTCCAATAGTTATCCAAAATAAATGCTCATCAAAAGCCTGTTCAAAACCTTAAAATTCACAAAAGATTGAACGCCGCGTGTTTTCCGGAGCACAGAAAAAATGACATAAATGCAACATACAGATGATAAAATACGATCTAATAACTTCTAATTTTTTTAATCTCTTGAACTGAACAAAAAGGGTTAAATTTGGAGAAAATCGGAAAAGAAATTAGGAAAATTATGTAAATTTTTTAGGAAAAATTGTAAAACACTAATTTTCCAAGATAATTTATTGCAGTGATTCCACCCCGGGGAAGTTAGAATCAAACCCTAAAGCAGCCCATTTGGCTGTGCCATTGAACTAACTGACCATTCAGGATAGTCAGATCAAAACCAGGGGGGGGGGGGGACAAAGGGGGAGTGGAGATCTTTACAACGAAGATTCTAGAATTCGGCAAAAAAATTCACAGACCTATCTTAAAAACGAAAATCAGTATATTCGCTTACTTTTGTAAACTACTCCATTTTCTATGAAACTTCTACGATTTTCTAGATACAAACGAATTCTGTTTTTAGAAGCCACAACAAATCCACCCACCCCCCCTCTCCCACCAACACTTTTGGTGAACTCCAACAATAAATTAAAATTTCAATTTAAAATGCATCTCAGTACCAAATAAATAATTAAATTTCTAATTCTATAATTTATTTATTTTAATAAATTTAAATAAGATTGTTACTAAAAAAATTCATGCAAAATCAAAATGAAGATCCTTTTAGTCTAGAGAGAGGCAAAAAAGGTTGATTTTAGGTAGTCTTGTAGGTGGGGCTACACAATTCAAATATAAGTACCACCAAGAGCGAAAAACTTGCTACGTTTCGTCATGAGGGTAGAACAAGAAACCCGAGTAGCATGCTGAAGACAAAAAATTCTGAACATAAATGTAAATAACCGTGCAAATGTTGTCTTAGGTCGCTCTTCTATGAGAAAATAGTTTGCTGAGAAACCATTACCATCAGCATGGTCGTTATGGCATAAAGCGGACAACAAAATGAAGAGGAGAAGTCGGTGATAGGTACATTCAAAATACGTATTTTAGTCTTCAAATTTATTTGATGCGAGCAGCCGCTCACTTTGTATAGTGTACAACGTGTCAGGCTTTCACTGCATGGGCTGGGATTCGAATTCTGGCCACGGTATGGACGTTTGCAAGCCTCCTCCTCATACAGTTAGGGCCTGTTCACATAGGTGTCCGGTAGCGGAAGTGTAAAAGGAAAGATGGCGCTGAGACGGAAATAAACCAATTACAGGCGTTAAAAATTTCGTTGATAATCGTTTGGAGGTTTGTCATTGGTTAAATATATTTCAATACTTTAACGCTTCCGATACCGGACTCGTGTGTGAACAGGCCCTTACATCAGTCACCTCGTAACATAAGTTACCCAACTGGATACTACCATAATAAAGTATCCTGCAAAAATCGTGTTAAATATGGACAAATGCCCTCAGGATTGCAGCTTTGAGGACGGGGTGAGAACAAAAATTACACTAACTATATTAAAAATTTTAAATGACTGCTTAAATGCTTGGCGTCTAATTTTTCCCATTTTTGAAATACATAGCTATTAGTTTACATATACTCGGTCCAAAAAGAGTCAAACTTCATACTCCGGGATGTTTGAATGTAGATGATTCATAATTGAAACTATATTTAGCTTTAGATGGGGCAAAAAGAGAACTGTCAACTATCGTATGTAAGAAATTACGGAATTTAAAGGTATGTCAAGCTCTATCTCTTCATGGTGACCCGTTCTCAGTTTACCTCTAACCTTAATTACATATTGCTGCTACACACAGTTTCGAAGAATATTAATTCAACCTCTCAGCGACATAAATCGATAATAGACAACAAAAAAACTGTAATTTTAAAACTTCAAAACATGCAAATCTGTAACAAATCTTCAGACTCTATGACTCTCATCTCAAACTAAAATGCTTCTTATCATAGCATAATAGACAGTAAAACAAATATGCCCCAAATGAATGATGTCCTTTGTCAATGCCCGAAAAAATATACACGAGTCTAGAATGAATGTCAAATCGTCCTTTACAGAGTCCGATAGCTCTCCACGAGATTGAGTATGGTATTTAATGTAAACCTCAAAAATTATATTACTGCTGACAAAATGCTGACAAAATACGTAAAAACGAGTCTCGCGCCACGTCTTCAATCCTTCCATCGAAAGCCTTAAAAAACGTAAGTTCGTTGAAACCGGCACGGGAACCCCAGAACCCCGAGACGCACCAACACATGAAACGAGAGAATCAATAAGAAAATTTCTCCACTCAACAATTGAGTCCGGTTTTCGGCAACAAAGGTCGGGCCGCGCGCTCGAAGCCCATTGGCGGGTTCCGCCGCGCCCCGACCTTGGTGCACCTGGCAGGGGCAGTCAGTCGATCCAAGAGAAAGGAACAAAATGACTGGTAAAAGCAGTCACTCAGGGCTACCACAATGTGAGACCAGATGGGGAGGGCGAGGGGGAGGAAGATAAAATGGATCTTTTTCTGGAACCCACAAAAATACACTGCACACATAAAAATTTATTCCATAATTCGGTTTTATTTATCATTGAATCATAAAATATATAGATGTTGATAAATACTGGGAGGCGAGAGGTTTTTTTCCCTTTCATTTTGTCTTCTTTTTGTCAACTTCCTTGACGCTGATAATTAACAAAATATATTATTGAGATGCTGCACCCTCAAAATTTAATAGCGTATAAACAAAACAAAACCACTTCAATTTATTCGGAGAAAATTAAGTTGACGTCATAACTTGTAGATCACGTATATTACGCAATTTTAATTGTCTATATTTTACATTGGAAATTGTTTAGAATGATGATATTCTTTGAAGAGGAAAAAAAGCACCAAATTTCAAAAAATAAATACGTATTTAAATATTTAGGTAACCACTCTATAAATACAAAGCGTCCATCAATATTTCGAAAATTAATCAAAAACTTTTACAAAAGATCATTGTAATATCTATAGAAATTTCCTGCGTATTCATCTTTATATTTAAGTTGCTAAGCCGATTCTTCGGGCAGTCCGTGAGAGAAAACTACTGCATCAATTTACTTCATTTTGGTCTTAAACGAAAGATTTTAATCTATAGATGTGTCAAATTAGGTTTTTGTAACCGCAATTTCTATTAATTAGCTATAATTTACAATAAGAAAATTGCTTTCTGCGCATGCTCAGTGATAAGTTTAAATCGGACTTTACTTAACGAGGCCACATAAACACATCAATTTGTTTATTCCGAGGAATCTCTCTAGCTCTCTCACAGCCTTTTTTTTATTTTTAATGATGTTTGTGAGATATAAAATTAAACATGGCGGAAACTGATTATTTATGATTATTATTATCTGTTGAATAACCAAATTTCTCTTTAGTGGGTTCAAAAGTAATTTTTTAAAGTGTATTTCTCTATTCTTAATATTATTATTTTCAACATTTGGCAATGATGTGTTGCGTATAATTTGTGTATTAGTACATTTATTTACTATCCAGCCGTCATGTTTTGACGTATACCAACTAGTGTATATTAAAGTGTGAAAGACCAAATGACAACAGTTCAAAGGTATCAGTTTTTTGAAACTTCGGTACTATAGTGGAAATTACCAGAAAAATAATTTAGTCGTGATAGATAGTAACAATCGGTACATCACATTATAAAATTTCTAATTTTATAATAATTTTAAAAGGGACAATATTTATAACTACCCAACGAAGATGAAGGCAGCAGCTACTTTCCCACGCCATGTGCAGAAACACCGTTAGGGGTAAACATACTTGACAATAATAAATATCAGTCTTTGCAACTCTAAAAGAGGGAGCAACTATATCGCTTCAAACATAAGTTTAGATATTTTACTATGTTAGAAAAATTGCCAAAATGACAAGAACAAAATAAATCCGAGAACCATCACTTTTCATATCTTTATATATATATATATATATATATATATATATATATATATATATATATATATATATATATATATATATATATATATATATTTTTCTTCTGTCCGTGTGTTATGTCACTGAACTCCCCCTAAACGGCTGGACTGATTTTAATGAAATTTTGTGTGTGCGATTAAGTTGATTCGAGAATGGTTTAGATTCACAATTTGATCAGATAGAATTTTTTAAAAATTAATTTACTTATTTATGTGTTGTTATTGATCTTTGGTCAGTTTAGGAACACAATTGGACCCGGTAGGCAGCGCTGCAATCGCGTTTCAGAATTTTTTTTTATTTTCATGAATTTTAATGATGTATACACGTGCATTCAATAATTGGATCCGGTAGGCAGCGCTGCAATCGCGTTTCAGAATTAATTTTTTTTCATGAATTTTAATGCTGTATTCACGTGCATTGAATAACAATTAACTTAACCTACAAATTTAAATTGTCAATTCTCATTTGATTTTATGTAACTTATGAAATATTGAAAAGCTCATTGATTAGTCATACTAATAGCCATATTAATAAAATTTCGTCCTCATTCTTGCTAATTTTAAGATAGGTCGAGTTGTGATAACTGTACGCATGGTGGTGTAAGGATTTTAAAAAAAATAAATTTTTTACACATTTTTTTCATCAAAACGGCCCAAACAATTTATAGTTTATTAAAATAATTTTACGATTTTTGGATTTACAACGTTTGAACAGCACAACGTCTGTCGGATCCACTAGAATATATATATTTTCTTAAAAGACGTTGCAAATACATCACTTATTTTAAAACTAATATTTCCAAAACTGCCATCATCATAAAATTTATACATACGCATTTTTTAAAGCCAAAATCCACTCCACATAATTTTTTAAAACTTTAATTCATTTTTTATTTATTATTTGTAGCGGGCATTTATTCAGCGGGCGTTCTATCATACACATCGTGAGTTTTGCTGAATATTTTTACGCGACATATGAATCACTGAAAATGCCTACGAGGAAGCAGGACATGAATATACATCCATAAAGAACTCTAGATTTGTAGCCAGCTCAGCGGGGTAGTAGCTTGCCACATTAACCATCACATAATGTGGACAGCAAAAAATTATGTTCTGATGCAAACTATTTCTTTACAAAAAAAAAAAAAATATTTAACTAATGATTTTTGGTAAAGAGAGATTTTGAAAGTAGTCATGTAAGTCGTCGATTCTACATTCATTTTATTAGCTTCTGCGCAGCATTGGTATGATAATATTGTTCTGTGAATTAAATAACAATAAGATGCAATATTTAATGAACCCTTTGCTAGCCTAATAACTGCTTCTTAACCTTCCCATAAAGTTCCTAAACCTCTTTTCATTATATTAAAAACCCTTGAAGTATGTATTCCAGCTAAACTTTTTGTCGATTACATAATACTCTTAGACACAATCAAATCATGAAGGTTTTAAAATAGCTTAGATTCAGTTTTGAAAACAATTTTCTGTTGAATTTCGAGAAGTAAACTTAACTACCAAAACAGTAAAATTTCTTCAATCTCTTATATCAATAATAGACTGCTTGATGTTACCTTGTGATAATACGACTATAGTTTATGTCATTAAATAATTAGAATACTCTGACAGTTAAGGAAAATAGCGTGAGAAAAATTGCTAAAAAAAGTAATAAAATGTAGAAATATTTTTAAAGATGTATTCCTGAATATTATAAAATTCAGCGAGGTTTTACTAAAGTCTTCAAAGAATATACTTGAAGTATGAGGTCAGATTTATATAAGTCATCGAACCCTATAAATAAATAAAAGTAAATTATTTAATTTACTCCAGTATACCATTTAACAACTAAAATATAAAGCTATTGGAATTTTAGGAAAGGTGCAACACATTTCGATGATTAAAAATGAACATTTAACAGGCAAAAGTGAAAGCAGACTAAGTACATTCTTTTAGGAAAATGAGCTTAACTTTTTTTTTCAATCTATATACGGAGCCTAATTCATATTGCAGAGTAGAATATCATTAATTACTCATAAATAGGTACGTTTTCTCAATGATTAGAAGGAAATGCCTAAGCCAATAAATAATGTTTTTTAGATCACTAACTCAAAAGAATCAGCCTATTTTATGAAAACGTTTAACACCTGCAAATTGTATACAACAACATAGTTTGCTGTATCTTCTACACATAAAATAACAAGATTACGGTGGACCACAGAACATATCAGCTGTACTAAAGAGCAACAGAATTTAAAAAAAGTTTACCAACCAACACAGATTCTAATGGGAATGTGATGCACTACCACAATAAATAGGTAAGATTCAATAGGACCCCCAAAAAATCCAATTTTCCCATACTCATACAAAAGTGGCCGCACAGTGATGTTATGGTGTGGTACTTCTGTAAGAGGTCACATTCTCATACAAGCTTCTGTGATCTTGCACATTCTCGAGTTAATAAGAGGTATTCTTCGAAAGCATGTTAAACCACATAAAAACGCTTGACAGCTTTAGTTTTAATGAATGCAAAAGTTTCATTGTGGACAAATTCCCGTCTTCACTATGCCTTAGCTCTTTCTGGACTATTTCTAGTAGATTTTATAACAGCCAAACAATTCTGATTTGAAACCTAGCTACGGCACCACTATTGTTTTGAGGAACATTCCGGCCTCAAAGTAGATTCAATAAAAATAGTACTTACGTACGTATTCAACTACATTACATTACTTAACAGCCTGGGCAATCGTCGACTGAATTAAAACAGTATTTACGCAGGGCGTTACGAATGCAGACAGAGGAAAATCCTACCCACACGTTTATCCGACGTGAGACCGCACACTCGGGGATTAAACTTCATTAAATGTATTCTCCGGCTTAGAAATTTAAGTGTTGTGGTGTTAAACCTCAACACTTATCAATCACTAAACACCAACCGGAAATTGCTTAAAATTCGTCATTAAATGAACGCTTGTGGTACGTAGACGTACCTCAAGAGTGACGAGTGAAAGGAATAGCGGTTTTTTGTTGGGCCGAAGTCGGGAATCGTTGCAGTCGCATCAACGCGACGTTGGTGACGAAAGGTAAAGAGACTGCAACGACTTACAAAACCACCTTAGAATCTTTCAAACGTATTTATCTCTAATCATCCATGCATTGGAACCATGAGTTTTTCAATGCATGGATGATCAATTGCTCGTATTTTTTATAAACACTTAGATAATAGTTATGAGAATATAGCCTCAATGTAGTGCCTAAATTAAAACAATACTTACGTAGGACATTACGAATACAGACAGAGGTAAATCCTACACACACAAGTTCACCCGACATGACACCACAACACTTGAGAATTGAGTTCCATTCACGCATTCTCTCTTTAAGAATGTGAGTTAACAACAACAATCCTTGAACATCAACCGGAAAATACTTTAGATAAAAAATTCGGGATTAAAATTCAAATTCTTCAAAACCTTATATACAACATACAAATGTTGACATTCCAACGCTATAAGTACTGACACAAATTCTTAATTAACTTATCAGGATTATTTATTTTTCCCCCTTATTGTAGAACGACCTGGAATAAAGAGTAAAAAAGTTTTGCCTGCTTTCCCCCCCCCCCCTCATTAAAGTGTAAACTCTTACAATTTCCATAATTTTACTCAGATTTTTAACGTAGGTTACGTTCCTCAATAACGGTCCTCTGGAAAGCTAAATTTCAGCGTTGTCGCGAGTTATAATTTTGGCAGCGCGCCAAACCCAGTCTGTATCGCTTGGGCAAGCAGTAAACAGTTAAACAGAAAAGAACCAAAATGGTGAGGCGGCAAAAAAGGTAGACAACAATAAGTAATCCTACGTTAATAACCCGCGATAGTTTCGTTAGAAGAGAACACCTGATATATATATATTTTTTTTTTTCAATATAAAATCTTTCGTACGTTATTCAAACGATATTTTTTGTAAAATGAAAACATTAATTTCTTAAGTTCTCCGAAACGCATCTTTCATATTTTATATACCTACTTGAAATAGCATACTGAGACCCAGAAACAAAATAAAATGGCTGTCCTCACGACTCCGTAACTCATAGACAAATCGATTCATGCACCCGTCCGTGAATGAAACAAACTACCGCCACAATAATAGGCCTTTTACCGCCGTCAAGCTATCGAACTATCGGTACATCCGCCATTTCGTTTCCATCACTAGTGAGTTTTTCTCACACAGCTAGGAAATTTAATCCAGACAAACAGAGGGAAATGGATCAAATATCGTAGACATCTATAAAGCTAAGCTAGATATAATGGCGCGCCTCAATAATCATAATATCAACATTATTTTATCCCCGCGGCACGTTCTCACTACTTAAGATCAGACAGCATGCGCTTAAAAAGTGTCAGGTATAACAGCATTCACTTTGAGACTCTTACTTTTCTATCAAAATCTCTCATTCTGTGTTACATAAATACATTCATCGCTAGTCATGGAATTGATGGGGATCACTTTGGTCAAACCAAACTTTATTTTTTACAGCCGTGATATGTTTGCATTATTATATAAAAAAAATGCAAAACGTAAGTACTAAAGAGCCTTGATTTTCCTTTCTGCATTTGTTTGGTGATGTTATCCAAACGATTAAAACATTAAGAATGCTATGTATTTCGGTTTAGCATAGAATTAAATTAGGAACATTAGTTAATGAGATTTAAAAAAAGGGTTAAGAACTTCATTAAATGGACATCAGTCTTTTTAGTCCGCCTCTTGTAAAAGGTTATGAAGACTTCAAGCTAATTTCAATATTTCGCAGAGGTTATGGTTTATTAAATAATTTAAATGTTTCAATCAATTCATGTTATTCATAATTCATAAACCGGAATTTTTATTTCTCATGACCAAGAAACGAGAGATTTGTGTTCGTCAAAGAAAATTTAGATGACAGTTTTTAGGTAGATTTGCGATCTATCAAAATACCGGAACACTCTCCTAGGCTTAAAGTTACATAAACACCCTTCATGGAGTAAGCGCCGTTGTTCTGAAATCAAAAAACAGTTATCTGTACGCAATAGATTTATTTTTCAGTCGACAGATGGAGTTATAAATTTGAAATAAGCTTGCCATCATTTGTCTGCACTTAATAATACTAGGTAATATAATTAAAATACTCCCTATAACTCAGAAATTATCGGAGTTAAAATAGACTTGTTTTATTCTATTTCTGCTCATATAAGTCATACAGTAAAAAATATATGCTATAACGCAGTTCTGCAATTTTGAACTAAATACATTAAAATATGCACGTTAATTCCACCTAAAAAAACCACGAGGGATTTGCAGCTTGGCTTAAAAGGTTTCGTCCGTAACGGAGAAAAAGAAAACCCCAGGTTAATTCATTTCTTTTCACTTGCTGATAGGCAAAAACTGTTTAAATTCGTATTATCAGCGTTAGTTAATATAAGAAAGCATCTTAAGGGCAACTAACCATTGTTTTTATTATTTTATGCACATCATAACTGGTATTAAAACAACGCATTTATGGCAAAAAATAGGGATATCAGATATTACACATTTTGCATTGTATCAAAAACTTTCCACTTAATGAATTTTTTCCCCGCTTCTTTTTAGTTGTATTATTTTATTTCTAAGTACTCTATTTCAATTTTTTTTTTCGTCCAGAAAATATTAGAGCAAAAATTTAGAATGAAGATTAAGAGTTATATGTTGCAGACATTGCACTGGTATTACATAGCACTGTTAACTTTATACGTAAATTTATTATACAAGAGACGTCCAGTTCATTTTCCGAAATGGGTTAATTTTTCTGAGTTGTCTTTTCTCCAGGTAATCACGCATTTATTTAAAACACAAGCGATATCTAAAAAAATATATCACAATTGTATTTTTCTATGTAAATCATAAAAAGAAAAATCATAAGGAAAAAAGAAAGTAACATAAACATAAAATACATAAAAGAATGAATATTATATAATTATTAATCTTATCTTTCATCGACTAAGGTTTTTTAAAAAATTATTATTAAAGTATGGTAATTTAATACTATTATGGGTGATATGCTTAGTAAATTTTAATTATTCAGGACAAATACGCTGAGTCCAGAACATTTTGCTTTTTTAAACTATTTTACAAACTTCCATAAAGACTCCTGTATCCATAAGATTTAACTGTATTAATGACAGATTTATGCTTGAAAGTATTAATTTCTTGAATTTGGTATTAAAAACCAAAATTATAGGGGAATTTGGAAATCAGGGGAAAATTGTATGTTTCTAGACTATTATAAAAATTTTACATTAATATAGTAAAATTTTGTCAATATATGGAAATATATTTATACAAAAAGCGCACTTAATTTTTTTTTAAACAACACTAATCACATTTATTTGGTCATTACGTCTAATATCTAGGAGGTCTCCCGGGAAAGGGGGAAAAAAAAAAACCTACTCTTTTTCCCATATTCAAAGCTACTTTTCCTTCCTGGCCTTGCAAAATATTGTCAATATTATACATCCCTCCGTCTGCTTTCATTTACAAATGGAACACTGACTTGAATCAATCTATATATATATAAAACAGTTCCGTAACTGACTGACTGACAGACAACGCATAGTCCAAACCGCTTGGACCTAAAGGGGTGAAATTTTGCATGGCGATTCTTATAGTGTAGGGGTGCACTAAGAGAGATTTTTGAAAAATTCTTCTTAGATTTTTTTAAATTAAATTTTTAAGCTGTTTTTTAAACATTCTTTAAAGTTTGCATTTAAAATAATAATTGGAGGGTTATAAAATTTATATCACGAGAAATATTCTAAAAAGTCCTTTAAAATGAAATCTTTTTCGAATCTTTACCTCTATTTTCTGATTTTTGGTGAATTTTTAAAGATAAATTTTTAGAATTTAATTTATTAAATGCTGATCACGTGGTTTCTTTTCTTTTCGTGATACTTTAAATTAATTTATCGTCACGTGCATAACAACGAAATAAATTGATAAAAAAAAAATTTCTTTCTAACGCGTTCAGACGATTGGACAGTATCCAAAAAAATATTAAAATACAGTAAAAGAAATGTTCCTCAAACTGTACTATATTCTTATGTATGTCCTATTAGATTTAATTTGAACATTTTCTTTTACATTATTTTGGCTATAAAAATATCCTTTATGATTTCTTTATAAATATACTTTTTTTCTTTTGGCATTAATTGCATACATTGACCGTTGTATTTAATTTGAATGCACTCCGTAGCGAAGTACGGTTTACATTCAAATTAAATACAACTGTCATTTTCAGCTAGGTCTTAAATATAAGAACAGTACAAAAAGCGCACGGTAAAGGTTTAAAAAAAACCGAGACAAAATAAATAAATAAAAATAAACATTTTTTTATTAATTGCACAAATAATTAAAACCTGTGTAGTCCCTTAAGTGGTGATTGGAATGAGGTAACAACGTATAGTGAATATATGCCGTATGACTCCCGTAGATGATTTTCAGAAGAGCTAATAATAAACTACTTCAATATGGATCAAATTAAATAGTGCCCTTTCTCCCATGTTCGCTTGCCTTTGCTGGACAAAGAAAAATAAATCACATATCCATAATGCACGACTAATGTATGAACGTGACATGCATTACAAATATTATCATTATCATCAATAAATATTTATAAATTCTAATACGGTTTTGGCAATTTAAGAAAAAAAAATGTGCAAAGTTTATAAAACAGACATACTCTTTCAAAATCACGAGTAGCATTTTTCTTTGTACGAGAGTACATACACATAGAGGGAGGGAAATTTCTTTTAATATAAAATACTAATTAAGAGCTTAATACATAATGTTTTTGACTATGACAAAACAGGATATAGGGGGTAAATTTCTGCAATTTTTATCATTTTCCTTTTTATTTAGTTTCAATTGGAGTTGTATCTGTTACCTAAACTTGTATCTAGAGATGTTTGCGGTTGCACACGGCTTCACTTTGTAACTTAACGATATTCATGAAATTAGATTAAAAAACTGTTAAAAAAGTTTTTCTCAAAATTTAATCCAAAGATTTAAAAAAGAAAAAATCAGTTACTGGTTCTACAAATATATATTCAAAATTCAAGCTGCTTTTATACATAACCCCCCCCCCCCTCCCAGAAAAATAAACCTAAGAATACTTTAATTCAGTGGTTTTGATCCTTTATCAGTCCATCGATCCATCTCAACCCTGAATGACCCATCGCCGATCCAAGAAACAAACTAGTAACAACCCCAACCCTTAATTGTTTCTTTAGAAATGGGAGGAAATTAAAAATCACAAATGAAATACACAAGGGGCTACACTCTATAACGAAATATAGAAATTAATTTTGTTTGAAAAATGTAAAGCTTATAATGCGCATAAAACTGCGAAATTTGAGAGAACCAGCACAAAACATTGAACAACCGCTCAAAACTTTAGATCGTAAAGAGAAAATAGACGTAATAACAGCCATAACAAACTGAAGTATCAAGTTCTAAAGTATCGATAGTGATTATCGAAATGCGAAAGGGGGGCATACTTTTGGTCAGATGTTGAAAATAAGTTGTCGAGCCCCAAGTGTTGAATGTATTTTAATAAGGAAGCTACGGATATTTCCACAAATCTTCAACGAATGTCTTTATATTTTCCTTGTATTAAGAAAGATGATTTGTACATTAATGTTGTTGTTGCTTATGTCCCCCTGGCTGGCAGTATTCCCGGCCAGGTCCATATAAGCTTGGAGACTGAGGGGCGCATCTCGTTTAAAATCGGCACCACACGGGTCGGAGTCCGAATCAGCCAAAACACACCTCAATTTTGACCGAACAACCCCAGGGGTGACATCAGGGGGGATCGTACCTTCTCAACCCTCTGTGACCTCACAGGACTTTCTGGTCTACGGATTTAACGTGCACATATGTACATTAACGTATTGCATATTAACGCTAAAAGTGAACCATCTTGTTTTCAAACGGTTCAACTGATCACAGGTTTAAAAACGCTGTTGTAACGAAGATAACCAAAGTTAATCTCAGTTACATTTTTTAATAAGCTAACTTCAATACTTTCTCACAAGCCACCCTTAAAACTATGAAATTTAGCGATTAAACTCGGCTAGAATTTTCATTTGGTGTATAAAATAAACACCGTTCTGTAACAGTATGTATGAGAAGGCTCCGTGTGTGTTCACCTGGGCTAATTTGAATTAGCCTCTATTCTAGAACTAAAACAGTGTACGCTGATCCTTACGACTCGCAGGTGGAAATATTAAGCAGTTTTAAAATTTCAGGCACAGGCACAAATCACAATTCGATAAATGACGAATTCTGGTCCTTCTCTCAATAAATAAATAAAAATTACATAACTTATAAAAAGCAAATTGTAAAACTTCTCTTTCAACCATTCATTTCTGTGCTCATAGTTACTCATATCTGACAGTATTCATCGTTTGCGGTTAAGGATACAAACCAATTTCACGATCAGATTAATATTTCATTTTTTATTTTGTCTTTCCTCACTCACCTCATGATTCATTTTACCACTACGGCAGTCACTGCTTCATTAGACAAAAAGTTGTTGTTCTACTAGAACCCGAGCTTTATTTCAGCGACTTTTTCGTCACCGAGGTGTAATAAAAAATTTTAAAAAATCACAGCTTTCAAGCGGATGTTAACAGCAACTTTTAAAAATTATCCGAATTAAGTAATTCAGTAATTAAGTGATCTAATTAAATTGATCGTTCAGGGAATTCATCGCTCGGGATCTTTCAGCAGATACTTAATGTTATTCTAATTTTTTTCGCGTTGCATATTTTAACACGAATAATTTACCATAAAGTGATATATTTCTGAGAACATTTCGAAACTTCCAAAAGGAAAAATTTAATTTATAGAAATGCCAAACGTTGGTTTATACAACTAAGCATAAATAAGTGAACAAGCTTCTAGAATAATTAAGGAATTAATAGAGTAATTTTCGACGAGGTGTTCAATCTTACATGTGAGTGATTATGCCATATATAGCATAATATATATATATATATATATATATGCAGTAAAAACAAATTAATCTACGATCAAAAATCAGTGTTTGTTCGGAAACACGCAGGCTGTTAACACATACAGACCTATTTGAGATACATAGTTGTCAGAGTAAACTGGATTATTTTAAATTCATCTACTATTTCCCTCAGAAAAAAAAATCCCGTAGACGTGTAACTACCTCGTTTCTATGTACATTCATACGTTTCACAACATTACAATATTTGATTTGAACCATGCATCAAGCCCTAAATAAGAATCCTGTGTTGCAGCTATATGAACCATTTACTGTTAATGCATATATTAAACACTTGGTAGAAGTTTAAAATTTTTTGGGCAGTTTCTAATAGGGGACAGCCGAAACAAAAATTCTGAGAACCTCCGGGGGGGAAAAAAAAGAAAAAGAGAGAGAGAGAGAGGGTAAAATTTTCGGACTCTTCGTAAAAAGGTACTAAAACAGGTGCTAAACTATCATTCCTTTTAGGATGTGTTGAGAGAGAGGAAACAAAGTTTAAAAAAAAATTAAAAATTCTGCGGGCTATTGAAATTTAAAAGAAGACTCTCTTAGAAGGATATACCTAGATTAGTTTAAATAGCTTAAAAAAAAAAAAAACCTGACTCCCTCACTCCGGCCACATCAAATTTTTGGCGTAATGGCCCAGTTGGCAAAGGAAGCGAGCAAGTGAACGTCTCTGGTTCGGTGCCGGTCGCTGACAAATCCACCGCCGTGTGCGCTAATGGCGGCTGTTGCACGAAAAATCTGTCGTGGCTGCAATGTCCTCCAAATTCTCAAAATTTACCTCTGTACGGAGTCACACCGGTCTCGTCATTTGACTCCGTTCAAAATTGCGGGACCGGTCCTTTGGCCAAGTTGGACTCCGACCCTTGTGGTGCTATTCAAAACCGGGACCGCACCATTCTGCCCAATAGCCTTTATGAACTTGATCTGATATACTGTCGGTCAAGGAGCATAAGCCACAACACACAACACCATAAAACTTTTCGGGACGGCATAAGGATCGCAGATCTCACATACCCATACACACTATTTAATCGTTTAGGGGGGGGGGGGATGTCCTGGATCATAAAAGATATGATTTCTTTTTTTTCACTTCAGGACATTGCCAGTGCTCTTTACAATCCCACTTATGATAACTTTACTTTCCTTGACGATCTGGTTAGCGCAAACTCGAAACCAAAGGGGGGGGGGGGGCAAGCTTAAGTGCGAGCAGAAAAGAGGGCGCAAAACGGGCTATGATCAGTTTTTGCTACACGAGGACCAATTAGACCTCGCCAATAGTGAGACTCTGGTACCGAATTGCAAGTGCTTTAGGCATTCGGCCATCGTGCGGGGCAGAACAGCAGACAGCTTTCTCTTCCCACGGTACTCGAGAGCATTCATTCATTATTTTCCCAATGCATGACAGGGAAAAAATAGTATTTCGTTGCAACTGCAAGTATCAAGTCTCGAAAGTGCAACTTGAAGAATCGCAAATCTTGTGTTTACTAACGATGACCACCCATGAAGTTAGTTTGCCTGTAAAATCTAGATACGCCTCAATAAATAAAAAATAAGTGGGTTTACAGAAAGTTCACACGCTGCAGAAAACCGTTACTTTTATTACATCTATTTACAGTAACCATATTGGTCTAGCTCCAGACCTTGCTGGTTATTGTTAATAAATACAATAAAAGTGACGACACAAATGAACACATAGTGATACACAATTTTTTAAAGTCGTATAAAGTCGTTTTTTAAAGTCGTCAATTTTTTAAAGTCGTATTTTTTAAAGTCGCAAATCAACATTCGTGTACAGGAAAAAGAAGGGGGGGGGGAAATCACGACTGGGGAACTGAAACTCCTACAGGAATCACAAAACAACTACGTACCACAAAAAGTAGCCACAATTTGAGCGAAAAGAAAACGCTGCCATTTCCCACCGTAGAAAAACCGGGAAGTGGGGAAATGACAACCGAGTAACAAGATTTTAAAATAAAAAAAGGGGGGGGGGGGGCCTTAAAGAAAAAAGGCTCGAGAAACGAAAATGGGAAGACGGCACTGAAACCGGCGTTCGAAACAGAATAAAATAAGCATAAAACAAATATGTAATTAAACAAAGACGAAAACTGAACATTACAATAAGGTATAGATATATTAACAAACCAAACGTGAAGGAAGGTTATAAAAGACTGAATCAATTGACATACCAAACTTTGAAGCAGACAGATATACGGGGGATGAAAACTAATTTGAGAATATTTAAAATTTTTTTATAAAAACAGCAGTTACCTTGAATAATGCAAACTTCAGTAACTAAAGCAAATATGAAGACTGAACTAAAAAAAGGTTCCAGCAGTTATTTTAAAAAAACATTATATACTGAAACTAGTTAGTTACTCAGTTAATTCATTAAATATTCAAAATCCTGAATAATTAAATATAAATGTTCCTAATTAATTTTTTTTATCTAAAATTGAACTACATATAATCACTACTCGTAATTTGTTTCTTAAATATAAGGAACCAAAATGTTAAATAATTACGTAAACTATCATTCAGAGGTTAGCTTCCTGAGGTATCCTAACAAGATTACGATAAAGGAGTTTTAAAAGCTTTTTAGAGGCAATATGTACAGACAGTGAAAATTTTTGGAATTAATACCCAATTCTATTTTAAACTGATTGGATATCATGTTAGAACAAATTGTCACCAGACAGTCGAAAATAAAAATCTACATAAAACTACATGGAAAATTTTATACTGAGTAGTATTTTATAAGAAATCTAACCAGTCTGTACTGAAAAGAAACTTATTACAAGTTAAAAATACTTTAAATTATGTAAAATTCAGAAATACCTACTTATCTAACATATTTCAAAAACTGTGTCTCAACTACAGAGTTACAAGTCTTAGGTAAGGGTAATATTTAGTCAACTACATAAGGAAATAACTTCACAGGATGATAATAAAAAAATCATGATTTTAATGTAACTTTTTTTTATGAAAAAAAAATCATTAATGTAGAATTTTTACGATGATAATTTAGGAACAATGAGAAATAACTTACATTAATGAGGAAGGGAAAATTAAAAGGTGCCCAGCTAAATAGATATCGTAATTAAGAGAACCATGATTATACTTTAAATTTCTAAGGTACACCCCATTTTTTATTCCTATACCTCTAGTAAAGATTCGTTCATGAGTACAAAACAATTAGCAAATTCTTATAACATGGTTTCAATTAAAAAATGGTAAGGTAAAATATTCAACCAAATGATTGTGGTCAACTTTTAAATGAGAAATCAATATATATATATATATATCAAAAATAAATATTTTTTAAAAAAATTTCCATATTATAATACTTTGAAACAATTATTGAATATAGGCATATATATTAACATTATCTCAAATAAACACAAGTAACAAAAATACAGATGATAATGACATTCATAATCAGTTATAAATAATATGGCTGATGTTAGTACTCAATTACAGAAATCAAAAATAAGGAGTTCTTAATGACACTTTAAAAACATGTGGTAGGATATTTAAGGACTTCAAATAAAAAAAAACATTTTATCGCTAGAGGTTAGTCATTAAAATTACTTGCACTTAAGGATCACTTTTAGAACCTTATGATAATTTCTCCTAACATATTAACTTTATTAATTTGTAATATTAACACTCATACTTCAAAATTTTATCTGTTCGGTTATCCTTAAATTTAACTTCATAAATTTACTTCGGTAAGAAATGTCATAACGAGTAATTACAGCAAAGCAGCAGTTTATACATATATTTGGAATGGGAGGTTTCAGATGCATAATAAATGAGTATTAGCATCCTGAATAACAATACGAAAAAATAATATGAATCCCCCCCAAAAAAATCAGCATTTTCCCTATGGCATGCATTGACAGCAATAAACTGAAAATTCTTCTATTCCAACTTAACAAGTACATTTTAAGGGCTGAAAAGTAAACAAAAAAGGGAACAGACCTTAAATGTAAAAGAAAATACTTTGAAACAAAATATGTACAAAAGGTGACCAATGTTTATTTAAAACATGCATGTACCCTTAAATTACCATATTCTTAAACAGGCAACTACACTAAGCGATTCTCTAAACCAGGACATAGTTTAAAAAATTTCAGTTCAATAAAGGAATAAATATTACAATTTAATAATCTGTTTACCATTTTGAAATGCATTTCAAAATTAGCGAAAAAAAAATTAACTATAAAGTTAATTATATCTGCATGTGTAGATAGATTATATATATATATATAAACACCGAGATTAGAAGTGAATATTAAATACTTCAAAATCCCCTTAAACTTTGTACACCAAAGCCATCAAGTGACCTTAAAGCTCCATTCACACACAGTTTATTAATATATATACACGCATACATAACAAATAAAAAAACTATTAAAAACAAAGAAAAATCTTTAAATGTATAATTAAGAAATATGTAACTAACACCAGTTTATAATCCAGTTTATGTCTTCACTTAATAAATAGTAAAGAACATAATATATTTGTTTAGCTGATATAATTTACTTTTAATTTCTCTGAAGCATGTTAAGAACTATGCACAGTTGAATCTTTAACCTAATTTTAGCCAGAGTGTTTCAATGACACACACTTAGAAGATATTAACTTTAAGGAGAAATATAAGAATGTGTTAATGGGAGGTCAAATTTAAAATTAAACATTATCAGACATCAGGAGCAGAATACACCAATAACTATCATAGATAAAAATCACAATATTCTATAGTTATCCAATATTAAATTGCTCAATGCCCAGTTTTGAAAATATAGAGTGCAAAAGAAGTTACCAGCAATGAATATTCATTCGAAACATTCACAAATTATTTCTCTACAACAATAAACATTTAGATATGAATTTTAAATAATTTTTTTGAGATAATACTAATAAAAAAAAATATGTAGTATGTATAAATGTTGTCATATAAAACATAAATATTAAATATTCACAAAAGTAGTTCACCTCTTCAGAGATTAACAATGATCAAAATTTATGCATATATAAAATTATTTTTAATATATACATGCATACTATTTATTAAAAATCAGCACCAGAAAGTGTAAAAAAGCAACTTTTAATGTACAAATGGAATTATCTTCAAATGTTTATTTTATTGACAATTTATCGCAAGCTTAACTTTTTACCTTGCAGAAAAAAGCATAACTATCACTGAAAAATTTAATACAATTACAATAGTTCGAATTTTATTAACTCCTAAATGCTTTAAACTTTATGGAGAGGGGAGATTTTGGGAGCATTTTATTTTAAAACTTACAGGCAGCCATTAAATTAATAAACACATAAAAACACTCAGAACTGTGTGGTTTTTTCTCTCTCTTAATTCCTTATAAAATAAACAATAAAAAAGCATATTTAACAGACTGAAATATTAAAAGAAATTTAGGGGAGTATTTATGACATAAATAAATCACATATTAAATATATTCAAAAACACTCAGTGCATTACAAACTATTTTCCTTAGGTTTGAAAGAAACACTAAAGTTGAAGATAAATATGTGCTACATATATTAATATCCCTTATTATCAAAATCAACAAGTTTAATAGGACTGATAAACAACCATCCATCATTGAACTATAGAAATATGACATTTTAAGGATTCAGTGACACATTGAAACAGATTTGTTCATAATAGAACATTCATGTAAATGCATCTATTAATCATAACTCCTTCGGGTAAAGTGTATGTTTGGGTAACTTTCTGCATGTTAGAGCTACAAAAAAAGTTTGTAACTAATTGTTTTCAGATCCAGAATATTTTGCATCCCAGATATAACTCACATCATAGGGAAATGCAGAAACCTACCACTAATTAAAGCTATCTATATATCTTATAGGGAATCCTTAGTTAAACTACAAATTTTAACACGTCAGTATTCCTCCTATGGCGATAAATAATAACCAGCACACGAACAGCTCTAATTCAATAATCATTATACTGATATTTATTATGAATACACACCAGTTACTAACTTCATTATAAATTTTAAACAACAGATTTTATATGGAAAATTTCTTAAACCGAAATATACAACTTCAGATAAACGTCCCATAATAACAAAATGACCCTAACCTACGTCCCTTAATAGTCATAGAGGAATAGCATCTCTCCTCGCGAAAAGAATTGCTCTTAACAAAACTTCATACATAGCGTTGCATGTAAACAAACGATAGAAAATATCATTCGAACTAAGTCATAAATATTCAAGATATTTTTAATTTAGAGCAAGAAATAAATATTTTCAGTACATTAATGCAATGCCCTTTGATTTTAACACATTAGTAAAAATTTAAAAAAGAAAGGGATAAATATTAATTTTATCTGTACAGAGATTTCACACTCCAAGAGCTAAGTGTTTAGCAGTAAATTTATACGCATGTAAATAACCTACGATAAGACGAATTTACACGGTAAAAATACACCACAGCTCGGCCGTGCAATCAACAACTCACAGTATTACCGCGTCGTCTAATCATTCGAGTTACCACACTTTTCAAGTTTGACATGTCAACAACATTGAAGATGTGTTGGAGAAAAACTTACCTGGAACACAGCCAATCCAAAATGAACACTTATGACGAATGGTAAAGCACAATAAGGACGACAGCAATCCACAAATTAACCGATTTGTAAGAAGGCTAAAACATCTCAAATTCGATTGTTCAGGGAAACGGAAAGCCCGTAACTAGGCTTATAGAGAGAGATGTTCGACGATTGGTCGCAAGAGGGAAAAATCACAGTTTAATTCCAAATGAAGAAAGAGAAACACAATGTGGTAAGAATGTGGGAGAATCTACCGTAGGACGCTACGTCGAGAGCACAGTTGACACCAGCGATGAAGCGTGTCTCGTTACGATGAATAGCTATGTAATGAACTGATCGACGAGACACACACAAATGTTCTGTGACGACCCTCCCTCATTTTTCTATTGCGCTTGCCTAGCCGATATACAGGAAATGGCTTCGGCGTCTCCCGGAACTTGCGAAACGAGACTCAGATAGCGTGCTGCCATCTGTTGAGCTATTTATGGAATAAATGTATTTAAAATTTTTTAAATAAGCAATGAATACCAAAACTATATCACATGCTGCTAATAAAAAAAATTACCCATTAGAACTGTATAAACGTTAGATAATTACAGCTAGTTCATAGAAAAAGTAGACTCTTTTAAAGCAATATTTTATAAGAAAGTAAAATGTTTGCCGACAGGGGGGAGAAACTAGACTTTTTTAAAAATAACTTTAGTTATGCGGTACGAAATCATGTGGAAAAAAATTAAACAAAAACCCGTATAAAGAAAAACAAATTATGTAACAAACATTTCTCTCACTAATTTTTATTGTTTTCTGTAAATTCTCGTCTTGATCTTTACTACCTAATTATTTTTGCATATGTGATTGTATATTACAGGTGACATCGGGCATTGTTTTAGAATATCATGTTCGGAAATCTCTGAACCAAGTCTGCCCAAGACCGAATAAATTTGACGCTAGGTGAGCCCAGGGGCTTCAGCCCACCAGAGACCAAAACCAATTCTTTTGTAATTTGAGTATGCAAAAAGAAAAGAAGTGTTTTTAAGTCAATAAATACTTCCAGTAAAGGCTAATCTTTGAATGTATTTTGAATTTAAGTGCCTATTCAATTATCTAACTCAACTTGTAGTTTGGCTCGTTGTTCTTATTACTATCCCGTCTCCCCTCTGGTGTGTGTGTGTCGTTTTCAACATTCCTTCTGTTCCCCAATAAATTAAATGGGATGGCTACATTTGTCGCACTAGTTAATACTTCGTCGTCAGGGAGATGAGCATTAGGTGTGATTGTCATTACGAACAATTAACAAATGCAAAATGCATTTGTAAACTGTCCCAGTTTAAAATGAACTCTTATAACCAGTGGCGTAGCTAGGGGGGTGCGGTGGGTGCGGTCCGCACCGGGCGGCACATATTTTGGGGCGGCATATTTTTATTTAGTATTAGTTGTAAAAAACCACTTGTTCAATTCATAAGTTCACTATTCGATTTCTACGAATTATGAATTTCTATATGATTTCGAATATTTTTCCTCCTTTTAGCCAATGGTAAAAAAGTTCCCCACCTATAGTTTGTCTCAATTACAATGATTTATTTATGTTTATTAATTTATAAAAAATATCAATTGATTGACTTAGAAAGGGCGGCAAATTGGAGACCGCCCCGGGCGGCAAAAGTTCTAGCTACGCCACTGCTTATAACGAATAGTAAATCACAATAAGGACGACAGCGATCCACAAATTCGCACAATTCACAAGCGTTAAAAGCATTTGTGAATTTTTCATAGTTACAATCACACCTAATGCTCCTCGGCCTGACGATGAACTGTAACTGCTAAGTAGTTCGAAACATGTATCCATCCCCATTTTATTTTATCGTGAACGGAAGAAATATTGATTACGAGTGAGGTTCCCTGTAAGTGACCAAATTACATTATGAAACTGTAAGAAATGGAATTCCGCAGAAATAGTTCTATACCAAGGTGCAAGAACAGCTGTTTAAAATATATATATATAAATAATAAAGAATTTGATATTCAAAATATGAAAGAACTAATTGAAGAGGAACTGTAACAATTTAAGTTAACGGAAAATATTTCTTTTTCAACCGTAATCAGCAGGGCCCGATTATGAATGCTGGGGGCCCCTGGGCAGATGCTATTTGGGGGCCCCCCCTTACGAACATTTATTACGAACATGCACCTAGTACTATTAGAAGTACTAGGTGCATGTACCAAGGGGGTTTTGGGGCCCCCTAGCATGAGGGGGCCCTGGGCAAAGTCCCGATTTGCCCATGCGATAAAAAGGCCCTGGTAATCAGTTTAAAATGTCTTTTAAGGGCCACACTCACATGTGGGCTATGTTCACACAGGAGTCCGGTAGCGGAAGCGTAAAGTATTGAAATATATTTAACCAATAACAAACCTCCAAACGATTAGCACTGAAATTTTTAACGCCTATGATTGGTTTATTTCCGTCTCATCTTTCCTATTACGCTTCCGCTATTGGACTCCTATGTGAACAGGCCGTAAGTCTCAGCCACTGTTGTCTTCATCTTTCAACTAAAACTTGCCACCTCACTGCCCACAGTGTGTTCCTTTACCAAAAAATAAAGGAACAAATCAACACGTAACATACACTCTAAATTTGCCTTCCCCTTGTAGAATTCAGAGAGTTTTGATGAGGTTATAGCTTTTCGCTAAATTTAATTTTTTTAGTCCGAGTTTATTGTACGGGTAATACAGCTATAAAACTAGGAATAGGTATATGTCAGAGGTGGGGAACCTTTTTACCATTAAAGGACACATGTAAATTAGGTAGTAATAAAGGAGGCCGCATAAGTTGATGAACCTATAAATGCGACTTTTATGAAATTATTATAGTTAGATATAGTTTTAACAATTTGGTGCATTATATAGAAAAATAACAACAAAAAATTATGTCCTTATTTATTTATTATTTGACATAAAAAGTTACAATATAAAATATTTTTGTATTCACATAAGGATAAAAACTTGTTATAACATTAATCATTAATTATTATTTTTCTTTTTTTTTTTTTGCAGAAAAAATAATACGTTTTAACGTACATGGAGTCAGTCACAACCATAATAGTAAAAAAATAGTTTTTGTGTAGAGATCATATAATATGTCTGGTAGTATTGCTAAGAAACTCTGAGCATTAAATTACATATAAAGTGTACCATACAACAGTTGACAAGTATCATACAATCAAGGTAAACGAAGCTCATTTGGATAAATAAATTGTAGCGACTTTAGACAACAATTTCAAAATGTCAACTTTATTTTAGCCGACACTGTACATACATTCATGCCGTTCTTTATTTAATTCTATTGATTTGGAAATTGATGTAATCTATACAATTAAATATTAATTAATACAAGTGCTAGCTTTTATGAAGGCTGCAAGAGAAGATCACGGAGGCCGCATGCGGCCTCGAGGCAGCGTGTTCCCCACCTCTGGTATATGTGATCTTCTATATAGATATATACACTGAAGTGCCACTGAATTAGGGATACCTACCTAGTAACGAGTTGGGCCTCCTCTGGCCTTGATAACGGCTGCCACACGACGAGACATAGATTCAACAAGTTTCTGGAAACGTTCCACGGGAATGGCTTGCCAAATATTGGCTAAAGCTGTCCATAATTCAGTAAGGTTCTTTGGTGCTGTGTGATGGCCTTTCACGCCTTGTTCCAAAACATCCCAAAGATGCTCAATAGGATTTAAGTCTGGGCTTCTAGGTGGCCAATTCATGACAGAGAAGTCAGATGAATGCTCATCCAACCAGCCAGTAGCCAATCGGGACTTGTGAGAGGTACAGTTGTCTTGCTGGTAAACTCCATTACCGTGCGGATAACAGAACAGCATAAACGGATGGAGGTGATCACCCAGCAACTCTACGTACCGAATTGCATTGAGGGAGGTTGGTACACGCACCAAAGATCCCAAACTGTGCCACGAAAAAACACCCCAGACCATGATTAAGTCACCATGCCCTTGTACAGTTCCAGCCAGGCATGCAGGATCCATGGCTTCATGAGCCTGACGCCATATTATCAGCCTCCAGTCAGCGGTAAGTAGTCGGAATCGAGACTCATCACTCCATTCTACTCGTTTCCAGTCCTCTACACTCCAGTCTCTGTGCTCTCTTGCCAAGGCAAGACGTGCAGCCCGATGGCGAGTATAGAGCAATGGTACTCTCGTAGGTCGACGGCTCCCGAAATCCATACGGTGAAGCGAGCGTTGCACAGTCCGTTTACTGACTGTACGACTGGCACCGTCATTAAACTGGGTGGTAATTTGAGCTAATGTTTGGCTTCGCTGGCTACGTACAATACGCCTGAGCCGTCTCTCACCACGCACTGTCAAGGTTAATTGTCCTTTGCAGTTTGCCCGATCGCTAGTTTTTATTCCACCATCCATGTATTGTTGGTATACTCTTGACACTGTCGACCTTGAAAATCCTAGCTGTCTGACGATTTCGGAAATTGAATGGCCCATGCGTCGCGCACCTACGATTTTTCCGCGATCGAAAGCGTCTAAATCAGGCAGTTTACCCATACTGGCAATTCCAACAACTAATTCAGAACAACCACAGTACGCGCTATATATGCAGTTACCACAGCACCCTCACTTGCGCATACATGATGCGCAGCGCTACACAATTTGCATAGGCTTTGCTATCCGAAATTCAGTGGCACTTCAGTGTATAAACGCATTGAAAACACACCGATATAATACTTTAACCAAAACCCTCCGTTGCGGAAGATCAGGCTATTTTATTTATATATATATATATATATATATATATATATATATATATATATATATATATATATATATATATATATATATATATATATATATATATATATATATATATATTAGCTTGAATTAATATTATTAAATCCAAAAATGACTCCTAGGAAAGAAACTTTGTTCCAATTGTATATCATTCGTTGTAATCGGAAACACACCCATCCCTCGATCTACACGATAGATACGTTTCGCGTTAAAGTGATACCGCGTTAACTGAATCTAATGAAACACACCATGGGGGAAATAGAAAGCAGATGGAGATAAAATTATCCCACACCTACCGATAAATTTATGCATTATTATTAAGGCATTATTATTAAGGCATTATTATTATTAATGCATTATTATTAAGTAGTGTTAACGGGAAATTCCCGTATGGAAAATGAAAAAAAATAAATAAATAAAATAAAATAAATAAAAAAAATTTAAAACCGCGTAAATCGGGGGATCGGGGCATATTGAAAATATAATGAGTCAGAATAAAATATTTTGACATTTTAAATCCAAATTTGAAGACTTCGGCGCAAATGCTAAATTCGACACATAATTAAAATCATAAGGTTTAGAATGGACAACTATGGCTAACGTATAATTGCACAAAAGCTCAACATCCCCTTAAATCTCCAAACTATCATAAGGTACTTTCAACACGAACTGTAATCTAAAATTAGAAAAGAATACGCTCCTTCAAAGTAACAACTGAAGTTAGTAAACATACGTGATGAGAGTAACTAAATCAAGCCAGATAGAACAAAATGAGTAGTTGAACCTGCAAGTGGTTATCAAAATAATGAAAACACTGACCGTCTCTGCAGAACTTTTTACTAATAAATTCTAGGCCCACCTTATGCTTGCAGAACAGCATGAATTCGACATGTGATTGAGTGATATAAGTTCTATATACAAGATATTGGAATTTGGTATATTCATCCTGCAACATGCTCCAAAGATGTTGGGGGGGGGGGAGAACGTGATCGAACATTTATCTCCAAATATGCCTACAAATGTTTAATAACGTTAAGGTCAGGCAATTGAGGTGGCTAGGATAAATTCTGCACCCCGTCCTTATCCTCTTCAAAACGCAACCTGAAGCTTGTAGTACGATGCACGGATGAGTTACTGTTTTGGAAAGACGGATGGGCATTAGGGAATAATCCCTGCACTGTAGAATGTATGTGGTCCGCCAGTATGGTTTCGCAAATTTAAAAAGTTACAGGACACTAAGGAACAATTAAGGGTCCTGCAGAATGCTGAGACATAGCATTAGACAATCAACGCCCTGCTTGACAGTCCGTTCTGAAGCAGTCGGGACGGTATGCTGCGGAAGGCGTTCGCTAAACGTACACTTGGATGTGTGAGAGACGATGTGAAGCTCGTGTCATCTGACCAGGTGACATGTTGCCAAGTTTTTTAACTCTATTTTTCATGTTCGTGGCACCATCTGACACGTTTTCTTGCATGGCTGCAAGTAATGAATGGTTTCTGAGTTGCAGCACGACCATAAATACCACCTTTATGCTGCTCCTGACGAACTGTTACATTACGAGAACATGATCATTCTGACTCGTATTTCCCACTGCTGTTATTAGTTGTACTAAAGCCTTAGGTTTTCGTCGAACAATTGTTACCAAGTTCCGCTATTCCTTCGCTAACATCGAGTGGCGTCCAGACTATTTGCGTTTAATGGCAACGCCTGATTCATTTCTATACCGTATCATAATCTTTTATACTGTTCTCGTGGTGCACCGACAACTTCTGCCATTTTAGTTTTAGACGCACCAATAAGCCTCGAGACAATTTTCATACCTTTCTGCAAGTCACTCTCCAACATTTTACTCATTAATTTCACAAAAGCTAATTCTTCATCAACTGCACTACTACTGCGTGATAGTTAATACTCACAGTTCAATGTCTTATTTACCTCGTGATCATCGTGATTTGTATACGCCGCAACCCTTGCGCCTTTTTTAAAGCGATGTTTACATTATTTTGATAATCCTCTCTACGACAAAAAAAAAAAAAAAAAAAAAAAAAGTCAAACTATGTTTTAAGAGCGAATCATCATCCTACACAATAATAGGACAATAATTCTAAGAAAAAGAAAAAAAAGCTTTTTTTACTTTAACTGTACATGCCAATCCCATGGTGTAGTGTTTAGCGTTCTGAGTTGCCCTACAGTGGGCTTGGGTTCAAATCCCGAATGAATAAGACTTGGACGTTTTCGTGTCGCCCGCCTCATAAGGAGCACTACTAGATTACCTATAAGGTGCTCCCATAATAAAGTAGCCAGTAAAATAGCGGTGAAGAACAAAAGGTGAATGTCTAACGACAAGTGCCTCCGCATTAGACAAAAACAAAAACAAAAAAAAAAAAAAAAAAAAAAACTTTAACTGTACTTTGAATCTCCAATGATTTTTATGCTTTATCACTCTAGTATGTTTAATATTCTTGATTTTTCACGAGTACTGTTTGATGTCCTAAACAGTTGCATTGCTTGTGCATTCATATGAAAATCTAACTTCCTCTTAGTGAAATACGTTGTGTAATATTAAAATCCCAAAACAAACTAAAATTCAGGAAACAGTTATACGGACTATTGACAAGCACAGTTAAGTAAAATGTTTTCGAAAAGGTAACATGACCATTACAGCGATAGCTTCACTTCTTACGAGATTCGTCCTCTCCAGTTGTTTCAGGGCATATTTGAACATAGAGTTGGTAGGGCAAATGCCTCACCAGCAGGCCCTGATTTTCCATTAAGCCCAATAGGTCCGAGTCTAGGGGCCCCCGAATGTTGGGGGGGGGGGCAAAAATTTTTATTTTAAGAGAAAAAATTCCTAATTCAATTTTTTTTTATTTTACTTTTTTTAATAGCAATTTTCTTATATATCCTTTCAAATTTGATTGATAGGTTCATCATATGTATAGTTATATGTATAGTTCATCATATGCACGTTATAGTGTATATAAGGGATTAATAAGTTTTTCTGGTTGCATTGTATTGGTGTTTTAATGATTAAGTTAATATATTGTATGGCTTTTTGTTATTTCATAATGTTCTTGACTTCTACGCTTCAAATAGCCAATTCTTGGTAAAATGGTACTTTCACAATGATTCATGATTATTTTTTTTGTGTGTCAATTTTGGAAATTTTGCGCCCACATCAGTGTTAGCCCCCCCCCCCCCATCCCGAGTTGTGCCTATAGTCAAGAATTTTCGAAATCGGGCCTTGCTCACCAGTGCTGAGAATTGTCCTACCAGTGAAAAGAAATTGTCCATTGTATGTGATTGAATAAAAGGCTATACATAGCACTAAACGGCTGTGGTACAGCTTTTTCTTTTAACCCTCTGCCGTCTGTGCGGAAATTTCTTGAAATTAAAGATAGGAGAAATATATTTCCAGAGACAGAATTTTACAAGGATAGAGACTATATGAAAACTTTCTTTGGAAACAACATTATGTATAAATAAGCACAGGGTGTCTCCAAAAACGTAGAGCCGGACGATGGCCGAATAGCTAGGGCGCTGGCATTCGGTACCGGAGTCTGTGGGTTCGAGTCCCACTCTTGGCATGGATGTTTGTAGCCGTTCGGAATCGGCTTTAAGCTGTGTAGCAAAAAATGACCGTAGCGCTCCAAACTAAACCAAACCAAACCAAACCAAAAACGTAGAAAAACCAGAAACATGATTTTATTTTCTTTACTTGGGGGATGTAGGGTAATAATGTAAATAATTTTTAAAAAAAAACCCATATCATTAAAACAGTTTGGACATTTTATGTATCAATTTTATATTTCTAACAAAATTTGATCTTTGTATAACGTTTGAGACTTGTTTCCATGAAAATAATCATTTTCTACTGAAACTCATGGAAATGTCTACTTGTTACAAAAACTACATTTTTTTTTCACGTAATGAAAACCATTCGCATTATAATAAAGGAATAATTAACAATGATTCGATACATTTATAGATGCTTTTTGAGACTTTAAACACCATATAAAGTTCAACTTTAAAAGACTATTCGACACAAACATGGTAAAAAATTTACCCCACCAGTGAAAATTCTTCAAAGTATGTCCTGGGTTGTTTACAGCTGTATGGTGAACGGGTCCTATATCTGACAGCTGACAGAAGAGGAAACAACCGTCGACATTTTGTGCCTCCTCTCTCTCGGTAGCTAGGGTGCCGAGAAGAGATACGGTGTGATATGGCCCCTTTCCAACGGATGGTAGACCGCAGAACACCTCGTTCTGAAACGGAATGTTCAGTGGCTGTTCTCATTACTTGTGTTGGTGGCACCGAAGAAATTTGTAGCCAAGTACCAAGCATAGAGCTTAGAAACTTCATCGCTAATCATGTCGAACTTTGTGACGAGTTTAAAAAGTTTTTCGACGGCGTTTACGCTTACGCGGGTATTGCGAACAACCCCTTATTAAGGCTGCTTTATACTTTTTTTTCTAATGTGAGTTTTTTTTTTCTAATAATGAGGCACTTTGTCGGATAGACATTCGCCTGTTGTTATTTACCGCAGTTTTTATTGAGCATTTCATTGTGGGAGCGCCATATAGGCAGACCAGCATTACCCCCTATAAAGGGACGACACAAACGGAGGTATTTTAGTGGCACGTGCCGGGATTCGATCCGAGCACCCTCAGCACCGAAAGCCAGCCCGCTTACCACAAGGCCACCTCGGCCAGTTTGTACTAATCGTATTGGATTCGCTCACCTCAATGTTAACCTATGGAGAAAATTTGTCCAAGGATTGCCGACTTGGATTTAAAGATTAAAAAAAATAATGTACTCCGTAATAGAGAAAGAAATTTTACACCTTGGGTCATTTTTCGTTTAAAAAAATGCACATAATATTTTAAAATTTAAATTATTAGGGGAGGGGTAAGTCTGGTATAGTGTGTTTCAAAAGCTCATAAATTCCTTTATTTATAAAATGAATCCTGTTGCAAGGGGCAGAAAAGCTCAGGCTATCTGAAAAATTCCATTTTTATTGAATTATCAGCCTCTATGTAGCTGTAAATAGTACACAAATTTTCTCCATATGTTAACACTGAGGGGAGCGAATCTAATAGGGTTTAGTACTTAGCAGCCTTAAAACGGAGAGCCAATGTGTTCGTTTCGAATTCTATGAGAAATATCGCGGCACGCGTATGAGTCTTACTGCATTCAGTATAAAAGCCTAATTGCATCTTTCAACAGTTCCAAATCAGCGAACTCTGAATAAAGATGTGTCGCAATGTGTTGATTACCTTTGAAAAATAAGAAGTTATAAATTGAGAGTGCTTGTAGTTGAAAAAATGCATGGAACACGTCGTCGCTGAAGGGATACTGGATGCAAAATGTATGTACCCCCTGCGTATCCAGTGAAGTATCCGTAGCATACCCGTATGATAGATGATGTGTTATATAAAGAAACTGATTAAGATAAACCGGACATTTCATGACTGTATGACCACAATTTTCTTCATTCCTATGAAATAATTTATTATTCTCTCATGTGAACTTTCAGGTATTTCAGTTCTAACGTGTACTCTTAAAATAAAGATTTATGTTTAAAATGCATAATTTCACGTAAAGTTAGCCGATAGTTAACAAACAGGAGATAGGTATTATAATTTTTAACGAGATAAACGTATGAAGTGCATCCGTCGATGGATTCAAAGATCGAAGTTTAAGAAAAGCGTATGTATCAGTAAATGAAATACAGGTAGCCCTCCTACAGCACGGCATCTTACAACACGATTTCGCTCTAGCGCGATAGGATAAATTGCAGGAACCCTCGTATAACACTGCAACCTGTAACACGGTTTCGCTCTAACACGATAAAAAATTTGCGCAAACCTTCTTGTACAACACTGTACTTCTATACCACTAAATAATATGATTTTTGTTTAATACATTTAAAAATTAAATTACCTTAAAATAATGACGGGAAGGAATAATGAACTATAGTGGCTTTAGATGAAAATGTATAAACAAATTATAATTTATTCATTTATAACTCTATAAAATTACAAGAAGGCCTAAGCTTAGCTGAAAATCTTGAATCATTTTTCCTGAATGCAGACCCTTCCGCTGAAAGAAGCCGAAAATTCAAAAGGGAGCTGCAAAATTGTCTATCTCCATACCGTGAAATCTACAATGACCTTGTAAGAACCAGCAAATAAACCAAAATTACAGATTTTTTAAAGAGGATAGAAGGTACAAAAAATATAAATGAAGAAAAAGGTTCTGAAAGTGAAGGTGATATCGTTCAATCGAAAAAACGTTCTCGTTTGATTGTACTGAGCAGAGATGAGGAAGAAATTTATTAAACAAAGGTCGTATTAAATGAAAATGATATTTTTTTTGTTTCTTTTCATTTTGTGTTATACATACATTTATATTTTTAATAAAAATTAAGTTGCTTATATGGAATTTTAAAAAAATGTTTGTTTCTAATACGTTTTCAGAACGTAACCCCCCTTTTTTGAACTGCCGCTGGGTCTCGGTTTCACACAACAAGGCAATTTCCAGGAATCTATCTACCGTGTTAGGAGGTATCTGTTAAGACCTGTATCTGTTAAGTTTCGATTTATGCTCGGATAACGTTATTGTAAATTTAGTAGTGTGAGATTTCCCCTCCTCATGGCCCAGAAAATTATTAACCTCGGCTTGAAACAGAGTAAGCCAGCGGCGGACTGCGGAAAGAATAGGTTTCCCCCTGCCGAGGGTGACTTACAAAAGGAGTCAACTTCGACTCGCAAGCGAGGAGCGACTTGACAATAGCGAGGCGCCCCGATGTCTACAGCGAAGACACTATAACACAAAAGACTAACAAAGGCAGACCATCCCCCTGATGAGACGACCTAATGACCCAACGTGTGCTGCCGATATAAAGAACAAATATAGTTTTGCACACGGTTCAAGGCCAAGGACCTATCAGAGCCCCAGATCAAAGAGCGGGGATGTTACAGATCCCGCCAGGGGAAAAAGTGTTAAAAACGGATGCCGGAGATTTTTTTAAGAGAGACGAGTTTCGAAGCCTGAGTTTAGGAGTGATAGCTGATCTCCTAGCTCCAGTCACTTTGAGTGACTTCGACATTTTTGGAGGCTCAGCCCCCCTGTGTGAAGAAGACCTTTTTCTCGCTGAGAAGGGTTATTTGGAGATCAAAACTTGATCTTTAGTATTTCCGAAGCAGCTAGCTTCTTTGGTGAGAACGTGGGACGAACCGTCCACTACTCTGATAATTAGACCACACAGCGTCTGGAGTTCGAGTTCGCCTCATTCCAGCCTGTTCCGACGAGTGGAATCCATTCCCAGCAACTGAGACTTCTACAATTAGAGTTTTATTGCCTGAAGGCCCGATCTACGATCCGTAGCGGCAGATCAGCCAGCCAGCTGAACGGACAATCTTTAGCGTGCATCGCAGACTTCAAAGAACATTATTAATGTAAAATGTATGTTCCAGAACACGACCTAATTGTGAAGTATTTAATCCAGACTCTCTAATAAATTGATATTCAGTGTAAAAAGTTCTTATTAGTAAGCTGTTTATCACTAAACATAACCGGTGTGACGCTACCTAGCGTGTCGGCTTTGACACCAAGCACGGAATATGTTACAGCTAAACTAATATTAGAATTTATGGTGGCAGCGTTAAAACGAATCCAGCTTTAGTGAGTGATTGTGCAAGACTGTGAGTGTGTGCGCGTACGATAATTCGAACTTTCAACAGTGCCTGACTAGTGTGGAGCCATTCCTACTAAGCCGAGAAAGCCAGCATACCCGAGGAGAGAAGCAAGCTTCGAGGACAGGTACTTGTTTTTTCATTCTCTAGAGGCAAATGTGTATTTGAAGTGTTTTTTTAATTATTAACTCTTTAGTTAATTAAGTGGTTGAGAAAGTCGACAAAATATTTGTTTTAAATTATTAACTCTTTAGTTAATTAAGTGGTCGAGAAAGTCGACAAAATATTTGTTTTAAATTATTAACTCTTTAGTTAATTAAGTGGTCGAGAAAGTCGACAAAATATCTGTTTTAAATTATTAACTCTTTAGTTAATTAAGTGGTCGAGAAAGTCGACAAAATATCTGTATTAAATTATTAACTCTTTAGTTGATTAAGTGGTCGAGAAAGTCGACAAAATATTTGTTTCAATAATTAACTCTGTAGTTAACTGAGTGGTCGAGAAAGTCGACAACATAGTTGTTTTAATAAATAACTCTATAGTTAACAAAATTCGAGAAATTCGAAAAACGATAGAGCATCAGCTCGTCAGTAATATTTTTCTTGAGTCCGAGAAATTCGAGACATTGTGGTTTTATATGTGATCTGGTTTATGAACAAGTCGCGAAGTGTTACAAAATTTAGTAAAGTGTATCTATTGAAAACATAGAATTTTTTGCAAGTGTATGTATGTTATTGTGGGGAAATGTATTAGATGAAATTTTTTCTGAGTAGAATTGTATAACATGTTATTGAACCGAGATTGCATATTGTGTTTTGAGTATTAAGTGTATTTGTGCTAGAAATTAAGAAAAGTGCATTTTTATTATTCTTTATTAACGTATCGTATTAGAGTGTATTATTTTGGAGAATTGGTTTTGGACTAGTGTAATTGGGTTATATTGAGATAGGAAAAATGGCATTTTTAATGACTTATAAGAAGGAAGATCTCCAGGTTCTTTCAGATGATCTAGGGATTGATTTCGAGGATCACGATAGGAAATGTGACCTATACGACAGAATTTTGGCCAGTGCAAGGTATGATGAAGAGAGTGTTAGGGCTCAAATAAAAATCATTAAAGAAGAGCGCGAAAAAACCGAGTTTAGACACTTAGAATTAGAACGCGAAGCTAGACAAAGAGAATTTGAACTGGAAAGGTTGCGGTTGACTCATGCAGCCGAAACCGCCAGCGTAGCTTCGTCCCAGAATGAGAGCGCTAGGCCCGTACGAAATTTCAAAACCCTAATGCAGAAATATGATCCGGATAAATCGGACATTTCTCTCTTCCTAACCCTGTTTGAACGTCAGGCACGAAAAGCACAGGTTGAAGACGGGGAACGAATGATGCATTTGCTTTCATTATTACCCACGGAGATCGCTGAAATAATTATTCGCGAACCCGTTGAGGTAGCAGATGATTACGATCAGGTAAAGAAATTACTTCTGAGCCGTTTTAAGTTAAGTCCGGAGACTTTTAGAGTTAAACTAAATCAACACCAGAGGCGGCCAGGTGCCCTATGGAAAGATTTAATTTTCGAGCTGAGAAATTATTTAGAGGGATGGCTTGAAGGGGTAAGTGTAAAAGATTTTGAAGCCCTTAAGAATCTCATGGTTGCAGACCAGATTAAAAAACGCGTCCCGGCGGAAATCCGAGAACACTTTTTAGATGATTGGGGAGCTATAGTGGACCCTCACATCTTAGTGAAAAAATTGGACGAATATGAAGCGACAAGGCGCACTATTCGAAAACCCCTTAATTTAAAACCACCAGAGAAAAAGGCGGCAGAGAAACCCAAAATCGCCGAGGAGATAAATGAGGATAAAAAGGGAGACTGGGAAAGGTCTAACTCTTTTAACGGGAGGAGCCAAGGATCAGGTGGGAATAACTGGCGCACACGCGAGTTCGAAAAACGTAAGCCCCCGGCTTGTTATCAGTGTGGGTCGACCGATCATCTGAGACCTCAGTGCCCCGAATTACACAGGCAAACTGCCGAGCGTGTAAACAGTGTAGCTACTGCGGAGATCTTTGAACCAGTGTTCAAGCCATACTTAAGTAAGGCAAAAATAAACGGTATCGAAACCACCATTCTCAGGGACAGTGGTTCGAGTTTTGATCTAGCCCCTATTAAATTAATAAACGCCTCAGATTTTACCGGAGAAAGGGTATGGGTCCGCACAGCCTTAGAAAATGAATTGCGGAGTTTACCGGTCGCTAGAGTGCGAATAGAAAGTGAGAAATATGGGGATCTGCTCACGAAAGCAGCAGTGGTAGGAAAATCAGTGGGAATGAACCATTACTTAATGGGAAATTACACCCAGGAACTCGTAGAGAGGCTCAAAAGCGAACCCCAGTCCGTGAACGGTACCGTTACGCGAAACCGGTCGCTAGCCATAGTAAGTCGAGGAGAAAAACTAGAAAATTCAATTCCCGCCGTAGGAGTTGAAACCGAAACTGGTCAGAGTGAAGAGGGAACGGCCCAGGTCGAGAGCGAATTAGTACTGCCCCCGGGAGAAGGAAGCGCAGAAATGGATTTAGCGGGTGTAAGCTCAGAAATTTTCCGAAAAGAGCAAGAGAGGTGTAAAGAACTAAAGCCCCTCTGGAATAGGGTTAAAAATAAAACCACAACCGAATATTTGGTTGAAAAAGGGTTGTTGTTCAGAAGATCCACGGATCACAGAGGCAAAGAACGGAGGCAGTTAGTCATTCCTAAATGTCTTCGAGCCAGAATCTTAATTTTGACTCACGAGGGATTACGGGGACATATGGGGGTCCTCAGAACGAAAAAGGAGCTATTGCGTTATTATTATTGGCCCCAGTGCACCAAAGACGCGGAGATGTTCGTAAAATCTTGCGACCCGTGTCAGCGAATAGAGAAAAATAATGCCGGTAACAACCATAGGCTTATGAGGTGGTCTCTAGCTATGCAACCATTTAATTATAAGATTGTTCATAGGCCAGGATCACAAAACAAACATGCTGACTGTCTCAGTAGAGCGGAATAAGCTAAAATTACTTGAATTGTAACATTTTTTTTCTTATTATATTTGTAAATAAGTGTATTGTTTGAATTAAAAGTTGTACTAGGATAAAGTTTTTTCTCTTTTTAGTAAGGTAATGTTGTAAATGTAAATGTTTTTTAGATAATTATAAATGAAAGCTAATGTCCTTTAAATCAAGGTATTGAGCTAATGTAAAATATTTCTTCTACTATAAATTAATTGTAATGTTAAGGAAAGTATAGTGTAAATGTAAAGTTGGTCTGTAACAAACGTTGATGCATTGATTAAAATTGACAGGGATGCCTCTAGAGATGGAATACAAGTGAATCCCCTGTACCTAATCCTTGCATTTCAGATTTTGCAGGAACCGCAAAATCTTTTTCAAAGGGGGGAGGGGCTGTGAGATTTCCCCTCCTCATGGCCCAGAAAATTATTAACCTCGGCTTGAAACAGAGTAAGCCAGCGGCGGACTGCGGAAAGAATAGGTTTCCCCCTGCCGAGGGTGACTTACAAAAGGAGTCAACTTCGACTCGCAAGCGAGGAGCGACTTGACAATAGCGAGGCGCCCCGATGTCTACAGCGAAGACACTATAACACAAAAGACTAACAAAGGCAGACCATCCCCCTGATGAGACGACCTAATGACCCAACGTGTGCTGCCGATATAAAGAACAAATATAGTTTTGCACACGGTTCAAGGCCAAGGACCTATCAGAGCCCCAGATCAAAGAGCGGGGATGTTACAGATCCCGCCAGGGGAAAAAGTGTTAAAAACGGATGCCGGAGATTTTTTTAAGAGAGACGAGTTTCGAAGCCTGAGTTTAGGAGTGATAGCTGATCTCCTAGCTCCAGTCACTTTGAGTGACTTCGACATTTTTGGAGGCTCAGCCCCCCTGTGTGAAGAAGACCTTTTTCTCGCTGAGAAGGGTTATTTGGAGATCAAAACTTGATCTTTAGTATTTCCGAAGCAGCTAGCTTCTTTGGTGAGAACGTGGGACGAACCGTCCACTACTCTGATAATTAGACCACACAGCGTCTGGAGTTCGAGTTCGCCTCATTCCAGCCTGTTCCGACGAGTGGAATCCATTCCCAGCAACTGAGACTTCTACAATTAGAGTTTTATTGCCTGAAGGCCCGATCTACGATCCGTAGCGGCAGATCAGCCAGCCAGCTGAACGGACAATCTTTAGCGTGCATCGCAGACTTCAAAGAACATTATTAATGTAAAATGTATGTTCCAGAACACGACCTAATTGTGAAGTATTTAATCCAGACTCTCTAATAAATTGATATTCAGTGTAAAAAGTTCTTATTAGTAAGCTGTTTATCACTAAACATAACCGGTGTGACGCTACCTAGCGTGTCGGCTTTGACACCAAGCACGGAATATGTTACAGTAGGTTGGTTGGTTTAGAGTACTATGATCGCTTTTTGCAAGACGGAGGTCAAACAGACCGTATCTGGTAGGAGGTTTTGCGCGAGGGTATTTCTTGTCGAGCGTTAAACGTATAGACAACACCCATAGACTTAAGTCGACATAATATTGAGTTATTCGTTTGGTTACTAATTATCAAATAACATCGAATATTAAAATATTTTCTACCAATTCTGGATTGCATTTAATGACACATTAATTACATACTCTCATATACATATATATATATATATGTGTGTGTGTGTGTGTGTGTGTGTATGTATATATATATAATAGGCCAAGCCCACTCAATAATAACATGAGATTAAATGTAACTAATATGTGATTAAATGAACGTTTTTAACAATCGTAATTTTTTTTCCTGCTTTAGAGGTACCGGAGTAAGAGAGGTACCTGAACGCCGTTCCGGCGCGTTCCGCTTCAAATCGACCCCTGTATATATATATATATATATATATATATATATATATATGCCATGAAAGCAGTGAAAAAAAATTTCGTTGTGGATTTTAAAAGTATTCAAGCTGTTCTGTCATCCGGAAAAATTTTCATGTACCGCTATTTTATGCCACGATTGTCTCCATGTGCTAATTACACGTGCTCACGAAAAAATGTATTAAACAACCCATCATATTACCTATATAGTAATAGAAAAAGTGTTTCGCTTTCTATGTTCAAAATAGTCAAGTCGTCCCATCATCGGTGAAATTTTCGTGCATCAAACGTGGTGAGTTGAACAATATAATCTGTTATAATCCCGAAATCCTTAGCTCTTTGTTATATTTGGGATTATTCACTTCATGTGTTCTACACTGGTGAAATAAATTAAGATAATTTGTATATTTTATCAAATTTCAAGAAAAGAACTGAACTGAATGTAAAACCACTGCTTCTGGACAAAAATGCAAATCTTGTACGTCAAATACGTAAGCGTACACGTGTGCGTAGACGGAGCCAGTAGAGAAACAGGCTTTATAAGCGCGTATAAGTTAAGACGCATTTCGTTCGCTAGCACACCTCGGCGAATTTCTTGGTGTTATTTTGCAGCAATCGGTTAATTTCAATTTGTAACAGTAAAAATGAGTAACCACCAACGTTTAGATGATGGAATGAGGTGGCGAATTGTGGGGGGGGGGGGGGGGCTAGAGACAGGCCAATCTCAAGTCTAAATTTGTAGAGAGTTCAATTTAACGCCCAGCGTCGTGTGTAAATTATGGAAACAGCTCCAGGATACGGGATCCATCGAGAGAAAGCCTGGGAAAGGTCGTCCAAGAGCCACGACGGCCAGAGAAGATCGCCATTTGTCGATTATAGCGAGGCGTAACAGGAGTGCTACAGCTTCTCAGCTCTCTCGTGACTTGTATACAGCCACGGGAACCCGTGTATCAAGGGTGACTGTTTCCAAAAGACTTCATGAGACAGGGTTGTTTGCAAGAAGACCTGCTGTTTGCGTCCCGATCACTTCTACGAACAGGCGAATCCGTTTATCATGGTGCAGAGAGTATAGAGATTGGAGTATGGATCAATGGGCGACCGTTCTCTTCACTGATGTGTCCCGGTTCAGCCTAAACACCGATTCTCGCCGTACGTTCATATGGAGAGAACCAGAGACCTGCTACCTACCCTCCAATGTCCGCAAAATTGACCCCATTATGGCGGAGGAGGTTTAATAGTCTGGGCAGGCATCATGTTGGATGGCCGCACAGCTCTCCATGTCTTTGAAAGAGGCACTGTGACTGGTGTGAGGTATAGGGATGAGGTCTTGGAGCCCTATGTTCTCCTTTTCAGGGGTGCAGTTGGCCCTGAGTTCATTTTAATGGACGATAACGCGAGGCCACATAGAGCTCTTCTGGTCGACGAATTTCTAGAGAGTTAGGATATTCGCCTGATAGATTGGCCAGCCAGATCTCCAGACCTTAACCCTATAGAGCATGTCTGGGACTCTCTGGGGAGGGCAATTGCAACTCGCAACCCCCCTCCGAGAACCATCCAGGGAATGAAAACAGCGTTGCTGAACGAGTAGGACCAATTGCCCAAGGAAATGATAAACTGCCTTATTTCAAGTATGAAATCACGGTGCGAGACCTGTATATCTGTAAGAGGGGACCATACCCCCTATTAACCCATCTATTAACCCATTTTTTTGTTTATTCTGCAACCGCTGTTTCATACCTTCCGACTCCAACGAGTGTTACGCACGATCATGCGTGTGTATTACAATTATTGAATGGTTATTTGTTTTGTATTGTATCAATGTATGTACATATCAAATTTCATTAAAATCGGTACAGTAGTTCTAGAGATAAAAGACCAAGTCTGCAAATTCTCTTAATTTCTTACACCAGTGCAGTTGAGCTCATTGGATACCCAAATATTTTATTGATTCTATGTCATATTTACATGTGATTTTTTTTCTATTATTCTAACTACATAGTTGATTATAAATGGTCTAAGGTAAATGAAAATTATTTAAAAATTAGTGTTTCATATATTGTTTCTCTTTATGCATGCATGGCTTTATTCTCATAATTTATCACAAAGTTTTCATTTTCAAAAACCAAAATTGGTCCATTTCAGAGTTGGTAGATATCAATATGTTTTTATATTATTAATTCTGTTTTGTGTTTATTTTAAAAGTATTATGCATGCGTGTTTATTGTGTTGAGAATGTTTAAAAGTTTTTGAAAGGCCCCCTATATCTGATATTGTTACTTATAAGATTATTTGGAGAATATAAAAACCTACCTTGAATGTGAATCAAAATGGAAAATATTAAAACTCAGAAATCAATCATAAAGGGAAAAATTACCTGGATAAAAAATATAATTTACCCCAAAATGGAAGCTAATACAGTGACTCTTGAAGAGTTAGAGGTGTATAGTGTACGGGTGCAAGATATCGCTAATGCATTAAATAGAATTCGTGAAAACGCAGTTCTCCTGAGTGAGTCAACTGAAAATAAAATCCTTAGTGGTGAAGAATATAGTGATCTTGCACTTCATGTAGACATATTAAACATCGCAATAAGGACATCATGGAATAAATTAACTAAGAGAGCAGAAATTCAAGAGGGTGATTCGGATAAAACTAGAGGTAGGGTTTTAGAAAGGGTTGTTAATCTTCCTAAATTCGAATTAAAACCATTTTATGGAGAAGCTGACCAATGGCTCTCTTTTAAAGAAATTTTTATCACCACCATCGACCAAAATTCGGATTTAGGACCCGTTTCTAAATTAAGTATCTCCTAGCTAGCGTAAAAGGTCCTAGCCATAAATTGATTTCGGGATTTCCCCTTTCGGAAGTCAATCAAAAAAATTATTGGGACACCCTTTGCGCGTGCTATGACAACACTAGGGATTTAGCAATAGCCCAAATTGGCAAATTATACAACCTAAAAAATGTAAAATTTTTTTTCCTCTAAAGTTATTTTCGATATAATAGATACATGTAATGAATCGCTTTGTATTTTAGTCTCGTTGAAATTGACACAAAATGGTTTGGTTGGTAATATGATAATCTACACAGTAATTCAAAAACTTAATGATAATCTCAAAGAGCGATGGGAATTTACTCTTACCCATAATGAGATAGATGCCTAGTCTTAAAGACATCCTCAAATTTTTAGAGATTCAAGCTAAAAGCCTACGTACTTTAGAAAACCCAAACAAAACCGAGGAGAGCAACATAATTGATTCAACCAAAAATGATTGATTCAACCATAATTGATTCAACCAAAGCGTCCACGGATAGACCAAAAATTTATAAAACCCCAGAAAGTAGCAAATGCGGGGTATGCCATGAGTCAAATGCCATTCACACCTGTAGGAAATTAGTGAATATGCCTTTGGAAAGCAGATGGAGTACCATACAAAGGAATAAGTTATGTGCAAATTGTTTGAGTGGTGGGCATTGTTCGAGTAAATGCACTTCCAAAATAAGCTGTAGAGACTGTAGTCGAAGGCATCATACTTTACTTCATAAGTATGATGTCCAAGGCAATGCAGAGACAGCAATGAACCCCAACTGGACAACCCACGTCACTGAGATGCAACCCCAAGATGTCCCTGTGTATTCCCCCGATCAAGAAATAGACAGTAATACTCTATTACGGTTTATCGTGCCCGGGCACTTCACGCGAAAAAACCAAAAGTATCCACATGATATCCAAATACCCTTTTTGTTGGACAGTGGGAGCACCATTCCCCTTATTTCTGAAAATCTGGCTACAGCTTTGGTTATGGCATCTATTCAAGGTTGTCAGCCTCTTACGGTAACTCAAACCCAAGGGCAGGTCAAGATTTCTGAAAATATTCATGTATCCCTCCAGATAGGGAATATCAGGCAAAAGAGCACGTTATACTTACTTAGGTCGTACTTGCCATATGCAATACTGGGAACCCCAGATTTACATTTCAGTCTTTGCATCTAATTTATCAACTTTAACTAACTGTCACGGGCACTCAAAGTGAACAACTAAACGGGCCTCGTAGCAATGAGAATTTTTTTTTTAACTTTTCCTCTTCCATAGGTGTGGATTCTTCTGTTTGCTGAACATCAGGAAAAAGCATTTTGTTTAGTTTCAATGAAGCAACTTGGTGGCAAATCGTGTTGTTGGTAAAACTGTTATGGCCCCTTGTTAGACATCTTGTCGGAAGGGGCCGTAACTTTATTTCAGAATGACTTCTTTTATAGAAAATTATTACTGTTAAATAGTATATATTATTACTGTTAAATACACTGCTGGCTACTGTAAATGCAACACCCTGAAGGAAACATGCATATAACATGAAATTTACAACATGCATTAGCGGAGGTGAGATATGCAAATGATTAGAATTTCAGCGCAGACGCACATCATGCGCGCCTGTGGCGCCACTTCAAAGCGCTATTTAAGGCTTGGAGATTTCGACGATTTCAAGTTCGGCAATTGTGTTTTTCTTGTGGTTTTTTTTTAAAAAAACGATCAATTATGCCTCGTCGAAAACAGCGATCATCTTTTAATCAAATATCCGAGTTCGACAGAGGAAGGATAGTGGCCTACCGAGATTGTGGATTATCTTTCAGGGAAATAGGTAGTCGTGTTGGACGAAACCAAATAAATGTAATGCGGATATGTGATCGTTGGATGCAGGAGGGTACGACGGACCGGCGTGTTCGATCGCATCCACCTCAGCGCACCACTTCACGTTATGACAGGCAAATTGTGCGCATGGCAGTGACGGATCGCTCAGTCACATCACGAACCATAGCACAGCACATGCAGTCTGTAACGCATCATCCAGTGTCTGCGCGTACCATTCGACGCCGTTTACAGCAGAGTGGTCTGTCCGCAAGACGTCCATTGCTTTGTCTACCCTTGACGCAGAACCACAGACGTCTCCGCCGCCAATGGTGCGATGACAGAAGGATGTGGACGGCAGAATGGAATGAAATTGTCTTTACTGACGAGTCACGCTTCTGTCTGCAACACCACGATGGTCGCATTCGAGTCTGGAGACACCGTGAAGAGAGGATGCTGAACAGCTGCGTTATGCACCGGGTATTATGGTATGGGGCGGTATTGGATATCACTCTCGCACACCTCTAGTATGCATTGCCGGTACTTTAAACAGCCAGCGCTACATCTCCGAGGTGTTGGAGCCAGTTGTCCTTCCTTACCTTCAGGGCTTGCCCACAGCCATATTTCAACAGGATAATGCGCGACCACACGTGGCACGCATTGTCCAACGGTTCTTCGTCAATCGCCAGATTGAATTGCTGCCCTGGCCGCCTCGCTCTCCGGATCTTTCGCCGATATAAAACATGTGGTCCATGGTTGCTCTACGATTGACCCAGATTCCATCCCCAGCTGCCACAGCAGATCAACTTTGGCAACGTGTGGAAGCTGCTTGGTCTGCTGTACCCCAAGAACTCATCCAAAGTCTCTTTGAATCAATGCCGAGGCGTGTGGCAGCGGTGATCTCCAACAATGGCGGCTACTCTGGCTACTGATTTTGGCAGGAACCACACTTCACAGAAGTCTATAAATTTAATCATTTGATACTTGGTCAACATGTTATCTACAAAATAAATTTTGTTGTGATATCTCTTGTCTTTCTTGGTGTTGCAATTTGGGTGGCCAGCAGTGTAGTATAGTAGAAACCCATCGAAATTCACGGTAAACCTTTTTGAAAAGGACAAATTCATATCAAGTAACAGAGGTAAACTTCAGATGATTGAAAAAATTGTACAAAATTTATTCAAAGACCACCATTTTGATGCCTCAACCTTCTTTTTCATGTTCAGCGCTTCTCTCAAAATAGGTTTACAAAAAAAAACTCATGTAACTTATATATAGATGCAGTATTTACTTACTATAAGACTGATCATAGAGCACCATGAACACTCAGAATATGACACTGAAATGGGGACCTTATGTAGATAAGAGCAATGACAATTACACCGAATATCAAAAAACGTATTAGAAATAACGTGTTTTTACCATGTTTTTATTAACTTGCTTTCTTGTTTGAGTGTGTGTTTGTGTGTTTGTCCAGTACAAATCTTGCAATCGATTTTTAACTAACTTTCCGACTAGCTAGACATTTGAAACTTTTAGAATAGCTCAAAACACGATGACAATACATTTTTTTAATACTTTTAGCCATCTTTAAGCAGATTTTTACCATGTTTTTATTATTTTCAGTTAATTTTGTTTTGTAGACTGGTGCAGCCATCTGTCAGCCGGGCCGGGAATGAAAAGTCAAACGCAAGTTAACTTCCAATTAACTTCATTTTCTTTAAAGTTGATGGAATAATTCATCAAAAAAATTTTTAAAAAGTATTTATTAATACATAGAATTGTCAAGTTTATATGATTCAACAGAAAATTTTAAAAACATGGTATATAAAGAGTTCTTTTTTATCTTTAATTATTTTAATTTAAAAGTTCAGTGTGCGAGCGATGAAAGTAAATGTAATCAAAGAAGCGCGCTCACGCTTTCCCGTAGACATTACATAGTAACTTTGTCGATCCGTCACGCCCGAAACACTGCGTCATTCGCATTTTTCTCTTCGACAGGCGCATCTACACGGAAAGACCTTTATTCTGATACCCCAATAACATTTTTACGTTCAATCGTTCTCTCAAAATAGCTCTCCATGTAAAAGAAAAACCCTCATACAAATAATATATAGGTTATCCTTTAATTATGAGACAAATTAGAAACTTTCCCTTGTTAGCTTGGTAGAATTTTGTCATATGCAATTCAAATGTGTACATAGAATTCAATAAATAAAATTAAACTCTAAAAAGTCATACCAAAGAGAAATATCACTCGTAAAATGTTCTTCAGAAGGAAAGAAAATAGATTTTAGGCCAAACAAATTGTTTATCCATGCAAAAAGAATAATGTACACCCACTCGAATATTGCCAATAAAAAAATTTATTAATTAATTCACAGAATGATAATAAAAGCAGATGATATTAAAATTTAGTTGGCGTTGGTAAAAAAGCGAGCGAACGCCATCTAGTGGAAGAAAAAATGCTTATAATGTTTATACTTCGATTTAAAAAAAATAACAATAGATGTGTAATTCTAAATTAACAATTCATCAGAAGGAGATCTTAATCTTTAAATCTTTTAAGGGGACAGTGGACTTTCAAAATTGTGAAATTTGTCCAAAAATTCGATTTTTTTTATTTCATTGAATTGTGAACATTTTTAATTAGGCCAATTTTTGATATAATTAATAATTCATAATTCATAAATTATTAATATTTTATCATTAAATTTTAACCAATTTTACATATCTGTGGTACTAATCACATATTCAAATTTCAAACAAATCCATTGAAAACAAAAAAAGTTAAGTTTGAAGGTCCACTGTCCCCATAATCTCATTTATCGATTTTAATTAAGTATGAAGGGAGAAAAGGGGATAGTCAGGAAAAATCACCTTCTAGAAATAATGTAATTGCAATGCTTGGAACGTAAACTATAATTAACTAACTTAATTGGGTTAAAATTAGGTAAATTAGCGTTAAACGGTAATTTACTATTAGAAATTCTACTGTTTTCCTATTCAGAAAGTAGTTTTTTTTTTCTCCCAGCTGAAAGTTCACAAGACCGAGGTCTTCAATGATTAATTGCCTAGCACGTGCTCGCATACTCGCAATCATCGAATGTTCGAAAGCGCGTGATGGCTGACTCAAATGCTTTGTCCGCGTAACTGCAGCGCGCGAAAATGAACAAAAAATAGATTGCGGATTACATTCAGAGAGGCCGGTCGCACGTCGCGGGGCTTGAGAGATGATGGAGAATGGCGATTTCGCTGGGTTTAGGAGGTATTCAATCAATGTTAATTAATAAAGTTCATCAAATGTTATTTTAAGTACTAGTTCTTTGCCCCAAGCTTACTGTGATGACTGCTTTTAGATAAATTAATTAGATAAAGGTTACGCGGTGTAAGCACCGTGTCATTCATATATATATATATATATATATATATATACATACACTGCTGGCCACTGTAAATGCAACACCCTAAAGGAAACATGCAAATAACATGAAATTTACAACATGCATTAGCGGAGGTGAGATATGCAAATGATTAGAATTTCAGCGCAGACGCACATCACGCGTGCCTGTGGCGCCACTTCAAAGCGCTATTTAAGGCTTGGAGATTTCGACGATTTCAAGTTCGGCAATTGTGTTTTTCTTGTGGTTTTTTTAAAAAAACGATCAATTATGCCTCGTCGAAAACAGCGATCATCTTTTGATCAAGTATCCGAGTTCGACAGAGGAAGGATAGTGGCCTACCGAGATTGTGGATTATCTTTCAGGGAAATCGGTAGTCGTGTTGGACGAAACCTAACAACTGTAATGCGGATATGTGATCGTTGGATGCAGGAGGGTACGACGGACCGGCGTGTTCGATCGCATCCACCTCAGCGCACCACTTCACGTTATGACAGGCAAATTGTGCGCATGGCAGTGACGGATCGCTCAGTCACATCACGAACCATAGCACAGCACATGCAGTCTGTAACGCATCATCCAGTGTCTGCGCGTACCATTCGACGCCGTTTACAGCAGAGTGGTCTGTCCGCAAGACGTCCATTGCTTTGTCTACCCTTGACGCAGAACCACAGACGTCTCCGCCGCCAATGGTACGATGACAGAAGGATGTGGACGGCAGAATGGAATGAAATTGTCTTTACTGACGAGTCACGCTTCTGTCTGCAACACCACGATGCTCGCATTCGAGTTTGGAGACGCCGTGAAGAGAGGATGCTGAACAGCTGCGTTATGCACCGCCACACTGGTCCTGCACCGGGTATTATGGTATGGGGCGGTATTGGATATCACTCTCGCACACCTCTAGTACGCATTGCCGGTACTTTAAACAGCCAGCGCTACATCTCCGAGGTGTTGGAGCCAGTTGTCCTTCCTTACCTTCAGGGCTTGCCCACAGCCATATTTCAATCAACAGGATAATGCGCGACCACACGTGGCACGCATTGTCCAACGGTTCTTCGTCAATCGCCAGATTGAATTGCTTCCCTGGCCGCCTCGCTCTCCGGATCTTTCGCCGATAGAAAACATGTGGTCCATGGTTGCTCTACGATTGACCCAGATTCCATCCCCAGCTGCCACAGCAGATCAACTTTGGCAACGTGGGGAAGCTGCTTGGTCTGCTGTACCCCAAGAACTCATCCAAAGTCTCTTTGAATCAATGCCGAGGCGTGTGGCAGCGGTGATCTCCAACAATGGCGGCTACTCTGGCTACTGATTTTGGCAGGAACCACACTTCACAGAAGTCTATAAATTTAATCATTTGATACTTGGTCAACATGTTATCTACAAAATAAATTTTGTTGTGATATCTCTTGTCTTTCTTGGTGTTGCAATTTGGGTGGCCAGCAGTGTATATATATATATATATATATATATATATATATATATATATATATATACAGTGAAACTTCTCTAGTCGGCTACATCGCTAAACAGCTGTATTTTGTTTAGAACGGTTTAAATACACTCCATAGACTCAATGCAATTTTACACGGCCACTTTTTTTCGGAACCACAGAGAAGTTTCACTCTCTCTATATACATATACATTAGGGTGGCCCTTAGCATATAGGCAAAAAATAAATTTTATATTTTTATAAGTCTCATCCCCTATTTCTTTTCCGTTTGGGCTAGTAAGTAATTGGTAAAAATTTTGAAAACTTTCTTTGATAATAACACGTGCCGCAAGGGGGGTGAAAATTGAAATAAATGAGTTAAATTAAAAAATTTTCGCAATAACACTTTTAATAATTCTGTTTTAATTTTAAAACAAATATTTAGGAGTAAAAATAACGGAAATAATGTCTAGAACTGCTTAACCACAAAAACAAAATTTTATAACATTAAATTTCAATAATAAAAGGTTCAATAATTTTTTGATAATGAATGCTTTGAGCAAGATGTAAAATGGCTCCGATATGCTTTTACGACTTGCAATAGGTATTGCTTTTGCTCCTCATCGTGTGTTATAATATTGTTTTATTCTTCCATAAGCTTCACACCTCTTTCTGCGATATCATTGACTACTGTGAGATTTTTTACTACTGTAAGGCCACGTTGATAATCATGAAGAGAATTCCAGATCGCAGGATCAAGAGCAATAAAATCGGACGATATTTTAAACCGTTAAAAAAATTGGATGTGCTTTATGACACAAAGTTATGTAGTTCTTTGTGTGTGAATTCGGCCATTTCCTTTAAATCAAAATGGAAACGCTTACAGTCACAAGTAGTTGATTATTTTTCTTTAAATACTTTGGCCATCTTTAATTTTTGCTCGACAGGAATTGTGTCATTAAAAAATGCTAAAGCCACTATTTCTTCAATAAGTTACCACAAATGTCCACAAAATTATTTTGTTGTTTCTTGGGAAATTTTTTCATTTATTTCATTGTAAAAATAAAGATCTTTTAAAAAACATCCAATCCTGGTATGGTGCTTTGTACGCTAAGGGAGCATTGTACCAAGCTTTTATGTATATTTTTACAATAAATATACAAATATCCCTTATTCCTTGCAATTCCTGCTGAGTCAAATGAAATTGATTTCGAAAAATATTTTCAAGCAATAAATAGCTTTCGCCATCCACCTGGCATGGTGAAAAGCACCAGGTAATCGAAATGTAATTTCATTTGCTTCGTGTTCTCCTAAAAATATCATAACTAACTGCAGCAGCTCTTTGTCTCTTGTCTGTTTAAAAACAACTTGTGCTTTGGCAAAATGAAGCACAATCTCTATGTCTTTACCGATACTGTTCACAACAAATTGATCATCAATTCCAACAGTATATTTAGAATTATCTATATTGGCCCAAGCTTGTTGAAAACGTTTAAATAATCCTGTTTCGGGTCCAGACGACGTACCAATGCATGCTTCAAAAGCAGACTTTAAAACCAATTCATATATATGGTGTCTGCAAGGTAGGTATAAGTGATCTTTACCCAGTTTTTGTTCTAATAAAACGCAAGCAGCTTTTATTCTTCCAGTATTTGACGCAGTGGTGACACAACACAAGGCTTGCACTGTATCCAAAAGTTTATTTTCAGCAAGCACGTTGTAAATAGCTTCTGCCATATCGTCTCCACTGCAAGAATCCAATTGAGGGACTCCTAAAAGATGCTCTTGTCCGTTAGCGGAAATAATTACTGAAAGCCTGTCAAGCTTTTTGTGTCTAGTTATTGGTGGAAGCAGCTTTCCACCCCAGTGGACGGTAGTGCACTCTAACTGTAACGTCAGACGTTCATTTCGGATTACTGAAGCACGCTCCGCACGAAGCTTTTGACGGCATCGCTGTATCGAGGTTTGATTTATAATTAGATCTTCAGTGTTGTGTCCCAAAGCTTCTGCAGTAACCATTAAAATGTGGACAGAGTTTCTGCCACTAAACTTGCATTTATCAAGAGCTGCTACCAACTTGGTGTTAATAAAATTAATGTTCCCACGTTTACATTCTTTGGGTGGACCTGGCTGATTTGTGGGACACAACGTATCTTCATGGTCAATTTCATTTTCAGATGAACTCTCCTTTTCAGACGAAACTGACACTAAAACAGAACCTTTTGTAAATATACTACAAAATACTGCGTTAAGAATGTAATAATTGGACAAAAGCAAATTTCAAAAGTACTTAAAGGTTTTTATTTACAAGACTCTTCGATGTCCAAGTTCATGTCCTCCATTGTTTCACTCATTTTTGTATCCTCTTTAATTTTTTTTCGTCGCTGTTCTTCTACTCTAAGTTGTTTTAGAACTCTTTTTTCCTTTTCATCAGTTCTTTTATCAATGCCCCCTAAAACACCAATTCGTCCTTTCTGCCTCTGGGAGATGAGAAATTGTGTGTCTTCTTCTATTGTAATAATTTCCAAGGCATTAGAGTGAGCAATATCAAATAGGTCCTCTAGTTTTTCTTTAAAATTTTGTTCTTTTTGCTCCTGAGTTTCGCTCTTTCGTTTAGAACTTTTTTGAAGCATTATCAATTCATTATATAGAGCTTCCGGTTTAACAATGCAACGTTGAGGTTCTCTAAATGGTATTTGTGCTTTTTGCCAAAAAATTACAGTTTCAGAAATTTCTAAACGAGCACTTTCACGAAGACTTAATTTTAGGCATCTCATATTATAAAATAGCACTTGCATTACTTGTTTGTTAGAAGGTAATTTGCTACCTAATATTTGATTTGTTTCTCTTTCAATCAGATATATATGATCGCGAAGTTTACCCTTTAGCGCCATTTTTAACAAACCACGTGCTACCGCTTCGTTTGGAAGACAATGCAATACTGATTATGACTAAGCGCCGTGGTTAGTTTTCCCGACAACCAGGACTGCCGACGCCTCCTGCACAGCGCCCCTCTATCATGAGTCCTACGTGCTGGTGGGTTATGCAAAACTATGTTTTAGTGTATATTTGATATTATTTAGTTTATTAACGCGCATAAAATGTTATTTCATTTTTCTGTTAAACTTGTGGGAAAAACAGTAATTTTTATATAAATGGCGACATTCACATCCTCTGCGGCACCACTTAGAATTATGTGAAGGACCCGATTTTTGGGGGGCTTTAGTTTTAGGCTAGTTGGAAAAAACTGAGGAGGTGAGACATTAAAAAAAAACAAAGTTGAAAAATAAGGGCCACCCTAATATACATTGAAAAGTCAGAAAAACTGGTACACCTACCTAATAACGTGCAGGGCCCCCACGAGCACGCAGAAGTGCTGCAACCAGACGTGGCATGAACTCGACTAATGTCTGAAGGTATCCTGAAGGCAATTCACTCCATGAATCTTGCAGGGCAGTCCATAAATCCATAGGAATGCTAGGGGGTGGAGATCTCTTCTGAACAGTACTTTGCAAGGCATCCCAGATATGGTCAATAATGTTCGTGTTTGGGGATTTAGGTGGACAATGGAAGTGTCTAAATCCAGGTGAGTGATCCTGGAGCCACTCGGTAGCAACTCTCGACGTGGAGGGGAAGAGGGGGTGTCACATTGTCCTGCTGGAATTGTCCAAGTCTGTCGGAATTCACAATTGCATGAATGGGTGAAGATGATCGGATAGGATGCTTTTGTACCCGTCACCTGCCAGGGTCGTCTCTAGCGTTATCAGGGGTCCCATATCATGCCAAATGCACACGCCTCTTACCACTACAGAGGCTCCACCAGCTTGAACAGTCCCCTGTTGACATGTACGGTTCATGTATTCATGAGTATGCCTCCATACCCGTACACGTCCATCCGCCCGATACAACTGGAAACGAGACTCGTCAGACCAGGCAACGCGTTTCCAGTCATCAACAGTCCAATGGAGGTGTTGGAGGGCGCAGTCGAGGCTTAAAGCTTTCTGCAGTGTAGTCAACAACGGTACACGAGTGGGCCTGTGGATCCGAAAGCCCATATCAATGACGGTCCGTTGAAGAGTTCGCACGCTGACACTTGTTGATGCCCCAGCATTGAAATCCTCAGCAATATGAAGAAGTGTTGCACATGTATCTCGTTTAAGGATTCTCGTCAGTCGTCAACGGTTCTGTTCGTGCAAGGTCTTTTTCCGGCCGCCCCGCCCTCAGGTATCCGGTAAAATATCAAATCTCCGACAAAGATTTGATGTTTTACCGGATACCTGATATTCATGGTACACTCGTGAAATAGTGCGCGAAAATCCAAATTGCATCGCTACCTCGAAGATGTTGTGCCGCATTTACACATTCGCGCTCGCGCCACCCGCAAGACATTCGGGAGACATTCGTCACGTTCCTGCATCGATGAGAGTGACCGTTCTCACATTCGCGCCTCTTGCTGTGAACAAGACTTCCCGTCGCAATTCGCCCTTTGACATGAACCCTTTGACGCCATTCGCCCTTTGAGGAGAAACGTTGAGCACACCATTTACACATTCGCCCCCCGCAAATCGACTCGCCGCTAGTGCGATTGTGTAAATGCGGTGTTATGTCCCATCTCTCGAGCGCCGATTATTACGCCATGTTCAAAGTCACATAAATCGTGGTAACCTGCCATTGTAGCAGGATGAACCGATCGAACAACTTTCCCAGACACCTGTTGTTTTATATTGACTCTGCCGACCGCATCGCTTTACGCTGATTGGTTGCATATCTGCGTTATTTGTATACCCCCGCCTGTACCAGTTGGCTCTTCAGTATGTTATATATATATATATATATATATATATATATAAATAAATAAATATATATCTATATATATATATATATAAATAAATAAATAAATAAATATATATATATATATATATATATATATATATGAAACAATAATGTTTCCCTTCATTAACTTTGTCTTACCGCAACAGAGCATTATCCCTCAAATTGATTTGGATCTAGATACTCCGAAGTAAGCTATTAGTTTTCCCCTAAAAACCACGTGAGGTCAACAGTTATATAAGGTCGAATGTCGTTGAACATTCAAAAACCATCACTCATATGACGTGTTATGGTCAGGTGCTACCTCTCAGCCAATTAGAAGTTTTGCGCTCCTGGACCCTTCACTAACGTCAGCGTTCCTCGGCATCTTTTTTCAGCTTTTGTGTGTTCGTATTCAAACTCAACATGACGTGAGTTTTAACTTTCCGTCCATATCTTCGCAGCGTTGCGCTACCGGGGTTTTTCCCGAAATAAGTGATCTGCAGAAATGTTTGATGTACGGATGTCCAGCGAGAAACTACCTTGTAAAAAAAGCCTTTAGAAGTGAAGCTGATTCCTCCGTCCTTCTGGAAGTGTTCTTTTCTCTCCAGCATGCCTGCATCAATATGCCAGCCACTCGTGTTGTTGAAACAGTCACGACTACTCTTCTCAGTAATTTTGAATCTTCCTACTTGAGGGACCATCGCATACCCCGGTTCCAAGACTACGGATTAAATCGGAACTTACCCGAGTTACCCCGGATTTATTATATATATATATATATATATATATATCAAAAATTGTATATATATATCAAAATATTTTATCAAAAATTTTGATTACAATGACTGTTATCATGCTATGAGATTTTATCTGTTTTATTTTCAACTTCATATTCCATAGGACGGGATCTTAGGACCCCATTTTTACTTTTGGCTAAATAAATAATCTGAATACAAGTTGTTCAATGGGAAAATTTGGTGGCTCGTTAAGGGTTTAAAAGTTATGAAATAGAAATCAATAAGCAGTCACCTTAGAGCAGGGGTGGGCATTTAGTCGATCACGATCGACCAGTGGACCACCAAGACAATTTGGGGTGACCGCCTTTACTAAGACCTAAGACGCGCATACCAAAAGAAATATATTTATGGAACACCGATGCGATTTGCTTTAAACGCGGTTTTAAAAGAGCAAGTTTTTTTCTTGTAGTTAGTATGTAAGTATATATTTCGAATTTATTATTAAGTTATAATAAATATTATAGACCGTTTTTTTAGCTCCCCACACCTACGTCACTGGGTGGACCGCAACACCTTGAAAAAATTAGAAGTAGCCCGCACCCTGGAAAAGTCTGCCCAACCTAACCTTAGAGGATTCTGTAAAAATGCTGATAAGTTATAAAATTTTGTAAATTAGGTCATTTTCATAACAAATTTCTCCTTTTTTTGTAGCTCAAAACGTACATTTTTTGGAACATTAAAGAGTATTTAAAAAAAAAAAACTGCCTCCAACGGTTACTATAAAACAGGGGAACCGTGTAAACAACCATGCGCGATTATCTATCCTGTTTTCGATCTTGTCTTGTGGTTTTAACTTTTATAGGTAAATTTTATGCCTAATAAAATTCGCTTTTAGATACGGTGGCCCGGTTGGCAAAGGTGTCGAGCCAGTGACCTGACGGTTGCGGATTCGCTGACAAAATCCACCGCCGTGATCACTGATGGTGGCCAATGCATGTTAAATCTGTCGTGGCTACAATGTCCCCCAAGTTCTCAAATTTACCTCTGGAGGTGCGGGGTCAAGTGTTCCTCTCTCGTAACTTCACTCGGTTCTAAATTACGGGACCAGCTTGTAGAAGATAATGCTGGCCACCTATATGGTGCCCCCTTAAATGAATGATCAGCAGTCTCACCCTTTACTGAGAACAAATGGCCTCATAGCCAATCTTCCGGGCATTTGTAATAAAAAAATAAATATTCGCTTTTAACTCACTTTTGGTATAGCTCTGTAATTTTGTACTGTTTTGTGCTCTCAAACTCTCTATTTTAAATGGGATGTTCAATGTAGATAGGTTATCAGAAGGCAATACAAAAGTAAAGATGTTCAGGAAAGGTATCCTCGATATAAAGGTTTCGTCCTACAAGAGGAAACCAACACTTCCAACAAGACATATCTGTAAATTCTGTTGTTTTATAAACTTCAGTTCTTAATTATTAACCCCATAATTTCTTCTCATGATTCGAAATTCTATATACTTCAACTACTAAATTAAATTTCTTAAGCAGATAAAATACACAATAAAAACTTCTCAATACTGAGATCAATTTCTTTTAAAACACTAAACAATTTATTATATTCGACATTAAGCATTACTGCCTTCGACATTAAGGATTACTACATTCTGGCTCTTCGCCAAGAAAAACACTTTTTCTCGTAGAACATTTTTCGCTTTGAACACACTGCCATCTATTGGCATAAGATACAATTATAATTACAATTTCAAATTCTACAATATCCTCTGACATTGATGCAATTTACACTTATACTATAACATTAGCAGATAGAAATCTGAGCATTAAAATTAACAGTAATTTTTTTTTAATTGCAAGAAAACAGTGAGATTGCTTTTGTCTCTTATTATTACATAAACTGGGAGTGGAATTATGATGAGATAATTATTTGTTATTGTTATCTATACTGAAATAAATCATGAAGAGTTAAAAATAAAGGTTTCGGTGTTGAAAGAATAATTAATTGCTTTTCAGATAATAAATTAAAATATTTTATTAATTACCCGCTAATTACTAAATTCATACTAAACAAACATTTTTAATGAGAAACTTTCAAGAATTTCCATTAATTGGAGAGGATATTTTATTAATTATTTCAAAAATTAATTGGTAGAGATTAACTTGCATTTCAGCCGGCCTTGTATGCATCTTCTTTGTATGATGTTAGAGAAATATAAATCAGTTTTAAATTTCTATGAGGGAATAAAGTTAAATGAAAGTCTATGGTTTCCTTTGTTCCAATCTTTCAATTGGTTGGCATTATAGTAGTTAACTGAAGTCCGCCTAGCGAGTTTGTAACCTTTTGTTACTGTATACAGTAAAATTCAACGCTGTCACAAACTAATAAAAATCTGTTTTTCAAACACTGACGATTTCGCTTCAACACCGGGAGAATAAAATTATATCTCAGAGTCTTAACACGTTCTCCAAATGGGAATTATTATCTTCGGATTTCCTGACATGCAAAACTTAAGTAAATTTTGGTTGACTATTCATTTTTAAGAATGAGTTCAATTTTTAACAAACTACATCATTATAATGCAGTTATGATCTGAATTATTTGAACCTACAAATACTAATATTTTTTAAGCACTATCTATCGCTAAGTGTTTGCAGGAAGATTTGGGGGGGGGGGGGGGCAACTGCCTTTCTCTAGCATTTGTGTGTTCTTGGAATGTCTCATCTATTACCTATTCCTGATCATATATTATATGTCGATTGTTTGCTTCATCAATTTTTTTTATGGTAATCTTTAAGTATGATCTGTAGATAGAAAGTAACATCCTATAAGAGGAAATAGCTCTATTGGTCCGTAGTCTTTTTAACATATTAATAAAACTTGTACTCAGCCAATTGTACGTGATGTCAAGTGTATCGAAAGAAATTAAATTTTTAATACCTTCAATACAAGTTCTATAGCCTTTTAAAGTCCATTTTTAAAATTTTTTTCAATGGGATCCCAATTATTCCTAAATATATGTTCCAAATGGCTGACTGAGACATTCTGAATACTCGGCTAAGGTGAGAAATCAGTTACGGGTTATTTAATCACAATGGCACGTCATCGGTGGATAAAATTGCACGTAATTCACACCGTAAGAGAGTTACTTTGGTTTAAAACTTGTATGCAATGCTGCTGGGTATGCTAAAGATGCCTATTTGCTTATCTTCGACCTTGTTTCCAGCATTTATTTATTTATTTCGTTCAAATGACAAAACATATTGTAATAGTGCGTTGGGTTTGGAACTGGTGATGCTTGGTTTGAATCCCAACGAGCGACATTGAATACCTTTGTGTCTAGACTGGATATGGGCACGTTAAATCCGTAAACCGGAAAGTCCTTCTGTCAGAGAATGTGGGAGAAGGTACAAGCCACCCCCCCCCCTTTCTCGAGATGCTCGGTCAAAATTGAGGTGGCACCTGGCTAAACCGTCCCTTGTGGTGTCATCGTAAACCGGAGCCGTATCCCTCAGTCCTCAAACCTATTTGGGTCTGGTCTGGATTACTTCCGGCTAGGTGCCGTAAGCAACAACAACTTATTCTAAAATGTCCCAGCTTGCTAATGTCTCTTAACAAAAAGATCCGCGGTTTCACAAAATCACCGAAATCTCATCTGGACTCAGTGTTATGAAAATGTTAGACAATATGTTAAGGATATAAATTGTAAATAATCAGACTGTCCTCTGAGTTTGAATAGCCTATGCTTTCTCCTTGTCCAATAGAATTTCTGTGTAACTGAACGTGTGGCGAGGTATTGGAGCTTTACGTTATGGTTAGCCCTTATTATTACACGGTTCGGGAAAAAGCCGCAGAAATAAGCAATTTTGAGGTGTCCACCACTCTTGTGGTAAACGGAACGGAGTGTAAAAACCAGACCGGAAACAATCTTCTGTGTAACGCTCTCGGACTGACTGGAAGTAACAGGATTCCGCTTCTTTCTTCTTAGCTCGTAAAGTCGTGATATTGGGCATAGAATTTTGCGAGAGATTTAATTTAGTTTTGAGGGTCATATTAAAAGCATTAGAGTATCATGTTTTATTCATTTTTTATCCGTGTACTTTTTTTTTTACCTCAGGCATATTTAGATTGACCTAACTGTTGGCTTATTTAGATTGGAGAAATTGTAAAAACGTGTACTAAAACCCACCCATTTTTTAATAGCCATGAAACTAAATTTGCGCAGATTTATTATCTGCGTATTCGTTTTCAACATCTCTTGACAGAATTTAGTTTGTTTCAGGGATGTTTTTCGGGTGTTAACCTTAGTTTGTTTATGCCACTAATTCAGAACATTTTTCATCGGTAAATTGCTTGCTGGAAAAATTTATCAGTTGAAATCACGTCTTAAATCTCGGCAAAGGAAAATGTTCGTCTATATAACAAAACATATCAAGTGTAGCTCACGGCTATGTTTTAGGAGCCATGCCATGAACTAAGATCAAATAAAACTCCAAGAGAGGATCTTAAGTGTACACCGATTAATACTTCATAAAGAAGAAAAGAGAGAAAAAGAATGAAAAAAATTATATGTGTTATAACATAACTCCCCCCCCCTCAAATATTGTTGATAGCAAAACGAGTAATCTATATACATAAAACAGTTCCGTAACTGACTGACAGACAACGCACAAACCAAACCGCTGGACCTAAAGGGCTGAAATTTTGCATGACGATTCTTCTTATAGTGTAAGGGTGCACTAAGAAAGATTTTTGAAAAATTCTTCTTAGATTGTTTAAATTAAAATTTTAAGCTGTTTTTGTAACTTTTTAAAAGTTTCCATTTAAAATAATAATCTGAGGGTTATAAATTTATATCACGAGAAAGATAGGTTTTTTTTTCTTTTCTTTTTTTTTTTTGAGGGGGGGGGAATGTTTAACGCGGAGGCACTTAGTCGGGAGACTTTCCCCTTTTGGTATTCACCGCGGTTTACTGGCTACTTTATTATGGGAGCACCATATAGGTGAGCCAGCATTGCTCCCTATGAGGGGGACGACACGGTAAAGACCAAGCCTTATTCGGGATTTGAACCCGAGCCCACTGAATGGCTCAGAACGTTAACCACTACACGGAACGGGGCTCTGGTTAATAAAATATAAAACTCTCTCATTGTTCACATCAGTCAAATCCATAAAAATAAGATGAATAATAAATTAAATTCAGAAATACAAGGACCTTTACTTTCAGTATACTTTTATTTTTACCTTACTTCAAAAGGAATATTGTTTAAATCATACATAATGTAATGCATAACAGCATATATTTCACCCATTCCAAATAATTACTGAACTCGTTGAAGAATTTCCAGTCCAGGGGAAGACGAATGCCCGTGTATACGCTCTTGCCCCCTGCTTTCTCATGGGCATCATCGAATAGCGATACAGCAAAAGTCCTCTGAGCGCACCAAGAATGGTCATCTCCGCCTGAAAATGGAATACTTTATTCAAAAATCGAGTATTTCCGAGAGCTTTCGCACGCTTACCCGGCGAGAAGAATCGGGGCGGAGAAAAACGAAAATTGAGTTTGAGTTCCTCCGTCGGGAAAACTAAGTTTTCGGAGCACCGAGGACCCGGTGTATTCCGAATTGATCGACGAAGGCCGAAGGGGGTGAGGTGAGGGTGAACAGCGAAAGGGAAGGGGGTGGGTGGGGAGGGTCTGCTCTAATCTGGCTGGATGAGGGGGGTAGGAGAGGGGCGTTTGGCGCGCCTCTCCCACGTTGTTTAATTACCGAATGCTAGTTTGGGAAGAGAAACTGGGAACGCAGTTAATAACCTAATTAAGAACAGTGTTTTCGCCCTGTTAATTACAGCGCAGAAAGAGAGCAGCAGCAGCTCAAAACAACTCGGCCCCGGCCGCACCGGTTAATCCTTCCTGTGGCGCGCATTGGAGCTCCCCTCCCCCTCCCCCCTCTCTCAAGTAGTAGTCGCTCTTGGATCGGATGAAGGGGTGTCTGCATTTTCACAGCTTATTTGTTTGCGAGCTTTAATTAAAGGAAATGTTATCAATTTAAAAGGAGTTAAATTGAATCATGCACACTTAATATCTGGAGTGTCTTGCGGGGTTAATCCAAATCGGCAGAGAAATGCTTGGGATTGTATTCGCATCCCCCCAAAACCCCTGTGCAGCACTTCCCCCTTTTTTTTTAATTCCCCGTTTCTGCGAAGATTGCGCAATGTAGACCTGACTTCTCTCATTCTGTTCACCAGTGTGAAAGTGTGGATCTAACTATTTGAGATAAACGGCACGCGTGTTTGCTTGTTTCCTCATACAGCAATTTAAGCGAAATGGGACAGTTTTACAATGGCACAAGAATTAATCAAATTAATTAATTAATTAATTAATTCTTTGAGTGTTACGATATTAATCAAAAATAAATGTAATCACCAGATAGATCCCAAAGTTCGTTGACTGATTTCACAATATGTTCTTGAACAGTTCATTTTACTTCCTTACCAGTTGGGAGTAGAGAAGTTTCATAATTACCCCAAATATTCGAAATAAAATTATTCTTCTGAGCTGCAAGGGAGAGAAAACACTTTTAAGCGTTCAATACATAAATAGCAAGCTTCATTCTTCTGTCAATCTTCCGATCTGCTTCAGTATCTTTCAAAAAGGGATCGCTGTGACGTATCCACGGGTTCAGAAAGATTATGTATAGTTTAATATTAGCTATTAAGCCTCCCAGATGGTGTGGTGGTTAGCGTTCTGGACTTCTACGCAGTGGGCTCAGGCTCAAATCCCGAGTAAGGCTTGGTCGTATCCGTGTCGTCCCCTCATACGGAGCAATGCTGGCTCACCTAAAATAGTGCTCCCATAATAAACTAGCCAGTAAATAGCGGTGAATAGCAAAAGTGCCTCCGCATATATATATATATATATATATATACAGGATGTTTCATATTGGATGGGACAAAAATAAAGCATACCTGTGAACTCTGTAATTACTTTATTTTTATAAATCAAATTTACAATGAAACTATAGTTATTCAAGTTTCTATAGATTATAGATGTTCTATGTGTGCCCCTCCGGTGACACGACAAATATCTATGCGGTATTCCAGTTCCTGCCACACTCCTGATAGAATATTCTTTGTTAATGATTCGAGCACTTCAGTTATCCGCTGCTTCAGTTGCTGTAAGTCCTTGGGAAAAAGAGGCACGAAAATTTTCTCTTTAACAAAACCCCATAGGAAAAAATCACAAGGGGTTAGATCTGGTGATCTAGGTGGCCAACAAAGCAATGGCATATCGTTTGACCCAGCACTGCCAATCCAGCAATGAGGTATACTATCGTTCAGGTATTGACGTTCGTTTTTATGCCAATGTGGTGGAGCACCGTTTTGCTTCAGAATGAAGCCGGGAACCGCTTCCTCCAACTGAGGGAACGATAAACGAAGATGTTTTGGCGTATTCCAAAACACAGAACGCTTTCTCCTGCATGGATGGCGCCTTTTCGATTAACAGCCCAAAATTTATATACGGCTGAAAAATGAATGATCCCAAATTGAAGCGTTTCCCTTCCAGTTGGGCTTTATTGCAACGGCGGGCCCGCTGTGTGCCTTTTGGAAATTGAAGCGTTTTTACAACGTTACAAGGCCTTATTACCACGGTTGTCCATGACAGGAATTAAGAAAACTAGTGATGAAAACATTCCCACACCAATATGCAAACTTGATTCCTTCAAACTTGACAGTTAGCTCAATACAGTTTTGTAATCTGCATTCATCTGCCATTCTATAAGTCCAAACTCTTCCACCGAACTAACAGACAATGAAATGAGATTCATCACTCTACTTCACGATTGCTCAAGTGTCCATTGACGTTATTGTAAAGGGTATTATGGGCTGTGATATCGTCGGGAAGGTATCAGTCTCTTTTTGTAGTTATAGTTCTTATGAGACTTTCTGTAGAAATAAGTTGTAGGAGGTTGCTTCTAGTCAATTTAAAATTTATGAAGTCTCAGTGAAGAATATGGACCAGTCTATTCTGAAGAAATGATGTTGAAGAGGAAGTCGACTATATAGTAGAATAATGGAGGCGATGAACTGCACCTGTCTCTATGGAGAGGCCCACGGAAGGAGTAGACCGACAGCTCGGAAGGCTGGAAAGTGGTGTTCAGCACAACGTATTCAGGAGCGGGACAGAAGAAATGCTAATCATCTATCAGTAAGAAAATCTAAACCGTTGGAAGATGATCCTTCTGTACATCGGTTGAAATATATCACTCACTTACGGCCAAATCGATACATAAAGATAGTGGAATGCGTTTATGACAATAACCCAAGGGGATTCACCGTCATCAACTTAAAATAAAGCTGAAAGCAGCTGGAAATTAAAATAATCTGCCAAAGTCTCTTTTTGTAGTAATAACAAGCAATTTATTCGGCATCAGTAAACATGGAGCCTGTCTTGAATAATATGAAACATTTGCAGATCTGCAGCGAAATATAAAAAAATGACCGCATTGGTCTAAAGACTGAAGATGACCAATAACATTTAACATATGCAAAAATAGCCCCCCCCCCCCCCCGATGCAGAATTGGCAGAGCCAAAACTGATCGGGTGCTTAAACTTCCAAAATATATAAGAGACCACTCTCTCACTAAAAAATATGGCTCTCTGGTATTTCTTCTCATCACTGGACATGCCTGCAAAAACGCGGACAACGAGGGTTACCATAACGAGAAAAGCGCCAGTTAACAAAGACAGACCACCCGTGCCACGCGTACGGAAGCTTACCTCAGCGCGGAGGGAAAATATAGTAAAAAACTACGCGAGCGCTTGATGGCCAATAACAAGAACCCGGCCATGCCGAAACCTCGCCAAGAGGAGAGCACCGAGCGCGCCGCCAAAATGGAGGCCCGTGAATGGCTAAGCCCTGATACTACGAAATTCGCGCCTCGGAATGATTGGTCGAACGAGGAGAGAAAGAACAACTTCGGAGAGTGCCTTCACGCCACTCTGGAGCCAATTTCACCCGTGGGAAAACCTCCTCTCGGACAAAGGAGTAGCAGAGAACACACATATATATTTCTAACTTACAACTGATTTTATGGGCCAATTTAGTGAGCAAACTTATACGGCATGCGTGGACAAAAGCTAGTTGGATGTTCACATGACACACCCTGCAATTATCAGCCATAAAAAGTGCATTTTAGTGAAACTTAACAAGGGAATCCTGAGACTAACACCTGGCTAAGCAAATTATGGTTGAAGTTTTGTGGTTTAAGAGAAATGGGGCAACGGCTAAAATTTTCAAGAACACACACGTTGACGGAAAGGTATAGAAATTACGCTATTTTATTTTAAGGGACAACTATTTAGAATTACAGATTTTACATTAATTTAACATGCGTTATGAGCCCAACCAAATTAATTATTTCTGGAACGAATTCCTCGTTACAGTTATGCGACAATCTAATCGCCGCTTGGCATTAATCATGCTTATGTTAATCTTGTGGGAGGCTTCTCGGCCGCCGACTTCCATTGTCGTTAGCTCACACCGAACAATCAGTCGCTGAGTTAACGTTTCATATTTAGGTATATTAGATACGCTGGGATTGTTTCCGCGAATCACACAAGTTCTTTTCGTGCTACCCTCTTTAGCACATGTCCATTCCTCTCTCTCAGATATTCGCTTAAACCCTCGGAAATTGTTGACTAAATTTTTATCTGGGAGAACCAAGCAGGTGAGTCAACATTGCTCCCTTCGTGCGACCTCAAATTTGTTCTAGAACACCCCCCCCCCAGGGGCGCCAACTGGAGAACTCATACCAACCCCCACCCACAGACTTCGTGGGAAGGGCATTCCGATCTACGGATTTAATATTTCGGTGGAAACATGATTCTTTTCCTGCTTAGTGGGAAGATCTCTGCCTGGAAGGCAGATATTGATGGAATATCTCTTTCCCAGGTATTCCTAACTAGAAAAGCAGAGGGAATTTGTGGTTTATTACATTTCATGGTAGCCACAATCGTCAAACCATTTCTCCTTAATTCTTTACCAGCTTCTATTTAACAGAACCAATTATCACAGGATATATTACGGTTCGTTTTGTAGAGGCATTTAAGAAAATCCGTTTTACTCAGGCTTCGTTTCAAAACAGGTAACATAAAACAAGGTTGGCCAAAATCGTTCCCAGAACCTTCAAAAACCTCAAATCTTGAAAGATTTCAAGCCTTACTGTACATTTTATACAAAATGTACGAAGAATATCATGTTTAAACGTCAGTCAGAACACATTTTAGTGGGAATACCTGTCTGGTAGACAGGCAATGTTCTAGAAAAATGGCACGTACCTAAACCATAGAAGGCTGGCGTCACGAATCACCCTTCCACGCTGAAGACAAGATGTTGACTGAGGCACTTGTAGACTCACAGTACCCAAGGTCAAAGGGGGGGGGGAGGCAGCGTTGAATAAAGAAAGCATAGCTGCATGAGAAGCAGATGTTCCCACCGAAGGGTTAACATGCCCCTATCCGGCCTAGACACGAGGATATTTAATGGTGTTTGTCGGGATTCGAACTGAGCATCCCCAGACCAAAGACCAACGCACTACCACTAGTTTGCCTCGGGCCTTGTTTTCCAAATAATGTTATAGAAGAAATGAGTTTGTTTGCCTTTTGACGATAAGCAAACAATTTTGATGGAAGTCAATGCGAATACTCTGGTCAAGACAAAAATAGGAAAAATAATTTAATTATGGTGAAGAGGTCTATGCATTAAATCCCGAAAGAAAAATTGCTACTGTTTTCTGATAGAGCAGCATTTTTACAAAAATATTTGCATGAAGCGAAATAAGAGTCTGAGATGGCGGTAGTTGCTTGACTCAGGAAATTGCGAGGCAAGAATATAACCATTCTCTGTGTACACCAAAATTAGCGATATTTTAAACTTGTTAAAATGAACAATAAATTGTAATAATAAATTGTATTTCTCGATTCTTTTAATGTCATTCCAGTTTACGGAAATTTTTTTGGTCGTAGTAGTTTGTAAAAGCGAGGGTCTACACTAGCTCCAATATATTTATTATTAACGATGATATCACTTACAGCAGATCAGGGTGACTGAAAAATGTTTTCACGGACCATATTCTGCAAAGGAGTCGCCCAAAGAGTTATGTTGGTTCAAAGTCACTTAAGCTCTGTTTCCCGAGCTATTTTACTAAAATTGCGTTCATATAAGGTTTGCAAACTTATATGCTTACTTTTCGTACCTATCTAAGCATGTAGTTTGAAGGATATGCTCTAACATTGCAACAATGAATTAGAAGTAAATTTTTTAAAAAGTACAGGCCCTCTGGTTCTATCAAAAATGCTACTATTCAAAGGTGCGATGATTTTCTTTTCTCAGATATTAAAGAGGCAGCACATATTTTCAGATACGATAAACAGAACGTCAACTTATAAACCAGACCACTTTCACTACATATATATATATATATATATATATATATATATATATATATATATATATATACAGTGGTACCTACAGTGGTATTTCAGTGCTTCCGAATAATCTTTGATGTTGCAGTCTTCCATTGGCGATTCCTCATCATCATCCTCAGAAATGGCCAGTGCTTCAGTGGTGGCCCGATGAAAAAAATCGGAAACACGCAGGTTTTTTTCCTCAATGTATAAATCGTCGTCGATCTTGACATCCTCTTCAACGCTGACATTTGAATCCAAATTGGCTATTAGATCCGCAAGTTCTTATTTGCTTTTTTCGGTAGCACTGTCAGTTACCACTTCGCTTGTACTCAAAAATCGCGTCTTCTTAAAACATTTTTAGAACGCACCCAGGTTCCACCTTTTTAAGGGCTGACGTAGTCCAGGAAATTGCATCCAAAACAGACACCGATTTTGCCAACTCTTCGCTGGATTTGCAGGAGATAATCCGTGAAAGCACATGTCTCAGAAGCAGCCTTCTGTATCGTACTTTAAAGCTGAGGATAATTCCCTGATCAAGTGACTGTAGCATCGTAGTGGTGTTAGGAGTCAAGAAAATTAAATTAACACTTTTTAGCTTTAAATCATCAGGATGGGAAGTAGCATTGTCCATGAACAGATTGATTTTTCTCTTTTTATTTTTTATTTTGTTGTCTAACTCCACCAACCAATCGCTCATTATCTCAGTGGTTATCCACGCTTTCTTATTTGACTTCCACGAAACACTAAATTTTCGCACATTAATGTTCTTGAAACATCTAGGCTTCTTAGCTTTTCCAATAACAATTGGAGTTTTGAAGTCTCCCAGCATGTTGCAACGCAGCAAAAGAGTGAGCCGCTCTTTTGAAATTTTCCCGCCACTACATTTTCCACCCATTTTTCAACATAAGGTCTCGTCCGGAACGACGCGGCAAAAGAGGCCAGAATCATCGGCATTGAAAATGTCTCTGTCATCATATCCTTTGCACAAAGATTTAAGCTTTCCAATCCAATCTGTTACTTCATTTGAATTTACAAATTTTTCTTCACCTCCAATCTGCTTAAAAAATATGTTGTGACGTGTCCGGAATTTTTCCATACATCCATTTGAGGCGTTAAAAGTTTCTAATTTTGAAATATTTGCCAAAATAATTGAAACTTTTTCAAAAATACCTGTCCGCTATTCGGAGTGTCCGCTATTCAGATGGAATAACATGGATTGTCCTATATAAAAGGACTGGGACTCGTAAAAATGTCCGTTAATTAGAGGTGTCCACTATTCGGGAGTGTCCGTTAAGGGAGGTTTCACTGTATATAATGTTGCTATGAGTGCAGCTTTAAGATATGGATTTGGCCACATTTTATTTATTGATATCTCATGTGTATGTCAATATAATTCTTAAGACTCTGAGTTTGTTGGACTGTAGCTCAGTCTAGCAAAATAGCACCATTATTGTACGAATACAGTGATCCGGAAATGAATACAAACAGAATTTTTAAAAGTTTCATTAAAATCGATCGAGGATATAAAACTACAGGTATTCGGGGTACAGAATTATAAATTTGTTTTTAAAACTTTAGTTCCCATTATTTCCCGTTTGATAATATTTTAGGTTTTGGAATAATTATTGGCGAATGTCAGGTGAAAAGATAGCCTCTAATGATCAAATCAAATTTAAAACAAAGGTAAAACTGAAAAGTTTCAAGAATTGGCGAGAAATCGCTCCAATGCGTTAAAAACTCAGAACTACAGCTAATCAGAACTACAGCCATTCTGAATCGTCTTTCATTGTGTATAGACCTTACAGCATAATTTGTAATTATTACATTGTATGGTGGATGCTGTGCAACCACGGTAGATTTCTACAAGATCAGAAAACAACAGCAACTGCTCAGTCATACCTACGGCATCAGAAACCCATCATCTATATTATCATACAGCATAGATGGCAGATACATCAATATCCAACTCCATTTACCACGATCTTTCAGCTACAATAACAGCAATTAATTTATGAAAAAACTATTTGGTATGTAGAAAAAATGGCTGTAGATACTGTGGTTCTAAGCTGAGAATAATGAAAGAAAAATGGTTGGAAAATATCGTATTGAAATCAATTTGTAATTAATTTCAGTACGAGCGCCATCTGATAGAAAAACGGAAAGAAAAAATCTTACATAGTTATTTTACATCAGTTATAATTAACTACCCCACTAAATCTAATGAAAACAATTAAAATCTCACTGAAGCACATAGCTAAAAGTTTAAATAGATTAAAAAAAAACTTTATTGAGGGGGCTGCTGCACTGACCACAATATTCGGAATTACCCCCAAAAGTCGAAAGTCTCTCCCCGTTTTGTTCCCGTCCAAGCACCGTGAATCTGGGACTCACGTTTATGTTCAATCTGCATAGATACGATAACGCCTCGAGACCTTCGGTACGTACTCACTACGGCTGAATCCAGTTCGATTCGATCCGGTAAGTGTAATACCGCTTTAATTGCTCTGCAACAGAAAGACGCTAATTAAATCGAGTCAGGGGTGGGTGAGAAGGTAGAACGAATCCAGAGGTGGCGCACAGGAGGGGGAATCGGGCAGCCGAGAGCAGTCATTTGTTCCGTAATTAAATCTCACTTCTGCCCGATTGCGTCGAAGGTGATAAAAAAAGGGTGATAATAGTAATACAAAAAAGAAAACCACACCGTTTCGGACGTGTTAAAATATTCCTCTAAGCTTTTGCCGATAAACATGAAAAATTGCTGAAGAAGGACATAGAATCATGTACAGCAGTGGTGCGGAAACTTTTTTCAACCGCTACCCACTATCTTTAAGAAAAAAATCTCTCGACCCCAATGAAAATTTTTTGTATGGGCAATTACATATATATACTCTGTCACAAAAAAATATATACAGAGGCTGTTCGCACATTTTTTAGATGATTTTGGTAAGCGGCAATAAAAAATCGTTTGCTACAAAAGAAATAATTGCAATTGTACTATGTTTTTAAAAGTCAAAATTATCGTCTGCGGCTTGAAAGTTTTGTTTTTATTCGAAATGGTGTTTTTAACAAAGCAGTGGTTCGAAGGCTACATTTATGCTCTTTCCGAAGAGAAATATGCATACTCCGTTATCCAAAAACGATGTGAGAGTCATGGTTTTGTGATATCTAAAGCGTCGATAGGTAATATCGTCAACAAGAAAGGAAAAAAAAAACGTCAAATTGGAGCCTCAAGTGGGACAAAAATTCCAAACAAGTATCCAAGGAAAAAACGGACATCTTCGACTATTGCAAAGGTACGTTGTTTAATGTTAAAAGAAAATCCCCCTAGTCAAAGGACAGTTACAAAATCATTAAAATGCTCGGTGTCCACTGTAAACAAAATGATAAACGTTGATTTAAATCTTAAGAAAGCGAAAAAACGCAATGTGCATCGTCTTCTTCCAAATCATATCGCTGAACGCAGGACACGCTGCAGAATTCTATATGAGAAACACTTATCCAAAGAAAAATGGAAAACAATTGTCACAATAGATGAATCATGGGTGTATTTAAATGATTGCAACAAAAAAAGAGCCTTTTATTATCATAAAAGGGGAGAAAAAAATTTAAGTACATGGTTCAAAGAATCGAAAGAAAGTTTTTCTAAGGGATTCATGATTGTTGCTGGTTTTTCTTATAATGGCAGGTTAAAAATAAAGAGAGTGGAAAAAAATGTCAAGATTAACTCCAAATACTATCAGGAACATATTTTATCGCCAATTTTTCTGAATGAAATACCATCGCTTTACCCACAGTGCCATCAATCTGTGAGACTCCATCAGGACAAAGCTAGCAGTCACACATCAAAATCTACTGTAAATTTCCTAAAAGAAATGGAACAAAAAACTGGTATCAAGGCCATACCCTTCACTGATATCCCTACTAAATCTCCCGATGAATCATCTATGGATTTTTGTGCTTTCGGACTTTTAAAATCTGCATTATCCAAACGTCGTCCCAAAACCCTTACAGGACTCTGGAAAGCTGTTCAGGAGGAATGGGATAGAATACCTCTTCTGACACTTCAAAATTTATTATTATCATGGAAATTGCGGTGTCGAAAGATAGTTCAGAATAAGGGATGTCAAATAGAACATTTAAAACACAAGAATTTTATGTAATTTAGTTTTGTGAATACAATATACATCGTCTAAAAAATGTGTGAACAGCCTCTGTACACACAGAAGGAAACGAGCTACTAACACGAAACTTAACATGTATGTAGTTTATGAGGAGATAAGCAAATGATTGCTGAAAATTCTGAAGAACAGACCGTTTTATTAAGAAGATATGGCATGAAAAAGGTTACAAATCAGTAAGTAGTAAATCCACCTCTGGCAGCGATACAAGCCGAAACACGGCAGGGCATTGAATCAGTGAGGTCACCTATGACCTCCTGCGGAAGATCATGCCATAATCTTTGCAACTGGGCAGTTAATTCACCAGTATTCCGGGACGGCTGCAGTTGCCTTTCAAGCACGTCCCAGACGTGCTCTATTGGCGAGAGGTCTGGTGACCTGGTACGCCATGCGAGTACGTCATATCCTTGAAAACATCGTTGGGAGAGTCGCGCAGTATGTGGACAAGCGTTGTCTTGCTGATAAATGGTACCTGGGCGACTCGATAGAATAGACAGTACAACTGGCGTTAAAATCTCGTCCACGTAACTGCGTGTCGTCAAAGTGCGTTGAAGGACGACTAGAGGTGATCGTGTGTCCCAACAAATCGCTCCCCACACTGTCACACCTTGTGTAATCGCCGTATGTCTCTCGACAACAAATGCCGTATCAGACAGGTGGCCTGGCCGCCTCCACACGCTTATGCGCTGGTCATCAGCATTGAGACTGAATCGGGATTCATCGCTAAAGATCACACGCCTCCAGTCAGTCACACTCCAGCTTGCCCGAGGTCGGCAAAAATCCTGTCGACACTGCCTATGATGTGGGTTTAATGGTAGGCGTCTTAATGGACGTCGGCTCCTTATACCTGCGTCGGCCAGTCGTCTCCGAATGGTTTCCCTTGATACCACCGGATGTCTGGAAGGTGGTAAATGTCGCCGAACCGATTTAAGCGACGTTGTTCGTGCGGACGTGGCCGCTCTTGTGATTGCGCGATCCTCGCACGCATTTGTGTTCCTGGGATGCCCTGACCCTCCCTGACCCTCCGAACGGCGACTATCCCTTCCGTGATCCATTGTTGCGAACACCGAGCAACTACCATATCGCTCCGACCGAGGTGGCGGCCGATATGCCTGTTCGACCAACCTGCTTCTCTGAGGTCTAGTATACGCCCCCTCTCAAAGTCCTACAATTGTTCGTATTGTCGCCGGTTACGCCTCAGAGGCATCTCTAGTCACAATACCGTCCATCCAAGTCGTCAGATTTGTTTGAATAACCCTATGGCACGAGCAATCTTTCTTTTAAACTCTCCTAGCTGCACATCTCATATGCGCATAGCGCGCTTACCCTTGTCTCATTGGCGTCGAAATTTTAATCATTTGCATATTTCTTACCAGACTACATTCCTGCCAAGTTTCGTGATAGTAGCTCGATTTCTTCTGGGTGCATATATATTTTGGGCTCATTCCCAATACATGGTGCCGCAGCCGTTTGGCGATATTTTTTAGATTTTTGCCAAGTTGGCGATAAGATGCCAAATGTGGTTTGTGTTTGTTAAATGCTTTTAAGTTTTATTGCTCCCGATTTGAATAATTAGCAGCCAATCAGAGCTTGTAATTTACTCCTAGACGAGTTTAATCCGGATTTTATACCGCGCTTGTTTAAAAAAAAAATTAACCCGTTGAATGTTCTTTTTGGGATTTGCAGTTCTGACTCGCAGACGTACTTATATTTGCGAGGTTTAGCTTCTTTTTCGAATGGGTGAGTTAATTTGGATTTTTTTCGGGATTTGCAAAATGCGGGTAAGAGAAGTATTATAGATTATTGTATGTATGTTGGGTTAATAGCTAATATTTATTATTGCCCTAATTGTCTTAACTCTAATTCGCAAATGACTCTAACTGAGAGGAAAGATCTGAACATTACGCTTAAAGATCGATTAGATGTGGTTCCTTGTTCGAAGAGAGTTAATTGGATTTAATTACGGTTTTAAACTTAAATTATTAATGGGTAAAAAAAACGCCGTATTCTTGGATTACAGACGAATTGGAGCTATCCAAAAACATCGAAAAATTAACAAAACGTAAAATTAACTAAACCGAAAGTGAATAACCGGCAAGTGTTTTTTTAATAAAGTTAAACTTCTTTAGCCGGCCATCGCTCTCGACGGCCCTTATTTAACTTCATTTTTTTATTTTGTGATATTTAACCAAGATGTATTTTATATTTATTTAAATGAATTATTATTATTTGCTTTATGCTGATTTTTTTTTAGCGGGGGGGAGGCAGCCCCCGCAACAAATTTCTCATTATTTTTCAGCTTTTATTTTTTGTATATACGTGTTTTTGTGCTTTCCTGTTGCTGTACAGTTTTAAAAATGCGTATTTTTGGGACTTTCCGGAATTTCCCGTTCTAAAAACTCTGCTTGATCGACGGCCCTTATTTAACTTCATTTTTTTATTTCTTTAATAGAGTGTAAATTTTCTCTCTCAACGGTCCTATTTTAACTTCATTTTTATAATTTCTTGATAATTTTTCAATGAACGTAAAGTTTGGCACATTGAAATTTATATTCCCTCATTATTTTAAAATTTGAAAAAATAAAGTTTTTTTTTCCTTTAAATTTCATGTTTCCTGCTGTTGAAGTTTATATTCTCTCATTATTTCATGGCAAATTTCATGTTTCCCACTGCGTTGGAACCGCCGTCTTATTTTGGTCTCCCATCGCCAAATTAGCGACGGGAGACGTAACCAAGATGGCGGTTCCAATGCAGTGAATTACAAGGGGCACCGTGTACTGGGGATTATCCAAAAAGGGCGTCTTCTTTTTAGCTGCCAAACTTTAATTGATCTTTTAAGCAGCACATTACATAACCATATAAAATAATGAATAAACAACTAAGTAGTCATAGGCAGCTCCTCACATCGGCCAACATGGCCGCAGCTCTCCTTCTTCAAACTAGAGTCGAGTTGTGTCTTCACAGTTCTTACAGAAGCCCTTAACGCACGAATACGTATCGGAGCTACAGAAGTCAGGTGTTTACGGCTTTGTCTCAACGAGATTTGCGTAAAGCACTCGCATTTGTAACGATCGTTTACGATTTCTGAAAGTCATAGCCGTTAGAAGTGTCTAAGGTGACCTATGTTCGGATATATCGGCACATATGAAATGTATATACAGTCAAAGCCAGGCGAAACGGAATAAAATGAAGAGAGAGGAGTCTGAGAAATCTTGAAAGGTGTCACTCCCCGCTACGGGTTGCATGAGGAACATGCGTAAATGCCTAGAAGTGGCTGACGAGCACGAGACCAGTATATCAGTAGTGCCACTTAGCGGCAACTTTGAGGAAACTGCGTCAACCTTGGCTAGTACAAGTAATGAAACCTCTCAAACTTTATATAATGCAATTCTGCTAAAACCAATAACATCATCTCTGACCAACATGCTCAGGAGCTGTCGCCTCCCGGCAATGTACTACGGCCACAGAAGATCTTTCAATCTAAACATATCTGTCACATCATATATGAAGCCTGTTCTCAACAAAAACCTGCTGACTTTGTAACTTCGGCAGTAAATAAATGTAGTCACTGAATGTCCCATCATTTCATTATCCACCCCCAACCCCCACAAAGACGTATTCTAAGTTCAAACATAAACCTGCCTCCGCGACGCAGGCTACCACCATTTTTTTTCCATTGTTCATACAGATTTTAATGCTTTGATAGAAAAGCATTATTTTCGTTGTTCCATGATTCCTTAAAACTGGAAACATATACTGAATGGTACAGGTACTGCATTTTGCTATAGCTGTATCATCTCTTAAAGGCTAAGCCCAAAATGACAGAATATATTTTTTTTTTATCATGTCGCACCTCTGCTAGAAGAGAGTTACATCTCAAAATAGCCATATTTTCAGAGCTAAAGAAGATATATGTCGAAATTTCATTTTTTGTTTTATTAATGCTTATGATAATTTTGAGAAAACTTATAGTTCGAATCCCTTCAGAAGACAAAACTATATACTATTAAAGCTGTTTTCAATTTTTAAATCATGATTTTGATTTTTTATTACAAAATATAAACCTCTTCTAGTAACCTCATTTTGTCAACATGGACTGAAATGCTTGAGGGAATACTGTCATATCTCTATGATGTTAATGCTCAATCTATCTAAACTTTTCACAATACAAAAAAAAAAAAACCTCGATAACATGAACAGCAGGTTAGAAAAAAATACAAATTTATTTTCCAACTAAAGACATTTATTTTCCAAATAAAATTTAATGAACATTTTTACTACAGGAACATTTTAATACAACATTAGGCACTGACAAAAATCTTATTTCATTCTTCGCATGAGCAAGTTCCCCTCCTAGTTCTGGAAGAGGGTAATAAGCGCCATCTAGAAGATTGTGTTGGTACTAGGCTTATAACATTATTCGAGAACGAGAAGCCCTTTTTATAGAGCATTGCGGTGCAATTATCTCAAAATCGAAAATTTCGGAGGTGTAACACTCTTCTAGCAGAGGTGCGATACGCACGTAAAACATCGAAAAAGTTAACTGTCAATGTGCAATATAAAATGCACTTTATAATCACTTCGTTTAATGTTGATGTCTTCCTCTACTTAGTTTATAAATTAAACATTACCGTATTTATGTATGGGCTACGAATTTTGAGTTACATATAGCTTCTCGGTATATAGTATACAAGGTTTCAAGTTACAGCGATTATATTAGGTCTTGAGATCTCTTACCTTTGAATATCACTTTGCACGTAATAATTACTTTGCAGTGTAATAATTTACACTTTGCACGTAAAACATCGAAAAAGTTAACTGTCGATGTGCAATATAAAATGCACTTTATAATCACTTCGTTTAATGTTGATGTCTTCCTCTACTTAGTTTATAAATTAAACATTACCGTATTTATGTATGGGCTACGAATTTTGCGTTACATATAGCTTCTCGGTATATAGTATACAAGGTTTCAAGTTACAGCGATTATATTAAGTCTTGAGATCTCTTACCTTTGAATACGGGACATAACATATTCGAATTTTGCTTTGGATACCTAAAGTTTAAATACTGAGAGCACATTTTTTCAAAATCTAAAACATAATTAATCTGTTTTTTACATAGGTTGTCCCAATAAGTGTGCCGGGTTTAGTTTTTGAATTAAACGCATTATTTATTTGAAAAGTGATAATATTTTAATTTCATTGCAAAGCACACACAGACACACACACACACACAAATATAAATATATATATATATATATATATATATATATATATATGTATATGTACACTCTGTCACAAAATATGGTTAATTCCTATTTTTTTTTTTTGTTTGTTTGTGTGTCTTCAAACGTCTCTCACCGCCTTTACCCACTTGTTCTACGATGAAGAATTTCTACTGGCGCAGTCTGCGAAATCGTATCAGGTGAGAGCTCCTATTTATTTTTTTTTCGTCTAAATGCATGCTCCCACATTTTAATTTTTTAATTGTCTGGGTGAAATTATCTAGGAATATAGTGCTAAAAGTTGTTCCATCTCGGAACATAAAGTTTCTGTTTTTCGTCAGAGAAGAAGAAACCAATTCTCACCAGAAAAAATCAAAAAGAATACGTCAGTATTCCGAGTTTTATTTATTTCTTTATTTTATTTTAATTTTTGTTGTTATTGTTGTTGTTGTTCTATCAAGAAGAAAAATATTTTTCTTTCGATTTGGAATTTTCGTCCCAGATAATTAAGAATAGTTTTGTCAAACGCATGTTTAATCAGTATTTGCAAACGATAATTCATCAGATTCACTGCATTTAAATTTAAAGATATTACATATCAAATAAGTTAGATTTGTTGTCTGAATGTATTTTGTTTAGCAATTACATTTAGAAATTCGAAAGTCAACCTGTCTATGTAAAATCGTACATCAGTATATTCCAGAGGTGGGGAACCTTTTTATCATTAGAGGCCACATGTAAATTAGGTAGAAATAAAGGAGGCCGCATAAGTTGATGTACCTATAAATGCAACTTTTAAGAAATTATTATAGTGAGGTATAGTTTTAACAATTTGGAGCATTATATAGAAAAATAACAAAAAATTAAGTCCTTATTTATTTATTATTTGACTTAAAAAGGTACAATATAAAATATTTTTGTATTCACATAAGGGTAAAAACTTGTTATAACATTAATCATTAATTATTAGTTTTTTTTATAAAATTATAAGATTCATAGATACCACTGCAATTTTTTATATTTCACTGTTGGTATTTTTATTTATGTAAGCACATAAATATATATATCCAGATTTTTAAGTTTTAATATACAACTACATATTTAAATACCACTTCAAATAAAAATAATAAAGTAGAAGTATTTTTAAATAATTTTAACATTATAAAGAAATATAATAGAAAAATAATAGTATTAAATTATAAATAACTGAGCAACAATTCCTAAAATTATTTGAAGGCCGCACATTCCCCACCTCTGGTAGGGTAGGTGGGAGCAAAGGTTTGTAGTTTTGAGTTTTGGGTTTCTTACGATCCTATCTATTACGTCTCCTTTAGATCCTATCGCCCCAAAAAGTCACTTGTATTGAAGTTGGGTATCTCCTCTACCTTCTATAAAATAATGAATTTTTTCCCAAAAGATTTAGTCACCGAATTTTTAATTTTACCAAAACACCTGTTTGCGAACCTTTGCCCCAATCGGTGGGGCAAAGGTTCGCACTGCAAACCTTTACCCCACTCGTTGGTTTCTTACTGGATAGGCATCGAAAATCACAAAAAGAGTTGTCTAAATAATTTTATTTCACATTTTGTAATCTTTTTAAAGGTGTTGCATATATAGAAAATCACAAATTGAGCAGGTTAATCTCAATAAATTTTTTCTTAAATTTAATAACTTCAAAATGAAATATCAACAGTAGATAGAAATTGCCGGTTCACCAACACACGGATTGATGCGGATTATGCGGATTAAGGGGAGGGGCTTAAAGTGGGCGTGGTCTATTGATGACGTCAGCGCCACCTGGCAGCGTTTTTTAGTCAATCAGGAGAAGGCCATGATCTTAGCGCCCCCTTGCGGGAAAACCTGGAACCTTGTAGTAGAGCAGAATCTTGAAGAGAGTATGTGCTCCGCGGAGCGCCACCTATAGGTCAAATAGGGAACTAAATTTCGTACAAGGATTGGAGGTCAGGGCATATTTTTTTCAGTGCTGCCATCTATTTTATAAAAATCACAACTGAATTTTACATTTAATTTTACAGAAGATATATATTTTTAAAAGTTTGTCCTGAGCTAGGACCGAACCCGGGATCTCACGGTTGGCAAGCCAACGCCCTACCCACTGGGCTGTCGAGTCTTGTCATTACACGGTATTATAAGGTATTTAAAGAAAGAATATTTTAAAGGGAACTTGAGAAATATGATAGAGGATTCTGTGGTATTATATTATTTTAATTAGTTAATTAATTAATTATTTTTTTTAATATAATACATACTAAGCGCCCCCTAGCGGGAAAAACTTGAACTAAACTAGAACTTTAAATATTTAAGATTGTAAAACGATTTTACGCTGTTACCAAACATGTAGTGAATAAATTTAACTTTTAAAATTCTGATATCGAGAATTTTACGCTGCAGGCGCCATCTATTGGTAAAAATTACAACTACATTTAAAATTTAATTTTGTAAAAGGTTTTATTTTAGTTTAAATTCTAAATTAAAATATATTATTAACTTACTATTTTTTAACGATAGTAGTAATTAGTAAAAAATAATTATAATTACCTATTATCACTTTAAAGACATATCTAATTTATAAATAATATTTGAAAAAATATTCTATTAAAAGGAGTATTTACAAGTCTTTTAACATTAAATCTATAAAAGAAGATATTAACAAGGATATTTTTACGCATAAAATTATTGAAAACAGCTGTTAAATTTAAAATATCTTTAATTTTCATGCTAATATCAATTTCAAGTATAATATAACTTAGATATATCTTTAAACCCATTTAAACATAACTTGAAGACATTAAATTATACAATTACCATCTAGAACCTGAAACTTAAAACATATTATCAATTTAATAGTTTGGAAAAAGTATTTATTACAGAACATTCCATACTAGTATAAAAATAATAAGAAATTTTTACATAGATAGGCTAAAACGAATATTTTTTTTCTTTTACTTGATATTTTTACACATGAAATTATTTTACAACAAGCGTTAAGTTTAAAATATCTATAATTTTTCTTAAGAATATTACTTTGCAGTATAATATAATTTAGATAGAGCTTTGAATCCATGAAATATGATTCAATCTAGATAATTATTTAAATTAAATACACATAACATACCAATCCATACTATTAAATCTACAAGAGAAGATATTAAATTTACGCTAAAAAATTTTTTAATTGTCGACATATACATACTGCAATAGTCTACATTATTATCAAAAAGTTCATTGAATTATATTCTATAACAGAGCGAATATTTTTATGAATTTACTAGAATTAATTATCAAAAATAAATATAACGTCATCTATTGATTAAAAATGAAACTTAGAAAATTTAATACATGGTTTTGAGTATATTTTTCAAAACTTTAAATATTTTTAGTGGAAGGGCTTATTTTCAGGACTTTAAAATTGTTTTGCTATGTTTTTTAACGTGATATATAATTTTACATAGATACATTCGCAAAATAATACAAAATAATAAGAAATTTTTACATAGATAAGCTAAAACGAATATTTTTTTTTCTTTTACTTGATATTTTTACACATGAAATTATTTTACAACAAGCGTTAAGTTTAAAATATCTTTAATTTTTCTTAAGAATATTACTTTGCAGTATAATATAATTTAGATAGAGCTTTAAAACCATTGTAACATTTAGTATAGAAAAATTATTATTTAATCTTATCTTGAAAGGCATTCCATGAAAGCTAACAAGGGATATTTTTAGACATAAAATTATTTAAACAAAGCGGAAATTCCCCAGTAGAGTTATTTTTTCCTTTTAATATTAGAAATAAAAACTGAAATATGATTCAATCTAGATAATTATTTAAATTAAATACACATAACATACCAATCCATACTATTAAATCTGCAAGAGAAGGTATCAAATTTATCTTGCGATGTTAATAGAGAAGATTCTTACATTATCTGAAATAATACAGACTTTATCATGTTTAGAAGATATTTACAAGAGTTCATTTTAGAATTAAATGAATCATGGTTTGAATCCTACAACAGTAGGGGGTATATGCAAACATGAAGACTTTAAATTATACAATTACCATCTAGAACCTGAAACTTAAAAATATATGCACCAATTTAAGTATCTTTATATAGTTTATGTACAGTTTTGAATATATTTCAAACCTTAAACGTTTTTCCAACTTTGAAACTATATTATATGTTAAGACGCTTACTAAAATTAAAAAACATTTTATAGAGGTAAAGACTTGAAAGATAAAATTTACAAGTTTTAATCCTAAATATTATATTTTATCCAGAAATGTAGACTATTAATATATGATTTTAAACCTAACATGCTTTCAACGATTACCTAAATTGCGATATAATGTTAAATTCCATAGATTATTTCACAGATTTTAAGATATTTATTTAACCTAAGATGTTTATAAATCCTATCCAAATTGGAATAGTGTTTGCATATCATCATAAACAACTAAATATTATCATTTTCATGGGTTTTAAGGTATTTATTCAACATAAGATGTTTATAAATCCTACCTAAATTGGAATAGTTTATGCATATCAACATAGACTGCGTAAACAACCAAATATTAACTTAATTTAAATAAGAGCATATAATTTCCTTTTTGATAACTTAAATATATATATATATATCATACATGTTGCTAAATTAAAATTCTTGTTATACTTTCATATAAGATAGTTTTTTTTACATACAAGAACAGAAATAATATAGACTTTATTATGTTTAGAAGATTTGCAGATATTTAAAGCAGTTCACTTAACTTTAGAAGTAAATGGATCAGAGTTTGAATTCTACTGCAATAGAGGTAGTTTAACTTCACAATTATAATCTAAACAGATAACAAATCTTTGAAAAAAATATTCTATAAAAAGCAATAAAATATATTATGGAAACTTCAAATTAATTTATGATAGGTTTCATTAAATATTCTGCAAACGCTATGAAACATTTCGTATAGAAAATAATTACCATTTGATCTTACCTTTAAAATCTATAGTTTATGCACTTAATTCATATAATTTTTTACAAAAACAAGCTTTAACTGCATAAGAAGATATTATATTTGTCCCGCACATACATATAAACTTAAAACATATTAAAACTTACTAGTTCCCTTATAAAGGTTTCAAGACTTTAAAAATTTTTTTTACTATGTTTTAAATCTAATCTATAATTTTACATAGATATAACCATTAATAAATTGTTTTACATAGAAAAAAGCATACATCGCACCTAAAATTTTAGTTTTCTTATCAAAATAACCTGCAAAACTTTCATCGAAACAAATGTTTATTATGTTAAAAAAATCAAACACCTATTGATATTACTTTGAAATATTATGCAAATAATAAATTTGAATAAGTTTTACATCAGAAATTATTTTTCGTCAATTGCTAAAGAAAATTTATACTATAAGTTTAAAACGCTTCCTAACACTTAAAATTTTATCATTCTATTAGGAGTATAATTTCTTTTAAATCATGCATAAACATCTATATATTAACATAATTCACATAATAGCATATGACTTCCTTTTAATAACATAAATATACATATCATAAATGCAGCTAAATTAAAATTCATGATATACTTTCGTATAAGATAGTTTTCTACATGCAATTACCCAAAATATTTTATCCATACAGCAACATAAATAATACAGACTTTATCATGTTTAGAAGATATTTACATGAGTTCATTTTAGAAGTAAATTGACCAAGGTTTAAATCTTACAGCGGTAGGGGTATACGCAGACAATATTTTTATATGAGAACCTACTTACAATAGATCTTAAATTAAAATAAGTTTTGTTAAGAATAAAACTCTGCTGTAGATTTTATAATCTAAGCATATACCACACTGTCATAGTTAACATTTTCAAAACTTAATGGTTTAAAATATATTATTATAAAACATATAAAATACTTACGGCATTAGTAGAAATATTCTGCATTGGAAAAAAATCTGGAGCTTATAATTAGCCATACTTCTAAAACGAGACCCAATTGAAAAATATACAAGTCACGTTAGTTAATCTTGATTATTTGCGGTTAATTTTCCGTCACAGTCACAGTTATCTTCTCAAAATGAATCAATGATAAGATAAATAATTATTTTGCTATCATTTAACGAATCGTTCACGTTCCTTTTATTTTATTTGTCAAGAGTTGCCAAGAGTTGGCAACGATTGTAGAACGACTTTCAAAAATCTAACCCCTAGTGTTTACACAAGAAGTAGATTATTATTATCTTATACACGAGAGTATACTGTGGGAAAAGATCAGATAATATGTTTAATCAAAGTTAAACAATTGATACACGTTTTGCTAACCAAAACTTTATTCGATAGGTTAATTTTCAAATCTGAAACAAGCTTTGCTAACTGCTAATACAGTTTATTAATGTTGTTAATAGAGTTTTTAATAACGAAGTTGTTCGATTAATGCTTGCAAAACTGCAACTACTAAGTTGATCGAATATATATTAAATTGTATTAAGTTAAAATTCTAGTTTTCACATGAAAAAACATTATGCAACATAAGTATTAAAATTAAGTCTTTGAAATATTCTATAAAAAGTAATGAAATATACTATGGAGACACTTACCCATTGTTGCTAAGCTTGGCATTAATTAATAAAATAATTATAAAGATCTATTAATAATACTTTGAAATATTCTATAAAAGGTAACTTAGAATAATTTTTAAACATGATTATTCTATAAAAAATACAATATTATCAGTAACAGCAGCAGATAGTATATTCAAGATTATTGAAAACAACGTAACAGAGAATAAAATTTTAGATTATAAAGCAACAAAGGCCAATTTTCAAATGTACACTGTCAACCTCTACTATCAGTATTTTACGATTCATTGAAGTGGAAGTTATAGTTAAGTTCTTATTCTCACTTAACATTTTAATAACTTAAAAGTTTAACGTTGTATTGTACAACCGACACTCATCAGAATAATATAAATTGCTAGTAATCTTATCTAATGACGAAATAAAATAAACTATGAGTCATAGAAACTTATCTTATCTGATATAGCGAACCTTTAATTCAGTCGCTTGCTAGATTTTCAATCGGAGAGGGCTGTTTTAGAGTGCTTGTGCTGTTTATCTGTTAGATTATGAAACCTGCATTTAAAAAATGAAGGAACAGCTTGTTCCCGAAAAAGATTGGTATGAGCAAAATTATGAAAATACAGATTTTTGCATGCATAATTTTGCTGAAGGAATCTTAAATGTTTTAAAAATTGAACAGAGAAAAAAAGAAGTTAATTGCTTCGGCCCATCAATGATAAAATATTTCAATCTTGGATGTAATATTCTTGGATGTAATGTTTTTGCAACTGTCCACATGCATATCAGTGGTGCAGCAGTCCACATCACTAAATTTAAAGAAAGTCACCTACATAAACTTCAAAGGGAAAAAGGAGTGTCAATGCATGGAGATACCTGGATTGAATTTAATAAGAAACTTCCTACCATCTCAACTGAATATAAAGACACTTCATGTATTGCAAACAACGAAATAATCGCTATTATAGATCAGGAAGTGTGTATTCTACAGGGGATGTATCGCATGAAAAATGCTAATTATGACTTAGATTCCGGAATTAAGTTGAATAGATATGAACTAAAACAACTTTGTGATTATGCTTCAGACATTACAGACTGTGTCGAACACACAATTTTATGTCGTACTTTGCCTCACATTCTACAAGAAAATATTGCCGATTCCATCTCCGATTGTTTTAAAGAACATTGTAATGTAGATGATGCGCTTGAAAATTTTTTCAGATGTGTTAAACAAGAACTGTTCAATGTATGTCATAAACTGTTTAAATGTGAAGGATGTATTATGAACCACCCCTCCCAATATCAACATTTGTGTCTAAAAAGCAGTGCTTTAGAAAAATATAAGAGTCTTGGTAAAATACCAATTTTTCATATAAGTATTCAAGATATTGTTAAAAATATATGTGATACATATTGTACATGTGCATACATTAATACTGAAATTTTTAAAAATCTTTGCGTCGATGATTTTAAATACTATTTCGAAAACGGAATAGTTAAAGTGTAAATACTTTTGGATTATTCTAATGATTTGAAATTTCACTCTAAGGAATATCTTCAAGAATTGTAAGAATTGTTTTAGATATGTTAAATAAAGGTTGCTTTAAGGATGAATTATTCCATTTTTTTTATGTCTATGTGTGTTTTAATGTAAATGATGTCTTAAAAATTATTTAATGATATCAAAAAATATTTATTATAATTTAAAGATATATTAATAATTTTTAAGATATCATTTACATTAAAACACACATAGACATAAAAAAATGGAATAATTCATCCTTAAAGCAACCTTTATTTAACATATCTAAAACAATTCTTACAATTCTTGAAGATATTCCTTAGAGTGAAATTTCAAATCATTAGAATAATCCAAAAGTATTTACACTTTAACTATTCCGTTTTCGAAATAGTATTTAAAATCATCGACGCAAAGATTTTTAAAAATTTCAGTATTAATGTATGCACATGTACAATATGTATCACATATATTTTTAACAATATCTTGAATACTTATATGAAAAATTGGTATTTTACCAAGACTCTTATATTTTTCTAAAGCACTGCTTTTTAGACACAAATGTTGATATTGGGAGGGGTGGTTCATAATACATCCTTCACATTTAAACAGTTTATGACATACATTGAACAGTTCTTGTTTAACACATCTGAAAAAATTTTCAAGCGCATCATCTACATTACAATGTTCTTTAAAACAATCGGAGATGGAATCGGCAATATTTTCTTGTAGAATGTGAGGCAAAGTACGACATAAAATTGTGTGTTCGACACAGTCTGTAATGTCTGAAGCATAATCACAAAGTTGTTTTAGTTCATATCTATTCAACTTAATTCCGGAATCTAAGTCATAATTAGCATTTTTCATGCGATACATCCCCTGTAGAATACACACTTCCTGATCTATAATAGCGATTATTTCGTTGTTTGCAATACATGAAGTGTCTTTATATTCAGTTGAGATGGTAGGAAGTTTCTTATTAAATTCAATCCAGGTATCTCCATGCATTGACACTCCTTTTTCCCTTTGAAGTTTATGTAGGTGACTTTCTTTAAATTTAGTGATGTGGACTGCTGCACCACTGATATGCATGTGGACAGTTGCAAAAACATTACATCCAAGATTGAAATATTTTATCATTGATGGGCCGAAGCAATTAACTTCTTTTTTTCTCTGTTCAATTTTTAAAACATTTAAGATTCCTTCAGCAAAATTATGCATGCAAAAATCTGTATTTTCATAATTTTGCTCATACCAATCTTTTTCGGGAACAAGCTGTTCCTTCATTTTTTTAAATGCAGGTTTCATAATCTAACAGATAAACAGCACAAGCACTCTAAAACAGCCCTCTCCGATTGAAAATCTAGCAAGCGACTGAATTAAAGGTTCGCTATATCAGATAAGATAAGTTTCTATGACTCATAGTTTATTTTATTTCGTCATTAGATAAGATTACTAGCAATTTATATTATTCTGATGAGTGTCGGTTGTACAATACAACGTTAAACTTTTAAGTTATTAAAATGTTAAGTGAGAATAAGAACTTAACTATAACTTCCACTTCAATGAATCGTAAAATACTGATAGTAGAGGTTGACAGTGTACATTTGAAAATTGGCCTTTGTTGCTTTATAATCTAAAATTTTATTCTCTGTTACGTTGTTTTCAATAATCTTGAATATACTATCTGCTGCTGTTACTGATAATATTGTATTTTTTATAGAATAATCATGTTTAAAAATTATTCTAAGTTACCTTTTATAGAATATTTCAAAGTATTATTAATAGATCTTTATAATTATTTTATTAATTAATGCCAAGCTTAGCAACAATGGGTAAGTGTCTCCATAGTATATTTCATTACTTTTTATAGAATATTTCAAAGACTTAATTTTAATACTTATGTTGCATAATGTTTTTTCATGTGAAAACTAGAATTTTAACTTAATACAATTTAATATATATTCGATCAACTTAGTAGTTGCAGTTTTGCAAGCATTAATCGAACAACTTCGTTATTAAAAACTCTATTAACAACATTAATAAACTGTATTAGCAGTTAGCAAAGCTTGTTTCAGATTTGAAAATTAACCTATCGAATAAAGTTTTGGTTAGCAAAACGTGTATCAATTGTTTAACTTTGATTAAACATATTATCTGATCTTTTCCCACAGTATACTCTCGTGTATAAGATAATAATAATCTACTTCTTGTGTAAACACTAGGGGTTAGATTTTTGAAAGTCGTTCTACAATCGTTGCCAACTCTTGGCAACTCTTGACAAATAAAATAAAAGGAACGTGAACGATTCGTTAAATGATAGCAAAATAATTATTTATCTTATCATTGATTCATTTTGAGAAGATAACTGTGACTGTGACGGAAAATTAACCGCAAATAATCAAGATTAACTAACGTGACTTGTATATTTTTCAATTGGGTCTCGTTTTAGAAGTATGGCTAATTATAAGCTCCAGATTTTTTTCCAATGCAGAATATTTCTACTAATGCCGTAAGTATTTTATATGTTTTATAATAATATATTTTAAACCATTAAGTTTTGAAAATGTTAACTATGACAGTGTGGTATATGCTTAGATTATAAAATCTATAGCAGAGTTTTATTCTTAACAAAACCTATTTTAATTTTAAGATCTATTGTAAGTAGGTTCTCATATAAAAATATTGTCTGCGTATACCCCTACCGCTGTAAGATTTAAACCTTGGTCAATTTACTTCTAAAATGAACTCATGTAAATATCTTCTAAACATGATAAAGTCTGTATTATTTATGTTGCTGTATGGATAAAATATTTTGGGTAATTGCATGTAGAAAACTATCTTATACGAAAGTATATCATGAATTTTAATTTAGCTGCATTTATGATATGTATATTTATGTTATTAAAAGGAAGTCATATGCTATTATGTGAATTATGTTAATATATAGATGTTTATGCATGATTTAAAAGAAATTATACTCCTAATAGAATGATAAAATTTTAAGTGTTAGGAAGCGTTTTAAACTTATAGTATAAATTTTCTTTAGCAATTGACGAAAAATAATTTCTGATGTAAAACTTATTCAAATTTATTATTTGCATAATATTTCAAAGTAATATCAATAGGTGTTTGATTTTTTTAACATAATAAACATTTGTTTCGATGAAAGTTTTGCAGGTTATTTTGATAAGAAAACTAAAATTTTAGGTGCGATGTATGCTTTTTTCTATGTAAAACAATTTATTAATGGTTATATCTATGTAAAATTATAGATTAGATTTAAAACATAGTAAAAAAAATTTTTAAAGTCTTGAAACCTTTATAAGGGAACTAGTAAGTTTTAATATGTTTTAAGTTTATATGTATGTGCGGGACAAATATAATATCTTCTTATGCAGTTAAAGCTTGTTTTTGTAAAAAATTATATGAATTAAGTGCATAAACTATAGATTTTAAAGGTAAGATCAAATGGTAATTATTTTCTATACGAAATGTTTCATAGCGTTTGCAGAATATTTAATGAAACCTATCATAAATTAATTTGAAGTTTCCATAATATATTTTATTGCTTTTTATAGAATATTTTTTTCAAAGATTTGTTATCTGTTTAGATTATAATTGTGAAGTTAAACTACCTCTATTGCAGTAGAATTCAAACTCTGATCCATTTACTTCTAAAGTTAAGTGAACTGCTTTAAATATCTGCAAATCTTCTAAACATAATAAAGTCTATATTATTTCTGTTCTTGTATGTAAAAAAAACTATCTTATATGAAAGTATAACAAGAATTTTAATTTAGCAACATGTATGATATATATATATATATTTAAGTTATCAAAAAGGAAATTATATGCTCTTATTTAAATTAAGTTAATATTTGGTTGTTTACGCAGTCTATGTTGATATGCATAAACTATTCCAATTTAGGTAGGATTTATAAACATCTTATGTTGAATAAATACCTTAAAACCCATGAAAATGATAATATTTAGTTGTTTATGATGATATGCAAACACTATTCCAATTTGGATAGGATTTATAAACATCTTAGGTTAAATAAATATCTTAAAATCTGTGAAATAATCTATGGAATTTAACATTATATCGCAATTTAGGTAATCGTTGAAAGCATGTTAGGTTTAAAATCATATATTAATAGTCTACATTTCTGGATAAAATATAATATTTAGGATTAAAACTTGTAAATTTTATCTTTCAAGTCTTTACCTCTATAAAATGTTTTTTAATTTTAGTAAGCGTCTTAACATATAATATAGTTTCAAAGTTGGAAAAACGTTTAAGGTTTGAAATATATTCAAAACTGTACATAAACTATATAAAGATACTTAAATTGGTGCATATATTTTTAAGTTTCAGGTTCTAGATGGTAATTGTATAATTTAAAGTCTTCATGTTTGCATATACCCCCTACTGTTGTAGGATTCAAACCATGATTCATTTAATTCTAAAATGAACTCTTGTAAATATCTTCTAAACATGATAAAGTCTGTATTATTTCAGATAATGTAAGAATCTTCTCTATTAACATCGCAAGATAAATTTGATACCTTCTCTTGCAGATTTAATAGTATGGATTGGTATGTTATGTGTATTTAATTTAAATAATTATCTAGATTGAATCATATTTCAGTTTTTATTTCTAATATTAAAAGGAAAAAATAACTCTACTGGGGAATTTCCGCTTTGTTTAAATAATTTTATGTCTAAAAATATCCCTTGTTAGCTTTCATGGAATGCCTTTCAAGATAAGATTAAATAATAATTTTTCTATACTAAATGTTACAATGGTTTTAAAGCTCTATCTAAATTATATTATACTGCAAAGTAATATTCTTAAGAAAAATTAAAGATATTTTAAACTTAACGCTTGTTGTAAAATAATTTCATGTGTAAAAATATCAAGTAAAAGAAAAAAAAATATTCGTTTTAGCTTATCTATGTAAAAATTTCTTATTATTTTGTATTATTTTGCGAATGTATCTATGTAAAATTATATATCACGTTAAAAAACATAGCAAAACAATTTTAAAGTCCTGAAAATAAGCCCTTCCACTAAAAATATTTAAAGTTTTGAAAAATATACTCAAAACCATGTATTAAATTTTCTAAGTTTCATTTTTAATCAATAGATGACGTTATATTTATTTTTGATAATTAATTCTAGTAAATTCATAAAAATATTCGCTCTGTTATAGAATATAATTCAATGAACTTTTTGATAATAATGTAGACTATTGCAGTATGTATATGTCGACAATTAAAAAAATTTTTTAGCGTAAATTTAATATCTTCTCTTGTAGATTTAATAGTATGGATTGGTATGTTATGTGTATTTAATTTAAATAATTATCTAGATTGAATCATATTTCATGGATTCAAAGCTCTATCTAAATTATATTATACTGCAAAGTAATATTCTTAAGAAAAATTATAGATATTTTAAACTTAACGCTTGTTGTAAAATAATTTCATGTGTAAAAATATCAAGTAAAAGAAAAAAAATATTCGTTTTAGCCTATCTATGTAAAAATTTCTTATTATTTTTATACTAGTATGGAATGTTCTGTAATAAATACTTTTTCCAAACTATTAAATTGATAATATGTTTTAAGTTTCAGGTTCTAGATGGTAATTGTATAATTTAATGTCTTCAAGTTATGTTTAAATGGGTTTAAAGATATATCTAAGTTATATTATACTTGAAATTGATATTAGCATGAAAATTAAAGATATTTTAAATTTAACAGCTGTTTTCAATAATTTTATGCGTAAAAATATCCTTGTTAATATCTTCTCTTATAGATTTAATGTTAAAAGACTTGTAAATACTCCTTTTAATAAAATATTTTTTCAAATATTATTTATAAATTAGATATGTCTTTAAAGTGATAATAAGTAATTATAATTATTTTTTACTAATTACTACTATCGTTAAAAAAATAGTAAGTTAATAATATATTTTAATTTAGAATTTAAACTAAAATAAAACCTTTTACAAAATTAAATTTTAAATGTAGTTGTAATTTTTACCAATAGATGGCGCCTGCAGCGTAAAATTCTCGATATCAGAATTTTAAAAGTTAAATTTATTCACTACATGTTTGGTAACAGCGTAAAATCGTTTTACAATCTTAAATATTTAAAGTTCTAGTTTAGTTCAAGTTTTTCCCGCTAGGGGGCGCTTAGTATGTATTATATTAAAAAAAATAATTAATTAATTAACTAATTAAAATAATATAATACCACAGAATCCTCTATCATATTTCTCAAGTTCCCTTTAAAATATTCTTTCTTTAAATACCTTATAATACCGTGTAATGACAAGACTCGACAGCCCAGTGGGTAGGGCGTTGGCTTGCCAACCGTGAGATCCCGGGTTCGGTCCTAGCTCAGGACAAACTTTTAAAAATATATATCTTCTGTAAAATTAAATGTAAAATTCAGTTGTGGTTTTTATAAAATAGATGGCAGCACTGAAAAAAATATGCCCTGACCTCCAATCCTTGTACGAAATTTAGTTCCCTATTTGACCTATAGGTGGCGCTCCGCGGAGCACATACTCTCTTCAAGATTCTGCTGTACTACAAGGTTCCAGGTTTTCCCGCAAGGGGGCGCTAAGATCATGGCCTTCTCCTGATTGACTAAAAAACGCTGCCAGGTGGCGCTGACGTCATCAATAGACCACGCCCACTTTAAGCCCCTCCCCTTAATCCGCATAATCCGCATCAATCCGTGTGTTGGTGAACCGGCAATTTCTATCTACTATCAACTATTAACACAGAAAGTTGAATCTAACAAAGAAATTTACAAAATGAACGGGGTTAATCTCAATAATTTTTTTCTTAAACTAAAGAACTTCCAATTAAAATATCAACTATTAACACTATCGTTATATCATATCTTAGGCTTTACTCATTCTTTTAAAACCCGTAAAAATTAAGCAAATTAAGGGGATGGGGGACATTACAAAGCAATTTTTGAAATTTTTATCTCAGAGATATGAAATTGGGCATAAATATTCATTAAAGTAAAACTATATCAAACACCTTATAAAATTTTATAAATATTTAAAATTTTATTTTTTAAATTTTAAAAATTGAAATTTTTATTATGTTTTTTAAAATGCTCCTTGCGATCCAATTTTAACCTTATCCTTAATTTTGCATTTAGATTGCTTATACATTTTTATCAGGGTTATGTTTTGATTTGGGCTTTCGTTGAATAATTAATTTTTAGGAAATATTTTTATGCTTGTACTCTGAATTCTCGTGAAATTTTTGTACTTTTCCACGCTTAAGTTAAACTTTGATAATCTGAATGATGTCTAAACCTGAAATGGATACATAACTTTATTTTAATGTATAAGAGGAGTCTTTGTAATAAATTTTATAAAATTTCGTCAAAAATTGTGACGCAAGGAGCATTTCAAAGACTTGCAAATCTGGAAATTACTCATTTAGAGCTTTTTTCCCTAACCAGACTTTCGAAGCTTATAATGTCTTGTAACAATATTTAATTCTTTTATCTTGTAAAATAGGTCTTTGTTCAGAGCTATTTTATTTTTGTGTTGTACTAATTTATTTTATTTTTAATTTATGGATTTTCAAGCATTTTACAAAAAATTTTCTGATTAAAAACAGGCAGTTTTTATCAAAAACCATAATTTTCTTTCAAATTACAAAAACGTGAATTCCCATTAATAAAAAAAGACGTTGTTAATAAGGATGCCTAATGAAAAGAAGACATGAAACAAATGTTAATAGTTAGAGGGGCAAAGGTTTGCAGATGGGGCAAAGGTTTGCACTGCGAACCTTTACCCCATGACTCCCGCAAACCTTTACCCCATTTCGTGTTGGTTCTGTTTCTGCAGAATGGACGCCACTGTATTTGAGTTAACCCAAAACTTAAGGTAGGATTTGAAAGGTTATTTACCACCCTAACATGCGAAAATTAGCCCAAAACAGTTCGTGAGTTTGAGTGATGCTCAAAATTACTCAAAAGTTGCAAAACATTACATTAAAAGAGACGAAAATAAACTTACCTCATTTTCTCTGCAAGAGGGGGTCTTAACTCCAACATTTTTTACGAGGCAACTGAGTAGAAGTAGAGGAATGCACTGCCTACCCTATTCTTCCTAAAACTCTTCCCGGTCATTTTAAAATGTATGTGCGAACCTTTGCCCCATGCGAACCTTTGCTCCCACCTACCCTATATTCTTATGAACTTCTGGTTCTGTTTTGGCACCATGCCCAGGGTTGCCAAATAAAAACACCGAAAATAAGGGACGGGTTTTGATAACTATACTACTGGGGAGTATGGATTACCCCCAGGGAAAGGTGGTCCAGGGATACTCCCCCAGAAATTTTTCAAATTTTAACCTTTCAAATAGCCATTTTCAATGCATTTTTCGTTCAGTTTTGCAACTTACATAGAGTTTAGGTTAAGTAAACAATAACGTAGTAATTACATAGAAAATTTGCAAATCAAAAACAATTTAAAGTTGGTTTAGACATATAGTACACAACTGATTTTTATTTTATTAGTTTACTACAACTAAGTAAGTGCCCTTATAAAGTGTTAGGGACGTGTATGTAAAATTTGTAATTTTATTATTGTACAATGTACATAATATAATGTGCGCAGGAAATCTTTGGGGCGACTTTTGGGTCATAAAAAAGTTTTCGAATGAGCGTGCTCCCACAATCTATTGAACTGTATGATATATTGTGCTTTACTGTGTTAAATACATCCGGATGTGAACAGGGCCTTGTATGCGCCCAACTCGTATACAATAAATTTCTCATTTCGGCGAAAAACGGGACTTTTGCCATCCCGTATCAAAGTTCCCCGGGACGCGGGACAAAATTTACAAATAAGGGACTGTCCCTTAAAATCCAGGACATTTGGCAACCCTGACCATGCCAATTTGTTTTAAACGGTTTTCATGAAATGGCTTAAATATGAACGATTTTATGTTAATTTCTTCGTGTGTAACAAATCATTGTTTATGCATATTAAAAATAGAATAATTTCGATAGAATTGTGGGTTTTGTTTTGGTTTTATTTTACTGTATGATATACGTACTTGGGTTTTATTCTTGATGGATATTCTAAACATAAGGATTGTATAATTACATTTTAGGTGGGATATTTAATGTTGACGAATAGCATAGAATAAAATAAATATGTTTGATTATTTTATATTGTGTTCTGATAAAATATTATCGGTTCTGTTGGTGACATTTAACATTCCTTATAGGAAATTTTACAAAATTGAATTGTACATACAATATTTTTATCGAAAGTTTTGATATTTAAAGATTTTTTACAGTATTGCGGAAACGAAACTTCTTTAACGTTTGTTCTTAGATTTGTTCATATTTTTTGAATGTGTGTGATATTTTGTTTGTGTTGTTACAATATTATAGCACGTTAGTACAAACAATTTGTTTACGTGTAGCACTTACTGATTACACATTAATGGTTATTCGGGTATTATTGGGTATTTATTTGAATTTTTATTAATTACTGTTTTCAAGGGCTGACAGAGTTAGTGTTAAGAATAAAACTCACATTATTGGTTATTGGTGTTTGTTATCGTAGTATATGTTTTCGAAGTGTATTATTAGATTTAGCCCCATGAATCATTTATCATCAGATATATGTTTTATTTTTCGGGGCCTTCTAAGAAAAAAAAAATCGTTGTTTGTTCTAAGAGTTATATTTTTGTCTCTCTATATATATTTATAAAATAAGGGCTTACTAAACACTAAGCACCATGGCATTTTTAACTAAGGGTAGAAATGAAGATTTACGCAATTTGGCTGAAGAGATGGGGGAAAAACCAACTCCCAAAATGAGAATAGTACATCTAAGGAAAATTATTATAGAAAGTAAATCTTTTGATGAAGAATTTGTATAGGGAACATTAGAGATGATTATTAATACCAGACTCGAGGAAGAACTTTCCAATAAGAATCAAATGGAGTTGGAAGTTCAGCAGAAACAAAGAGAGTTAGAAGTTCAGCAAAAGCAAAGAGAGTTAGAAGTTCAGCAGAAACAAAGAGGGTTGGAAGCTCAGCAGAAGCAAAGAGAGTTGGAAGTTCAGCAAAAGCAAAAAGAGTTGGAAGTTCAGCAGAAGCAAAGAGAGTTGGAAGCTCAGGAGAAAAGAGAACAAATGGAGTTTGAATTGAGAAAGCTCGAAATCGAATCTAAAAGTCGGTCAAGCTTTTCTACGGTTTCCAATAATAGTGGGCAACATTGCTCAGAACTAATTAAGGTTATGCCTAGATTTAATTTGCGTGAGGATGACGTTACGATTTATTTATCTCTGTTCGAAAGACAGGCCAAAAGAGTCAACATAGATTTTAAAAACTGGGTGTCATGTCTTTTAACGTTATTACCATCCGAAATCGTTCAATTAATTAATAGAGAATCGGAAGGCAAATTTGAGGATTACGAGTATATTAGAACAATTTTGCTAAAAAGATTTAAATTGAATCCTGAAAGTTTTAGGAAAAAGTTCGTGATGCATCAGAAGATGGCTGAGAAATCTTAAAGGGATTTTTGGTATGAAATAACAAATTATTTCGAAGAATGGATTGGAAGTCTAGATATCAAAGATTTTGAAGGATTGAAGAATCTAATCATTACAGACCAGCTCAAGAAAAAGGTATCGCCTGAAGTGCGAGAACATCTGTTAGATGAATGGGCAACATTTACTTCCCCGTCCAAGTTGGCAGACAGATTAGATGAATATGATAGTATACGCAGTACAGCAAAGAAATCCTTGGGAACGGTTTCTAAGGACAAGGTTAATGAAAAATTTCGTCCTCATACTCCACCTCCAGAACCGACATTTAAGAATAAACCATTTTCTTCACCTTAAAACACAACAAAATGGACTCCACAACGCCGAAATGAGTATTTATACAGATCTAAATACAAACTAACTTGTTTTACTTGTGGAAAGGAAGGTCACATCTCGAAGTTTTGTACGAAAAATCATCAGTCTGAAAATATTCCTGTTACCGTGCAAAATAACCTAGTTCAAAAGTCAACTACTATAAAAGATGATAAATCAGATGTGTTGACAGCTAAAATTTCCATTCCAGTATCCAAATCAGTGGACATTTCTGACTGCGTGGATTATTTAAAAAATCCTCGAAATCAAATGGGTAAATGTAGTTCTGAATGGTATCGTAGACACGGGTGCACAAATATCCGTAGTGAGTCAAGATATGGTAGCCCATATGCCTTATGAAGGAGAAGGCAAAATAGAAATACATCCAGCTTTTGGTGAAAGTGAAACAACTCCTTTCAGAATCTTTGGAATGAAAATTAATGACGATTTACATGGGGATGTTCCAGTCATCTGTGCCATTTCAAAGAGACTTACTAACGATTTATTACTAAGCTTTTCAGTGTACACTATGCTGAAAGAAAATACCGAACTCCACGGGAGTAGCCATTGTTCGGAGACGTCGGTCTCAGAATTAAAAGAACCGAATAATGAAATGTCGAGATAATGATGACAAGGACATGCTTTCGAATATAACCAATACAGTGTTAGCAGTGAGCGGAAATGAGTCTCTACAAAACGCAAGAGATGATCCCACAATAGAAGAGACAAACTTAGAGTTCTTCAAACTTCAGAAGAATGATGAAACTCTTAAGAAATGTTTTGAATGGGCAGAAAAACGAGAAAACTCTTATTTTATTGACCATGGAATTTTACAGCATAATGAATATATCTGTAGGGAAAATATTAAGCAAGTCGTATTACTAATAGAAAAGAGGAACATTGTGTTAAAAAGGGCACATGAAATCCCACTAGCTGGCCATCTTGGGGAAAAGAAATCCACTCAGATGATTAAATACTCATTTTACTGGCCTACAGTCAAGCAAGACGTAAAAGGGTATTGTGGAAGTTGCAAGGAATGAAAACGAGAAAAGTGGCTACATATAAGGATAGGATCCCTATACAACCTATTGTCAGACCTGAAACTCCGTTTGAAGTATGGAGCGTAGATTGTATAGGACCATTAGAACCTCCATCGGGAAGAAAACATCGTTTTGTAATATGTGCTGTGGATCTGTGCACTAGATGGGCAGAAGCCATACCGGTAAGAGAAATTAGTGCCAAAACTACATGTAACGTGTTAATGAAGATATTCACTCAGACTGGATTTCCTAAAATGATCTGTACCGATAAAGGTACAAATTTTACATCCAAGCTCACTCAGGCTTTTGAAAATATCCTAGGCTATACACTTTTTTCCACTCCCGGACATCCTGAGAGTATGGGTGCTGTTGAACGTTGGAACCGAACTTTAAAGGAGATGATGAACAAAAATATTCAAGAATATGGCAGAGATTGGGACTTTCATATATCTTATGTTTTATTTGCGTATAAAGACGTACCACCTAGCACTACTAGGTTGTCACCATTCCCGTTGGTTTACGGGTGATTACTTCCGAGTCCTTTATCTTTGTTAAAAGAAGTTTGGACGGGCAAATGGAGTATTCCAACCACTGCATCTCGTCCAATTGTAGATTATTTACAAAACATAACTGAAAACCTAAGAAAAGCTTATGAAATTGCATCTGAAAATGCAGAGAAGTCTCAAGAACGATATTCTTCTAATTATAATCTTCGGTCGAAGGAAAAATCTTTTGTTGTTGGCAAAAAGGTTTTAGTACTGTTGCCTTCATCCTCTCACAAACTTTTAAATACTTGGATTGGACCTGCCACAGTTATACAACTTACTAGACCACATTCTGCAAAAGTTGAAATGGAAGATGGGAGTATCAGGGAACTCCACATAAATAAGCTCCGACCTTACATTCAAAGAATAAATCATGTTGGTATGGTTTTCGAACTAGATGAAGATTTTGGGACAATTTACTATGCACCTGCTGACAAGAGGAATAAAAATGTTGAAGATATCAGAAAACTCCTTTATAATATGAAAAGTACTAGTTTAACAGGGGAACAAACCCAGAAACTCTTGATATTCTCCGGAAATATGTAGATATATTCAGTTCCAAGCCCGGACATGCCAAGGTTGAAGGACACTCTGTCAAAGTTACGGAGAACTGTTCGCCAAAGAGAAGCAAACTGTATAGGGCCCCTATTAGTTTACAAAAAGAAGTAGATCGGCAGATCAAAAAGTTATTAGAAATGGGCCTCATTGAGCCAAGTGACAGTGAATGGGCTCATCCAGTAGTTTGTGTCGCTAAGAAGGATGGAAGGGTTAGGTTATGCATTGATTTTAGGTAACTGAATAGTTTTACAGTCCCAGACGTTTACCCCATGAAAATAGCTAGAGATCTGTTATTTGAGGTAGGACAAGCAACATTTATTACTGTAATCGACCTCACCAAGGGATATTGGCAAATTCCAATGAAGGAAGAATACAAGCCTTATACAGCATTTGCGACACATTCTGGCCATTACCAGTGGAACGTGTTACCATTTGGAATGAACAATGCTGGGAGTACGTTCCAGAAATCGATAGATAAGGCCTTAGATTCTCATAAAGCATATTATCGCTTACATATTGCTGATGTGGTCATATTATCTAAAACGTGGGCTGAACATCTTAATCACATAGACAGCGTTTTCGAAGCACTAAGGGAAGTAAGTTTAACAGTAAACTTAGAAATGTGTGAGTTTGGTAAAAATCAAGTGAAGTTCTTAGTTGATTGGATCCGGTCAACATTCCCCAGATCCAGAGAAGGTTGAAGTCATAAAAGATTAGCAAAGCCCACTACGAAGAAAGAAGTAAGAAGTTTACTTGGACTAGCTAGCTACTACCATGATTATATACCACAATTTTCACAAATTGTGTTACCTTTGACAAACGTGACTAAGAAAAGTGTGCCAACCACCATACCGTGGAGTACTGATTCTGACCAAGCTTTTGCGAAACTCAAGGAGGAGTTGGTCAAAATGCCTTCCTTACATACTCCAGATCTTGATAAACCTTTCCAGTTATATACAGATGCATCGGCCACAGCAATCGCTGCATGTCTAGCTCAAAACGATGGACAAGGAAAGGAAGTACCCATTGCATTCTTTAGTAAAAAGCTGAATTCGTGCCAAATGAAGTGGTCAACCATCGAGAGAGAAGCTTTTTGTGTCCTTGAGGTGTTGAAAAAGTTTGATACGTGGATATTTGGTGCTGAAATATGAATAATTTCTGATCATAATCCATTGACTTATTTAACTCAAAATGCCAATCATGGTGCAAAGCTTTCTCGCTGGGCGTTAGCACTACAACGTTATAATATGAGTGTTACATATAGAAAGGGTAGTCGCCATGGTAATGCTGATGCCTTGTCCAGATTAAAATTTGATTCTTCTAATTAATTTTTAGAATTTATCTTTTCATGTATATACTTGTTCTTAAATGGTGTGGTAATATAATATTGCTATTGAGTATGCTATTTGTTTGATGTTTTATTGGGATATATATGTATTATGTTTATAAATTTGTATGTATATTGTTTATACTAAGTAGGAGCTGCATAAATGAAGAGCTCTTACTTTAATGTCTTTTCTAGTGTGTGATAGAATAAATACTTGTTCCGAGTTTAATTTTCCTTAGCAACATCGACACTCATGTGACGGATGTGCTTGTCCCGATGGGAGTTGTAAGAACTGTGAAGACACAACTCAACTCGACTCTAGTTTGAAGAAGGAAAGCTGCGGCCATGTTGGACGATGTGAGAAGCTGCCTATGACTACTTACTTGTTTATTCATTATATGTTTATGTAATGTGCTGCTTAAAAGATCAATTAAAGTTTGGCAGCTAAAAAAAAGACGATTTTTTTTTTTTGTGTGTGTGTGTCTTCTAACGTCTCTCACCGCCTTTACTCACTTGTTCTACGATGAAGAATTTCTACTGCTTCTAAAGGTCAAAGACTCACGCACGTCGGGCACATCTTAAGCTATGTCCACACTTTTGCGCTTTCGCTTTCGACATGTCGCTCGGAGAGAGAAATGTGAGGGATGCGTCACCACCTGCAAATTCTAGGACAGCGCATGCATCGCGATACCGCAAGCGTATCCAACCCGAGTGGATTTTCGTGCGGAATTCCATGCGTTTTTCCATTCTGCAAGGCAGTTTTCAAGTCAGTGTTCAGAAGAAGAAATTTTAAGTTTTATTGATGATTACAGAAATTTACCGGCATTGTGGGACGTCAACCACTCCTTATACACAAATCAAATTATTAATACATTTAAAATAACTATTTAATAATAATACACAGGGCATTAAATTACTAATGTCTACTGTTTTAAAATTAAAACTAAATGCATTTTTAAACAAAGCAAATTGAAAAAAAAATTTCAAAACTTGTACTACATCATTGAAATTTTCTTTTTGAAATACAGGGAGATGATTTCAAAAATACGCATCAGCTAATTTGTTATTATAAAAATACTGAATAAAAAATTCCCTATAGCTTATCATAGGAATTAAAGATCCACTTTGAAAAAAAAATAGATGTTTTAGTATTATAAAAGCAGGTTACAACCTGAATTCGCGTTATGCGTGACGTAATTTTCCCCCCATGTCATGAATTGCTTGCATCCAAATGCGTAAGTTCTTGCACATATCATTTTCATTTGAAGCTAAATATCATCGACACATTTTAAATGTAGGCATTTTTTAGTCCATAATGGTTTTCTCGTTGTGTTCTTCATTTAACCCCATGTTAAAGAAAAATGAACGATTTTCATTAATAACAAAATATACTTCTTAACTTTTTACATATGTAGGAATTTTTTTTATTACATATGAAAATTCAAAAGTAATGCTTCATGGCCCGCTTTGCTCAGAAAAGAAGTAAATGTCTCGGTTTAATTCTTTACTTTATATTAAAGAGATTACTCTCTCTCTCTCTATCTATCTATCTATCTATATATCTATATATATATATATATATATATATATATATATATGTGTGTGTGTGTGTGTGTGTGTGTGTGTGTAATAATAACGCCCCATCCTTATAAACTGTTCCGCCCCACCTTTTTTACTTAACGCGCATTCTAAATTATCCTTGTTTCTTCTCAATAAAGTACAGTCTCTTTCTTCAAATTGCGATCTAGGAATTGACCAACTAACCATCCAGATTACCCCTTAGTGCACGCGCGTTAAAGATATTTGTAAACATGATTCAGCACCACGTGATGTTTTCGCCTCGGAGCGCTTTTCGGAACATCATGCGGTCCTTATGTAATCAAGTCAGATGCTCAATTCTAGCCAATAAAATTATTTCCCCGCGGTCAGTACCCCTACACTTTATAACCTTCTGTAAAAGTTTAGGGCGTGCTTTTTACTGTCTGTCGATGTCTTGTCCTGTTTACGCGCTGCTCCGCTGCTGTCCAATATGATTTAAAATCTGCGTTCTGAATTCGCCCCGGCAGGGACCGGTGGCGTTGCTATTTTGTGTGTCAAGTTGTCAAGATACCTGTGTTTTTCTGAATAATATTTGTCTACATTAGAATCCGGAATAAATTAATATGCGTCGCATATCTGTTGTGTGCGTCCTTCCAATGCCTCTCCAGTGTGTGGTCTTCCTCCCCGATGTGTCAACGGCTCTCGTGAAACGGTCTTCATCTCCTGAGACTCTAGCTACGTCTATAACATGTTTGTGTTTCATCTCCTCTACATAGTTTAAGTTAAAGTTTACCGTGCGCGTTAGCCGATATCATTATATATATATATATATATATATATATATATATATATATATATATATATATATATATATATATATATATATATATATATATATATATATATATTTATATTATTTATTTATTTATTTATTTATTTATTTATATATATATATATATATATATATATATATATATATATATATATATATGTGTGTGTGTGTGTGTGTGTGTGTGTGTAATATAAAAATAATTTTTATATTAATTATCTGACTTGTCCATATTCCTGTAAAACATAATTTATTCCATTTCTAATGATGATGTCATAGCTCATAAAGCTTGAAATACTTAATCCCTTGGTTCCCCTATAGACAGAGAAATATCCTCATAGAACACCCTCTGTCGAGGGAGACTGAGCCGATAAGAATCATCGGACACGCCCTAGTCCATGACGTAACATAGCGTCATAGGGATTAACGCTTACACCAATTCTTCTGTATATTCCCGATATAAAAATGTGAATATGGCTAAAAGCCTGGCTCTTCCTGATAATGTTTGAACATATAATATGTCACACGGTCTAGCTACCTTCCTATGGGGAACTACGTAATAAACGACAAATAAATCTGTGTTAATTCAGTCGCCTGTTTACTGCGTCCCAAGAATTCCTTTACAGGTGTTCCAGTACCAGCTGTTCCAACGATGTCTATTGCTATGATATTTCAAGCCGGCAGGACGGTAAAGGGGCTAGACAGACCCAAAAATGATTAAATTCTGTGGGACGCAAGCGAGGGCTGAAATTTATGACTCCTCCGCCGTTCTTGGAGGAATGTGTATTTTCTACACGCCAACTTCCCTGCTAAACCGAGACGGATACTGGACTAGATGGAGGATGACAGACAGTGTTTTAGGAGCTGTTAGTTCCAATGCAGTATTTCTATGGCCACTGCGACATCAATAATGTTTTTGCGTGTGAATACACTTGTTTTGAAAAGGACCAACCCTCTGATCGAACTGGATCCAGAAAAGAGTGGGAAGTTCCTGTTTGTATGCCGCCTCTGGAATCAAAGAATACCACCGAGTATGATGCTTCGAGGATTAAAATAGAAGAAATTTGACAATCTATGACGATTTTTTTTTTGTCGCTTCGTGAAATATGAAGATTCCAGTGAATCCTGAACCAAAAACTGTACATAAGGAGTAACTTTTTTTTTATTTTTTCGTTCAAGGAAGTGGTGAATCATTCCGTGAGTAATTTTTCTTTCTCTATTATGACATAAATAAGTGTGGATAGGAAAAAAAAGATTTGACTTGAATAATGAATAATTTTAACAAATGGTTTATATCTCAATATGCTGTAGTTTTATGATGGTTTATAACTGAATCTGCTTTTTGTGTAAATATTTTGGAATTTGTATATTAATATTGTAACCATGTTACTTACGGATATTGACGTAATTTGTAAAGCTTTGAAGAAGCAAAAAGCTTCAACAGTCAAGTTATTGGATAAATTAATATTTCAAAATGGAAATACGAGATTAGAGTTTTAAATTTTAGTGGCTTTAAATATGAAGTTGGAGATAAAGAGTTTGTAGCTAAAGTGAATGAAATTTTAGAACAGTTTAAGTTAGCGGAATTGATTAAAATTTGCGATATTGTAAATATTTCGGGAGAAGGTGAAAAAGAGGAAATTACTAAACATATTATTTCGTGCTTATCTGATTTCGAATTTCTCAAAAATTTGATAATTGCAGAGGACATTTCGGAAAACGAAATTAGTCTCGAAACAGAACAAGCTGAATTTCAGTCCGAATCCACAAATAAAGTCAATAATGAATATAGTACTCAAACCGAAACGGGTGGGGTACAACTTACAGATAATAACGCAAATACTACTCAAACCGAAAGTAACAACGAAAATGGTACCCAAACCGAAACGGTTAGAGTCAAAATGAAAAATAATACAAGTAGAGAACATGAAATCAAAAGCAGTAATGACGAGGAAAACAGCTATTCTAAAATTGAAAATGTCGATATAAATTCAAAATTGTCAAGCATGGGAGAAACAAAAATTATGGTAAACTTCTCTGACATTGAGGCAGTGGTACCTCTCTTTAAGGGGGAAAAACATGAAAATATAGTACAATGGTTTGAAACATTTGAAAATCATGCGGCATTATTCTCCTTATCTGAGTTTCATAAATTTTTATTCGCAAAACGTTGTCTTAGGGGAAACGCACTTCTGTTCATTCGTAGTGAAACTTCAGTCAATTCTTTTGACAAACTAAAGAAATTATTAATTTAAGAATTTAAAGTAACATATAATTCGGCGGAAATACATGACACCCTATAAAAACGTAAAATAAAATATAATGAGTCAATGCAAGAATATTTTTTAACCATGAAACAAATTGCTAATCAAAGTAATACAGACGAAGGTGCTTTAATCACTTACGTCATTAACGGGATTAATGACACTACACAAAACAAGGCCATTTTATATGGATGTGTGTTTTCGTTTGGTAATTAATTGTGCGAACCAAATTGTTGAGCAGGATGGGAGAAAACTGATCACTTTCTCTAGTTCTGAATGCAGCGATTTGTCTTTGCATATCATGCCCGAAAATCATGTTGAGCTACATGTTAGTAACGTTAAAGAGGAAAAGTAAGTAAAAAAAAAAGGAAAAAAAAAAACGTTTTAACATTTTCGAATGTTTCCGAGACGGATTCTGGTAATGGGTGCACACATTATCAGAGTACAGTCGAGGAAAAAACGAAAATGAGTGAAAATGTAGGAAGTTCCGAAATAAAAGAACTTTTAGAAGAATATAAAGACATATTTGCAAAAAATAAATATGACGTGGGATCAGTACGAATAGAACCCCAAAGGGTGATATTGACTTTCGATTTACCAGTGTCGTTACGCGCATATAAAACTTCACCAAAACAACAAGAAGAAATTGATACTCAAATTGGAGAGTTATTAAAAGCCAATATCATAAAAGAAAGTTCATCTCCATATTCGGCACCAGTGACACTCGTTTATAAAAAAGGTGAAAACAAAAAGAATAGGTTATGCATTGATTTCAGGAAATTAAATCAAGTGACTAAGTCGGATGCCGAACGATTACCTCTGGTCGAGACATTAATTGATAAACTAGCTCAAAGTACATATTTTTCAAAATTGGACATGGCCTCAGGTTACTGGCATATCCCTATTCACCCAGATGACACAGAAAAGCTCGCTTTTGCAACCCATAATGGATTATATGAATGGCTACGTTTACCTTTTGGTTGGCGAAATGCACCCAGCATTTTTCAGAGAACAATTCGTAAAATTTTAACTAAATATAAAATTACATTTGCTGCAAATTATTTTGATGATATTTAATTTTTTTCAGATAGCTATTCTAATCATATTGAACACATTCAACAAATTTTTGATATCTGCAGACAGGAAAACTTAAAACTAAAATTTTCTAAATGTTCCTTTTTACAAAAACAAATTCAATTTTTAGGATATGAAATTACCAATGGGATTGTCAGTCCGGATAACACCAATATTGAGGTTATTAAAAAGCTAAAACCACCCAATAATGTGAAATCTTTACAAAGATTTCTCGGTTCAATTAATGTGTATCATAAATTTATTGATAATTATGCCACTATTAGACAGCCACTGAATAACTTGTCAAAAAAAATACACCTTGGCAATGGACTGAGAAATGCCAAGAAGCGTTTGAAATGTTAAAAAGAGCTTTACTTTGTAAACCTATGTTGAAAATTTTTAATCGAAAAGCTGAATGTCATATTTATATTGATGCCATAAATATGAAATTACCGAGGCTCCACTGGTGTAGGAGCGGTTTTAAAACAAACAGATGCGTCTGGTGTCCTATACCCTGTCGCGTTTCACTCTCGCTCATTAAAGGATTATGAAAAAAATTATTGCATTACTGAGCTGAAATGTCTCGCTATAGTGGATTCTTTAAACAAGTTTCATCATTATCTTTTCGGACAAAAATTTACCATACATACGGACCATGCGGCTTTAATTTGGCTCAAAAATGTTAAAAACTTAAAAGGAAGATTGTTCCGCTGGTCTTTACTGTTAAGTATGTATGAGTATGATATTAAATATACAAAGGGCACCACAAACATCGAAGCAGATATGCTCTCTCGCGATGTACCAGCTAACAATGTACACAATGATGTTATTGTAAGCAATGTTGAAAATCAGGTATCGCATCTCTTGCAGTTGAGTGAAATTACCGAGGCTCAAAAAATGACAATTTAACTGGAAAATTTGTCGAAATTAACAATGTTTTATGCCTTCGTAAAGCTATGTCCACACTTTTGGGCTTTCGAGTTCGATTTCGCTTTCGACTTGCGGTTCGTCTTTCTTTTCAACTTACTTTTAATCTATGCTTCCCGGCATGCCTCTAGACGCATTCGATTTGTTGTCCACATTTAGCTATGTCCACACTTTTGCGCTTTCGAGTTCGATTTCGCTTTCGACATGTCGCACGGAGAGAGAAATGTGAAGCATGCTCAGAGCGATGCTTCACCTCCTGCAAATTCCAGGACAGCGCATGCGCCGCGATAGAGCATGCGATATCGCAATCGTATCCAACCCGAGTGGATTTTCATGCTGAATTCCATGCGTTTTTCTATTATCCAAGGCAGTTTCCAAGCCAGTGTTCAGAATGTCCCAGTCTTCGGAAGAAATTTTAAATTTTATTGATGATTACAGAAATTTACCGGCATTGTGGGATGTCAACCACTCTGCATACACAAATAAAATTATTAATGCATTTAATACATTTAAAATAATTATTTAATAATAATTAATGTGCATTGTTTTAAAATAAAAACTAAATGTATTTTTAAACAAAGCAAATTGAAAAAAAAATTTTGAAAACTTGTACTATATCATTGGAATTTTCTTTTTGAAATACAGGGAGAAGATTTCAAAAATATGCATCAGCTAATTTGTTATTATAAAAATACTGAATAAAAAATTTCCCATAGCTTATCATAGGAATTAAAAACCCACTTTGAAAAAAAAATAGATGTTTTAGTATTATAAAAGCAGGTTACAACCTGAATTCGCGTTTTGCGTGACGTAATTTTTCCCCCCATGTCATGCATTGCTTGCATCCAAATGCGTATGATTCTGCATGTATCATTTTCATTTGAAGCTAAACATCATCGACAGATTTTAAATGTAGGCATTTTTTAGTCCGTCATGGTTTTCTCGTCGTGTTCTACATTTAACCCCATCTTAAAGAAAAATGAACGATTTTCATTAATAACAAAATATACTTCTTAACTTCTTACATATGTAGAAATTTTTTTTTAATTAGATATGAAAATTCAAAAGTAATTCTTCATGGCCCGCTTTGTTCAGAAAAGAAGTAAATGTCTCGGTTTAATTCTTTACTTTATATTAAAGAGGTTACTTACTCTTTTACACACTCTCTCTCTCTCTCTCTATATATATATATATATATATATATATATATATATATATATATAGTATGATTAACTAACGATTTTTCTTGAATATTCTGTATACTTCAAAAGTAATATAAATGTTCCTTTTATTCAGAAATAAATTAATATACCAGTGTAATTTTACACTATATATTTAAGAGATAAAATCTTAATAACGAGCAATATTCTACCGTTTTCTATTCTTAGTATTTGTTTGGTTTTATTACTTCATAAACAAAGCTATAAATTGTAGTTCTATTTCTAATAATTTGGCATATAAAAAAACAGGTCTTTTCTATATTCCGTATCACCAGTTATTAATTTCTCTATCAAACTACATTGATGTAGAACCTATGTGTATAAGAAAAACCATATCTAATCGATTAATGAGGTATTACATAAAGAATATTGTTTAAATTTATTTTTCAGTCCTCTCATTTAGATCATTTTCCCCTGCACATGCACACGCACACACACACACACACACACATATATATATATATATATATATATATATATATATATATATATATATATATATATATATATATATATATATATATATATATATATATATATATATATATATATATATATATGTCACGACCCTATCGCCGTGCACCCATCTAAATACACTAATTACTGTAAATGCAGTCATCAAACAGTAGGCCGGTGGAAGAACTAATACTTAATTAACTTTTAAACACCTCTTTATTAATGAACATTTATCAAATACCCAATTAATCCAGCTAAATCGCCATTTTCAATCATCTCCCAGAGCTCCCGACAGACGCACGTCTTGATTCTATCAAAGATTTCCCCGAACTGCGTAATTTCTTTCTGTTCCGTTATATAAGTCACATAGGCGTAGGGTCTCTTCTAGAGCCCCTTTTTGCTTGAACATCCGATGGTTATGTAAGATACGCGTGTGTGCAAGCGAATGACCCTGAACTTCTCGCTGCAAAAGACAGTCTACTTCCTGAATTGGAGACCACACTAGGACTTTAACGCTCATTAATATAATTAACTATAGCTTATGCTTTAATCATCACAATTTCCCCCCTCTGCCCCCTGAAGGCGCGCACACAAGGAGTAGCTAATTCCAGCAGCACGTCCCCAGAAGAGAAAAACAAAATCAGCCAACTGGAAAACATGCTGAGTAGGGACGTCTCCCCACACAACAACCCAGAGAAACCCAACAACATTATTCCTAAATTTTCTCTAGCCAAAATTTTAACCCTAACCTAAAATTAATTCCTACATGCGATTAGCTGGATCAAAATGAGGTGTGGTTACAGGTTACATAAGTCTCCATTTGAGACAGAACTTCACATAAAAGAACACTAAACATTACTTTTTATCTGTGTACAAAACCAAAAAGAAGTACTAAATCACTAGAATATAACAGTTCTGAATATCACAATAACACTAAAAGCTAAAAAAGAAAATGTAAAAAATCACTCAATAGAATTAAGAATACACAATTAATAAGATTATTAAAATATCAGAAAAACAGTAAGTTGTATCTTAAAAAGTATGGAATCAAAATTAATTCTTCAAATTACTTTACAATCTTCCAAACAACTTCCTTTCTTTCTCTTTATTATTCATATACTTTTCATAATCAATCAATAATCAACTAAAAACTCTAACCAATATGTGAATTGAAGGAAACATGTAAAATTGCTCATGCTTGTTCAAAACTTAAATCCTTCACTTAAATCGTAAAATATGTTATAGACTCACATTTTAAACAATATTGCTTATACAATCCTACTATTACAAAAATTAAAACATATCAAAATCCCTCACTCTATATCTATAAAAACAATACTACTATGATTTCCATACCTTATTTTTTAAAAATCACATTTATCAATATAAATTTTATCACTACATAAAAACACTCAAAATATTTTTTATTAAAACGTAAATCAAAATAAAACACTTCAAAAATCACATAATAAAAAAAAAAAGAATGGACCATCACCAGCTCTGAAGAATCTGCAGAATTTTCTTTTTCTTTTACAAATGCTTAAAATCTGATAGTCTACTTTATCCCCCCCCCCCCCCTTAAAACAACAAAAAGCTGGATTACATATTTTAGTTTCGAAGAATACAATATTAACTTTTTCTAGTGTCAAGTATTAATTAATTGAAAACATGAAATAAGTCTATCAACTCTCAATATTCCAATCAAAATCCTACACATAAACAGCAAAATCTTAATTCAGTAGACCAAAACTCCACTGAAAATTATAATGTTTAATGCAAGCCAATTGGGAAGTGCCGTCAGAAAAAGTTAAGTGCCCAAATCCATAGTTGTACCAAAGTGTTTCCTGCTCTTCAGTGAAACCTGGGTGGGGATCATCAGTATAAAGTATGGGTATATTGCTCCCGAAATTTAACTGAATTTAGTTTAGATTCTGACGCCACCTCCAAATAACATTCTACTTTATACATCAAAACAAGCTAGCTATTAAGAACTTCAAAAATCATAGACCCATCTCAGTTACAATAGTTAAATCATAAATTTTTGGCTTACCTTAAGAAACTTTAATTTACAGTAATCATCATTTTTTAAAAATCATTAATTCAAATTTGATAGAAAACAACATTTTTAGTAATTTAATTAACTTCTTTCGGTTCTCCGGATAAATTTTGATTAACAGTGGTATCCATTTGTGATGGCACATATCCTTCAATGTAGCTGTGATTCGTTAAAATTTCATCAAGGGTCTTTAATCCGTTGTCAGTTTTAAGATCGGCAAAAACCATGGTGAGTAATTCTAATTTACAAATCATTAAATACCGATGATTCACAATTCGATTAACACACATTCGCCTAAAGGTGTGACGGACGTCGCTCATTCTGTTAACTATATGCCGCATAAATTACGTTTTGTCTCGCCGAAATCTCAGGGAAAATATTATACACATATATGAAGATTGGCATCTCACGGCACTGTATTGAAAAATCTTGTTGTTGAACCAGGAGCAGAAACACAATCCCGAATAATAAAATTGCACACGATGTTGAAGACGACTGGTTGGAGCTTCCAGCGGGACAAGCACATGCTGGACAAAAATTATTAGAAGACACACTGCAGCAACTCGAATCAAGCACCTCGCAAGTGGCGGAACTCCTTTGAAGACGACGGAGATTTTTCAACGAAAAAGCACTCATAATGTGAAGACGGCGAAAGCAGAAATAACTCCGGAACATGGCAACAGCAAATGCAGAACCATGACGATCTTTGCAATTCGAAAAATCACTTTACGATGATATTTATCTTACGAACTGATATGGCGCTGTCGCGGAGATGAGAGATGACGAAAAATGGGAAACATTAAATTTAAATTTTATTCCTATACCTAATTTTAAAAAGCAAGGGGTTTCGAGAACGCGATTCGATATCCTGCTCGGCTCTTGTCATGACCCTATCGCCGTGCACCCATCTAAATACACTAATTACTGTAAATGCAGTCATCAAACAGTAGGCCGGTGGAAGAACTAATACTTAATTAACTTTTAAACACCTCTTTATTAATGAACATTTATCAAATACCCAATTAATCCAGCTAAATCGCCATTTTCAATCATATCCCAGAGCTCCCGACAGACGCACGTCTTGATTCTATCAAAGATTTCCCCGAACTGCGTAATTTCTTTCTGTTATATAAGTCCGTTATATAAGTCACAGGCGTTCCGTTACATAGTTCCGTTATATAAGTCACATAGACGTAGGGTCTCTTCTAGAGCCCCTTTTTGCTTGAACATCCGATGGTTATGTAAGATACGCGTGTGTGCAAGCGAATGACCCTGAACTTCTCGCTGCGAAAGACAGTCTACTTCCTGAATTGGAGACCACACTAGGACTTTAACGCTCATTAATATAATTAACTATAGCTTATGCTTTAATCATCACACACATATATATATATATATATATATATATATATATATATATATATATATATATATATATATATATACAGTCGGACCTCTATTTAACGAACCTTTATTTTGCGAACTTTTCTTTGGAACCAAGAACATTTTGCGAATTTCTTCGTAAAATAACCTCGAAATAGCGAAGTGCATTCTCTATTTAACGAACTTTTTCTTGTGATCCAATGTTTTTTTCTCCATATTTCTCAAAATATTTCTGAACATTTCAAACTTATTCTTTTTTTTAACACATTAACTTTCTTTTAACACATTCCGACGCGGATTACAGTTTGAAGAAAATACGCCTGAAGTGGGTTTTGGTGCATTTCAAAGATGAGTGAAGTATTATGAGAGAAAACGCTTTTTCAAACAAAAAACTCAGACAAAATTAACAGACTTTATCAGTAATTAAATTTCAGGACGCATGTGGTAATGTATGCATAAAATTACTTGTTTTATTGAATGCGATAATGTCATTAAAATTCATTAATTTGAATAAATTTTTTTAAAATTGAAAATACAGTGTATTCCCGGAAAATGTTTTGTTTTATTCTTGTTTTCCTTTCACATTTCTGTTTGATGGGTAAGATATATAAAACAAATAGACATTAATTTACAAAATAAAGGTATGATCAATTACTTTTATTAATAGTATTTAGTGTTTATGAATTTAAAATCTGTTTTGTGTAGTTTAAAGTATTTTAAAAGGCAAATCTCTATTTAACGAATTTTCCATATAACGAACATTTTTTGGGAATTTAGCGACTTCGTTAAATAGAGGTCCGACTGTGTATGTATATATATATATATATATATATATATATATATATATGAATGATAAATATGCAAGTAGAGGGATTATACATATTTATATACAGAGCACCATACCAAAATTGTAGTCTATTCTTGTTGCACATTTCTTGTTGCTTTACGTAAAAATAGTGATCACCTTATAAACTCCGCGAAATCACAAGAAACGACGCAGCAGTAACCGTCCAACTCTTCCATCTCGTGAGGCATGAACTGCCGAACAAATGTGGACAACAAATCGAATGCGTCTAGAGGCATGCCGGGAAGCATGGATTAAAAGTAAGTTGAAAGGAAAGGCAAACTGTAAGTCGAAAGCGAAATCGAACTCGAAAGCGCAAAAGTGAGGACATCGCTTTTGTTCGACAGTTCATGCCTCACGAGATGGAAGAGTCGGACGGTCACTGCTGCGTTTCTTGTGATTTCGCGGAGTTTATAAGGTGATCACTATTTCTACGTAAAGCAACAAGAAATGTGCAACAAGAGTAGACTACAATTTTGGTACGGTGTTCTGTATATAAATATGTATAATCCCTCTACTTGCATTACTTGCATATTTATCATTCATTCATATATATACACTGCTGGCCACCCAAATTGCAACACCAAGAAAGACAAGAGATATCACAACAAAATTTATTTTGTAGATAACATGTTGACCAGGTATCAAATGATTAAATTTATAGACTTCTGTGAAGTGTGGTTCCTGCCTAAATCAGTAGCCAGAGAAGCCGCCATTGTTGGAGATCACCGCTGCCACACGCCTCGGCATTGATTCAAAGAGACATTGGATGAGTTCTTGGGGTACAGCAGACCAAGCAGCTTCCACACGTTGCCAAAGTTGATCTGCTGTGGCAGCTGGGGATGGAATCTGGGTCAATCGTAGAGCAACCATGGACCACATGTTTTCTATCGGCGAAAGATCCGGAGAGCGAGTTGGCCAGGGAAGCAATTCAATCTGGCGATTGACGAAGAACCGTTGAACAATGCGTGCCACGTATGGTCACGCATTATCCTGTTGAAATATGGCTGTGGGCAAGCCCTGAAGGTAAGGAAGGACAACTGGCTCCAACACCTCGGAGATATAGCGCTGGCTGTTTAAAGTAACGGCAATGCGTACTAGAGGTGTGCGAGAGTGATATCCAATACCGTCCCATACCATAATACCTGGTGCAGGACCAGTGTGGCGGTGCATAACGCAGCTGTTCAGCATCCTCTCTTCACGGTGTCTCCAGACTCGAATGCGACCATCGTGGTGTTGCAGACAGAAGCGTGACTCGTCAGTAAAGACAATTTCATTCCATTCTGCCGTCCACATCCTTCTGTCATCGCACCATTGGCGGCGGAGACGTCTGTGGTTCTGCGTCAAGGGTAGACAAAGCAATGGACGTCTTGCGGACAGACCACTCTGCTGTAAACGGCGTCGAATGGTACGCGCAGACACTGGATGATGCGTTACAGACTGCATGTGCTGTGCTATGGTTCGTGATGTGACTGGGCGATCCGTCACTGCCATGCGCACAATTTGCCGGTCATCACGTGAAGTGGTGCGCTGAGGTGGATGCGATCGAACACGCCGGTCCGTCGTACCCTCCTGCATCCAACGATCACATATCCGCATTACAGTTGTTTGGTTTCGTCCAACACGACTACCGATTTCCCTGAAAGATAATCCACAATCTCGGTAGGCCACTATCCTTCCTCTGTCGAACTCTGATACTTGATCAAAAGATGATCGCTGTTTTCGACGATGCATAATTGATCGTTTTTTTTGAAAAAATCACAAGAAAAACACAATTGCCGAACTTGAAATCGTCGAAATCTCCAAGCCTTAAATAGCGCTTTGAAGTGGCGCCACAGGCGCGCGTGATGTGCGTCTGCGCTGAAATTCTAATCATTTGCATATCTCACCTCCGCTAATGCATGTTGTAAATTTCATGTTATTTGCATGTTTTCTTCAGGGTGTTGCATTTACAGTGGCCAGCAGTGTATATATATATACAGGGCTAGATTTGAGGCGGAACGCGCCGGAACGGCGTTTCTGTACCTCTCTTTATCAATAATTTGGAATATTATATCCACACACCCCGGAAGGTTACCGTTCCGGCACCTCTATTTCTAGAAATCTAGCACTGTATATATATATATATATATATATATATATATATATATATATATATATATGTGTGTGTGTGTGTGTGTGTGTGTGTGCACGTGCAGGGGAAAATGATCTAAATGAGAGGACTGAAAAATAAATTTAAACAATATTCTTTATGTAATACCTCATTAATCGATTAGATATGGTTTTTTTTATACACATAGGTTCTACATCAATGTAGTTTGATAGAGAAATTAATAACTGGTGATATTGAATATAGAGAAGACCTGTTTTTTATATGCCAAGTTATTAGAAATAGTACTACAATTTATAGCTTTGTTTATGGAGTAATAAAACCAAACAAATACTAAGAATAGAAAACGGTAGAATATTGCTTGTTATTAAAATTTTATCTCTTAAATATATAGTGTAAAATTACACTGGTATATTAATTTATTTCTGAATAAAAGGAACATTTATATTACTTTTGAAGTATACAGAAAATTCAAGAAAAATCTCAGTTTTACATTTCAGAGCTTGTTCAAGTAAGAACAGAAGAACTGGAGATAGAAATTTTGGATCTTCACAACGACATTGTCCTAAAATCCATTGTATCAGATGAGAATTCTGGACTACAGTTAACATAAACAAATTTCCTTTCTTGAAAAGAGCAGCATATAAAATAAAACCGTTTTTTCGGTTCCACATACTTGTGTGAATCATTGTTTTCAATAATGAATATGATAAAATCAAAGTACAGATCACGACTTACAGATGAACACCTTGACGATTGCTTACGCTCGCGCGCGAGCAGGAATATCATCATCCTCTCCTAATTACGAAGCAATGAGCAATGAAACGAAGCAATGAAATGCAGTGCCAAAAATCACATTGACTTTGATACTTATATTTTTTATAAAGAATTTTTATACTTTGCAGATTTTGTATGCATTATTTAGTAATCATTTATTTTACACAAGAATATTAACAATAATTTTTATATGATAAATTATATTTTTGGAATTAAATGTGGGTTTTTTTGTACATTATGTGTATGTATTATTAACTATGTCCAACTATAAATTCCCCTTGAAAAAATAAATGGTGCTCGCCATCCGACCGGTATTCTAGAATGTGCTTATAGGTACAAAAAGGTTGGGGACCCCTGCTTTAAGATACTTAATTTACATACTGCACACGTAGTACACAGAAAAAAATGCATAATAATGTGAATTTTATCCATTAAATAAGTATTCAGCATTTGAAGAATCTTTTAATTTTCAAACTTCATCACAAATATGTGTTTTGTGATTGTCAAAGAAATTCATTTGAACTATTCTTTGAGAGTAATACAATCTTTTTCTAGTAAATTTTTGATGAAGAAAAAAAATTAAATTCAAAATTATAAGACTGGAGAACCTGCATAAATTTTATACTGAAATAACAACGGTATAAAATATTCAACTCGCTGAAATTAGGTACATATTTGGAGATTTGAAATTTTGATCTGCAAAAGAAGTACTTCACACTTTTCTGCTAAAATATGATTGTAATATATAGTTCAGGGATCGGCAACGAGGTGCCCGCGGGCACCTTGATGTTTAAGTAGTATAAAATTGTAATTGATGTTTAAGTAGTATTCAAAAGTTATACAATGAGAAAATTAAGTATAATATAAATAAAATTAGAAAATAATATAGCATCGAATTTTTTTTATGGATCATATCATTGTTAAAAACTATTTTAAGGCTAAAGACATAATCGGAATCTTCAGTTTCATAGTTTAAAAAAGTGGGAAAAAAACAACTCTTAAAAGTTTTCTTCAATTTTCCGATTTTAACTGAACTTCTATTAACGTTTTAATTTATTTCAAGTTAAGTTGGGGGGGGGGGCACGTTCCTAAAAAATTAACCGAACTAAAAAAATAAAGGAATTCACGTGCCACTTCTTGTAAAATTCTTTGAAATGGGTGAAAAACTGCAACGAATTTTTGTTGGAAAATATATCAAAGTAAATACTTATCTATTGTCCTTCAAGAGAATGATCACGGTATAATTGGGCAGATTTGTCTGAATATTATTTCCAAGTGCAAACAAAGCAAAAACTGGACGGGAACGACGTGTGCCACCAGTCTCCTAGCCACCAAAGCCCAAATTTGGTGCCCTAAGATAGCAAACTTACTTTCATGTTTTGCCAGTGGACACTTGAGAGGTCTCTCCTGTGAGCACGGACAGAAGGCTTTTAAAACTTGCACCAAGGGTAGGGCTGTTCAGGCTGCGCCTGATCACATTTTAAACTGTCTAGATTTTACCTTGGAAGAGGGTTACTCTAAACCTTTTCTTTTCTTAGACTTTCCAGGTGTATATGGACTTATGGATTTGGTCTAGCATAGCTAGACCATTTCGGGGATTAGAAACTACAGCAACAACAACAGAATCGCAGAATTTCGCAAGGACTCTGTGGAAGAATTTCCGAGAGGCCCAGATCCTTTCAAACCCCGATCGCTCGAACATTCGAGTCGGTGCCAGGTAAGGGAATGCATGGCAAAATCGAGGAGTTTGTCTCATGGTGTCTGGATTCTTGATATTCCTAGAGAACTCAAGAACTATCTCCGGTTGTAGAGAAAGGAGGATGATTTTTATCCATTGTTTGTGTCTGCACTCTCCTCTGGGAAACGATCTTGTGAAGACCTCCGCTTTTCAAAGAAGCAGAAAACGGCTCATTTTTTTTATAAGACTTTGGTCGTATCAAGCTTATCTTGCTACAAAGAGAATGTCAAGATATGATTGGCATGATTTTCTGAAAACAATAAAAGTTTGTTCGAATTTTGAAAATTTGGATCTTTGATTTGTTTAAAACACATTTTTGACTACTTATTAACTGTTGTAGATACAATATTTCCATTCATGGTACGTTGAAAAGATTTTGTAATGTTTTAAGTTTTATTAGCATTCACTTTAAGGGTTTCAGACATTTTTCTTTCCGCAGGAAATACCGACTCTGACGAATTATTCTACCCTGTAGTTTGGCATGAATAAACCTCAAAATTGTATCATATGACACAGTTTTGAACCCAAATTTAAGTTTGAAAAATCCATCATCAACACTTTTCAAGTCGAGAGTATGTGACAGAAAAATAAGTCTCAAATTCTTAGAGGGTTAAAATGAACCACCGGGAAATTTTTACAACTATTTTAGCATTATGAAACATGCAATACTCATAAAATTAGAGTTTAATTTATTTATTTATATATTTTCCAATGCGGAGGCCTTTCCTTAGACATTCGCCTGTTATCACCGCGGTATTGCTGACCTCTTTATTATGGGGGGACCATATAAGTTGACCAGCTTCGCCCCCTATGAACCGGTCCCGTAATTTTGAACCGAGTCAAGTGACGAGACCGGAAACATTTGACCCCGCACCTCCAGAGGTAAATTTGAGAACTTGGAGGACAATGAAGCCACGGCAGATTTTTCGTGCACCAGCCGTCTTTAGTGTACACGACTGTGGATTTGTCAGTGACCGGCATCGAACCAGGGACGTTCAGATCAATGGCTGGCTGCCTTTGCCAACTGGGCCACTGCGCAAGCTGAGTTTAAATTATTTAAAGACATATTTTTCGATAATAGCCTAGTCTTGAAGAAGGTGAAAAAGCAGATGTCCTATCGCAGCAAAATGTGACGAGAACATCAGGTCAATAACGTGTTTTCTTACTTCAGTCAGATCCTATCTTATTGTTAATATGTAAGGATAATGTTTTTAATAAACCTTATATACAGTGTGTAACAAAATTATAAGACCACTGTGGATTTTGTGATTTTTACTATAAATAGCATAATTTTTTTAAAATTAAATTAGGTTGATGTTAATAAATGAAATATAAAATATATGTATATTATTTTTAAGAGATATTTAAATATACTAATTATTTTATCAACAATTTCAAATTTTTCCAATCAAATATCTGTAACAAAATTATAAGAACCACTAGTTAAAACAAATGTTTTTAATAAAACTAATAAGATGTTGATCCACCATTTTTCTGAATAACTTCAAATACTCGATTTTTCATTGAATTAATTAGGTTTTCGAGCAAATGTTCCATTCATCCATGATAGCTAGTTCCAATTCATACACAGAATCATACTGACGGTTATTTGCATACACTTGATGAGCCAAATGGCCCCACAAGTTTTCGGTGGGATTCAGGTCTGGACTAAGGCTTGGCCAGTTTAAGACCTCGATTTTTTCTTTTTGAAACCAGTTTTTAGTTGATTTAGACACATGGCATGGCGCATTGTCTTGCTGAAATTTCCAGTTTGATCCTCCTAAAAGTGGGCCAAAAGGTATAAGGTGTTGGTAAAGCAGTTGTTGATAACAAATGGAGTCCATTTTTCCAAGAACTCGCTGCAGATCACATTTCCCATCATATGCAAAAGCTCCCCACACCATCACAGAGCCACCACCCATCTGTCTACTGAAGAAAACCCGAGGTTCCGTTCGTAAATAATGCCAGTAGGAAATATTACCGTCCGGGACATCCAAATTAAATTTTTTTCGTTGGAAAAAATTATATTTTTCCAAGCAGCATCCCAGGTCATCACTTCCTTTGGCCACTTCAGCCTTCCTTCTTTATGATGCTTTAACAGTCTTGGTTTTCTTTTTAATTTCCGAAGAGCAACATTTGAATTTGATCTTAAAGTGCGCCAGACTGTCATATGTGAAATAGTTTTACTTGTCTGCTGTGTTATTTTACGAGTAGACAAGTTCTGCTTCGTTGCAAGCTTGAAAATTCGTCTATTATCGCGAGCTGATAATTTACTCTTTCTGCCAGATCTTTTATATTTTCCATAAAAATCTCTTTTACTTAAAACGTTATGAATAGCAGTTTTAGAACGTTTAAGTATCTTACTTATTTCACGTTCCGATTTTCCAGAGCCCTTATAAAACCAAATTTTTCGAACTTCTAGTTCAGATAATTCTCTTCCACAATATTATCGTTTGGACTTTTTTAGTGATGTAAAGTTACAGTTGGCCGTAACACGTGTCAAAAGATCATCGCGAGAGTAGACAGGAGAAGCGAATACAATGAACCTTCTCTATGGCGGCCAGTAAATGGTTCCAAAAAATAGGGGTCGTTCGGGTGGGGGTTGGAATAGGGGGGTCTCTATGGAATGTATTTAATCGGTTCTGAACAAAATATGGCCGTTTAGCGGGGTGCCCGGCTATAGAAGTTTTACCGTACATGAAAGAAGAACGGGGAGAGAAATTTTATGACGGTAAGCGCACGTAAAAGGGCACACCCAAACACAAAAACAAGCAAATAAAGCAAGATTTAACGAAAGAGACGGAAAAATTGAACAAAGATGATGGAATTATGATATGGAATTCCGAAATAAATTAATAAGATCGAATGATAAGAAGAAAGTGGTAAATATTCAATAATCGCAGTTCCAGGGAAATATCTTTATCTGCTGCCTGAAAAAGGATTTAGTTAAGGTATAATAGTCATAGATTAGTATATAATAGTCAAGGATTTGCGTACTCTACATGTAGCGTAAGCAAATCCTTGACTAAAATGGAGGAATTTGTATAGATAGCAAAGTTTTCTAGAAAATCTGATACAAATACGGAGTAGTGAATAATTTTCGAGTCAGAAAATTTAATTTTTGGGGCCGAACTGCCCGGAGTGTTTAGCAGTCATGGATTCTGATAATTTTCGATTTTTTTACATTCATTTAATGCTCTTTTATGCGTTGATCAAGGGCACGTTTCCTTTGTCTAAAGTCTGTCCAGATAATAACAAGATTTTTAATATTTTCAGGAATAACATACATTTATTTAACCAGTGAAATAACAAAGGAGGGATAGAATTAACCTCTAAAGGAGCTTAAAAAAAAAAAAAAAAAAAAAAAAAAATGAAGACACAAAACCTAAATCCTGGGTTGTTTCTCATCACCCCCCCTCCCCTTCCCCATTAAAAGCGGGAATCTCTTTTCCAGATAGGGGAAATATTCCTAACAAACGGATTTTGCTTGAATCAACTTTAAACATAGCAAATAAAAAATATGATCAAAGTTAGATGACATATTGCTTTTATCAAGAAAATTTACACACGTATTTATTTATAACGCAAAGCATTTTCAATCTCCGTAAAGATTTGAAAAGATTCTTCGTTTTTGCTGCTGGTATAATCATTAAAAGATTTGCAATCATGACCACTCATAGTATTTCAAACTTAATTAACAATCAAAATATTCGCCACTGTTTTAATATTTTAATACTGTCTGGTTAACACTAGAATTACTGACAGTGAAGATATACCTATTTATTGCTGGAGTATCCACTTTGTTCTGGCGACTTCGCTCCGTACGTAAAAGAGTCTCCGATCGCTTTCGTTTCCTTTCGAATTAAGATTATTTTTCGAACACATGTTAAGACCACTCACGTTCCGCCGATGAAACTAACATTTTGTCCTAGTTGCCTCTCGGTAATGGAATTCTTGAAAATGTCTAACGAGTAAAAAGGTTTGAATTCTCAGGTATATCGAAAACTTCAAAACGATATCATTCATTCAGTCGAACTTCTTTGCCTTATCTCACATCCTTTTCGCCGTAATTTGATTTTGATCAGGTTTTGGGGTTCAACTGCTTTCGAAGTATTCAAAATGGGATATTATACAATTCAACATTTTACAGATATTTTCTCTACAACCGAGGTTGGGCGAACCTATGGAGCTCAAGTGGCTGCCTAAATTGTTGGCCAGGTTTCTTAGGATTGTTCCAACGTGTGGTTTACAGGGTTGGGAAGAGGATACGCCCCTCCCCCCCCCCCCTCTCCAGATGGCTTTCTTGAGAGGTTATCGGTCTTAATTGTGGTGGCAACTAGGGGGTTATGTTGACTCAACTGAATGATGCTTCCTAATAAAAAAAAGTCAACAAATCTTCGCAGTGTGTGTGCGAATTTCTTAATTGACAAGTGCCTCACATTGGAATACATGAACCCTCCTTCGGGTCTGCTGCGTCGACAGCATTCTCCCTTTGGATTAGGCGTATACGGACTACCATTATATTAGCCCACAATTTTAATAGCAGTTAAAGCTGTGGAGAACTTTGAACTGGAATCTGTCACCTCTAAATCGAGTAAGTGCGTTGTTATTTTCACACTATAAAGGTTCCTAGAAAGGTAATAGTGAGCCTTTAAAAAATAATTTTAAAATTCTGTTATTAAATTCTTTGTTAATTCGTTCCTAATCATACACTTAAAAAAAAAAGACAAATATTTTGTTTTATTTTAACATTTTGAAACTTTTACGATCGAAGACACTGACAGATTTACTGCCCTAAATATCAGATACACATTTTACTGGATATTTCAGAGAACATCACATATATTTCTTTTTTGGAGCTACTTGTGATGTAGTAACAAAAGGATGAATGCTGCATAATTACTTGTTATTGAAAATAGGTATATTTTCGGGTCAGGGGCGTGCTTAGGGTTTTAGCGGCCCTGTGCGAAACACATTTACTGACAAATTTCTCTACGTACTGAGTAATGGATCTTTTAAGACAACCCCGATCTACTGTAAATTTATTATACATATTTTTTTCCCCAGTTTCTAGAGCTTTTTTTTATGCGGTGAGCTATTTTAGATATAGATTTATTTTATATATAGACAGCAGAGATTCTACAGGTTTTCTTTTGAGGTCACCAAACGCTCTTATTGTTTTTTCCATATACCTATCTCTCAGACAAAACGTTTTAGCTTTTAGATAATATGCACGCAAAAAAGCGAAGCATCTTTTTGTTAATATCCAGTAAAATGTGTATCTGTTACTTAGAACAGTAAATCTGTCAGTGTCTTTACTGTTCTAAGTGCGATCGTAAAAGTTTCAAATTGTTAAAATAAAACAAAATATGTCTCTTTTTTTTTCCTTCTTCAAACCCCACACTGTCTGAGAGTTAAAAACCGACCTCTCAACATAATAAAAGTGAAGCAAAACACAAGTTCTTAGAAACGTCACTTTTACCGGGAAAGGAACGCTAACCACGCCAAAAACATGCTATTACACACTCTTTTACTCCCTGTCTCCACAACGAAAATGAAAGTAAGGTAGGAAGGAAATCGTAGATTTTCTTTGTATTCTTAGCTTGGCCTTTCACATTGAGAGCTGTCCGCAGGATCATTATTCAAAATACACGCCCAGTCCACGTTACTAGGAATGCGGTCATATGATGGTACGTATAAGTCCCTTGCAAATCTCCATATTCAAATATAAATGGGTGTACTTATAACTTACCGCAGCAATGCTGTTTTCCTTTTTTAAATTTTGATGCTCCTTCTTTTAATAAAACATTATTTTCAAATCGGAAAGGTCTGTGACGAAACAGAATGACGTAATTCGCGAACGGAAAGAGCGTTTTGGACCAATCCGTGGCCCACATAAAATATTATACCTACAAGGTACGCCCATAAAGTAACAGGACAATTTTTTATAAATAAGAAAAATACTACTCACCTTCAAATAAAACTTATCTCCTTCAAAATAATCGCCAAAGGAGTCTATACAATTTTTCCAACGTTTCTTCAAGTCATCGAAACACTGTTTATACGCGTTGGAACTAACCGTTCGCAAAATACGCGTAACATTTGATTTAATATCCGAGACGTTTTCAAATCTCTGTCCTTTCATGGCCATCTTAAGCTTTGGAAAAAGGAAAAAATCAGCTGGCGATAAGTCGGGAGAATATGGTGGGTGATTTATCACTGTAATTGAATGCTTAGCAAGATATTGCTGTACAGAAATTGCTGTATGGGGCCTAGCATTATCGTGTAAAAGAAACCATTGCCCAGAATCAAACAGTTCCTTCCTAACTCGCCTTATCCTATTTCTTAATCGAAAAAGCATTTCCTTGTAAAAACACTGGTGATTTTCAGGAACAAATTCGTGGTGAATAAGTCCTTTATAATAAAAAAAAAAATGCAATCAGCATCACCTTTGATTTTGACATTTTTTTTTTTTTTAAGGTGTGGGAGAAGGCGGTCCTTTCCACTGTGCACTTTTGTCTTTTTGTTTCTGGGTCGTATTGTAGACACCAGGTCTCATCTCCTGCTATAATACACTAGAAGAAATTGTTGTCCTGTTGCGCAGTAGTCAGTAAATCTTCACAGCAAGCTTTTCTGTCTTCTTTTTGCTTTCTGTCAAAATCCGAGGCATAAATCGAGCACAAACCATTTTCATTTTCAGATTTTCAATTAAAATTAATCTACAGCTTTCTTTGCTTATTCCAAGCATGTCTGAAAGTTGCCGAGTTGTTACACGTCTATCAGCTTTTACCAAAGTCCACATTTTCCTCATTCTTTGAAGTTGAAGAGTGCCCTGTCTTTGGATAATCTTCAATGCTTTCTCGCCCACATTTAAAGCGGTTGTACCACTCATACACTTGTGTTCTTGATAACGATGCATCACTATATACTGTTCGAATCATCTCTAAAGTTTCGGTAGCAGATTTACCTAATTTGTAACAAAATTTAATGTTACAACGTTGTTCCATTCCGAAGCAAATTTTTTTGTATAATGCCTTCTCAGTAAATGAAAATTACTACGACGTTTTGATATTCAGACGACTAAATAACCAGTTTAAACTGGCTTTAACAAGAGTTGAGATGTCCTTCTTTCTAGACAGGCGATTATTCTTTCACTTTATTTCATCGTTTGATCTTTTAATTTATCCCGTTACTTTATGGACGCACCTTGTATATCGAAAGAGTTTAATTTTCTCGATAAACAACATTCCCGCCGTCGGTTATAGGAACCATTCTACAATTTCGGGAAGCACAGCGAGTTTCTACCGAAATATAGTGCACGAGCGATCAGGCAAACCAGAGACGTAAAATATAAGTATCGATGTAACTTAAAATATAAAGTTTCGATGCACGGATAAAAAGAAAAAAATCTCACACAGTTAGATTTCAGCTAGAGAAACAAAAACATTTTGCTTAAAATGTTTTTCAGTCGAATTTCTTTCTAAAGAAACATACCTGACTATTTCCTGTAAAAACAATTAACATCGGCGAGGGCCAAAACTATATTGCCACATTCAGACTGTCAAGAGTATACAGCAGGCCTGTACAACATACCGTCTGCGGGCTATATGCGGCCCGCGAAGCCTTTTGTGAAGACACATATTACAAATCTAGAAAATAAGGTAGTTTATTTTTAGATTTAGAATATTATGAAAGGAATATATAAAGAATGAATATAAATTATTTAATTTTTAAAATAATCAGAATTTAAAAAAAATTGATAAAATATCTTTTGCTTTCCCATCTAATTCTCCTTTTCTTGCAGCCCGCAGCAGCCCTCATAACTTTTTGAGTTGTTCAGGTCTGGTATACAGGATATATACATCGACATAACAGACTCAGTCAGAAATTTTCCAGAGTCTAAAGTACACATAAAATGAACTAACCAACTTTGAAAAAAAGAAAACAAAATGACAAAGAGTACACAATCAGTGAAAATAACGTAATTTCAAGAATTTAAAACATGTGAAATAAAAAAGAAAAAGAATCGCACAGCATTTAGTTACCACACATACTTTTATAAGTAAAATTTTAATATATACAGAAAAAATTAAACATACAAAAAGCTTTTCCTTTTTTTAAATACAAAGCAGTAAGAAAACTTGCTATGGTCTGCAAGCTTCATGGTAAACGTCGAGATTTCGAACATCTCTCCAGGTTGGTGGCATGTTGTTGTGAAGCCGATTTCCACACCGACGACAGGGAGCTGTGAACAACGTGCTATAGCTTCGAAGCCAAGTCTAGAAGGAAGAAAGAATCGGAAATTTTAGCTTAAATAAAAAAATAACTCTTTGAAAATGACTTGATATTATACATTTAATTCTTTGCCAGCATTTTCAAGTGGAATAAATTTATCATGTAAAAGTGGGATTTATAAGAAAGTCAACAAACCTCAGACAAGAGTTCAAAGATCACATTTCAGGTCTACTCAGCACAAATCGAAGAGGTCAATTGAACTTGCTCACTTCTAAATGTATTAGAGAGAGATGGGGGGGGGGGAAGTCTAATCTTTTTAACTAGATTCACACATCATACTCTAGTGGTTGCTTTAAGAATTATAGAGTAAAAAATAAGATCGACAGAAATCATTTGCCATCAAATGCTATCTTTTCCATGCATATTATATAATTTCCATAAGTCAATGTTACTGACTTTCTAAAATATTCTCACTTATACTACTTTTAGGAAAGCTTTAGACTAGTTGCTTTCTGGACAAAGCAAAGAGATCGAAGATGTGTAATTCAATAATCCTTGAAATCCCATTTCATGAATTTTAACTCTCAATTGAAGAACTGTACCTTAAACAAATAAAAGTTTGCTCTGTTTTTAAAGATAATAAAAAAAGAAAAATGATAGCAACTCTGATAACTAAAAAGTACTCCATTTTGCAGTTATCCTTAATCCCCAGATACTGATAAAATTTCCCTGTTAGCTTTTCAGTATCTTGAACAAACAAATATTATTCAATATTTTAGTCACTGGGTAATATGAACGCATTATTAAAAATTATGTTTCAAAAACAACTCAAATTCCCCCCCCCCCTCCCTTAAAAAACATAGATTTCTAGGAAATGAATATAAGTCAGACCCAATTTTTTGTGAGCTCATTAATTTTTACTTTGATAATTTTTATTTCATTAATTTTTAAATTTTTACTTAGAAACAATCATTCTTCAAAATTGTAGACACTTTAGTTAATTTTCATTGCCAATGCTTATTTGATAATAAAGTAAACTGCAGTATGTACATTGTATTCATACACAAATATGGAATTCATTTAAACAACTTCATTTTCCTACAAATGATGAGAGTTCATTATATTTTATATTAATTTTTTGCTATAGTAACTGCTTGTTATGATTACCTTTTTCTATGGGATAGTGGGAATCATTATAAAAAGTGCCAAATGTATCAACATTATATGCCATGACTATTGCATTGTGAACTTAAAATCAAAAATTTCACACTCCTGTAACAATTCAGTATAGACAAAATATGTGATGTGCAGAAAAAAGACATCCCCCATCTATGGAGCATTAATTTCCTATAAATACTATCTGTAAATAACAGCACAAAAGACATTCCTCTATTACAAATAATTTAAAAATCTTTGTTGATAGCTTATTGATATCCAAAAAATTACTGTGTCAAAACATTCAAAATCTACATTTATATAAAAATCACAAAATCTGCGATCTTAAAAAAAAAAAAAAAAAAAAAAAAAAAAAAAAAAAAAAAAAAAAAAAAGATAAAAGAGGAAAACAATGCTGAAATGCAAGAAATTAACAATATACAGTCATACTCTGGTACTGGTCGCATTTCAACACTAAAAAATTGCTTCACGTCTCGCCGCATTTTGACATGAAAATAATGCTTTGGTAATCAACGTTTGTTCAGTACTCGTCACATATGCCAAAACATGCATGAGACAAGATGGTGCTCCTGCCTCCTGTATCTCTGGACAAAAAGAAACACCAAAATAGGTTGAATTACAAAATTTTGTTCAAAAGTGTCACCCAGACAAAGCTCTAGCAAACCAAAATGTGGACTTGCTTAATGATCAAACTGTCTCACTTCAGAAACATATTATTGAAACGTAGGCAGAAGAAAGTTTCTGTTCATAAATTTGTAGTAAAAATCCCTACATCTCAGTTTACAACAGAGATCAGTAGTGTTAGGAGACAGAAAAGAGAAAGAATCCCTGTTCAAGTGCCTGATGTTTTATTGGAATGAGACACCCCTTCCAAGCAATAAACCCTCTCCTCCACTACTTCGCCAGTATCTCATGAGGCCATCAACTCCTTTCAGTACAGGTTGAGTGAAGATAAATTTTATTTTATCTAATTATTGTTTTGAATTATGTCCGTCTAGTTTAATGATTTTGCATACCCCCCCCCCATAAATTTATAAATTGCCCAGTAAAATGTGAAATTTCTGGTTTTCTGGAATGAATGAATTTAATTTTCATTACACCTTACGGGAAAAAAAATCTTTAAGTACTCATCGTGCCTTCTGGAATCAATTAACAACGATGAGTACCGATATACCATTGTATCATAATAAGATATAAAAAAATTACATGGCACTTCACAGAAAACATACCATAAATGAGCGAACAGCCAAGTCTGGAAGGTGAGGAGAGTAAAAGTGAAGCATAGCAGCATTTGCATGATCAGTTACCTATAAAAGAAAAACAGTGTTAAATGGAAACCTTTTAATATTCATATAATGAAAAATATGAATAAATGAAAAGTCAACAATTTCATTGTAACATTGTTTACAGTTACAATATGGCTAAGGTAGAAATATGTGTTCAAATTGGATAAAGGATTATGACAGAGGACAATAATGGATTCAATTATCCTAAAGAGTGTTTTAAAATGAATATCATAAAGCAGTTTTGCTACTATTGGTCTGTAATGATTTAAAACAATTCTGACTTCATGTTTTAGAAGTAAGAATAACAAATATATTGAAACTAAAAGTATAATTCTTAAAGTAGCAATATTATAACTTGAAATCTTTTAGAAGTTCATTTATATAATAAATAATATTCTAATATAGATAGAAAAAAAAAAATCTGACATTTTATTTTTAAAGCCACTGCATGTAACATAATGGGCATTTCCTAATATATATTCAACAACAATTACCAAAATTGAAAAAGTTGTTGAAATCCACTGTATTTTAGAAATATTTGTATTGGGACATGAACAAACACAACAAATCCAGTATATAAGTTTTTATTGTATGATTTTAAAAATAAAGAGAGCAACATTATTCCTGAAATGTAATAAGCTACACCAAATAAATAGAAGGATTTTGGAGAAAGTATAAAAAATCATCAATTTTTGCTATGATTTGTTAGAAGACAGAAGTTAGGTAAATATCTATATTAGGATTTTTTTTTTTTTTTTTTTACATAATATGTAACAAATATTTTTTTACCAACTCCTAACAAATTGCTGTAAGCATATAAACCATACAACTGATTTAGTTGCATTAAGTTCAGTATTTAAAGTTTTATAAGCAAAAATTTTTCTCCAACAACATTGACTAACAACTACCTGAAATTACTACTTCCTTCCCGTAAGAGTGCAGATGGATTTCCAAAAGGCAAGGGCACTAGGCTTTGGAACCAGCTTCATATGAAATCAATTATGCTGTAGGTTTCTGTCAGTTTAGCCACCATGCTGCAAGAGATGACCATAGTGCTAAACCAATTCAACCCAATCCTTGCTAATATATTGTGGTTTGTGTAACATGGCTGAACTGCCAAAGTACTTAAATAAAATCTGTGTACAAGCTGCCTAGAGAGAGAAAACAAAACAAAACAGATCTTATCTGTTTTTATGCATGATACTATGATCAGTAATTAGTATATATTCCTTTAAACAGCTACTTCTTTTACTGGTAATTAATGATCAAAATAAAAGGCTTTATAACCATTCATAACAAAAAATGTAGGTTTTAGCATTGTAAAATACGCCACCTACAAAAATTTTAAAGACTTTGTAGATGATGATACTTGGTACAATTCACTTCCCTGTCCTAAACAAGCATATTTCTTTTCAATATAACTAATTACAACAATGATTTTGATTCATACTTAGAGAGGACTAAAATTTCTAAAAAATAATGTATTTACAATAAGATATTTAATACATACTGTCACTTCTAAAATTAGCTTTGAATTCTAATTCAACCAATCTGAGTCAACCATCTCCTACATAATATCAATTTGAAATTTAAGAAGATACAAATTTGTGCTTTTTAACAATTTTTATCATTAGCCACACACATTAAACAACTTATTTAAGCAAAATTAAATTTATTATTATGATATCTATATATATAAAGGAAGAAGTCCTGACTTATTCATGTATCAAAGCCCAGCAAAAACTATTGGAGATACAGATATCAAAATTTAGGAGCTTATTACTTTTGTGCTGAAGGCGTCATTTAAGAAGCGATTTTTCAAAATTTGCCCCCAAAGGGGAGGGGGCAAAACATGTTTTTTACATAATGGGAGATATCCTGACTTATTCCTGTATCAACGCCAAGCAAAAACTATTGGAGATACAGATATCAACTTTTAGGAGCTTATTACTTTTGTGCTGAAGGCGTCATTTAGGAAGAGATTTTTCAAAATTCTAAAAGGGGCTCAAAATTCTAAAGGGGGGGGGGGGGGCTAAACGTGTTTTTCACATATTCCTTCATATCTCAAAGACAGAAACAGATATCCATAAGATTCTTGCTTTAAAATGTAAGGAACACGAATACATTAAAACCAATTTCAGGATTTATCAAAATTCAGCCCCATGGGGGGGGGGGAGACAAAACGTATTTTTCACATATTCCCTCATATCTCAAAGAAAGAAACAGATATCCATAAGATTCTTGCTTTAAAATGTAAGGAACATGATTACCTAAAAACCAATTCAGGATTTTTCAAAATTCGGCCCCCAAAGGGGGGTTAGGGGGGGGGGGGGGCTAAACGTGTTTTTTAGATATTCCGTCATATCTCAAAGAAGGAAACAGATATCCATAAGAGTCTTGATTTAAAATGTAAGAAACACGATTAAATGTAACAAACATGATTTTTTGACATTCGCTTTAGATTTTGTAAAAATTGCTAGAAACAATCCAATAATTTATATTTTCTATATATCACTATCTTGAACACGAAATTGGTGGTAGGGGAAAAGAGAGAGATCAACCTTAATTAAATGAAGTGTGGAAAGGTGTGTGTGTCTGTGAGAATTGTATATATTTCAGTTGTTAGTACGTATACATCTAGAGCTCAGGTTAACTCCATTAATTTTTATTATCCTGGGCAATGCCAGGTAATTCTTCGTTTATGAATCCGGCGATTTTCACAAGGGTTTACGGGGAAGCCCTCAAACTCCTCGAAGGGCCGGGATCCAGTGGGATATCAAAATTGAAAGAATCATTTTAATGCTGACATCAGCTTGGGGGGGGGGGGGTTAGTTATAATATGCTGATGGGATGCTGACCAGTGGAGAGGGGTATCGATTGGCATAAAATACAATTATACATATCATACAAGTAAGCTTTATTAAGGGTACACCCATGCAATGCCGGGTATACAAAGCTAGTAAATAATAATAAAAGGTAAATGATAACAGAATAGACAAATTTTCCTCTTATTAGTAACAGTGTTACTGATAAATTTTTTTATTCTTTTAATGTGGAGGCACTTTGTTATGAGACATTTGTCCTTTTTTGTCACTGTGCTTTACTGGCTACTTTATTATTATGGGATCACCATATAGGTGAGCTAGCATTGCTTCCTATGAGGGGGACGACTAGGAAACAATCAAGCCTTATTCAGGATTTGAACCCAAGCCCACTGTGTGGATGCTCAGAATGATAATCATTACATCATGTGGGTGGCATTAATAAAATATATGCTCAATAGTTTTAGCACAGTGTGAAACCAAGGTAGAATAGATTTCTACAAAGTGGGGGGGGGGGAGGCATTAATAGTCAAGGCATTAATTACTCCCTCTGCTATTAAAAAATATATTTTATTTATTTCAATAAGTTCAGTGCTCAAAATATAATAATTATTTTTAAAACTAATTTTTATCACAAATTATGAAATATAATATTATTATAACAGAGCATGAATAATTAATTCAGGATAAACTGGGTTCACAGCCTGTACCTTTTTAACTTCATTTTTATGTAACATTATATTGCTTACCTTTTGAAATACTTTATATCGAGATCCAGACCACATATCCAGCTGTAGAAAAAAATTTAGGAATTAGAACCAATAGAATTTTAAATTATAATCTACTATACTTTTAAATTAAAAAATATAAAAAATTAACACGTAGCTTACATAAAAATAAGAATTAGCTGGTGTGAGTTTCAGGAAACTGAATATCTCCAATGTACCATGATACAAAATATGCTTTATTAAATGCATAAATAATTCTCTGAAAAAAGTATTTCACAATTTAAGTAAATAAAACTGAACTGACTTAGAATTTTCCCCTCATTATAAACTTTTGTTTAATTGCTATCATAACATTACATGTAGTTTAAGGTTCCTAGCAGACCATTTTAGCAAGTTACAGCAATCCTGCCCACTCTTAGACATGTTGTTTTGGTGAGTCATTCTTATATGTGCAACCTAGTAATTTTAAAAACTTATTCATTCTTAAGTGCCTTTCTAGCAAAAACTGAAAAAGGCGACAAAATCTTTGAAAAATAATATATTGGCCATTCTAACAATCAGTATTTGTTTACATCGGAAAAGTGAAGTATTGACAGAAAAAATTATACTAGGCATAAAAAGGATAATCTTAATTAAAAACCAAGAATTATGATGGAATTTCATCTTATTTCCAATTATTTGCTGCTTAAAGCCAAAAACTTTGAAATCATAATTAATCTCTTCCAATATATCTCTAAAACTTACTTTTTTGAATATTTTGGAAAATATATTTGTGTGGATTGGTTCTAATGCCAGCCATTAGATTTGGAATATGTATGCTTGTAAGACAAGGATTTGAACAATTTAATTAAATATTGAAGAGCATTTTAAATAATATTTATCAAAGCACATAACAATTGTTTTGAGCTTAAAAAAAACACAATATTTTACAAACTTTATTCAATTTAGAAGTTGTATGAAATACAGCAAATCCTCAACTTATGCAGTTAATTCCACAACATTCTGCATAAGCCAAAATTTACCACCATAGACATCATCACTGTGTTTGTGCTTTAAATCTTCAAAAATACTAAACACTTTCGCTTGTACCAGCATGACTTATTGGTATTGTAGCATATTGAAGTGAAACGTGTTCAACTGGCGTGGTATCCGAGTGGTCTAAATTAGCAGGCCAGAAGTAACGAAAAACTTAACATTTATTTAAACAAACGTAACAAGAGAGGTGTTGGTTTGAGCAGTTTACAGTATCACCAGACTGGTTCAAACGATGTTAATAGCGACAAAACTCAGGCTTCAGGGAGCAGAAATCTCTGCCGTTGCTCTAGCCCAGATGTTATAGGGGCTCTCCGAAAGAAAAACAGAGTCTCACATATATACCCAGTTTGGAACCTTCACCGGTGGCGATTAGAGAAAAACGAGGAATTCCGTGCTCGCAGGCAGTCTTGGATACGGTGACATTTTTATGAGGGAGGGAGGTGGCGTTTTGCTGATTTAGTTGGTGAGGATCAAAACTGAGGCTTAACACGCAGACATCCAAAAACGTTGAACTCAGGCAGTGAAACCGTAAGGTGTAGCCTTTTAATCCCTACAGAATTTTCAGAATGTTGTGCAAACATGTGGGAAAGTTTTTAAGGCCTGCAGCTGTGGACGAGCTTCTTCGCAGATCGTGAGAACCGCACATTACACGCGTGACGTCACAGTATGGATTTGGGTTGAAGATCTTCAATCCAATTTTTTCAATAATTTCTTCTATTTCTATTAAATCTCCTCTTTTCTTTGAAATTATTGTTGATTGCATAGGAACAGAATTTCAAATTGCTTCACGTGTTTCATAACAGGATTGCTTCACGTGTTTCATAATCCAATCTTTATACTTCATCACAGTTCTAATGGTAGATTCATTCATACCGTATACACAGGCAATGTCTACAATCTTATTACCTTTTCAATATAGTTTAATAATTTCAACTTTAGTTTCCATAGTCATTACACATGTCTTTTTACATCTGCTTGTGGTCTGTTCCTTTTTACATTTTTTGGACTTTATGGGTTTTATGTTGTTATTTGAATTGAAAACTAACTTTAATACTGTGACAAACACCCACGACTAATTATTCTTTCCATCCCTTTCTAAAATGTATGCCTGCGAAGCGGCACGACTTTCCTAGTCAGTCATCCCATTGTCTCTGAAGATTTTAACCCTTTGCATCCAGCTTCTAGAAATACAGCACATGCCCACAAGAGCTATACATCGAAGATGAGGAATGGGCGGAGTGAGCTGTCAATCAACTCCAACCCTATTATCTATTTTCCCCTATTTATTATGATACTTTAATTAGTGTGAAGTACCTAGCACAATGGAATTTGAAATTTTTAAAATGTTTTACTAATTTAATAGCTTATACTTAACTCCCCGCCCCAGATGGTTGTAGCAAGTAAAAAAAAGAAATAGAAAACTAAATAAGATAAATAGAATACTAAATAAGATAAATAGAAAACTAAATCTGACTTACCTTATCATTTTCAGTATGGAATTCTTCATTGTAACCCTTAATCACAACCCATTCAATTATGAGTCCCCTTAATATGACTAATGCCTTTAAAGTTCTAGCAAGGGAAATCTAAAAGTATATAGATTTATGTGCACATTACTTTCAGAACACCAACAAGAGTTTGAAAATCAGAATAAAATATAATGCACAATAATATTATTTTATAAAGTTTTGAAATCAGGTCTCGAAAAAATTTCAAATCATAATACAGCATTTTTTTTTCTTAAAAGATATTTACACAATCTAATTACATTTAAAGTTTTTGAATGCTACATGATTTTGTTGAAGCAATACATAAATGTATTTTATTCAATATTTAAATGCATAAGAATTAATTAAAGTACATAATAATTTATCATATCACATTAAATTAAGCTTTCCATTTAATTAACTACATAAAAATTCCTACCCACAACTGTCATAAGAATACCATATTTCAAGTGAACGTCCATCAAGAAGTCAAATACAGTTTGCCAGATGTGTATTGCTATTGAAGGCTCAAATTCTGACATACATAGCCCATCAGTTTATTACAAATCTTACCGTAACTACGACGTTAAGTTATTGTCTTTCTGAACTTTGGCGATAAGCTTAAGCATTTTACGTAATGCTCATTTCCTAAACATTGGAACTTTGTACATGTATGTATCGTTCACTTTAACTTCACTATGTTCTTTATACTGTTCCCTTTGTTATTTTTAAGTTAACTGGTCATTGTATGACGTCATTCATGATTGGATTAATCAGGATTATTTTCCTCGTTTACATCATTCTTTTACATTAGTTGTACATTTGAATTTTTCCATTAAATAAAGTGTTTTCAGGAAGAAGACACCCTACCTTATGTGTTGTGCTGACATTTAAAGTTTTAAATATGAAATTAAATTAGTGTAATGACATTTAAAAGTTTAAGATATGAAATTATTATTACTATGATATAGGTGGCTGATATATTATATTTTTTTTAATTGGCTGGTGAACCTTTGTTTTAAATAATAGAAAACTAAATATTTTTTAAAGTTTCTACTCCTTTTCCGTTTCAACCTTGTCCCTTCCAGCTATGGGTAATTCAATACTTTCAGCAGTGCCATTTTGTCGTGAATCCGTGAACTCTCCCATGATCTCAGGGATTAGAACACCGGAATTTTAATGCGTTTAGCAAATCCCTGACTCCCCAGAAAGACCACCGAAGATTGAGCATTCTGAGAAAGAGGGGGAAACCATCTTGTTTACGTCTGCGGCGCATAAGGATACAAACAGAGGCTCGGCGTGACTCCCCAATAGGAGAAGGAGAAGGAAGAACTGCTTTTTCCGATGCGGATGTTTCGAGTGGAAAAGTGACTCCGGAGTTGACGGGGAAAAAAGTCGGAGAGAGAGAGACAGATTTTTACCTTCAGAGAGCAGAATCATCCCCCTGACGCCTTGATTGAAAAAGATGTGTTCCTGCAAGATGACGGAGGACTTGAATTTTCCAAGAGGCCGATAACTTCTTTAACATGGGCATGCCCTCCTATAAACTCCCCTAAACTTTAATCTTTCCTTATGGCCTTTCTTTCCTATTTCATTTCTTTGTTTTTTTCTAGACTGCAGTCATTAAACCGGCAATATGCATTTTATTTGATTTTTTTTAATTAAAGTTTTAAATCAAGTTTTTTTTTAATTTTAATTTTTTTGGGGGGTTCTAAGCAGTCACCAACTAATTTTTTTTCTTATTTCGTTATGTTTTTAATTCATTATGAAAATATATGTGTGTCATCGGGGAATTGTGCCTCTTACTTGTCCAGTTTCAAATTTTGTTTGAGATTATGATATGAGTAATAGGAAGTTAAAGTTTAAATAAAATTTGTGTTTTACCTCTAAGCTTGTGTCTCGTCGTCAATTCTTTATTGAAGAGTAAGTTTTAGTTATTTCTTTTTTTTTGGTTAATTACAGAATCGTTAAAGTACTCGGTACTCCCTTTAGAACCTGGTTATTGCGGTTAAAATTAAATTCTTATTTTTTTTAGGTTTTCACAACGTGCCTCAATCTAATGTTAATCCTTAAGATATTCTAAATTCATTTAAATTAATAATCTATTAGTTAAAACATCAGTTAAAATTAATAAAAACAATATAAGTATAGTTACGACAGTGTAAAACATTCTTGTTATTTATACTGTGTGGCAGGAGCAGTTGTATGTGCTTGGGTCATTGGCGGCTCCAGGGGGGGGGGGGCAAGCAATAGGGGCAATTGTCCCCCCCCCAAAAAAAGCCTGGCGGATTTCTTTTTTATAGCCTAAAATTATATAATCATAGACCTAATACTACATGAGTTTAAATTTAAAATGAGACGATGTTTATTTCTTATATATATATATATATATATATATATATAAAACCCTAAGAGACAACATTGCCCCCCCCCCCCCCCCAAAAAAAAACAACTCTGGACTGGAGCCGCCCCTGGCTTGGGTGTGCCATGTTTGCTGTTGCTAGTGCAGCGATAGGTGCGGTTGCTGTTGTAATATGTTCAGTTGTTTTATTTTATAATGTTTTACCTTATTATTTTTGCAATAAACTGTCGAATACTTTTCAAATTCAGTCCTGCTTATTTATGGTTTTTTTAATGGTGAAACACACTGCAAACTGCATTTGGAAGTTATTTCAGAGATAATACAGTTCTTATTGATATTAATGCAAGTAAAACAAAAGCATGAGAATACTATATTTACTGTACCCTGTTAATTTTTTCTGAAAAAGCTTTACAAGTACTACTATTAAATGTAAATGTTTACCAATATAACTTTATTTCACTCACTGTACATGCTTGATTTGGCATGTTTAAAGAGAAAACATGCGTAAACAATCATTTCTTTACAGGCTCTGGGCATGTTAGCCAAAGAACTTTTCAAACACTATCATCAAAACTATAGGCAAATTTATGAAAAAACATTTTTTAAATATTTAAATAAAAGTTTAACTATAAAAAAATAATAAATCACCAATTTTATCACTCATTGAAAATTTTCATGAGTAATTATTGAGGCAGTTAAATAATTTAAGCAAAATTTTAATTAAGAAATAAAACATTTACTTAAAAGTTCTGAAATTTGAAATTTTAAGATGAATCACAATTTAAAATGAAAAAACCTCTAGTTGTTACATACTCATTATTCATCAAAGGTACAGACTTTTAAGATGTGATTTATTTTTGAAAATTAATACTACTTCATAATTCCTGCACTTTATTATATCAAAAAATTAAGCCTTTTTTTATATAGAAATTTTAGGGTCAAAAGGTCTATCTAAAGGTACTTTTACTTTTCATTCAGAAAATAGCAGCATTTATTCATGCAATTATAAATATATTTAATTTTGTGTAAATAATAGAGTATGTTATTTTATAACAATGCTCATGATATAAAAACTTATGCAGTTAAAAACATTAAAGTAATACTTAATGTTTACTTTAAGTATTACTTAAGTAAACAATACATTAATACGTTTTTTTCTTCATGATTATAAAAAAAAAGTATCAGACATTAATGTCAATCATATTAAAATTACGAAAATATGGCACTATAACACAAATTCACAAAGCAATAACTGATATAACAAAGGGTAAAAAAAAAATTCCAGGTAAAAAAAATCTATCATGATGACTTTGATGGTATTTCTCTTAAAAGTATTTGCAAACTATGAACCTTGAAATGTATATTAATGCTTAATTAAAAAGATTTAATAAACAAAATGGCTACCACCAAAAACTGACTAAAAACTGTGTTAACTTTCCCCTCCCAGCTATAATATATAATCCCTCTTCTTATCGAGAGAACAAACCAAAACCAAGAGGCCAATTTCCAATTGTTGGCAACAGCCATCCATACATTTAAATAAAGGTTTAACATTTTTGACTTTTTCTTTATTTCACCAGCACAGAAACAATGTAATTGAAACCGAGAGCATAACTTGTCTAACTCACCAGCTGCCAACAAAAAATGTAAAAGGTGTTTTCATGATTATTAAATCTTTTTAATTGAGGATTAATATAAAGTTCAAGGTTCATAGTTTGCAAATACTTTTAAGAGAAATACCATCAGAGTCACCATAGTAGATTTTTTTTGCTATATCAGTTATTGCTTTGTGAATTTTATGTTATAGTACCATATTTACATAATTTTAATATGATTGACATTTTTGTGTTAAAAGAAGAAAGGAAGAAGAGGTTAAAAAAAGTTGCTTACAAGGATCTAAAATATATTAAGTACTTTTAAAAACTTTAAAGTTTTTTTTTTACAGACTCTGGACACCCTGCATTATGTTGTTCATGATATAGGTTGGACTGTCAATGAAAGGGGACCCTTAGTTTCATCTAAATATAATGAAAAATGATAATATATATTTCATCTGAATTTTTTAAAGAAGTATTTAAACAATTGATTACAAACTTTTAAGTACATAAACAAAATGTTCATATTAGAATGTGATGATGAAAACAGTTGCATAAAATAAAGGGAGGAAAGAAGAATTTTAAGTGATTCACATATTCTACCAAACTAACAATCAAAAAACCATGAAGCATATTTTTATGTTATCAGTTTAACTGTGCTTGGTTTTAAGAAGAGTTGTTTTACTCTTTGTAAGATGTTTATAAGATTCCGGAGCATTCCAGTTATTCTAACATACACATTTACATTTTTTCATTACAGTGTGAAAATCTGTAACAAGAAAATATTTAATTCTCTCTCTTCATATTTGTTCTCAGTCTAAATGTTTCATTCGCTCTCTTCTTTTTAACTTAGGGGAAAAACTAAAAATTATGAAAATAATAAACTGTAGAACTCACGAGCAGAACTGTAGAGGAGCCACATGGTCTTAATACTTGAATTTGCATATCAGCAAATAATCTGCTTAGTGTTGATGTAACAGAATCCACATTCCTAGAAAATAAATTTGAATAATGAATGAATTTATCTTATGATTTTTTTATTTTTTTTTTAAATTTAAGAGAAAGACTAATCTGAAGAACATATTACACAAATTTAAACTTACACTCAGTGTGAATATATGTAAAAGATGAAAAATATAAATATATCGTATTTCCAGGTAAAAAAAGCAGTGGCTTTTACATACTCTAAAAAGTCACAATTTGTCATATACAAAAAATACACTAGGATAGTGTTTACAGGGAAAGCTCTGAAATTCAATTGCACTCCAGAGCCAACACTGCTATAGTCCTTCAGGAGTTTATAAAAAACATTAGATGCAAGATTATTGTTTACTTTTTAACTATGTTTGGATAGACTCTACACAAACATTTATGTATAAATATTATTTACATAAAGTTCAAACTGAAAACCAACACATGAAGACAAAAGCAAATCAAGATATCAGAGAAAAAATAGTTTGATGATAATATTACTTTGTCAACAATGCTGATATTATTAGTAAAAGAAGAATGGTTCTGAAAGCTGCAATCTTCAAGATAAATCAACAATTCGCTAAAGAGTTTTCAAATTATTATACACATATAGATATATATTTTAAAATTAAGATGTTCTGCAATGACGTTAGCTTCAAGATCAAAAGCAAGCCTTTAAAAAACTGATCTTGCACGTAAAGCAAGCACAAATTTTAGCTCTTTCGGAAAAAAAAAAGCAGCCAAGTTTCCTTACATTTTGACATCTTTTAGGCGATGTATCTTGAGGATCTTGCCACCAGGGCATCTCTACCCAAATTTCACAGCACAACATTTTCTTTAAACTTTTCTACAGCTTTTCTTGATGATTAGGGCAAAAGTTACAAAACAGGCATCCCCTCTAATTATGGAATTTACTATGTTTGCATATATGTTTTAATACAAATTTTTAAGAATGAGAAAGATAATATCTTTGTGCAAAAATTAACAAGATTAAACAAGTCTTAAACACGTAAAAATCTACATTTTAGAATGGCACATGATACAACTTGAGAGTGGTCACAAAATAACCTGAGAAATGTTATTTTATGAATGTTTTAAAAATACTTACATACACATACATATTCACACATTTATAAAAGGGCATTTTACCCCAGCTAATACTACTAGATATTTTGAATAAGTGCCAGAGAAAAACCTTTTCATTATATGAATAAAAAAATTGTTTTTCTCAGCACCTGAAAAAGGATCCATTATGTATTTGTCTCATGTATATTTTTGTAACTATAAATAATGAGCATTTTTGTAATAAATAATTACAATTCTTGAATAGTTAATCATGCTTCACTAAATTATTTCAACAATTTGCTACAGCAGTTTTTTTTCGAAAAAAAAAAAGGAAAGAATAAGATATTGTAATATAGACACTGTAAAATTACGTTTAAAAGGCAAACCAATTTTTGAATAAATTTCTGCGACAGACAGTTTACTTTTATAAAAGTTAGTAAATTATAATAAACAAAACAGTTACTTTTATGAAGATGATCTCGATAAATTAAAAATTACTTAATATTTGCCACAAATACAAGACATTTTATAGGAACACAAATACAAGACACTAAATAGGAGTATCTACAGTTACAGGACTGCTTAGGTCTATGACCACAGAAGCTATATTTAATGGTGCAGATATAACAGATTTCTGTGTAGATATACATTTTTTTTTCACTCATTTCTTTTTTCAAGATAAGCTGAAGGCAAATATGTAGATTCTGATTACAAAGTCCTAAGGGATATGTTAATAATTATATAGCATGGTACTATAAAAGTTTTTCATCATGATTTTCGAGAAAGCTTGATTAATGTAAACTAATAATTATATAGCATGGTCTATAAAAGTTTTTCATCATGATTTTCGAGAAAGCATGATTAATGTAAACTAGGTACACTTAGAATTAACAGCATATGATTTATTTCACAACTTTAAAGATAATTCTATAGATGAAATATATTAAAATTACAGCTGTTTCTTCCTAATTTTAAGTCAACATATCACTAGTTGAGAGATTAAAGAGTTTGTTCTCTTGTCTTGTATTGTATTTTTGCTAGAATAATGAATCTATATTGTAATTAGATATTGCATGATAACATTTTTACTTTGCATTTCTTCTGCAGACAAAAATAGTCACTGTACCACTTAAACTGTCAAGAAATGGATTGCATTACTTTTTCTTCTAAGTAGCAAGATTCAGAAATACCTATTAACCCATTAACTGCTGGTGTTGCGTTGACGCAACGGTCAAAATAAATGCGTATAAAAATTTAGCCATCAAATGATTTTTATATTAACAGTAGTTTTTGAGTAGGGTTAATAATCGAATAGAAAAATATTTGTCTTCAACTGTTCTTTTAATTTAATAACGAGTTCCAAACTTAGACAGTTAGTTAAGCATTTTTGAATGAGAACTTTCTCCTGGTCTTTTTCACAGAAGAAATATAGGGAGACAAACGTCAGGTTTAGGGGTGATCTATTTTTAGCCAAGGTCAAAGTTTATCAGAACATTCCATCAATTGGTTGCTTTTGTTTGGGTGGGGGAGGAAGAGAAAACAAGTGTTGCGTTGCCACAACGTCAGCGGGAATAGGGTAGTTCCCTTATTCACATGTGTTGTTCGACTCCGTGGAACTTTTCCCCATTCTGTGCTTATAGAAATGCCTAAAACTAGATACTTTATTATTAAAGAAGCTCTTCAAAGAATTTTCCATGAAGATTCAGATAATGATGATGAGAATGAAACTAATGTTGTTATTCTATGAGAAACAGCAGAAGCTAGTGATGAAGAAGGAAATGATAATATTTTGAATAATGACGATGATAATTTACCATGCAATACTTCTGTCAAAATTGAAGTGTGAGTAAAAAAAAGTTTTTGCCTCCTAAAAGCTGTACAAGTCTTTCGAAAAAATCAAAAAAATCTGAAGATTTAAAATGGATAAAGCAGGGACCATTGAATATGTCTCAGCCAAAAAATGAAGAAAAAGATCAAATCGAAACTATGAAAAATATAATACAGGATAGAACTAGTGCAGAGATTTTTGATCTTCTCTTTGGCTCAGAGGTTTTTTACCGTCTCGTTGAATAGACAAACTCATGTGCCCAACAAAAGAATCGCCCCCATTTTTTAGCATCTGAAGCCTACATGAGACGGTTCATTGGAATATTGTTGCTGACGGGATATTATTCTTTACCTTAGGAAGAAATTTACTGGTCTCTTGATAAGGACATTTCTGTTTCTATTTTGCGAGAATCAATGCCACATTTTCAGTACAGGAACATGAAACAGGATTTGCATTTGGCTGGTAACAGTCGAATCGATAGCAAAGATAAATTATATAAGGTGAGACTGTACATAAACTTGTTAAATAGAAAGTTTCAACAATTTGGTTTAGATACGATTCGGGAAACCACATCCAAATGTACCCATTTCAGACGGTGAAATGTGTTCAAAAGAAAGGGAGGGGTTATTACAATTTTCAGTTTGAAGGAGAAAACAAGATAATTGTTGTCCGATGGAACCACAAATGTGTTGTAACTCTTGGTTCAACATTTGGAAAAATTGCTCCTGTAAAAAATGTTTCCCGTTATTCAAGAATGCAGAAAAAAAAGTGTTTGTCCCTCAATCGTATCTTATTGAACAGTACAATAACAAAATGAGAAGAGTCGATTTATGAGACAATTTAGTATCGAATTACGGAATAAGAATTCGTGGAAAAAATAGTGGTGGTGAACATTTACCAACTACATTGATGTAACCTTGACAAATACGTGAAAAAATCAAGATTGTCTCATAAAAATAGTCTACCTTAGACACGAAGTTATACTGTCACTTTTCCAAACACTTTTTTAAGTGAAGAGTTAGCAGGAAATAGATTAGCAACAGGAAGGACTAGTAAGCTCAGCATACAAAAGCCATTACGTGGAGAACATGGACATTTATTGTCAAGTTCGAAGACAGTAGAAGACTGCGTAGTAAACAATGCCATAGCCAGACAATTTATCCATGCAAAGTTTCTGACATTGCTCTACATTATGATTGAAGAGAAGCTTTTCATGATTGAAACTGTTTTCAAGATATAATCAGTAATTTTATAAAGGAAAAATAAGTTAAATCTTCATAATAAATTAATTACCTGTAAAGTGATAATTTTTTTCTAAAGCGTAACAAAGCTAGAAAAAATTTCCAGTGCTCAAATCGAAGAAAACTCTGCAGAAGCTCAATCGAACTCACTTAATGTCAATACTCTTATTCTGCTGACATTGCGCGAACACAACACTCGATTTTTCGAAAGTTAAGACCAGTTTTGTTATTTTCCCTATAAATTAATGTTGTATATGTTCAAATGAATAGCCAATATTATTTGTATAAAAAAAAATTCCCCCCTTATAGTTTTGGCAGTTAATGGGTTAACAAGTAAATAAGCCAACATAAAAACCTTGCAGAATTATGCCTAAATGAATGCTACATAGTACATATGAGCACATATATATATACTTACACAAATGCGCTTTTAATACACATAATGCACATATATAAACGTGTATTATGTGTATTAAAAGTTAGCAATAGTAGTGCTTAGTGCCTTTTTACTAGATACATTTTTTTTTAATTAAAGAGGTGACAGTTTTTCTTTTCTTTAACACAGCATTTTTTGATGGTTTCAGCAAATTTGGATGTTTGTACTTTAATGTGATCTGATTTTGGTTTGTATTTTGCAGAAAAATCCACAATAGTTCCCCAAAACAAGCAGTCAACTGGGGGTAAAAAATGGTCCTTCAGCTAAAAGGACACACCTCTTTCGAATGCATGTATTACTTGTCGATTGTTGTTTATTCCATACATCAATGCTTTTCTTATTAGTGTGCGTTTTTTGGCATAACACATGCACTCTGTTTCCAGCACTAACGGTGACATCGCTTCCACGGAGTTTACTGGCCACGTTTATGCCATTAGCACCCTTCTGCATTAGAGTGACTGCCTCTTGACCATCTTCGACAATTTTTTTGCAAATACTACAATGTTGTCAAGCAGCAGCCCTTTTTAGTAAACTTTACTTGAAACAAGAAAATGTTCTTTAAAGTTGATGGCAAGTTACTGTCATATAAATTGTTGTTGGGGCGACTGGCTGACATCACACTCCGCTGTTGGCAGTATACTGTTTCTTCCTTAAAAGCTTCTGCAATTTTACTTAATTGACAGTTTCAATGTTTAGTTTACACTCTGTTTCCTGTATTTGCCAGTCTTAGCTATTAACATGTTTCCTTTTAATAATTGCCTTCAGGTTTCATTTTCTTTTTCTCCTGTCCTCTTCTTTGCGGTTTCTGGTCTTCAAACTCTACGGGGTGCCTGTTCCCTCATTCCTTGTCTCAAAAAGCCTTATCCATGGTAATTTTCCATACATTCTTTAATTAAAATCTTAATTTTGAAATATCGCCCAAAATTACCCCGCGACACATTAAAATTACACGTTAGAAAACATTTCATCTTATACTAACAAATACGATAATTTAGAAAAATGGCCACTATTTTGAATTTGATTTTTAGCTGCTTTCCCATGATCAGATTTTGTCTGATTTTGGATATGTTAAAAGGCAAGAGTTGTTGAGTTGAATACCACTTCAATTGCTTGTGAAGCAACTTTGCCCAGGTCAAAACATAATTTCACTAGACTAAACTGAAAAGACATGTATAAAAGAACATTGTAATTACAAGCTGTCAAATCAATGCTATATTGTTACAAACATAACCAATTGAACACACTTACTGGGGAGCAATGTTATGACCACTTGGCTGAGGTCTCCGGATACGCTTAGCTGTTAAAATGGGACTAATATTTGATCTTTTTAAAGAGTTTTGAGTTAGAATTGCACAAGCATGATTGCTATGTTCATAAACCTAAAGAAAAATTACATATTAAGTACATCAAACAGATAATACAGATATGTAAAATAATCAAGTTACAGAATATAGAAAAAGGTGTTTCAAATGTTTGTGTACAACTTACTTTATCAAACCACCGATATGATTTATTTAATTCAGTATACAAAGGAGATTTTTCATATGCTGGATCTTGACTAAGGAAACCAGAATTTCCTAAATTGAGAGGCACATTGGGAGATCCTAATAAAGTACATGCTGTTTCTAAATCCCTAACATAGAGAGAGAAAAATTAATTCTCTAATACAGCACATAACTACAGGAGGCAATTTGTTTTCTACTCAAATGGTCATTACTTGATAGTTTCCCTTACAGTAAACATATAATAATACTTCTACATTACAGAATATTAAATTACTGTTGACGTATAAATTTTATAAAAGAATAAGATTTATTAGATTTTAAAACATTAAGAAACCATGAAATTTTAGAATGACTTTCATGATTTTTTAGTGATTAACAAGATCAATTGCAAGAAGAAATAAATTATAAAACATTTAAAAAAAACGAATTCAAAACGTATTTTAAAGAATAATGTCGTACGAAATTATGATTTATTACATCTAGCTTTGTCAAAGAAAATTGGTAAAATTTGATTACGTCAAAATGAAAAATGTAAAACATAATGTAAACAGTAATATCATGTAATTTTTAGCATAAGAAATGATAGATAATAAGTGAATGATAAATAGTTTCTACATACATCAAGCCAGATAACAAATATATGTTACAATTACAATAAAATCTTCTTAAACATAAAAAATGCTTAAACACAGTTTCACATTCTTCAGGATGGTTATTACAACAGCCTAAACCTTTGCATTTTTTTTTTATACTATGATAAAGGAATTCAAATTTTAAGAGATCTAAAAATTTTTTACAAAACAGTATTCAAAAGAAACTGCATCATTCATTTCAAATAATCATATATAATGAAATGAACTTTTTAGAAAAATCTCACAAGACCTAGACCGAAACTCTGGCCATTTCCAGACAAAAATTCATATTACATTTTCAGAAAATAATCTTAATAAAAAAAAAACTATTCTAAGCTTGATTAAATTTCTAAGGAAATGTGAAATATATGTAAATTTGTATTGAAACTTCTGAACCTCCAGATTAGAGATATATAAATAAAAATTAAAAACTCAGTAATGGTCTACATAATAAGTTACAGTTCATATTTTTTTCCCTTTTGGTTTCATAGGAGTGATTTAGTAAGCAAACCAGATCCAGATACAGAGTCCAAAGACCGTAGGTCCTAAACACTCATATTATGTTCACTTATTAAGGAGTTACAATTCTAATGAGTTCCTTTTGTCGACTTTTACCACAGTCAGTGAAAAATAAAATGTCCAAAATGACAGAGTAGTGTCGAATCCAGGGTTTTCTAGGTCACTGAGAAGAATAGGGGAAACTAAAAAATGTTGTTTATAATCATGTTTTGAGTTAAATTAATATTACAGTGAATTTGTAATTTTACTTTACAATTTTTATACTGTACATATACTTTTAAATACCTGTAAATAAAATTACTTAGATTTTGCACTATAGGTAGAATTCATTCCCTTTCCTAATAAAAAATTGGGATAAATAAATACTCGGGCAACAATGGGTAAACAGCTAGTACATACATAATTTCTCAGCATGATTAACCCTTCAGCAGGCGCACCCGTGTATAAAGTGCAACATTTTCGCAATTTTGAATGGTTTGTTTTTACATGTAAGGTTTGAATGTTCTAAGCAGTTTCTATTTATAGCTACACCCTTTCTAATGCAGGTCTGATTTTCTGACCCAAGTATTCCTTTCCATTTATTTGTTAGTCATGATTTAACCGTGGTAAACCAGCGATTATACTGGATTACAATACGACAGAAGCGGGAGTTGATGGAGTCGATCCAATGTGCAGCTATTACACAGTATTCTGCATATCACGAAGATGGACAATCTTATTGTTTTTTAGGTTTTTGGACATAATAGGAATCTATTCACAAGTTGTCCTTAGATCCAATAAACCGGACAGATTTGAAATAAGACGATTGTATCTGCATTCTTTGGCCCTTTAATTATAAATATATCTCAATATTATCAACATTTTATATCTTGTCATAAAACTCAGAATCATGATTTTCAATTTCAAAAGAAAATGTTTATTACAAAAGGAATAATCAAAGTTGAAAGAGACGTTGCACTTCGTGCAACGCATGCCTGCTGGTGTTCCAAAACTTGGCATGCCTGCTGAAGGGTTAAAAATGAAAATTTAGTGACAGTTAAACAATCTTAGAGTCTACACAGTTACTAACTGTTGAATCATTGATAGTTGAAAACCTTAAAACTGCTTTTGTATCACTTAGCCTAGCATTTACTTTTTTTAAAGTGGGAACAAAATCAACATTTGTGGCGATGAAACTGTACATGAAAGCTTTATTGAAATGTTTTTTCTCTTCAACAACTATATATATTAGCTCAATTCAATTTCATTTCAAATTATAAGGAATTTTAAAAGCCCTTGGCAGTGAAATCAAATTGTAAGAATTTTTCTAGCGCCACAAAACATCACATGCTCGGCAATGTCATCTCTAACTCTGAACCCATTGAGAGTAATAGATCAAAATATGAGGTTATATCATCTTTAAAATCCTAATTTTATCGAATTGCCATCAATTAACAGCTAATGTCAACACAAACTAATAATAATTCACAAGCGGAATAAATAGTAAAATTTCACCCTTAATATTCTTCATGTTCAATCCCCAACTGAAAACTTTAGAAGTAGAAAGTTTCCAATTAGCATACCTCATACGAGCTTTCACATTAGTCAATATCGACTGTACATCATTAATGTACTTTTCTCGTTCTTCTTCACCATGAGTAGCTGTAGCACCATCCCTCAAGGTTTTGAAAACTTCTAAAACAGTACTACGCAAAGATTTGATAGCTTTTAGACCGGACTGTAAAGCATCTAAATTTATACCAACATCAACCATGATTAATGTCAACTTTCAACAACAAAGAGTAACTTGAAGTAAGTTTAAAAGCGATGAAACTCAATTAATTCAGCTACACTCTTTCAGATGTGCATTAATTCTACCACAAATTTTATCACAAAATACGGTTACTTTCTTAAGTAAAATAATAACAAAAACAACACAAACGGATGAGTATTTAACGACAGCCTTAAGTCTATCTTATTGGCCAATAGAAAACGAGTATAGGACGTGCCTTTCCTTGAAATCACACGTATGGTTATATTACCCATTGTGCTCATTTCTACAAATGACGTCACTTATCACTTTGTTGCTCTAAATTGTGGGAAATACACAGCTTAGGTAATTCGTCGTTCACGTCTCGGAATTTTCCACAACTTCTTGAAAACATTATTTGTTTATTAGTAGATATTAAATTTCGCATGTTCTTAACAAGATGCGGGAAGTCAGAAATGAACAACTATCTTCTCTCGAGTTCACAAATATGACTGCGGCTTAAATTTTCTGAGTCGATACCAAACTGGGTCCACATGTTCCGGTTCCATGTGACTTCATCACTGATAACAGCATCAAAAAAACAAACCAGCATGCTTAAGAAGAATGATGCATTCTACAATCAGATGATGGAGCACTGTACCAGATACAGCTTCTGGCTCAGAAAGCATGCCAGCGTTTGAACCCATTTACCTTCAAAGGGCTGGTACTTGAGCACTAAAACATGGTCCCCTTTGTCGCATTTTTTAATGATCCAGAGTTAACTTTCCCAAATCAGTAAAAACTTTCACCGAAACCGTTACCTTTCACTCTGATCAAACACGAGAGCAGGGGACAGCTTCATCTCATCAATGAGCAGTGTTCCTAAAAAGAAGCACAACAAAGAAGTTAAGGAACAAAGAGATATATTTGTAGCCATGATACGCAATATTAAATTTTACACAAACAAGCATTACCTCGGCGGTCAGATACCTCCATGTCACCAAATTTCTTTTTCATACACACAAATATACTTTTATGAAACCCATACACTCTCATAGACTAAGGGCCTGTTCACATAGGAGTCCGTTGCGTTGTGTTAAGGAAAAGATGACGTTGAGACGAAAATAAACCAATCATAGGCCTCCAAACGATTAGCAATGAAATTTTTAACGCCTATGATTGGTTTACTGTCGTCTCAACGTCATCTTTTCCTTAACGCAACGCAACGGACTCCTATGTGAACAGGCCCTAAGACATTTATTTTTAATGAGGTGCCAAATAGGCCTGAAAGGCCCTTTACCCTCGGAATGAGTATTTAGAAAAACTGCAACTTTTAACACATGGTCCAAGAAGGTACGAAATTAGGAGAAAAAAAATTAAGTCAAAAATGTTTAAGCAAAAGAAAACTGAGAGAAAATTTAACAGGTTAATTTGACTAAATTAAATCTTGCCTATAAAGAGCAAGACGATAAGTTAATAAAAAATAAATAATAGCATTTAAGAGAAAATTAAAAGTTAGACTTAAAAGAAATTAGGTGAAAAAATAATGCAAAAAGTACTAGGTTTGAAGAAAATTTAAAAGTGTACAATTAGCTTAAAAGTTAAATAAATAAAACTCTCAACAAGTCAAGTGCGAGTCACAGAGGTCTGCGAGTAGATGTTTGAATAAAGTGATTGGCTATCAGCCAAGCGATTTGCGTTAGTTGATTGGTCTAAGAAACAAGGTCCAGAATCTTAATGAAAGTAAAACTCAAAGGAAGCAAGAAGCAGGAAAATTCTGGAAAATAGGTGTTAGGAATGATTCCAGCGTCAAGCATTAGAGTTGCACGTGGCCTGCGATAAAATTATTTACTATCGTAGTCAGGGATACTGGCTATTTCTTCATTGGGGACAGACTACAGATTGGAAAAGAATGTAGTTGCGAGTTTGACTATGGCAAGGCGGATAGGGTCAATATTAATACCTTTATGGATGGAGTAATTAGTTTTTTACCTGCAAGCATTAGTAATTAAACGTAAAGTTTTGTTTTGAGTAATTTGCAATTTCTGAACGTGGCTGGAGGCCGCAGACCCCCATACAGGTACTGCATAGAGATGTATAGGTCTAAGTACAGTTTTGTAGAGAAGTAATTTATTGCCTATACTCATCTCCTTTTGGTACAGGAGGTGGGCGATGTCTTTTCTGGCTTTAAAAAATTTTCAGATATTATTATTAATATTTTTCTTCCAAGTTAATTTACTATCAATGTAGATACCAAGATATTTCATTTTTCTGTCAAAGTGAATGAGCTGGCCTTAGACATTAACAGGAGGAGGGGGAATTCTATTGTAAGAGAAAATAGCTTTAGTTTTGCTAGGGTTTAATTTAATGCGCCATTTATCAAACCAGCGCTCAAGAATGTAGATGTGGCGATGAAGGTAAAGATGCATATACTTGATGTTATGATTCTTAACAAGAATGGCGGTGTCGTCAGCATAGAGGGCAAGGGTAGTGTGCGTGTTGGTGGGGATATCATACAGATATAAATTGAAGAGAACCGGACCGAGTTTAGAGTCTTGAGGAACTCCAGCTATAATGGGGCGAAGAGTAGAGGTAAGACCAGAATAAGTAACCGCAAAAGTTCTGTCAGAAAGATAAGATTGAATAAAATTGATTAGGGCAGCTGGCATTTTAATTTTTAGGAGTTTGTTGATAAGGCCACTGTGCCAAATAGTGTCGAAAGGTTTGAGAATATCAAAAAAGATAGCGCCAGTCTGCATTCTATTTCTGTAGTCCATTATGAATGTATTCAGTAACACGAAGAAGCTAATGAGAGGTAGAATGTTTGGGTCTGAAACCAAACTGGGCATTAGGCAGGATTTTATTACTATAGATAAGCGGGTCCAGAAGATGTGTTCAGTCAACTTGGAAAGAGAAGTTAGGAGACTAAGGGGCCTATTAGGTAGAGAAGGATCCTCACCAGGTTTAGGAATAGGGAAAATTTTAACAGATTTCCTTGCTTGAGGGAAGTATTTAAATTTAAAGATACTATTGATGAGATCAGTGAGATATTCAGCATAAGGTAGAGGGAGATTTTTAATGGCATTATTAGTGATACCGTCTTGACCAGGTGCTTTGCGATTAGGGAGGGAGTTAATAGTATTAAGAACTTCAAAAACATTAGTATTTTTGATTTCACTATCGTGGTTCGTGGTTTGAAAGTTTTGAAGGGTATCATAATCTTTATCAATTGTACTTGGGCAGAAAACACTAGCATGGGGATTAAATTGGGTTTCATAATTAGTTGCTAAGGCCTCAATTTTGTCAGAGTGGTCAGTAAGAACATCTAAATTGTAGTTAAAGGGGGGAAAGGGTTTGTGAGGCTTTCTAATTATTTTAAGGTATTGCCAAATTGAATTATCAGTGGGAGCGAACGACTCAATAAAATCCTTCCATTTATTGTTTTTTAAAATTTTTATTTTGTTTTTAACTTGGGTGTCAAAGGATTTATAGACTCTGAGCAAATTAGGGTCACGAGAATGTTGCCAAAGTTTCCTTACATGGTTCCTGTATTTAATTAAATCAACTATATATTGGGGTAATTAGTGGTAGTGATGCTGGGAAGAGTGGACCTTAACAGATTCAAGGGCATTTTGATGGTATTAGTGATGGAGGTAACAGCAGCGTCTATGTCATCAGGATAGTTAATGGAATTAAAGGGTGAAGGAGAGTTATTAACAAAAGTAATGAAGGACTACCAATTAATATGGTGGGGAGGATTAATAGGGGGGAGCAGGGGGTTGTAATTGATATCCAGATTTACGGGCAAGAGGTCTGAAGAGAGATCAGTGACTGAATTATTTTGATATGGGTAGTTGATATTGTTAACCCTAGCGTCAATGACCAAACGCTTCCCTTACTTTCAATGACCGGGTACCGCGGTACCCACATCGTATTTCGAAAGCGTAACGCTGAAATCAGCTTTCTTTCTACCACCCCTTCTATTTAAATAGATCTGTTCATTACACCCCCATCCTCGCGGAATATATGTATCCTGTTTTTACTGAAAAACGAAGTGGCTCTCTATTTTCTCTCGTTTTATGCGTACGTTTCACGTAGAATTGTAAGTAAGAAAAGAACGGTTTTCTTTGATTTATATTGTATTGCAATTTACTGTGTGCTTTGGTGAATTAATAATGAATTAGTAATTATTTTATTTATTTATATCCATATAAATCGCAACTTTACTAGGAAAAAATGGAGGAACTATCTGCAAGACAGTACGCAAGGTAATGCATATTTATATTTCTTTAGACAAAGATAAAACTACTAGATAGTACCCGTCAAAACTTGACGGTAATTAACTAAGCAGTTTCAATAAAAAAAGGGTTCATAACCTTGTTAAAATATTAGAAATTTTTACAGAATACCTGTATTTTCTATTTAGCAATCCAACATGTTGCAATTTAGAACATTTAAATTTACTTGAATGTTTTCAGTCTGATTTATTTATTTTAAATTGTTAAATTAAAATTGAATTAAATTAAATTGTTACATTAAATAAGAAATTGAAATAGAATACAAATCGTTATAAAAGTACTATTAAAAGCAATTTTAAAAATACAACATTATATTAGGTATTCGCTTTGAAAAGCACGCTACCGTACAGACACTTTTGAACATATCACTAAATCTAAATACTAAATTTGAAAATACTAAATTTGATATTATTGTAATATCTGGTTAAAATATATATATTATCTATATAGTATATAAAACGCGTAGGTATGCGGCACAAAAATCGACGATATTTCTACACTCCGAATGGCAACGGCTGCCACTACCAGATGTAAACATTAGCGGCCGTTCGCAATTTGCAACCGCGTATCAACATGGATTTACGCACTGAAATCAGGAATGTTCGAAAGCGAGCTGCACGATCAAGTGAAAATTGGGAACAGTCTCAAGAATGAAAGCGAAGAAATAATTCATTAAGAGAGAGAGAGCGTGAAAGAGAGAGCATAAATAATCGCGTGCTGGGCCGTTCCAACCCGCGGTTGCCAGGGGTGCGGGGCACACGGGCGGCAAGTCAGCCGTCAGGTTGAAAAAAATTTAAAACTAATTTATTAGTAAAATAATCAATATAAAAATATCATTATGCAAGGTAACTACTTAGAGTTAAAAATGCATTTTACAAGTATAACTTGAAACGAGATTGGTTTTAAAAACGCTGTTCCACGTCGCAGCCAGTTGGGAAATAAATCGTTTGTTTTTGTTTTAACAAGTTTCAACCCATCATCCCATCAAATTGCGCCGCATTGCCGGCATCGCGTAGGTGCGGGCGGTTTTTGGAAGGTTGCAGGAAAATACTCGTTTATGCTCTGGGCCTATAAATACAAGGACCGGGATAATTTGCACTACATTAATTTTTAACGTCTCCATCTCAACAACTGAAAAGCAAAGCTTTTTGTCTCGAATTTTTGTGCTCGATTTTGTGATTGCTGACCAATTAAAATATTTCAGAAGTGAGTAAACTTGATATTCTTTCTTTTGCTCGGTTAGCGGTTCGAAATTGAAATAATACATTTATGGTTTGATATTTGTTTTGAAAAAAAAAGCTAGTATTCATTACTTAATTCTATTTTAAATGTTTTTTTATTTTGCAAATGTTAAACATATACTGTTAGACCGCAAGGTCGTTGAACCGCACTAGGGTTGCCAAGCATTGGCTTGGCGCTCGCCTTGTGGGCGTTATCTTGGGTAGTCAGCGTCTGTCTGCCGAGTTAGCTAGTTGGTCAGGACCTGAGCTCTTGCAAGACTCGGTTGCTCCCATATTCTAAAGTTTGTATTATGTTCTAATAGGTTTTTAAATAAAACTCTTATTGGTATTGTTACATTCTACTATGTTCATTTCGAAAATACAGTCCACTTACACATCGAATATAGAAAGTTTCTCATAGATAGTTTCCTACCAGTTTGCACGACCACACATATACATTAGTGGTCCAGTCTGAGCCGCAGGGCTTATCAGCGATTTACGGATTTAGTTTTGCTCAACGTCTCAAAAATGTCTACGGAAATTATAGTGTTAATTCCTCCGCACCCGAGGAGGCCTCAAAGGACAAATAACAAAACTCGCTACTTTTCTCAAAAATGAGGCAACAACATCGGACTTAGTCACCATAGACTCAAAAATGGACACTTTGAAGAAAATAGAAAATAAACTCGAAAATTTGAAGTTGGATTATCACAAGGTTTTAAAAGACAGTGAGCTCAACGAGCACGAAGAAGCGTTTTCGGAACTCGAGGATGAAATAGAAGAAATGAAGGTAGGCTTCTTACATATTTTAAAAAGATGTAGTTCAAGTATTGCCAGTGCATGTACCGATAGTAAACAAATGAATGTTAGATTGCCCGAAATTCCATTACCTGAGATTTCTGGAAATTATGAACAGTGGTCTCTGTTCAAATCCCAATTTGAATCTCTAATTGTTTCGAACAGAAATTTAAGTGACTCACAGAAACTGCATTATTTACAAGCGTCGTTAAAGGACGAAGTAAAACAATTGCAAAGTGTAGACGATACTTTTGAGTCATTGTTTCGGGCATTAGAAGAAAAATATAATAACAAGAGGTTGATAGCAGATACACATATTATTGCAATTTTAGCTTTAAATAAGATAAATTACGAATCCTCTAAGGAGCTCAGAATGCTTATAGATAATCTGCTAAAACACTTAAGAGCATTAAAACTGATGAAATTAGAAACTAATCAACTTTCGGTTTTGATGCTCATTAATGTCATTCTACAGAAGGTAGATCGTGAAACTCGTAAGCAGTACGAAATGACCTTAAAATATATAGATTTACCGGACTGGGACGAATTCATTAGTTTTTTACAAAATAGAAGTCAGATCTTAGAAAATATTCAGCGAAACAATAATTCGCTGCAATTTAAAGAGAAACCTAAACATATGTATAAACATGATCAAAATATTGTCAAATCTAGAAATTTATTCGTTGTCATCTTACAGCAGTCCTGCATCGTGTATTTTGTGTAAAAACCATCATTTATTGCACAAATGTGAATTGTTTTTAAAATTATCCCCTGAAGAAAGATACAACATGGTGCGCAAAAGTAAATTGTGTCTGAACTGTTTAGGTCACCATAAAGTAGCAGTATGCCAATCGAAATTCTCTTGTTTCCATTGCCAATCGAGACACCATTCGTTGCTCCATAAAACCAGCGTCACTACATCGTCGCCAGATTGCAACTCTACAAGCATTGCTCATAGTTCGAGCGCCGCGAATTCGGGAGTAGGGGAATGATTGACATCTGAGATAGCATGCTGCTTTGCTACTGACTGAAAGAAAATAATTCTTGTAACTGCGGTTGTTTACATTTTAGACAGAAGTGGTACTTTTTGAAGGGGGAGAGCCGTTTTGGATTCTGGAAGTATGTGTTCCAACATAACTTCGGACTTCGGAAATTTACTGGGTTTGCGGAAAGATAGAATAAACATTCCAATTTCTGGTTTGTCAGGATGCCCGATTACAGTGAAAAAGAAAACTAACACGATTATTTCAAATGAAGATAAATCATTTTCTGCACCTATTGACTTTTTAATCCTTCCCAAGATTACAGATATGATGCCAGCGCAAAGTTTAGACTTAACAGAAATAAAAATTCCATCCAATATCACTTTAGCGGATCCAAGCTTTTTTGAACCTGGAAAGGTTGACTTACTAATTGGGGCAGAAATATTTTGTTATCTTCTAAAGACTGGTAATATTCCCACCACCCAATCCTTAGTTTTGCAAGAAACAGTATTTGGTTACGTTCTTAGTGGAGCTCTTCAATGAGGATCAGAAACTCAGTTTTGTGGCCTTCTATCTCAGGTAGATAACTTGGAAGGTATAATGAAGAAATTTTGGGAAATAGAAACGGTACCAGACATACCTAGTGTAAAAAATAAAGAAGAGATAGACTACGAAAAACATTTCTTGAAAACGTATTGCAGAGATGGTAATGGGAAGTATATAGTTAACCTTCCGGTGAAAGAAAATACAGAACTGGGAGATTCTGTGAAATAAGCTACACAAAGATTAAATAGTTTGTGGAATAGGTTAGATAAAAATCCAGAAATGTGCAACCTCTACTGTAACTTTATGAAGGAATATGAAAAGTTGGGGCACACGAAAGAGGTAAAGGAGGCCGATAAAGAAGATTCAAGATATGTTATGCCTCACCATGGTGTTTATAGAGCTGATAGAAGCACCACTAAATTACGTGTTGTGTTCGATGCATCTGCCCCATCTACTACTGGATTGTCTCTAAATAATTGTTTCCTAAACGGAGGCATTGTGCAAGAAGACATTTTCTCCATCCTCTTACGATTTCGAAAACACAAATTTGCCTTTAAGACAGATATAAAGAAAATGTATAGACAAATTTGGGTCAACCCTGAACAGTGTAACCTCCAACGTATTCTTTGGAAAAAGAGTTCTACAGATCAAGCTAAATTGTTTGAATTGCTCACAGTTACCTACGGAACAAAATGTGCTCCCTATTTGGCTACAAGAGTTTTGAAACAACTGGCTATCGATGAACAAGCCAATTATCCATTCGCGTCCTCTGCAGCTTTAACAGATTTTTATGTCGATGACATCTTGTCAGGAGCCGAAGATGTTACCACTGCTATTTAATTGCAGCAGCAATTAATTTCGATGCTAAAATCCGGAGGTATGGACTTGCACAAATGGTGCTCAAATGAAAAACAACGACTGAAAAAGGTCCCCTTTTGTGATCAAGAATATCATTTCGAAGAGTCCGAAAAGGATACAGTCAAACACTCGGTTTGAGGTGGAATCCTAAGAAAGACAACTTTAATTTTATTGTTTCGTGTGCTGCCAGCGTAACTACTAATCGCTCCGTCTTAGCAGAAATTGCAAGATTGTTCGATCCATTAGGTCTATTAGGACCAGTAATTGTGCAAGCAAAGATATTTTTGCAACATTTGTGGCTCTTAAAAATTGAATGTGATCAAGAACTCCCATTTAACGAGAAAAAGAAATGGGAAATTTATCGAAGGGCATTACCAAGCCTCAAAGAAGTTAGTCGCTGTGTCTTGACCGATTCTGTTAAAGAAATAGAGTTTCATGGGTTCTCGGATGCATCGAAAGATGCACATGGAGCTGCAATATACGTTCCTTGCATAACTGACGCAAATGATGCAAATGTCAACCTTCTTTGCAGCAAATCTAGAGTTGCACCAATTAAGGAATTAACTATTCCGCGACTGGAACTCTGCGCAGCTGAATTGCTTTCCAAGCTAGTTTCAAAGGTATTAGCATCTCTAAAATTGAATATTAGCAAAGTTTACTTGTATATAGATTCAACTATAGTACTGGCTTGGATTAAATCATCTCCAAATTTACTGAAGGTATTATTCTAACAGAGTTTCTCGAATTCAAGAGTTGACCAAGCAGTTTCATTGGCAACATGTGAAGACGGCTGAGAATCCCGCAGACTTGGTCTCCCGTGGAGTGAATCCAGACCAAATTATGGATCAAAATTTGTGGTTGAAAGGCCCTACATTTCTGGAATCCTATAACTTACCTTGTATCGATGAATATTCTTGCATTACAGAAATGAATTTGCCTGAGATGAAAAAGGGTCTCAAGAACTCAGAATCAAATTATGACTCTAACGTAACACTTTCTGGGAACAGTGCCTTTAATCCTATAGATCAGCGGTTCTCAACCTGGGGGGCGTAGAAAAATTTCAGGGGAGGCGTGAAGGTTAAAAAAAAAGCAAAATAATTACAAGATAAAAAGAACTTTTTATATACCATGTTTTTAAATTTTCTGTTGAATCATATAAACTTGCCAATTCTATGTTTTAATAAATACTTTAAAAAAATTTTTTTGATGAATTATCCCATCAACTGGAAAGAAAATGAAGTTAATTGGAAGTTAACTTGCGTTTATCTTTTCGCTCCCGTCCCGGCCGACAGATGGCTGCACCAGTCTACAAAACAAAATTGACTGAAAATAATAAAAACATGGTAAAAATCTGCTTAAAGATGGCTAAAAGTATTTAAAAAATGCATTGTCATCGTGTTCTGAGCTATTGTTAAAGTTTCAAATATCTAGCTAGTCGGTAAGTTAGTTAAAAATCGATTGCAAGATTTGTACTGGACAAACACACAAACACACAAACACACACACAAACAAGAAAACAAGTTAATAAAAACATGGTAATAAAAAGTAAAACTAATAATTTACTGTACTCAATTTTGCGGTCACAATGTAACCTTAATTTATTTTTGACATATGAACACGAACACGATAATTGTTGTAATTGTAAAAACACGATAATTGTTGTACGTCTGGAAGTTGAAAGTGACCTGAGGTGTGCTTTGTCACAGTCACAACCTAATATTCAAAAACTTGTCAAGGACAAACAGTGCCAGCCTTCTCATTAATGCTATAAAAGTGACTGGTATTACATGCCAACCTCGCCTAGATCCTTGATTACCTCAAATAAATTTGATCTGTATTTAATTCTTTGATTTCATATGTTCTAATAATAATAGGTTCCAAATTAAGATATGTGTAGTAATATTAAACTTTGAGTATGAAATTATCTATTCTTTATTTTCATTGAATTACCAGCCTCAGTTTCAAATTCCGATTGTACTAGTTGTATTGACCACATATTTTGGTGGGGGGGGGGGGGAGGCGTGGCCTCACATCAGTGTTCAAAGGGGGGGCACAGAGCCTGAAAGCTTGAGAACCCCTGCTATAGATGATTTGATTAACATTAGCAATAATTATACTAAAATTGTACGTTTCTTAAGTTATATTTTCAGATTCGTTCATAATCTTAGATGTCCTCAAAAAAGACAAATGGGCCCCTTAATTCCATCTGAGGTAAGTAGTGCAGAAAATCTACTTCTTCGTCGGGTACAAGAAGAGTTTAATGCAGAATTTTTCTATTTAGAAAAGAGTGGTCAAGTAGCAGGTAATAGTAAATTAAAATCCTTAAATCCACTGCTAGATGAAAATAAGATAATAAGAGTAGGGGGACGATTAAACAATTCAGATTTAGTTTATTCTCAAAAACATCCAATTGTGCTTCCAAAGAAACACAACTAATTTTCGAAGATTATCATAAAAGGTATTTCCATGTTGGTCCGCAATCCTTATTGCACTGTGTAAGACAAAAATTCTGGCCTATTAATGGTGAAGATTTAGCTCGAAAGATTGTTCATGAATGCATAATTTGCTGCAGAGCCAACCCAGATGTAGGTGAACAATTAATGGGAGGTCTTCCTAAAGAACGAGTTATTCCTAGTTCGCCATTCAATCATACAGGAGTAGATTTTACGGATCTTTTTTTATAAAATACAAAGGACAGAGAAAAGGCGACTTGCAAAATGTGCATGTAACAATTTTTGTTTGCTTTACAACCCGTGCTGTACACTTAGAAATAGTTTCAGATTTAACATCAGGAGGTTTTGTTGCTACATTAAAAAGATTTTGGTCCAGACGTGATAAATGTTCTACTTTGTTTACCGACAATGCTAAAAACTTCATAGGAGCTAACGCAGAATTGAAGCGTTTATATAATCTTGTAAAATATCCCAATGAAATTTTAGCAAAATATTTGTCTTCTGAAAACGTAAATTGGAAATTTATTCCTCCCAGAGCTCCCAATTTTGGTGGACTTTGGGAGGCTGGAGTTAAGTCATTTAAATTTCACTTAAAAAGAGCCATGGGGAATTTAAGATATACTTACGAAGAATTTCTCACAATAGTGACTCAAATAGAAGGAATTCTTAATTCACGACCTATCACCCCTTTACAGTCTGACGAGAATGACATAGAGGCATTAACGCCTGGTCATTTTTTAATAGGGAGACCTATTACAACAATTGTAGAGCCTGAAATCATTCATTTGCCCGATAACAGATTAAGTAGGTGGCAAAGGACAACAAAGGTAACCCAATACGTTTGGAAAAGATGGAAGAGGGATTATTTAAACCACCTCCAAAAAAGATTTAAATGGCAATTTTCCAAACCTAACATCGAGAAAAATCAAATAGTTTTAGTAAAGGAAGACTATTTGCCCCAATGCAAATGGTTACTAGGTCGGATTGAAGAAGTCATTTCTGGTCCAGATGGCAAAGTAAGAATTACCTTCATAAAAACAAAGTCTGGAATTCTAAAAAGGGCTTTGTCTAAATTATGTGTTTTACCTGTAAATATATAACTTTGTATTCGTTAAGCTCATGTTTCTTTAGTAATGTTAAGGTGTTATATAATGTTGTGAACTACTACACTCATGGACAAAAAAATTAGCGCACCAAGAAATAATTGCGGGATCGTAACGAAACTTGCAATGAAGGTACATGTCGGGGAGATATGCAAATGATTAGAAATGCAGCGTGATTGCGCATTACATATAGCCTGTAGAGGGCGTTGAACATCGCACTCTGTGGAGTATAAAACAGGTAACCAACGCTTTTTTGAGTGTGCTGAATAATTTACAAAGGAAGAACTGAGATAGACATGCCATTACGCCGTGTTCGAAGACAATATAAGCAGTTGTCGCAGTTTGAGAGGGGGAGAATCGTCGGGATGATGGAAGATGGGTGGTCAGCTAGGCGAGTAGCTCGTCAATTAGGCCGCTCTGATTGTGTTGTGAAGAAGTGTTGGGACCAGTGGACCCGAGAGATGTCATGTACAAGAAGACCAGGCTCAGGACGCCCTCGACAGACCAGTCGTCGAGAAGACCGCCACATCGTAAGAAATGCACGCGTACAGCCAACTGCTTCATCGGTCGCCATCCAGGCACAGGTAGCACCTTCACTAGGGGCCTCTGTGTCTTCTCGATCCATACGAAGGCGCCTGGCTGAAGGACAGTTGGTATCGCGGCGCCCATTACGTGTGCTGCCCTTGACGCCCACCCATCGACGCCTCCGTTTGGAGTTTTGCCGCGCACGAGGAAACTGGACTGCAGCGGAATGGAACCAGGTCGTCTTTAGCGACGAATCCAGATTCAATCTCGGCAGTGATGGCAATCGTGTTCGTGTGTGGAGAGCCCGTGGTGAACCCTTCAATCCTGCCTTTGCTGTACAGCGACACATCGCTCCCACAGCTGGTGTGATGGTATGGGGTGCCATTGTCTACAATACACGGTCACCCCTAGTATTGTTCCGTGGCACCATGACAGCCCAGCGGTATGTTCATGAAATCCTGCAACCACATGTGTTGCCACTCATGCAATGGCTCCCAGGAGCCATTTTTCAACAAGACAATGCTTGGCCTCATACGGCAAGGGTGTCACAAGACTGTCTCCGCACTGTTACTACCCTTCCTTGGCCTGCCCGATCCCCAGATTTGTCTCCAATCGAGCATATCTGGGATCATTTGGGACGACGAGTTCGGCTTCCCACGAGTTTGAACGAACTAGAGGCAAGGTTACAGCAAATATGGAACGAAATGTCTCAAGACATCATACAGAACTTGTATGACTCAAAGCCCGATCGTATCGCATCGTGCATTCGCGCTAGAGGGGGTCCAACGGAGTATTAACTCCTCCGTTCTTTTGCCTTTTTCTCTGAAATAAATTATCCTTTTTCTTTGATTTTCTTATCATTTACTTATATCAAAGTAGTCATTACGTATGTAAAATTTCGTTTTATTTTGACGACTCCTTCTTGGTGCGCTAATTTTTTTGTCCATGAGTGTATTATTGCTTGTATATTTGTAACATTATAATTATTTGAAATTTGTATAGTATAATTGATTACTGTAATTCATGTACTTTGTTGAAATATTGTCACATTTCAACGCTGGGCGGGATGTTAGACCGCAAGGTCGTTGAACCGCACTAGGGTTGCCAAGCATTGGCTTGTCGCTCGCCGTGTAGGCGTTATCTTGGGTAGTCAGCGTCTGTCTGCCGAGTTAGTTAGTTGGTCGGGACCTGAGCTCTTGCAAGACTCGGTTGCTCCCATATTCTAAAGTTTCTATTATGTTCTAATAGGGTTTTTAATAAAACCCTTATTGTTATTGTTACATTCTACTATGTTCATTTCGAAAATACAGTCCGCTTACGCATCGAATATAGAAAGTTTCTCATAGATAGTTTCCTACTAGTTTGCACGACCACACATATACATATACTACAGGAACAAGTGTAAACTTGGATTTTTGAACTGCATCACTTTATTTCTTTAACAGGTGCGTGAAATATGGCAAATTTTTCAGAAATCGGGAAAATACGATTTTTTTTATTAAAGTAAACGTAGGGGGAATTGTATTTAAAATATGAACGAAATTGAAATAAAATCGATTTGGAACGTTTCTTTGCAAAAGTCAATCTTTATCGAGAAACAGCTTAACTTACATTGCGCCTTTTTATAAGTTCTTTATTTGACTACGAATGTAAAGATGAGGCTCCAAAAAATCCAGAACACCAATTCAAAATTAATTTTTACTTTGTAATATTGGACACTGTATTATCAAAAATAGAAGAAATTCGAACAAATAAAACAACATCACACAGTTTTCAGTTTTCTCAACGACCTAAATAATTTCCTTGAAACAGATAAATCAAATAGGTCTACAAAATGTAAATCTGTTGAAAGTATGTGACAAAATCCATTTAAAAATGAAAAAGATATTATAGCGGAAGATTTATGCAATGAAATTGACAATGTTGCGCCCTATATTTCCCCTGAAATGAACGCGTTAAATGTGATTCAATACCTATTTACAAATAACCTCATCTATCTGTTTCGAAATTTAGTGATTGCCATACGAATATTTTTAAACATTACCCGTGACTGTGGCTAGCGGGGAAAAAAGCTTTTCAAAACTTAAAACAAAAAAATTATTTGAGATCAACTATGGGACAAGAAAGGCTTTCAGACTTATCTATTATTAGTATCGAAAAGGACATATCGGAAGATATAGATGTATCAGATATTATAACAGAATTTGCATTAAAAAAGGCAAGAAAAGCAAGGATTATTTAAGCTTTTTGAGTGACTTATTAAGTATATGTATTAATAGATATGTGTTGTATGTATTTAATATAACGTATTCATTTGGTTATTATATCAATACATTAATTATTATTATGTTAGGTTGTAAAATTAAAAAATAAACTGAATTTATAATATTTTCTGTAATTCGTTGTTTCATTTAACGCAGAAAATTTCAGAGAAATTTCAATTAATCCATATGGTATGACTGGGGGGGGGGGCAAAATTATTCTCGCACACGGGCGGCAGCTACCCTAGGAACGGCCCTGCCTCCAAGGCTCTATTCTCAGCCCAAATTAATTTAATTTATTTATAAATGACATTCCTCTCAATAATTACACTTCTCATGCCCTGTACGTGACTGAATCTGCCATCCTGCCCACAGCTAACCATCAAACTTTAATAGCTAGTTTTATTCAAAATCACATTGACGCTTTGGAATGTTGGTTTATTAAATAGAAAATTAAATTTAACCATTCGAAATGCTAAACCACCTATTTCTCAACAAGTTTTAACCACCCCCCCAGCCTTTACATCTCCGACTCGGTTATTAACTGGGAGAATTCAGTGTAGTACTTGGGTTTAACCCTAGACCGGTGGCTTATTTTTAAACACCACATTCAAAATGTCAAAAACAAGAGGATCTGCAAAGTCAATTCGCTACGCTCCCACCTTCTCGCCCCCTACCTAAACAATAGGAATACATTGCTACTGGATAAGTCAGTAATTCTTCCAGCAGCTCTCTATACTGCACCTGTGTGGACCAAAGCTGCCAAATCTAATTTATGATATCGCCAAACGCTTCCAAAATAGAATTCTGAGAAAAACTTTCAGATTCCTTTTTAATGCAGTCCTTAGGAGGGATCCGAACATTCCGCAGGGTCGTGCAACAACTCTCAGTAAATTCTCATAACAATATCGACAAGATTCCTAATGGGATAACTGCTGAATTTCCCGGTTATGATTTCTGGAGTGCTTTCAGTAAGTCCCCCCTTCCCTCAACTTGAGCTAGCTCCGGACTAATTCACTCCTTTTTCTGTTTGTTTTTCACTCGGTAGGATACCTGTTTCTTTTTGATCGCCTTCTAATTACATGTTTTCTTTCCACTTTTCTTTTATCTGCGTGTACTTCTTTTTATTTAATTAAATACAAAAATAGTAAAAAAAAGAGGTAAAAGTAAAAATAAAAATTGTGCGGTCGGGGGACCCCGCCAGGAACGAAGTTCCTTACGTTATTTTTTCAACACTAAACGGGATTTAATATGTAGATTTCTATTGATTATATTATTGTATTTTTGTCCCGCCAAAAAGTGCTGCCCTTTTTTATTCCGCTCTCTCTCTCTAATTTGTATATTTTATTTTTATTTTTTATCATTTTTTTCAAAGCAAAAATGTAAAGTAAGGATTTAAATCAATAAATTTCATTTAATAATTTAGGAAAAATAGTCATTTATTAAAAATTCAATATAAAATAGTGAATTATAAATTATATATAAAAAATTCTAAATAAGAAAAAATTCTTTTTAAATTTTATCATTATATTGTATCATGGTATTTATTGGCTTATGGTAACTATAATAAGATGCATATGTTTGAGATTCAATTTTATCCAAGTATTTCTAGAACTAGCATCAGCGGTTGTACAGTATTTCGTTGTGAACTGCGCTGGGTCATTATTAATACTTAAATCAAATGTACCTGATAAAAAAGATGTGAGCTTTTCAAATTTTTCTTTATCATTGAAGTTAACATTGAAGTCTCCAGCCAATATGAGTGGAAGTTTATGAAAATTTTGGTTAAGTAATTTAGAACCTCCCTCAGTATATTCTAACAACGATCGATGGATAAATAATGGTATATCCTTAATCTTTTTATTTGGGGATATATAAATAGCTACTATAACTACTTTAACATTATTTCCCATTTCACAAACACCTGAACAAATGTCACCAACGGATGAATGCCTAGTACTCAAATCACTAATGTTAGACAAAAGTATTCTCATATTTTCTGTACAAATGTGGGCGGTATCTTCAGAGTTATGGTATATTGCGACTCCACCTGCACGAACATTGTCTTACTTATAACGAGAAATGCAATTGATATTAAGAAGAACAATTTCTTCTTCATTTCTTATCCACGTTTCAGAAAGTAATAGTAGATTAGAATTTTGCTTAACTGGATCTATGAAATCTAAGGTGTGATTTTTTAAACTTTGACAGTTAAAAATGAATACCTAGCAAAATTCAATGTTTCATTTTGCTGTACTTTTTCTTTTTGATTCTGCCGGAATTGTTGTTGACATTGAGCGTTTGTTTTTGGCATTTTTTTCGCACTCTGAAGTTGATTTTGGATTTTTTTCTCTTTCGATACTCTTTTTGACTCTGAGCATATGATTTCACTATTATTTCTCTGTAATGCATGTAAATAGTAAATAGTAAACACTCGAATCACATGTATATTAAATGAATGTAAACAATAAATATTAAATAATGTAATAAATGAATGTAAACAATAAATATTAAAACAATATATTAAATGAATGTAAACAATAAATACTTGTATTAAGTTATATGATTTATTAACTTATTTTTCTAAGTTTGCATTATTTACACTTGCTGCAGTTTCTGTTTCTTGACTTTCCATTATAAAATTGCAATAATGACAATATAAATCCCGTGGGAATTAAAGCAGTAACAAACAAACAAACAAGGCTAAATACAAACATATTAATCTAGACAAAATAACCAGTGCCCAAACATGAAAATACCAGGCAATCACCCAATAAACCTGACAGCACCGCCGAGGCCCGAACTCGGGAACTGTCACATTCCAGACCAAGTCGATAGCACCACGCCATCCCGAAGACGCAACACCACTAAAAAAGAGAAAGAGAGGGAAAGGTCGCCTGGCGGGGGCATAACGCTTTTTCCTTACGTGACGATTTCTGCCAGTTCACTCTACTGTAAGCCGCGCAAAAGAACTTCGTTCCAAAAATAAAAAATAAAAATAAAGATAAAAATTTAAAAAATATAAATATAGAAAGATAAAATTAAATAAAAATATTTTCTATGTGTCTAACTTTTTATGTTTCTCTATATTTTCTTAACTACCTCTAGTTAATTGTTTATTTAAATTTAATTCAGCACAATAATCCTTTGTAAAGTAATTTTATCTTAAAAACCTCTACTGACCAATTTAACGAGAATCCTTATTCAAATTAAACATAACCATGACTGGAGTTAGAGCCTTTGGCCCAAGTAATCCGAAAAGAGCCATCGTTGTTAGGAGACAAAGAAATTGCGGTGTTTTCTAGGTCGGGAAATGTGATGTGTTGTCATGGAAAACTTTAATTTTCAATTTTTGCTGAGTTTTGATTGTAGCACGATGCGTAATGCACAGAAACGGGTAGAATGGACCCATTTCGGTAAAAAGGATTTTCAGGAGGTTAAATTCCGACGTGAGGTTGCTTAAATTGAATTTTTCCCTCATTCACGGACCACTAAGTTATAACTGAAGTCATGCCTGAAAAAAAAGAAAATCAGGTAGTCTCCTGTAACGTAACTAGTGCGGGTTATTAAAGTAGGATTACTTATGGTGCTTACCTCTTTTGTATGTATGTATGTGTTATGTATATATGTATCTATATATATGTACGAATGTATATATATATATATATATATATATATATATATATATATATATATATATATATATATATATGTGTGTGTGTGTGTGTGTATGTAAGTCAAAATTTCGACCCATTTTGGTACTTTTCTGTTTAACTATATACTGCTTGCCCAAGCGATACAGACTGGGTTTGGTGCGCTGCCAAAATTGTAACTCCCAACGACGGACGGTTTTAGCGTCTGAAATTTTGCTTTCTGGAGGACTGTTATGGAGGAAAGTAATCCTACGTTAAAAAAAACAAACTGCAAGTGGTTCATTAAGCGCGATTCTTTAGGGAAGAAAGAAATACACCTTTTAGTTAATCTCTGACGCCTAGACGGCGCAGTTATGAAGATTGTGTAACAGTATAGGAGGAATGAGAACCTTTAAAAACGTGCACCTATAGTTAAAATACATATCATATAGTTGCATGATTTTATCTCGGTTAAGGCATCAGTATGCATATGTTCCAACGATAAATCCAACCATATTGCTCAGGAGCAGAGGTAGAGAATGACTACGCAGTGAACCACCGCTTGCAAATGTCTTGGCTTACTGTGTAGGATGACGGGTTCTATGTGAACACGCCCTAAATCTGTTGAAATTCTAATAGCCTTTTCAAATTACTCGCATGTGAGGCATGTGAGGAAAGTACGAGTCAAGTCGAGCAGAGTAATAATTTCTATTATTACTGAAGGAAGACGCGCAAGAGTAACAACTAGGGAACGTAAAATCCTTAATTTAGCCATAGTAATTAACAATAAAAAAGGCTCGAATTCTAAAAGAAATCCAACGATATTGCTCAGGAGCAGAGGCACGGAAAGACTACACAGTTTACTTCTTGCAAATGGCTTGGCTTACTGTGTAGGATGACGGGGTCTATGTGAACAGGCCCCAAATCTGTTGAAGTTCTAATAGCCTTTTCAAATTACTCGCATGTGAGGCATGTGAGGAAAGTACGAGTAGCAGAGTAATAATTTCTGTTATTACTGAAGGAAGACGCGCAAGAGTAACAACTAAGGAACGTAAAATGCTTAATTAAGCCATATTTTTTAACAATAAAAAAGGCTCGATTTCTAAAGGAAATCCAACCATATTGCTCAGGAGTAGAGGCACGGAAAGACTACTCAGTAAGCCACCACTTGCAAATGGCTTGGCTTACTGTGTAGGCTTTCTCATGCTCTTTCTCTGTCAGAACTTTGCGAAACAGAATACAGACGAATTTTTCCTCTGACCCATTTGCCTACTGTCATAGGGACATGACAATAGTGTCACGGCCAGGGGCAGGAGAATTGAAAATTACGGGACGAAGTAAAATAATTGCTAAATGTAAGAAAGAAACATGGCAAATGAAGGGCAATAAGAGAGAAGGGGAGAGAGCCAACAATATAGCGAAACTAAATATATAGATTGTGCTTGTAGCAAGAAGTATAACATAAAAGTTCAAGAGAGTGAGTTGCAACAAATAGAAGAAAAGAAGATAGGGAAGACTAAATTTATGATGGCTATAAAACAGGCCACCCTGCTTGATGCCGGAGCATGGGAAAAAGTTAAATTAGGGGGAGAATTTTATAAATCCCGCCCTTGATGTGCATTGGTGAAAAGGGGATTGAGAGGAGGCAGCCACGGACGAATGGCGATGGCACGGTAATAATATGACCAATGGAAATTGTAAGAGGTGGAGTCAGCATTAATAAGAGAAAATCATCTATGTGCATCCCTATCTTATTTCATATTATTTTCTCTTATTAATGCTGACTCCACCTCTTACAATTTCCATTGGTCATATTATTACCATGCCATCGCCATTCGTCCGTGGCTGCCTCCTCTCAATCCCCTTTTCACCAATGCGAATCGAGGGCGGGATTTATAAAATTCTCATTCTAATTTAACTTTTTCCCATGCTCCGGCATCAAGTAGGGTGGCCTGTTTTATAGCCATCATAAATTTAATCTTCCCTTTCTTCTTTTCTTCTATTCGTTGCAACCCACTCTCTTGAACTTTTATCTTATACTTCTTGCTACAAGCACAATCTAAATGAAGGATGAAATATTTAGTAGGATTGTATCATATTGCCTATGTGTTAATAATCAATAAATTAATTTGTCAGTGTAAACCAGAGTTGTTTCCATCATTTTGGAATCCCAATTAATCAATGTACTAACCACAATCTTAATAAATCATTAAGCAATGAATTAAAAATCATAATCATCAGTATAATAATTATTATCTAATACCCCAACTAATTAACTTTTCATATCTCTTTATCACTGTAAAGGTGAAGCTGTGATATCGTGGGGGAACATATGTCTCTTTTTGTAGTAATAGTTCTTATGACACTTTCTGTAGTAATAAGTTGTTGGAGGTTGCTTTCAGCAAATTAAAATTTGTAAAGTCTCAGTGGTATGTTGAACCATAAGAGTACCAGCGATGGGGAAATTAAGGACAGAAACAGTCTTAGTGGAAGCTGAAAGTCTTAATGAAGAACATGGACAAGTCTATTTTGAAGAAACGATGTTGAAGCGGGATCCGTCTATATAATAGAATAATGGAGGCGATGAACGGCAGATGTCTCTATTGAGAGGCCCACGGAAGGAGTAGACCGACAGTTCGGAAGGCTGGAAAGTGGTGTTCGGCACACCGTATTCAAGATCGGGACAGAAGAAGTGATAATCGTCTTTCAGTAACAAAAATCTAACTTGCTAGAAGATGATCTCTCTGTACATCGGTTGAAATGAGATGTGAGCGTTTTTATACACGTAAAATAAAATAGAGTAGCTTTTGGCAGCTAGATCGTAATGACATTGGATGTCCGCAAAAACCACAGGTATGCACTGTCAACATCGGCATACAAGCTTGAAGTAGCTGGTAATCAAGAAGTCTTCCAAAGCATTTGAAATTAAAAAAAGGGTTTATTTTCTGAGCGAATCTTGGGTAACATAAAAGGATATTTACACGTGGAAGGAAGCTCGGTACTACATAAGCTGCAGCGAAATACAAAATGACCACATTGGTCTAAAGTCTGAAGACTATATCTAACATGGCATCATTAACATATAGAAAGATAGCCCCCCGATGCAGAATTGGCAGGGCCAAAACTGATGGGGTGCTTAAACACACAAATATAAGAGACAACTCTCTCTTAGGAAAAAAAAATGACTCACTCCAATTTCTTTCTCATCACTGGACAGGCGTGCAAACACGGAAAGCGAGGGTTACAATGGCGAGAAATACGCCAATTCAACAAAAGCGGACCACCCGTCCAAGGCATACGCAATATTACCTCAGCATGGAGGAAAATAGACAGTAATAACAACGCGAGCGCTTGATGGCCAAAAAAAGGAACCCGGCCTTGCCGATACCTCGCCAAGAGGAGAAAATTCCAGCGCGCCGCAAAAATTGAGGCCCGTGAATGGTTTATCCCCGATATTACTAACTTTGCGCCTCTGCTTGATTGGTCGAACCAGTGGAGAAAGACCTTACTCGGAAAGCACTTTCTCGACAAGCTAACGCCAAGTTCATTCGTGGGAACATCTTGCGAACAAGGGGGGCGAGAGAAACAACTTTTATCACTACTTTAAACCGATTTTATGGTCCAATTTAGGGGGCACACGTAAAACGGCCTGACGTGGACAAAGGCTAGTTGGATGTTCCCAAGAAACACCCTGCAATTACCAGCCATAAAATGTGTATTTTAGACAAACTTAACAAGGGAATCCGGAGACTAACACCTGGCTAAGCAATTTACAGTAGAAGCTTTTACGGTTTAAGAGAAATGGGCAACGGGTAAATTCTCAACACACCCGTCGAGGGAACGGTATAGAAATTACACTATTTTATTTTAAGGAACAACTATTCAGAATTAGAGATTTTATATTAATTTAACGTGTGTTACCAGATCAAACAAATTAATTATTTCTGGAACGAATTCCTCGTTACAGAATTTCTCCTCTGTCCAGAGATGACAAGAAAATTTGACAAGGTCGACTCTAATGTGGAAAAAAACAATATACATGCACTCAAAACAAAATATAAACAAAACATACCTGAGATTACATAAAGCAGTCACAAAAGTGATTCATTTGTTGATGGATACATTTTCCAAGTTTTTACAGAAATATATATATAATATACCTAGTTACATTCATGCGAGTGAGTGAAATTATTGATTTATCTTGTAGCAAAACAACTTAACATGATAACCATTGAATTATCGTGATATACCCTATATATTTACATGGATATTGAAAACCAAGAATTTGTAGCATAATAATAAAAAAATTGTAGCATAATAATAAAACACTCTGGAACGGCTGGAGCAATTTCAACCAAACTTGGTACACATATGACTTAGAATCTGGGAAACAATACTGTGGGGGTAAAGCATCCCTACACCCCTAGGGATAGGGATAGGAAGGGGGTGACATGTCAAAAAAAATCGAAAACGACGGATATTTGTATGGAATCCATAGTTTTCGGGGTCGCTGATATGAACAGTGACATCCCGGATATCGTTTAAGTGCAAGTTCAGCCACCATCGGCATGGGTGTGTGTGTGTGTGTGTGTGAAGTGGGGAACATAAAATTTCCAAAATGACTGAGAGTAGTGTCGAATCAATAGTTTTCTGGGTCGTTTTACTGATTGATGATAGTCTCGATGACATTTAATCCCAAGTTTAGTGCACCCCTAGGGGTAGGGGTGGGTGGGAAGGGGGTGACATAAAAAACAAACAAACTGAGATTATTGTTGTATCCATAGTTTTCGGGGTCGCTGAGATGAATGGTGACAATCCCGATGTCGGTTGAGTCCAAGTTCAGCCCTATCGGCATGTGGGGTGAGAAGAGGGGAAAAGTAAAAAGTCCAAATTTACCGAGATAAACCAATAAGTCCAAAATACCCGGGAAACGCCGGGGAGACAGCTAGTTGTTAATAATAGTGACTTCATCAAGATTTATCTCTTCTCTTATTTGTGTCTCTAGTTTTGGAGTAAAATATATTATATTATTTTAACAAAATATTGATCACTTTAGATGGCAACTATCAACAATATACCTTCAAATCGCGCGAATCTACGGGATCACATCAGACAAGACCTGCAAAAAATATTTCAGAATAAAAGCATAGCACAAGTTTACGTGATTTAAAAATTTCACAATTTTTTTTTAATATTAGGTAAGACATTATGGTGAGCCGGTATGGCTCCTTTACATCCACTAATTATACTATGCCAGTATAGAATCCAATGATATGGACACTTACATTTCACTGGTTTATTTAACGATTAAAACATATATACAGTGATAGTACGTGCCAACAATCGAGTACGAGCGACACATCAGTATCCAGCTCGTATGCCGTCTATCGTTTTATACTCTCTCCGCTCTGTCCTGTGCTACGGCTAGCGTCCCCTTGCGCATGTTTGAGAAGGAGCAAAACGGAACGTCACTCGGTGACGTACATTTCGGCAATCGCACGTAAGGCGTACAGAGCAAATAGGCGAAAATACGGGAAGAAGTGCTTCCCACACCATCTCCTCTCCTGGAAAAAACTTTAATTGTCTGGAAAAAAGAAAAAATTAGCTTTGCATAAAACGTTTAGGAAAATGGACAGAACGGCCGAATCGTGTTTAATATACACTCATGGACAAAAAAATTAGCGAACCAAGAAATAATTACGGGATCGTAATGAAACTTGCAATGAAGGTACATGTCGGGGAGATATGCAAATGATTAGAAATGCAGCGTGATTGCGCATTACGTATAGCCGGTAGAGGGCGTTGAACATCGTATTCTGTGGAGTATAAAACAGGTAACCAAAGCTTGTTTGAGTGTGCTTAATCATTTACAAAGGAAGAGCTGAGATAGACATGCCATTACGCCGTGTTCGAAGACAATATAAGCAGTTGTCGCAGTTTGAGAGGGGGAGAATCGTCGGGATGATGGAAGCTGGGTGGTCAGCTAGGCGAGTAGCTCGTCAATTAGGCCGCTCTGATTGTGTTGTGAGGAGGTGTTGGGACCAGTGGACCCGAGAGATGTCATGTAAACGAAGGCCAGGCTCAGGACGCCCTCGACAGACCAGTCGTCGAGAAGACCGCCACATCGTAAGAAATGCACGCGTACAGCCAACTGCTTCATCGGCCGCCATCCAGGCACAGGTAGCACCTTCACTAGGGGCCTCTGTGTCTCCTCGAACCATACGAAGGCGCCTGGCTGAAGGACAGTTGGTATCGCGGCGCCCATTACGTGTGCTGCCCTTGACGCCCACCCATCGACGCCTCCGTTTGGAGTTTTGCCGCGCACGAGGAAACTGGACAGCAGCTGAATGGAATCAGCGACGAATCTTTAGCGACGAATCCAGATTCAATCTCGGCAGTGATGACAATCGTGTTCGTGTGTGGAGAGCCCGTGGTGAACGCTTCAATCCTGCCTTTGCTGTACAGCGACACATCGCTCCCACAGCTGGTGTGATGGTATGGAGTGCCATTGCCTACAATACACGGTCACCCCTAGTATTGTTCCGTGGCACCATGACAGCCCAGCGGTATGTTCATGAAATCCTGCAACCAAATGTGTTGCCACTCATGCAACGGCTCCCAGGAACCATTTTTCAACAAGACAATGCTCGGTCTCATACGGCAAGGGTGTCACAAGACTGTCTCCGCACTGTTACTACCCTTCCTTGGCCTGCCCGATCCCCAGATTTGTCTCCAATCGAGCATATCTGGGATCATTTGGGACGACGAGTTGGGCATCCCACGAGTTTGAACGAACTAGAGGCAAGGTTACAGCAAATATGGAACGAAATGTCTCAAGACATCATACAGAACTTGTATGACTCAATGCCCGATCGTATCGCATCGTGCATTCGCACTAGAGGGGGTCCAACGGAGTGTTAACTCCTCCGTTCTTTTGCGTTTTTCTCTGAAATAAATTATCCTTTTACTTTGATTTTCTCATCATTTACGTATATCAAAGTAGTCATTACGTATGTAAAATTTCGTTTCATTTTGACGACTCCTTCTTGGTGCGCTAATTTTTTTGTCCATGAGTGTATTTAGTGGCTTTTTCCCTAAACCTGACATGGTACCAGCATAATTTATTGCGACTGGGTGAACTGTTAACAAGGCCACGTTGTTTAGAACTATTTCTTGAAAGTGAACTACTGCGAGAGCACGTAACGAAAAGTTTGTCTACCTTCTTGTTTAAATCTGAGATTTGATGCTGCAAATCATTTAACATTTTCTGTGTAGCACCAGAATCATCATTTATACCTTTTAAGTCAATAGAACTAAGTTGGGTAGGGCTAGTGACATCTGCAATTTTATCTGCCATAGCAGCTAACTTTTTAAGCTCAATATCAGAAGAGGCTAATATTGCCTGCATCTGAGACGGCAAACGCTGGAGCCACAAAGATTTTAGTAGTTCAGTACCTACAAGAGGACCAGCTAACTCTTGCATTTGTCTTAGCAGAACAGAGGGGCGTTTATCCCCCAAGTCATTGTCTTGCAACAGTTTTTTTTAGTTTCTTTTTCTTCTGAGTCAGAAAAAACTTCAAATAGACTTTTTTAAGGTGTTATAAGCGTCTTTTACAGGGGGAGGATCAATAATATCACTCACCTGTGCTAAAATATCAGTTTCGATATGTTCAACGACGAGGTGATATTTAGTTGACTCCACTGTAATTGCACTATTTATAAACTGGCTCTCAATTTGACGAAACCAAATTACGGGATTATCCATCCAAAACGGAGGCACCTTAACACTGATACGGTTAACTTCAGCACCTGGTAATGAAGCCGCTTCAGAATTTTCACCCACTGTAGTAGGTTCAGTGTTCGGCATGTCGATGAAGAGTAAACGTCCAGCAGGTCACCAGTATGGCGTACAGAGCAAATAGCCGAAAATACGGGAAGGAAGTGCTTCCCACAACATGAACGAAACTGCAAAGAAACGTAAGTGTGCTGATCGTTTGTCCGTATTTAAGAGGGGCAAAAGAGGTGCGCGTGCTTGAATAAAACATTGACATTGCTCTGGATGTTCAAAACACGTCAAAACAGATAAGCAAAATGATTTTTTTTAAATTTCGTAATTTTAACGGTTCCGAACATCAGTCTAAACTATTTTTTCCCCATCCAATAAATAATAATAAATTAAAATTTTTTTTCTTGATAGAAATTCAGATATCCTTAAATGAACGAAATAGACAGGAATAACCTTTCAAATGGCACTACTCATCGACCATTAAGAATGCAAGAAAATTTTGATGAACATCAGAAACTATAGCTGCTCGTATGACGTCAGTAATTCATGCCTTATTTGAGGAAAATGAAATCGTGTGAAGTCTATTTGTTAGGATGTTTCTCCCCCCCCCCTAGTTCCACGGACATTTTTCGGTTACTGGGGTGAGTTCAGGCCAATAAACAGAACTGGACCTACAGTTTCAAGTAGATCATATGGAGGGTGGGTTTGTATTTCGCGTTAAGTCACAAAAAGGACAACTAAAGCGTTTATAGTGTTTCACAAATTAGAAATGCTCTCTTAAATCTTAAAATTATTCACATGACTATTCATAGATATCTGTTGTTGAAAACTGATGTTTTGATTTCTTGAAGTGGGTAGCTTCTTACGAGCATGACTCGTAAGAAGCTCGATGACTCCATAGGACCATAGGAACATGTGATTAACTGTGTTACCTAGGCCATCGCCTTCTAACACAGATATTTCTGAGATTGACAACGGAGAGAGAAAGTTCCACCGAAATGAGAAAAGGAATGTTCGTTTTTTAATATCTTCTGAAGCGTAAATTGCAACACAAAAGCGAAGCAGAGAATTTTTTGGTCTGAACTTTGGAGGGTGAAATGAAGAGTTCTCAATGGACGCCTCCAGGATCTTCGTGATGCTTCTCTGGTGGAGGCGGAGTCAATAGCTGTCTGAAAGCTGGTTTTCAATTGGCAGTTAGAGAGAGGAGGAAGAAAAGTGATTGGATAGAGAGATAAGGTCCAGCATCATTAGAGTCAGTGATGTAACTACGTTACATGGTCCACGCCCGCCAACATAGATGTGCATAGTAATTGACCAATGGTTATAAAGATGAAAGCAGATAGGTTGAAATTTGGATCCGGGAGAATGAACAAAAGTGATTTGTAGAATAGAAGGAAGTTTAAAGTTAATATTGGGAGCAGTGCTCAAAGAGCATTGCAAGGAAGGAGAGAGTTTAACTTAATAAAAGAAAATGTCTACGGAAGAAGAACAAAAGGATTACTTAGCAGTCCGTAAGTTCTAAAACTAGGAAATCGAGCAAATCCAAAAAGATTTACTCAGAGACAAATAATAAGTGCTAGAAGGAAGTTTAAGGATAGTAAAATAGATTTTTTTTCATTTTATAAATTTTTAATTGTTTTTTGCCTTGGCAAAGTGAAGTATTATTTTTTATATTTTTTTAATTTTATTTAAATGACGAGGACAGACAAATAATTTTAAGACGAAAGACTCAACTCAAGGATTTTAGCATTGATACCGTTAGCGTTCCATACAAAAACAGACAGCGAAAGGGGGGCCATTATCCAGCAGTTTGAACACATTTAAAGAGCGCGTGGAAGAAGCTAAATAGCTTTTCCTCCGCTCAACTGCTATTTTATTTTGGTAGTGGAGTTCCTGGACCTGCTGGTTTTAACTCCTGTCAGCAAGATATTTTGTAATCAATGTATTTATGCTCAGTAAAAATTTAGTAGTTATGAAGTTAAATTAAGTATTAGGATATTGGTCTTTAAAGGTAAGTTAATATTTAAGTCCTTCATGAGATGAAGGTAAAGTAAATTAAGTTAATGTTAATTAAACATTAGAGTAACTAGTAATAGGTATAATTAAAATTAATAAGTTAAGTAATTAAGTAATAGGAAGGATAATAATCCGGAAAGGGAGGTTACTGGCCCACAGTAAACTAGATGTTAAGTTTAAGGGAATAAAAAAGGCCCCATTCAGGGTCATACAATAATAATGTGATAATTGCAGAATTCCGCTGGGGGAAAAGTGAAAATTTCAAGATAAGTGAATTTGGACTAAGCGACACCACCTAGGCCCGAACCCACAACGTAGGGCTTAGCTTTTCCTCCGCGGTCTCGTTTATCTTAATATTTGCTCTTGCGATTTTAAGTTATTGAGAATGAGTGAGAAATCTGTAATATTTAGTTCGGTGGTTATTTCATTAATAATGGAATTTATCTCTTGGAATTATTTAAGGAGGGTGAAGCCGTTAGATGGGGGAATGTTAGCATTAGAGGTTGATAGTTGATTGAGGGGGGGAGGGGGTTGATTGTTGAATTGAGCTGGGTTCATAGTTTCCGTTGAGTAGGTATTGGCTTTGGCCATGTAGGCAAAGGCAATATTGGGAGTAACTTGTTTAGCGGTTTTTGAGGCTTCTTTGGCTTCCTTTTCGGCCTACTTTTTAGCGGCTATGCTATGGGGGAATTTGGGGCATCCTCACCAGTTAGCTGGGTGATTTCCTTGACAGTTGCAGCACTTAGCTGCTTCTACATTTTTGCTTTCAGATTGAATATTGGGGCATTCCTTAGTTAAGTGGTTTCCGGCACATTTTAAACATCTTGGGTCCATAAGGCAATATTTGCTATGATGGTGAAAGTGCTGACATTTAAAGCACTGGGCAGTTTTATAAGGGAAATTGTAGTATTCTACAGCAATTTTTATATAAAAGAGAGAAGTTAGTTCAAAAATAGTTTTAGTTTGATCGGTGGGGGTGAGTTGGACTCGAAAAAGGGGGAGGAAGGAACCATCTTTTCTGGTTAATTGCGCTACTTTCATGACAGTGAACCCGAGTGAAGTTAATTTTTCTTTAATTTTGTCAGTTGGGAATTCTTTAGGTAAGCCGCGAATTACTACTTTAATGGGGAGAACAACTCCAAGAGGAAGGATAAAACCTTTAATGTTGTTAGTTTCTAGGAATTTTGTTATATTTTTATGATCGTCTTCGGTGTTTGGGTCTATGAGAATAAATTCGCCGCCTATTTTCGCATGGAATTTCCTTTCATCATTTGGCCCAGCAATTGAAGCAAGATTGCTTGACAATTGCTGTTTCAACAAAAATTCAAATCAATTTTTCTCTTAATCAATTCTAATTCAAATCAATTGCTTGATTCTCTATAATTATCAGTTCTTACAATTGTTATGTGTTTAATTTTTGGTTTTGAAACAGTTATTCTAGGATTATTTCCATTATTATCGTTTAATATAGCTTCTTTTAATGAACTGAATTTATTTTTAGTTGTTGTAGTGATGCCTTCAATTGGGATTGGTTTCTTAGCTGTTAATCTAGCTGCAGGTACAGCAAATCCATCATCTTTAACCGTTGAGCTGGCTTCACCAGCGAAATTTCCTGAGTGAGTTAGTTTTGGGCGCTTGTTTCGGTTAGAAGAAGATTAAAGGTTAGTAGTAGGGTTAATTTTAGAATAGAGCTTGCCAAGGTTATCACCAAGCTTACCTAGCCGGAAAACTTCAAAGACGTAAGGGTGGGCTAGCTCCAGGCTTTCGAACAGTTCCGGGTCTATCTTCCCTTCGATGAGTCTTTGTAGAATCAATCTGTCCTTGTCATTGAGATCGGTGATATCAGACATAGGAGTAGGATTATCCGGATTTGGTAGGGGTGGGCTTTCATCAGCACTTATTCGTTTTCTCAGACGAAATCTTTCAAATAATAAAGGGTAAGTCCTTTCCAAGGGTTCCATGGCGTAAGGCTGGATAGTTCCTTTAATTAAGTCTTCCATAATTTTAGTTTCAATTTCCGTTATAGAATGTGTAAGGTTTACATAAGATTCGATTCACAAGAATCGAACTTTTAAGTGAATAAATTAAAGAAGGCACTTAAGATATGCCAATTGCAGCATACGCGGTTGGTATAAATACCAAGCAGCTAGATTAAAGGAACTAAGTGAAAGGAAGTGTTGAAGGAGGAGCTAGATTGATGCTAACCTACGCGAGTTCTTGTTAGGCCCAAAGTTTACGTGGCAGCACTGCTGGTTGACTTTTCAAGTATTGTGAGTATTGCAAACCAGTGACGTAGCGAACATAACTGGCACCCGAGGCACGATACCTTTTTGGCACCCCTTCCGAAAAACATATAGTAATATAATATATAGAATTAGTGAAAAGGACCATTTGGCGCCCCTCTGCGATTGGCGCCCGGGGTATGATAGATCCCCTTGCTCCCCCCCTCTCGCTACGCCACTGTTGCAAACTGCATTTTCTTGCAAAGTATCTATACGGGAATAAATTCCCTTGCATGAATGTTATATATATCTCGTACTAGTAGTACGTATGCTTATGTTGTAAAGCAAAGTAATATGTGTCACTTTGAAATAAATGTTTATTAATTTAGAACTGTGTTTGAATCGAATTCATTAGAGTGCCACTGCAAATTATTTAAACCCCAAAGTTAAGGGTAAAAAAGAAGTATAAAACTCTATAAATGTTCCTTCTTCTTTCCAATATCCATAGTTATTTCCAGAGTAGAGGTAGAGTCCATATTTACTGTTGTGCCCGTATCGGCGTCCATATCAAAATCAAGCAGACCGGTGTCCGTATCATTATCCGCAGGGATAAATCCCTGGGAAAGCCAAAGCCCCTCAAGTTAACGTGACTGAAGTAGCAAAAAGCGAAAAAAACAGCAGCAGAGAACAAACACGTCTGACCACCACATTGCCAGGCTAACGATCAACGTACCTTGGCCTTCGCCTAACTTGGCGCCTCGATGACTCGTGAATCACTTCGTGTATTTCAACCTCTTTGAATGCAGATGTCTATGAATGACAGCGCATGCGCCTTTAATACCCGGCATTTCTTTTCTACTTAAGTTCGTGCTGTAACAGGTTTCCTTTGCCCTTCGCCGATCACCATGGGGATCGATTGGATTAAATTAACTGTTTTGTTTTTTGTTATAACGAGTAGTCCCTATTCGGGTAAGTTTGTTACAGTAACTCTATCAATAATAAACTGATGAAGCTCGAGAAAGGGTCTTAAAAACGCTTAACGAATGCTTATGCACGTATATGGTTTCCGAACAAAGGCCTTATAAAATTAAATTTGTGTCCTAATTTTAAAAAAAATGATCTTTTATTAGGAACTGTCTAACATAACAAAGTCTTATAAGTCACTTAATGCGAAACATAATATAAAGAAATTTTATCTTCAAGAACAAACAACTGCGTATTGATATACTGTCCGACCACGGAAGCTAGGTCCCTGGAAGCTGTTACGCATGCGCGAGAAAAGCTAGTCTACTTAGAAAATAGGGGGAAACGTCGTATTTTCGGATGTGTTTGTTTATGAAATACGGATTGTATTTCAGACTGCTTTTTGTCCGTAATTTTAAAATTATTTTTTAAAACTTTATTTTTGATCGAATATGTGAATAATAATTTCAAAATAATAAAAAGAAGAAGCAAATCTATTTAAAAAATAGGAGTGTTATAGGAGTGGATATTTTCGAGTGTGTTTAAGAACTGCGGAAGAATGTTTTCAACCAACTTTCTATTTCAGAATTTTTCTTTTGATTGAATGTATAAATAAAAACCGAAAAACATTAAAATGAAGGTTTAAAAAAATTCCATTTTTAAGTGATATATTGTAATAACATAAATATATATATATATATTTATAATGCAATAAAAATAATATATTTGATTCGCAGTTTTACAATTTGCAGAAATAATTAGGATATACAACTCAAAATTTTCAATCTTTTGTGATTAGCAATAAAAAATTTAAAGTGAATTTAAGATAAAACTTTCTCATAATTTTATAAATAATCGAAGTGTGAATATGAGATACAAATTTATAATTTCAGTCTTCTATGATAATTAAAAATCTAGATTTAAAAAATACATTTTATTGTAAATTAAATCAATTTAAAAAATGGTATATTTACACTCACTGTGATATTTATTAGAGCAGCAGAAAAAATACATCAGTGATCGGTAAAAATTTTTTTTTTATATTTTTGTATCAAAAACTATCAAATAAAATCAATGAAAAATCTAATATTCATCTGATGAAATATTAGATAAATATTAGAGATATTCCAAATTGAGGCGAGCGGGCTTCAGGATAGATCATTGTTTAAAATTAAGATTGATATTAAACTAGAACACTGCATTGATAACTATATTTTAACTCATGTCTAAAGTTGAATATTTTCCAAGACTTTTTAAACATTCAGCTGAGTCTCCAAATAGCATACGAGACCATTAACAGATGTACACTCAAAACTAGATCAGGTTGAAATGAAAAAAGCTTTGATTGTAGGCTATGTTTCAATTTTATAAAATTAATTATAAAGGAACTAGCATGCTCATATAAAAGAAACACTCGCGCACACACGTTTCACTAAAATATTTAACCAGAGCAGACTCAAATAAAATCTGCCACTCATATCCTGGTTAATAACTCATTTATTATATGATTGCCCATTAAACGGACGTCCATACTCAGATCGGTGGTTCAATACAAAGAAAAACGTTTTTACACTGAAGAATATTAAAGACAAAAGCAATTTTGAATTCACATAGAACACTGGACGACTAACGCCCTCTACACATGAAAAATACAACTAATTTCCGTTACACTCCCCATCTAAACTCGAACGAGTTTACTGAAGTTAAAGAATAGATGATTTACCTAAATGACACTAAAGAATAAAATCAAAACTTTTACATAAAATAAAAAATCACACATATATATATAAATGCAAATAATAACAAAAAATATGTTCAATAGTAAAGTTTCTAAAATTCAGTCTTTGAGTTCGAGTGGATAGATCAATTGTACAGGTCTTTTATAGTCTCCTTTGGAAGTATGAACTATGCAGGAACGTACAAGTCCGTCACGCCCTTGAAACACTTCTTTGACAACACCTATGTCCCACAGCAGCTTAGATTTACTGGTGCCCTCTAACAGAACAACATCTCCTTTTTTAATGCACTCAACGGAACTTGGACTTGTCATGTTGTTCATTGTTCTCAAATTAAGTAAGTACAACTCTTTCCATTTTTTCCATAATTGGCACAGTAATCGAGATTGGTACTCTCGTCTTTTGGTAAGAGCACCTTTAGTAGATTCCCTGTGAAGGGTTTCTATGAAATGAACTGGGTATTCGACCTGATTTCTTCCTGGAAACAAAAATTGTGCTGGAGTCAAAGGCTGAGGTTCTCCTATCTCGTTGCTAACGTAAGATAGAGGTCTCAGATTTACAACAGTCTCTATCTCGGAGAGAAGAGTGGTCATCTCCTCAAAGCTGAGTAGAGCCCTCCGTAAAACTTTCTTCAGTGGTTCCTTAACACTCTTGACTAGTCTCTCATAGAAACCTCCCCACCATGGGGCAAGTTCTACAATGAATTTCCATGTTATACGTTTGGATGTCAGAAAATCTCGAAATTCAGAGTCTTCCAAAATATCAAATAGTCTCTGAAGCTCCTTATCGGTACATTTAAATGATTTCGCATTGTCGGAGTAAATAGTGTGACATGTACCCCTTCTTGACAGGAACCTTCTAAAAGCCAGCAAGAACTTTGCAGTCGACATATCCGTGACGAGTTCAAGATGAATCGCCCTCGTCACAGCGCAGGTGAATAATGCAACGTACGATTTTTTAGTACCATCTTCGTACCTCACATAAATCGGACCAGCAAAGTCGGTACCGATAACAGTGAACGGAGGAGTTTCACCCATCCGATCCCTTGGAACCTGTCCGCTCAATTGATTCGAAGGTTTGACAGCATATCTTCTACAAGTCAGACACTTTGAAATTACCCTTTTCACAAGCTGCCGGCCCTTTGGTATCCAAAATCTTTTTCGGATTTGTACTAACGTGCTTTCAACACCTGAATGCAGCATATTTTCATGTTCTTGCTTTGCAAGTAGTTCGGCGAACTTGGAATGTTTGGGAATAATAATCGGTTTTCTTTCATCAAAGGAATAGTCACTCTCGTCAAATCTTCCCTTGCTTCTTAAAATGCCTTTATCATCAAGAAATGGAACAAGTTGGAAAATGTCCGATTTTGGTGAAATCTTTGAATTATTATGGAGAGCTTGCAACTCACCTTTGTAGAAGTGGGACTGAATTAGCATAATTAGAGTCTCTTCGGCGGCTTTCACTTCATTAGCTGTCAGAGTTTCAGCCTCAGGTTTTACCTTTTTTAATCTACTTAAAAATCGCTTCATCCAAGCCACAACTCTAATAATTCTGCTCAATTTACTATAATTATAGATATTCAATAATTTTATCTCTTCTTGAGGAACACATTCCATCACTGAAATACATTTCAGATACTCCATCTCTGTCTCATTTACCTTCTTAATTTCTGTCTTGGGCCACATCTCATTCGGAAGAGATAACCACTCAGGACCCCTCCACCAAACCGGGGAACTTATCAGAACATTGATGGAGGTTCCTCTACTGATAAGATCAGCAGGATTGTCCTTCCCAGGGCAATGGTGCCAGTCCTTTGGACGAGAAATTTCCTGTATTTCTTTGACACGATTTCTAATAAACTGTGTAAAGTTTATGGCAGGAGTTTTAACCCAACAACACACGATTGCTGAGTCGGACCAAAAATAAATTTCACAAGGCTGTTTCAAAGCTCGTATGATATTTTTATACAGCCTGACAGATAAGAGGGCACCAAGAAGTTCAAGTCTTGGTAACGTTATCACTTTCAAGGGCGCAACTCTACTCTTAGCTGCAACAAAACTTGTAGATATGAGTCCATCACTAGTTTCTATTCTAAGATAAGCTACTGTACCATAAGCCTTCAAGCTGGCATCAGAGAAGATATGCAATTGATACAATTTAATTTTATCTTTACTGAATCCTAAGAAATAGTAACGCGGCACTGTTAAGTCGTTAAGTTGTTTGAATTGTTGACTTATATCACACCACTGTTGTTCTAAGTCTAACGGTAACTTTTGATCCCACTCCAAGCCCCTTTTCCAAATATTTTGTATCAAACACTTCAGGAGAATAGTGAAAGGCCCTAAAAATCCAACTGGGTCAAAAATACGACCAACGATTTTCAAAATAAATCGTTTCGAGTTCTCTTGTTTGTTAATTAACTTTGACAAATGATCAGACTCAAAATAAAATGAATCTTTATCTGAATCCCAACAAATTCCTAAAACTTTAAACGGGAAAGCTGACTGACCTATACTTTCCTTTTCTTCCTCAACATTTATGCCGATTTGCTTCCACAGCTCACGTAATTCTCTGTTGTTTGTTTGGAATTTTCTTAACAACATACCAGCATCTCGAAAAATATCTACGCAATCAGAACTTAACTGTAATGCTGTATCGATATCATCACATCCACCTATGACGTCATCAACGTAAACTCTTCGGTTTAACAGGTCGTATGCAAGTGGTTTCGATTCTGCGTACTTTTTGATATGCTCTTTTATGGTCGCAGCCAAAAGAAACGGACTACAATTAATGCCAAATAATACCCGACAAAAGCGATATATAACTGTTGAAGAGTCGTTCCCTGGGTCTTCTGACCAAAAAAATCTAGTTACGTCACGGTCTTCTTCGTGGATAATTAACTGTAGAAATGCCTGTTTAATATCGGCTGTAAAAGCAATTTCGTTTTCTCGAAATGAGAGTATCAGCTCAAAAATATCGGGATATAAGTTCGGTCCAATAAACAAACAATCGTTCAAAGATAGCTCATTTTTCCTATGCGCGGAGCCGTCGAACACTATTCTCACCTTACTGGTTGATTTATCCTTGCGAACAACAGCTGTATGAGGTAAATAACAGTGCGTGCGCGATGTGTTAGATTTGTCATCGCTTACTACTTTTTCGATAATACCCTCATCTTCATAAGTTTCAATAATTCTACTATATTCTTTAAATAATTCCGGATCATTCTTAAAACGCCTTTTCAATCTATCGAATCTCTCTGAAGCCAACTCAAAGTTATTATTTAACAAATGTTTTGTATCAGGTCTCCAGAGAAGTCGTACACAATATCTATTATTATCATAATGTAAGTCAGATTTGAATTTACTTAAAATTGTACATTCATTATCAATAGAGTCCTCATTTGCAGTATCAATTCCTAGACCTTCTAATTCCCAAAATAGTTTATAATCAACTTCACATAAAACAGTATTGTTCACAACACTACAGATGTTATTATACTCATTCAAACATCTACCTTGTACCACGAAACCAAACAAACTATCGGTTGCAATTAATCCCTTATCTAATCGCACAGATGTATCGAAGAGAACATCAAACATGTAATCAGAGCCAATCAAAACGTCTACGTCAAGTATTTCCCCTGTATCCGAAAGAAAAACATCTTTTTCCCATGCTAATTGCCGAATTCTTTCAGTGGGAGCAGAAATCTTGCCGTATGTTATTCTCTCGACTACAAGTGCTTCAAGAGAAATATTCATTTTGCTATCGGTTTTGTTTTGAAGTTTAACTTCAACCAAATCATATGAACATTGTTTAGAATTTTCCTCTCCAAACCCAAATATTTGCAACCGTTCAGTTTTAATGGTCTCAAGGTTCAACTCATTACACAAACTCCTCTTAATGAATGAACAATGGCTACCTGAATCATACAGAATACGAACTAATTTACACCTTTTTTTAGATACCAGATGTGCTAAGGATGTTTGTAAATAAACAGGTTCATTAATATTTCTCTTTGATACACATGAGGCCGATACGGATGCCAAAACATCGGTATCCCTAGTTAATTTATGGGTGGTTTCCTTGTTATCTGATAATTTATCTCTATCACAAATTAAATTATTATGAGGTCCTTTGCAAAACTTACATAAATATGTACTCCTACATTTCTTAGAAACATGATTTCGTTTTAGGCAACGAAAACACCGGAAATGGTCTTTTAGAGATTGTTTCTTTTTGTCAATATTTAAGTTACAACTCTTAGAATCGTGAGAATCACAATTGCAAAAGACACAAAAAATAGCATTAGGAGTTGTAACCAAAGCAGAAGAGGAAGCAAACTTTCGATTTTGATTTCCTCTGTTTTGGCATTCCGATCGCTCTTTATCATGGTAGTCGAAATTACCACTGAATTTCTTAACACCACTAGATAATACAGATGAAGCTTCCCTGCATTCAATTTCTTTTCTTATAAACTCAATCAGCTCATTAATGTCAAAATCAGTATTTGAATTCCGTTTTCGATTATAATCTAAGCTCAAATCATCTGGTAATTTTTGCAAAATAATTGGACATAATAAATTACCATAGCTGCCAGCCGTAACATTTAAAGATTGCAAACTACGAATATGTATTTCAATCTCATCATACAATTTACGTAACGCTTTCGTATTTAAGGAATTTCTAACGGGATCAATTGATAAGAGCTTGCTGATGTGACTCGATATAATAAGGTCAGTTCGCGCAAATCTCCTAGAAAGTAACTCTATTGAAGAATCATAATTGCTCTCAGTCAATGCGAAACCGGAAATAGCATTTAAAGCATTACCACCTAAATACATTTTAAGATAATTAAATTTCTGTATCTTACTTAAACTATCATTAGTATGTATGGAAATATTATAAGTATTCCAAAAATTATACCACTCAGATGCCTCACCATAAAATTTCTTAATCTCAATTTTAGGCAATTTCACTACATTAGCAACATGGGAACTTATTTCGGATTCCCCTATACCATCGGAATTGATATTCGTAACATTAACCCTTTGGCTAGACTGAGCCATCTTGGATTTCTTTAAAAATCTTTCTACTTTTCCTTTATACAATATAAATTTATCCTGATATTCCTCGGATCTAATAATTTCAGCTTCAAATTCATTTGGATTAGTGAAAACAGCTTCAATATCCAAGTCAAGCGATTTTAAACTATTATTCCTATCAATTAATTGATTCAAAGAATCATTCAAATTATCATTTTTGTTTTCATTATCCTGCTCTAATAATTGCTCATCAATTTTATTCATTGTTTTAGTTATTAACTGTCTAATAACAGCACGTTTCGATTTAAGCTTATCCGTATCATCCATTTTATTTTTCAAATTTTCAAACAATAATATAATAACGGAAAAAAAACCAAATCAATAAAAATAACTCAATCAGAACCCAAAAGCAATCAGAGCTATCACCATAGAAAACAATAAAAATATTTCAATACAGAACAAAAATGAACATCTCTGGAGAACAGAATGACAAAACAAATGTTAACTCACCCCTATTTAGCACATTATTTAAATACTTCCCGGCCGATGCACCATTTCACTAAAATATTTAACCAGAGCAGACTCAAATAAAATCTGCCACTCATATCCTGGTTAATAACTCATTTATTATATGATTGCCCATTAAACGGACGTCCATACTCAGATCGGTGGTTCAATACAAAGAAAAACGTTTTTACACTGAAGAATATTAAAGACAAAAGCAATTTTGAATTCACATAGAACACTGGACGACTAACGCCCTCTACACATGAAAAATACAACTAATTTCCGTTACACACACGTTTTGGTAATTACCGTATTTTTCGCTCCATAAGACGTACCGTTTTACATAAAAAAAAAAGACTTAAAATTGGGGTACGTCTTATGGTCCAAAGATATTAAAATAACATGTATATTTTACTGTATATTTTACTGTATACATAATATTTTAAAGTGTTTATATATATATATATATAAATAATTTCTTTTATATAATTTATTATATTTATCTTTATTAAGTAAGAAATTGAAAATATCTTTATGAACCTAACAAAATAAAGAAGTATTCTTTTCTAAAAATCCTCCCATAGATTTGAGGTGCGTCTTAACGTCCGGAAAATACGGTATAAATAAAAGAACTGAAGTTCAGACCCCCCCCGCCCCCTCCTCCGAAAGTTGGAAATGAGGTATATATTAAAAGTGACGACTTGCGGGATTTTTTTAAAAGTGTAAGAGGGTCAATAATAAATAGCGCCAATTCTGATGAATTTATAATACAGTATATAAACAATATGAAAATGAGTCCAATCTTAGTTTTAAAAATCTTTTAAGGGGAAAAAAAAACCTCTGTTAGGTGGATGCTTTCTTAAACATTTTTGCTTGGCTATGGTCTAAACACATTGGTTATTATTCTCTTAAAATCTGATTTATTTGCCACTTCATTTTCGTTTTATTCATACCTTTTTTTAAAGATATTTTGAGAGCTTCTCATAAAAGGTATAAAACACTAAACGATTGATTATAACTTTGAAATTTTGGGAAAGTTCAGAACTTTGATACAAATTCGGTTGAATTAAACTATTTTCACTGGACTTGTCATTCCTTTAAGAGATAAACAATTGTTATAGTCTCATGGGAAATATGCATAACCCTTAAACCGAAGACACACTTCTATTAAGGTGTTTGCTATCTTTGAACGTAAGAATTTTATACGAACGTTTATACGTATAGAATGTTAAACTACTTTCTCTCAGAAAAAAATGGTGTATACAAATTAAAATCGGGTGCTACAAAGGTTGAATCTTGGTTTTAATAATGTGCATAGTAAATAACTCTTACTCTTAATTTCGTATGACCAAAGATTCTAGCAGAAGTTTCTACGTTCATGTCAGTAAGGAGTCATGGTTATACGCACTTAACTCATTGCAAGGGTAAAATCTTACATTTTAGTTAATTTCTATTTGCAGGTGCGCAATGCCCTGAAGCGTGGTTCGATTGTGGGAACGGCAAGTGCATCGCCGAAATATGGCATTGTGATGGAGACAACGACTGCGGTAACTCCAATGATGAAAGAGATTGTGGTAAGGAAGGGCTATGGCCAGCCGTTATTGTTTATAAGCGCATTATATTAGTCCGTATCTAGGAAATGAACTTGCTAGAACTATCGTAGCTGTGGCACTATCAGCTGATTGGAATAAAACTTTCATAAGTATTTAAAGTAATTTCGGTAGAAGTGCTATTCAAGGTTAAAAAAAATAATGAAGTAATTAGCATAACTATATAGTTCGATGACTAAAGTGTGATTTAGTAGAGCTGTTTGAACTTCACCTCTGGAGTCGAATCTCTTATGGGCTACGTTAGTACTATATCCGATACTAACGCAACTCCTAATGAGCTGATCATATGAAACTTATTAATCGATAAAAAATAGTTAATCTTACCTTTGTTATATATACATATGCAAATGCTCGTAAATACGAATACACATAACTACAGAAAATGAATTGGTGAAAAAAAAAAAAAATTCCAACAGTTTGTGACGAAACTCGTTTCTTATCACGTAACCTCATTCATTCTCACTCGAAAGCCAACTGGAACATGAGCATCTTGGTGTTTGTCACACTATTTACAGCTAAAAATTTATGGCTTAGTAATTACGGTATATATTCAAAATGTTAAAATGTTCGCTGAGGTCAATCTCCGTAAAAGTTCTAAGCATGTAACTTTCATGCCCATAACAATACTATTCCCACGAACACTTGGCTTCATCGTACCGTTTCTCTCTTGCAGAAAAACCAACAGAAAAGGTTTGTTTGAGCAGTCAGTTCAGGTGCGAATCGGATAACCACTGTATCCCCGAGAAATGGCACTGTGACGGGTACAAACATTGCACCGACGGATCAGATGAAATCCATTGCTGTAAGTGGTGTTAAAAACTACCCTATTCGCAAGTTGATTTCCTGAAATACTTGGTTAAATGAAACCCAAATGTTAAGTGATATTTGCGATTTACTCCAGTCTCCCTACATGTTGTAATGACGTGAAAATATGCCTAATGTATTGTTTCCCCATATGTGATTTTATCAATGATGAACATAAGGTATGCTCAATAGTGAAATAAGTTTTAACTTTATTACTGACAGTTTTGTTAATATTTGACAATAAACTAAAAAAAAAATCGTGCATCTAAAATAAACCTTTTTTGTAATCAAGTTGATTGATAAAATTAACAAAGGTAATTTAAGAGGGTTAATCACTAGCTAATTTTACATTTTAATGAAAAAGTTCTTTCTTGTTGAGGATATCCCTCACAAAACTTAATTCAATATTTTGTTACTTTACATTTGATGTTCCGATATTTACTAATAATTCAAATCACTACGGTGACTTTACACAGTATAAGGGTGAGTCAAAGGTAGACTAGTGTAAGACTTTTAGATAAATGAACTTATGTGCTCTTAAATTGTGAATTCTACGTGGGTATCGAAGTACTTTTTCTGCTTAATTGTATTAAGAAAGGATATTTTGATTCTTTGACGTTTTTAATCCTGAGAATGAAAACAAATTTTTAAACATGGCAATTATATGTCCGTTTCGAACAAGCCCCATCAATCCTATAGATGATCTAACACTGCCCTCTAGTTGCCATAAGCTAAAGATAATATATAAATATATATGATATCCTTTAGCATCCACAACAGCTTTTAAAGGTCTGGGAATAGATTACACTAGTTCTTTTGTAATTTCTGCATCAATGTTCATCCATTCTTCCATCATAATTGTTTTTAGTTCGCTTTTCGTGTGAATGTCGTGTTTTCGTAGTCGGACCTCCAGTTCTCTCCAAATATGCTCTATTGGGTTTAAATCTGGCGATTGGGGTGGTGTTTTAAAAACTTGTGGACAATTATAGATACACCAGAGGCGAACGTTGAGAGCCGTGTGCTTAGGATCGTTATCTTGATAAAAAAACAAATGTTTCCAATACCCAAATTTTGGGCTGATAATTTTAAACTGTCTCTTAAAATATTTATATAAACAGCATGATTCATTATGTCATCAATTAATACCAAATTACCTAGTCCTGATGCTGACATGTACCCCCACACAACAGTGACGTAGCGAACATAACTGGCGCCCGGGGAACGATACCTTTTTGGCGCCCCCTTTCAGAAAAACATAGTAATGTAATATATAGAATTAGTGAAAAGGACCATTTTGGCGCCCTTGTACGAGTGGCGCCCGGGGGATGATAGATCCCCTTGCCCACCCCTCGCTACTCCACTGCCACACAAGAGCACCTCCACCGCCATGCTTAACTATTCCTACTAAGTTCTTAGGATTTATGTTCCTCATTTTTTCTTCTCCATACAATTATACGCCCATCGGAACCAAAAATGTTAACCTTACTTTCATCCGCAAATAAGACATTATTCCAATACGTTTGGGGCTTATTTATCATTGATAGTGCGAAGGAAAGCCTAAGCTTTCTGTTTTTCTCACTCGCAAAAAATTTTCTACGGGCAGAACGCCCATGTAATCCAGCTGCTCTGAGAACTCGTCGAACAGTTTCAGGTGAAATTGAAGTAGAAAATGTTTCATTAAATTCTGCAGAAACTTTTACAGCACTCAAACGTGGATTTTTCACATTTTCTAATTATAAATCTCTGATCACGTTTTGTTAACTTTGACGGACGACCTTTTCTTACCTTGTTTTTTTTTTATCAGATTTTCTTCTTTACAGCGTTTTATCACATACTGCACAGTAGAATGGGATAAATTAAGTAATTTAGCAATATTCCGATATGATTTATCACTACTACAATGAAAAATAATTCATTTTCGAATGCTGTTTGTTTTTTTACGACTACGAGCCATTTTTAAATAATATATAGAATATTACTACGGAATAGGCAAGCAAAATTAAAGCCAAACTATATTTTAAATGCCACCACAATTAAAAAAATAAAGCGCCAGATGATAATTTTAATTATGAATTTATCCGAAAATATTTCAGTGTACGATGACTTTTGTGAGAAAGTTTTTGTTACTTTTTGATTACTGGTTTCTTAAAGTTTTACTGTATGTTTGCAAAATATTTCATGTAGCTTTGTTAAGAATAGATTATACATATTATAAAATACCCATTCTGAAATATTCATTTTAATTAATGGATAGATCCTTATTTCATTGAAAATCGTAAGGGTACGAACACTTTAGGGAGCCACTGTATATATTTGTCTAATGCGGAGGCACTTATCGTGGGACATTCGCCTTTTGCTATTCATCGCGAAGTCTTAATGGTTACTTTATGGACACCATTTTAGTTGAGCCAGCATTGCTCCCGATTAGGGGACAACTCATTAATAATTAAGACTTATTCAGGATACAACCCAACCCCACTACGTGGAAGTTCACGACGATAATCACAATACCATATGCCCGCACTGAAGATAATACTTGAAGTAACTAAACCACACATCCTAACTTTCCCACTAACCCACCCATTTATTAAAGAAAATATCTGATCCTGGCTTTTCTTTGCAATCAGTATTTTAATAAGAAAGACTAAACTAAATCTACAAACTTATTACCATTTTAACACGGAGTAAAATATTTCTAATTACGGGTTTTTACAACTGTTTGTAAGAATAGAGGTAAATATTTCTTTAGTTTCAAAATTGACCTGTGGAACAGGAGAAACACGAGGAAAATTTATTTTGTGTGTAGCCCAATTCAAGATGAATGGCATTTTATATATATATAAAACAGTTCCGTAACTGACTCACTGACATACAACGCACAGACCAAACCGCTGGACCTAAAGGGCTGAAATTTTGCATGGCAATTTTGATGGTATAGGGGTGCACTAAGAAAGTCTTTTGAAAAATTCATAGATTTTTTTAAATTAAATTTTTAAGCTGTTTTTGTAACTTTTTTTAAGTTTGCATATAAAATAATTTGAAGGTTATAAAATTTATATCACAAGAAAGATCATAAAAATTCCTTTAAAATGATCTTTTTCGAACCTTTACCTCAATTTTCTGATTTTTGGTGAATTTTTAAAGATTAATTTTTAGAATTTAATTTATTTAATGCTGATCGTGATTTCTTTTTCTGGTACTTTAAATAAATTTATCGTCACGTGCATAACAACTAAATAGACAAAAATTTTTTTTTTCTTTCTATTGCAGCAGACGATTGGATATTATCCAAAAAGATATCCCTTACGATTTTTCTCTCTCTCTCTCTATCTATCTATCTATATATATATATGGAAAATTACTTTCCATCAATTGTATACATTGATCGTCGCATTTATTGTAAATATATATATTTTTTTGCCATTAATTGCATACATTGACAGTTGTATTTAATTTGAATGTACTCCGTAGCGAAGCGCGGGTTTTCAGCTAGTTTTATACTATATGGCGATACAGAACCCATCGCAAATAATCCTGGAAATAAGGCGTTTTACTGAGCGAGAAAAGGTACATTTCGAGAAATATTCAAAACAAATCCTATTGGTATATTTTCCCTTTGAAGCAGTAGATCTAGAAATATATAAATTTAGGAAAACAATTGTACATCTTTTATAGTGAGTAGCTATAAATTCTGAAAGTGAGGATGGATTTGGCCAACACCTAATCTCATTACTCGTATCCTGGCGGTCTGTGTGGTGGATATCAAGTAAAACTTAAAATGTATCGGAGAGAGAGTAGGATGTGTAGCAGATACTTAACAGTTTGCTCTGGAATATCTTCCGGAAGATAAATATGATGGCAGTTGCATGTTGGTCTGCGAGTGTTGATTTTCGTGTTGGAAATATTGACTGTACCCATAAGGTCAAATTTATCATTTGAAGATTCTTCAATAAATCGTAAAGCGCAGGAACTTATTAAAATTCTGCATTCTAGATTTTAGGATAATAATTCATATTTGTAGAATCAGTTTCTGGCACAATCAGTATACAGTATACAACTGATTTAATATTTCCAATAAGTCTGAATGAACAACTCGCTTTGGAGTAAGGAAAGTCGAAACATCTCTGGAAAACGTGCAGGAAAATTCTTAATGTTTAAGAAAAGTTGCATTCTAGCAGCACAATACATAGATTATTTTGAAGTAGAGATGTGTATAGTCTAAAATCCATTAATTTTATTACATAAACTTTCCAAATTTAGTTTAGTTCTCAGATACTATAATGAATGCTTACTGTTAACTAACATTTTATTATTATTACTCTTTGCCCCGGTGTTTTGGTCATCGAATACTTCTTGTGGTTCTAAAATTTTTCTCTGATAGTTATTTGACTAATCTAATCATTTAGATCTGAAACGGAAGCATTTCTTCTAATTACCCAATCAGATTCATATTTTGCAGCTGAAAACTTACTTGTTTAGTATCTGTAGATCTGTTTTTACGTTGTCGGTTAAAGTATGAAGTTTTTCTTTACAGATAATGTGACTGAACAATGCACTGGTTTTCTTTGTCGCAACCACAAGTGCCTACCGTGGAAATATCGTTGTGATGGGAATGATGACTGCTTCGATGGATCTGACGAGGAACTTTGTCCTCAAGGTACGTAAACCAAATTATTTACATGTGTTTGTAAACCGAGCCTTCGGTGAAATTCAAAGGCTAAAATTCTTGATGAGTTTGGGTATCTCATTCAATGATTTTTGAGATTCAGTCTACGTTTGAATGATTGAGAAACTCGGTATATTAAAAATCTCCAGTATTTGAGGGTGCGTGTGCAGAGTTGGAGTTTTCGAATATTTAGATCTTGAGTCAAACTAAGTGAAAGTTTTTTTTTTCCAATGCGGAGGCACTTGTCGTCAAACATTCGCCTATACTACGCCTCAATTTTACTGCCCATTTTATTGTGGGGGCACCATATAGGCGGACAGCTTTACCCCCTATGAAGAGACGACACGAACGGAGGCATTTTTCGTGGCGCGACGCCAGGATTCGATCCGAGCACACTCAGCACCGAAAACCAGCGCGCTGTACCACTGGGCCGCCACAAGCCCGAGTGAAAATCATTCTAAAGGTACACAACGTTGAGCGTGAGAATTTCCATATGCACAAAGTCGCCATTGCGCGACACAATTTTTGCAATTTTGAGACTAACTTTGAGTCGAATCTTTTTTATTCTAACGAGGTAGGCCCTTGTTTTTTGACATTCGACCATCTCATACCAGGAATTTGTTGGCTTCTGTATAATTGGGAACAAATTATAGATGTACCAACATAGCTCTGAGAAGACAACACAAGAACGTTGTTAAATATTCTTTAACTGTTGCCAGGAGAGGGCGCAGAAAGCAATCTCTGACTGCTACAAAAGTAGGAGTCACCTGCTGGAACGAGGAGTTCGAATGTTTGTTTCATGTGATGTTTGATAGTAAGGTTCGGCACCTAATAATAGCCGCAGTTTAGAAATAAAGTTATGTTTCACGAGTCTACAGCATTCTAGTTTCTTCATCAACTGAACCACGAATTCTACATGATGGTTAAGGCGGGATTTGAATCGGAGCCCACTTCATGGATATTCGACGTCAATCGCTATATGATATGGACGGCCTGAATCAAACGCTAGAGAAAGGTATTCGACATTCAGTGTTTCAAATCTTGAGAATTTTAACAGCTTCTAATTGTTATCTAGTTTGAAATAAAAGCGTTAAATATCGCGGCACTCGGTTCTTCATAGTGGAGCTTATTTTTAATCTCAAATTTCCTCATCGAGAGGGGACATTCTTTTCCAAACGATAATATTCGTGAAACGATTAGTTTACATTTGTAAGTTTTTTATTGGGTCTCTAAAAGGTCAGTCATTACTTTGTAGACTTATCGCCATGTATAGCGAATAAATGATTCTTTTGAAGTTAAATGGATGTGCAATTAGGGACTACGCTTGCATTGAAATTGTTTTTCAGGCAAACCCTGCAACGATTCTGAATTTCTGTGTTCTTCTGGATCATGTGTAAACCGAAGCCTTGTTTGCAACGGAAAGAAAGATTGTGTCGACGGTAGCGATGAGGGACCACACTGTGGTAAGCTATAATTTGTTCAATCGTACACTGCATTCATATTAACATTTTAAATATAAGAAATATCAGTTGATTGCTTGAAGTTAAAATGTTTGTGCTAGTAAGGAACTCCGTAGTTTCATACAGTAGGCTTTATTGTATAAAAGGTTATACAGTGAATGCATCTCATCCAAAAAGGGTGGCAAATTAGGGCAATCCGTATTTTGTTATGTATCGTTTAAATCCTGTTGAGGGGTATTTACCGTCGTTGAAGCAATAATGTATTTACCTGGTGGACCACAATTTCTTAATAGCCGATGCATGAATATTGATGCTGGGGAAAAAACTGAAGGGAACGATCAGTGTAATATCTCTATGAAGCTTATAGTAATGGTTTTAAATCTAATGACAAAGTATGTGGGCTGAAAAGATACAAATATGCTTTTCTATTTATAGCTTAACACTATTTTTCATACATATTTCATACGTTTAATACTTAGATCTTCATACAAGGAAGCGATGAAATTTGTCAAACTATTTCCTGAAAGGCCCAATTTAAGCATTTAGTTTGCGTCTTAGTCTGTTTGCAATGACTAGCCATAACTGCGGGATAAACTATGCTTTTCTACTAAGCCAAATCTAGTTAGTTTAAACGCTAATATTAGATTTGGAACTGGTTTGAAATGGTAATATTTAAAAAAAAATTTCAGTGAATGCTTATTTAATATTTTTGGTATGGGTTTAAGTTCTCTTTGCAGTAGTGGATGAGCAAGCAATTGGATGTTTTAAATTTTGTGATCCAATATTTTACTGTATTGGATCGTAGTTCGCAGTTATTTGGATACATAAAATTATTGTTAGGCAGTGGTGTTTCTAGTTCTGACTTGAATTTTAACTCATTTTTGGTAGCGACTTTTGAGCAATATTAAAACTACTGATTGTTCAGTTAAAACCTTGAACCTTCGAATCCATCGCTCTTTATTCCTAGTTTTGGAATTAGCTTCAATCTATACACCCGTGAACGTTAATCGGACAATTTTGTATGTTAGGAACACTAGTGTTCACGCACATTAATGTTAAGCAAGCTTTGTTTAAATTGTAATGTCTTCGCAGGTGATCCTTGTGAAAACGCGACTTGTTCCCAGAACTGCAGAAACACTTCAACGGGACCACAATGCTACTGCAATGAGGGATACGAATTGGATACGGAAGACAACAAAACATGCAATGGTAAGAATGGTTTCAGAAATTCCAGCTTTAACCTTGAGTAAGAAACTCGGGAGTTCTTTTATCTCAATATTGAATCAAGAACACGGGGTTTGTCTAACAGCGCTTCGACATTTAATATTAATTTTCCCTGCAGATATTGACGAATGCCAGCAAGAGGGATTCTGCAGTCAGGAATGCACAAATACTGTCGGAAGCTATAAATGCACTTGTCATGATGGCTATGAGCTAGTGAACAGAACTTGCAGGGCAGCAGGTAAGAGAATTATTTCAAAGCCAGCAGTCACTAAAAGGATTGGAGGGGTGGTGGCTGAAATATTCGACTGAAGCGTGGATAAAATAAAGATTTATATCCTTTAATTGGTTACTGACGAAATGCTGATGTTTCCAATTTTCACAATAATTGTGCATTTCCTGCAAAGGAATACATAGAACTCTCCATGAAAAATCATCTTCCATTTATCCAAACTCTTAGGGCCCATAATGGTATGTTACATAAAAGCGAGAAAGCATATCGAAGCTAGTAGCCCCAGAGTGGGAGTTTCACGTGCTTCTTTTATGGCTTCCAAGAAAGTTATGTACATAGTCTCAATGCAGAGAGAATCATCCCCCAATATACCACAGAACCAATCAACCACAGAATAAAATCAATAACCCAATCTGAAAAATTATCAGTCTCTCAACAAAATAAAATTTTGAGAAATTTTAACACCAAACCATCTCCCCAAAAGGCTACTAAGTCGAAACAGGTCCCAGCTCATTTCTCTCCTGATAATTCCATTCCTCCTAATCCGAATCAGTCGCATCCTGTGTTACAAGAATGTCGGACCATCTTCGTTGCCTTCCTCCCAACTTGTAACCAATAACCCCAAACCGAAATGGAAAAATGCTGCTATACCTAGAAAGTGCGTTGACCTCTAGTAAAGCAAGATCCACATTTAAAAAAATCATCAGTACTTCCACAGTACTTCCACAGGCTCGCCTCGGACTGAATTAAAATTGTATGTGTCTAAGGACTTTGACAATCTTTTTACTTTTTCTTAACTCCTGCTTTTTCAAATGTCCTCGCTTTTCTTTTTTAGTCTTACATTACTGTTAATTCATTTTGAAATTACTTTTTACCTATTCTATAAGACTGGTTATCACGTGCTATTTATTAATGGTTTTTGTCACCTATTCATGACGAAGACTCACTTGCTGGAGCGACAGTTATGTTTCCATTGTAACTGTACCCTCACTGATTGCCATTTTCTAACACTGTAGTTCTCAACAACTTTTACATGAAGCATTTTGGCTTCACTGCAATTGCTCAAAATGACCTTTTGAGTGAAACGCCTCTCCCTAATATAGTTTAAAAAGTGCTGGGTTTTATTCGTTGATTTAAAAAAATTGTTACTTTTAGGTATCTTTACTTTTACACTCTATCTTTGGTTTTACACCTGTTTTACATCGTTTTTACTTTTACTATAGGTTTAGTCTTATACCACTTTCACATGTATATTTTATCATTGTGTTCATGGATTATGGTTTTAAAATGCTGACTACATAGCATTTGTTCGAATGTTACCATGCGTTTGGCACAGCATGTCCTCTGGGCTTTTCACCCTTAAACCCCAAGCAACCAAACTCCTGAGCATTAGTCGGACGGTTTAAGATGTTAGATACAACCGTATTCGCGCACATTAAAGTGAAGTAAGCTTAGTTTAAATTTCATTGTCTTCGCAGGTGATCCTTGTGAAAACGCAACTTGTTCTCAGAACTGCAGAAACACTCCAACGGGACCTCAATGCTACTGCAATGAGGGATACGAATTGGATGCCAAAGACAACAAAACATGCAATGGTAAGAATGGTTTCAGAAACTCCAGCTTTAATCTTCAGTAAGAAACTCGGGAGTTCTATCTCAATATTGAACCAATGGAGACTGTCTTAATCGCGCGTCGACATTTAATATTAATTTTCCCTGCAGATATTGACGAATGCCAGCAAGAGGGATTCTGCAGTCACGGATGCACAAATACTGTCGGAAGCTATAAATGTACTTGTCATGATGGCTATGAGCTAGTGAACAGAACTTGCAGGGCAGCAGGTAAGAGTATTATTTCAAAGACAGCAGTCACTAAGAGAATTGTGGGGTGGTGGCTAAAATATACTTCAGCTTGGATAAAATAAGGATTTATATTGTTTAATTGGTTACTGACAAATGCTGATGTTTCCAATTTTCACAATTGTGCATTTCCTGCAAAGGAATACTTAGGACTCTCCATGAAAAATCCTCTTCCATTTATTCTAACCAGATGCACCAGAGTGTGGTCTGCCTGCAAAACAGAATTTTTTCAACATGTCATTTCCTATGCACTTTGTAGTTTTATTCGAAAGTACATCGGTAGGTGAAAACATAAATCTAGATATCGAAATTAATGTCCGTCAGGTATGTATGATTTAAGGTTTGTTTCCTAACGTCCTTGAGCTGGCGCTACGAGACCCCTGTCCTATGTTTTTAGGAAAATATAAGAGGATGTAAGGCACACAGAATTTATTCGCAAACGATGTACACTGGATCTAAACGGTAGCTTTTGAAGTTTCTTTCGAGATGGGGATCCTTTATTGAAGGTGGATGCCCGACTTTTACCCTAATTTTACATTTATGCGGGATTCGTACCAGCGTCATAGGCGGGGCAGGCTGATTTCTCATCTACTTTACCAGTAGATGGCCGAATTTGTATATTGACACTAGATATTTCATTCAAATTTTCTCGAATCTGCAAAAATCTAAAACTGATGCATAGCTAGGCCTAGATATTCAAATCATCTGACAAACTTCATTTCACTGCAATAAACTGCTCACATAGAACTTCAACGAATTCACTACTCTGAAATTATAAATTCCCGTCGTAGGTGCTGATCCCCTTCTGATATTTTCGACTTTTAAAGAGGTTCGTGGAATTCGGTTGAGATCGAACCAATATTTTCTTGTTCAACGAGGATTGTCAGGAGCTTCAGCCGTGGACGTCAATCCTAAGACCCAAGGAGTTTATTGGGTTGAGATATCTAACAGATCGTCAATCTACGCAGCAAAAATTGATGGCTCTGGCTTTAGGACCGTTCTCAGTCATGGTGAGTTAGTTTCATGTTAATAAATCTTAGCTCGTCTAACCATCTTTTCCCCTATGTAAGAAATTCGGAAGTTATCATGATTTCCGGTTGATGTCTCTAGACTTTGGTTTTAAGGTTGCTTATTTGCGGCGCAAAATTTCATATAGTCTCCAAAAAGATTTCAAAGCCTTAAAGTTTTCCGTAAAAAAGGTTTTCCGTAAACTTGGTTTAAAGCATTCACATCATATAATTATGAATTTATTTGTAAAATAAACTCATTGGTTGCTATAAGTAGCACCGAAATCTTCATATTTATGAACTAAATAATTTTCTTTTTCTTTTTAACACCTAAATTATTTGTAATTTTGGCTTATGCTCAGTAATTTGGATCCAATTAAAACACCTGTAGTGCTTGTTTGTTGCATTCTTATATCTAGTCAAAATTTCGTTTTATATCAATCCTCGATTGCTACTTACCTGACATCCTAGTTAGATGGGTTGCACCTTGCGCTCATTATCTTTTTGTTGTAGCTCGATGTATCGTTTGCGATGCTGTGTGCTTTGGTTTTTAGACGAGTTTTGTAAGCCATACGATTTCTATTCGTTTATAAAGGTTTTATTTTTCTCCAGGTTTACTTATCCCAGAGGATATTGCTGTAGATTATATTGCAAACAACCTTTATTTGACCGATTCGGGATTGCGACAAGTCCTCGCTTGCAAGACAGATGGAACGATGTGCCACGTGCTTCATGATACGAATGTTGAAAAGCCACGTTCTTTAGCACTGGATCCAGACGACGGGTAAGTACGTGTATTTCATGATGTTGTAACACGAATACACATTTGTTGAGGTGACTAAATATATATCGTTATTTGGACAGTATGAGCTGTTTTAAAGCATACGGTTAACACTCAAGTGTAACGTTAAAAACGAAAATATGATAGCATCTCTATTGACTATGTTCCCAAGTATTTTCAGAGTCTAGTTATTTTTAGCAATATGAATACTTAGTTTGGAGTGGAAGTTTGGTCCATTTCTATCCTGAAACAATTCACTGGAAATGAGCAATTGTCATGAGTCAATATCACGTTAACAGACATACCATGCAACTGTCACATTAAGTTGCCCTTGCAAGTTTAATTTTTGATAGAATATTTCAAAATAAATTCTTTGAAATTTGTTTCGGGTGTCAATTAAAGTACAAAATGTGGTTAACATTTGCTACTAAACTGGATTATTGTTATGTCGTTAAATGTTTTTTGACCGTACCTAACTATTTGTTTTCTTAGATTAATGTACTGGAGCGATTGGGGTGAACATTCTTCTGGAATCTATAGGAGCGGGATGGATGGATCTCGTCGTATTTCTATGGTTTCGAAGAATATTGGTTGGCCAAATGGTATTGCTATAGATCATTCATCAAACAGGTTGTACTGGTGTGATGCTAAACTGAGAACAATCGAATTCATTACTTTAGACGGAAACATAAGAAAGGTAAGTGAAATTGATTTTGTTCATCCCTTATGAAAGGAAATGGATGTCATTTTTTTTTGACTAGATCAAAATGTAAGGTTATACTCATGTAATATTTGAATATTTTGATTTATGTTACAAGACTACTGTATTGTAAAACTGTTTGATTTGAATTCGCCTTTACAAAATATTCATTTTTAGCAAACAAAACTGACAGTATCAGAAACAGCCTTAATTTTAATTTACATTTTTTTGAAGAACAGTGATAGTTTTAATTTTTGATATTTATTGGGATACTTCTTCCCACAAGATCATGTCTCTTTTGCCTCCATTTAGCCCGATAGTCATTTGAGCTCCTTGTACTGCCGTTCCTCGAAGCGTTTGGTCCTTTCTTTTTCAATGCTATATCAGTGTCTTCATGTAACTTCATAGCTATTAATTAGAAATTTCCATTTTAATCTGGGATGTGTGGTAGAGGACATTTTTCAAATTTCAATATTCTCTGTCGGCTGCATATGGATTTTCTTAACATTTGAAAGAACAATCCTCTCTCTCCCTTTTTTTAAAAACTCCTTACCTACACTTTAGTCTTACTTTTCATTTGTCTGTTTATATAGACTTATTTTGTTTTAAATGGCTTGGTAATTTCCTAAAGTAATACTTTAGTTGCAGGAGGCAATAAACTATCCTTTTTTTTGTTTTCAGATATCTTCCATCGTTCGCTTTTATGGTTTGTAAAAGTTTCCTGTATCATTAAATTTCGGACGATGAATTGATAACGCTACACAAATTTCTTCACGGTATCTACGGCTAATTAATAACCCAGTTCTTTAATTAAAAAGTTGTCTTTATATTTCGCTTATACTGACTATGAAACAACGCGAAGGTGTTCACTTTATTTTAAACAATGAAATTATAATTCAAGGCCGTTATGCAATTGAAATTAATCCGTATTACCCAAAATTCGTTTCGTTATGAATCTTACTTCCCCCAAATATTTTATGTAACAGGAAGCGTATTGACAAGTTAACATACTAATTTCCATATTTGAACATTTCAGGTTCTTAAGAACTCGGCAGTATTTCGTCCCTATTCTCTGGCGGTGTTTGAGGACAGCGTTTATTGGTCAGACTGGGAGACTTCCTCCTTAGAATCGTGTAACAAATTCACAGGTCATAAAATGACTATCGTGGCACGCGAAAATGGTCGACGAATCATGGGAGTGCACGTGTACCATCCGGTTTTGATAGCCACAGGTAATTGCATTTTGTTTTATTAAACAAGAGATAATGCTGTCGAATTTTGAACTGCTATTTCTTAATCTGTTGAATAAAATTTGGAAATTCATGTATGTGTGTATGGAAGATGAATTACAGTGTGCGATTCATTGAAATGAAGCGTAGTTTAAATATAAACTAGATGGGGAAACAATAGGTTGACGTACATTTTAAACGTAAACTTTTTACCTTCGAAAGCTAGATCTCACGGATGGGCCTAAATTCTGAAGCCAAAGCGAACGGATGTTTCGAAACGTCTGGAAATAAAAACCTTCTCTATGAAAAATTAATTTGCATAATTTTAGTTTACCTTGAGGTATTGCATGTATTTTTATTTGACGCATTTGTTTTGATACTTACCAATTTAATCAAGGTGGTTCAAAAGAGTATTTATAGAAAACTAGAAACATATGTATGGTCAGTGATGTTTCTACTCATACTTAGATAGCTACGGCAATTTTCCTGTTGTAGCTGTCTAACCTCAGTCCATTAGAAAATACTTTAAATAACTAGTTTTTAGCCTACAAGGAACTTTAGCTATAACGATGTTCCCCGATTTTAAAACGGTAATTTATATATTTCAAGTTTTCTTGGTCATATGCCTAAATACAGATTAAAAATAAAATTTAAATTAAGCACCCATGAATAAAAAATGATTTAAGCATATTGTGCCATTTCTCTAATTGGTGAAAAATTCTTGTTTCAGTATCAAATCCTTGTTGGTTGAATGACTGCAGCCACATGTGTTTGATCTCGCCGGTGAAAGGCTTCAGCTGTGCTTGTCCTCATGGCTTTAAACTGTCGTCAGATAAGAAGACATGCATAAGTAAGTATGAAGTAAAATAGTTTATTAGGTGGCCGAATGGATCAGTTGCTAGTTTCCGAAACTGGTTTGGATTCTTTTCTTGACAGCTCTTTTCTTAGTACTTACATTCAATTCCGAACAACTTTCTGCTTGTTTCGTTTTAGTGTTGCAAAAGGTGAAAGTGTATTGTTGTAGAGCTTTCAAACTAACTATTCAAATAAAGATTTGATTGCATCTTCTAGCGATATGTTAGCTTCAATTATTACTCGGTTGTCGTCAAGCTTTAGGGATTTACCCTCTCGCAGTTGAGCATCATGCTGTATTCATGTTATTTAGGAAAAGGACTTCTTGTATAGTATTGGGATTCCATTTCTTATCTCGGTTTGTTTGATAAACAATTGCTTTGCCCAGCAGTAGACGACTTATCAGCTTTGTATCTAATAAAGAGGAATACTTAAAAAAACATTATTTTAATTGGCTGAAATTTGTTGCCTTTTTCGAGTACTTTACCTTAATCTGGATGGGATTTTACCCTGTCCAGAATTTTTCAGATTCACTTTCCTTTTTTTACTTTTGTTTTTTTTATTGCTCTTACCTTATTTAAACTGTGGTTTTGTATTAAAGTAAAAGATAACATTAATATGACTATTTTTGTGTCTGTATTATGACAGGTTTGTATCGAAAGTATGACTATATACAGGTGATGATATGACTATATACCTGTATATTACCTGTAGTATGTCTGTATTTATCACATGTAAGACTATCCTTAGTATTTGCTAATTTTTAATGATGTTAGCACCGTCTACATATCAGTGTTTTTACCTTTTTTTTTCTTATCCCCCTTTTTACCATTGTTTATAAATTGTTTTTATCACTTATTCCATAATTGTTCCTATCACCTTTTGTCTATCTCTGTTTTACATGTTTTGCATTTTACCTTTCTGAGTATCACTGGCTTTGACTATTCAAAATGTTGACACACGTTTTTCGGGTTTTACCTTGTGTTTGGCGCAGCATGTCCTCTCTGGACCTTGCGCCATTAAACCCTAACCAACCAACCTGTCTCCCTCAACGTCGAATATAAATTTATGCAACAGTTTAGTTTTATTTGTTTTCAAATTCCTCAGTGCGTTGCGTATATCCTCAATATCACCAAGCTTCACTTTCATATGCAAAATCAAACAGGACAAGAACAAGTTTTTACTCGCCACTTTTTTTTCAAATTATTCCCAGCGTCGTAATCCAAAACACAATAAGCTGTATGCCACAATCTCGCATATAAAAATCAGACTTTTGATACCACTTTGTGGGTTCTGTAGATTGTGATAAATAAAAATACCTACTTTAAAACACATTTATTGAGAGATCAATACGTCGCAAGTAAAAAGAAAGCAACCGTCGAGAGAGTCTTCACGTCAAAACTTCTTAAAGGTACACACCCACCGTCCTCGTACACCGTCGCTCTACTTATATACCGTCACTCCACTCGCTGCCACTCCGCGTCTCAAAACATCTTAAGCTCTGGAGTGTGTGTGTGTGGCTAATGTCCCTGGGGGATGACAACATTACACCCCAGTCCGGTGTACATATGAATATAAGACATAGAAACAGACAAATGACACAATCACAGAAGAATTTTATTGACAGACGATGACACCGGCGATGGACGATGGGTTGCAGCTCCCCTTTCTAGACGGGGTTCCAATTGCAGGCGGAAGACTGACCGGTTCCCCAGAATACAGCCAAGTCTTATGCGGGAACCGAACCCACACCCCCGGCGTGGCAGGCTGATGCCTTATCCACTTAGCCACTGGGCGACAAGCTCTGGAGTAACTTATCTGAGCGCGGGAACTCCCGCTGATGGGCGTGGCCAAGTTCGGCAATCAAATCCTATATATTATATCATTTTATTTCTAAATTTGTTAGCGCATAAATTTAGCAGTCAGACCATGACCTAAGATGATGCTTATTAACATCTGTTTTGTTAATGAAGGAGGACCATTGTTTAGGTCTACATTGAAATAAAAAGTTTCGCTCCATTCTTGAACTGTACTCTTGAATTTTTGAACTTCCAGGTACTTGTGAAGACTGCGAAAGTGGACAGTACAGATGCAAAGATGGAACTTGCTTGGACAATTACAAAGTCTGTGACGGTCTTAACGATTGCAGCAGCAACGAAGATGAGCTTAACTGTAATCCCTTTGAAAGTACACCAAATAATTAATATGCGTTGTATTCATTGTTTAATAAACGACTTGAAACATTGCCTAATGTTTAGTTGAATTCTTAATTTGGACTTGATAATCTTATTTTAATATTTTTCCTGAGATGTTAAAGAGCAGGATAAAAAGCGGACAGTATATTGAATGAGATATATAATTTTCTCTCCGCAGTTTATTAATGCTAACTATCTTCGCAATGAACATAAAGGAAAACTTGTTTCTTTTAGAATAATAGTGTTAAAATCTAGTGTTTTGAGATCGTCCGTCGACTTAATTAAAAAAAACCCCAAAACAACTAAATTCTGTATTGAAATGACAAAGAATATTACTTAATGCATTTAAGTTTTCAAACAGCAGCGACAAAATCCGAATCAAAGATATTTGTATTACGAACAAAAGATAATCTCCGCAACATAAGTCTTTCGTTGGAATAGTTATTCAGTACACGGTAAAAAGACAATCAGTCTGGCTTCTCTTGTGTTCAACTAGTAAAATAAATCTCTTTTGGACTAAGTTGAATGTAGAGAATTAATTGGGGCCTTGAACATTAGAAAGGGTTTATAGATGCGTGAAAAAGAGTAAATGGACATATTTGAAGGCCCATGACTAAGGTATTCTCACCTTAAATTTTACCTGTCAAAACGCGTCACGGTAAAGTCAAATTTGGGGGAATAGAAATTTCCAAAAGACTACCTTAAGACGACAATGAAATACCCTCGCATAATGGTGCTGCCAATCGTTATACAAGAATGCTGGTCGTCTCTTCATTTAGAGAAAAAACTCATTCCTTTCCGACAAGGTTTTGAAATAATCTAACACCAAAAAATCGTTCGACCCACCAAGTGGGTGTTGTCAAACAAATGAAATTTCTTGTGAAAAGACGTTTCGACCTAAGATGCAAATGATTAAACTTTGGTGTCCAAAGAATAAAGAGCTCTCTCAGAACTGCACATCCGGCAGGTGTGTATGAGCAGCGATTCTCGATCTGATGTTCAACATTTCTATTGCATTTCGACTGTGGATATCTTACGTCAACAGCAACAGGGGATTCGTGCTCATTAGAGCATATTTCAGAGTTTGAAAGAGGTCGTGTCATCGGGCTGGTTGGGTAAATCGGAGAATCACGCGACGTCTGTGTAGAGACGAAGCTAGCAAGAGTGTGTCAACAATTTCAGATTTAAGCATCAGGACGGTAGCGGTCAACCTACGATCACAACAAAATGGGAAGACAGATTGTCTGATCAGCTGTATCAACACCGGATTCGTCATCTGACATGTGACCCTCACAGAAGTGTCTAGCACGGCCATTGACAGACGACTGAGAGAGTGGAATCAACGCTCGTTCCGGCCGTTACTCTGCTTGCGTGTACTGGTCTGCTTGCCTGTACACCGTCAAGTCCGATTACAGTGTTACCTTATTCTATCAAATTGGAACTGTGCTGACTAGGGATGTAAAATCTTTAGTGACGAGTCCCGTTTCGAACTGTCCTGACAACCACCGATTACGTATCTGGAGACGTCCAGTGTAGCGTTGGTATCCTGCCCTTACTATCGCACGCCACATAGGCCCTGTAACGTATTCCTGCGATTTGTGTCAAAAGCAGACACTTAGGTAGCGTCACAGGTTACGTGCAAGGTAGACAGCTTACTAAAATAGAGACTTTTAAGATCATGAGGATTTCAGTTTTATTTAATAAACACGGTTAGGCCGCGATCTCGAATAATATATATACAAAGCAGTCCATAGAAGTTGGAGTAGAAAACGTGGATTGTCTCTCAAGGATGGAGCACACTGTCGCTAAAACGAGGTGACGAACCGCTGGTCAGGTCACAGAAAAAAAAGGGCCCGCACTCGTCCACTGGAAGCTAGCAGCTTCTCTGAAATAACACAATTGGGGAGATCAAGTTCCGATCGGTTCCCCCGACCTTTCTCGGTGAAAAAGGGTCTTCTCACGTAGAGGGCAGAGCCTCACAAAAAAACAAGTCACTTAAAAGTGCGTGGAGCTAGGAGATCAGGTATCACCCCTAAGCTCTCTAAGGAAAAACTCTCCGCACAAAAAACTGGTCTTCAAGCCCTCGTCGGCTTCTTTTAAAAACTTGATCCCTGGCGGAATTCTTTCTAGCCTCCTCTCTATAGCTCGCTCCGGATAGGCTGAGCGTCTAGCCGTGCGCAAAAAACGATGCCGATTATTACATCTTCATCGCCCGCTGACTCATTAGCGATCTCGTTTCAGGGCGTAAACTGTCATTGTCGGCCACTGTCAAAATATGGCGCCAGACTGTCTCCTCTTTTCATCCCAGGAATGCGTCCCGAAGAGGTGCCTATTGTGGTCCTCTTCCACCCGCGGGGTCTGCCATTCTTTAGCATCGGCTCACGGCTAGCGGCGATTTTAATGGTGTTCCTACTCGCCTCGAGGGGGGGAAATTGCCACAGCCCCTCCCCCCTTTGAAGAGATTTTGCGGTTCTGCAAAATCTGAAAATCAAGGGTTAGGTACAGGTATCTTACTTGTATTCCATCTCCAGAGGCATTCCTAACAATTTTAATTTATGCATCAACTTCTAGGTTAAGTTTACTATTCATGTTACACTTAATTTACAATAAAAAAATATTTTACACTAACACAATACCTCAATTAAAACTTTAAATGTCATTTATATTTACAGAAACACAAAAAAAAACATTCATATTTACTACACTATCTTAGGTTTAGAGGTTCAAACTAAAAAGAAAACTTTATCTTATCACAATTTCTTAATTTAAAAACAATACACTTAATTACAAATATAATAAGAAAAAAATGTTACAATTCAAGTAAATTTAGCTTATTCCGCTCTACTGAGACAGTCAGCATGTTTGTTTTGTGATCCTGGCCTATGAACAATCTTATAATTAAATGGTTGCATAGCTAGAGACCACCTCATATGCCTATGGTTGTTACCGGCATTATTTTTTTCTATTCGCTGACACGGGTCGCAAGATTTTACGAACATCTCCGCGTCTTTGGTGCACTGGGGCCAATAATAATAACGCAATAGCTCATTTTTCGTTCTGAGCACCCCCATATGTCCCCGTAATCCCTCGTGAGTCAAAATTAAGATTCTGGCTCGGAGACATTTAGGAATGACTAACTGCCTCCGTTCTTTGCCTCTGTGATCCGTGGATCTTCTAAATAACAGCCCTTTTTCAACCAAATATTCAGTTGTGGTTTTATTTTTAACCTTATTCCAGAGGGGCTTTAGTTCTTTACACCTCTCTTGCTCTTTTCGGAAAATTTCTGAGCTTACACCCGCTAAATCCATTTCTGCGCTCCCTTCTCCCGGGGGCAGTGCTAATTCGCTCTCGACCTGGACCGTTCCCTCTTCACTCTGACCAGTTTCGGTTTCAACTCCTACGGCGGGAATTGAATTTTTTAGTTTTTCTCCACGACTTACTATGGCTAGCGACCGGTTTCGCGTAACGATGCCGTTCACGGACTGGGGTTCGCTTTTGAGCCTCTCTATGAGTTCCTGGGTATAATTTCCCATTAAGTAATGGTTCATTCCCACTGACTTTCCTACCACGGCTACTTTCGTGAGCAGATCCCCATATTTTTCACTTTCTATTCGCACTCTAGCGACCGGTAAACTCCGCAATTCATTTTCTAAGGCTGTGCGGACCCATACCCTTTCTCCGGTAAAATCTGAGGTGTTTATTAATTTAATAGGGGCTAGATCAAAACTCGAACCACTGTCCCTGAGAATGGTGGTCTCGATACCGTTTATTTTTGCCTTACTTAAGTATGGCTTGAACACTGGTTCAAAGATCTCCGCAGTAGCTACACTGTTTACACGCTCGGCAGTGTGCCTGTGTAATTCGGGGCACTGAGGTCTCAGATGATCGGTCGACCCACACTGATAACAAGCCGGGGGCTTACGTTTTTCGAACTCGCGTGTGCGCCAGTTATTCCCACCTGATCCTTGGCTCCTCCCGTTAAAAGAGTTAGACCTTTCCCAGTCTCCCTTTTTATCCTCATTTATCTCCTCGGCGATTTTGGGTTTCTCTGCCGCCTTTTTCTCTGGTGGTTTTAAATTAAGGGGTTTTCGAATAGTGCGCCTTGTCGCTTCATATTCGTCCAATTTTTTCACTAAGATGTGAGGGTCCACTATAGCTCCCCATTCATCCAAAAAATGTTCTCGGATTTCCGCCGGGACGCGTTTTTTAATCTGGTCTGCAACCATGAGATTCTTAAGGGCTTCAAAATCTTTTACACTTACCCCTTCAAGCCATCCCTCTAAATAATTTCTCAGCTCGAAAATTAAATCTTTCCATAGGGCACCTGGCCGCCTCTGGTGTTGATTTAGTTTAACTCTAAAAGTCTCCGGACTTAACTTAAAACGGCTCAGAAGTAATTTCTTTACCTGATCGTAATCATCTGCTACCTCAACGGGTTCGCGAATAATTATTTCAGCGATCTCCGTGGGTAATAATGAAAGCAAATGCATCATTCGTTCCCAGTCTTCAACCTGAGCCTTGCGGGCCTGACGTTCGAAAAGAGTTAGGAAGAGCGAAATGTCCGACTTATCCGGATCATATTTCTGCATTAGGGTTTTGAAATTTCGTACGGGCCTAGCGCTCTCATTCTGGGACGAAGCTACGCTGGCGGTTTCGGCTGCATGAGTCAACCGCAACCTTTCCAGTTCAAATTCTCTTTGTCTAGCTTCGCGTTCTAATTCTAAGTGTCTAAACTCGGTTTTTTCGCGCTCTTCTTTAATGATTTTTATTTGAGCCCTAACACTCTCTTCATCATACCTTGCACTGGCCAAAATTCTGTCGTATAGGTCACATTTCCTATCGTGATCCTCGAAATCAATCCCTAGATCATCTGAAAGAACCTGGAGATCTTCCTTCTTATAAGTCATTAAAAATGCCATTTTTCCTATCTCAATATAACCCAATTACACTAGTCCAAAACCAATTCTCCAAAATAATACACTCTAATACGATACGTTAATAAAGAATAATAAAAATGCACTTTTCTTAATTTCTAGCACAAATACACTTAATACTCAAAACACAATATGCAATCTCGGTTCAATAACATGTTATACAATTCTACTCAGAAAAAATTTCATCTAATACATTTCCCCACAATAACATACATACACTTGCAAAAAATTCTATGTTTTCAATAGATACACTTTACTAAATTTTGTAACACTTCGCGACTTGTTCATAAACCAGATCACAAAACCACAAGTCTCGAATTTCTCGGACTCAAAATAAAATATACTTAACGAGCTGATGCTCAAACGTTTCTCGAATTTCTCGAGTTATCTTAACTAAGGAGTTAATTATAAAAAACACAAATATTCTGTCGACTTTCTCGACGGGTAATTAACTTAAGAGTTAATATTAAAACACACAAATATTCTGTCGACTTTCTCGACGGGTAATTAACTTAAGAGTTAATATTTAAAAAACACAAATATTATGTCGCCTTTCTCGACGGGTAATTAACTTAAGAGTTAATATTAAAACACACAAATATTCTGTCGACTTTCTCGACGGGTAATTAACTTAACAGTTAATATTTAAAAAACACAAATATTCTGTCGACTTTCTCGACGGGTAATTAACTTAAGAGTTAATAATTAAAAAAAGCACTTCAAATACACATTTGCCTCTAGAGAATGAAAAAACAAGTACCTGTCCTCGAAGCTTGCTTCTCTAATCGGGGATGTTGGCTTTCTTGGCTCAGTAGGAATGACTCCACACTAGTCACAGTTTTTATGCACTCTTGAAAGTTCAAACTATCGTACGCGCACACACTCACAGTCTTGTAAAATCACTCTCTAAAGCTGGATTCATCCGTTGCTGCCACCATTCTTCTATTATTAGTATAGCTGTAACGTATTCCTGCGATTTGTGTCAAAAGCAGACACTTAGGTAGCGTCACAGGTTACGTGCAAGGTAGACAGCTTACTAAAATAGAGACTTTTAAGATCATGAGGATTTCAGTTTTATTTAATAAACACGGTTAGGCCGCGATCTCGAATAATATATATACAAAGCAGTCCATAGAAGTTGGAGTAGAAAACGTGGATTGTCTCTCAAGGATGGAGCACACTGTCGCTAAAACGAGGTGACGAACCGCTGGTCAGGTCACAGAAAAAAAAAGGGCCCGCACTCGTCCACTGGAAGCTAGCAGCTTCTCTGAAATAACACAATTGGGGAGATCAAGTTCCGATCGGTTCCCCCGACCTTTCTCGGTGAAAAAGGGTCTTCTCACGTAGAGGGCAGAGCCTCACAAAAAAACAAGTCACTTAAAAGTGCGTGGAGCTAGGAGATCAGGTATCACCCCTAAGCTCTCTAAGGAAAAACTCTCCGCACAAAAAACTGGTCTTCAAGCCCTCGTCGGCTTCTTTTAAAAACTTGATCCCTGGCGGAATTCTTTCTAGCCTCCTCTCTATAGCTCGCTCCGGATAGGCTGAGTGTCTAGCCGTGCGCAAAAAACGATGCCGATTATTACATCTTCATCGCCCGCTGACTCATTAGCGATCTCGTTTCAGGGCGTAAACTGTCATTGTCGGCCACTGTCAAAATATGGCGCCAGACTGTCTCCTCTTTTCATCCCAGGAATGCGTCCCGAAGAGGTGCATATTGTGGTCCTCTTCCACCCGCGGGGTCTGCCATTCTTTAGCATCGGCTCACGGCTAGCGGCGATTTTAATGGTGTTCCTACTCGCCTCGAGGGGGGGAAATTGCCACAGCCCTAAACAGGGGCGTTATGGTCTGGGGTGCCATTTCCAGTGATAGCCGGACCCCTTTGGTCGTCATTAGTGATACTTACAGCTGAACGGTACGTAGACGACATTCTCCGATCCGTTTTGTTGCCGTTCTTCTTGCTCTACCCCGGACTTACTTTTCGACAAGATAAAGGCCGGTCGCATACGACAGGTGTTTCTATGAATTGTCTTCAAGCTTGCCAAACACTTCCTTGGGTAGATTTTTCGCCTGACTTCTTCCCAATAGAGCACATTTGGGACGTGACGGGAAGGCGATTGCAACTATCCCGGATCATTGCTGATTTAGCTTGACAGTTGAGAACTTGGGCAAGAAATTCCGCAGGACACCATCCGGTCTATGCCACGCCGTGTGAAGCTTGCATCCTGTCCAGAGCTAAACCAACATCGTATTGACTTCCTCACTTTGTAATGATCAAAATATGGAATAAATCATTCAATAATTTTGAACTTTTAATTTTTTCCTGTGCATTTTCTTCACATCCATCAATTTTTATCGCAATCGGACACATCCTTCTTGGTGCGCCGATTTTTTTATAGACTGTATTGACGTAAATCTTAACATTAGCGAGAAGAAAATCCTAAATAGTCCTGAAACTTAAGTTTCAGACAAGACATTTTAAGCATTTGATTGGTCTGGAAAATGCTTCAGCTTTCTAGATCGATCAAGATACGTAAACAACTTTTCTAAAGTTTCGATGCAACTGAATGAAATATATCACTATTCATGTCATCTTGCATCTGTATTACTTTAATTTGTGAAGTACGGTTTTAAATAAAACATATCTATGCAAAATCTCAGTAATATCTTAGTAAATTTTTACTCTTTCCTCAACTAATCTTTTTCTTAAGGTAGACTGTGATTACCCGCTGTATGCAGACATATACCATATTTTATAAATATTATACCATGGTTGAGCTTGCCAAAGTAGGAAATAAATATTTGAAGGGGCTTGTCTGATATATCATGGTTACATAATTACTGCAGCAAATGAACTCATTATTTGGACACAGGTTAGGATTACAAGGAATTGTTTAGCTGTATCTTATCGATCCACTGGTCAGTTCGATTTAGGTCTGTCTCTCACCGTAGAGCATTTTTAACTCTATCGCAACTACTTGAATGCTGTTTTAGGATGTATTATCCTTGAGAAAAGGGTCTTTTAACTTAAGTTCCGCGAGATGAATGCTACCGTCATAAACCAACCATCCTTCCACAAATGTGTATTTGTTGCGATAAAATCGGATATTACAGCCAAGTAGACAAAGCGGATTATGAATTCTCAATAAAGTATATTTCCTTTCCAACCTATTTCCGAAAGGCGGTCGATCCAATCTGCGTTTACTATAAGAGTGCTCTTCATTGAATGACTCATTGTAATCGTGGAGTTCATGGCAAATCGGAATGGTATGTTTATAAGTCTATCTTTGTTAACCATTGTCGAGCAGTATTTGCCATAAATTCTAAAGTATTTTCGTATTTTCAGTTTTCAAAATTATTCTCGTATTCAAAGCGTTAATTGTTTTATAAAGAAAATCCTCCTTGATGAATATTAGTTTTTCTTACGTATCGTGCTTTTTTAGTGCTATATGACATCCGTGACGAAATTATGTGACCGTTGCTAAAAAACATTTAAGGAAACAGTGCACTTTCAAAGTGGGTAGCTACGCATATGAACAATCCTAAATGGTATGTTAGCAGCTAAGTAATTTTTTAAATTCACACACATACCCATAGCACATAGCTTATTTTCTCGTACAGTATATCTTTGTTAACAAAATACACACCTAAATTTATTTAAATTCACTGGTGTGCAAAACTTAAGGACCAACAGTATTCCATTGGTTTAAACTGAAAAATGAAACTCAAAAGCTACAGTTGATTTGCATGAGTATTTAACGAGGTCGTGCATGCTGTACGGAGTAAATGATGCAAGTAAAACTTAAACTTAACTTTATTAAAAACATTATTTAAAACAATTAAGATTCCCAAATGGGTAAACACAACATGGAAACGCCTCGCTAGCTCTCATGGCGGCGAGCCAGCTTCTTAAATACATGCTCTTCTCCCAAGCAGCGCTACGTTCTTCCACGCCATTGGATGGAGCCGGAGAAAAACGCAGACGTTAGTCGACTGCGCAGCAGCGAATATTCGGCGCTCGCTACAAACTATCCCCCCAGTGACGAAGGAAAGTAAACTTTTATACATATCACTTAAAATAATTTACCATTACAATCATATAATGCATCTAGATTGAAAATTCAGCAATACAACCTGCAAATACTATTACATGTTCCATATACCAAAAACAAAAATACTTAGAAATCAGAACACAAGTATTACATAAAACTCATTTATGTGATATATTGCACTAACTGTTTAGAAAAATGAACATGTCGACTAGCTTTCGCACCTGATTTAGCATTACTCTTACTTTTTGATATTGGAATGACTGACTGATTTCCATTAACCTCTAAATGTTTTAAATCGAGGTTGAGTTTATATGCTGGCTTAAGTCTATCAATAGTTACTGAAGTTTTTTTACCATTTATATCCAGAATAAAATTGTCATTTCGTTTTAGTACAGGATGAGGTCCTGTGTAGGGTGGTGTTAAAGGAGGAACAATTCTGTCTACTCTTAAGAAAAGTTGTGTACACGATTTTAATGTTCGATTAATGTATATTTTGCTATTTCCATGAGAGGGGGTGGCTATTGGATTCAACTTCCTCATCATTTCAATAAAATCCGATACATAATTTGCAGTTATCGGTTTTTTATAATTTTTATCTGACAATAGATCGAAAGGCAATATCAAACTAGTACCATATACCAGTTGAGAGGTAGTTGCATTAAGATCATCCCCATAGACCGTTCGCAAACCAAGCAAAATAATCGGCAAAATCTCCGTCCATTTTGGATTTTCGTGAGCTTTGAGCACTCCTTTAAGGTGCCTATGAAATCGCTCTATCATCAGGCCCAGATTTCTGCATGGGCAAGTGGGGCACTTGCCCAGGGCCCCCAAAATTATGGGGCCCCCTAATTTAGTATTAAGTTGTGCATATTTTTGAAAATTTCCTATATGTACGCAAATTAAAAACGGTTTCCGTATTTTCTGTCTTAATGACCATAATTTTTCTCTTTTTTTTGGGGGGGGGGGAAGTACAGTTTTATCAAAAATTTATATCCACATTAATATGGTTGAAAGTATAATGATGGAAACAGTCAAAGATTTTGACCTATTTACTTATAAAAATTTCGATTTGATTTGATTACTTTTGCAAAAGATATTTCCATTAATTTTAACAATATTAGATTATTGTTTTAGCAACATAAATGCTGAAAATGATTCAAATACTGATCATTTAATTGTTATCATAACTCCCAAAATTTGTTTATAGATTTTTTTTTTCAAATTCAGTTGCAAAATCAAGTCCGTATCGAGGGTATAGGATTATAGGTATTGCTCTCCACACACAAAGAAAAGGTGCAATGTGATGTGAAACGAGGAAAAAGTACAGTATTTGGATATTTCAAATATTTTCTTTATCATTTGTGTGTAATGAAATTTTACTTCTGCTTTCTGTCTTTATATTTAAAAAATCCCCTCTTCCAATCTACACTTTGCATATTTTCCGATAAAAAATTCTGGCTATGGGCTTCACATCGACTTTGGTTTTTGGTTAATACAGTAAAGGAAAGTAGTGGTTGATACAAAAAAAATCCTGGGTGGGGCACAGTGCACTATAGTGAAAGCATACGTGCATCCGTAAGCGTTTCTGGTTTAATTTTTTCTTTTTTTTTCTGGGGGGGAGTTTGTAATAACTCCAGACTGTGATCTATTTTGAATTTCAAAAGAAAATTTCATGAATTTATTTATTAACATTAAAAAGTAAATTAATTAATTAGCACTTATTATTATTATTATTATTATTTTCAAATTTTTGACTTTCTGGTCGAAAATTTTTGAATTTCTGGTCCCAGTTTATGCGGGGGGGGGACCTGGGTGAGTGTCCTACATGTCCATGTGGAAATCTGGTCCTGGGGGAGAGCGAGTGCCCCCCCCTTTGGATCTGTCCTTGGAGGGGGGCCCCCCAAAGTCTGCTTTGCCCAGGGCCCCCTTGGGTCAAAGTCGGGCCCTGTCTATCATGCAGTTTGATTGCGGATGGTATGCTGCAGAACGAATTCTATGTGATCCCAACATATTCGTTAGCTTGCTAAAAAGAGAGGATTCGAAGCATCTACCTTGATCAGTCGTTATAGTGACAGGCGAACCAAATCTGCTAATCCAACTGTGCAAAAGAGCACGTGCAGTAGTTTCAGCTGTCATGTCGGTGGTGGGAATCATTTCAGGCCATCTTGTGAATCGATCTATAATTTTCAGACAAAATCTTTTTCCTTCGGATAAGGGTAGCGGTCCTATATAATCCAAGTGGAAATGAGAAAAACGAGCATCTGGCTGAGCAAATGTGCCAAGCGGAGCCTTGCTATGTCTAAAACCTTTCGCTCGCTGACAACCGTTACAGCCACGAACTCTAGATTTTTATATCATTCCTCATACCAGGCCAAATAAAACGATTGCATATCAGCTTGGTTGTGGCGGAAATACCAGGGTGGGAAAGAAAATGAGAATTGTCAAAAACTGATTTCCTAAAAGATTTGGGAATAAATTGCCTAGGATGACCAATGGTAGAGTCGCAGTAAAAATTTATGTCTTCCAGTGGAAAGTAGTGTTTTTTGAGTTGCAGTGGGAAATCTGATTTGAGTATTTCCTGCAATTCTTTATCCTGAAGTTGTTCTTCAGTCAACTGCTTATAATCCACTGGGAGTAATTTTGAAACTGCATCTATCTCGATTCGAGATAACGTATCTGGCACCACATTCATTTCACCCTTAACGTACCTTATATCTGTAGTAAATTGAGAAATAAAGTCCAGATGTCGTAATTTACGCGGATAATATTTTTCTGCTTTTTGCTTAAAAGTAAAAATAAGAGGTTTTTGATCTATAAATACACAAAATTCTCTTCCCTCAAGCAAATGTCTAAACTTTTTAACTGATGTATATATGGCCAACAATTCACGATCATAGACGGACCAACTCTTTTGGCTTTTACTTAATTTCATTGAAAGAAATGCGATGGGTTCCCATGTGTTATTTGAAAACTGCATTAGGGTACTCCCTATAGCTACATCTGATGCATCGGTCCAAAGACTTAACTGTGCACCTGGAATCGGGTGCTTAAGCAAAGTTGCTTCGGCAAGTGCTTTTTTTGCAGCAGAAAATGCCTCGGCAGCCAAATTACTCCATTCTAACAGAATTTCTTCAAATTAAACATACCCCCAAAACCTTCTAAGTTTAGTTATTGTGTCAGGTCGAGGAAAATCCTGAATAGCTTTTACTCTATGAGATAGAGGTTTTAAACCGTGCTCAGATAATTCAAATCCCAAAAAATCAAGAGATGATACACCAAATTTACATTTAGACACATTAATACACAGACCATATTCATCTAATTTAGTGAATAAACATTTTAAATGGCCATAATGCTCATCCATATCTTTTGAAGCTATAAGAATAACATCAACAAAAGCAAACCCACCATAGAGATCCCGCGTGACTTCATCTATAAACCTCTGAAAGGTCGCACTGGCATTACATAAGACAAATTGCATGCGAGTACTTTCAAAATTACCTAATGGGCAACATACAGCTGTTTTATGAATATCGGCAGGATTTATTGGTATCTGATGATAAGCTTTAACTAAGTCGATATGACTGAAAATTTTTGTGCCGTGCAATTCTGAAGTAAAATCTGAAATGTTTGGTATTGGATATTTATCCTTAACAGTTTGACCATTTAATAATCTGAAATCACCAACAGGTCGCCATTCAGTGGAACCTTTCTTTGGCACAAGGTGCAAAGGTGAAGCGTAATTACTTTTCGAAGGTCTTATGTGACCTAAATTTAGCATATTTTTAATTTCCGATTTAACAATTTTTAAACGGTCAGGCTCTAATCTCCATGGCTTACAAACGACAGGTGGTCCTTTCGTTTCTATATAATGTAAAGTATTATGCGTTACAGGTTTATTTAAATCTGCTAATTTCGTTGTGTAAGGAAATTCAGATAATAATTTGTGGAAAATTGGGTTATCGTTAAATAATTTTACCAAAAAAATTTCAGAAATACCCAGAACACCATGAGATTTTAAGTTTGTATATGAATCAGTTAGACGCTTATTTCTTAAATCAGGTTGCAAATTAAAATAACGTAAAAAATCAGCACCAATTATATTACAATAAACATCGCATACATAAAAAGGAAATAAAAAAACTCTCCTTAGATCAAAATTCAGATTTACAGTTTTCAGACCATAAACACTAATTTTAGTGCCGTTAGCGGCTTGAAATACCTGGTGAACTGGCAGCCTTCTCTCAGCCTTGGATACTTTTATTAGACAGACATCAGATCCCGTGTCGATTAGGAACAATGCTCCAGTATTATGGTCACGCATAAAAAGGCGACGAGACCTTTTCGGCAAGGAGCATGTCGTCACTACTCCGGCGTTTCGATGTTTCCCTGAAAGGAACATGGAGGCGTGCACCTTTTTGCGTCGGATCCAAACTTCCAGTGGTTCCAACACCACTCTTTCGATATAACCGAAGGCGATCGATATCCGCCTTTTGGGCGAGTTCTTGACTGACTACGGCGATTCCGAGAAAAACTTCTGGAACGGTGGCGAAGGGAGTTTACTTCTCGTCGGAGCTCCTTTATTTATTTGAGTAGAGCGTCAACATTTGTATCACTTGCAGCTGAACTTGAGACACCAGAAACGGCATTTACTTGTGGCTGAGTTACCTCTAATATTCGGTCGGCAACCGCAGCAGCCTTCTCCATGGGCACCGACAAAATAGATGCCAGAACAGTCTGTATATTGATTGGCATTTGTTGCATAAAAAGTTCTAACAGGAGACCGTCTTCCACGTTGTTATTTTCAGCACGTCATTGCATCATGAGAAGTAGTTCACTCGGATTCCTATCTCCAAGCTGTTCCCCTGATAACAAACGAATTTCTTGCGTTTTGGTTTCACCGCAACGTGAAATTGTCCTTTCCATCAGCGTTTCAAAAGGCTTATCAGTTGGCTTGACAATTACATCTCGCACCATAGCTGCTACTTCGTGGGGTAGGTTAGTCATCACGTAGTTGAATTTCGTTCGGGACTGCGTAATAGGCTTCGGACCTGCAAGCTCAAAAGTAGCTTGCACCATATAAAACCATAAACCTGGGTCCATAGCATTATACGGTGGGATTCTTACTGCCGCCACTCTTTCCGTCTCGTCCTGCATATTTGAGTCTCACTTCCAGCTGTTTAAATTTAAGCAAAGTTTCCAAAAAAATTCATTCAAAGTCCGAAGGTCACCATTTTAACGAAGTCGTGCATGTTGTACGGAGTAAATGATGCAAGTAAAACTTCAACTTAACTTTATTAAAAACATTATTTAAAACAATTAAGATTCCCAAGTGGGTAAACACTACAACATGCAAACGCCTCGTTAGCTCTCATGGACCTTAGGACCATAGGAACGTGTGATTAACTGTGTTACCTAGGCCAACGCCTTCTAACACAGATTTTTCATGAGATTGACAACGGAGAGCGAAAGTTCCACCGAAATGAGAAAAGGAATGTTCATCTTTAGATATCTTTGGAAGCGTAAATTGCAACACAAAAGCGAAGGAGGTTTTTTTATTAATTTATTTATTTTTGTCTGAGCTTTCGAGGGTGAAATGAAGAGTTCTCAATGGACGTCTCCAAGATCTTCGTGATGCTTCACTGGTGGAGGCGGAGTCAATAGCTGCCTGAAAGTCTGAAAGCTGGTTTTCAGTTGGCAGGTAGAGAGAGGAGGAATAAAAGAGTTTTGATAGAGAGATTAGGTTCAGGAAGTTTCCTGTTGTTTTTCGCTGGGAGCAGACGTCTTTTTTCTTCGGTGCATGGCGACTACTGACGGAATGGAGATAAGCGTGGACGAAAGTCCTCTTATGTTGGATCCCGATAAAACCACCCCAATGCCTGACTTAACCGAACTGAATGAGAAAGATCGACTGATCCTCCAGAGATTAATCGAAGGAGCCATTAACCCGGAACTTTATGAAAGCCTGGAACTTGTACACCCCTATGTCTTCGAAGTCTTCAAGTTAGGTAAGCTCGGAGATCATATTGGCAAAATGTATGCTATCATTAACCCAAACTCTAACCTTCCTTCTCTTACTAACAAGTCAAAGCGCGCAAAACTAACACACTCAGCAAATTCCACTGGCGTTGCCAGCACTTCAAGCTCCAACGATGGATTCATTGTACCAGCTGCCAGATTAACGGCCAAAAAACCAATAGCTATTGAAGGTTTAGCTACTATAACTAAAAATAAATATAATTCTCTTAAAGAATCTAACTTAAATGAAAATAATGAAAATAGCCCAAGAATCACCATAGCCAAACCAAAAATCAAACATATAACTATAGTCAAAACTGAAAATTACAGACAAATTCTTACAGCAATTGCTGGACCTAATGATATAAGAAAATTCCATGCGAAAATAGGCGGAGAATTTATCAGATTAGACCCATCCACTGAAGAAGATCATAGATCAATAACAAAGTACTTAGAAGAAAATAAAATCAAAGGTTTCATTCTCCCACTAGGTATTGTCCGCCCTATAAAAGTTGTCATTCGCGGGTTACCAAAGGAATTTACTACCGACGAAATTCAAGAAAAATTAACTGAACTTGGTTTTACTGTCATAAAAGTAGCTCAGCTAACTAGAAAAGACGGCTCCTTTCTCCCCCTATTTCAAGTTCAACTCTCCCCAACTGACCAGGCTAAAACTATCTTTGAACTAAATTCCCTTTTCTACATCAAAATCTCAATCGAATACTACAATTCCCCATACAAGACAGCTCAATGTTTTAAATGCCAACACTTCCACCACCATAGTAAATTCTGTCTTATGGACCCAAGATGCGTGAAATGTGCTGGAAATCACCTCACCAGCGAATGCAAAAATACTAAACCTGAAAGTAAACAGGTAGAAGCAGCAAAATGCTGCAACTGCCAAGGAAACCACCCAGCTAACTGGAGAGGCTGCCCTAAATTCCCCCATAACATAGCCGCTAAGAAACAAGCAGAAAAGGAAGCCAAAGAAGCCCTAAAATCAACCAAACTTGTAACTCCAAATATCTCCTTTGCCCAAATGACTAAAACAAATATCAATATGTCCGAATTTTCACCCCCAACCCAATCTAACAACCAAATCAATTACAATCTCCCTACAACTTCGAATGACAACTCTCCCTCACCTAATGGATTTTCCCTATTAAAACAATTTCAGGAAATTAATACAATTATAAACGAAATAACGAAAGAACTAAACATAACAGACTTTACTTCAATATTAAATAACTTACGTATTGCTAGAGAAAATATAAAATTAAATGTAACCGCGGAGGAAAAGCTTTATAGCTTCTTCCACGCGCTCTTTAAGTGTGTTCAAAACACCGGTTAATGGCCCCTCTTTCTCTGTTTTCGCATGGAACGCAAATGGTATTAGTGCTAAAATCCGTGAGTTCAAGGAGTTTGTAAATGAGCGCAACCCCGATATCATTTTAATTCAGGAAACACACCTCAGACCAGCGGATAATCTCAAAGTCTACAATTGCACTACCTACAGAAATGATTATATTAATCCAACCCACCCCATGAGAGGTACTGCTATCTTGATTAAAAATACCCTCCCTCATCACTTAATCATTCTCCCCCCCCCTTAAATGTATTAACGCCACCGCTATCAACATTAAATTAAATAACCTCCTTTTCTATACCATCATCTCAACCTATATTCCTCCTATGCAAAATTATAACGATGTTAATGAAGACCTTAACGCTTTAAACTCCCTCAATCTTAATACCCTTATCTTTGGTGACCTAAATGCTCAACATAAATTATGGAATTGTAAAATTAATAATGTTTATGGAAACTTAATTTATAACTTTACTAGCAAAACTAATTTCGACATTATCGCCCCCACTTCCCCGACCCACTTCTCCTATAACTCTGAAAGTATCATTGATTTTGCCCTTGTTAAAGGTTTCCCTCATGACTTCTCCATAACTTCCCATTGTGAACTAACTTCTGACCATAACCCAGTCGAAATTCGTATCCCTCTTGACACTAACCCTCTCATCATTAATCATGCTAAGCAAATCAACTGGGATAATTTCAAAAATGAACTAAATAATATTAAATACATTCCCCCCATTGTCAATAACATCAACGATCTGGAAAACCTAGTCTCTAGCATTACTACCGACATCAACGAAAGTTTAATTAAAAGTACTAAATTAATCCCCCCTCGTGTTAAAACCATCCATGACCAACACCTTAAAATTCTCATAAACAACAAAAACAAAGCACGCAAAACATGGCAGCACAATAGAACCAATGCTAACAAAACTATTATGAACAAAACTCAAGAAGACCTCAGATTTTACCTTCGAGATCAATCTAACACTAATTGGAATAACTACTTAGAATCACTGGACACTACTGACAGTTCCATTTGGAGAGCCGCCAGGCGTCTCAAAAATCAATTCCGCTCCATTCCTCCACTTATTGACCCCGAAACTAACGAAAACGTTCTCACTGATATGGAAAAATCCCATGTTATAGGCAAAAACTTCGCTAAAAACTTCACCCTTAATCAAATCTCTCACTCTAGCACTGAAAACATAGTCAAAACTAGTATTAATCTCTTTCTTAACACCCCTCACGATAGCCCCACCCCCTTTATTGTCCCAACCGATATTAAAGAATACATTAAAAAAATTCCCAAAAGAAAGTCTCCCGGAGAAGATAACATTAATAATACGATGCTCAAAAACCTCCCTTTTAAATATATATTCAAAATTACCATTCTTATCATCTCTATTTTTAAATTTGAACACATTCCCCACAGCTGGAAGAACTCAATAATTGTCCCAATCTTAAAACCTAATAAACCTCATTCCTCTCCCTCCAGCTACCGCCCTATCAGCCTTCTTAATTCCCTTAGTAAATTAACTGAAAAATTCATCGCAAAGAAAATTAACGAGCATCTCGACGATAACCAAATCATTATCCCGTACCAATTTGGCTTCAGAAAATCTCTTTCAGCCCCTCATCAAGTCTATCGTCTTGCCGAAAACCTCGCCAGTGCTAAGAAAAATAAATCCTCCACAGCAGCTCTCTTTCTAGACATCTCCCTAGCTTTTGATAAACTTTGGATCGACGGTCTCATCCACAAACTCATTAATTATAACTTCCCACCCCAAATCATCCACATTCTCATCTCCTATCTCAAAAATCGTACCTTTCAAGTTAGAATTAATGGCCATCTCTCCAGTAAATTTAAAATTAATTCAGGTGTACCACAACGTGGAGTTTTATCCCCTATTCTTTTTAATCTATTTGTCAACGATATCCCTCAAAATATTAACACAAACATTGCTATTTTCGCCGACGACACTGCCCTTTATGCTACTAACAAAAATTTTAAATACGCTGTAAAATACATCAACACCCACATGTCCTCCATTCAAAATTGGCTCGACAAATGGAAAATTAAAATTAATTCTGAAAAATGCGTCGCTGTCATGTTTACATCTAAGCGTAAAAAGACATTCAACAGTCACCAAATACAAATAGGAAACACAAAAATCCCCTGTTCTGATACAGTCAAATACCTCGGTATAGTATTAGATAAAAACATCACTTGGAAACAACATATTCTACATGTCAGGGACAAATTCCGAGCAGCCAGAAGATTAATTTACCCACTAATTTCTCGGAATAGCAAATTAAGCTTAGCTAATAAAATGCTCATTTACAACTCCTATCTTCGTCCTATATTAACTTATGGAGGGCCAGCGTGGTCATATTGTGCAGACACTCATATTAAAAAACTCGCATCTGCTCAGAGCAGCACCATTCGACAAATCGTTAATGCGGATTGGTATTTCAGAAATACTTGTATTTATAGGGAATTAAATATCCCTACTATTCGAAATTACCTCAAAAATCAAGCCATAAACTTTCACAATTCTATTGACAGTGAACTCCTTTCTAATCTTGCAAACTATGATCACGCTGACCCCACTAACAGGAAAAGGCCTCGAGCCATCCTGAGTCTTCCGTCTTAATTTTTTGTTTGTCCTCGTCATTTAAATAAAATTATAAAAAATATAAAAACAATACTTGGCTTGCCAAGGCAAAAAACAACTATAAAATTCTATAAAATAAAATAAATATCTATTTCCTATACTTAAACTTTCTATTAATTTAAGTTTTCTGTCTCTGAGCAAATCCTTTTGGCTTTGCTCATTTTTGTAGTTATTGAACTCACGGATCCCAGACCTTATCTTTCTATCCAATCTCTTTTTTCTATTCTCGCTACACTAGCCAATTGATTTCCAGCTTACAGACAGCCGTTAACTCCACCCACACCAGCGAATTACTTGAAGATCCAGGAGACATCCAATGAGAACTGTTCTTTTCACCATCCAAAGTTCTGACCAGAAGATCCACTGCTTCACTTCTTGTGTTGCAGTTTCCTGAACTTTTAATGTTTCTCATCGAACTTTTTCTTCATTTTCTGCGATATTTCTGCTCTCCGATGGCACAATCACGAAATATCTGTGTTAGAAGGCACTGGCCTAGAAAACACAGTTAAACACTTGTTCCGATGGTCCGATGGATTAGGTTCATAATCCGTGAGTTCGAAAACTAGGAAATCGAGCAAATCCAAAAGGATTTACTCAGAGACAAGTAATAAGTGCTAGAAGGAAGTTTAAGGATTGTAAAATAGATTTTTATTTTATTTTATAAAAATTTAATAGTTTTGCCGTTGGCAAAGCCTAGTATAGTTTTTAAAAACTTCAAAATTTTATTTAAATATCAAGAACAAGGAAAATTAAGACGAAAGACTCAGGATGGCACGAGGCCTTTTCCTGTTAGTGGGGGTCTGCGTGATCATAGTCTGCAAGATTAATTAAAAGTTCACTGTCAATTGAGTTGTGAAAGTTAATAGCTTGATTTTTGAGATAATTTCGAATAGTAGGGATTCCTAACTCGCTGTAGATACAAGTATTTCTTAAATACCAATCCGCGTTAACGATTTGCCGAATGGTGCTGCTCTGAGCAGATGCGAGTTTTTTAATATGGGTATTTGCACAGTATGACCACGCTGGCCCTCCATAAGTTAAGATAGGACGAAGATAGGAGTTATAAATGAGCATTTTATTGGCTATGCTTAATTTGCTGTTCCGAGAAATTAATGGGTAAATTAATCTTCTGGCTGCTCGGAACTTGTCCCTGACGTGGAGGATATAATGTTTCCATGTGACATTTTTGTCCAAAACGACTCCAAGATATTTAACAGTATCAGACCAGTGGATTTTTGCGTTTCCTATTTGAATTTGGTAGCTGTTGAATGTCTTTTTACGTTTAGATGTAAACATGACAGCAACGCATTTTTCAGAATTAATTTTAATTTTCCATTTGTCGAGCCAATTTTGAATTGAAGACATATGGGTATTGATATATTTAACAGCATATTTAAAGTTTTTGTTGGTGGCGTAAAGGGCAGTGTCATCAGCGAAAATAGCAAGATTGGTGTTTATGTTTTGGGGTACATCGTTTATAAATATGTTAAACAATATTGGGGAGATAACGCTACCTTGGGGGACTCCAGAGTTAATATTAAATTTACTAGAAAGTTTTTCCGTTAATTTTAACTTGAAAGGTGCGATTTTTAAGATAAGAAATAAGGAGGTGGATGATTTGGGGTGGGAAGTTGTAGTTAATAAGATTATGAATGAGACCGTCAATCCAAAGCTTATCAAAGGCTAGGGAAATATCGAGGAAAATGGCTGCTGTGGAGGATTTATTTTTCTTAACACTAGCGAGGTTTTCAGCAAGACGATAAACTTGGTGTGGGGCAGAAAGAGATTTTTTGAAGCCAAATTGGTAGGGAATAATGATTTGATTTTCATCGAGGTGCTCGTTAATTTTCATGGCAATAAATTTTTCGGAAATTTTACTAAGGGAATTTAGAAGGCTGATAGGGCGGTAGCTGGAAGGGGAAGATTGGGGTTTATTAGGTTTTAAGATTGGGACAATAATGGAGTTTTTCCAGCTGTGGGGAAAATGTTCGAATTTAAAAATAGAGATGATTAGGATAGTAATTTTGAAGATATACTTGAAAGGGAGGTTCTTAAGCATTGTATTATTGATGTTATCTTCCCCAGGGGATTTTCTTTTAGAGATGAGATTTTTAATGATTTCTTTGATGTCGGTGGGAACAATATAGGGAGTGGGGCTTTCGTGAGGGGTGTTTAAGAAGAGGTTAATACTATTTTTGACTATGTTTTCTGTACTTGGGTTAGAGATTTGATAAGGGGTGAAATTTTTTGCAAACTTTTTGCCAATAACTTGGCATTTTTCCATATCCGTAAGAACGTTAGCGTTATTGTCGGGGTCTTTAAGAGGGGGAATGTTCCGGTATTGATTTTTAAAACGCCTGGTGGCTCTCCAAATGGAATTGTCAGTTGTGTCTAAAGAGTCTAAATAATTATTCCAATTAATATTAGATTGATCGCGAAGGTAAAATCTAAGATCTTCCTGAGTTTTATTCATAACTGTTTTATTAGCAGTGGTTCTGTTATGCTGCCATGCTTTGCGTGCTCTGTTTTTGTTGTTTATGAGAATTTTAAGGTGAAGGTCATGGAATGTTTTAACACGGAGGGTTATTAATTTAGTGCTTTTATTTAAGCTATCATTTATATCAGTATTTATATTTAGTACTAGATTTTCCAAGTCATTAATGTTATTGACAATGGGGGGGGGGAATGTAGTAAATGTTATTAAGTTCATTTTTGAAGGTGTCCTAGTTGATTTGTTTGGTATGATTAATGATTAAGGGATTTGTGTCAAGAGGGATTCGAATTTTAACTGGGTTGTGGTCTGAAGTTAGCTCACAGTGGGAATTTATAGTAAGATCATGAGGGAAACCTTTTACAAGGGCAAAGTCAATTATGCTATCGGTATTAGCAGAGAAGTGGGTTGGGGAAGTGGGGGCGATAATGTCAAAGTTGGTTTTACTAGTAAAATTATAGATTAAGTTTCCATAATAGTTATTAGTTTTACAATTCCAGAATTTGTGTTGGGCATTAAGGTCATCGAAAATTAAGGTATTTAAATTAATAGAATTTAAAGCATTAAGGTCTTCGTTAATTTCGATAGATTTTTGCATGGGTGGGATATAGGTAGAGATAATAGTATAGTAAGGAAGATTGTTTAGTTTAATGTTGATAGCGGTAGCGTTAACACACTTAAGAGGGGGGAGAATGATTTCATGGCGTGGAAGGGTATTTTTAACTAAGATTGCAGTGCATCTCATGGGGTAAGTAGAATTTTTGTAGTCGTTTCTATAGGTGGGGAAGTTGTAGACTTTAAGTTTGTCCACTGGTCTGAGGTGGGTTTCTTGAATTAGAATAAGATCGGGGTTGTGTTCGTTAACAAACTCCTTGAACTCACGGATTTTAGCATTGATACCGTTTGCGTTCCATGCGAAAACAGACAGCGAAATGGTGGCCATTATCCAGCAGTTTGAACACATTTAAAGAGCGCGTGGAAGAAGCTAAAAAGCTTTTCTTCCGCGGTCTCGTTTGTCTTAATATTTGCTCTTGTGATTTTTAAGTTATTGAGAATGAGTGAGAAATCTGTAATATTTAGTTCGGTGGTTATTTCATTGATAATGGAATTTATATCTTGGAATTGTTTAAGGAGGGTGAAGCCGTTGGATGGGGGAATGTTAACATTAATGTTAGCATGGTTGACTGAGGGGGGGGGGATGATTGTTGATTTGACCTGGGTCCATAGTTTCCGTTGAGTAGGTATTAGCTTTGGTCATTTGCGCAAAGGTGATATTGGGAGTAACTTGTTTAGCGGCTGTTAAGGCTTCTATGGCTTCCTTTTCAGCCTGTTTTTTAGCGGCTATATTATGGGGAAATTTTGGGCATCCTCTCCAGTTAGATGGTGATTTCCTTCGCAGTTGCAGCACTTAGCTGCTATTACCTTTTTGCTTTCAGGTTGAATATTGGGGCATTCGTTAGTTAAATGGTTTCCGGCACATTTTACACATCTTGGGTCAATAAGGCAATATTTGCTATGATGGTGAAAGTGCTGACTCTCTCATGGCGGCGAGCCAGCTTCTTAAATACATGCTCTTCTCCCGAGCGGTGCTACATTCTTCCACGCCATTGGATGGAGCCGGAGAAAAACGCAAACGTCAGTCGACTGCGCAGCAGCAAATATTCGGCGCTCGCTACAAGTATACCTGATCAGTAGAAAAGTTACGCATATACAAATTTGCGGATAATAACTTGACATGGCACGTGACAGAGCTAAATTTCATAAAAGCAGCTCCCCTGAGAAAAGTTAGAGAATAGAAAGTTAGTGTGTTCGTCGTAGTAGGAAGGTAAAGTGAATTGCAATTGTGCTACACGTTAAACAAATGTCTAGTAAGAAACAATTAAATGAATTTACGGTAAAATAATTGATAAGCTTGAAGAAAGAAGCATTGTGAGTTGTGTAGCCGGAGAGTATTGTATCGCCCATAGTACTGTTTCACGTGTGTGGAAGACCTCAAAGCAATTTCGACATCTGTTAGAAAGATCAGTGGGGGTTGCCCAAAGAAACGAAAGAAGGGGATGACCAATATCGTCCTACAGGCTAAAAGAGACAGATGGCAGGCGACAAGGAATATTACAAAGCAACTACAGATAACCACAGGATGCAATGTGTCGTGGATCCCAGTGGCCAGACGGTTGAACAGAGGTGGCCTATTCGCTCGACAGCCAGGACGTTGCATCCCACTTTTGCCTGCCAATCGGAAACACCGTTTAAAATGGTGTAAGGACCACAAAGATTGGACTGCCAGCAATGGGGCACGGTAATCTTCACTGATCAGAGACACTTTATTCTAACTAGCGATTCTGGACTTCAACTAATCTAGAGAGTGTTTGGAACACGGTATCATCCAGTAAACATAACCGAAAGACATCGGTATGGAGGTGTAGGTGTCATGGTCTGAGGAGGCATCGTGCTAAATGGTCATACTGGGCTCCACATTTTCGAACGTGGTTCAGTAACAGGAAATGGCTATTGCAGTGAGGTGAACATTCCTCACGTACATCTTTTGGTTATCAGTTCCTTTTTAAGAACGATAATCTCAGACCTCATCATGCGCATGCAGTGGATGAACTGTTGGAAACTGAGGATATCCCTCGTATGGATTGACCTGTGAAGTCCCCAGACCTGAATCCAATAGAACACGTGTGGGGAACTCTGGGAAGGCGTCTTGAAGCATGCATACTTCACTGCAAAATAGTCATGAACTGTAAAGGGCACTACAAGAGGAGGGGACAATGATTCCCCAACAGATCATAGACCAACTGATTTTAAGCTCGGCTAGACGCTGCAAAACAACCATTGCGATTAAGGGACATCATATTCCCTACTGAACACCATCCATTTGCTTTATTTCATCTTTTAGAAATGCACCTTTCTAAGACGCCATGTAATGCTTTTTGGGTTGTTTCTTAATTCTCCAAATTAACATTTGTATTCATTTTGCACGTGTGCTGTTTGATTCTCCAATGTGGTAAATATTGAGTTCTCTGTGGTGTGAATTTCAATCATCTAGGCTGGTCCTTTGCGAAAAACCATACTGTCCTTAAGTTTTGCACACCTGTATATATACTCGTATTCTATACTATATTTTCTGAAATTTGAAAATACCATGTATTTCCTATGTTTGAAATATTGTATGCGCATTTTAAATATTTATATTCATTTGAAATTAGCATTTTCTACTATGCTTAAATACTAACTGATAACTAGCATATATATAATATAGAGCCAAAATATTGATCACCTGCCTAATAACACGTTGGCACACTTTTGGCCCCCAAAACACCTAAAACCCGCCTTGGCATGGATGCCACTAGTCCTTGGTAGATAGCCGGAGTCAGATTATACCAGATGTTCAAGCAGCGGTCATCCAAATCCGGAATATTCCGACATGGAGGTTTTGAGCTCTGAGCTGCCATTCCATGACACCCCAGATGTGCTCTGTCGGATTAAGGTCCGGTGAGTTAGGTGGCCAGGACATTAACTGGAATTCAGCATTATGTTCCTGGAACCACTCCAGCACAATTCGAGCCTTGTGACATAGAGCGTTGTCCTGATGGAGGACTCCATTTCCAGTTGGGAAGACAGATGACATGTAAGGGTGCAACTGGTCCTCAATGATGTTCAGATAGTCCAAAGCTTTCAAGGTCTGTTCTACCACAACCGCGGGTCCCAGAGACGCCCATGAAAAACGGCCTGCAAAGCATAATAACACCATCTTCACCGGCCTGTGTATGACGTGCTGTACATTGGGGAATCAACTATTCACCTGGAAGACGGCATACCCTGAAACGGCCATCGACGTGATGAATGCAGAATCATGATTCATCCGACCAGGCAACTCTATTCCACTGATACATGGTCCAGTTCCGATGTTACCGGGCCCAGTGTAGGTGTAGTTGACGATGAAGCTTGGTCAACATAGGCATATGAGTGGGACGTCTACTGCGTAGTCCAATATCCAACAGTGTCCGATGAACTGTGTGCTCCGAAACAATTCTATTTGGTCCTGCATTGTATTGGGCTGTCAGCTGAGCCACTGTCTGGCGCCGATTTTCCTTCACCAAGCCGGACAGTCTCCAACGTTCTTTTCTTTTGATAACGCATGGATGTCCAACGCCATGGCGTCTACTGCTGGTTTCACCGTCATTCATCTACTTTGAATAAGTATTAACAACTGCAGGTCACGAACAACCCACGAGTCGTGCAGTTTCAGAGATACTCGTTCCGAGGTGTCGGCCCATTACAATCTGCGCAATCAAAGTCGCTTAGATCAGCAGCCTTTCTCACCGCACGCAGAGCCAAGGGCAACAAAGATTCCTCAGACCCCCCAGCAGCAGTTATATACCATTCCCAACTGATCACGAGCACTCCAGGTCATCCACACGAGTTCATTACAAAATGTCGGGATGGTCATAATATTTTAGTTCTATACTGTAACTGTAACACATATGCGATTTGTGTAAAACTATTCTCCCACCTGGATGATGGCTTGCATTGTGAATATCAAAATGACAATTTAAAATATATATTTTTTCGTTTATAAAGGTAGGAAATATTTGACTTCATAATAAACGAGTAAATATTAACATTTCTAGCGTAGGAAATCTATCTCTCTATTCTAAAAGAAAGTAACTGGCGCTGTCGCAGCCGCCGCCGCCGCTGTCAAAAGCTTGTCACGCTATCTCCTCCGAAACCGCTGGGGGTATGGGGTCGAGACCGATACCAATCAATGCAGAACAATGTGGGGAAGAAAGTAAGACATGTCTCATATTCGTCGGACTTTAAGTTTTTTTTTATTTTATGTTTTGTGGAAAAATATTGACTTTTTCATGTTCAGATTACGATAACTCGCCAATAAAGGATCGTAGAATTTTTTTTTACAATCTAAGACTACAGACATTTCTCCTTCAAACAAGACGTCATTTGTTTAAAAATAATTTAAAACAGACTGATATTTTTATTAAAATTGAAAACTCACTTTTTGGAAAAATTGATGCGTTTCGAGATATATAAATTCGATGCTCTCAGACTTATTATGTTACAAAGAAAATATTTATATCAACTGGAAGATGAAAGCTTTTTCATTCATATAAACTTCATTTCAAGTCTCTATCTTAAAATTTCGATTTTTAATTGAATTTTAAAGAAATACTTAAAAAAAAAATCTTCTCATTCGCTTCCTTTGAAAGAAGATCCAATTTTTCACCCATTCATCCATTTCGCCGGGCTTCATCCATTTCGTCGAGAGGGGGGGGGAAGCTTCAACTGTAAACAAAATGAATGACTCAATCGCTGTAAACAACTATTGAGTCATTCATTCACTTGATTCACCAGAGGAGCGAGCCTAGGGGCGAAGCCCCTAGTCTTTTAAATAAAAACTACTGCAATGAATGGAACATTTGAATTTTGTTCATTGAGTAAATTATATGTTACTTAAATAAAAAAAATGATAGCTGCAAATATATTCTCTACATAAACATAAAATTTTAATCATGGTTGTTTGAGATCATACCTAGTACAATTGAGTCCCCCCCCCCCTTCATGATCGCATTACATGTACTTTGGTACATGAAATGCACCTTCCCATGCCTATGTTTTGAAAAACATATTATAAGGGATTTCTTTAAATTGCCAACAAAGTTTATCGCAATTCTTCTCATGAATCATGAATACATGACGATTATTCAAAGACATACAATCTTATAGGATGATCCCATATGCGTCGTAGTTGTAATTGCAGATGTTGTTGCCACGTGACCTTTTCTGCGTAACTGAATACAGCCTTTGAAAATCTGAATTGCGTTTTTAAAGTGTTCAACTAGATGTTTTATATAATCGATATTTAACGTCTGAAATTAAAGTGTGTCACTATCTTATCAGATATTTTGGCAGAAACGCATCGACTTGATTTTCTAGAGCCTGTGTTACATATGCCGTATATGTACCATAGTAAACAAAATATTGTGCAAGAGTCCAAAAGTTCACAGAAATGGTCCATCTTTTTGTCTCACTATATTGACTGCTTGCTACATAATTTTATTGCAGGGTGTAGCAGCGCCAGCACGATATTACTACGCCAAATAACAGATATATATTATAGCCGCTGATGGTATTGGCTAACTTCAAAGGCTACAAATAGAACATTCTAAAAAATACCATGAACTTTACTGTCATAGTCTGTTAAAAGATAACCATGCGAATTAACATACATCGCTTGCAAAGGTCTTCGAGTCATTTTGCACTTGATACAATCTTGGTACAATCTAACGTTTTTAAACAGTTATATAGGAATCATATTATTACATGTAATATCTCGATCAGCTTATAAGAAAAAAAATCCACATTCTAATATTTTAAGTACCTTTGTTTTATATTAATATTCTTCAGAATTTTTGCTTTATTTATTATTAACCACCTTGTTATTTATTTAGGGAGTGTTCATCAGTGTTGTTTTTTACTCGATTATTTCGTAGATAAACTGCCCAATCTTGCATTACCAGTAGGAAGCCCTTTCTATTGTCAAAGGGACGATACTTTTTGCATCTGCTATTTAAAAGATGCCAGCTGCGGTGGGAATTCAGTTTGACATTCTTCAAAATGTTATGTTCGTTTAAACCAGGGATTCTCAAGCTTATTTCGGCGACCGCCCCCTTTTCAGAGAAAAAATTACTCACCGCCCCCCTGGAAATTTACCTTCCTATGCGAGTAAATACACATACAATGGCAAATTTTCAGCCTTTTATGTATATATCTTTCTACTTACGAGTATATAGAACATAGTAAAGAAATATGTTGTTGTAAATAAGACAACTTGAAACTTAAAATTATAAAATTATTAATTAAAATCAACCATAGTTACATTCGCACTACACAAGGAAAATTAAGATATCGAAGGATAATAATCGTTTTGTAAATATTACAAATACGATTACAATAAAACTAATAAGAAGGATTAACTTGGTGCACAGCAATCAGTTTATTTATATTAGGCTCAGTTTTAGTCAGGAACATGCTAAAATCACCGCGATTAGCAATTTGCAGTCGGTTTCTGTTTTTAGTTAACAGATTTGTGACCGCACTGAAACCACGTTCCACTAAATACGAAGAAAACGGAATTAAAAATTTTTGTACCACAGCTCATAATCCAAGGTAAAGTGTCGGCATCTCTTTTTACAGCCAGAACTGTTGATAGCTGTGTTTAAATCCAAATTTTAATTCTTCATTTGTTGTTACTTCTATTAGTTCTTGTAATTTTACAGCTTCTTTCGAGTTTGATCCTGAAAAAGGGTCGAAAATCCGATTGATGTTTATTTTCAGTATGTCTTCAAACCGTTGGTTGGTTGAAAAAAGAATGGAGAGCCTCCAAATGTTGACAGTAGATAAGCATGCCTTCATTATGATTTTCTACCGCTAATAAATGTGAAATTTGGTTGAATTTCTACTCTTCCTAAATATTTTTTAATAGAAGTTTTGACACAAATGCGGAAATCCCAGTGTTTTCCCTTAAATTCAGCTCATCACTTTGGAATTTTTGATTTGCGAGTTTGAATCTATGAATCTCAAATCTCAAATTATTACGTCGGCCGTTCAGTCCATACGACAATGTCAAACTGGAGACCGGCGCTGCGTAGCAATTCCTGTATACACAGCCGAAGGTTAATTTGACATGTTTGGTGATGTTTCATACAGGCCTGGGCACCGGCCGGACAGTACAGATCTTCCGACAATTGGGCAACCCGGAGCCCTTCATTGAATCTATTAAACAAGTCTTTCAAATTAGGCCATGTCACTTTTGGAATAAATAAAGTTGACTGAAATAGTTTCGTCCACTGAACATTTTCGCTTGCATTCGCTTGAGGATACTGGAATTGTTGACATTGTAACTGTTAAAATTAATAGCTTTTATGACATTTTTTCCCTCATAAATAAACTGATGGCCATTAAAATTGCAACACCATGAAGGAGGGATGATACAAACGTCAAATTCGCATGTCAGGAAGAAGATGCTGGGATATGCAAAAAATTGGCATTTAAATGCAATTGAACAACGCAGGAGGGAGAAACGACATTTCAAACTCTGTATAAAAGGAAAGTTACGCACCGGGTTTCTCATTCGTAAATCGCACTTGAATGTTGGTTGTTTGTGAGAAGATCGTGTTATGCCTCGTATACGGAGAAATGGCTACCAGCTTGTCGAATTTTGACACTGCCATCTGAACAGTGTCGAAAATAACAGTGACAGTGAAAAGTGACAGTGAAAAGTGACAGTGTCGAAATTCGACACTGTCATCAGAACAAACAGCGTTACATTTCTCCGATCTTAAGGCCGGAGGCTGTGCCCTATATTCGAGGCCTCGGAGACGTCATCTTTCAACAAGATAGTGACAGGATCATGGCCAATCGAGAGTGTGGTTTATCGTTCCGCGATATTGCTAGTCGCATTGGTCGGAATCCAACGACTGTCATGTGAATATGGAATCGATGGGTTCAGGAGGGTCATACTGAACGCCCTGCAGGATCTCAACGGCCACTAACGCCCGAGAGGACAGACATATTGTCAAGTCGGCCTTGCAGGATCGTACAGCTACGTCACGGACCTAAGAGTAAGGAAATGGGCTTGTTTGCAGCACGACAAGTATCCGCACGAACAATGCGACGACGTCTGGAGCAGCACGGACTGTCTGCGCGGTAACCATTATTGCGGCTTCCCTTTACACGAGACTAGCGTAGAGACGCTAGACACGAGACTAGCGGCGACAGTGGTGTGTTCAACGAGAAACTGGATACAGGAGTGGTACCACGTCGATGAGTCCCAGTTCTGCGTGCAGCATCATGATGGACGTATTCGTGTCTGGAAGAGACCGTGTACCGAGGAGAACGCACGTGGCTCGCTTGCATTCGATATCGTCCTACGGGCCCTGCACCTGGTGTAATGGTATGGAAAGCATTTAGGTACACCACACGGACATCTCTTGTTCGCGTCGTTGGTCATCTGAACAGCCAGCGTTACATTTCTCAGATCTTACGGCCGGTGGCTGTGCCCTATATTCGAGGCCTCAGAGACGTCATCTTTCAAAAAGATAATGCAAGACTATATAGTGTCCGTCGTGTTCGACTGTTGCCCTGGACAGCACGTTCTCCAGATCTCTCACCCATTGAAAACACCAACTCATGGGTTGCTGAGAGACTGGGCTGCCACCGTTCCCCAGCCACTACGATCTATGAAGTGTGGCATAGACTTGAAGCATGGAAAGATTTGCCCGTATCTGTCATCCAAGCCCAGCTCGACTCGATGCCTAACCGGATTTGAGCCGTTTTAACTGCCAGAGGCGGCAGCTGTCTCTGCTGATTTTACCACCAGATTGCCTACAAATTTAATCATGTTTATTCCTACTATGCTGTATACGTACAAAAAGTAAAGTTATTGTTAAAGTTTTTCCTTCCTGGCGTTGCAATTTTAATGGCCAGCAGTGTAATTACAAAATCAATGCACAATTTAAATTTAGTAGACAGTTATCGCATTTCGTTCTCTACAAATGTTAATTGCGATGAAATATCATCAGGCCATAATTTCATATTAAGTATTTTTGCCGCTCGTATTAATTCAGCATTTTCACTTTCAAGCAATCAATTTTCCTATGAATCTTTCAAAGTTTCATAAATTTCTTCTGGACTGATGGAGGGTCATTTTTACAAGCTCTTTCATGAAGTTCAACTCCATAAAAACCTCAAATTTTGATCGTTCTACAGATTATCTGTAGTATGATCCAAGAGTCTTTTGACTTTCTTCAAAAACCTGTACTACAGTTTTTATTATTTCATTCGCCATATGCAAGTCAAGATCAAGGTCTTGTAAATCGAAGCTTAATTCACCCAATTTGTTCACGATGACCATCACTAGATTTAAAATAAAAACTCCCCAGAAAAGAAGTTACGAGAGCTCAGTAAGAAACAACCACATTTTATTATAAATATTGTTAGAATGACTAACTCATAAAACACGTAACCAGCACAACAACGAGATCTCATAAAAGAGCTCCCTCTGGCGATCACAGTAAACCATCGTAACATCCTGGGCCCCGATGACCAGGTCATCAGTTCAATGATAAACACTTTTCACAAATTGTTAAACTATATGAGAGTTGTACAGTAGTATAGTATGAAATATCAAGTTGAAACATTAAAAGAAAATTTTAACATTGACGACAAATAAAGCACTACTTACTTATTAAATTATAAAAATCCTTTGGACACTAGATTTTACTAAAATGACAGGAAGAAAACAAAAAAACCATTAATATTCATCAACAGGCAGTCTGACCAATTTGTGTATTGGCCTCCGTAGTTCACATGAAGCAGTTTTTAAGTTCACAGCTCTCACTCTTGTATCAATTCCTTTGAACACTTCAATCACTCTTGCCATTTTCCATTTCATTGGTGGCAAGTTATCCTCCTTAATTAACTAAATCATTAACGCGCAAATCTTCACATGGTTTCCTCCATTTGTTCCGTACTTGTAATTGCGTTTGAAATTGCGTTAAATAATCTTTCGACCAAGATTTCCAGAAAGATTGAGAAATCTGTGAAATTAGTTTCCATCTTTCTCGGATGGAGATTTTCTCTTCTGTATGATTGGGCTCAGGAAATGCCTTGAGCTCGGCGCAAATGAGGAAGTGACCCGGTGTAATTACAGAATAGTCATCTGGATCTTCAGATGTCGCAACCTAAGGTCGGGAATTCAACACCGCTTCAATCTCTGCCAGAGTTGTACAGAACTCTTCCTGTGTGAGGATCTGGGATCCTATGACCCGTCTCATATGGAATTTCATACTTTTCACGGCTGCCTCCCATAGGCCTCCGAAATGGGGAGCAGAGGAAACATTAAGTTTCCAATTTACTCCTTCCTCGGCTAGGTAACTACTTACCTGTTTGGAACACTTTTTAAAATAATTTCTTGCACTGATGTAATTTGCGCCACAATCGCTATAAATTTCAATGGGCTTTCCTCTACGGGCAATAAACCGTTTAATTGCTGCAATGCACGCGTCGGCACTAAGATCACTGACGAGCTCCAAGTGCACCGCCTTGGTGGTAAAACACACGAATAAACACACGAACATTTTGTGGGGTTTAACTCCTCTTCCACGACGAGGGCAAACTAGGAACGGTCCAGCGTAATCTGTTCCACATTTTAGGAATGCTCGTCCAGGAGACACTCTCGCGGATGGTAAAACCGCCATGATTTGCTTTGCAAAATCGAGACGATACCTGGCACAGTTCACACAATTTCTTAATTCCTTACGGATGACAGATTTCAGTCCTGTGATCTAGTATTTCTGCTTGATAGCAGAACTTATTAATTGAGCACCTCCATGTAAATACGTGAAATGGAAATGTCTCAGTATCATATTTGTTATAGGATGTTTTTTTTTTGGAAGAATTAATGGATGTTTCACACTCGTTGGCAAATTAGAGTTCTTCAGTCGCCCACCAACACGAAATAAACCACCATCGTCTAGAAACGGATTCGATTGCGGTAGTTTACTGGTTTTTAAGATATTTTCACCCTTTAATGTCACAATTTCTTTATAATACTCAGTTTGTTGGACTAACTTTATTATTCGATCATGAGACTCTCGCAACTCTCTAGCTTCTAAAACAGAAGATGACACTTTATTCCCTCTTATATTTCTAATAAATCGTAAGCACCATGCTCCAACTCCAGCTGCAACTCTTTGCAGCTTACTCCAGACAGAAATATTTTCCCAGATCTGTTCAACTGATTCCAATTTGACAACAAAACTCTTCACTGGACACCCTCTTTGCTCTTTCGAAATTTCTGACTCGTCAAAATTCGGCGATCTCTTAACCAACTGTTCAGGCCTACACTCATACTCCTTTTGAAGCCAATCCGGACCTAACCACCATCTTTTATTCAACACTAAATTCTCAGCAGAAATTCCTCTAGTCAGTAAATCTGCTGGGTTATCTTCGGACGGACAATAACACCAATTGCTCGGGCTAGATTTCTCTTAAATTTCTAAAACACGATTGGCAACGAATTGTTTCCACCTGTTTGCACTTCCTATGACCCAATACAATGCAATTTGGGAATCACTCCAAAACACCGTTTTTTCTATCATATTTTTAAAAACACTGCTAACATAGTTTCCAATTCTAACACCAATCACAAGAGCCATCAACTCCAATCGAGGTAATGTTAATTTCTTTAGTGGAGCTACTCTACTTTTTGACATAATGAAGGATACTCTGTAATTTCCACTTTTATCCCGATATCTAAAATAAACATAAGCTCCGTACGCACTTGGTGAGGCATCGCAAAATACATGCATCTCCACCTGCTTATCCTCATAATCCAATAAACAATTCCTCGGAAGGGTTACGTCATTTAATTTATTAACTTCATCACATCAATTCATCCATTTTTCCTTCAATTCCACTGGTAATTCTTCATCCCAATCAATTGCTCTTTCCCATATCTCCTGTAATAACAACTTAATCCAACAACAAATGAGGAAATTAAACGTTCGGGATCGAAGATTCTTGCTGCAGTTTGTAATACGCATCTTTTACTATTTTTTAGTGACTTCCAGCAATCTAATAAACCTTTTATCTAGAAAAACAACACATATTTTTCAGGGTTCCAATTCACCTCTAAAACTTTCATCCGGGAAGTATTTACTTTTTCGACTTCACTAAGTCCGTTCTCAGCCCATAGTTTTTCTAAGTCTGTATTGTTAGATCTCAGCCTTCTCAAATTAAAACCACCGCTCTTTAAAATTGACACAGTATCCGATGACAATTCAAATGCCTCTCTCACACTATTTGCTCCAAAATATAAATCGTCGACATAGAGCGCAGAATTTAGCATCTCAACTGACTTAGATTTATTTTTCTTAAATTGTTTAATGTGATGCTTGATCGTGGCGCTTAAAATGAAAGGGGATGTTTTACCGCGAAAAGGAAGTCTTTTCATTCTCATAATTTTACACTCCTCACTAGGATTATCTGAATACCAAAGAAACTTTAAGAAATTTCTATCTCTTTTCTGAAATACTAATCATTAAAAATGTTTTTCTCAATGTCAACGTTAAATGCTATTTTGAATTTTCGAAAATTTAAAATCACATCAAGGATATTAGGGTTTAAGTTTGGGCCAGTTTCCAGACAATCATTTAAAGAAAGATTTCCCTTAGATTTTGAACTGCAGTTAAAAACTAGTCGTACCTTTGTTGTTTCCTTTTCTTCCCTAACAACTGCTCGGTGAGGCATGAAATATTCACATTTATCTCTTTTACATTCCTCAATAGCCCCTTTTATTTAATGATAATTTATTATTTCTTTATACCCTTTAGCAACCCATTCATTTTTTGAAAAACCCTTATGCAACTCATGAAAACGCTTTTTAGCTAAAAAACAATTATCTCCTAATTCATCAGAAGTAATTTTCCACAATAAACCTGTTTCATATCTCACGTTTACGAATTTTAAGTTCCTTTCAAATTTATTTATAACCGCCTCATCAACCTTATTTATTTCTTCTCTCTCTTTAATGCCCAGAGCTTCGATATCCCCCAACACTTGAACATCTGCTGCAGTTCCGCAGAAATTTGTTGACACTGTACTCTTAAAGGCAGATCTATTATCTTGTTCAGTTCCTTGTAACGCAAAGCCGAAAAGCGTCGGTATGCAAGTAATAGTTTCATCTATTTTATCAAATCCGGAACTATAAACCACTTGCCAAAACACATCTGCACCGATTAGAAGCTCGATGTTTATGTTATTTTCGCAACAGTCAGCTAAAACCAATCCCCGCGAATTCATGATACACTGCACATCTAAACTTGGGACCGAAATTGGGGCAGCTGTAATAGTGTCTGCGATTCCTATTTCGATACTAATAAACTTATTAAGATCATACCTACTTGTTAAATTAATTTCAGCAACTTCATAACTTTTCTCATTCGGTCTTGCTGAGCCAAAGGAAAAAACTGATAATTTTTCTTTCCTGATGGGTTTTAACTTCAAGCAATCAGCTAAAGATCTCGTGCACCAACTCCTTTCTGAACTATTATCACACAAAACTCTAATTAATTTATTAAATTTTGACTTATCGTTGGAATTATTTGCATATACACTACACGTGAGTAATAGTACAGAGGACATTTTAAAGTCTGACACAGAAGCATTACACTGAGTGGGAACAGCCTCATCTGTCTTAGGAGGAGTTCTGTTTCCATTATGCTCGCTAGGAAAATGTATCATTTGATTATGCGGTTTCCTACAAAAACAATATTTTGCCCTACATTTTTTTTTGCACTACAATCAGGAGAGAAACATTTATAACATAAGTTATTATTTTTTTACAATTTCTTCACGCTCATAATCAGATAACATTTTAAAACTGGGGCAAGCAAATAACTTATGAGTTTCATTTGATTTACATAAAATACACTTTGAGATTTTCACCCCAGATACATACACATTTGAAAAATTTCTAGAACTATTGTTACGATATTTGTTCACATAATTTGTTTCTCTTTTATTTTCAGCACCTGAAAATAATGATTTGGCGAAAAAAGATTCTGGTTTCTGTTTACCCTTTGATGACAAATAACTATCGCATTCTCGCCCTAATGTTTGGGGTCTAAAAAATTTTTCACCTTGTTTAACTACAATATGGGTCTTTAATTCACGGTCTAGTTCAGAAAAAAGTTTATCAGAAACCACGAGCTCACACAATGAATTAAAATCTTTCACTTCATGCAATTGGCATTAATATTCAAAATTAGCACTTAACCTTGACGCATATTGTACAAAATTTTCTTTTGGCGATTTTTGCGCATCAAGAAAAAAATTCAAAAACTCTTGGGGGAGTCAGTTGGAAACCTCTAAAATTAAGACTTTAAGTTTATCGTAGTTATTAATATCTTCTTCCTTTACATATATCATTAAATTTGTAACCCTTTCCCCTAAAATATTTAATAGAATTTCTGCTTTTAAATCTTCCGGTACATTTTTTGTTCTTAAAGCTTTTCAATTGATTGAAAAAATAGGTTGAATGACTCTGCTTTAGTAGGCACTGGAATTGTTAAGTTTTTACACTTTTGATTAAACTTTCTGTACTCCGGTTTGAAGAATCTGACTCAAAATTTTGACTTTGTGGTAATTCCTTTCTAAGGGCAAACTGCAATTTGATTTCGTTATATAATTTAAGTTCTTTCTTCTCCTCCAATATATTTGCTATCACATTTTTCACGAACTCAGCATCACATTTACAAATCTCAGAATTCTATATAAGATTTTTCAAAGTAATTACTTTGGCTCCAATTGGAACATCTAATTCCTCCGCTACTAGATTCAACTCGTCCCTTTTAACGATTTGATATCCATTTTAACACAACAAGTATCAAAAAACTAATTTTAGCACCAACAGTAGAAATAAGAAACTCAATATCAAAAAATCTACAACTTAAAGAAACTCACCATTTATCTCACACAAAGCCTACCTTCAAACGTACTCGTAAGTAAAAATATTAAACTCCAAATACTCCACATTCCTGACACCAAAAATGTTCACGATGACCATCACTAGGTTTAAAATAAAAACTCCACAGAAAAGAAGTTACGAGAGCTCAGTAAGAGACAACCACATTTTATTACAAATATTGTTAGAATGACTAACTCATAAAACACGTAACCAGGACAACAACGAGATCTTATAAGAGATCTCCCTCTGGCGATCACAGTAAACCATCGTAACACAATTCTTGAAGCGCATCACATATTAGTCCTAAATCTATGATAGATTATGTTGTTGTAAATTTTTTTCTAATCCTTCATATGTACATCTTTCTTTAGCATTACTCATGTAACCAGTGTTAGCATATTGAAAATGTTTTACCAAAGCCTCATAGTTATTCAAAACTGCAGAAACTGTTTGAAATCTTGATGCAACCCATCGCGCGGTTAAAATTCGACAAGTTTTACTTCAATCCAGCTAACTCGCACACTCTTTTAGTTATCTAGCATTTTTCCCGGATACTTTGTACAATACAAACTTATCAATAAATGATTTGAATCTCTCAGTACCGGAAACAGATTTGACAGTATCATTAACTGATAGTTTGAGTCTGTGATTAGAGCAGTGCGAAACTATTAAAGAGGAAAATCGATCTCTCCTTCATTCCTCCTTCGGATATTCCTTCTTACCCATTACAACTGCTGCACCGTCACATGTAATACTTACTAAATTAATATACAAGAAATTTTATGGCATTCCTTGTTTCTCAAGAGATTCAAAAAAGGAATTATAAATACCTATTGTTGTTACACTTTCAAGTTCAACTAAACCCAGATACAAGTTTACTGCAATTTCCGAAAATTTAATTTCTCAACAAGCAGTCACTTGAGGGGTAGAAAGTAACGATAGTGAGGGTCAACGGGATCTCAATCGTATCGTCTGGCCAATGGCTAGGATTGTCGCCAATTATCCCTTACTCTTCGCCAAATATCAACATTTGCCCCAAGGAAAAGCTGTCAGTGATGGAAAATGTGACTCAATCTGTCAAGCATTGATATTTAATATAGCAGCACGAAGAGAATGGAAGTACAAATGGTGCAAAATACGGAATGAGGGGTACTTCCCAAGATGCTCAGTAGACCAAAAATGGAAAATTAAATCACTGGATACGTAACAAGTATCACGATACATGATTGTTCCTGCCTAGGTCTTTCCCGTACACTCTGTCCCGTTTCTGCGGAATGTTTTAGAATTGTCTCGTCTTCTTTCTTTATGCTTTTATCGCCCCCTAGTTTCATTCACCGCCCCCCAATTGTCACCTGAGGCTACTACCGCCCCCCTGGACCGTTACACCACCCACTTTGGGAACCCCTGGTTTAAACAGTTATATACACATTAGGTAATTTCATGTAATTTAAACAATGATACCGGAGAATAACCACAATTTATTTCTATAAATACTTTCATGTTGGGGATTTCTGTATTGAAAATCAGAGTCTGCAAGGTTTAAACACCTTTTATAGTAGGTCACGATGTCATTGCATTATACTGTGTACTTCGTCTTTTGCGTAGCTACATTATTTTTGCGTTTTCATCAATATTTTCCCTGAAATTTTATTGTATGTTTTGGCGCTGCATATTACAAGATGATTTTGCCGCTGGAAAACGATGTAACTAACCAAATAGAGACCTATCACGATTTCAGCTGCTTTATTTTTACCCATTTTAGGCTCAAAATGTTTCCAGAGCATAGCAGAAGTCTAGTATTTTTTTTCAGTATAAACGATTTTTGGTGACTGATTATCCTGGATTGTCAGGAATTCTTTCAACTTAAATCCCATTTTTCAGAAGAATGTTAAAATCTGATTACGCCAAGCATTTAAAACTGTTGTTCGTAACATTGCGATCGAAAGTACATGACAGAGGCATACACACATGGTGGTGTTGTGCCCATTCTTAAATGGGAAAAGCCTTTCCATATGCGACCAATTGAAGAAAAGATTGACGTCATCGTTAAGCTAGTCGTTAACGGAGAGTTCAATTTAAGTTAATTACAGTCACCCCCAGACCAGATATTCTGAACACACCAACTGACCGGATGCCACAAGAGCTTTCCCGACCGATCCAGAGGCTCCTAGAATGATCTGGATTTTCTGAAAGATGGGGTATAAAAAGGGAGAGAGGGGAGGTCCTAAATAAGGGAGAAAGTTACTATGGAACGTGCTTCCTGTCTCTATGCTGAACTTTAGATGGAACTGAGTTCTGACTCTCTCTCTGGTTTTCGCCGGATTGATGATTGATAATGATCGATTAATAATGGAAATTTTGCATAATAGATTCTGTAAAATATATGAATAAATCAAGATATATGTATATATGTATTAAAGCATCCTACCTACCTACTTAACCACGAAGCATAAGCAACCTACTTAACCACGAGGTTCTGACATTACAATTTATTCAAACTCTGCTAAGATAACATGCTCAGGTTTAAAGCTTACAATTCCGTAACAGAAAATATAATACATAAGAATCGACTGTTTCAACTGCAAAAGTTTTACAACACTTCTTTCCTACAGTGGTTAGCGTCGAGAGCTTTTACAATGTGGGTTCGGGTTCGAATCTAAGGCATGGACTTTCCATTGCTGTCCCCTCAAAGGAAACGGGACTTGTTAATCTATACGGTGCTCCCATAATAAACTAGCCAATGAATTAGTGGTGTGGATGGGTGAACCTCCTCGGGACAAAGTGACTACCGAGTTGGAGAAGAAATACGACTGGCATTTATTTTAAGAGATAACACGTTATCAACTGGTCCGTACAACTATCTTTTGAGAGTCAGTTTAGGTGTGTTGCAGATATATCCTTAAAATGTAAATTAATTATATGAAAAGTTTGAAATTCAAATGCTGTAATTTAAATATTCTCATGACAATTTATGTGCTCCAGGGAAACTGGTGACATTTTTCGTCAGGCTTGCACACAAAATACAATTGTGTCAAGGAACAAATTGTAATTTGCTAGTATAATTAGCTCTCAGTTATAATGATCGCAGTGCTTGTGTACTTGATAACCAGAGACGTGCTCAACTTTCCTTCCTCCCCAGAGTCGAGGGAGTGGCTGGTTTTAGAGTCATCACCGGACATGATTACTTGCAGGCCCATCTTTATAGAATTAAACTAGCCAATTCTTTATTCTGGCCACTGCAGTACTAGGCACATTACTGGGAAGCATCTTTTCAGTTGCCCTACATGACGGTCGCTCTTGTGATGACTTTGGGGTTCTCCCCCTTTCTGGAACAACCTCCCTGTTGTATTGGACTGCAAGACGCCTTATGTCTGAGAAGACGATGGCGGGCGTAACTAAAAACAAAATAGCTCTATAATACGCAAGTAAAACGGAAAATATCAGACGGGATCGCCCTCTTCCTTCTGAATCGTGGATGTAGAACAATCGTGTCAAACTCAAAGGCTGACATGGGCCAAATAAACAAGGTTTAATTTTATGAGCCCCCCCTCCGAAAAAACAAGAGAACAAACAAAAACTTCAAAATCAGTTTTTGTAGAAACGTAGGCTTATTTCGAACAGTATACTATAAAACAAAAAAAACAAGAGCAATAATAATATTAATATTTTATTTTTTACTCTTTTTTTTCCTTGAACATTAACTTACAGGATGCTGAATAATTGCACATATCAATAAGCTTTCTCCGAAAGCAAAATATGACCTGTTTTACACCCACCAAAGAAATCACTTCGTACAACACTACTTACTGACCAGACTACTGGTCTGGCATGTGGTAGTCGCCTGTGCGTGTAATGCGCATAGGGTGACACGATATTTTAACACAATTATATTCGCTGGGCACTAGGCCGCACAAATGATCTTTGAGGACCGCGAGTTGGACATGCCTGGCGTAGAGGAAGTAACAAAGCATTCAGTCAGGAAAGGGAGCCAAAATTTACGAATTATTAACTGTCTTCAGAAATTTGGATAATTGAGGATCATAACCAGTTTTCGGTAAGTAGACTTAAGCGGTAAAATAATGGAGAAAAAAGAAACAATGAAATGAATAAAAATGTAGATTTAAAGAAAACAAAGTATAAGAAACTAATTTAGGTGCAAATGATATCATCCCACGGAGGCAATATGGACGAGAGTGACTGGCCATTGAGGGAATTCTCGAAACCATTATTAAAAAGAAAAAAAGAGATTAGAAAAATCTAATTCAGATGTAGTTTATAATAGTTTATTTTTTTGTCAGTGTTTATTTAGAATTGGGCTTATTCAAGTTCCTTTTAAAATTTCTGTTTAATTTTAATTGTCGCATAGGTAAAAGTTATTTTCGTTTCATTTTTTTGCTGAAGACACTGCATTAAAATGTGAAATAAAGACTTTTAACACAGTAATGGATATTGGTTCAGACTGGAAACTCCCTCCCCCCCCCCCGCTAAATATTGAACAAATATTGCAATGATACTGAATTGTGATAATATGACAATATTTGGTTTGAAAGAAAATTGTTTTGTTTGTTAAATGGACAGAATATGTGAATAATTGAGTAGTATGAACTTTGCATTAGAAATAGTTTTAGATACCCCCGAATGTTAACATTTCTTTTAAAATGATTTCAAAAGAAAGAAAATATTAAAATATTACGAAATCAGTATTAATATAACATCGTACGCTAATAATTCATCAAAATAGTTATTATTAAAAATTCCTTGTTTTATGTTAAGATATTTTTTTGACATGTTTCGGACGTTTACACTTCGTATTAACTGTGTAATAAACCTTAATGTTTTTAAGGAAACAGAATATTTGCATCTGTAAATTAAGTTTTATTTTTGAAATTCAGAATGCTGGATTCAAAGAGCATTTTAATGAAATACAACAGTTACAAACAAAACATAAATATTTCTTGTGTAAACTTGCGTACAGTTTATAAGCCAAGAAACCTGAGTACGTGTGAGAAATTTAATTATCTTTCTCCGTAGGGGAGTTTTGAAGAGGGAAATAACGCTTTAGTCTTGAGATGCTCGTTGCTCATTTGATTATTGGCTATGTGTGAAATGACACTTATTGTGAAATTATTGAGCACTATCCATTTTTCGTTAAAAATGTGCAGTAATAATCATGGCATCTATGCATTTTGTTTTGAGCGATGAAATTTAACTAGAAATCATTCCCTGTACCCATGAATCAAAACCGCAAGCTAAGACGCAAAAATTAAATATACTATCGAGAAGTTTAGTCAAATTTGCATCATGTTTATTTATGAAAACATAGTAGTTAAACCTAAAATATAAAATAAAAGGACCAACTGCTAAAAGTAAACAATGAAAATGTCTGAGGAATTAAAATACACAAAACACATCCAATGTAGTTATAATAATAAATATAAATAAAACAGAGGCTATATAGTACTAAATCCCCAAATCACAGCAAATATATCTTGGAATTTTATATAATTTTGTATAATTTTATCCAGTTTTGAACTCTTAGAGAATACCTTTCGATCTTGTATTTCAATGTATATTTTACACTTGTCCAAAATAATAATAGATTTGCCACTTATGGACTATAAAATTTATGAATAAATTTATATTCAATAAATTCACTGTCCCGTCTTTCGGCATACAGAACATCTGAAAATTAATCGCTCGACAGCAAACCTGCTAAAGAGCCCCAATTGGTAGCACTGGACAAGTCAAACATCTGTCCAGGCCAAACACCACAATAAAACTCTAAAGTCCTAGGTGAAATCCCCAAATAGTTACAAAATTGTTTACATTGCCAAATTAAATAAATAAGTAGGTATTCAAAAATTAGGTACAATTTTTACAGTTATACAAAACATTTTCAGCATTCTTCTGCTGACAAATTTTCAAACAAATAACACACATAAAGACATTAACAACTTCATACAACAGAGTATAAGTATTTACAAACATACATGTATTCATTTGCAAAACAAACTTCATATATTTAACATTAACAATTTTCAATACAATAACATATACTTAATTGCAATAGTACTTAATTTTTTCACATTGTAGAATCATATCCTCTTTTCATATACATCTACATTCATTTACAATATTACAATACACAAACAAATATTACATAAGTACAAGTATTCAGTAAGAATAAAAATTCTTAAAATTAACATTAAATAATTACTTTCAATATTTCTGTAATATACACACAATTACAAAATCAAACAGGGAAATGCATCTGCATGAGAACATCCATAATGCAACTAATCACTATTTTACTATAAAAGCCCGTAAATAACTTGTGCTTATCTTAATTTCTAAAATTAGAAGGCATATTCTTTCTGAACTCAATAAATAACGGGCAATCCATAATGCAATGATTTACAGATTGTTCAGCACCACGAGGGCAGCAACTACTTTTAATATGGAATCTATTCTGATAAAGAGCGAAGCAATCAAAATAAATTTATATTAAAAGATTTACTTATAATAGTTTCAACCTTTTTTTTAAACCCCCAAATTGAATAGTATTAAAAAAAATATAATATCTAAAGTGGTTCGCAAAAATATCTAGCTGTTAGGAAGACAGCCAAATTTGGAAATTTAGAATAAAGAAGAAGAAGACTGCTGTGCACATGACTTTATAGCTTACCCTGCTCCAGTATAAAGCTTGCTCCATTACTCATGTTTCCTTCAGTCTCGTTGAAGTCGCGATGTGGATCGTGGTGGTGAAATTTGTTTTCCTAATTTTACTAACATCCTCTAACCAGTCCAGAGGTAAATGGTGTTCATTTTAGATGTCGAGTTTATTTTGAGTTGAAAGTTGTTTGATTTAATTACGCTACAAATGTCACTTTCTTTAGTTTTTACAAAATGGAATCTACTTAGTGGTTCCTATGAGAAATATAGTCCATTGTTTAAGAAATGGAAGCTTCAAGTATGGTAGAACCAAGTCAAGTTAAATTTACATGCACTCGTATTCAATATTTATTATGATTTATTTAAGGTATTATAAGTCTGTGTTGCCCAACGGTATATCGACGGCCATGTATAACTAAAGTACTTGAGGGCGCGAAGCACATGTCTGTATAACCTGTTGACCAGCAAAATTTAAAAAAACAAATCTTTCTTTAAGAACCCTCAAGGGCTCTCAGTAAATCAAACCTGTGGGGCCGGAGGATGGCCGAATGTCTAGGGCGCTGGCATTCGGTAGCAGTCTGTGGGTTAGAGTCCCACTGTAGGCATGGACGTTCGTAGCAGTCCGGGATCGACTTTTAGCAGTAGGACCCGGTCTAATTAGCCCACGTGTAGCAAAAATTGACCGTAGCGGTCCAAACCAAACCAAGCCAAACCAATCAAACTTTTGGGATAGTGCAGCAAAAGTTTTGCTTTCTTCCATGTAGTTGATAATAAGCTTCGATAACTTGACAATCTTTTCTTTCCATGTATGTGGTGCCCCCATTTGAAAACAACCAATGATTCTCACGGTAAAGGCAAATAACTTCAATGAGAAATGCCCGGCATTAGCAGACATTTTCCCTTTCCCCGAGTCTTTTTCGATAATTGCAAGAGTACCGTATATGTCCTTCATGTAAATTTTTTAGAAACATCTACTTTCCTTCTAGTAGTTTCTTTACTTAAGATGGCCATTTTAAAATTGATGTTGTTTCATGATTCTGAACTTCAATTTGACCGCATTTGCTGCATCCTTTCCCGTAGATGGTGTGGCCCATCAATATATGTACAAAATTTCAGAAACCCATGTTCTGATAAATATATATAATATATAAATAGAGGGATATATATGGAAGAAACGTACTCGAATGTTGTACCAACAACATTAAAATGTCAGTCAACCATAAATTTCTATTCAAGCGATCAAGCAAATCTTCGTAGGTTCTTAACCGAAGAATTTCCTGTCATGGACAAAAGGTCACAAGATAACTATATTCAGAATAATTCTATATTAATTTTGGAAAGAATAAGATAACCGAATGATCGTTACTTGAGATTGAAATGCAACTGAACTTTTTAGCTAAAACATTCTACATGATCTTATCCCATCATTAGAAATAAATTTGTTGTTGTAACGTATTTCTTCTGCTTTATTCTCAGCAGAATCTTGTTCTCTTAAAAGAACAACTCTAATTTTAGAATGAATATATGAAGCCTAATCAATTCTTTTAAGTATTCTGGTATTGCTTCTATTAGATGTGAATATTCATGCTATCAAAAATCGCTTAAGCTTAGTTTATGCCCTTACTGTTGATACAATAAATGAAAATTGTTATACCGTTCTTGGCACTTGAAATTGAATTATACGCTTAATAGGTATACTAATTTTTCTCTTAAACGCAGTCTAAGGCTGAAAAGTATCTACCTCAAAATATGTTCAACTAAAGGTACAAAAATCCTTAATGGTCACCGGGACCCAATAATCATTGTAATTTTACTTTTGCAGGTGCAGACTGCCCTCCAAGGTGGTTCAATTGTGAGAACGGCAAGTGCATCGCCGAAATATGGCATTGTGATGGAGACAACGACTGCGGTAACTCCAATGATGAAAGAGATTGTGGTATGGAAGGGCTATGGCCCGCCTTTAGTGTCTATGAGCGCGTTATATTGAACTATATCTAGGAAATGTTCTTGCTAGAACAATCTTAGCTGTGGCCCCATCAGCTACCGTGAATAAATATTTCATAGGTATTTAAAGTAATATCAGGATAACTGCTGTTCTAGGTCATAAAATTAATGAAGTAACTAGTATAACTATATAGTTCGATGCCTAATGTGTGATTTAGCAGCGATGTTTGTTAAACGTCACCTCAAAAGTAAAATATGGTATGTGCTACGTTGGTATTTTATCCGAAACTAACGCGGCTCCTAATGAGCTGATCATCTGAAAACTTTTGGATCAAAAATCGAGTCATCTGGTTTCACATATATGCATACTCGTATACTCATGAATGTGAATACTCATAACTACAGAAAATGAATCTGTAAAATAGCAGTTTCAAGCGTGACTTTTATGCCTATAACAATACTACGTATTCGAATGAACAATTAGCTTCATCGTACAATTTTTCTTGCAGAAACCCCACCAATAGAAAACGTTTGTTTGACCAGTCAGTTCGGGTGCAAATCGGATGGCCACTGTATCCCCGAGAGATGGCATTGTGACGGGGATGAAGATTGCACCGACGGATCTGATGAAATCCAATGCGGTAAGGGGCTTAAAAACTAATACCTCATTCACAAGTTGGTTTCTTGAAATACTCGGTTAAATGAAGTCCAGATGTTAAGTGATGTTTGATTTACTCCAGTCTCCCTACATGCAATGGGAAAATATGTAGTTGTATTACGTAACTTGTAATGACGTGAAAATATACCAATGTAGTGTTTCACCATATTTGATTTTATCAATCATGTATCTAACTCATATTGAGAATACCTTATGTACAAGTTTTAAGTAACTTTATTACTGACAGATAGCTTATTGTCAAACATTAACAAAAGTTAAAAAGCATCTGAAATGAACCTTTTATAATAAAGTTGATGGATAAAATCAAGAAAGGTAACTTAAGAGGGTTAAACGGTGGTTGATTTTACATTTTAAAGAAAGTCTTGAGAATGTCCCTCAACTCTTAATTCAATATTTCGTTTCTTTCAGTTTGTTCTAAAATTTCCTAATTCAAAGTACACCTGTGACTTCAGCCAGTATAAGGGCGAGTCAAAGGTAAACAAGTGCAAGTCTTTCATATAAATGAACTTATGTGTTCTTAAATTGTGGATTCTACGTGGGTATCGAAGTCCCTTTTCTGATTGTCAAGAAATCAAAATACCCATTCTTAATACGTTTTAATCCTGAGAAAGAAAATCAAACTTTTAAACATGGCAAATATGTTTATTTATAATTCCCATCGATCCTACTAATGTAACACTCGTTGTCATAAGCTGAAGACATATTTTGTTTAATGCGAAGGCACTTGTCGTGGGAATTCCTCCTTTTGTTAATCACCGTGAGGTCTTGATGGCAACATTATGGGTGCACCTTCTTAGGTGATCCAGCATTTCTCCCTATGAGGGGAAAACACATTTAACGACTAAGTCTTTTATTCGTGCTTTGAACCCGAACCTATTGCTTGGATGCTCGACGCTAACCACTATACCTTTTGGCCGCGCTTATATTTAAAGTAAAAAAATTTCTTATCCTGACTTCGACACTCGCCCATCCATATATTGATGAAAATATATTTGATTTTAACTTTTCTTCCCAATCAATGTTTTAAGGAAGACTGAAGTAAATATACAAAACTTGCCATTTTATCAATGTTTCTAATTACGGATTTTTATAACAGTTTGAAAGGAAAGAGGTAAAGATTTGTTTAGTTTAAAAATTGATCTATGGAGCAGGAGAAACACGGAAAATTTATTTTGCGTGTAGCCCAATTCATGAATGGTATTCTTCTAGACGTTGAGACAAAACCCATCGCAAATATTCGAGGAAACTTGACAGTTTTACTCTGCGAGAAAAGTCTCATCTCGAGAAATATTCAAAACAAATCCTATTGTTATATTTTCCCTTTGAAGCAGTAGATCTAGAAATGTAAAATTGTTTTCCTAAATGTATATACATCTTTTATAGTGAGCAGCTATAAATTCAGAAAGTGAGGATGGATTTGTCCAACACCTAATCTCATTACTCGTATCCTGGCGGTCTGTGTGGTTGATATCAAGTAAAACTTAAAATGTATCGGAGAGAGAGTAGGATGTGTAGCAGATACTTAACAGTTTGCTCTAGAATATCTTCCAGAAGATAAATATGATGGCAGTTGCATGTTGGTCTGGGAGTGTTGATTTTCGTGTTGGAAATATTGACTGTACCCATAAGGTCAAATTTATCATTTGAAGGTTCTTCAATAAATCGTAAAGCGCAGGAACTTATTACGATTCTGCATTCTAGATTTTAGGATAATAATCCACATTTGTAGAATCAGTTTCTGGCACAATCCGTATACAGTATACAACCGATTTAATATTTCCAATAAGTCTGAATGAACAACTCGCTTTGGAGTAAGGAAAGTCGAAACATCTCTGGAAAACGTGCAGGAAAATTCTTAACGTTTAAGAAAAGTTGCATTCTTGCAGCACAATGCATAGATTTTGAACTGGGGATGTGTATAGTTTAAAACCCATTACTTTTAATAACTTTCCAAATTTACTTTAGTTCTAAGATAGTGTAATGAATGCTTACTGTTACCTAAAATTATTTTTATTACAATCTTTGCCCCTGTGTTTTGGTCATAGAATACAACTTGTGGCTCTAAAAGTTCTTTGATAGTTATTTGACTAATCTAATCATTTAGATCTGAAATTTAGAATTTCGGATTCTTCTGAATTTCTTAGAATTACCCAATCGGATTAATTTTTAACAGCTGAAAACTGATTTGTTTAGTAATTGTAGATTTGTTTTACGTTATGTGAATCATTCCGATCGATGTTTCCTTCTAAAATGACCATTTTTTACAGATAATGTTACGGTAGAATGCACTGGTTTCATTTGTCGCAACCACCACTGCATACCCGAGAAATGGCGTTGTGATGGGAATGAAGACTGTTCCGATGGATCTGACGAGGAACTTTGTCCCCAAGGTACGGATACAAAATTATTTACATGTGTTTGTATTCCACCGAAGGCTCTGTTTACAAAAGCTAAAATTCTTGATGGGTTTGGGTATCTAATTCAATGTTGATATTCAGTGTACGTTTGAATTGAGAAACTCGGTATATTAAATCTCCAGTATTAGAGGGTACGTCTGCAGAGTAAGTTTCGAATATTTATATCTTGAGTCAAACTAAGTGAATTCATTCTCGGTTCATAGTGGAGCTTATCTCATTTCCTCATCGGGATGGGATTTTCTTCAAACGTTAATATTCGTGAAACAATTGGTTCTACATTTGTAAGGTATATATTGGGGTCTCCCCATAAAGGTCTGTCATTACTTCATAGATGTATAGCCATTGTATGTTTCAAAGTTAAATTGATGTGGAATTGGGGACTAAGCTTGCATTGAAATTGTTTTTCAGGCAAACTCTGCAACGATTCTGAATTTCTGTGTTCTTCTGGATCATGTGTAAACCGAAGCCTTGTTTGCAACGGAAAGAAAGATTGTGCCGACGGTAGCGATGAGGGACCACACTGTGGTAAGCTATAATTTGTTCAATCGTACACTGCATTCATATTAACATTTTAAATATAAGAAATATCAGTTGATTGCTTTAAGTTTGAATGTCTGTGCTAGTAAGGAACTCCATACTTTCATACAGTAGGCTTTAATATAAGAAAGGTTATACAGTGAATATCTCATCTTAGAAAAAGGGAGGCAAATCAGGACAAACCTTATTTTATGTATTGTTTAAATCCTATTGAGAGCATTTATCGTCATTGAAGTAATGTATTTCTGTGGGACCACAATTTCTTAATAGCTGATGCATGAATACTGATGGAAAGAAAAGCCGAAAGGAGGGCTGAGTGCAAGATCTCATTAAGCTAAGCCCGTCTGCACACGGAGCAACTGAAAAGAAACTGATAACCAACTCAAATCACTAACCAGTCCGTGATGAGTCGCAACCTATATAATTGAATGGAGCCACGAACACGGCGCAACTGGTTACAAACCCGTCGGACGGGTTAGAGGCTCGAAAGCATCGTGGTACCACGATTTGCACGTTCTGGCCATCCTGACCATTCCTCGGACACTTGCAAATTGTTACCAAAATGTGTGAATTGCAAAGGTGACCATACTTCATTAATGTTCCTGCCCGAAGTGAGTACTCGAAAAAGAGGCCCAAACTCTTAGGGCCCGTAACGGTATGTTACAAAAGCGAAAAAGCAGATCGAAGCTAATAGCTCCAGAGTGGGAGTTTTACATGCTTCTGTTATGGCTTCAAAGAAAGTTATGTACATAGTCTCAATGCAGAGAGAATCATCCCCAATATACCACAGAACCAATCAACCACAGAATAAAAAAATCGATAACCGAATCTGAAACATCATCAGTCTCTAAACAATAAAATTTTGAGAAATTTTAACTCCAAACCATCTACCCAAAAGGCTAAGTCGAAAGAAGTCCTGGCTCATTTCTCCCTGATAATTCCATTCCTCCTAATCCGAATCAGTCGCATCCTGTCTGTGACAAGAATATCTGACAATCTTCGTCACCTTCCTCATCAACTTGTTACCAATAACCCCAAACCGAAATGGAAAAATGTTGCTATAGCTAGAAAGTGCGTTGGCCTCTAAAGCAAAAGATCAATTAAAAAAATCACCAGTACGTCCGCAGGCTCACATCGGACACTGAATAAAAATTGTGTGTCTAAGGACTTGGACAATGTTTTTGAGTTGTCTTAACTCCTGCTATTTTAAAGGTCCTTTTTTCTTAATCTTGCATTATTGTTACTTCATTTTGAAATGACTTTTTTACCTATTCTATAAGACTGGTTATCACGTGTTTGCTGCTATTACTGTCTTTGGTCACCTATTCATGACGAAGACTCGCTTGCTGGAGCGACAGTTATGTTTCCATTGTAACTGCACCCTCAATGTTTGCCATTTTCTAACACTGTAGTTCTCAACAACTTTTACATGAAGCATTTTGGCTTCACTGCAATTGCTTAATGACCTTTTGAGTGAAACGCCTCTCCCTAATATAGTTTAAAAAGTGCTGGGTTTTATTCGTTGATTTAAAAAAATTGTTACTTTTAGGTATCTTTACTTTTACACTATCTTTGGTTTTACACCTGTTTTACATCGTTTTTACTTTTACTATAGGTTTAGTCTTTTACCACTTTCACATGTATATTTTATCATTGTTTTCATGCATTATGGTTTTAAAATGCTGACTACATAGCATTTGTTCGAATTTTACCATGCGTTTGGCACAGCATGTCCTCTGGGCTTTTCACCCTTAAACCCCAAACAACCAAACCCCTGAGCATTAGTCGGACGGTTTAAGATGTTAGATACAACCGTATTCACGCACATTAAAGTGAAGTAAGCTTAGTTTAAATTTCATTGTCTTCGCAGGTGATCCTTGTGAAAACGCAACTTGTTCTCAGAACTGCAGAAACACTCCAAAGGGACCTCAATGCTACTGCAATGAGGGATACGAATTGGATGCGAAAGACAACAAAACATGCAATGGTAAGAATGGTTTCAGAAACTCCAGCTTTAATCTTCAGTAAGAAACTCGGGAGTTCAATCTCAATATTGAAACAATGGAGACTGTCTTAACCGCGCGTCGACATTTAATATTAATTTTCCCGGCAGATATTGACGAATGCCAGCAAGAGGGATTCTGCAGTCACGGATGCACAAATACTGTCGGAAGCTATAAATGTACTTGTCATGATGGCTATGAGCTAGTGAACAGAACTTGCAGGGCAGCAGGTAAGAGAATTATTTCAAAGCTAGTAGTCTCTAAAAGGATTGGAGGGGTGGTTGCTGAAATATTAGTTTTCAGCTTGGATAAAATAAAGATTTATGTTCTTTAATTAGCGTCAGTAACCTTAATTAACCACTTAAGGTTACTGACAAAAGGCTGAAATTTCAAATTTTCACAATAGATGTGTTTCCTGCTAAGGAATACTTAGTACTCTCCATGAAAATATGTTCATCTATTCTAACCAGATGCACCAGAGCGTGCACTGGTTACACAACAGAATCTTTCAACATGTCATTTCCTATGCACTTTGTAGTTTTATTCGAAAGTACATCAGTAGGGGAAAACATAAATCTAGATATCGAAATTTAATATCCGTTAGGTATGTATGACTTTAGGAAACAAACCTTATGTCCATGGGCTTCTCGCTACAAGACCCCAGTCCTATGTTATGAAAATATTCGAGGATGTAGGCACACAGAATTTATTCGCAAACGATGTACACTGGATCTACACGGTAGCTTTTGCAGTTTCTTTCGAGATAGGGGCCTCCTTTTTTTTTTAAGGTGGTACCTGATTTTTATCCTAATTTTACATTTATGCCGTATACGAGATTCATACCTGCGCCATAGGCGGGACAGGCAGATTTCTCATCTACTTTACCAGTAGATGGCCGAATTTGTATATTGACACTAGATATTGCATTCAAATTTTCTCGAATCTGCAAAAATCTAAACTGATGCGTTGCTAGGCCTAGATATTCAAATCATCTGACAAACTTCATTTCACTGCAATAAACTGCTCACATAGAGCTTCAACGAATTCACTACTCTGAAATTATAAATTCCCGCCGTAGGTGCTGATCCCCTTCTGATATTTTCGACTATTAAAGAGGTTCGTGGAATTCGCTTGAGATCGAATCAATACTTTCTTGTTCGACGAGGATTGGCACAAGCTTCAGCCGTGGACGTCAATCCTAAGACCCAGGGAGTTTATTGGGTTGAGATATCTAACAGATCGTCAATCTACACAGCAAAAATTGATGGCTCTGGCTTTAGGACCATTCTCAGTCATGGTGAGTTTGTTTCATGTTAATAAATCTGAGCTCGTCTAACCATCTTTTCCCGATGTAAGAAATTCAGCAGAGGAAGATATCCTGATATCCGGTTAATGTCTCTAGACCTTGGTTTTAAGGTTTATTTGCGGCGCAATATTTCGTACTGTCTCCAAAAATATTGCAAAGCCTTCGTTTTCTTTAAAAAGGTCAAACTTAATTTAAAGCACTCGTAACATTTAAATTATTGGAAAATTAAATCCACTGGTCTCTATAAATAGCACCAAAACTTGATATTGTGAACTAAGCAACATTTCGTTTCTTTTCAAACTCCGAAATAATTTGAAACAATATTGGTTTATACTCGGTACTTTGGATCCATTTAAAACCTCTGTAGAACTTGTTTAGTGCATTTATAAATGTAGTCAATATTTCATATTTTATATCAGAATCCTCAGTTGGCACATCTGACATCCGACGATGTGTTGCACCTAGAGCGCATTTTTCGGTGTATCGTTTGTGATGCAGTGTGCTTTGGTTTTTTAGTCAACTCTCGTAAGCCATAAGATTCCTATTCGTTTATAAAGGTTTTGTTACTCTAGGTTTACTTCTCCCAGAGGATATTGCTGTAGATTATATTACAAACAACCTTTACTTGACCGATTCGGGATTGCGACAGGTCCTCGCTTGCAAGGCAGATGGAACGATGTGCCACGTGCTTCACGAAACGAATGTTGAAAAGCCACGTTCTATAGCATTGGATCCAGACGACGGGTGAGTACGTGAATTTCATGGTATTGGAACACGAATACACATTTGTTGAGGTGACCAAAATATATATAGTTATTTGGACAGTATGAGCTGTTTTAAAGCATAAGGTTAACACTCAAGTGTAATGTTAAAAACGAAAATATGATAGCATCTCTATTGACTATGTTCCCAAGTATTTTCAGTCTAGTTATTTTTAGCAATATGAATACTTAGTTTGGAGTGTTAGTTTGGTCCATTTCTATCCTGTAACAATTCACTGGAAATGAGCAATTGTCATGAGTCAATATCACGTTCACAGACATACCACGCAACTGTCGCATTAAGTCGCCCTTGCAAGTTTAATTTTTGATAGAATATTTCAATAAATTCTTCGAAATTTTTTTTCGCGTGTCAATTGAAGTACAAAATGTAGTTAACAATAATCCAGTTTAGTAGCAAATGTTATGTCGTTAAATGTTTTTTGACCGTACCTAACTATTTGTTTTCTTAGATTAATGTACTGGAGCGATTGGGGTGAACATTCTTCTGGAATCTATAGGAGCGGGATGGATGGATCTCGTCGTATTTCTATGGTTTCGAAGAAAGTTGGTTGGCCAAATGGTATTGCTATAGATCATTCATCAAACAGGTTATACTGGGCTGATGCTAAACTGAGTACAATCGAATTCATTACTTTAGACGGAAGCATAAGAAAGGTAAGTGACTGATTTTGTTCATCCCTTATGAAAGGAAATGGATGTCATTTTTTTTGACTAGATCAAAATGTATTTAAGAAAAATGTAAGGCTATACTCATGTAATACTTGAATATTTTGATTTATATTACAAGACTACTGTACTGTAAAACCGTTTGATTTGAATTCGCCTTTACAAAATATTTATATTTAGCATTAAAACTGAAAATTTCAAAAATATCCGTGATTATATACTCGAACGAGCTAGAATTATTTTTGATATTAGTGGGATACTTTACCCTGTAGAAAGTCGTTGCATCTATTTAGATTTACTTGTTACAATAATCTCCTTCAAATGTCTTTCTTCCAAACACTTGGTTATTTTTTTCTCTTCGAAAGTTTTCGTGTAACTTCAAAGCTCCGGATTTTCAATATCCATTTGAATCTGGGCGCTGGCCTGCGACACCAGTACATGTGGGTTCGAGTCCCATTCTAGGCATCGACGTTTGTAGCAGTTCGGAATCTGCTTTGAGCAGACATTCCCAGTCTATTTAACCTTCGTGTAGCAAAAATTACCTTAACGCTCCAAATCAAACGGAGCTATTGAATGTGGGAACTGTGAGAACATTTTCGGAATATCAATATTCGCTTTTGGCTACATATGAAGGGACACTTTCTTAGTATTTGAAAGGACAAGCCTTTCATAAACATTTTTCTTAAATCCCTTATAAGAGATTTCCTTTTATAGGGTTTATAAGTATATTGTTATAAATAGCTTAGCAGTTTCAAGAATAGTTTAGCTTTAGAATGCAAGTAAGCCATTATTTTTAGTTTAGAGGTCTTCCATCGTTCACTATTTTAAGGTTTAAGTTTTCCTATATAAATTTTTGAATCATGAATTTATAACGCTACACCAATTTCTTGACGGTATCCATGGCTAATTAATAAAAGTTCTTGAATTAAAAAGTTGGCTTGATATTCACTTATACTGACAATGAAGCTACTTAAAGGTGTTCACTTTGTTTCAAACAATGAAGTTATAATTCGATATATATAATTAAAATTAATCCTTATTACCCAAAATTTGTTAGGTTATGAATATCTCTTCTCCAAAATATTTAGTGTAACAGGAAGCGTATTCACAAGTTAACATACTAATTCTCAGATTTAAACATTTCAGGTTCTTTTGAACTCGACAGTATTTCATCCCTATTCCCTGGCGGTGTTTGAGGACAGCATTTATTGGTCAGACTGGAGGACGTTCTCATTGGAATCGTGTAACAAATTTACGGGTCACAAAATGACTATCGTGGCACGCGAAAATGGTCAACGAATTATGGGAGTGCACGTGTATCATCCGGTTTTGATAGCCACAGGTAATTGCATTTTGTTTTATTAAACTAGAGATATTGCTGTCTAATTTTGAACCACTATTTCTTAATCTGTCGAATTCATGTGTGCATGGAAGGTGAATTACAGTGTGGGATACATTGAAATGAAGCGTGGTTTAAATATAAACTAGATGGGAAACAGTCGGTTGACGTAAATTATAAACGTAAACGTTTTACCTTCGAAAGCTAGATCTCACGGATGGGCCTAAATTCCGAAGCGAAAGCGAACGGATGCTTCGAAACGGTTAGAAAATAAAACTAGTTTCCTAGCCTACTTGGAACTTGGCTATAACGATATTCCCCGATTTTAAAACGGCAATTTGTATATTTCAGGTTTTCTTGGTCATATGCCTAAATACAGATTAAAAAATTTAAATTAAGCACCCATGAATAAAGACTCAAGCATATTGTGCCATTTCTAATTGGTGAAAAATTCTTGTTTCAGTATCAAATCCTTGTTGGTTGAATGACTGCAGCCACATGTGTTTGATCTCGCCGGTGAAAGGCTTCAGCTGTGCTTGTCCTCATGGCTTTAAACTGTCGTCAGATAAGAAGACATGCATAAGTAAGTATGAAGTAAAATAGTCTATATTCAATGGCCGAATGGATCAGTTGCTGGTTTCCGAAAGTGGTTTGGATTCTTTTCTTGACAGCTCTTTTCTTAGTGCTTATATTAAATTCCGAACAACCAAGTTTCTGCCTGTTTCGTTTTAGTATTGCAAAAGGTGAAAGTGTGTTGTTGTAGAGCTTTCAAACTAACTATTCAAATTAAGATTTGATTGCATCTTCTAGCGATATGTTAGCTTCAATTACTCGGTTGTCAAGCTTTAGGGATTTACCCTCTCGCAGTTGAGCATCATGCTGTATTCATGTTATTTAGGAAAAGGACTTCCTGTATATTTAGATTCCATTTCTTATCTCAGTTTGTTTGATAGACAATTGCCTTGCCCAGCAGTAGAGGACTTATCCGTCTTGTATCTAAACTGTTTTTTTAAGTATTCCTCTTTATTTTAATAGCAATGACTTTGCAGAAATTTGCTAGTCATTTGTCGGAGATTCGGAAGCTAATAGCCCTAGTTGCAAACAATTTATTTTTCTATCTAAAAATCTCTCATTGAGGCTGGAAAGTGTTTGCTGATATTGCCATGAAATGTAATGAACTGCTATTTCAATACTGATGCAGTTACACTCGAGCATGTGGGAGGCTTGCCCCTGTCCCCTTAATCTGTAAGCGTTTCGGTTGTGTTGAGGTCACAAACATATGGCATCCAAATATCCAAAATTTCCTTAATTATCACTGAATGAAAAGGTCTCGAAAGTTTTAGATTTGTTATCACAGCACTTTGTCTTGAACATAAATGACTAAATTCAATGTATTCTTCCTTTCAATTTTATAGTTAAATGTACTTAAAATTTTCCATACACATAAGTTCTCGTAATTTTTCCACAGAAGAGCATGGCGAATCTATTTTCGTGAGTGAAGGATCCAGTGTATACTACATACGTCCGAAATCAGTTGGGAGTGACACACTTACGGAATTGCCCCTGTCTCTTGGTGATGCCTTGATTACTCGAGTGACCTACGATAGCAAGTCGCGGTATATGTTTGTTGCTGATGTTAGAAAACCATCGATATATGCAATTAACATGACATCATTACACATGAAGTAAGTGTTAGTACTTGATAATATTTGAATTTAGGTCTAGACTTCAGAATTAGATTAAATAGTCTCGGTGTCGCATTTTATTAAGAACTAGCCGACGGGCTTGGCCCGTCTAGTCGGTAGGTTTAGGGACCCGCTGCCTTCAGCAATCATTGTCAGAATGTTAACACTAAAAAACAAAGTATTTAAATTTTGTGGTTACGCATCCCATGTCCTGCAAGCAGAAGAAAAATCCCCCCCCCCCTGCCCAGCGAACCGGCGTTGCCCGGGATTTTAAGAATGTTAAATTTGATAATATTTAAATGTTTTCAATAATAGAATGTTTGATTTTTAAGTGTTTTTAAAATTATAGAAATACGAAAAGTTTGCCTTAAAACAGATTAAAATCAAAAGTGCAAAATTAAAGAAAAGGAAACATAGTATAAAAACTACACAGCTTAAATAATCTAGAATAAAATACGGTATAAATGAGAAATATTTATACATTTATGATAAACCACTAAAAGCTATAAAAGAAAAATGTCAAATTGTGTTTTGGAATGAACTTCTAAAATGAAAATGGCAACAAAAAGTTTGTTTCAATCTGAGACCGGTAATTCCAAAAAAATCAACGGTAGTTCTTCGAAATGTCTTTAAACATAAGCCCAACATGGCTGGCTTGAGAGTTGTGAGGCTGTTGCATTTCTGGAAACTCCCTTGGTAGACGGTTGGGAGGATCTTCCATTTCTGAATTCACCCTTCAAAAATTGTTTAATTAAAAATTAACGGTGATAAAATTTAAATTTCGGGCTTCGAGGTGCACGTACTCATCGTCTGCACTACCTGTGTGCCGAAGTTCATGACTGAGTGCGATAGATTCGTCTGGAGACCACAAACACTTCCTTTCATTAATATAGATAACATTTCCCCAACAATATAAATTTGAATTTGCACAGAACCCTGAATATTAAAGGGCCAAGCTTGCAGAGATTAAAGATGTAATTGAAGCACCTTGCAGTTTATTTTGTGCTAAACTAGTGTAACTTGAGTCTTCATTTGACTATTTTATTCACAAAATGATAGATCCTGGTTGTTGCATATCTGACTTTCGCTAATCTTTTCTCGAATGTAATGTTAATTTTTGGTAATTCTAACTTTAGTGCAAATTGTATAATCGATATCCCCAGATAATGTGTTCTCTTAAAGGGTCATGAAACTTTTTCATTTAAAAAGTGATTTCAGAGTTGTTTCTGTTAAAAAAAATCTAGTTACAATGGCCAAATTTTGTGCTAAGGCGTAAGTTTATTCATAGCAAGTTTATATGCTGCGAGACAAAAGGTTGGTTTTGATGGCTACGGACACATAGCTGTTGTGTTCCCAGTATAATTTTTGCTAGAAAAGGAATGTTCACTTATTTGAATCTTGCGTAGAAAAAGAACCCTCGAAGGTCCTATGTGGAAATAATTTAGTTGTTTTACTAAAGTCACTGAAATCGACAACACTGAAACCTCTTGCTGAAAGTAACGTGTTCATACTAATTAGCCGATCAAAATTTTTACAGGGAGCTTGTTAGAAATTACGTCAGTTCTCCAGAGGATCTAGATTTCGATTGGAAGAGTAACAACTTGTACTGGATTGATTCGAGTAAAAGGACTGTTGAAATGATCAATATTAATCTACTTAGAAGAGTTATGATTTTGACAAATCTGATGCCTCCAGTAGCTCTTGCAATTTCACCTGTTCGCGGGTAAGTCTTTCTGTGTTCGGTTAACTTTTTGATAATGACAGTTTTCTTAAAGGATTATCGATCATACAAATAGTTTATTTTAAATATGAAATAGTTGATATAAAACTTTTCGGAACTTCTCAAATATCAATAAAAATATGCTGAATTTTAACTTCGAAGTTTCACTATTAATAGCTTAAAACGGTAATTTGAACGAAGTATTTTGAAACTCATCACTGTTTTGTTAAATAATACTTAGCCACTCCTTGAAGCAATTTCTCAGCAGGGTCTAACCAGTATACCCGTCATTATTCAAAATAACGAAAATATCGCATAGTTCATCAGGAAGGTTTTAATCTGAATATAATTTCCTCGGCTCAAAATTCCAAGGAAGAACTTTTCTGGATGTAATGACCTTTTTGTTCTAGCTTTTGCCTATATAACTAAATGTTTATCTAAACACGTGCCGTATAGTTTTGAAATCAATCTGAATCTAAATTGTGTTCGTAGCTCTCTGTTGCAAAGGGTGAGCTTTAAACATGGTAAAATCATGGAAGGACTTCACACAATCTCCGACGAATACAGTTTGCAATGTCCAGCTAGACACGTAGACTGACAAGGCCCCAAGAGTGACAAAAAGGAAACTCAAACCGCTCTAGGAACGGCGAAAAAAAACGGTCACTTAATTAGACTTCAGTATGGACTTCTCGATGTAAACAATTTAAAAATAACGAGGCAAAGTGAAAAGCACTAAGGGCAACAAGGGAAAATGCTTAAATTAATAACGAAGTGGAAAGCTTTAGAAATCGAAATGGGATGTCAAATACGTATTTTTCTCCCATTAAACCACGCCTTGGAAGTTTCGCTGTGTTTAAAATTTTAAATTTTGAAATGTATTAAAATGGAATTTCTGAATTGCGGTCTTTAATTTTAATTGCTGTAAAAACTTGGACAAATCGAGATAACATGACTGTTTAACCTGCCGTACTTCAAATTTATTAAATATTCATAGGGTAATTTCAACATTTCAGCTACATGTTTATTGCCACTATTGACAATCAATCCCCTGTCACGATGTATGATATGGATGGTAAAAATAAGAAAGTTCTACATTCCGTTTATGGCATGCCGATATCGTTAGCTCTACACCCGTCGAAGAGTATCTTGTACTGGGCAGATCCAAGGGCAGGAACAATTTCATATGTAAACTACTCAAGCTCAAGGTAAGAATTTCCTTTTAGAATATAAACTAATTTTTAAGAAACTTCACAATGGGGAAAATTTAAACTGAATGTGAATTAACGTATTATAGTATTTGCAATATTTAAGGACCGTCAATGTTGAAAATAGGAACAATATTTCCTATTAACCGATAATTACTAAACTTGCAAGCGATTTCTATTGAAGGGCGTTTGGGAATTTTAAAAGCTTCTACGTAGGAACGAAAGTTTTCTCAGATTTTTTTTGCCGTCGTCAGCATGCTTATTTGTAATGGGAGGAATTTGTCTGTATTCATTCAAAAGCGATATTAGCTTTTCCTTTTGAAAGAAAGTACACTAACCACTTTAGTCCTCTGGAAAAGGAAGTTACTTTCTTGCGAATTGGCTTGTTACTCAAGCGGATAATTAACCTTTAGATTATTTCAGTGCTGCACGAATAATGAAAACAAGATTAGATGGTGTGATGTCATTAGCAGCCAGTGAAGAGTATATCTACTGGACAGCCAGAAAGAGGGAACTAAATCTGCTGAAGGGAAATGTGAGTCAAGTGCTGGAACTGCCTGGACAGGAAAAAGGATCGGTTAGCCGGAAAGTCACGTACAGTCCTGGCGTAATGACAGCAGGTAATTATTCCTTAAAATGTACGGATATTTTTCGTTGCGTTAGTAGTAATTGAATGGCAGTAATGAAGTTGCCAATTTTACTAGTCGCGTTTTGCTAGTCTTGAATGCTTCAGAATTGTCTAGTCTTATGTTTTCACCACCCCTCCAATTGTCACCCCAGGCTATTATCCCCTGGATCGTTCTACCATCTTCCGGAGAGCGGTACCGCCCACTTTGGGGAAACCCTGCATTAGACTAACCATACGAGAGCTTAAAAAATCTAAAGTAAAATTTCGCGTAACTAATCAAAGTAGGAAACCGGATATTGAAAAGACATACTTGAATGGTCTAATATGTAATTGGATATAAAACTTGGATAATATCAACATCCAGCACAACTGTTCGATAATTAGGATTTGCTTAAAATACTAATCTAACAATCGGGTGATATTCTTTTTCAGGGCTGTCAGTATGTCTTATTGGTAATGGAGATTGTAGCTACGTTTGTGTAACTTCACCAAGAGGGAGGACTTGTGCTTGTTCATCAGATATGATACTTTCCGATGACAACGCAACGTGCGTAGGTATGTCTTTCTCTTGTAACATTGCTTCGTTTTACTACGCTTATTTATAGAAATACATAAGCTACTGATTTTATTGTTGATCTGTAATGCGGGAGAGCATTAAGTGTTTGAGGAAATTGGAATTTGATTGACATTATCTTTAATGTGTTAAAATCTTAATCTGAAAAGCTATGCCATGATATTTCGTAATTGCGGAAAAAGTTAGGTGAAACTGAATTATTTTTTCAGCCAGGAAATGTGACGCCAACGACTTCAAGTGTGCGAATGGCCACTGTTTACAGGCGGAGCAGAGGTGCGATGGTACTAAGGACTGCACAGATGGATCGGACGAAGTGGGCTGCAGTGAGTAGATCATTTTGAGAATATTCATAGTCAGGAAAACTTCTGCCACATTGTTACTGAATTTCGTAGACGCGAGACTGAACAAACCATTAGATGACAACTTCAGAAGTTTTAAATTCATGTTTTTCGTATCTCCCAGACTGTTAAAGAGCAATCAATTTCATGTGGTTTTTACATTTCATAATTCTTGAGTAAGCGGAGTATTTGTAACTTAGAACAGCTCGACACTTCTTACTAGCTCTACATACCATTAATACGCCGGAAGAATTCAGTACTAAGTGAATACATTTAAAGTATTTATTCGATTTCCAGTTCAGCAGATTAAAATACTAATTGTGAATGTTTGTCAAACATTACTCTAGAGTACGAGTAGTACTTTATGCATTAGTTTAACTCAGTAGATAAGTAGGGTGTCTTGAAATTAATTTTGGTAGTCACTGGTGTAGTTTCAGCATTAGAATATACGAAGCGCTTAAAATTTTAATTTGTAGAGATTCTACAAATGAATCAAAGAAATCGGATGTTCCCGTAATCGAAGAACATGAATGTGCTCTTAACCTGAATTCAAGTATCTTATCCCTATAGTTTCTGTCCCAGGTTCTGTTAACCAGACCGAAAGAAAGATGAAGTTAATTATGAGTGCAACAAGGTTCAAAATTCCCACAGAGGAACATAAGAATATTTTATCAGTCCTCTACACCATAAATTGGAGCTTTTTGAAATTCGATGCAGCTGAAGAGTAATTCAATGGAATCAACAATATTGACTTTACGCCTTTTTGTTTATCTAAGCCAATGATGCGTATTAATCTTTTGTAAATCATTTTGGTGACACTGAACCAGTGAATGATTCAGTTTATGATAGAAAGAACATTTGCTCCTACTGATAAAATCAATTCAACTCGACATCTCACAGACCATTGTATTAAATTATAAGTTCTTGAATTAACGAGATTCTATATTCACTAATAATTCAATATATTAAAATATTTTTAGATCGAGCGAACAATATCTCGGCCAATTTGCCAAGTCTCTTGTGTCGAAATCCATATCGGTTTAATTTGCTGTATAAGTATGCTTCCAGAAGGAACGTCAGCTTTCGAATTTAAAACTATGTACACATCCCACATCTATCCTAGTTTTTGAGAAAAAAATGACGGGGGGGGGGGGGGAGATGGTAGTCACTTATTTTGAATTCGAATTTAAATAGACTAGAGAAAAATAAAGCTGAAGGGTAATGTCCAAGACAGTAGGAATCAATTACATTAGACTAAATTAAAACTGCCTACTTCTGAACAACGCAAGAAACTGCAAATTTTTAATACGCCTTTTACCTGAAATCTATTCTGAAAAAGCTTTACTGATATTGTTCATAATGCAGGTAATAGATGTTCTGCTGATGACTTCCAGTGCAAGAATGGCCAATGCATTCTCAAATCGTGGCGTTGCGATCATAGGGATGACTGTGGAGATAATTCTGACGAACAGGACTGCCGTAAGTGTTTTCGATCTGTTACCTTCCCTAATAGTTATTTACGTCCATACTAAACTTTTTTTAGATATCGGAACTATGTTGAAATTATCTTTGGCCACTTATGCACCCTTAAGTTTCTCATCTGTTGATTCTCAGTCTATCACCTTCCTTAGTATTAGGTAGTTCCTAAGCAGAAAGTTGGAAATTGAGGAGAATGAAAGGGAAATATTAAGGTCTTCTACGCGTGCTTGTCAAGGTTCTCCTAGGTGAATGTTTGTTAAAGATACCACTAGTTAAGTCTTAACTTTGGAAACTTATTAAGAGAAGCAAGGACCTTGAAGCAATGTAGGGCTCCCTCTAGGACGTTGGACTGATGCTAGATTAAACTTAACTAGATCTCAAACGCAAGTTTTATTAATAAAAGCCTATTTAGCCATTGATAATTTAAACAAAATATTAAATCTCACAGGACCTTCAAGAAATTTAAGGATGCCTCATTCAAGAAATTTTAGAAATCTATTTTTCAAAGGGATCACATCAACGAGTGATATTTTGGCAGGAAAAAAGGAAAAGAGAACAATGTGAATTAGTTGCGTAAATCATTTTAAACAAATTAAAGTGTTCGGGGAAAATACGCTTGTTTAAAAATTCAATATGCGTTTACCTAATGAAGAGGACAGACTGTACTATTGACGAGTCTTGGACTGTCAATTGAGTTTCTCTCGTTTTATCTAAAATTTACATGCTGCGTTGCATTAATTGCATGAACACACTATTAATCATTAGTGCTGGTATTAAAAACTGGTTCATTGTAGGTATAACTGCTACAGGAGAGACTCGTAAACTGAACAGAGGAATCTAAACTGTAGTGGTCTAGAGGTAGGGATCATTAAATTCCATGCGGCAATAAATATTCGTGTCTGGTACCTTTTTGTAAAAAAAATTACCCTTAACTAAACATTTTGGTTACTAGTATTAGTATGAAGAATGAAGTAATGTCATAATTTTAAATCTTCACTTTGAAAAACATAGATGCCAACAAATTATGACTTTATCCTGACTTGGTTGAATATTTTATAAGATAGGTCAAGTTTTGAGTAACAATTTAAGGGTTAAAACTTTTCTTCAGATAATTAAATGTTGACTGTCTGTGAATAATTACCCAATTTCAACACTGTATGTGCTTAACTGCGATCTCTACGTTAGGGTTTTCTGGTAATTACCTTTTTTAAAATCATAAAGGGTTTCGCTGTAACATATCCTTGATGTACTTAAGTAATTCTATGAACTCCCTATAATAGCGTCTGCTACTGCCTGCACTAAAGATCAAGTATCCTGTATGAATGGCGAGTGCGTTTCGATGCTTTGGCGTTGTGATGGCGAGCCCGATTGCGCAGATTCCAGTGATGAGGCCAACTGCAATGTAACTCGCTGCAATAGTGACAACCAAATTCGCTGCGACAATGGACAGTGCGTGCCAATATCGTGGGCCTGCGATGGAGCGAACGACTGCTACGATAATTCAGATGAAAAAAATTGCAGTAAGTACTTTGCATATGTGTTGCTACTAACGAGTTAAATTTTTGTTAGTCTGATATATAGTTGAGTTCGAATTTTGTTCTGATTAAAGGCTATATGAATCAGTTTAGACGTTTCTAGTTGATCCGTACTACTAAAATACTTGTTGAACTTCCTGAAATAGATGGAATATAACGGTCTCCTCCTTATAAATTGCTGCAGTCTTATCGAAATTCGTTGCTGTGCTTCAATCATCAAACAAGTGTTGAGTAGACCACCGTGTTGAATCTTGGATTAGTTTTGAAACCGTATCAGTTTTGACGAAACCTTAAGTTATTTGGAGTGCTTGTAATATGCATAAAGTACAATAAAGTTTGTATTAAGAATCTTTTACTCGATAGTAAATAATTAAAAGAAACTTTTTATATACCTTGTTTTTAAATTTTCTGTTGAATCATATAAACTTGACAATTCTATGTATTAATACTCTCAAATTTTTTTGAATTATCCCATAAACTTGAAAGAATGAAGTTAATTGGAAGCTAACTTGCGTTTCTTTTCGTTCCCGTCCCGGCCGATAGATGGCTGCACCAGTCTACAAAACAAAATTAACTGAAAATAACTTACTTTTAGCCATTTTTAAGTAGAATGAAATTATTAAAATAATGAATTGTCACCGTGTTCTGAGCTATTGTAAAAGTTTCAAATGTCTAGCTAGTCGGGAAGTTAGTTAAAAATCGATTGCAAGATTTGTACGGCACAGAGTTAATAAAAACATGGTAAAAAGGGTAAGCACAGACCTGTCATGGGTCAAATCTGACAGATTGCCGCGATAGCACCCTGGCGAAGGATCTTATTCAGTCGCCTAACTCGTGCCCGGATAGACTCCGCAACGGTGTTCCGCCGCGCCAGACAACTGATCGAGCTCAAGCCAAATTAATGTCGAGGTACAACTTTATCCTACCAAAATTTAGCCTAGCATTCCACAGCAACCACCATACCACGACCTATCAAGTTCAGGACATTCCAGTTTGCACCTAGTACAAACTGTAATACAAACATCTTAAATAGATGCAATGATTCAATAAGTTATAATTAACGTTTACAAATAAATGCAAAAGTTCAAACCTTTCCATACTATACAAATTCGCTACAGATACTAAGAATATTGCATTTAGTAACAGTATTTTATACAATTCACAATTTTACTTTCCGTTTGTATTACTTTAGTGATAATCTCTAGGCGAAAGTCGGTGCCGAGGCGTTCAACACAACTTTCTCAACCCGGCAACACCGAGAGGCTCTAGCCGATAGGGCTAGCGAAGAGTTTCTGTTCTAACCTTCCCTCACAACATCCAGTTCGGCGTCCGCACATTTTTCAGTTACCCCCCCCCCTCTCCTCGACACTCCCTTTCAACAAATTTAGCGTTAGCACACTGCTTGCCCTATATATTTATTACAAATCTAATTATGTTATATAAAACTTGTACATTGACAAAATTGCTTCTGAATCCTATAACTCAATTTACGAATTGCACTACTTATCGCACATAGGTTTTTGAAACCTCACATTTTTTATTTTGTTTGTACTGTATAATACAAATATTTAATCTTCATACGTAATTACATATTGGTTTACAATGCAAAATAGGCGAAATTTTGAAAGTACGGAAACTCGCATTCACAGTGGGAAATCAATGATTAGGTCACTGTCTAATAGTTTTTGCAATAAAAATCGCATTAGAAGCGGTTGAATGTCCAACTCCAACCCGGCAGGTAACTCTTGTATGCTGCTTCCTACTTTTTAGCATCTAAAAGTAAATGGTCCATCTTATTCTCAAAAGACATACCCGAGTTTTAATACGGAAACTATGCTAAGCTCCAAAGCTACCATATCCGGTATAAGCTTAAATAGGTAAAAGTCAGCACAGTCCATTCTTTCACCTCCACAAAATTAAAACCTCCAGAAAACTTGGTTCTTGACAATATACACTACCAAATACTTTGTTTCATTACTGTAGCGTATATTCATGTTTAACTTAATTGTTTGTCTACACGTGATTTCGCCTCTGTTACTATAATGTATAGACATTGTAGTAAGCGCACTTACGAGAGGACTTTGAATCTCTCAAGTTGATATTCAGGTTGAAATTGCGTAACATAATGCTAAGTATGGTGCCGTATTCCTCTCTGGCCAGTTGCGGAAAGGCTTTTGAAACGTAAAACTAAAGTTCGTGTGTGAATGTTTTCAGGCCATCGAAGGTCATATTGATATAATCGAACACGAGAAACGTTCTTAATATTGATCATTTCTGCTGTGCACATAAACATGGGTATCAGAATTTTTTAATGTTTTATTGAACTCCGCATAGACTTCCATCGGTATGTGCTGTGAGGTCACATTTGAGTCGTTCTTTTCGTATATCACCACGCGTCAGAATCTTGTATCGTATGATGCATTTGAAACGTCTATCATTCCCGTTCTTAAACCAAAGACGGCCGCATAATTACAAGCAAAACCGAACTCGCTATCGACAAAGAACGTTTGAATTCTCTAGTTGTAGCAGGCGACGAGTCGACATACCTCGTTGAACTCTACTTTGAAGATATTGATGCTTATGCATGCAATTTTGGACCGGTTACAGGTCTGATCTGTACTTTTGTTTGCTGTAGGCTGCTCTTCCGAAGTCTTTCTACAGATTTATGCTTCTTTACGCGAGTTGGAGATAGACAGGATAAGGGTTTTATCAATGTGTTAGTCTTGTTCGGCGGCGGCTAATTGCAGGTATTCTCGGTACACTATTTAGTTGGACTGAAGTGTTAGACTTGCATTCCTCGTCACTTGCTCTTGCCTCTCGTTTATATTTAAATTTTCGCTAGTGTACATTCTACCAATTCCATGGCACTATCGAAAATGTTATCCGTTAACCTCAACAGTTATTAGAAAGTGTAGTGTCAACCACTGCGATATGTTCTATAAATATTTCAATGGATCTCATTGATGCTTTAAAACGATACCACTTGCATTAGTGTTGCGCTCCCACTTCTCGAAATGATTTGAGACTCAAAGGCGCATCCAAAATTATTGAGTCATTTTCCCTGCTCACGAAGGGCGAGGGGAGGGCCCCGCACATGTACTGCGTAGTACGCAAATTGGGCTCCATGGTTTTATTAATATGCTATCACATTACTATGTGGAACGTAGTTTAAATATTTCAATTGGAACTTATTTTTGTTCCATGCGATCGTCCGTAAGTCCTCATACCACACGCAGAGTTGAACGTTGATTTTAAAGTTTTGATGCAAGGCTACTTTGAAAGCAGTCGTATTAAAAATACGATTCATATCTTAAAGTTGACATTGCTTAGTTATTTCCACGTGATCACATTAAGACCGCCATTATTTCAACGAATTTAAAGGCACCCGGTGTAAAATTCTTAATCGTTTAAGGGTCTTCTAAACTTGACGCCAATGACAAGCACTCTACAAAAGCCTGTGTTGTCATTGTATTCGCACAAATCACTTCTCAATGGGTGTCTGTGGTTAAACAAGTCCATCTTAATGTCTTATATTCACCAACGTGCATAATGCATTGGTAGGGGGCAAATTTGTTAAAATTTTACGACTTTAGAATTTTTTATTGGAAGCTAATTGAAATGGTCTTGGGCTTTAAATTTAGACGTAGACATATCTGAATTTACATCGTACAATTTTTCTGCAGGTAAAAAAGCAAATGCATGTTCATTTCAAGAATTCAAATGCGAGTCTGATGGAGCCTGTATCGATCAAATTCTAAGATGTAATGGAAAGGCCGATTGTGATGATTCATCGGATGAAAAGAATTGCCCTCGTAAGTATCTATTTTTCGGAAAGTATTGGGTATATTCTTTATAAATGGTAGAGTACTTTGAGAGGAAGTAAGAGTATTTAAAAGATGTTTAACAGCGGAAAAGATGAAATAAAATGGGAAAAATACTTTACAATAACGAATGGGGTTTGAAAGAGGATCATAGTGGAAACATCTCATAATGCCAAACTGCGCTCAAAATTTGAATTTGGAGAGCATTTGACCAACCAAAGGGGAAATCGCGTAAAAACTTAAACTGAAGACTACATTTTACGACTAATTTTCATTTCCAATCAGTAACATTTATTCGCAAATTGAATGTAAGGTGTGCAACTAATGTTAGAATATAGAATATCCCGATAGAATTTTTTAAAGGCTGGGCTGCGACAGAATATATAACGGCAAGACAGCCGGGGAAATTTTAGCGACTTCTTTCATTAACGCCGTCGAAAAAATGACTGCATTATATTCAGCTTAATATTACGATCTTTAAGAAATCGTTGACAAATTCGGTTATAAAGAACCCTTACTGACGGCAAGGAAAAATCCGTGAAATTCGGCTTGAATTGGAAAGTAATCTGTGGATAAGCCTGAAGATTCGGAAAACTGCTTTACTCCCTGTTAGTAAATTGTTTGCATAGATCTAGTCGCACAAGGCTGAAGGTAACAGTACTCAATGTGGCTCCAACAGTAAGTGGTACCCGTGGCTTAAGGGTTGCATGTACTGGATCGGAACAACTAATAGAACTGTAATTGAATTTTAAATATCTGTAAACTTATTAAATTTATATCTGTTTTGAGCAGAAGGCATTGCTTATATCAAAATTAGCCGAAACATGCGGCGAAAGTTGAGTAGCCTAAAAACTGCGTACACTGAGAAACTTTATCTCTCTTTAAACAGTGACTGCAGTTAAAACTATACCCTTTGAATCCTAAATTTAAATTTCAAATGCCTGACTTTGGATTCTAATGAAAAATAGACTACTTAAATGTACAATCAATATTTAAAATGTGTTCTAAACAAGTCTGTAATGAATAATTGCATCTTATACATTGTTCGTAGAACTATAAGCGGTAAAATCTATTAAAACTTCGGAGCTACTAGGTCATGACTTAATCCACGTTACTTTCGATTCAACTCTCTTTAATTTTCCTCATCCTCCTTTGGATCCAATTTTGTAAGTGATTTCATACGAGATCTTTTCACTTAAGCTCCATTTCGTAATTAACCATTACAGCGCGAAGTGTATATGCTTAACTTCGGAATCGGGCCTTCATCGAATCGAGAGCAGAAGCTTGTATCTGAAAAATTTGATTCCATTTCAGATCTTCACGTCGAGTGCAAGAAAGACATGTTCTTATGCAAAGATGGTTCTTGTCTGTATGGTTATGAAGTATGTGATGGTCACAACGACTGTATCCATAACGAAGATGAGTCCAACTGCAGTAAGTAATAATTATACATGTAGACATGTGAAAGCTGAATTTTTCATGTTTACGAAAATTTGCCCGATACGAAGGCTTTTTTAAAAATGAACTGCATATAACAATCAAAACTATATTAAACTATATTTTTGGATGTATTAACTGGAAATGCTGTAACATATTAGCACTCGGTTCGAGATCTTTCAACGTAATAAAGTACGTCAGGACTAAATTTCCCGATTAAAGCTTATGCATATGAGTGTTTAAACTGTCAAAGAATCGAATGAATCTCTTCCGCTTTAAAATGTGGAACATAAATCTTAGATTTGATGCACTTCCGTGACAAGTGCTACTAAATCCTTTTTAGAGCTTATTCAAAGAAGAGTTGTAGGTAATTGCTCTTGCTTTTTTCTTTAATTTTGGGGTCCGAAAAGAAATTTCGTAAATGGATATTGTGTATTTACGGGGGACTCCAGAAATTGATACTTTTCTCAATTTAATTTTATAAATTTGAAGCAACAGACTACTAATTAAGCATGAATTTTAGATAGCCGACTCCCAATATACATAGATTAAAATTTGTTAAAAATTAGGCGATTCTAACAAAGTTATTAAACTTTTTAGTCAGAATATTGAATGCATTTTCGAAAGAAATCCTCTTAAATACTCTAAATATTTCTCTTCAAAAGTTGCTTAAGGTAAATCTTAAACCTCCAGGAAACACGATATTTTTTGTTTAAATTCAAACTGCGGAAGTTAGTATGAGATCTAATAGACCAGTATCAATGAAAGGAAATTAGGGATAAGATTTCGGAAAATTGCTACAATTATAGGACAGTAATTCTTGGATCCAGAAAATTAAGCACAGATAGGACGGACTGATCGAAAATAAGAGGGAAGGAAAGAAATCCCGTGTGCAGCTACAAATGGCAAAATTATTTAGCATCACCTCACTTGCTTTTTCATTCTTTGCTGTATGAACACCTACAGGGAGAAGGCGTTTTAGTGCAGAAATTTCACCGGAAGGGCAAATTACAGTGGTAGAGTAGATAGCGAAAAGCCATCCACATCAGCTCGTGGGATAAGAGTAAACGTATGAAGTTCATTTAATCCCACTTATCATGCCCTAAACTTTTAGAATAAGGCTATTTTTAGTGACTGAATCAAATTCAATAATTTTTGGTAGTGAGGGTCGTTGCATGGTTTGGAGAAAAGCAAAGACGGTTCTTGATCCCAAAAACTTGATAATGTCAATAGTAAAGGTGGAGCCGTGATGGTGTGGAAGGTGGCGTTTAAGGAAAGCTTATGTTCATTGATGGTATTAGGAATCCATTGGTTTTTTAGTTATCAAGAAATATTTCAAAGTGCGATTAAGGTATTTCATAAGCATTAACTTATTTATCGGCAAGTTATTTGTCTACCGAAAATCTTTTTGCTCAAGTTTTTCAAGCAATCTTTTAAAATTAAAACTAATTTATAGCATGAATATATATCGTTCTGAACTGTGTTAATCATTTCAGCTCCTTGCTACGAGTCTTGGAGTTTTCCTCGGTTAAGAAATGGTCTTGTAACTTTCTTTCAAACATACCGAAAGTTTTGCTATACCATTACACTTAAAGATTGCTTTTGCCCCTACTTTTTTGACTCCAATCACTCTTGTTGCTAATGTTCTGGGAAACTGATTTCAAGCTTTCAAGTCTGCCTTAAAAGACTGATCTATAAAACGTTTTCAGCCTGAAAGTTTTAAGATTTACAGCATAGAATTTTCTTGGGAAAACTTTAACATGAAACATATCTAGCAGATTAAACTTAAACTCGATATAACGTTTTCCTTTATCTCCCTGAGTGTTTCAAAGACACTTTAGAAATTCAAAATTAGATGAAGCTTTTTCTTTCCCCTACAAAGAGCTGAGGCAAGTTATTCGCAGTGATATCAAAGTGTTTTTACTGAATAAGTTCTAAACCGCCGATATGACTTCCACAAAAGAAACCTTCGCTGAAACGGGCCGGGAAATTGTGGTTTTTTCAAAGATGTATGAATAACTAATAAGCAGGCAAATATTCAAAGGGGTAAATGCATTGCAAGCTCGTCGTCACTTTAAGTAATAAAATAAGGGAGGATATGAATCATTTTTAAAATTTTGCGATTACTCTAAAGCCTGATTTGACTTCGACAAAGTTTGGTTCAATAGCTAGTCACTATGAGTTGCAATTATTTTTCAAAATACCAGAGTGCTGGACCTATATGATCGAAGAACAGAGTAATAACTACTAAATTGAAAATTCAAATAGGTTTTGTGTCGGTGTATCTTGAAAGAAATCATGAAACCTAAGTCGCAACCGATTACGAAACCTTTACGTGAATACATTAGTTCATAATTCGAACTGTTTGGAAACATCTTGTCATGTATAAATTGCTCAAAGCTTTAGAGTAAGCAGATTTATCTTAAAATTTAGATTCTCTAAAATGTTTCCAGATTATCTGTATTGCTACTAAACAAGTGTCGCGTAACTGTCTTTGGAACCCCAGCATAACAAGAGGAGAGAATCATGGAGTTTTCCCCTATATGAGGATATCTTGTCTGCCGTTTCCTATTTGAGTCTAATTTATCGTAGTTTCTGTAACTTAACAGCTGTTAATGCACATTGAATTTCTTAGCTCACTCAATGTGTCAACCTGATGAACTGCTGTGTCCCTCCAAACGGTGTATTCTTAGACAGTGGATTTGCGACGGGGACCCAGATTGTGCCGATGGCAGTGACGAAGAAAACTGCGTCGAGGCTAGAACGCATTCACCGACGTTGTCACCAGTATCAACAGGTGCGTATTTCTAATAACTTCAACCGAAATTACAAAATTCTTACCCAGACTCCTTACTCAGACAATTCTAATAATCACTAAGAGACACTTCAGCTGTTTTGTATCGCGCAGGGGTCGTAGAAGTTGTCGTATTAAATGTTAGTTGTTGGTCCAGTTTCTTTCGTAAAAGTTTAGTTCAACCGCAGCACTCCCTTAGCGTGTTATGCCTGAGAACTGAATGACTTTTGGGATTTGGTGGGTCAAGGTGACAATCCTTTAGCATCTTAAACGCTAGATCCCTCGGTTGAGCAGTGGTAATAAAACGCGCTTTTGAAACATTAGCTTTCAAATCTTCAGAGTAATGCGATAATCGCAATTCTAAAATTATACTATTCCTTTTGAATAATTTACAGTTTTCAATATTCTGACCTTTCGTATGTAATAGCACTCGGTTTTTTATTGTGATGAAATAATTTTGAAGGGAACATATCAAAAGATCAGAGTTAAAAATGAGTCCCAATATGATACAAAAAATAGATCCTTCATAGCAAGGAGTATTGTCAGGATAACCTATTAGGTTTCAGGTGTATCTTTCTCTTGTACAGGAACAAAACGGTGTATATAAAAATTTAAAAAACCTTGTATGGCTCATACGATCATGAAACTGATTTTCTCAGCTTATAAGAATTTTGCTACTTTAGCAAAATTAAAGCTCAACCTTTCAGTACATTAAGGGACTGATTTATCACTGTTTTAAACTTTGAATATGCGGAACACGCTCTAGTATTAAAACTAATTGATTAAAAAACGGGTATATTACAAGCCTAAGCTAGCTAAGATTCCGGGTCTGACTCACTCCTAACCTTTCAGACTGTGATGGGTTTTACTGCTATGTAACGGGACAGTGTCTACCATGGTCTAAGGTTTGTGACGGACACCAGGATTGCGAGGATTTGCCAGATGAAGGTGGACTGTGTTCGAAGTCCTGTGCTGGTGGTAACGGTGGCTGCTCTCATATCTGCAAGAAGACTCCTCAAGGATCGAAATGCTTTTGTAACAAAGGATATAGGTAAGGATATGAGGTTTAAACCTTATTTTTCAAGCTAATATTTTTATTAAATTTAATGCTAAAAGTAGATCTACAGCTAGGTATCTCTCCATAGTTAGCTATTGGGGAGGGATGAACATTATTGTGATGATTCGCTTTAACATGATAGCTCTGTTTAAAGAGCTTCGAATATTGCCATTCGCAAAAAAACTTACTTGCCTCATATTGGGTACAGCACAAGAATGGGGTGGAATGATATCTTTAAGACTGCCTTGTGAAAGATTTAGTTTTATTGTACTTCTAATTATGACAGCGTAATAGTTGGTTGATTTGGGGTGATTGACAAAGGGTTTTATGAGAGCATTTATCGTTAAAAGTGGTGCAGAAGATTTAACAATATTGAGGCATTAGCAATTACTCGTTTGAATTTTATATTAACACTAATGTCATACGAAAATCTTAAAAATATTAAGCCTTATACCTGCTTAAACTGTTAACAGCTGAAGCCCAGATAATAGGGTGTCAAATTTACAAAGTTATCTTTTCTGGAATGCTTCATTCGTTCCTTTACCAATGTTCTGGAGAAAACTTAAACTGAATTTATTCACTGTTTCTTCACTTTCATTTTTAATCTACTAGCATTACTCTACTGATCTACTTTTACTGATCAGTAAAAGACTACTACTGATCTACATAGATCTACTTTTAGCATTATTCTATTCATGGATTCAAAGAGCGTTTAATATTTGAGCTCCCTATACAAACCTCCCAGTTAGATCTACTTAATGTTGAACTATTTGTTTCTCTTCAAAGGTTACTTTCTGATAACAAAACATGTGATGATACCGATGAGTGCCTTGAACCTGGAGCTTGTAGCCATTTCTGCAATAACACAAGAGGCAGCTACAAATGCAGCTGCGCCAGTGGCTATGTATTGCATAACGATCATCATTTTTGCAAAGCTGACGGAGGATTGGCTACAATGATGTACCTTCTGGGAGATCAGATAAGAGGTTTCAATTTAGGTTCTCACTCCCTAAAGGTTTATTTAAATTTGAATGACACTGATATGCGAGGAATGGACTATGATTTCGCTGAAGGAGTCTTTTACTGGACAAAATTGAATGATGTAAGTAGTAAATAACTATATAGTAGGGTGGAGTGAAAAATGCAAAATTTAATTTTAATATTTCCTGACTCAACAAATGGTGCTGTCTGGCCAAAACACTGCAAAAAAATCCCAGCGCAATGATTCATAGTCTTCAGGTTCCACACAGGTGGACAAAGAAAGGAATACTAACGTCAAAAGTAAAAAATTCTTTTTAATTTCAAATGTTTACAATAGCTTTATTTTCAGACTCAAACAGTTCAAATTATAAAAAAGAAACGGGAATACATTGTCGTTTAAAAAATCTAACCTGCAATTTATTTTAAGTCTCCAATTTTGGATTTCACATGAGGTCCAAAATATCTTTGTCACTTTGGAAGTTCCTTTCGTGACTTGATTCCGCTTGGAATGTATCATACCAGGCTTCTGATCCACATGTTACAAATTTTTGTTACCAGTCACACATGCCTCTACTGCTTGTGAATGACAAGGGAGCTTTTCTTTCAAATTGTGAACAGTTTCTGATCATACTTGCTATGTCTTCGTCTCTGAGGTTCATGGTAGCTGGTGGTTCCAAAGGATTGTCCCAGTTAATCACCTCAAAACATTCCTCTGCTTCGAAATTTTAATTTGGAAGGTAAAATTGGCTTATTTTCCCCTTCCGGTATTCTTCTGAGGCTGAGTTCTCGAATATGTGATAGTTCATCTAACAGCATTGCCAACAGAATGTTTTCAGAGTGAGAAAAATAAGAGTTCATCTGAATAACTTTGATCGATTGACTTAAAATCTTCTCGCAAAAATGAGCTTTTATCATTCCATGCAGGTGACGTGCTCCATGAGTAGCTCTTGGGATTTTCTTTATTTCAATCCAGGATGGCATGTAAACTTTCGTGACAGCTTCTACTAGAAGCTTTAAGTGTTCTGTTGGTTCGGCAGTCGACACATATAGGCGCAGAATTCTGTTAGCAGTAGTCCGGGAACGATGTCTCATTCAAGATGGCTCACTACAGCCAAATCTGGAAGGCACTTCCCCGAGGATACTGCTCTAGAAATATCGAAAAGGTATTTTTGGTCAGCACTGAGGTCTTTATCAATTTCGGGCAGAGCAACTGGACTAGAAACGACTTGTCACAGCAAGGGTTTCGCACGTTTGCAGAGATTTTCCTATTGTTCCGGAAAACTGGTGTGGCCCAGATGCCTTTCCGTCAGTCTTCTGGGATAAGGGAACGAAGAGGAAGTTCATTAGTATGCAATAAGCAAACAAACCAGTGCAATTTATGGCCAACAAAGATTTCAAACCGTCTAAATGTGCCATTTTTATTCCCAACGTTGACGTTCGTTCCATCACACCGACGGCAACCAGTTCCGAAAGAGTAATCCCTTTCTGTGCAACGAAGTTGATACTTCATATAATATTCGCACTAGACCCAGAAACCGGAGTTATGCCAGAAGCTGGTTCTGTTAATATAGGACAATATACTCTTCCACAGCTATAGTCCTATATAAAGAACTTCACCTCTTGCACTATAGTTTTGTTCATTCTTCCATTGAAGTAGATGACGTACAAAGACAGTTACTTGTGTAAAATTAAGCTGATCATACCTTTCGACGTTTCCCCTCAGCGTACTCCTGTCAACTTTAGATGGAGTATCTTTGGAAACGATCCCTATATCACGAAGCACAGGATGTAACGATAGCAGCTGACCTATCAGATACTCCCGTTCTATCACAAGCAACGGCTAGATTTGGCAGTGATATTCTCATTTGGCCTGTCTTGGAGGTTGAGGGAGTTTCGTCAGTTTTCCGACATTTGGCTTCATGATTAACATAATCGTCATCTACAGAATCTTCCAATTCTGAATCTGATACCAAGGCGGCGTTTGTTTCTAACTGTAATATTTTTGCAGCATTATCTTTAAATTCCTTTGCTTTAGCTTCCAAATTTTTCTTTGTACATTGCTTTTCTCTTACACGCTTAAATTTTTAGCTGCAGAAATCTCAGTTGATCCTATTGCCATTTTTCTCATGCCGTTGGTCTTCTAAAAAGTTTCGTTCCACACTTGGAACTTTCACGGAACACTTGCATTGTTCATAACTTAAACATTTGAATACAGAAATATCTAAGTACTGTTTGCTTGTTCAAAAAATTCTTTCCTAATTTTGTCGCCCCCTTTCAAGATTTGGGTATTCTTTTTATATTTGTACTTTTCTTAAGCCAGTACTTTATGGATTGGAAATCGGTGAAATTTTTATGAAATGCGACAGGCGCCCTAGGACTTGACAGTTGTTTCCTTCTATGAAAAGACAGCAGAGGAATCTAAACGAGCATGTCTTGGGCGGGATTCGAACTCGGGTCTTCCCGGTTGTAACTTCTGATGTTATTCGCCATATAATGTTGGTCAATATATTGCATAATTTAAGTCTAAGATTTCATTTAGAGCGACTCGTGTAAATAATTCTAGCAAAGGGCACACGCTTGCCAGAACTCGCAGTAATTATAACAGAATATCCTGCATAACGCAAACTACATTGAGATTATCTGCCTTAAAACCAGTGTAAAATGTTACATTATTTGGAGGGACGTTTGAGCCATAAGCGATGTTCATGTGCCTGCCACCTCGGGGAATATGTGGTATATTTGTCTCATAAATTACATGTCTATTTTGCCGGAATTCGCATTTCTAACAGTCGTGAATATGAATTTTGAGTGTTCTGAAAAATTGGAACTTTATAAGTAACTGAAATTTAGTTACACGTATAAAATTCTATTGAACAAACTTTCTCGATGGACCCAAAATTTAAATAACCAAGAAAAGCTGACTGGGATACAAAAGACCGTAAAATTGAACGACTAATAAGAATAACCCTCAAATTATTTTTTAAATATATTTAGAGACGTAGTGCGATATGTCCTAGTTGCATTTTCGCTTAAAGTGCTTAGCTTTACTCTTTATGTAAATTTTGACGTGCAATCAACTTTTTTTAAAGAAGCTATTAATGATTTTTCATCTACTCTTCAAGGGTACTATCAACAGCTATTCTACGAGGACTAACCACCAACATGTCATCTATCAGTCGTCTTCGAGACCCGTTGTTGTGAAGTACGACTGGATTGCGGAAAACCTTTATTACAGAGACGAGACTTCAAGCATAGGCGTATGCACGAAAGATGGAAGAATGTGCAGAACTTTAATACAATCTAGCACAATGCATTTGGACAGCTTAACTATTGTGCCGACATTTGGGTAAAGGACTTCTGATTTAAATCTTGCATATAATTATGGATATGTAATCTACGAAATATACTAAAACTGGGTTAATTCGAGTTGAACGCACTTTGCGTCTAAGTTCGAGGGTCAAACATTAAAATTTCTTTGTCTGATACGTAATAACTAAAAGATAAAAAGAACTTTTTATATACCGTATTTTAAAATTTTCTGTTCAATCATAAAACTTGACAATTCTATGTATTAATACTCTTAAATTTTTTGAATTATCCCATCAACTTTAAAGAAAATTAAGTTAATTTCCAATTAACTTGCGCTTAATGTTTCGTTCCCATCCCGGTCGAAAGATGGCTGCACCAGTCTACAAAACAAAATTAACTGAATAAATTTCTGCTTAAAGATGGCTAAAAGTATTAAAATGCATTGTCATCGTGTTCTGAGCGATTTAAAAGTTTCAAATGTCTAGATAGTCGGGAAGTTAAAAAATTGATTGCAAGGTTTGTACTGGACAAACGCACACACAAACAAGAGTTAATAAAAACATGGTAAAAATATCATTTGCAATGTTAAAAGCACTAAAACTAAATCCAAACGATTCAGACAACCTTTACCACAGTACGCTTCTCACAGCCAATTGACACTTACAGTTTGGTTGTACTTCGTTTAGAGATACTTTTAGTGCAAGCCACTGTATTCCGGGACACTAAATATGTTTTTATAACAAGATAACCGAGTTCTCTAACCAGACTACTACGATGTTCCCTCACTAAAAGAAATGAATTTAAAATTGCTAGTAAATCTGTCTGCTGTCCATCGAGCATTACAATTAATACTTGTTTGATTCTAGGGTTATGTTCTGGACAATATGGGCTAATTCTCTTAGAGATCAGCATTCGGGTATCATCGAAAGAGCTGAAATGGATGGCTCCCACAGAATAGCTATAGTGTCGGACAAAACAAACTCGCCTACTGGAATAACAGTGGATCACGTACTCGAGATGATATATTGGTCCGATAAGCAATTGAATACTTTGGAATGTGCAGATTTTCACGGTTTTAAGAGGTAAGTATCTGCAGTCTTGATTTGCACTCTTGCAGTATCTGACGTGCTTTCCCCCTATTAGAGAGCAGTGCATTATACACACTTTTCGAGTATCGTGAAAATTCAAAGATCAGTAAAGAGGCTTAGAAACTCTTGCTATCATCTGGAGAACTTAATGGTTGATCATATAAGTTTTCCGTAATTTAAGTATGTTAATAGAACATTGTTTTTCCTGAAGACTTTAGATTTAAGGGGTACATTTTCCATTTGCCTGTACTTCCACTATGATTTAACGGGGTTTGAAGACAATAACTTGAATATTACTAAGCCAGATCAAGCCTCCAGTACTTTCTGTCGTATAGTCTCTGCATCTCGTAATTTTCTTATAGTATTGAAAACAAAAACCCTACTGAAATTTACAAATATTAATGTGAAACTCTCATCAAGGCGATCCAGTGAGCAGGCTAGAACTGGAGTCCATCGTTTAGGATTCGACGCAAATTACAAATGTGTATCATTATTATGTCCAATAAATCATACACATTTGTAATAAATACCTGTGGTGTATGATTTAATTGCCTATATTTTTCTGAAATTACTCTTGACAGTTCAAAAATAAAATATTGATTTATGTGATTAGATATTAGCGTCTTTGCAAGTTTAGTCAAATAATTTGATTACGGTTAAGCTGAAGTCAATTTTTGTACAAATTGTTGTACTTTATAGACTTAACCTGGAGTACTTTCAGTCGTACACCATTTGTGCTATCCTAGACTGTTGACAAACCGATTTTTCTGAAAACCAACTTTTTACAGGAGACAAATAGTGCAGTCCGGTGTTTATCATCCTTTGGCTGTTGCAGTTTTTGAAGATAGCATATATTGGGCTGACTGGGGCACAGATAGTATAATGCGATGCCACAAGTTTACAAAAGGACAGTGCGAAGGATTACGAGAAGGGAATGTTAAAGCCCATATTTTACTGATCGTTCACAAAGTCATGCAGCCAAAAGGTAAGAATCAGTATTTAAACTTCATCGGGATATAATGCATACCTGCGGGGGGAGTCTTACATTGGAAGGATTTAAAGCTAATGTATTAGTTTCATACAGGCAAGTCATCTTTTTAAAAACAGATGCGTGGGAACTTATGTTCGACTAATTTTGAAATCGCACAGGTCTGCGATGAAAAACTTATCGGAAAATTAGGATTTAGTTTTAGGATGCTGATTACGAAAAAATGAAATTCACGTACAGTTTCAACACAATTTATTTATGAATTTTATTTAGTTAATCATATTTATGAACTTAAAATAGTAAATTTGTGCATAAAATACTAACGAGAGTATTATCAATTCTGAATATTCCTCTGAACTGGTGCCTATTAAACACGATAGAAAATCCAGCGGTAATCTGAACTCTACTGTTGGCACCCGTCTGGCCTCTCTTATTACCCCTTCCACTGACCATCCAGGCACTTGAACCTTTCTTAGGTTTTGGCAGAAGTCTGAATTTCCAGATTAAAAGAAAATTGCTAGTGCCTGGCACGGCATTTTTGGTTTCGAAGCAGAGAAAGGGTTCAGTTTTTCAGTGTTTTCTTACGGTGAATTTGTTTATTGTAATGACGTTTCAGGCCTAATAGCAAGTTTAAAAATTCAATACAAAACTGAAAGGTGACTTTTTATTGATTCATCCAAAAAGTCAAAGCAGTACTATTGTATAAAGGAAATGAGTATTCTTCTATACCTGTTAGACACTCGGATAATTTGAAATTCATATGAAAACTTTGCTTTGATATTAAACTGTCTTATTCAGACCACAAATGGAAACTTCGTGGTGATCTGAAGGTCATTTCTATGTGGTCACGAGAGGGTACACTAAGTTTCGGAGTTTCTTTTGCGAATGGAACAGTTGAAGGAAAACATTACATTTAGCAGGAATGGCCAATCAGGGAGACATTCAATCCTGGAGTCAAAAATATAAAAGGTCAGGTCTAGTGGATGCAAAAATAAGTTACTTCCACCGCTTCATTAAAAATTGCGTCTTATGAAGCAATTTGTCAAGACGTTAACAAAAGGAAAATGCTTCAAATATCTGTCCTCAGTTCTCTGATTAATCCAAAGCAAAATTAGTTTTGTTGGACCAAACATTAGGAAACTGATAAAAAAAAAATTTAAATGGCTACAAACGAAATAAAAGCTTAGAAATCTGGACTAGTTGTCACTAGCTTTTAGAAACGAGGTATCTCTGCAAAGTTTACTAAAGGCAAAATGGCAAAACTTTTCAGGGGAAAAAGTTCCTATAAGAACTTGCCATTTACATCCTAGTTCAAATAATTACTAAATGGAAATGAGCAATGTAAAAGACTGTAATTTCCATGGATTTATGAATATATTTAAAAGGAATTGTAATTTTTTTGTGATTTCAGTTTACTTAAAAATATGAGATACCATTTTGTGGGGGGAAAAAAGCCTTGCATGATGGAAAATCGATTTGATTTTTGGAATCAGAACTGAAAATAACGTTAAAATCGGTATTAAAAACTTAAACAATTTAAAAAATTTTCTGCAAACCTGTGTTAGCTTAAGTCAATGTTAGTGAGTGATAAAACTATTGCTGAAACACACCTATAGAGTTAATTCTTTGTATTAAACAGCAGTTTTACTTTACCATGATATTGGTGATTGTAAAGCTTATGAATGCATTGACATTAAGCCATATTCAGCACAGGTTGACTATGCAACTTTAATTTGAAAGTGTTGCATACATAAAATATTTTTAAAAAGCTTTCATTTGAGCACCACTGCTTGCAATTGTTAGTATACAGTAAGCATAAATTTAAGTGAGTCTCAATCCCATTACTACTATACAAAATTTAAATCGAGGGTGTCCCACATGTCCCGTTTTATGTTCAATGTAGTCGATCTTGACTTTGCAGGTGACGTGCCAGGCTTAAGGTAATATTTGTAGGGGACCATATTTAAATTGATAATAAACTCATTTTAATCGAAACTACTTTCAGTTTATAATAAATGCATGGATGCCCACTGTCAGCACATGTGCTTGCTCACGCGGCTTGATCCAGTGTGCCTTTGCCCTGATGACCTCGAGAGAAATGGAACTTGCCTATTATCAACCCCAGAAATCATTCCTGCGACAACACGTTCAACAACCCGTTCAACATCCTCTTCAAAACAGGATCACCAGTGTCCCGAAGCATATTGTCATGGTGATGCAGAATGCGTAATCATGGATAACACATTTGTTTGCAAGTATGTATGCATTAACTTTCTCGAGTGAATTGTTTATGGGAATTATAGACTGGTAATTATAAGACCAGAGACAGCAGGGATTCGCAATTTACAGTAAAATACCTAGTCTTATAGGATCAATCGCATAGCACAGTAATAACTCATTGTATTTCCGGATCTTTTTAAAATCTCCGGATAGAATTTCTCAGAATTCGGAATGTTTACAAAATATTTTCAATTGATTTTTTTAACACGTCAGTTTTGTATTGGGACCATTGATTAAAGTTCTCAGTTTGAATCAATACTCTTAAGGCAAAAACTACCCAAGATTTTTTCGCTTTCTAGGGATAATTGAGATTCTGATAATTTGATAAATATGCTCAACCAATAGCCTTATTTTCATGACAAATTTTAAATTGGCTAAAGAAATGAACGCATGTCCAAAGTAATAAGTTACAGATAATGAAACGAAATCGTTGCAAAATGCGAGTAAAACTTTTTTCTGGACGGTCTTCAATCTTTTTATGAAGAGTTGCTTCATTATATCGCAGATTAACACTAGTTCCTTATAACTGATCTTCAGGAAAGACTACTTCCCGAAGTTATTTTTCCTATGGACTGTAGTGGTCGGTGGGCCCAACATCGGTAGTCTATACTACTTGACACGGCTCCTAAGACCTAAATGAACACGAGCGAACAGGCGGATCCTCGGCTGCGTATTCAGGTTATTGTGTAGCGACTAGTCTGCAGGTTTAAAAACTCCATATCTCGCAGATTGGGATGGTTTAAATTGGTGTATTTCCTATGGACTGTAGGGAAAATACTACATACTTCCTATGTTTACCAACTTGTAACGTTGGTAAACAAATTTTGGCTTTGAGGCTTTACGCAATTTTAACTTTACTCTGTAACTAGACTTATGCAGTACCTACTTAATTCATTTCAATGCTTATTTCTAGCTGTTCATCCCCATATTCCGGAGAAAGATGTGACGTCAATGTTGCTGCCAAGCTTTCAAACTATGGCTATACTTGGATCATTGCAGTCATACTTGCTATTCTGGTGACAGGCCTAATAGTCTTACTTATATTCTTGTGCATTAGAAACAGGTAATGTATGCGACCTGGCATAAATCTAATCTTGCCATTTTCAATAATTTTCAAAATATTCGTATACCAAATAGAAAATTTCGACTTAACATTCAGATCTTAAGCCGTCATTAAACTTGAAACTTATTAGAACTCAATGTTTAACCTTTGAGATAAGGTTGCAACTTTACATTCAGATAGTATTGAGCTAGTTTAGATTAATGCTCAAAGTATTGTTTTGAGTATATACCACTCAAAGTAAAGATGAAGCGACAAGCACGACCTGAGTAACAAAAGTTTTCCCACTGAAGGCTAATACTATACGTGTAAAGCATCTCGGAAAAAGTTTTAAGATCATATGCAAAATGAAGGAAACTGATTTTAATATACTTGTTCTATGCTTTCGAAAAATAAAATGAGTACATTCTAAAGTGGAGAGACCAGGCAGCTTATTGAGCAGCTTGTTTCTTGTATCCTTAAGATTAGCTATTCTAACCTAGCTTTATTTTAAACATAGGGATAAACTCCAGAGAGTGGGTGAGAACGTGACCGTTAAGTTCCGCAATCCAAAATTTAATAATGATAGTCTTGTGATGGACATGGATGACGGAAGCGCTTCCGAAGAACTTGTTCTTTGCCAGGAAGACGGAAGTAAAGAGTACCCAAGAAACTCAGCTTACATGGTAATTCTTCCAGAAATCCTCTTCACATTGCTTACTAAATGTCTTAAGGTTTTTCTTGCATTTACTACTGAAAGAATTTAGAGCTAGTTAAATTTGTTTAAACTATTTAAATCTGTTCATTTGCTCGGACACTTCGGTTATTGTAAACAGTTGCGGTTCTTGCAGTTCAAATCCTTCATTGTCTCTGAGGAATCATACGTGCATCGCGTAGCAATTAACGCTGAATTGTATTACAAAGTTAAACACCATACTGTTAAACTGTTTTTGGCGATTGGAATTTCATTTTTAAATTTAAAATTCCGGCTATTATGTCCGTTTAGCAATCTTGCAGAAAAAGATGGCTTAGTAAACCATTCCGAGTTCTACATCTTGTATCGCATGACGTGAAGTTTTTAATATTCCTATACTTTCTATAAATTCACGTACTTAATCTGCCGTTATACGTATGTTGGAAACTAAATAAATTTGCAAAATTAACTAAGTGAAACGACTGCTTGAATTTTCATTGTCATTACATAAGGTAAATCTGATTTAGTCATCAAATTTAAATGATATGTAAATATTTTTGTTAATTACATTTAAAGCTGATCCCTTTCCCCCTTGTAGATCAAGAACTCCGAAGAAGGCAACTTCAAAAAATGGCCGTCTTATGAACGAGATTCGCAAAGAATTACCGATAGCATTGTAAATTTCTTCCATAGACTGAAGAGAGATTCAGCTATTTTGTAGCTTCAAACCAGCTCTCATCCTTGTAAATAATAGTTATTCATTACACATGTTGTCAATTTTAATGTAACATTTTAGACTAATAAATGTTAATGTTAATTTTAACTTTAATAAACTAAATCATTTTGTTTACGGAGTTTCTCCATAAATATTTATCCTGCAGATCCGAATAATTTAGATTCCTTGTGTATTTGTCAAGGTAACAAACGTGATCTTGCCAATGTGCAAATAAATTTTTTTAAAGGTCATTGTGTAACAAATAATTGTATTTAACGGAATACACAATTGTCCAGTGTTATAAAATTTCACGATGTACTTAGATTTTCATCAGTTTCCAGGTCCAATATATTTTACTTTTAGGAAACTTAAATTTTAGGTTTACTGTTTCCTTATTTGGATATAGACAATTGTTAAAGGCCACTTTCTGCATGGAGACGGGATCACTGTAAAGCCTGGAGGGGTAATTAATTGCAACTGAAATCTCTGAAGAATCGTAATATTATGCTGTACACGTTCCGAAATCTACTTGCAGGAAAAGCCATTTCTATTTTTAAAATACGGAGGCTTTTTTACTAAGTCTCGTGAGAAACATCAGGGTCGACATACTTAAGGAATGTCCATCTCACTATGGTTGTTTATCCTGAGATGTTGCAAAGCTACTCATAACGACTTCACGTTGAACTTAGTTTCCCTAACAAACTAAAATTTGTATTCACTTTCCATGACACATCTGATTCGGCACTCTTTCATCATATTTTAATCTTTGGCTCTGAGTATATCAAAGATAATTTTTGGCCTTCAACTTTGCATATCCAGAGTTAATTCATGGTTTCACTATAAATTGGACCAATAACGCAAAATTCTATACGAAACATAAATTTGGGTTTACTTGGTGAAAGTTTAAAATTTCCTTTTAATTGCATGCTTGTGATGAAGCGCTTTCGATTTTAAAGAAAAATTAAAATTTTTAAAGTGATCGAAGGCTGTTTTCATCACATTTCGGTTAGAATGCTAGGAAGCCGCCTTTGATTAGAGGACGGAACAGTAGTCTTTTACGCCTTAGCCAATTTAAAAGCGGCGGTGCGCGATAGGGGGTAGGTGATTCCAGACGCAGATAAGGAGATGGCACCAGGGTTTGACATTAAAGTAAAATACCCCATTGTAAAGGATTTATTGGACCTGTAGACCGCAAAACACGTGGACTGGACTTTGGGGGGTCTGTGTATGACGAAATTAAGGCATGCATGGGTTATGGGATTATCCAATCAGAGAAATGAAAATGGAGGCTAAGTGGTGGATTTTTGAAAGCTTTCCTGAATGGATTAGGAGTCACGAGAAGGCGTGGACTTTGTTATAAAAAAAAAAATAAATAAATAAATAGAAGACTTAGTTTTTTTTCGAGGATTCACTCTGCATACCGGCCCGGGTTCCTTTTCCCCGGTGCTTAGCATCGCAGGTGATGAAGTGTTGTTATTTTAACTGTAGAGGAACAGTTGAGCTTGCCCTGGAGTTTCCCGAAGAAATGTCGTTTAGCGGAGCAGAGATCCGGTTGATGTATCCCGGTATGAGAGCCTCCTGATTCTGATACTAGAATTTGTTTTGCTGATCATGAAAATCTGGTTGCGGCCTTCACAAATAAACTAGAGTAGAGGTGGAGAGAATTGCGCCTTCACGTTGGAGTTCCGATTTGAGTGGTCCCGGAGATGAAAAGTTTTCGATAGAGAGTGTGTGAGGACCTCCTGACAAATACCCCCATCTTTTAAAAAGAGCGGAAGAAGCCTACGATAGATGACCACGACCGAGGCCCACGAGCCTAAGATGTTGAGTGCCAGCTACCATAGAAGTGATGCCCCATGCCTAAGCAGAGCTTCGACGCCAGAGTCCCAGTGCTGTATCGTCAAACTGAGTGAGTGAAAGTCAAATTTTGTTTTGTTCAGACCCCACCGAGCTAAATGAAAGATTAGTGCGGGAACAGTGTTTTTGTAAAGAATTTTGATGAATAGGAGTTCTTGGCTATGAGTTAGTTTAATAATTATATGCTCCCTGAATCCAAAAGGTGTAGATTTAATTAAATACATGTCATTCGATATGAATCGAGGAGAAAATGCTAAAAGATTAGTAAAATGTGTAAACTGTGTGCGAAGATTTGGTAATTCAGTTTTTTTTGTAAATAGATAAGGTTGTAAATAAATTTTATTTTGTTACATTGGAGTCAGTCATCTTTGTTTTGTGTAGTTGACCTAAAGGAAGGTTTTAGAAGCAAAGTTTATTTGGCCTGTTCGGTTGCAAACCTGTCTAGAGCTTTTGGGTTGTATTCAAGAAAATAAATAAAAAAAACACAACGCACCCAAATACCTATAAATAATTTGTACTAACCCAAATAATATACGAATCTCGCCAAAAAAAATAAAAAATTTTAAGACGGGCAACACGACAATGCTCCTTTAAAGTAACTTTAGAGTAAAAGTGTGGATATAGAAAAATTATTTCTGCGCAATTTTTACAATGTAGATAAGGGCTTAAGTTACAAAAGTGGCATTGTTCGAAATCTTTCCTCGCTATACGTTTTATCTCAAGGCTGTTTCCATATGGCAGCCCAAGCTTCAGCTCTACCACAAGTTTAAAGGTTTAAATAGTAATGGTATATGCAACTAAAATTCCTTAAATAACCATTTTCAAAAAGTGGAAAGAACTCCAATCTGGTTATGGAAGCTTAACTAGTAAATGTTCGACATATTGATAGGGAAAGCCATAATTTTGCCTATACCAAAAGTAATATAAGTAGAAATTTAACGTTCAAAACCTCGATTGTTAGGTAAATTTTTAGGGTTCACTTTAGTATTCTCTAATGCTCATTTAAAAGTTTTCAAGTAAAAAACCTAGGTGGCATGAAGTATTTCGGTTAAATTTCAAATGCTTGGTTTTGGGTCAACGTATAGTCATCTCTTCGCATTCACAAGGTGTTGCATATCCCTTTCCCTTCCAAAACAATGTATTTTATATTAAAATGTTTTACGATTTCAATATGGGATAAAGCGGACGCCTATGTTAATTTTGACTATCACCAGTAAAACTGATTTAGATTGAGCATGGTTGTAAGCTCGGTAAAATTTTTTCTCAATTGCTGCACTGCTAAGGCTTTGGTAAAGCAGATTCAAATGGGTCCACGAACGCGTATTTGCTTTTTGCTCGAATATTTGGATAGTGAATGCATTAAAGTTTTGAAGATAGATTTTAAAAAAAAGTTAGATTTAAAAGGGAACTGCGGGAGTACTTTGTAAAAATGTGGGCTTCTTGTAATATTCCTTTCCATTTTGAAATATGAAAATTATCTCAAAGTAGTTAATGATTTTCATTCATGACAATTTGTAAACCTACAATGATTCAGTGTCCCCCTAAAACTTTTCGAGGAGAACGATTTTTACACGAATCTGTTGGCTTGCGTGTTATTCGAAAAACTAGATGGCTAACACGGTGTTCCCAAAATCAATAAGCAAAACAATCTATTTTTAAAATCGCGTGGTTTTTAAACTTACAATCATCCCACTGTGGTATTCTATTTTCTCGTTAAAAAATCAGGGTCTATAAATGAGGCTAATCTTATGAACGCATTTGAGTATAGTTAATCAGAAGTTCAATATTAAATCAGTTAGCTGTATTTACGATCTGTATTTGCAGTATGTAAAAAAAATCAAAATGTAGTAACCAGATTTTGATATTAAACTAGACTATTGCCTGTTAAACCCTGTAATTTTCATCCTGAATTACCAGTTAAATTCACTGTTTCAGAAGTGCTCCTCCCCTCCACATTGTTTTGAAAACATGTGAAAAAAGTGTCAATGAAGTACTTTCAGAGGTTTAAAATTGTTTATTTAGGAAAAATTGACAACACTCCTTTTGACAAAATATTTGTAAATTCTTTTGTTAGACTTGCAATATTCCATGAGCCAAGGAGTTTGTTCTCTAATGTTTTATTGTGACCATTTGGTTTAGGATTTTGTAGATACTGTTCTAGTTCGTTTGAATTGTCCGATAGTCTCAGCCAACCGTTTGACATGTTCCTCGTATATTCGATTGGAGGGTGTCTTAGTGATATAAGTGAGCAAAGAGATGGGAGCATCCCGTGAGAGATGCACATTATACTATTAAAAATTTCATAATCGGGGAGTACTGTGTTAGTTCTCTAGATTTCGTCGACATAACGCTAGCTACTTTGAAATACTATAAGAGGGGTAAAAGTCGTGCGCAATAACTCCTATACCGTTATTCCATTTGTTTCTCGTATGAAAGTTCCATTACCTTGATTATCGTACTTCAAAATTAAGGCGAATGTCATTAGATTATAACGCTGTCAGACAAGTATGTGGATTGTCGGACTAAGCTTTTCATGAGGCAAAATCCGGAACCATGCCTCTGCTCTCGCTTTATATCCTTTCGTCCGTAAACAGCACGTGCAATGGGGATGCAGGTGGTCGTTTAGTATTACACAACAAATCTGTTGGTACTGTTGGTATCTGTTGGTACACCATCACAAGTGATGGTGTTGGTCTGAACCTTCCAGGTTCTTTGTTTGCTTTTAAAGAAATTTGCTTTACTCACTAGCTCTATCAAGTGACTATTTAGACGTCTTGACTATGACTTCATATACAAGATGTACTTAAGGAAAGGTTATCTACCGCTCTGAGTCGCATGACATGACTTTAGCTGACGAAGTCGTACGTTTAAAATTTTTGTGATGGAGTATCCTATACATGGTGCAATGATTCCCATACAGTAACATTTACCTCCGCACGTGGAATTTCAGGAGACCACCTTGCATCTCAACCCCGTGCACTTAATTTAAATTACCTTTGCTAAAACAGCCGCACGTAGCAACATAAAAGACCCTAATCAGTCGGAAATGTACCTGGACAAGAAATATTGAGTTTCTGGATTTTTCTAGAACTTTCGGTGGAGGTATTTATAAACCGCTGACCATAGGTGAAGACACGGAGTTGAAGCCGAGACAAAAGGAGTTGCTGGCCGGGCCTGGAGAAACTCTTATGAAAGCAGAGAGGACTCAACACTCCTCCCTCGTTGATAACCGTGATGGACCCTCGAAATTAATATTTTTTTGTAAATAGATTGTATTTATTAAAGATATGCAATTAACGCATAAAATTCAGAAAAGCTGACTGTCTTTTTTTTAAGGCGGAGTCCTTACAACGGCCATGTGGTTGAACTTTTGGTACTAGAATCTGCGGGCCTGAGTAGCAGTAATCTGCTGATGGCACCGGTGTTTACAGGCGTTTATAATCGACTTATTGCTTGAAGTGACTACTAACTCTATCGAATTTAAAAATTTAGTCTTCAGTTTTCCCCTTTTATAAAACTGCTGGTTGTATAAAGCAGTATTTGTTTAAATTTATCCAGTTACAGTGGTAAGTTTAAAATTTATGGGACAAATTCCAATGAAGACTTCGAGAAACTAAATCAATACACCACTTACATTTATTTAAAAAATGCTTTCGAAATAAAATTGAAATGACAAGCATTAAAAGGAAAGTGAAATGATACGCTAAACACAATACCGAAGATAAAAACCGAACCAAAGCAGATTTACACATTGGTTTCATTTGAAATCCGATAGATGGCGCCAAAGAACTTGTTGCATCGAAACTGTAGTGTTGAATACAACTCTACAGTTGTATAAGAAAATTTGATAGAAGGGAAATTTCCCGGGATTACCTCTATAATAGCAAAAAGTAGAAAATTAATTTAAGAATGATGGGAGTAACTTATTAGCAAAAAATAAAGTAAGTTTCACTGAAGCTTAACTATTGATTTTTAATTTTTTAAAATTAGTATCAAAAACTGGACAGAGGCGTCTGGAGGTGACGGCAGGCCCGATGAAAGGGTGCCGGTGAGGAAGGCCTATCTTAGGCCGGACCTTTGAATTTCACGGTTCCATGGGAACTTCCTTCCGCTTTCCCCCCTCTCAGTGGATCAATCTAAATAGCTTAATAAGAAGGGTTTTAATGGGAGGATCTTTTAACTCCTGAAATATGATGGTATTAGAATCTAAGCTCCTGAAAATAAATGTTTCTTTAAAAGCATCTTAGTTTCTTAACTCTGAACATAATACCTTCATCAAAATGAAAATGATTTGTACAAATCCTGTTTACTCTTTGGTTTTTTAAAGGCTTAACATTTTCTCTTTTGTCAATGATTTTATACGGAATTTCGCATTACATGTTATCCAATTTCGAGCATTTCTTCGGCTAATATTTGCAGACGCAAAGTAAAATTCAAGAAAACATTAAATGGCTTTATATCGTCATACAAAGTACCATGTCTGTATCCTTTTGGAATTGTATTTTCACTATTGAGGGAAATCCTTCATGTAAAATACAATAACCCAATTACAGGAAAGTCACTAGCAAACTTCACTAATGACTCTGTATCCCTCTGTCACGTTATGAGTTTAAAAGCATCAGATATTATTATATATACTAGATAGTACCCGTAAAAAACTTGACGGTAAATAATTGAACAGTTCGAATAAAAAAATTTAAGAAAATTTTGCAGTTATGCTACGTATTCGCTTAGAAAAGCATGCTACCGTACAGACAGTTTTGAACATATCACTACGCATGCGTTGAGTTTGCAACTTTCCGAAAATACTAAATTTGACATTACTGTATTATTTCGTTAAAAATATATATATAAAAAAATATTTTGAAAAACTATTTTACTGTGAAGATTCTCCGATTCAATTTTTCTTGAATTAACGACGATGAATGAACCACTTTGAATGAAAGACTCGCTCGTGTTTACATTTTCAAGTTTTGAGTATATAAAATGAATACTTGTAATAAATTTAATTGAAACACTATGATAACGTGAAAGGTGGCGGAAAAGAGAATTCTCTAATGAATACGAAAATCACTACGGAAATACGTTTCAATGAAAGGATATTTTATTCTGAGAACAGTTTTAAACGGTGGCGAACTGTTTTGAAACTGTCATAACAGTTTATTACAGTCGTCTAAAATTCAAAATAAAGTTGATTTGTGTCGGTATTTCGTTGTTTGTAATAAATTATTTGGGTTTAGATAGCAAATAATCTTTTTGAATTTTACTTTTAACTTGTTAAGCCTAACTCATGAAACGAAATGGATGCCATTGGGTGATATATTTATGAAGCTGTCGCTCCGGAAGAGTTCATGACAGATATATACACAGAACACGGCAACTATTAAGAGAATTATTATACTTGCCTGTTGAGGGGAAACCTTCATGTATTTTTTAAGTGTAATAATCCCAATTACAGGAATGTCACTAGCAAACTTCACTAATGACTTTGTATCCCTCTGTCACATTATAAGTTTAAAAACCATCTTCAGATATTATTTATATATTAATTTAATTTCAAAGTTGAGGGAAACCCTTCATGTAAAATATAATAAACCAATTACAGGAAAGTCACTAGCAAACTGCAGTAATGACTCTGTATCCCTCTGGCACGTTGAGATTTTAAAAAGCATCTTCAGATATTAATTTTATTCGCTGGTATCAATAGATGGTGAGAAATAAATGAAAACAATCGAGACATAAAAATCTCTCTATTCTAAAAAAAAAAGTAACTCCCACTGCCGCCGCTGTCAAAAGCTTGTCACGCTATCTCCTCCAAAACCGGGGGTATGGGGTCGAGAGCGATACCAATGGATGCAGAAAAATGGGGGGGGGGAACAAAGTAAGACATGTCTCATCTTCGTCGGACTTTAAGGTTTTTTTCTTAATTTTATGTTTTGTGGGAAAATATTGACTTTTTCATCTTCAGATTACGATAACTCGCCAATAAATGATCGTAGAATTTTGATCTTTTTACAATCTAAGACTACAGACATTTCTCTTTAAAAACTATATCTCATTTGCTTAAAATATTTTATAACAGACTAATATTTTCATCAAAAAATGACAGTTTTTCAAGAAATATCGTCCCGTATGTGGATGTAATATCGATGCTCCTCGAGTTTTTAATCTTACCCAAAAAAAAAAAAAAAAAAAATATTACATCGTCTGGAAGCTGAAAGCTTTCTTATTCATATAAACCCCATTTCAAGTCTATCTTAGAATTTCGATTTTTAATTGAATTTTAAAGCTGATAATTCAACAGTAATGAAAAGCCCTTCGCATAAGGGTGACAACAATAAATGGATGGAAGCTGTTACATTGCCCGAGAATCACCCCTATGTATCTCGCTATTAGCCCTAACAGAGGAAAGATGTAAAAATAATTTAAAAGAAACTAAAATCAAATTCAGTTTATATTATATTCCTTTTATAATACATTATATTCATGCTTTCAGGTTATATTATATTCTTTTATCCGTTTTCAGTACAACATTGATTTTTTAATTTTGCTACTATAAGACGTGTATTGAAAAAAATGCCTAAACGAAAGCGCGGTATAACTGGTGATAAAGAAAGAAGACGGAGTGTTCAAGCACAGAAGGAACGAAGAGAAAGGCAAGGTAAAGAGGAAGTTTCAACAAGACATGGAGTGGAAACTGAAGGACTTCATTAATATCACATTGCAATAACAATTTTTTTTTACGAGTAAGCCTTATTAGGGGCCGAAGTCCCCGTACGAAAAACGAGCATAGCGAGCCTAGGAGAGAAGCCCCTAGTGAGAGGGGAAAAAATGCAGTATAAAAGAAATCTAACACAGATTGTTTAATAATTGGAAATTTCGAGTATCATTTTTGATTTAAACTTCTAGGGAAGGCATCGGAAATGTATAAATCACCAGAAGTATGAGGTGAAACATATCCTTTTTCATTGCGAATTCTGAATTCCGAGAAATCGCAAATGAGTCCCCATTGAATGAACGGCCCGGTAGATAGAAAATTGAGTATGTTTATTTTAAATTCTATTTAATTTTCAGGTTTAGTTCCCTTAGTTTTCTCCTTTTTGCAGTGTTTTCTGTGAGCTTATATAGATACTGAAGATACTGAGTAAACACCGATTCCCACTGCTGAAACGAACAGCTCGAATGATTTACAGTTTAGGGTCAGATGAAGGTTTTATTTGAAAAAGAAATGAAGCTAATTTATATCCAAGTATATAATTTATAATAGCACACTGTCAGATCAATTAATTGAGACGTCTCATTTGAGGATGAAACGATTAAGTATTTAGGTGTCAGCAACTCCAAGCGTCAGGTGTCTTGAGACTTACAAACCGGAGGCAATGACTGGACTGTCAGCAAGCTAATCGGATCGGGAGAATATTTAAAAAATATTCATGACTATTAAAAATTAAAGATTTTTAAAAAGTTTAAATAAAGGATCTTTATCTGGCATTGTTCTAAAAGAAGTGTTCATTTCTCGTCATTTTATTCGGTTGGGTTGAGAGAAGAAATTTTTTAAAGTGTATTTTTCTTTTCTAAGAATATCAACATATCGCATCCCGGCAGAAAAAGTGACACAAGTCAAAAAATGGCAATTTCGAGGTTATGTCATTGAAAAATATGTATGAAGTATCCCATCGTGCACAAAATGCGACACTTCTACATCTCGCAATATGTTCACCTGAGGGTAGTTGTATCAGTTTTATTATAACGCTACTTAAGCTGTATGGTATTCTTAAAGTCGATTTTTCACAAATGCTGCATTTTTGAGTTGTGTCACTTTTCTTGCCGGAGTGCGATATGTCTAATACTCAGAGGTTCACGTCCAGCATTTATAAACAGTGTTAACGAATGTACCGAACTTTTTATCCTTACTTACTGATGGTAGGGTAACTTAGTTAAAAAAATAAAAATTAATTATATCAGAGTGACTATCATATTCTCATTCTACAGAATATATTTCTGAACTGAGAGTAAGGACTTCCTTACTCTCAGTTCCTTATGTAAGGATTCTCCTTAATAACAAGATTGTCAGCCTTTTTGTATTTACATGCTTTAATTGCATTCTCGATTAAATATAGGCTATTTACATTTGTATAAAATAAAACATATTAAAATTGTGGGTTCACAGCAGTGGCGTAGCAAGGAGGGGGGGGGGGGCTAGGGGTTTTTTCATGTTCCGGGCGCCACTAGCAGAGGGGCTTCAAAAGGTATCGTGCACCGGGCGCCAGTTATGCTCGCTACGCCACTGGTTCTCAGATTCGACGAGGAAGGTCAGACGATTAGGCAGCGTATCGGCTTCAACTTTACTCCGTCTCTTGATACCGTGACTAACTGACTGACTTCATTTCTCAGTCAATGGATCACTGACTGACTCCACTCGCGTTCGCCGACGTTTATATATCTTCGTGGGGCGTTCGGGGGGAAGGTCTGGGTAACGCCATCTTGCTTTATGTAGTTACATTTCCAGACGGCGAGGCACCACTTGAAAGCAACTCCTTTTTGTGTCTAGTCCACTGTCTCGCGTGACATTGTTAACATGTCTGACCTATTATGTTGACGGGAGACAGTCGACAATGGTAGACTGAATCCATTTTGTGCGCTGGGTGATCTTTCTTGGAATTTCCAGAGGCGAAGACAATCGAGAGTCGTTAGCACGTCTGGTCGGCCTTAGTTGTTGACAAGCGACAGGTCGTCTTCTCTCCATTATGTGCACAATTTGCGCTGCGGGTGGCCTTTTACCAGGAATTTCTACGTGTGAGAATTCTGACATCGTTACAGTACCCAATTTCGAAGTAAGTTTCATGAAATAAGAACTTCTTGGAACACCATATTTTCCCTTGAATTGCAACATGAGGTCTAACTCTTTCTCTAAATTGAGAGCAGTTTAGCAGATTGTCAAAAAATACTGAGTCTGTTGATAGGGGAGGAAGATGTACATGCGGCAATTTTGAACTGGCAAGCAGCTTTCTTACTTGCTTTCTAGGATTAAAGCATCAATTGCTAACAAAAACCGTATTTTATTGTCACTTTAAGGCTGCTGTGTACTAACCCTATTGGATTTGCTCACTTCAATGTTAACCTATTGAGAAAATTTGTCCAAGGATTGCCTACATGGATTTAAAAAAATTCAAGAAAATATTGTTCTCCATAATAGAGAAAGAAATTTTACACTTTGGGGCATTTTTCGCTTAAAAAATGCAAATAATATTTTTAAGTTTAAATTATTCGGGGAAAAAAATCTGGTATAAGGTGTTTTAAACGCTCATCAATTCCTTTGGTGGACGAAATTTCTAAAATGAATCCTTTTGTAAAGTGCAGAAAATCCAGGCTATCAGAAAATATCAATTTTATTGGATATTCAGCATTTATGTAGCTGTAAATAGTAGACAAATTTTCTCCTCAGATTAACATTGAGGTGAGCGAATCAAATAGGGTTACCGCACAGCAGCCTTAAGTTAGAGATTGGACTCGAGTTATCCTGTTTAGACTCATCTGGAGCGATTACATTCACATTTCGCACATTAAAAACTTTTAACGACCATACTTTCACCATAGGAAGTTTTAAACCTCAGAGTTAGCGTACGTTATTGATTGTTCAGTAGTTCTGCACATGATAAATAAACCCTGGTACTGAATAACTAGATTTCTGTCAAGTAGCTCGGTCGTACAATGGACGAATGCCTGCGGCATTTTTCCAGAATTTGATGTTTCAAGTCTCGCTCATGACATGGATTTTTGGAAAGGATCGACTTCGAAAATTTTTGAAAATTCGGTTCGGAATTGATTTTAAACTGCAAATACCGGCCGATTTTGGGCCTACACATCGAAGAAAAATGACCGTAGCGCTATCAAGCGATCAACTGACAACCCAACAAGCGAAACAAAATGTTTTAGTTATTAGGCCCCCATTTCCCTATCTGAATTATTCCTTACAAAATGTTAGGTGAAGTGACATTCTAGAATAGCGATAAAGACAGATCGTTTATTCATACCTTGTGATGAAGCCCCAGATTAATAAAATTTGATCTTTGTTCAAGCTTTAAAAGATGGGGAGAAATTTGAAAAGAAATTGGTTATCAGTCTAAAGTTCCGCTAAAAGATATTTATCTTTAGATATATGAGTTTGTTCAGGTGATTTTTACCCATTCATCCGGGAATTTTATAAGTAGTTCTTGACGTTCTCTTCAAAAGCACGGAAAAGGAAAGAAGAAAATTAATGCTTTTAAATCAAAAGGGTTTAAGTTGTTGACTAATAGAGGCAAACTTTTAGACCAGCAAAAGGAGCAAGTTATGGAAAAAAAAAAACTTGCTATGTCACGGATGTAATATTCTATTATGTGAAATAATTTGTTCGGGAATTATTTAATTACTAATATAATTTAATTTCCATGAAAGTGGCAATTTAAATAGATTTTATATATTGAAGTTATTCTATACATTCTTCAGAATGAAAGCAGCAGGCTCTAAGAGAATTTTCTTTATGCTTTCTAAAACATTTGGACTGACACCTTTTATACTTACCTTACCTTTAGCGTATCATCACTGTTCAGCTTCATGCAGTTGATATTTGCGCATGTAACATCGAAGAAATTCATGAAAGTCAACAGTCTTTGTGTGACCTTTTTCCTCAAAAGTATAAAAATTGCAAAAATATTTCCTTTATTTTTCGAAACTCGAAAGCACTAAAATAGCTTTTCTTTACCAGTAGCGATAAAAAATAAAGAATAATCACCACATAAGACTTAATTAAACTTTTTTAGACGGTCACCATCTATGAGCTTTTACTTTTTTTGTTTTTTCTAGAAAAAAAAAGGCAAATAAAGTTTGAATACTCTGTTGGCGATAGTGTGCTGAAAATACTGGAAAAAAGTGGGAGGAACACCCATTGCTTATATGTCAGCTTAATTATAATAGAACTATGGTGACGCTCAGAAGTGACTTCATTATAAAAAAAAATGTAAGAAAACTGCGGTCTTAAACACAAAACTCGTGGCAAGATTGACTTAGGTCAACTTCCATACTACAGGGAATGTTTGATTTCGTTTCCAACTCCCGGGCAAATGCCGGATGTGTGTCCCTTGAATAAATATTCCGAAATATCCGGCAGGAAATTGGGCTTAATTTTAATAACTCGCAGGTGATTAAAAATATTTGAGGAAAAAATTATCGGAAGAAAGAGGGCGTCGGCCCAAATTCATTTGACGGACGGAACCAGATGTGGTTCTGGTTTCTGCTGAGTAAGAATAAGGGAAAAAAGGAAGAAAAAAACAGCGAGAAAAAAAGAGCGAGCGAGAGAGAGAAAGAGAGAAAGGATTTGTTCATATATTTTGGGGAAGTAGAATTAAAATATTCACTCCAGCACAACGCTTTGGACTAAGTGGTTCAGGTAATAACCTCCTCAGAGTGAATATACCCTTTTTTTAAAATCCCAAAATACATTTATAGGGGTCCGCATATATAATATGGAGACTTTTGGTGAACTTTATAACATGAATATGACTAAAAGTAAAATAATTCAACAAAGCAAGATAATTATTAGCAGCAAGAATTTACACAAAAAATAAACAGAAATCACGCACTTAGGACTCAACGCATCATAATGCAAGATTCTGTAGCAGTAGCGGAACTAAACCATATAACGAGGTAACCGATTGGTCTCGTCATCAGGAGGCCTAACCAAATCAGTTACCTCAAGGGGGAACTTTCTGAATAGGAAGCAGGTCTAACCAAAAGACATCCGAAGGCCCCGAGATCCCCAGTGAAACAGACAGACAAATCAAATGAAAAATACACAGACATCCTGCACTTAGGGCTCAACGCACCATAAATGCAAGTACACATACAATCCTAAAGAACACAAACGAAAAGACAGAAATGCAAAGAGGCGAACTCCCCCTAATCCAGTGAGTAACGTATTAGTATTTCATGTTGAATTATTTGCATTTTTGTGTTTATAACTTATTTTAGAACAGATTCCTAGGGGATATAAGTCCTCCACCACCTCGAATAAAGTTTTTTTAACATTTTCCTAGAAAAATTTATTAATGAGGTTGGTTTGTTTTTTGAGCACTTTGTATATTTTTGCTACAACATGCTACAACAAGACTAAATCAGGCAAGGACAGACAGTTTAAGACTGCTGTGTACTAACCCTATTGGATTCACTCACCTCAATGTTAACCTATGGAGAAAATTTGTTTACTATTTACAGCTACATAAAGGCCGATAATCCAATAAAAACGGTATTGTAAGATAGCCGGAACTTTTCTACACCTTCCAACAGAATTCATTTTATAAATTTTGTCCACCAAAGGAATTTATAAGCGTTTAAAACTCACTATACCAGATTTTTTTTCTTTAATTTATCTTCAATCATATTTCTTCAATGTATAGGTGCAGTATAAGGTCAATTCCGGTATTTGCAGTTTTGGTATTTGCAAAGCGGTATTTGCAGTTTAAAGTCAATTCCGAACAGAATTTGCAAAAATTTCCGAAGTCGATCCGTTCCAAAAATCCATGTCAAGAGCGAGACTTGAAACATCAAAATCTGGAACCAAATGCTACCTCCATAGGCGACCTCGTTACTTCTCAGGAATCTACACTGCTGGCCACTGTAAATGCAACACCCTGAAGGAAACATGCAAATAACATAAAATTTACAACATGCATTAGCGGAGGTGAGATATGCAAATGATTAGAAATTCAGCGCAGACGCACATCACGCGCGCCTGTGGCGCCACTTCAAAGCGCTATTTAAGGCTTGGAGATTACGACGATTTCAAGTTCGGCAATTGTGTTTTTCTTGTGGCTTTTTCAAAAAAAAACGATCAATTATGCCTCGTCGAAAACAGTGATCATCTTTTCATCAAGTATCCGAGTTCGACAGAGGAAGGATAGTGGCCTACCGAGATTGTGGATTATCTTTCAGGGAAATCGGTAGTCGTGTTGGACGAAACCAAACAACTGTAATGCGGATATGTGATCGTTGGATGCAGGAGAGTACGACGGACCGGCGTGTTCGATCGCATCCACCTCAGCGCACCACTTCACGTGATGACAGGCAAATTGTGCGCATGGCAGTGACGGATCGCTCAGTCACATCACGAACCATAGCACAGCACATGCAGTCTCTAACGCATCAACCAGTGTCTGCGCGTACCATTCGACGCCGTTTACAGCAGAGTGGTCTGTCCGCAAGAAGTCCATTGCTTTGTCTAAAACAGTGATCCATTGCCATCAACCAGTGTCTGCGCGTACCATTCGACGCCGTTTACAGCAGAGTGGTCTGTCCGCAAGAAGTCCATTGCTTTGTCTAAAACAGTGTCCATTGCCTCGTCGAAAACAGTGTCCATTGCCTCGTCGAAAACAGTGATCATCTTTTGATCAAGTATCCGCATCAACCAGTGTCTGCGCGTACCATTCGACGCCGTTTACAGCAGAGTGGTCTGTCCGCAAGAAGTCCATTGCTTTGTCTAAAACAGTGTCCATTGCCTCGTCGAAAACAGTGATCATCTTTTGATCAAGTATCCGAGTTCGACAGAGGAAGGATAGTGGCCTACCGAGATTGTGGATTATCTTTCAGGGAAATCGGTAGTCGTGTTGGACGAAACCAAACAACTGTAATGCGGATATGTGATCGTTGGATGCAGGAGAGTACGACGGACCGGCGTGTTCGATCGCATCCACCTCAGCGCACCACTTCACGTGATGACAGGCAAATTGTGCGCATGGCAGTGACGGATCGCTCAGTCACATCACGAACCATAGCACAGCACATGCAGTCTCTAACGCATCAACCAGTGTCTGCGCGTACCATTCGACGCCGTTTACAGCAGAGTGGTCTGTCCGCAAGAAGTCCATTGCTTTGTCTACCCTTGACGCAGAACCACAGACGTCTCCGCCGCCAATGGTGCGATGACAGAAGGATGTGGACGGCAGAATGGAATGAAATTGTCTTTACTGACGAGTCACGCTTCTGTCTGCAACACCACGATGGTCGCATTCGAGTCTGGAGACACCGTGAAGAGAGGATGCTGAACAGCTGCGTTATGCACCGCCACACTGGTCCTGCACCGGGTATTATGGTATGGGGCGGTATTGGATATCCCTCTCGCACACCTCTAGTACGCATTGCCGGTACTTTAAACAGCCAGCGCTACATCTCCGAGGTGTTGGAGCCAGTTGTCCTTCCTTACCTTCAGGGCTTGCCCACAGCCATATTTCAACTAGATAATGCGCGACAACAAGTGGCACGCATTGTCCAACGGTTCTTCGCCAATCGCCAGATTGAATTGCTTCCCTGGCCGCCTCGCTCTCCGGATCTTTCGCCGATAGAAAACATGTGGTCCATGGTTGCTCTACGATTGACCCAGATTCCATCCCCAGCTGCCACAGCAGATCAACTTTGGCAGCGAGTGGAAGCTGCTTGGTCTGCTGTACCCCAAGAACTCATCCAAAGTCTCTTTGAATCAATGCCGAGGCGTGTGGCAGCGGTGATCTCCAACAATGGCGGCTACTCTGGCTACTGATTTTTGCACGAACCACACTTCACAGAAGTCTATAAATTTAATTATTTGATACTTGGTCAACATGTTATCTACAAAATAAATTTTGTTGTGATATCTCTTGTCTTTCTTAGTGTTGCAATTTGGGTTGCCAGCAGTGTAGTTTTGCAGTACCGGAGTTTATTTCTCATGTGCAGGAGAACCACAGAATAATCAATTACGTTCGCTGATTTTGAGGTTTAAAACATCCGATGGTGAAAGTATGGTCGTTAAAAGTTTGTAACTTCTTAACTGCCGTGGGCGGATATATACGCTTTGCGCAGTCGATGCGTTAACTGCCACTGGCGTATATATACGTCCTCCCAGAATACTTGACACTGTAATTTGTTTATAGACGTATAACTACGCCCACTGCTTTGGAATGTGATATATTGACCTTGACTCCTCGAATTATGGTTTGACAGGGTCATGCTCATTTTTTACAAACGGGTAGGGGGCATGCGAGGGTGAAATTTGAAAGTGGTAGTTCATGTGAGAGCGTGCCCGAATAGGTTGTGATTTTATTTTCTCTTATGCTCTGTTTCCGCTTAGCATTGTGTGATCCGAGTTATTTTCAGTATCTTGTACTGATATGTCTGACAGTGAATTAGATGACTACTCAAAAAGGAAAGTTCGCCGTGAATCCCGCTACCATTGTGTTGAATGTGATGTTCGTTTATGTATTCAACCACGTTTCAAGATATATCACACACAAACTAAGTACTAACATTTAATTTTTACTATAATCTGTAATTTAAATTTTGTATTTTTCATTTTTTTTTTTCATTTTAACAATATATATTATGTAGATTAAAAACTGTGCCTCTGTTTTTCCTTAATCGCACCGTGTCGCTAAGAGCCTGTGCGGAAAACGGTGGAACTGGGGAGCGCATCGCGTAAGATTTAAGGCAAGATTCGCGTAAGAATCGGCAATTAAGGAGTTAATGGGCGAAATCTGAATGTAATCTCTCCAGATGAGTCTAAACAGGATAACTCAAGTCCAATCTCTAACTTAAGGCTGCTGTGCACTAACTCTATTTGATTCGCTCTCCTCAATGTTAACCCGAGGAAAAAATTTGTCTACTATTTACAGCTACATAAGTGCTGATAATCCAATAAAAATGATATTTTCTGATAGCCTGGATTTTCTGCACCTTGGAACAGGATTCATTTTAGAAATTTCGTCCACCAAAGTAATTTATGAGCGTTTAAAACACACTATACCAGATTCCCCCCCCCCGAATAATTTAAATTTAAAAATATTATTTGCATTTTTTTAAGTGAAAAATGCCCCAAAGTGTAAAATTTTTTTCTCTATTATGGAGAACAATTTAATTTTAAAAAAAATCCAAGTAGGCAATCCTTGGTCAAATTTTCTCCATAGGTTAACACTGAGGTGAGCGAATCCAACAGGGTTAGTACACAGCAGCCTTAATCTTTTCGTGGGCCTTGGGAAGATGACTTCCCACCTACACGATCTTAGGAAATACACCTGCGGGAAGCGCAAAATCCACTATAATATATTGGTCTTGCTATTATAATGTTGGGAAGAATAATTCCCACTTCAGTTTTGCGCTGCCATCTAGTTTCCAGCAATTGAAACAGAAATAGTATATATGTTATTAAGTTTGTGAAATCTGTTTGTGAAAATTAAGTTTGTCGTATTCTGTGAAATCTGTTCTGCCCTGACACCTCTGTTGATATATATTTGTTCTACGCAACTAAATGGTAAGTAAATAAACGGAATAGAAGTTTAGACCAGCTGAAATTCCGTATAGTAGTATCCTCGTCAGCTAATCGACGGATATTCTTCAAGAAAAAGGAAAGATCGTTCTGCTAGCTTCCAAGCGAAGAAGTGTGCAGTTCCAGATGATGTGCGATTAGCCAGTGTGGGAAACCATATGCCAAAGCTGGTTTCAAACTATAGACGATATAGGAAATGTAGCACAAAAGCACAAGAAAAGAGGGCCCGCTACATGTGTGCAGAGTGTGATGTACCCTTGTGCATTGCAACATGCTTCTCATCTTTTTATGGCAAATAATCATCATTAAATTGAATTTTTTTATGTCCGTAGATGGTTCCTTGGGAAGTATGCTTCAAACCTCTAAAATTTAAATTTAAATTTGAAATTCCGTAAAATAAAATATATTACCTTAAATGCTATTATTTAATTGATAGTAAAACACAAAAAAACTGGGAGAAATCCAAAAAAGAAATAAATGGCCCACGAAAGGGTTTTAAACCCGATTCCCGAATCCGACCCCTGGTCCCGAACACGTAGATTCTGCTACCGAAGGAAACCAGCGCCTTAGTCCTACGTATATCGGTCGGCTCCAAAACTGGCGGAGGTTTTTGTACTTTTCAAGCACGTGCACGTTTCCAGTCTATTCATACCACTTGGAGAAAATCATAAAAAAAAAAAAAAATTTACAGATAATTTAACTCGTATACTTTTTCAATTGCATGAATTCAATTCTTAATCTTCTCACTCTGAAACGTGTTAACAACTTTTCAGCTCTTTATCAGTTCACCACAGGATCTGAAATACAAAAGGTTCAAATTTCCATTGGATTGCGGTAATCTTTAGAGTTTAGACGGATTAATATTAAATAAACTAATCTTGACATTCGCAGAATATAAGTTGATGGATCATTCAATGGAGAATAACTCAAATAAAATAAAACTTTTAATGGTTAAGACTTACCGACAAATACGAGATGCTGCCATGGAAACTAAAGTGGTTAGTGTTGAACATCCATTATCAAACTTGAAGTTTCTAGATAAACTCAAATAAAAATACTCAGATTTATTCCGTGTGCTTTAGCCTATGGAAAACTAGGATAATGTTTAGAAATTCGTAAATCAGCCTAGACACTAGCAACAAAATCAATTGCTTTTAGACAATTATAACAAAAATTCTTCATAAAAGATTGCAATAAATTATAAGCATTGTACCGTTCTGTAATGCTAAAAAGTTTTGATTTACAGGACACAGACTAAAGAAAAGGAATAACTTGACTTTGACAGAAAGTAGAGTGCTCTCTAAAAGAGACAAATTTCTATAAATAGAAAATTTGAATTATTATGAATACTAAAACTTTCTTTTTCGATGCAGAAAATAACAGGATATTAAAAAAAGGTATCGGAAAATGTCTAACAAAATTTCTGTTAGATTAATTCGTCGAAAACGCTGTCATAGGAATCATTTATCTAGTTGAGTAATACCATAATCTGGTTATGTCTCAATAGCAGCGCCGCGGTGACATAAATAGAAATGGAAAATAAATAAAGGGAAAACATTAAAAGAAAAATTTAATTCCATAAAATTTTATGTCCGTGTTGGCAAAATATTATGTTGAATGCAACTTAAAAAAAACTTATTCTGTAATCGAATTAATTTCAGAAACTTTAGTACTGCTTAGCGAATAACTTGCAATTGCAGAAATAATGCTTAACTTCTTGAAGAATATTTTTAACCCTTCAGCGGGCAAGCCAATTTTTGGAACACCAGCGGGCGCGCGTCGCACAAAGTGCAACGTCTCTTCCAACCTTGATTATTCCTTTTGTAATAAACTTTTTTTTTTCAAATTGAGAATAATGATTCTGCATTTTATGACAAGATATAAAATGTTGATAATATTGAGATATATTTATAATTAAAAGCCGAAGAATGCAGATACAATCGCCTTATTTCAAAGCTGTCTGGTTGAATGCATCTAAGTACAACTTGCGAATCGATTCCTATTATGTCCAAAAACCTAAAAAACAATGAGATTGTCTATCTTCGTGATATGCGGGATACCGTGTAATAGCTGCACACTGGATCTACTACAGCAACTTCTAATTTTGTCGTATTGTAATCTAGTATAATCGCTGGTTTACCACGGTTAAATCACGGTTAACAATGAATGGAAAGGAATACAAGGGTAAGAAAATCAGACCTGCATTAGAAAGGGTGTAGCTGTAAATAGAAACTGCTTTGAACATTCAAACCTTATTGTAAAAACAAACCATTCAAAATTACGAAAATGTTGCAGTTTGTACACGGGCGCGCCAGCTGAAGGGTTAAATTGCTTGAATTATTTTGAACAATACAACTGCGCAATAACAAAATTAAATGCACTATTTGCGCTATATGCCGCCCACATTAGCGCTCTGAGTTGCCGCGCAGCGGGCTTGGGTTCAAAGCCCGAATATGGCCTGGTTGTTTCCGTGATGTCCCCTCATAGGGAGCAATGCTAGCTCACCTGTAAGGTGCTCCCATAATAAAGTAGCCAGTAAAATAGCGGTGAACAAAAGGTGAATACGACAAGTGCCTCCGCGTTAGACCAAAATTTTTCACGATATTTAACATTATTTCCAGACTCAGTATTGCTAAATATCTGTAAAATGTTAGGATTTATACTGCTATTTTAAGTCTAGTACTGAGTGTGTATAAGAATTGAAATATCGTTATTTAATCCTGATTTCCTTTTTCTATAAAGTCTCTGAATTTCACATGAGCCTAGCTATCTTCTTGAATAAAACTGATAAGACGTTTAAATTTTATAACAGAAGGAAAAACATTATTACTTTAATAGTCCTGGGATTTTTTTTCAATCATTATTTTCTCATTTTTTTCAGTCAAAATTTAATGTACGAGATTCTTCTGTACCTTCGGTTGTGTAAGAATTTGATAAACATTTTTTAAAATTATGAGATAGGATGCAATTTCAACAAAATTAGATGAATAATAGAGTTGATTAAGTAATCTTTTGAAAAATATGGCTCAACTTATTAAATAAAGTTATGAAAATCTGTCGTATCTTCTCTATCTAATTATTATTTTTATACTTTAAGCTTATCCTGATGCACTCGAACGGACTGGAAAAAAAAAATCAATGGGAAAAAAATTGAAATCTCTGGGAATTTTTTCTTCCTGACTCGACGTACATAAATTTTGAGCTGAAAATAATTTGTAATCCAATAACAGTATAGTACTACGTACGTTTATTCACTTCTCTAGCCGTTATATAGTCAGAAATACTGAAAAGTTCATTACATTACTGAAAAACAGGGATAAACAGTCAACATTTCTCGTGCACTGACATGTAAACAAATTCTCTTTTTTACTAAAGATATGCAGTAGTTGGTTCAGATGATTATAATGTGTCAACGCAACAAGGTTTCCACAACTGCTGCTATCATTATTCTTTGAAAATGGGGTAGATTAAATGAAAGTTTTCGTATTCTCTTTGATATTTTTGAGTATCATCTTTTGACGTGATTCAGAAACATCCACACGCCCTGCATGTATATGTAAGAAATACAAATCATGCATATTTCATACGCGAGGACGCCTTAAAACCCATCCTCTGATTTTTATTCAAAATACCCCTTGGGATTCCCATTGAACGTCTAGCGGAGAATCCCCGAGGTGTTTATGCGAAAGACCATACTAGAAGTCGTCCAAAGAGTTTCCTCTCTGGAGGATTTGAATGTTTACAAATAACTCGATAAATTCCGAAATATATGAGAAAAGAGTCCACGCACGACGTTTGTGTTTTCAGAACGCTGGAAACGATTGGCAACTTCCTTCGCTGAATAAATATCCCTGCACACAATCGCAAGCCGAATGTATATGCCTTTTGCCTCCAGAGTATGTCTGCATATGTCCGACAATTCTGATTCAAAGGTTAAATGGAGCCGTTTAGTCAATATGGTGACAGTCCTAACGAAAAGAGTTTTAGAGGAGTGACTGAGTACTGCAATCAAATATCAATGTTAGAAATATTGAATACAGAGCAACTTTTTCTTTTGCATGAGCAAATTTAAAATTTCTTTCGGCATGTTTTCGGGGTTAATTGATACTTTGTCTCTCACAGAGAAGATGTTTCAATTTCATTTACAGGGTGACAATTATTGAGATATATGAAATAAAAAATTACTGCGATCTAAAATTTTATTCAAATTTGAAAAGTAACTACAGAAAATCGGATTTAGTTTATGACATGTTCGATATGCTTGCCATCAATGGCTACGATATGGCGCACACGAACAGCAAAATCCTGCAATAATTTTTGCTCGAATAGTAGGCCTTGGCGATGGATATACGCTCAGAAACGCTGTATTTCAACATTTCAACGAAAAATGAACAACAACAACAATACGAGTGTGCATGCTCAAAAAAATCCCAACATGCCCTACATTCAACTGCCAAGTTTTCACTAAATCTCGCCAATGGTTAAAAAGTTATCAAGTTTTATTTCCATATAGCTCAATAATTGTCACACTGTATGTGATCTTTATCAAACAATAGAAACTGGTGTCGCTCAGTGGTTAGTGCACATGAAACACTAGTTACAGTTGATGTAACGGGTGCGGTGGCCCTGTTGGCAAAGGTGTCGAGCCAGTGATCTGAACGTCCCTGGTTCGATGCTCGTCGCTGCAAATCCACGGCAGTGTTCACTAATGATGGCCGGGGCACGTAAAATAGGTCGTGTCTAATGTCCTCCAAGTTCTCAAATTTACCTCTGGAGGTGCGGGGTCAAGTGTTCGGGTTTCGTCACTTGATTCGGTTCAAAATTACGGGACCGATGTTCTTCGAGGTCAAGTCAGACTTTAGCCGTAGTGGTACCTCGCCATAAAGTGAAGCTGCTAACTACCCTTCGCCGAGGACCTAGGTCCTTTGGACATGGTGTAGGCTTCCCTACTCAAAGGGGATTGGGAACAGTTGATGGTTTTAGTTGTGAGATAGATTCCAGCGTTTTCAATAGGATGCATGAACTAAATTTTATCATCTTATAACTCATGATGTTTGTAACATGAGATAATAGGCCATGCGAGACATTTCAGACTAAGATACTAAAAGGTTATTTTTTAAAAGAAAAGAACGGCAAACTGCAAAGATGAGGCTATTTTTAGGAAATAAAATATAGTTTTAACGAATTGTAGAGGAGAAGGTGGGATTATGGACCCCCTCAATATCTGCCCTATGCGCAGGTTCAGCCACTAATTATAGCTGTGATCTAGAGCCCCTAGGTAGCTGCAATGGATAGTCAAGGTCATTGACCCCAGTTCACTCGCGAATGACGATCTGTGGCCAATTGTTTGTTTTTCGAGTTTTCAAACTTCTTCTGTGGAAAGTAAAAGTGAATATTTTATATATCTACTACTATGTTTTGTTAAAACTGATTCCTGCGCCTTATTCTACACGACATGAAGTTCCTTTTGAACTAGTTCGAAATTAATTTCGATGTAATTCATAATGTGAAGTACGAGTTTGTTTCCAAGATGGCGATGTTTGAAATATGGACCCCATGGGTGCTGGTATTATGGACCCGGTCCATATTACCAACAACCGGTTTCGATGACGTAATAATAATGTTTCCGTGAGCAAATGCGATTCCACAGATGATTTCATTGTGATACATTTTATTTTCATGTTTTGTAATCCTTTTCGGTTGTTCTGAAAGCTAAGAAATCAAGTTGAGAAGAAATCTACCGCTAGCAAGGACGCTGTAGTGCGCAGAAGTTGGGATAGAGTGAAGATGGTTGAGGCTATCCAGAAACTAAGATGAGGAGAAATGGGACTAATGGAGGCTGCCAGAGTGTTTGGTGTATCAAGAATAACTTTGAGATTATTGGCTTCCCAAGTTGATAAGCCAGCAGCAGATTTGGTTATACAAAAACTAGGGTTTGGTGTTGATTTGGAACGCTACGGTCAACTTTTGTTATACGAGAGGTAATTAGACCGGGATCTACAGTTTAAAGCCGATTCCGAACGGCTACAAACATCCATGCCATCAGTGGGACTCGAACCCACAGGATCGGAACGAAATGCCAGTGCCCTAGCCATTCGGCCATCCCCTGGCACAAAAATTAGGGAAGAAGCCTGTTTTACCAGATTACACTGAAAAAGAGTTAGAAGCCTATTTACTTCAGATGGAGTCAGAATTTCACGGTCTCACTCGTCAAGGTGTGAGGAAATTGGCGTTCCAATTGGCTGAACGTAATAATATCTCCCACATTTTCATAAACGCAGCAGGGACAGACTGGCTAAACCGATTTCTCACTCGTCAGACATATTTCGATCAGAAAACCTACAGGGGCGTCATATGCAAGTGCAGAAGGATTCACACGTGAGTAGGTGGCTGGGTTATTTCTATTTGCTGGAAGGCTTGTGTTCTGGGAATAATTTCCAGAATCTTCAATGTAGATGAGACTGGTTTAAGTGTGGTTCAGTCAAAAGTTTCCCAAGTCATTGCGTTGAAGATAAAACGTTAGGTGAGAGCTCTGACTACAGCTGAACGTGGTTCTCTGGTAACTGTGGTTTGCTGCATGAGTGCTGGGGGAACATATTTTCCACCAATGATGATATTTCCTCGTAAAATCTTAACGGATCATCATATGAATGGAGCCCCATCCGGAGCAATTGGAAGAGTTCATCCCTCTGGGTGGATACAAGCCCATATGTTTACAGAGATGGCCCAATCCAGCAAGAAGCATAGTACATCTTCTGTGAAGGTGAATTCAAATATGACACATGAGAACTTTGGATTCGTTGTGTGATGAGCCTACACTGGACTAATTCTGTGTGCACTGAAGCCGAAGCTGAGTCTTATATTTGTGACTTTTGTCGCCAAAATTGAAGTTTTTTTAATATAGATAATATTTGATGATCCAGCAGTTTAATAATATATTATCATCTTTCCCTTTTTAATTTGAAAACTTTTCTCTTTTTTGTTTCCAGCTGTTTAATAAATAGATAAATGAGTTTTTTTGAAAAAAAGGTGGGGGTCCATATTACCCTCCACTTTGGGTCACCTGCAAGTTTTGACTTTTTTCACTTATGTGATTGCATATATCTTAAAATTTGATTTAACGGCAAATCCACTTAAAGATGCTTATATGATGAGTTATGGAAGAGGTAAGAGCCCCAAAATATGAAAATCAGTATTTGGTATGATCACAGTGAGCCAAAAACAAAAGAGGGGTCTATAATCCCACCTTCTCCTCTACGTCTTCGGTACTATTAATAGAACCTTTTTTTAATATCCTGTTATTTTCATGCATCAAAAAAGTTAAGTTTTAGGATTCATAATAATTCAAATTTCCTATTTATAAAAGTTTGTCTCTTTTAGAGAATCTCTACTTTTTATCAAAGTCAAGTTATTCCTTTTCTTTTAGTTCTAATATCTCAATTACGAATTATTAGTCAAGAAAATTATTTAACTTTAAAAATGAAAGAGAGTATTATGGATGAAGTCTGTAGCTAGTGTAAAGTATATGCTCATAGTTCAATAAAATGTACCTACTGAAAGTGTACAGATGAAAAAAATGTGAGTGTGTTCAGAGCTTTGATTTAAAAACAGTTCAAGTCAGTTAATTGTACCTAGCTGTCATTAAAAACAATTCACTTTCCTAGAGTTAATTGGTCGAGAGCACTACGGTTATCTTTTTCTACACGTTAATTAGACCGGAACATACAGTTTAAAGTTATTTTTGAACAGCTGCAAACATACATGCTAACAGCGGAACAAGAATTGCCGAATATCAACAAGAATCTAGTCATTTGTTGCCACGATTCAAATCTTGTCAGCGATAATGAAAGGTAAATCTGTCATAATATTAAAGCGAATTCCTTAAAAATAACTACATTATGTATAATTAAAGTAACCTTGAACGAAATCAAGGTTAGTACAAGCAGAACTTCTAAAATTACTCTTGTAACCTGACGCATATCAAATATTGAATTCTGCTTTAGTATTGATAATGAAAAGCAACATTTAATAATACTTATTCCACTTGTGCTAATTTTAACTTTAATTCCCCCCGAACTAAGTATGCAGTAATCAGCCGTATACTTTAAAACACATTATATCCCAGTTTTAACTTCTCTGGAGGTTCTGGAGGGACGAATAAGGGACGAATTCTGGATTAAAAAATTAAATAAACTAAAGATTAAAAAAATGAAAGTATAAAATGCATTATGAGCATTAGAGTAAAAAGTTAAAAGAATATTAATAATTACTGTTTATTGTCATAATTGAAGCAAGTTATATTTATGTGACTCATTTCAGTTTAAGTCTTATGATATAGTCTCAAAGAATAGGATGAAAGAAAAATTCTTTTGAAAATATAGGATGTGTCACAATTCCCTCCGGGGTTTGGAAGGCTTATAAAAAAACTTATTACCAATACAGCAACAAAGTCGACTTTTTAGGGAAAGAAACATTACAGGTTTTGTTTCATAAATGTTCAATATGTGAACCTTTCGTGATGCGGCAGATATCAAGTCTAAAGTCAAATTCTTGTTTCGCTCGCTTTTTCCCGGGATCTGTAATTCCGCACTCGCTTGACGAATTGACTTTTTCGGGCTTCGCACAAACGCATCTCGTACACGAGTAACCTTTTCCGGAGAAGGGCTTGGACGACCAGTTCGTTTTCCATCACACAAGCAACCACTTTCCTGAAATTTCCGAAACCACGCATGAACCACGCATACTGCTATCAGACCTAGTGCCGCCATCTACTAACACATTTCTGAAACAAAACTTGTAATGTTTCTTTCTCCAGTAAAGTCAACTTTGTTGCTGTAATGGTAATATGTTTTTTTATAAGCCTTTCAAACCCCGGAGGGAATTGTGACACACCCGGTATCTTATTACAGAGAAGTTTTACAGCACTCTTTGTTAATTAAAAAATATCATATGCTTTTTTATCCTTTCTAATGTTTATCTTTTTAGAAACAACAACCAGATTATACATAACTGCTATTACTTTATTTACCTACAGGGATTTCGTCAGTAAAGATCTGAAGACTGGATCAAACGATGTAATTGTAAAGTTCGCCAGCTTAGATAGCTAAAGGGTTGAATTTACTTTGCTTGAACATGAAACACGTAAAACTTTTCCAAACTTGGCAGGAAATAGGTATATTCATATCTGGGGCCCTGAAAAATTATCCGGAGAAATTAAAGCGATAAATTAAAAAAGTTGTGGAATCCTTACTAGACGAGAACTAAAATTACTATGGTAGCCATTACGTCATTACTGAGGCATTGAAAATGTTAAAATTACCTGGACTACATTCTTGAATTATATATCTAAAATGCAAGTTTTTTAGAATTTAGGTCCTTATGTTATAGATACCATAGAGAAACATATAGAAGGGTTGATTTGATGGCGTATGATTCGAAATGTTTTCGAAGCTTTACGTTGATTTTCAACTTAATTCCATTTGAAACTACAGTGCAAACGTAATTTGTCTGAGTAAAATAGCTTGTAACGGAAAGGAGGAAAAAAAAGTACAGCACTATGATATAAAGAGTGGAATATTGTAAAATAAAATCCTCAAATAAAATATTTCGGAGCTTTTGAAATGTGAACCGAAAGCGTCAGCGAAGGGTTAAAAAGAAAAAAAAAGCTGGAAAAGTTAGTGGGTAGAAGAGACGTGTTGGACTCTTCAAAGAAATCAGCGGGCCGTACAAAGGAAGAAATTCTCTTTTTGATTCGATTTGATTCAATTGAACCGGTCTATTGTGTGAGGAAACCGTGCGTTTTTAGACTCTGGAAAGGAGAAAGGTATTTCAAAAAGGACAAATTGAAGTCGTAAAAGAAAGGTTCACAAAAAATACTCTACTTACAGCTGAAACAAATATACAGTGGCATAAAATAACGAGAAAAAAACGGGCTTCATCAAGGATAACATTGGGGGAAGAACCTTTCTTCTAGCTAAAGAGAGATCTTTCCTCTTTCAATTTTGTGTTCTTTGAGCAGGAATTTTTTTTTTCTGGAATTTTTTTCTCGTGTGATACGTAAAACTGTAACAGGTAGAAGAAAAGCACCTATTAATTTCAACACAGCAGCAATATCAAAAGAACGTTTCCTATTATTTTTCATCTCAAGGTTTGAATATAGTTATTGCTTTCCAATTAACAAATAAATTAGGAGCTGCAAGAAAGGAAAGGGAATTGTATCATTATGGGATTTTCTCTTTCTAGAGGACGTCAAATGTTAATTGTCACGATCCCTGATTCAAAATAAGACAATAACAACTCAATAAAGCCATCCAATTTTAAGGTATGCGGCGTTATTAAACCTGTACACCAATCGCTACGCTATAACCTGAATATGCAACCGAGGGTCCGTCTGTTCGCTCTAATAAATTAGGACTTAAAAGCCGTGCCTCGAAATACATACTACCGACTTTTGGTACCACCATCCTCTTCAAAATAAGACAAACAATATTACGATACAAGTAAAAAAAATAGACAGTAGCATCTTTTAAGAGATGCTCTCGGAAAAAACAGACAAAATCAAATTTCACACTTAAAAGGACATTACGATGAAATTTCAATCCATTGTGTTTTAACGTGATTCTTTTGATGATAACTTTTAGGGTTAAGCTCTGCATTTACTCTTCTATATTGAAAAATAGTAAAAAATAGTGAGTTAATAGGATATATATATATATATATATATATATATATATATATATATATATATTAATTATATATTATATATTAATATTAATATTAGGGTGGAGCGCTCGTATATGGAAAAAAATTTTTCTCAAATTTTTATTTCTAATAGTGATCAAAGTTTGACCTACCTATAGATGGACAAAAAATCTATTACAATTTTTTTTTAATATTTACACTTTTGCTGGCATACAGACAAAACTTAAACGAGGATATTGTTCTAAATTATATAAAATTTTTTAGTTATTAAGAATAAAATGACTCACAAGGAGAAAAACATTACTAATTTAATAAAAAAAGCTTCACTTAAAACATAAAACATATATAAACCTAGTCAAAGGATACTTTAAAATCACGTTTGGTGTCGAACTTGGGTATAAATTTTCTTGACACAATTTTGGAATTCATGAGACCTTCTCTGGATTTTTTATCACATATCTGCATAGAAACCTCTGTTAGTGTGTTTACTGAACGTTCTACTGCTTGGGTATTTACATGGAAATCTTAGAAAAGGTATCTTTTAACTTCCTTTTGTTGCCACCATCGAGAGCAAATCTTCATCCTTGACGTCTCTAAGGATGGGAGGTTGGAAATACTTTTGTTTCTAATCTATAAGGTCTGTGAATGATTTGGCATTAAGTTTTATTTTAGGGACCTCAAAAACACGAGGAAACTTTCCATGATGAATCGAATGTGTTGCTTTTAAGATTCTTCTAGCAGCAAGTTCAAGAATATATTTTTCAGGATCTCAGAGCATCGATAATAGAACATTCTCAGGATGCGCAAAGAAGCTGTTTCACTCAATTATAAGATCGATTTCTTCTTTTAGTTGAGGTGGAAGGTATCGAGAATCTGAAACAAATTTCAAAAAATTTCTAGACCCATCTTTGCATGATGAATGCATTTTAATTTGGAACCAAACAGACGCGTAAACTCTAACAACAAACGTGGCAAGATGCTTAAGATTTTCAGAGGGTTTTCTCGTCGAAATATAGAGACTTAATATCCTGTTGGTTTTCGTTAACCACCGTAAAGCATGCGGCATTTTTCCTGGAGCTCTGTTTACTACATAGGAAGAACACTCGCCACTAATTACAGCTGATGCAATATCATATAAATAACGTTGATCCAAACTTAGATCTCTGATGATATCCGACTGAGTATCCGGCAACACGCTTTCTATCTTTTCATACTGTACAACTTGATTGTTTTCACATTTTTCTAGCAATCTTCCAATAGTACCAGAATAGGAAGTAGGCCCGGTAGTTTCGACATCTAAGTATGAAAACAGGTGCCTTAAAGGCAATTCGTTCGTTTGTAAAAGGCATATGATCAATTGTAAAGATTGATTCAAACATTTTTCTGACAACCGTATAACACAACCGTTTTTCCCTGTATTTGTTACTTTTCCATCACAACCAACCGCTACAGTTTCTCTCAATGAAATGTTTTCAGAAGAAAGCAGGTAACATATAGCAACTTCTATATTCTTAGCCGTCCCAGTACTTGGGACAACGTAGCCGACATAAATATAGTCTGGTTCCTTGATAACTGAAATGTGTTCTTCTACCACCACTTGGTGGTATTTTTTGACACCCTTTTTCACTATCGTTAAAACTTCATCCTTTCTGCCATCAAAGAATAAAGCTGGAACACTGAAAACTCGGTATTTAGCTAATATTTCTGTGCTTTCTTTTGTTCTTTCACGGCGCGATTTTGATCTGTCTATTATTTCGACATCTGATTTAATGTCATGAAGAACTGTCGACGCTATTGCTGCACCAGTTCTATCAGATTGGCCATAACGGTCACACATAACGGTCACAACGGCAAGCTGAGATTTGACTTTTTCTGGGGCACTTAGAGCTTTGAAGAAAACGGTTCTAAATTATCGCCTATATCAATTATATCTTCTGACTCGTCCGATATAACAGAGATTCGCGGAGAAAGTTCTGTATTCTTGCGTTTCTCTCTATTTGTCACAAAACATATTATATAGTTCTAACTTTCTATTTCTATCATTTCGTTTTTCTAATTTTTTCGTTTGGGAAAAGTCTATACCACCAATAATCATTTTTCTTTCAGTCCTCAGATCAGTCAAAAAGTTTGTTCTTCTTTTGCTACTTTTGTTCCTTTTGGACACTGTAGAAAATCCTTGCACTTACAGAAACAGATATCAAATAGTTTGGAACTACGGGTGTAAAAATCTTTTTTATCGTCAGTCAATCGTTTCCATGACTTTATCAAAATTTTCATTTCAAATGGTAAGCTCTTATCAACTGTATAATGTGGGGGCGGGATACGATTTGAATTGAAGCTTTTTGCCATATTGTTTCGATTCTCACCCCACAACATTTTCTGCAATATGTAAAACAGCTGGCTCCCTTCGAGTATCCGATTTAAGCTTTAGCTGAAATCATACAAAATTATAAAATTACATGACCTCCTTATACGTAGGTAACATAATACCTTTCACCTCTTCAATGTTGCCAAAAATACAACAACTAGATGCTTTTCTTGTTTTATCCATATTCAACTCTGTAACAATTAACAAACAAAACTCTAGATACTACCGAACTGTGAACAATAATTGCGGGAAGTCCTTGATTCTGACCAAAGAAGTGTGTATAGCACGCAGTGGCGCACCCAGGATTTTTTCTTGGGGGGGGGCCGAGATGAATGGATAAAAATATTTATAATGCATGGGGGGGGGGCCGAGATGAACGAATAAAAATATTTATAATGCAAAATCAATATTTCTACTTCTTTAGGGGGGGCAGGGCCCCCTGGGCCCCCCCCTGGGTGCGCCACTGATAGCACGTATGTTTGAGTATGCGCACGGGCAGAGGAGTAATGACCGGACAAGGACATTCACCCCAACATGCCTATAAGGTTTCAAAAAACGGTTCTTTGGCTACTTAATTAATTTTTGTTTCCTCTCTCTTTCGCGGTTACAAATGATATAGAAAAGAGAAATTTCATCAGATTTTGAGAAATTCAAATGAAATGCGTGGGTTGATAGACACAAAATAAATTTTAAATATTTTTGGATACGATTTTTGAACGGTTGGGTCAAATTGTCTTCGCTATTAGGAAAGAATTTGGCAAAATGGATTTTTCGCTCCACCCTAATATATATATATACATATATATATATATATATATATATATATATATATATATATATATATATATATATATATATATATATATATATATATATATATATATATATATATATATATATATATATATATATATTTCCTTTCTAACATCTGGCGTTGACGGCTTTACATTTTGAGGCAATGCTCTCCACTAATTTAAGAACCCCTTATTTTAAGAATCACTCTGGAAGGGAATGTCCCTTTCACTATCACAATTTACTTAGGTAAGGCTATTTTACAAATTTGGGTAAATTTTGGCTTATCAGACAATTAAATTGAACGTAACAAGTTTAGCATTCCAGTTTCTTATACAGTATCTCTTAGGTTTCAGATTTTCTAACGGCAGTGAACACACCTACATGACTATTTTACTCACAGCAAGGATGGTCTTTCGTTAATAAATCCTATTGTTGAAAGGCTTATTATTCATTAAAATACCTTTCAGTGGCCTAAACTGAGTGTGCATAATTTTTACCGTAAAGTATGTTCTTAAATTAAAAAGTATACCTAGAGGTGTTACAGATTTGTATCATAGTATAACTTTTTTTTTCTCATTTGAAAAATTTCGGATGCAAACACATTTAAATTTTGTGTAATATTGTGCAATATAATTTATGATTGGGAAGACATTTATTGCATCCCATATATCTGCTAAAAGTGCTAGATTATTGTACTTTTAAAATATTATCTGTTTTTAATTTGTTTGAAAAAAATTATGAAACTATAAAAAAGCCACCTTGTCTGAAGAAGTCCGAAAATGTTTTTTTGAAAGCCTAACGAGAAATGACAAAGCATGTTAATTTCCCACACGAAATCTCTCTGAAAGAATTTCCTTTTTGTCTCGAAAATGCATCAAAAAATTTAAAACTGAAAGGTTTCTTTTTTACCATCCATCTTTCCTTTTTCCGCCCGATGAGCATTACATCTCGGAGAGATGCTCGTAATCTCGTTAGACAGGGCTCTCTTAGCCGTACACAAGACGTCGCCAGGAAATTAATGAAGAGCTATATTTTCTGAAATCGGTGCTGATTTTGAAGGACTTCCTAAAGTGATTAGCTATACAGTTCTAAGCAATTATTTTGTGATGTGTAGAGATTTATCTGTTTGCAAACTGAAATCTTTCCTGTATTCGCGACATGCTACCAAGGGCATTAGAAAATATTTATGCGAATATTTTTACCGCAAAGTGTGTTCTTAAATTAAAAAGTATGCCTAGAGGTATTACAGATTTGTATCATAGTATAACTTTTTTTTTCTCATTTGAAAAATTTCGGATACAAACACATTTACATTTTGTGTAACATTGTGCAATATAATTTATGATTGGGAAGACATTTATTGCATCCCATATATCTGCTAAAAGTGCTAGATTATTGTACTTTTAAAACATTATCTGTTTTTAATTTGTTTGAAAAAAATTATGAAACTATAAAAAAGCCACCTTGTCTGAAGAAGTTCGTAAATGTTTTTTTGAAAGCCTAACGAGAAATGACAAAGCATGTTAATTTCCCACACGAAATCTCTCTCAAAGAATTTTCTTTTTGTCTCGAAAATGCATAAAAAAATTTAAAGCTGAAAGGTTTTTTCTTTACCATCCATCGTTCCTTTTTCCGCCCGATGAGCATTACATCTCGGAGAGATGCTCGTAATCTCGTTAGACAAGGCTCTCTTAGCAGTACACAAGACGTCACCAGGAAATTAATGAAGAACTATTCTTTCTGAAATCGGTGCTGATTTTGAAGGACTTCCTAAAGTGATTAGCTATACAATTCTAAGCAATTATTTTGTGATGTGTAGAGATTTATCTGTTTGCAAACTGAATTCTTTCCTGTACTCGCTACATGCTACCAAGGGCATTGCAAAACATTTATGCGAATATTGCAGTCTTTAAAATTGTATTTGCCCTGACAGTTATGAACTATAATTATCAAGTCGCCCAGTGGCTAAGTGGATAAGGCATCAGCCTGCCACACCGGGGGTGTGGGTTCGATTCCCGCATAAGACTTGGCTGTATTCTGGGGAACCGGTCAGTCTTCCGCCTGCAATTGGAACCCCGACTAGAAAGGGGAGCTGCAACCCATCGTCCATCGCCGGTGTCATCGTCTGTCAATAAAATTCTTCTGTGATTGTGTCATTTGTCTGTTTCTATGTCTTATATTCATATGTACATCGGACTGGGGTGTAATGTTGTCATCCCCCAGGGACATTAGCCACACACATAATTATCAAGGCGGGCTATTTCCCCCGCCCATTCACGAATGAGATTGTCTCTGTCCGAACGATAAAAATGGTTTCGTTTAATTTTTCAATACACGGTGAAAAGCGAAAGTATATGGAAAAAAATATGCTGAAAATATTACCTAAAAGCTGCTGAAACTGTGCAGCGAAAAAGGGGCTATTAAATGAAAAAATTATTATTTTGAAATTTTTTAAAAATTATGTATGTTCTGAAACAAGTTATCAAGGCAAGCTTATTACAACTGAAAAAATTATTTTATTTATATGTAATTCTTTACGAGGATTAAAAGGTTCAAGTTAAGTATATTTAACATAAGGGTAATTTTGTTTTTCGTTTTCGAAGAAAGAATTATTTCGTATGAAGTAAAAGGGAAGATAAAAGGGATATAAAAGTAATGTATATGTTACCGTGAAAGACCGATATCTGGAGAATGTCGACATTCTCCGGTGAGTGTCAACATTCACATATTCGCTTGGTGTATGTCCGAAATATTTGCTAAATATCCTTATTTCTCACATCGGAAAATGTCGACATTCACCATGCACTGATAGTGAATGTTGAATAAAAATATTTTTGTTGTGTTTATAAATGATACTTTATTATTAAACATATTATGATGTATGTAAAAATAGGAGAAAGCTTAAGTAACGGCGCATAAAAATGAACTGTTGAACTTAAAACGAACAGTACATTCTAAAGGAGAAAAGAAAATAACATCAATAATAAACTTACTGAATTATGTTATTGACGTTATACAATCTTATTTATTTCAACAACAGCTGAGTTTCAGATAGTATACTGAACAATTCATCATTATTAACATAATACTGTATATTTGTTTCCCTTGGTTTAAATGGTACAATTAACTTCTCTTCATTAATTTTGAAAACGCCAAAACGTTTTAATCACCTGTAATCCAAAGGTGTGCTACACTAAGTTTTAGCAGAAATCACTTCAGAAAGTATTCTTGAGTACTTTTCTTGAGAGCTTTTAAAGACTTCTTTGAGAGCATTTAAAGAACTTTTTAGAGGTTTCTCGTTTCCACATCCACCATATATATATAACCCTAAGAGCCGGCGTTGCCCCCCCCCCCCTAAAATTCGGGACTGGAGCCACCCCTGGTTGGTGTTAGGGGGAAACAGGGGGATTTCGAGATGGCGCCAGGGCGTGGCGCTTCGTAGAGGTTGGCAACACTGATCTGTGCTTGTCGACATACACCGGTGATGGTCCGAATGTATAAGAATGTAACCAAATATTCGGTCATTCACCGACGTATTTGGTATGTGCTGACATTCACCGGAGAATGTTGATATTCTCCAATTTCGGTCTTTCATGGTAACATATATAAGATATACGTAGTGAGTTAAATCTTGTAAACTATTGCATTATTATTTTTATTATCTAACATCTTTTTCGTTAAGTTCATTCTCCTATCACCGTTTTTCAGCACCATTTTTCTTGAACTTTCTGAAGCTTTTATGCAAACTGCAAGAAGAAGATTTACGAACATGGTAATTCGGATGTATGATTTAGACGAGAAAGACGAGCTTATTATAGAAGGAAGTTGGGAGTCAAGATGGAGAAAATTCTTCTTCCATGTACCTACTGAAGTCTCCACTCTTTAAGCAGAAAAGAGTTCACGGTCTTCTAAGCTGGTAGAATTTGAGTAGAAGGGCTAGTGCTAGATGTAAGGAAGTATTTATACCATAAGACCATAAGAAAATGGGTCTAACTGCACTTCCTGGTCCAAGCTCTTTAGTGTAGGCTTTCAGAGAGTAAGCAGCGGGGAACCATGATTCGTCAGAAAGTGAAAGTATTTATCGGAAAAGAAAACGTAGGTATAAGAAAAAAGTTATCGTCATTTTAGTGGTGTCATTTCTGGTTAGGAATTTTGGACACCGCAGGAGCAATAGAGATATTTTTGTTCAATCCACTGATTACTGGGGATATTAGTAGCATGACAGTAAATTTTGTTTTGTTTATGAGTTCTAGATTTAATATCGTTTAAAAGGAACCTTAGCAGTACCCTGTCGTAATTTTAGGTTAAAATCATAGTTTTGTTCTCTTAATTATGAAACTAGAATTCTTCGTTCCGTAATTCTATTTTTCAGTTTTTGTGTGCTTATTTTCTATACGCTGAATAATATCAAAAGTTAATAATTTCAAAATATTATACATTAAGGCAGTGCATCAGTTGACATCGAAATCTGTTGACATCCAGTCCCAATAATTGACTTTGGGAAACTTTCTTCTTAGTGCTTATCTAACCTCAGATTAGCAAATGCATATTATTGAATTCCGTTTTCTGCGTTTTTATATAGATCTTTGAAGGCAATGCTTGGATTTTCTTAAATTATTTTTATTTTTAGCATTAAGGTGATATAGTCATCACTTTGACAGATCTGCGTTTCTGCCATTTTCAATTTCGCCTAAATATCCAATTAAACAAGCAATATAATAAATGCCTTGGTAATGTTTAACAGAGGACGGAATAATTAATTAAGGGGGTCCGGGGCACATTTTGAAAAAAAATTTATTTATTGAATTAAAATTTTGAATTTTTTTGTGATGGTTAGCCATATAATTTGTAAACAAAATAACATCATAAAACTTCTCAAAAAGGTTTAAAATTTAAACTTTAAAATTTAAAACTTTTAATAAAAGTCGGGTAACTCGTTAAAGTCGTTATAACTCGAAATATTATTTGTCGAATTTCAAAATCTTTTCATTTAATTAAACAGAAATATATAAGTTTTAATTTTGATTTAGCATTTTTTTAAATATTAATTTTTAAAGAGAATAAAAATATTTAGATTAAAAATTACAAAAAAAGTGATGTAACTTATTTTTAAAAAATCCTACTTTCAAAAGTATATATTTTTTCAAATTTGCTGAATCAAAATTAGAGTAAAATAGTTGAAAAAGACATGTTCCAAGTTTCAACCATTTATCTTTAACGGTTCTTGACTTATAACAATTGGGAAATGGGGAAAAAACCCATCATGCCACAGGTCACCCATCAACCCATCATGTTACAGATTTAAACGCTTGGCTACTATTAGAATGTTGCAAAAAAAAAAATTTAAAATTCTCCTATTCTAATTAAGATAGAAACATGATTGAAACGTAATTTTAAGCGTAAAAGAACACAGAAATTTTTAATGCAATAAATTTTTTTCCGAAAATTTGAACAATTTTGTGCCCCGGACTATAAAACTGTAAGACATGAAAGCATAGCAGGGTAAAAAAAAAATCATTAAAACTTAAATTTTAAAGCAAACTCAGGTATCTAACGAATCTGTACGTACCATCCATCTGTCAAAAAGAAATATTATTTTAAAAACATGGGATTCCCTTAATTAGAAACACTTGCCAGTCCGCTTGTCTTTCCCTTGACATGTAAATTGCTGGGGTCCGACATTTCACGACGGAAAACGAACGTGTATCGTCGAAATCGGCTGTCCACTGGGCGGAAACATTTCTCCAGCACACACAAAAATTTGAATTTTTGTTTCCTACTATTTGATTTACTAAACTCTATTTCACGACAGTTATTTGCTGTTTATCTTTTTATTTTTTAAGGGAATTGGACACGTTGTGTCTTTCCTTTTCATTTTTTTCTTTTGGAAGGGCTCCCCTCAGGTATCAATTCATAAAGCGGACTATTCTTCAATTTATGGGAGAATAACAATAATTTCTTCTAATTTATAACTCACGAAGAATTGTCAATGTACAGGTCGGTTAAAAATTAATTTATCTGTATGGATTTGAAGAAATTATTGTTATGGGAGAATAACAATAATTTCTTCTAATTTATAACTCACGAAGAATTGACAATGTACAGGTTGGTAATTAATTAATATAAGTCGGTATTAAATTAATTTATCTGTATGGAATTGAAGAAATAATTGTTATGGGAGAATAACAATAATTTCTAATTTATATCTCAGGAAGTATTGGCAATGTACAGGTCGGTAAAAATTAATTTATCTGTATGGAATTGAAGAAATAATTCTTATGGGAGAATAGCAATAATTTCTTCTAATTTATATCTCACGAAGTATTGGCAATGTAAGGTCGGTAAAAATTAATTTATCTGTATGGAATTGAAGAGACTGCTAATGATTGCAAACAGTACAAGTTCCCAAACATTAAATAATGTAAACTGGTGTAAGAAACCGTAACTCACCATTTCTACATTTGCGCCGAACATTTATGTTTTTCGAGAGAGTATCGAACATCTGTTTCACATGCGTTTGATGTAGTGTTATTAACTGTCCATCACTCTTATAACTGTGATGATACGCTTTGCTCTCTTGCTGAACGTGTTTCCGACAAGATGAAGAATCAATCGTTGACGTTGCTCTTACTCCCTTCACTATCACATACTCGATATGACAAGGAATAAGAAAAAAAAGAACGATGATGGGTTTGAGATTTTCGAGAACAGGCTGACACTTTACACTTCTTTTTTCATCAGTCCTGATATTTCTGAAAAGATGGTATTTATTCTACATTTCATTTTCTTCTTGAGTTCTTTTCTGAAGAAATTCCATTTGATCTTCGTTTTCCCTTCATTTTTCCTTTAAAGATTTTGCGGATATCTATTTACGCCAACATATATGTGGGCATTTAAAAACTCTTATGTACAAACATACAATATTTATATACTAGTCGCTGCGCGACCAGCATGGTAGCTTTTAGTTTTATATTTTCATTTGCAAAACAACTCAACTGAAAATAGAATATGTAAAGAATGTTAGCATTACCTTTCATCATAAATATACGTAGTTAAGGGGTAGCGGGAACTCAGCCCAAAAGAATTATAATCATTGCTAAATTTACTATAAGGCTGATTCTAAAAGATCATGATTAAAAAATGTGAATTTCCATCACTTCAGAACAGAGTTAAAGATAAAACCGAGAAACCCAACACCAATGATTTTAAAAATTATATCCCACACTGTATGTACTATTTTTCAAAATTAAGGTATCTACACTTTATCATTACATCAAATAAGAAATTGTTGGGGAAAATTTTCACTTAAAAAATGGAGTAAAAATTCAGCAAGTACTAAAATATAGTGTGGATTACATCACACTCTGTATGTACTATTTTTCGCAATTCCGGTATCTCCACTTAATCATATCAAATGAATAAATTTAAATTATACTCTGAATAAATTAAAATTATTCCCGAATAAAATGCAGCAATTAAATTATACCAAATTACGTGCTATCATCGAGCTACTACACATACGCGGTTGCAAATTGCCGACGGCCGCTAATGTTTACATCCGGTAGTTGCAGCTGTTGCCATTCGGAGTGTAGAAATATCGTCGATTTTTGTGCCGCATACCTACGCGTTATATATATATATATATATGTATGTTGTATATTTTTTGACATGCTTTTCTAGTGACAGTAGGAGGTGAACATTATCATCGGCAAACTTTGTGCTTTTTCGTATAACCTCTCCATGTTCTTAAAAAGTGAACCAACAGACATATTTCCGCCCATATGTGCACATACATATGTATAATCATTGAAAGTCAAAATTATTGACGTCGAGAAGAAAGCAGAGAAGAAGGCTGTTGGTTGGTAAGCTGTTGGCTATTTCTGTTGGTAGTAAAGTTGCAATGATAAAGATTAATTAAATTTGTAATGTATTTTATTCCAAGCCTTAACTGACTAAGTATCATCTGGCAATACATGCTAGACCCCACCCCTAGCCAATATGGGTCCGCTTTCCCATGTGTAGTTGTTATAAACAGTTAGTAGAAATGGTAGACTTGTAATGTATTTTTATAGAAGCTGTATGTTCAAATTTCTCTTGATTAAATTCAGCTATAATTTGCAATGAAAATCTGTGTACAACTAACTGCAACAATCATCTCGATATTCATTTGAAAGCATTACTGTTAAAAGTAACCTGGACACAATAAAATCGCGCTTACCCCAGCTTTCAGTAACAATAATATTTTTAAGGATCTAATTTTTCAGCATATGTTCATCAACTTGTCTTGGAATCGAATTTGATATACGCACGAAAAACAATCTTGCGGAATGTTAGCGCATGGTTTTTCAGTTTATCCCCAGTTCGGACAGCTTCCTTGAGGATATACGCGGGTCTTAAAATGGGTTCAAATCGTGCGAGTTTTAATCCGAAATAGAAATAGCTAAGTAGTGATGTAGCGTAAGGTCGTAGTTTGCGTAAACAGAGCGCTTTCTGTGATAAAGCCAGGACTCGGAAGACAGGAAATGCTGTTACAAAATTACGTGGAAGTGTTGACAGTCTTGTGATACAGAACCAAATCTCTGAAGCTTTTGAATTCGAATCGCCTATATATTTGCGTAGTGGCTGGAAACTTAACCTCCTGCTTTTCACACTTTTGGAGGAAGTTTAATTCAATAATACAGGACTATTCACCTTATACTTCGTTTGCATCTACGACTAGCGGCAAACCAAAACAAATCATATTGCGCTCTTGTGCCTGAACCCTCAGCAAACGGTTTCTGGCAAATATGAACATTTTTTTTTTACTGAATTGGCTTCAAAATGGGTTTTCTCTTACTTTTGTACTAGTCATGTCATGTAGCTTGTTGCTTCTTTGAGATACAGCGACGATCTCTGCTTACGCTCGACAATTGTTTGGGACGAAAACATACGCAGAAATAGCACCAAAAAAGTCGATTTTTCTTTGAAGTAGTTTCTAATGGTGTAAGCTGTTTCATGAAGTCTCGTTGTAACGATATTATACCCTAATTTTACCAAAGCGACTCTCTGAAAGTTTTACGATTAATCTGCCGTATAAAATCGACCCATTTCACAGTTTGAAAATTCTTATTACTGTCCTAAATTTTTTTTTGTTATTTTGTTTTTGAGTGTACTACCGACATCAAAGTTAGCACTGCTCTCAGTTTTTGCGTTTGAATACTGGCCCAGTGTGCGAAACAAAAGAGAAGCATAAATATGCACGTGCCTCTGAGAAAATCTAATAGGAAAAATTAGAAGATGTCCTATGGACAATGTGTTGTTCTGTAATAAATTGTACAAGATATTTTATTACCCGTATGGTTCATACTCTTTCAGAAATATATTGAGAAACATAATATATGGGAGCGTGGGCTTAGGAAAATTGAGTAATATACCTCAAATATCCATTCTATTTCAAAAGGATGATAGCAAAATTTGAATTCTAAATGCAAAATTCATACCTCATGTTCGAATTCTTGTTCACAAAGGTGGGATAGTGGATATTAATATCTAAATTATTAAAGTGCTCTAGTATGAATACCTGTTCACTCCGATTAAAAAAAAACAGAACAAACTATTACTCTTTTAGAGTCATGAATCCTTCTAAATAAAATATTTGAATTTTTTAAATTGTGTAGATAGTAATGGAGGATGAGTTGCTGATATCAGAAAATTCTAAAACTGTTTTTAAATTTTGTTGGATCTCTTGATAACAAAAAATTAAGGAATCCTCAATGAGAAATTATTTTAGATGCAAGAATTTAGAAAAGATCACAGATATTAAAATGTATATTTTCTTTTTATCTATCAAAACTCCCAATACAATGCTTCATCTAATAAAAAAAATAATCACTACAGCCATTCATTGTAGAAATGAAACTGAAAAGGGTGTATCACGCTTTCTGTGTCAGTTATCTTCATAATTGTAATCTATAACAACGTCTTACATAAAATTTTGCGTAAAAGTATTCTGTAAATGTTACTGTTACTTAATAAAATACAAAGAGGAAATTATTTTACCATCCTAAGGATGTTATAATTTTCTTATGAGATTAAAAAATTCCCTTTTCAGTAGAGAATGCATGCATATATTATGCGTATTCTGTCCGTAGTCATTCTAAAAAGTCCTTTAGAATTTCTCTTATGTCGACAAATCATAAAGAAAATTATGATAGATTTATCTTAATAGTTCCTTTTAAAATGAGATAAATAGCTATTCTTAGTAGTAATTAAACAGAAAAGGGTGTACCACGTTTTCTGTGTTAGTTGTCGTCATCAGCGTAATCTGTAACAACGTCTTACATAAAATTTTGCTTAAAAGTATTCTGAAAATGTTACTGTTACTTAATAAAATACAAAGAGGAAATTATTTTACCATCCTAAGGATGTTATAATTTTCTTATGAGATTAAAAAATTCCCTTTTCAGTAGAGAATGCATGCATATATTATGCGTATTCTGTCCGTAGTCATTCTAAAAAGTCCTTTAGAATTTCTCTTATGTCGACAAATCATAAAGAAAATGATGATAGATTTATCTTAATAGTTCCTTTTAAAATGAGATAAATATCTATTCTTAGTAGTAATTAAACAGAAAAGTGTGTACCACGTTTTCTGTGTTAGTTGTCGTCATAAGCGTAATCTGTAACAACGTCTTAGATAAAATTTTGGGTAAAAGTATTCTGTAAATGTTACTACATATTACTTAAATAAATACAAAGAGTAAATTATTTTACCATTCTATGGATGTTATAATTTTCCTATGAGATTAAAAAATTACTCTCTCAGTAGAAAATGCATATTTGTGGGTATACTCTCCGTATAAATGAATGATAGGTAGACATTCTGAAAAGCCCTTGAGAATTTCTCTTATGTCGACTAATCATCGAGAAAATGATGATAGATTTATCTTAAGGGTTCCTTTTAAAATGGGAGAAATAGAAGACGCATGAAAATTGCTTCTCTCTCTCTTAGAAAAAAAAGTATCACACAATTACTCTTTTCTACGGTAACTATAGAAAACCATTCTCCAAAGTCGTCTCTCCTTTCCTGATGGAGTTCCTGAACAGTACGGTTAAATCCCACCTAAAGCAAATCCTATTATTTGTTCTCTCTCTATTAAAAACTATATTATGTAATCGCTGTATTGTATATTCTACTGTATTATGTATCAGTTACACGGTGATATAACTATGACGTTAGTTTTAGGCACTTTTTCCCTACTTTCATGAAACTTTTCAATGATGAATACTTTTTTTTCTAACTTTTTATAATAAAAGTCTTTATGATCACCAAACACCCGGTGAAGAATTTTTCCCATACATATATATATAAAAATAAAATAATTATCAGTTTCTAAAATTGTTGGCAAAATTGAAAACGCTTGGTGAATATACAGCACCGTCAAGAGGCAATGCCAGGCTCCGGATGAAGATTATTTCTGGGTTCCTAGGTCTTAAAACAGGACTGAGGAAGACGGACGTATTAAACCAGAAGCTTTGATCTCTTTAAAAGCTCAAGAGAGATATTCTGACAGAATCTTATTTTTCGCTGTTTTATTTTTGCTAGTCCTTAATACATACCAATAAGACTAAGCAACATTTAAAAAAGAAAAAAAACTTTTTTTATTGTGAAACCTTGATATTTCAGGACATTGAGAATAAAGAAGTCTGTGAATTAAATATAAGTATTTTGTTGTTGTTTCTAGTGCCCCTTGACCGGAAGTTAGAGGCCAGATTCACATAGGTGTCGGGCTGAAGTGTGAGGCTCCGGTTTATATAGCACCGCAAGGGTCGGAGTCTGTCTTAGCAAGTTACCAACTCAATTTTGACCAACCAACCCAAGGATATATATATAGGAGGATTTTTTTAAACTGACACTACTCAGAGTCATTTGTAGCGTGATCTACATCTGCCGGAATTCCACTAAAAATTGATAGAGGGACTAAGAACAACATGGGAAAGAGTTTCCGAGAAAAAAAAAAAAAAATAGTTCCAGAAGTCGCCGATAGGGGAAGATATGGTGCTTTTGTTGTCGGCGCACTCGAGAATTTGCATCAAAAGGCAAGTAAAACATAAAAATACGCATTCATGACTATGTAGTCGACCGCAGCGCCAGTATTTCGGTCTATAAAAATAAGAGATAAATACCGAAAAAGTTGTAAGCAGACAAATGAATAACAAAGAAATTTCCCTGCAATACCACTTTATGCAGGAAATTCACTTCTCCCTCCTTCAATATGACCACAGTCCTGGTGGACGACCCATTGCATCCTGAACACTATGTTCTCAACGGCCAAGCGTTAACATGTCACATGGAATGTTCATCAAAGTTTGGGATATGTTGTACTTTAGGGCCGTCAAGTTAGAGACTCCACCAAGATACACCTTATACTTTAAATAACCCCACAGAAAAGTGTCACATAGTTTAGGTCCGGGGAGCGAGGTGGCCATGGAAGAGGAAAAATCGACTGATAACCCCTTTCTTCTGTAAGAGAAGGCGAAACAGATTCCTCACCAATATTTGTAGCCCAAACTACTGGCGCTGCTGTCAACTACGTAGTCATGAATTTGCATTTCGATGTTTTGCTTGCCTTTTATGCAAATTCTCGGGTTCGCCGATGAGAGCAACGCCATATCGTCCCCTATCGGCGAGTTTTGGAATTGTTTTTTAATTTCTCGGAAACTCTTTCCCATGTCATGCTTAGTCCCTCTATCAATTTTGGTGGAATTCCGGCAGATAGATCGTGCTACAGATGGCTCTGAGTAGTGTCAGTTTAAAAAAAAAAATCACCCTGTATATACACTCATGGACAAAAAAATTAGGGCACCAAGAAATAATTGCGGGATAACAACGAAACTTGCAATGAAGGTACATGTCGGGGAGATATGCAAATGATTAGAAATGCAGCGTGATTGCTCATTACGTATAGCCGGTAGAGGGCGTTGAACATCGTACTCTGTGGAGTATAAAACAGGTAACCAAAGCTTGTTTGAGTGTGCTGAATCATTTACAAAGGAAGAGCTGAGATAGACATGCCATTACGCCATGTTCGAAGACAATATAAGCAGTTGTCGCAGTTTGAGAGGGGGAGAATCGTCGGGATGATGGAAGCTGGGTGGTCAGCTAGGCGAGTAGCTCGTCAATTAGGCCGCTCTGATTGTGTTGTGAGGAGGTGTTGGGACCAGTGGACCCGAGAGATGTCATGTACACGAAGACCAGGCTGAGGACGCCCTCGACAGACCAGTCGTCGAGAAGACCGCCACATCGTAAGAAATGCACACGTACAGCCAACTGCTTCATCGGCCGCCATCCAGGCACAGGTAGCACCTTCACTAGGGGTCTCTGTGTCTTCTCGAAACATACGAAGGCGCCTGGCTGAAGGACAGTTGGTATCGCGGCGCCCATTACGTGTGCTGCCCTTGACGCTCACCCATCGACGCCTCTGTTTGGAGTTTTGCCGCGCACGAGGAAACTGGACTGCAGCGGAATGGAACCAGGTTGTAAAGATTTATTTATAGAGGGCGCTGCGTCGCCCGATAGATTAGAAAAGGAATTGCTTTAAGATGTAATGGCGTCTGTTTAGACGAAATCTGAAATCCAAACTTCGCAGATTATTAAATGTTGTTTTTTTGTGTTTAAAATGTGCTTCATTTTGTGTGTCGAACTGATGATTTCTCACCGAGAATAAAGACCAGGACCTGATCAAAGAATACTCAAGGAATTTGAGTACCAGAATAATTTAACATGGCGCAACAACGTGGGGCCACGATCGGGTAAATTCGAAAGTTAAGATTTAAATAAGGTGAGTGAGAAATTATTAATCTGCATGCATTACTATGGCTGAGTTAGATAAAATCCGCAAGAAAAGAAGTACAGTTAGATCTTTAACTACGAAGTTGATTTCAAAAATTGAACTTGTTTTCTATGATGAAAAAATTGAAACTAATATTAAACTAGAAGAATTGAAGGATTTAAATGAGCAATTGTTAGAAAAGTGTGATCAGTTAAAAGCTCTAGATGCTCAGATAGAGAATTTAATTGGTTCTAATGAAATCGAAAATGAAATAATTGGTATTGAAGAATATTCGGAGAAAATAATTAAATGGAAAGGTAAAATAACTAGGCTAATAAAAGAGCACGTAAAAAGTGTATCAGATGTTTCAGTCGATTTATCGCCAAATTCTCGCCAAGAATTATCACATAATAATGAGTTAAAAAGAAAAGCTATAAGTTTACCTAAACTTACAATTCCAAAATTTAATGGAGATCCAAGTTCTTGGATTGAATTTTGGCAGCAATTTAAAAATGCGATTCATGAAAATGATAACTTAAGTAAGACAGAGAAATTCTCATATTTAAAAACGTTATTAGAAGGAGTTGCGTTAAACGCTATAAAAGGTTTTTCGCTTACAGAAGAAAATTACATTAAGAGCATCAATTTACTAACTGACCGATTTGGTCGCGATTTTATCGTTATAAATAGTCACATGACAAACTTGTTAAATTTACATCCTGTAAAAAGCTCGACCAATATTAAAGCATTCAGACGGCTATTTGATGATTTAGAAATAAATGTGAGATCACTTGAAAGTTTAAACGTAGCCGCAGGAACATATGGCCAGTTATTATGTCCAATTTTGCTCAAACTGATTCCAGATGATATAAGTTTAGAATACAACAGACAAAGGAAATCTAATACAGAATTTGATGTTCTTGAATTAATGCAATTCTTAAAACGAGAAATTGAGTGTAGAGAGTCGTCTATCTTATTAACCCAAACCGAAAGACAACCAAAACAAGTAATTTCGAGTAAATTTGACAAAGGTCCTAATTATAAATACTTCAATCCTAAAAATAATCCAACTGTTGCGTTTGCCTCTAATGTGAAACAAAATTGTGTATTTTGTTACCAAAATCATGAATCATTCAATTGCAACACTGTCCCTTCAGAAGAGAAACGAAACAAATTAAGAAAAGAAGGACGATGCTTTAAATGTTTTAAACGTTCACATTTGAGTATTCATTGTAGAAGTAGAATTAAAGATTGCTCGATTTGCAAAGGTAAAAATCATCACGAAATCATTTGTTTTAAAACTCAAAAACCATATGATGAAATACCTAATTCAGCGCCGGAAGGTCAAACAGTAATATCTAGTATCGCGAATTCTGAGGGAAAATGTAGTGATTCCATAATTTTGCCTACATGTGCTGTTGAAGTTCAAGGCCCATCAAAATCAAAGATAACCGCAGTGTTATTTGACAGCGCTTCTTCAAAATCATTTGTAACGAAGGCATGTGCGCGAGAATTAAAGCTCCCTATTTTAAGAGTAGAGCATTTATTAGTTTACACTTTCGGTTCTCGTGAACCCATAAACAAGACATACGACGTAACAGAAATTGAGCTGAATCACTTGAATAATCCTGAAAGAAAAATAAAACTTGAAGTGTATGTAACGGACACAATTTCTCATGTGTCTATGGTGACGTCAGCTAGTGCGGTTGAACATTTGCTAAAAGAGTTCAAAATTCCTCTCCAACAGTTTAAACAAGCAAAAGGGCGGAGAGTTGAAATACTGATTGGCGCCGATGTGTTCTGGAAATTGCAGACTGGACATATAAGGAAAATATCAAAAGGATTGTTTTGCATTGAAACGTTATTAGGATTCATTATATCGGGTGTACGAGAAAATGGTAAACAAACCAGATCATTCGTGATTTTATGCCTGACAGAAGGGGAAACACTGAGTAATGTTGTAAACAATCCAGATTCTTTTGGTGATGATTTAAACACTCAATTAAAAAGATTTTGGGAATTAGAGTCGTTAGGTATTAATTCCAACGGTAATGACAATAATCATACTTCAGCTGATGTTGAAACTTTAAAGGGATTTGAGCAAAATATTAAAGTCATAGTAAACGGAAAATATGAAGTTAAACTGCCATTCAAAGACAAAATAGACTTATCGGACAATTTTTCGCATTCCAAAAGAAGGTTATCAAAATTGTTAACTCGTTTGGACAATGAACCATCATTATATGAAGAGTACAAATTAGTTTTTGCAGATCAAATTAATTCTGATGTTATCGAACCTGTAAATGAGAACTTTGAACAGTCATCCAATCTTGTATATTACATGCCTCATCATCCTGTTATTAGACGTGATAAAGAGACCACAAAATTTCGTATTGTTTTTTATGCGTCCGCGAAGGATAGAAATTGTTTATCTTTAAATGATAATTTGCTTGCAGGCCCAAACTTGAATCCGAATTTACTAATTCTTCTTTTGAAATTTAGAGAACATAAAATCGGTGTAATAGCCGACATAGAAAAGGCTTTCCTTCAAATTTCTCTTTCGGCTGAAGACAGGGACTGTCAAAGATTCTTATGGGTCGATAATTTACAAAACAAAGATCTAAAATGTTTTCGTTATAAAACTGTAACATTTGGAGTGAAATCATCAACTTACCTTTTGGCTGCTACCATAAAGCATCATCTTAAAAATTATGAATTCTCTTATCCCACGGCTTTTAAGGCATTAAATGAATCATTGTATGTCGATGATTTTATATGTGGCTCGAGAACTGTAAATGAAGCTCTAAGTTTATCGAAGGATGCTAAATTTATATTAAGCGATGCTAAAATGAATCTTCGAAAATGGAAGAGTAATTCTAAAGAGCTTTGTAATATTTGGAATGAAACTAAGTTTGAAGAACTTCAAAAGGAACATCTGATCCCTATTAAGGGTTTAGGTATAATCTGGAATGTTGAAACTGATGATTTTAAATTAGATTTATCACCATTGTTAGAAGCTCTCAAAGAATCAAAAAATACTAAGAGAAGTGTGTTAAAATTGTCTTGCAAATTGTTTGATCCTATTGGGTTTATAACTGCTTTTACTGTTCGTATAAAAATTTTGCTGCAAGAAATATGGGAGAGAGGTCAAGACTGGGATGAAGAATTACAAGAAGAATTGAGAAATAAATGGAACAAATGGTGCTTAGAAATCCCCATTCTAGAAAAATTATCTGTTCCAAGATGGTATTTCCTCAAAGAAGACGATGGCGATGTACCAGAATTTCAGGTGCACGTCTTCTGTGACGCGAGCGAAGTTGCGTATGGAGCAGTTTCATACCTTCGATTTAGAAACCAGGGGGGTAGCTTTGAGGTTACTTTCGTAACTGCTAATTCTAGAGTAGCTCCAGTAAAGAAATTAAGCCTCCCTAGACTTGAATTGAAGGCAACATTAATTGGAGCCAGATTGTTGCATTCCCTGAAGGAAGTATTTGACGTTAGAAGTAATTATACTTTGTGGTCTGATTCCACAATAGCATTACATTGGGTGAAGGGAAATGCTAAGCAATGGAAACCCTTTGTATGTAATCGCGTTAGTGAAATTCAAGGCTTGACTGAACCATCAAACTGGAAACACTGCAGCGGAAAGGATAATCCGGCAGATATGCTCTCAAGAGGATGTTTAGCGGAAGACTTGCTGAATGGGGAAAAATGGTGGAAAGGGCCAAAATGGCTAATCTTCCCAATGGAACAGTGGCCAAACAATGGAGATAAATTTATTTGTGAAGATAATGTTGAAAAAGAAAAACGATTAAAACAATCAGCCATTTTTAACAGTATAACTTCAGAAGGAAAAGAAAATCCAGAAAGGATCCTGGATTTGAAGAAATATAGTTCTATTCAAAGGGTATATCGAATAACTGCTTGGGTGAAAAGGTTTACAGAAAATTCAAAATTCAAAGATAAGGAAATGCGAATGACTTCAGAATTAACCGCAGAAGAAATTTTGGATGCTGAGAGACTGTGGATTAGAAATATTCAAGCGGAATGTTTTCCTGTGGAATTTAAATGTTTGAAAGAAGGAAATCCCATTCCCAAGAACTCCAGTATTCGTGATTTGAATCCGTGTCTAGATAACACAGGAATAATGGTAGTCGGTGGGAGACTACAAAATTCTAAATTTGAATTCAGAGAAAGGCATCCATGGTTAATCCCTAGCAACAGTAGACTAACCGAATTGATAGTAATGTCAGCACATAATCAAGTAATGCATTTAGGAGTAGCAAGTACATTGTCTAAAGTTAGAGAGACCTTTTGGATACCACGAGGTAGACAAATAGTTAAAACTTTCATAAGCCGCTGTATGATATGCCGAAAATTTACTGCTAAAGCAGGTCAACAAATTACTGCTCCTCTACCATCTGACAGAGTAACTGAGTCTCCACCCTTTGCTGTGAGCGGTTTAGATTTCGCAGGTCCCCTTTACATTAAGGTGAAAAATTCTGCAGTGACTTCAAAGTGTTATATTCTACTGTGCACATGTGCAGTAACTCGAGCAGTGCATCTAGAACTAGTGCAAGACCTGAGTACTGAGTCATTTTTACTAGCCTTTCGACGATTCGTCGCTAGAAGAGGTCTTTGTAGTGTAGTATTCACTGACAATGCCCAAACATTCAAGCGAGCTGAGAAAGAACTTGGATTGTTGTGGAATACAATTAGCCATAATGACGTAAAGACATTCTACAGTTCTAAAAGAATAGAATGGAAATATATTGTTCCAAGAGCTGCCTGGTGGGGCGGCTTTTGGAAGCGAATGGTGAAAACAGTCAAATCATGTCTGCGAAAGGTCCTCGGAAAATCATGTTTGACGTCAGATGAGCTAGAAACCATTCTAGTTGAAATCGAAGCTGTAATCAACTGTAGACCCATCAGCTACTTGTACAGTAAGCCTAATGAACCTTCATGTTTAACACCAGCCCATTTTTTGACTGGAGAACGTGCAACTTCCCTACCACCAAATATTCCTGTTATCCTAGATAAATCGTCATCCAGTGAGCACCTCAATAAGAAGTATTATGATCGACAAAGACTCCTGGATCATTTTTGGCGAAGGTGGAAAAGGGAGTACATGCTGGACTTAAGATCTCTTCATTCTGAGAAGCGTAAGAGCTGTACCTCAACCTTTAAAGAAAACGACTTGGTTTTAATCCATGATGAGCGTGTTCCAAGAACTGTCTGGAAAATTGGACGTGTAATAGAGACGATTCCTGGCAGAGACGGAAAAATAAGATCGTGTAACATCAAAACTTCCAATGGGACACTCAAACGTCCAATCCAACTCTTATATAATTTAGAAATAGCTGACTAAAAACTCTAATTGCATTTTTCTTTTAACAGCTATACAGTTATTACATCTTTTATTGTTATTTATTATTTTTTTTTAATTATTGAATTACATTGATATTTGATGTTTGCAAAATGTTTTATTTAGTAACTTAAGAAATGTTATTTAGCATTATTATTCTCATTAATGGTAATTGGTATTTTCGTTTAGTAATGAACCTGTTGTTCATTGTGGGGGGAGTATGTAAAGATTTGTTTATAGAGGGCGCTGCGTCGCCCGATAGATTAGAAAAGGAATTGCTTTAAGATGTAATGGCGTCTGTTTAGACGAAATCTGAAATCCAAACTTCGCAGATTATTAAATGTTGTTTTTTTGTGTTTAAAATGTGCTTCATTTTGTGTGTCGAACTGATGATTTCTCACCGAGAATAAAGACCAGGACCTGATCAAAGAATACTCAAGGAATTTGAGTACCAGAATAATTTAACACAGGTCGTCTTTAGCGACGAATCCAGATTCAATCTCGGCAGTGATGACAATCGTTTTTGTGTGTGGAGAGCCCGTGGTGAACGCTTCAATCCTGCCTTTGCTGTACAGCGACACATCGCTCCCACAGCTGGTGTGATGGTATGGGGTGCCATTGCCTACAGTACACGGTCACCCCTAGTATTGTTCCGTGGCACCATGACAGCCCAGCGGTATGTTCATGAAATCCTGCAACCACATGTGTTGCCACTCATGCAACGGCTCCCAGGATCCATTTTTCAACAAGACAATGCTCGGCCTCATACGGCAAGGGTGTCACAAGACTGTCTCCGCACTGTTACTACCCTTCCATGGCCTGCCCGATCCCCAGATTTGTCTTCAATCGAGCACATCTGGGATCATTTGGGACGACGAGTTGGGCATCCCACGAGTTTGATCGAACTAGAGGCAAGGTTACAGCAAATATGGAACGAAATGTCTCAAGACATCATACAGAACTTGTATGACTCAATGCCCGATCGTATCTCATCGTGCATTCGCGCTAGAGGGGGTCCAACGGAGTATTAACTCCTACGTTCTTTTGCCATTTTCTCTGAAATAAATTATCCTTTTTCTTTGATTTTCTTACCATTTACTTATATCAAAGTAGTCATTACGTATGTAAAATTTCGTTTCATTTTGACGACTCCTTCTTGGTGCGCTAATTTTTTTGTCCATGAGTGTATATATATCTGTAGAGTGGAAAATCCACCAGCGGGCGCTGTACGCAGCTGCCAGGGTGAACGTCTACACATCTGGACATTCGGCGACTGGAAGCCGGCGTGTGCAGACATAGCGGGATGCATACTGTCATGATTGCTAGAACTATATCAGTGTTTATATTTTATGTCATACTGTAGTTTCATGTGATGTGCCGACATTTCTAATCTTTAATAAATATTAGTCGGTAAATTAACTTTTAGTTATCTAAATTACCCCTGGACATTACATTTGGGATTGGCTTATACTCCCGGATCTGACATATATATATTCATATATACAGAGGTTGTTCACACATTTTTTAGACGATGTACATTGTATTCACAAAACTAAATTACATAAAATTCTTGTGTTTTAAATGTTCTATTTGACATCCCTTATTCTGAACTATCTTTCGACACCGCAATTTCCAGGATAATAATGCCTTTTGAAGTGTCAGAAGAGGTATTCTATCCCATTCCTCCTGAACAGCTTTCCAGAGTCCTGTAAAGGTTTTGGGACGACGTTTGGATAATGCAGATTTTAAAAGTCCGAAAGCAAAAAAATCCATAGGTGATACATCGGGAGATTTAGTAGGGATATCAGTGAAGGGTATGCCCTTGATACCAGTTTTTTTCTATTTCTTTTAGGAAATTTACAGTGGATTTTGATGTGTGACTGCTAGCTTTGTCCTGATGGAGTCTCACAGATTGATGACACTGTGGGTAAAGCGATGGTATTTCATTCAGAAAAATTGGCGATAAAATATTTTCCTGATAGTATTTGGAGTTAATCTTGACATTTGTTTCCACTCTCTTTATTTTTAACTGGCCATTATAAGAAAAACCAGCAACAATCATGAATCCCTTAGAAAAACTTTCTTTCGTTTCTTTGAACCATGTACTTAAATTTTTTTCTACCCTTTTATGATAATAAATGGCTCTTTTTTTGTTGCAATCATTTAAATACACCCATGATTCATCTATTGTGACAATTGTTTTCCATTTTTCTTTGGATAAGTGTTTCTCATATAGAATTCTGCAGCGTGTCCTGCGTTCAGCGATATGATTTGGAAGAAGACGTGCACATTGCGTTTTTTAGCTTTCTTAAGATTTAAATCAACGTTTATCATTTTGTTTACAGTGGACACCGAGCATTTTAATGATTTTGCAACTGTCCTTTAACTAGGGGGATTTTCTTTTAACATTAAACAACGTACCTTTGCAATAGTCGAAGATGTTCGTTTTTTCCTTGGATACTTGTTTGGAATTTTTGTCCCACTTGAGGCTCCAATTTGACGTTTTTTTTCCTTTCCTGTTGACGATATTACCTATCGACGCTTTAGATATCTCAAAACCATGACTCTCACATCGTTTTTGGATAACGGAGTATGCATATTTCTCTTCGGAAAGAGCATAAATGTAGCCTTCGAACCACTGCTTTGTTAAAAACGCCATTTTTAATAAAAACAAAACTTTCAAGCCGTAGACGATAATTTTGACTTTTAAAAACATAGTACAATTGCAATTATTTCTTTTGCAGCAAACGTTTTTTTATTACCGCTTACCAAAATCGTCTAAAAATGTGCGAACAGCCTCTGTATATATATATATATATATTAACAATATTCACTTTCGGTTGCCGTGGTATATTTCTTTGCTCCAGTGCTAAAATCGTCGATAAACTATTCGATATCTCGTTTTTCATGTCGTCAAAGTCACGATTTTCTCGAAGTATGCTATGATAATTCTGTTTCGTCGTCATTATTTTATATCTACGAACACAGACAAAGCCAAAGATGAAAAGTAAAAACTGCAAGGTTTTTACTGACAGTTCGGGATCAAATAAGAGAAACTTTTGAATAGAAGGAAATCAACATGGTCATCGCATCATAGCGTTGTAAACGTATCTCGTCAAGAAACTGTCATTTTTTTGTTCAGAATGTACATTTTCGTAAAGGTTAATATATCCCAACTTCAAGTTTACAGCTTGTTTAGTTTCAGAGCTGCAGTATTAATAGACTGAAGTGTCAAAAATCTCCAGTTTGAAGAGAATAATTTTAATAATAAGCGTCAACGATTTTAGATCGATCAGCTTGTGTGCAATCATAAAGTGTTTTTTTTTCTTCTGGAGTCTGTTAAACAAGACTATCAATGTGTAATAATAACTTTTTTAAACTTCAAGTGTTTACTTTGAAAGTTACAATAATTTATGAATCTTACATTTTTTCAAATTGCGAGGTAGTTTTTAAAGTCGTATGTAAACTCTCTTTCCCAATTACATTTGGTGAAAGGCTAAAAAAGCTTATCTGTTTTGGAATTTTTATTCTCTCGGACTTGGTAAAAGTAATTTGCCCTATCACTTTTCTTACCACTTTGTCAGAATATTATAATTGTTATCCACCATTTTTTTATCAAAATTTCTGTACGTGATAATTCAACAACGATTCTGTAGTCTGCAGAATATTAACCAACAAAATTTGTGTCTATAAAACTTCTCCGAACAAATTTCACTGCAGAATCCGGCTTTTTCCTTGTGATTCCGTACAACTAAACTTCCAAATCAAAGACATCTGTTACTTACATAAGATAGGTTTGAATCCGTTTTGGAACCATAATCCTCTTTGCAAGCAAAAGTGGGTATTTTACATTTTAATATGGAAAAGTTGTCTGCGACAAGGAATAAAACCAACTTATGTAGACGAGATAAAAAAAAAATCCTGTTTTAGAATCTCTAAAGTAATGGAATTTTGAGATAATTCTATACAATCTGTCTTTATATGTTTGGGTATACTAGTGTTTATTTCTGTTTAAAAAAGTGAAATAAAAATTAAAAAAACACGGAGTTTTTGGCCCAATCTAAGTGCAAGTGTTTTCTTTCAAATTAAGTTGTTTAAGGAGAGAGGTATCAAATTCTCAAAAGAGTATAAAAAAGTTAGATGAGTAGGGAATTTAGGTAGTAACTGATAGTTTCTATTCATGATCTCACTTGCTTGGAGCCTATGCAGAATCATAGCTGTTAAAAATGGAATCTAAATCAAAGGAAATGCATTAGGTCTTTCATTGACAATTTTGTAAACTTCATGAGTGTTCTGTTATTCTTGATATATCAGCTTTGTCCTTATTTATTATACAAACCCAAAAGCTTAAATGATAGAAATTCAGTAAATAGCTGATATTCTAGCAGAACCGTCCACATTATATAGAAATTAATGAAGCAAGTTGCAGCGCGTGGGCTCAGGTCTTAGTCAGGCTTGGATATTCCTGTAACAGTCCCCGACATGTAATATTGATTTATAGATTACTCCTATTGTACATTAGTCAACAAAGTTTTCTGTGTGAGTGGACAACCGTTTGTTGTACAGAAAAAATATTTAAATAGAAGGAAAATTCCGAACAAATAAATTGCACTGAGACCATTATATGAGTCGTTGAATGCAAAAATGGTGTAAGTCATTATTATTTTTTTTTCACATTTCGAGATTACACTACTAATCAAAAGATCTATGTTTAGTCTATCGTCTGTTAATGCGGTATAATTCTAGCTTCACTTTATGTTGGCTAGAAGTCCAGAGGTAACCAGCCGAACCGTAACAGAACTTCTAGTAAAACCTTAAATTTAAAAAAATAATTTTTTTTTAACTCACGCCACTTTTACTTTCAGTGGCTCATAAATTTTTAAAAAGACATATTACAGTAGAAACGTTTTTCTTTTGTTTAGGAGTATATGTACAGTAACAACACTTAAGGAATAATGTAAAAGAGTTCTTCAATGAAATACATTCTCTTTATATAGTATAGTGTATTTATTTAAAAGCCACTGATTATGGATCATATCAATTAAAAGTACACTTCAATTCCTACGCCCAGTAATTAAAAATGGAGTATTATCATGTTTAACATTAATTCAAGTTCTGTACTGTTATTGAGTCAGCTAAAATCATTTCTAAGTTTCTTTTTTTTCAGTTGTTGATGTCAGCGTTTCCATAAAAATCACAATGTGACAATAAAACTTATAGTTAAAACTTGAAATTCTAGATATCAATATTTGTGTTTATCGCAAATTTGATACTAGATATCAAATGTTGAGGTCATAAAAATTTGATTCTGCTTGTGTTAATCAATAAGAAATGTTCAAATGTCTTGCATATTATTGAATAGTTAGGTTGTTTATTTAACCATCTACTAATCTTCATATAATCACTGGGTTTTATATGAGGAACCAGCCATATAAAAATTAATCACCGGGTTTTAATCACTGGGTCATTTTAATCACTGGGTTTTCGTCAACATGTGAAAGAAAACAAGATGGAAAAAAAATGAGAAACGTTACCAAAATAACATATAGGTTTATTTCAGTACAATTTTACAATGACAACATCAAAATTATATTTGCACATACTTAATAACAACATTGCATCACGACAACGAATCCCCCACGTGACACGCTGTCATATCACTGAAAGGGGTTAACGGGAAAAAGCTCTTCGGAAGGAGGGTTTTCAGTTAGTTTGAAAACCCCGATAGCGTACAGAAAAGACAGTAAACAGAATACTTGATTTTCACTGAAATTTCACACTGATATGTACAATATATTAGTTCACATTTAACTTTATGAAATTCGCATCCCTTTCATGGCTGATATCAACCTCTCTCACTAACAGTCATTTTCTAAAATACTAATATACAAATATTCCATAAAGCACCTTTGATTCTCAAATTTTCGTACATATGAATGATAAAATGATAGAATAAAATATCATCAGTTAGCTTTTTTACCATTAATTTTTTTCTTAATTTTGTAATAAGCTAGGACATTTACCGATCATGCAGCATTGAAGATTATCATGACTTTAGTGTGTAGCATCTACATCTATGCAATGAACAAATAACACTTAAAGAGGTAAGCTAATACATTTATTGCTTGTTACAACAAAGCAAATTGTTCAGCTATACTGCAACATTAACGTATATACACCATTTTTACGTTGTACTAATGAAATCCTTTCATCTCAAAAATGAAGAAAGAACGGAATTATACATAAAGTTAACATGTTAATGTTAAAACTTTCTATGTTTTCTCAGCGTTTATGCCTTATTTCCGAAATTAATTTGAAAGCCGGCTCAAACCATATTATTCTAGAATTTTTACTTATTCTATATCCCATTTGGTTAAAATGTTGATTATAGTGGTTATTATTGTTTAGTGTTTGAATACTTCAGTGGAAGAATAAACTCTCTATATTTTTCTTCATAATTCCTGCATCATGCTGAATGATCTTGAACTGAAAATACATGAGCCACGTAAGACTCACTGGAAAGTCTACGTCTAAAGGTTGCTGTGTAGTAAGCCTATTAGATTCACTCATCTCAAGGTTAACCCATGGAGAAAATTTGTCTACTGTTTACAGCAGTATAAATGTTTATAATCCAATTAAAATGATGGTATTTTAAGGTAGCCTGAACTTTTCTGCACCTTGTAACAGGCTTCATTTTATAAACTTCGTCCGTCAAATGGATTTATGAGAGTTTAAAACAGATTATACCAGATTTTTTTCCGAATAATTTAAAATTTAATATATCTAAACTTTTAAAATAAACCAAAAAATGCCCCAAGGTGTAAAATTTCTTTCTCTATTACGGAGTACAATTTTAAAAAAATCTTTAAATCCAAGTTGACAATCCTTGGACAAATTTTCTCCATAGGTAAACATTGAGATGAGCGAACCCAATAGGGTTAGTACATCGCAGCCTTAAAGAAAGGCATACATACTTACAAATGAAGGTTTCACAACATCTGACTTTTTAAAAGATTCTTTTTTATTAATTTTTTTAGGGTTTCAATGAAAGTCGAACGTTTATGCTCTTGAAATATTAAATCAAAGCTACAAAAAAGACCTAACCATAATTTTTGTTACAGTAATTTTCTAATAATCTATCTGACATTCTTTGGAAAAAAAACCTAAGTAAAACTTCATATCCAAACAAGAGTTAAGGATACAACACAAGCCTCTAAACAAAAGATCGAGAAAGTTTATGAACTATTCTGATATACGATGAATTATGAGTTTTGGAAGGGTTTCCTCTTTTAGAGAACCCACGCTTCTTTCTGGACTTGGATTAATCTTCATGGAAATAACTTCAAAATGAGCTTTATTAATCTTCATAAATTTACTTAAAAGACTGCTCTTTTATGCAATTTTTGATCTTGTTACTTCATTTAATAAGTTTAGAGTAAACTTCATGATGAATTTTCAAACTTTATTTTAATTGCCTTGACTCCGATACCAATAATTAATTTTATAAACGAAATTATTGGACGGATGAATTTTAAACTGTAGGAGGAAAATTTTATTTCCAAACTTAACCATGCCTCTGTCTTTTGAACCTACAGAATGAGTAATTGGCATGATTTAGAATTAGATATTGAGTTTTTATTTGAAAGCAACTGCTTTAAGAGGGAGTATTTGTATTAGCTATTAAAGGGGTAATGTAAATTATTATGCAAAACAATTCTTCACTGATATTAAAAAAGTTATTATAAAAAGGTTATTTTACCGATGGGTTTATTTTGTTCCTTAAAAAAATTTTTATTTTGAAAATAATTTAGCCTATTCATTGTACGAACTGTCAAATTCCAAACAAAAAAGAACATAGGTTATCAATTATAAACTTCAATTAGTAGTTAGATGAATTTTTTTAAAAACAGGCAAAATACTTTTATTCAAAATTCCGTATACGCTAAATGCGACCAATATACTTACAATGGTTTCATATCAATGATATAAATATTCATTACAATAGTTTTTATGTAAATATTTGATTATATATATTCAGACAACTCTTTTGTAATGTGAAGAAAAAATGCAATACATAGAAGGACTTACTGACTAGTTTTCCCGTTGCTATAGCTAATATCAGCGGACAAAGGAATAAACAATATATGAAGTTCAAATATCTTCCTTACATTTCAGATTTTCTATGAGTGAGCTATGAGCTAAAATCCTTGAAATGCCTTACGTAAAAATGTACGTACGTGTAAGATGTAATGCATTTCTTATACAAAACATTTTTCGAAGGAAATGTTTACTGTCCGAATAAAGGGAAAAACAAAATAAATTTCCAATTAGAGGTATTGTTTGTCAATAAAGTTCAGGTAATAGTAGATATTTCTGCATAAAATTTGTGTAAGATGGTTGCATGAAGAAATGAAGCATAAGCCCGAAGAAAGAAATATTTAGCACAAAGCGTTTTTCTTTGGCAAAGTTCTTACCCTGAATTCTAATTTATATTGCTAAAATTAAAACTGCGCTTTTATACAATTTTTGAAAGCTCTTGAACTTTTTAAAAAATAAGTTTTTAAATGGAAAAATATTGTTGTTTTCTGCTGGCATGAAAAATAATTTTCTGCTTAAACTTGTAGTAAAAATTATAAATTTACTGTCTCGGTGTAGATGTAACTGTTAGGAGTATTCTTCAGTTCTGAATATCAGACTAGAAATCTTAAATCACCGTAGGATATGAAGAAAAAAATGGTTTTTGTATGTAGCTCTCACTCTCTCAGCCACTTGAATTTCCTTCATTGAACCCATGGCCCAATTTTTATTCCATACAAATTATTTCTTTACAGAATGCATCATTTTTCTTCAACATAGGCTCTTAACGACAGTTATGAACGTGTTATCAAAATATGAACTTCGAAGATCAATCTCGAATTATATTCTTAAGACCAAACATCTGTCATCATTTTTCCGAAATTCCTGGTTAAAAGACTAAATATTTTGTGTCATATACCTCGAAATATTATATGTTACTGTCGAGGGGTTCTATGGTCTGGGTCTCCATTGATCTGGTACTCGATAACTCGAGGATCTCATATAGTTCCCCCATTGTAAGTTGAGTACAGTTTGGAAACGATCCAAAATATATGGAATGTTTTAACGCACTTCATTAATCTGATGTCATGAGTCAAACAGTAATTCAGTATACTCTCATATTAGATGTTCTCGTATATTCTCAGGTAAATTCTCTCATATCCTAGTAAAATCTCAAAACCGACTCATGGAAGAGGTGATCTTTTTCATCATCTTTCACAAATGTGTAATTAACATATCAATCACATAATTTTTTGAAAAAGTAGCATAAAATGCCTCGTCTTCCTTAGGAAACCTGCAAACCACTCGGAAACTCTCACAGGAGGCTCTCAGCTTGAGCCTGTCTGCCTACAGCTTCACCCCAGTTCTGTTTGTCCGCAGCAGCGGCCGTATCGCCATTTTTCCAGTTATCCCGTCGTTCTGAAAGGAAAAATTATAAGAAACTTAGCAGGGAATAAAAAAATGTCGTTAATAATGATATTTGCAAATTGTTCATACACATCCTGTCGTGGTTCTTTTGTCATGTACTACTGGACGCATAAAAATTTCTTTCATAGACACAAAAATTAAGTTTATTGACGTTCACATAAAACATTCACGCAAATAACTTGATGGGAATACAAAGAAACGAAAGTCCGTAAGGGGTCTGGCTACCGCTTGTAGGTAGGACCTGCGTAATTGAGTTACTGCTTCCAACTGAACCTAGGATGCGCTGTGCCGATAAATGGCGAAAGGGTTATGCGCATGAGGGAGGGGGGGCTACCATAGCAACGTTCCTAAAACATCCATTTTTCATTTTAGTGCGATGTGATTCGCATGTAGCTACGTTACATGCAATTTTTCATTCTTTATATTTTATATTTTATATTTTATATTTTATATTTTATATTTTATATTTTATATTTTATATTTTATATTTTATAAGCACACACTTTAAAATTCTCTCGCTCATTTGCAGTTAACGCAAAAAACTACGATACTGATGGAGGTAGTTTCAGCTACAGAAGAGTTGAATAGAACAATAGATTCTCTGTACTAGTTTGGGAGGTGATATCAGTGAATAACCAGCAGATTTCAGAGTCTGTTAATGTCACTCTAATAACTAAATTTTAAAGGCATATTAGCAACTGGAGAAAGGCAACAACCTGCGAACTAAGGTTAAAAAGACATACACAACACAATAACGACTTTTCTCACAAATGTCTTGAAATTCCTATCGTTGACATGTGAATACCTCTTAGTATGAGATTGTATTTCAGGCTACAGACTGAACACGACTGCTTGGCAGAAAATCGTTCAAAATTATTATATTTCCTACCAACGTTTGCCCGATCTGCAGGGGAGGCGTTATGAATTTGGATCACCTCCTAACTTGCCATGGACTTAACAGAATCTCTCAGAGAAACGGAGACATCAAATTGTATTGGGATGCAAGGACCAGTATGAACTCTCTTTGTGACTGAACTTTTTGATTGTGTATATTTTTATATGGTCCCAGTGTTTCTAGTTTTTATTGTTGGTTTCTAGTTTATATTGCTGATTTGTTTTGTTTTGTTTCCTGATCCTTTGTAATGTTGTGGGTTGCCAGATCTGTATAGATTACTTTCCGGAACAAAGCGATATGTAACACAATATGAGATTGTGAAATTAAATCATTTTAATTAAAAGGGGCATGGTCTTTTTATTCAAAAATGCAAGGCATACGGCCTCTACCGTTAAGTTTTCCCCGGAGGGAGCAATTCCTCAGACCCAGTCTCCAAAAAGTCCAAAACGTGGAATTAGGGTATTTAATTGTCATAAAGTGTGATAGTTTAAAAAATGGAAAGCAAATAATGATAAAGAAACAAACAAAATAATTCGTAAAATATCCTAACAAATAATTTTAATACAATAATAACACGCTATTGCTCAGGGAAAATAAATCAAGTTAAAATCCACCGTTAGTTTACCTCAGAATTATTTTCTAAAGAAAATATTGTGATAGAGATAAGGTAGAAACGTATGTTAAATCACTTTATGTATTTCTGGTTAAATTAAAAGCTAAGTGAATTGATAAGGTTTTTAACCAATTAGGTTCCTAATTAAGGAAGGTAGCATGGTAGCTATTCTTAAGAACCGTGATAAACGGAAAACCAGAGGGACCAAATAGGGCAGCTTTAAGGATCTATGAATAGGTAATTCAATACAAATGCATATAATTCCATTGTATTCCATTATATTTCCACTTCTCAGCAGAAAAACAGTTCCAAAAATTTCATTTTATGAGCTTTTTATGGTAAATGTATCAAGGATGATAATATTAGATCATGTTATTAAGAAAATAGAGGTGGAAAATGAATAAATGAAAGAATGAAAGAATGAAATGAAAGGAAATACAGACTAAACTAATATAACTATGTATGATATTAGGTGAAATATTGCTTTATTGAAAAAGCTCATGTCTTCAAAAATAGTGAACAATTTAGAAAAATATGTAAAAATCTTCTATATCTACTGTTATCATTTAATATCCATGAGCTAGTTTCTGCTTAATTTTAGCATGGTGTAGGTACTAAAAACCTGAAGAGATGTTTCGAGACGCATGTTTGAAGAATGAAACAGATTTACTAACATAATAACTTTACTCATGAATCTGTTTGTCTTTGGATATTGCTTTTCCCACTCTCTTAATAAGATCTCTCTTAATAAGAAGCTTTCTTAATAAGATCAAAACTGTCCACTTCTGCTCAATAGATAACTACAGGATGCTTGTTCGTGAGATTCTGTCAGATATGAAAATAGATAGTCGGATAGTCAGGTAATCGATGATTTCAGATTTTTATCAGTTTCTTTCCACACCTCTGAAGACTTACAGAAGAATTTCAGATGAAATCTTTTTTTGGAAATATACAATAGAAATTACGTTGGCACTCATTCATATACTCATATGCATGTATACATGTATATACTTATGTAGCAATAATGAGGAATAGAATTACCTTTTCAAAGAACATGTAAAGTTGACACAGGCATACTGCTGAGTGCTTAACAAACAGTGAAAACTTGCAAATTAAGTCGGAATTACTCAAGCCGTGGAATTTTAAATTAGTCTGACACACAGTTGTAACTAATTAAGAATAATTTTACGACGGGAATTTGAAACAGAGGAGGGAACTTACGTGGCGTGCAAGTTATGAATTGCAGAAAAATGTCATTAGCCCACAGTAAGATATAACAAAATTGATTTCAGGGTGCTGTAAAGAGACGCGTGTTATTAAATAATTAAAACGGCGAGACTGCTTTCTAATGACGCTTTCTCTGGATTCTCATCTCTTCTCCCTTAAGCAGAATCCATATCTGTCGAGTTGAAAAAAATCGCGCTTAAGAACCAGTTTTTGAATGTTTTCTTTTTTATTTATTTTTCCTAAGAAATAAAAAAATGTGTTGAAAAATTTTATTTGAAAATTTTTAGTTGAAATTTTTGTTTAAATTGATATTTCAAATTTCTAAAAAATTTAAAATATCAATTAAATTAATCTTTGAATCTTTATCAAATATCAATTTTCAAATCTTAATAAGCAATGCTAAACAATCCTTATTTTTTTCAAAAAAAAAAAGAATTTTATTCTGCCTTACACAGAAAAATCTATGCATTACTCATGTAACAGGAAAATTTAGGGTTTTATTTTCATACTGAGCTGAAATACCTTCGGACATACGAGATGTCAGGGGTTAATCACATGACATGAAAATTTAAGTACCGAATTACCGACACGAAACTTCTGAGTCAAATTCCCCTGAGTACAAAATTCACAAGTATACACTGAATACAAACTCGTAAAATATGGAAGTCAGAGAACCCTCTCGAGGGATTGCTGTGGTTAGAAAAAAGAAGAGTGGATCTTTTCTAGAAAGGTCAAAATGGGGTGTCTAGACAGATTGCTCTCGTGTTTAGTTGTCGAAATTAAAGTTCAACAGATTAAAACTTAAAGAATGAATTAAGAAAATGCAATGGGTAACAGTTTGTACTGCTCCCGAGTTATCACGAGACCCTAATTTGATTTCCTGTTTATTTTTTTAAAGGGAAAAAAATCCCATTTGTTTAAAAATGTATTCTACATCATAAATAAAAGCGATACTATCTTACAACTGAAAAAGCACAAAATAACATCGTTTTCGAGGTGAGAATATTTCCAGCCGTATAAAAACTAAGTGAAATAATCTCATTACTATGGAGAAACAACGAGAGCACTTAGTTCTCAAAGTGCCTTTATTAGTTTAAAAAAATGGAGAAATATTAGACAATATGTACACATTTTCTTTCCTCTTTTCTGTTTCAAAAGAATTAAAAATAACCTGTATAAAGAATGAAACGCTCTGGAATATTATGTGGAACAGTAGTTGGTGAGTTTTATCTCTTGTAAGAATTTAGACAGAATTCTTTTATGATAAGGGATCATTATCTCTTAATGAAACGCTAAATTTAACAAAAGATCTCGTAATAGCTTTTTCCTTATCTAGAAAAAACAAACTTCATTCAATGGTTTTTCAGCGTTTTGTACGCTCATTAGACTATTTACAAATATAAGAGAGGAATGGATGCCCTATTGAAAGAGTCTCATTGTGAGTGCAAGAGGAACTCTTCAATCGTCTTAAACAGCAAGATATTGGAGGTCTGGAAAATAGATGGGAATTCTTTATAAAGTAAAATATTACTGTCCAGAGATTCACATTTAAAATTTTTAAAATTCTTGTATAGCAGAAAATATATGACAGTATGTTAAAGTAATTTTGCAGCATTTAAATATTTATTGTATTATTTTCGGTAGAAGCTATCGATTGATAATAATTTTTCAGGAGGGTTCTTACCAGTAACAGTATGCAAGGATTGAACCGATGCCCTTCCTTTGCTCAAATAAGTGAGTGACTGTGTGAGAAGAGAATGTTGCGGATTGTGGCCTCCTTCTTTTTCCCTCAGACGATCAAGCAACTTACGCACTTCGGCTTTGACCTGAAAGGAGACAAATTGATCTATTTCACTTTCGATAAAGCAGTTACAAGAGTCATTTGATTAATCCGGGCAAAATACGAGAGATGGCGCCACTACATTGAAATGGTCGGCGCTTTCACATTTAGTACGATTCAAATGCGAGTTTCGCGTGTTGATAAAAAAAAATTACTTTTTAAGAAACTAAACGGCGGCAGAAACTTAATACAGTATTGAAAAATATTTCGACGAATCTGCACATTCGCTTAGAATGATTTCCAAGTGTTTTCTTAATTTTAGTTGCGGCCGGAGGAGCACAAAATGATTCTGAACATTCTGGTCACCCTGTTGAGGTTATTGCGCCAGAAATTAATGAGAAAAATCCTTGATATGGTGATGAAAGACGGAAAATTTAAACTGCGTAAGATTAATGGTATCTCATCAGACTGCGTATATAATATTTTGTATGAATATTTGGATAGAAGAAGGCTTTCAACAACGTGGATGCCACGTTTGCTAACAATCGATCAAAAACGTGAACCCCTCGAACGAATAATTTGAACCTGATTCAACAAAATCCAGATTAATTTTTGCATCATTTTGTAACAGTTGATGAAACATGAATACATCAATATCAACCCGGAACGAGGGAACAATCAAATCAGGGGGTCGAAGCAAATGGACGTTCCCCAAAGGGAAAAAAATATCCATCACCAGAAAAATGTTACGGACATTTGTTTTTGGGGAAACCCATTGTACTGATGTATTTAATAATACCTTTACTGACTACTGAGAAAAGGGCAAAACAATCCCCGGAGAGTACTATTCATATTTACTGGACTGTTTAAATAATGAAATTAAAATAGCCCCATTTAGAGAAAAAAAAAGAGCAGAGGGTGCAGAGGGTGGTCCAATCGAACATTAAATATCTCCGTGTCTAGGCCGGATGTAGGCACGTCAAATCCGTTGACTGGAAAGTCCTTCTATGAGGTTAGAGAGGGTGAGAGAGATTACGACCCCTAGACCGAGCCCCTGGGGATGCTCGGTCAAAATTGTGGAGGCACTTGGCTAAATCGGACTCCGACCCTTGTGGTGCCATTATATACCGTAGCCGCACCCCTCGGCCATCTAGCCTATATGGACCTGGTCTGGAATAAATTCCGGCCAGGGGCATTAAAAGCAATAACAATAACAACAACAACAAATACAATGAAATTTCTCTTGGCCACCCCTCTAAACGGTATATTTTGTTCAGAGCCGATTAAAGACTTCATATAGCCAATGTTATGATAGAAAACTTTTTTCGACTGCCACCCCTCAAAACTGCTGCTTTTTTCCAGTGCCTTTACTGGCCACCATATAGAAGTTTCACTATATATGCCATTCTTACAAATACAGTAGGATCTCTATTTAACGAACCTCTATTTTGCGAATTTCTCTATTTTGCGAACTTTTCATTGGAATCAAGCACATTTTGCGAATTTCTTCGTAAAATAACCTCCAAATAGCAAAGTGTATTCTCTAGTTAAAGAGCTTTTCCTTGTGATTCAATATTTTTTTCTCCATATTTCTCAAAATATTTCTGAACATTTCAAACTAATTATTTCTTTTAACAGATTAACTTTCTTTTAACACATTCCGACGCGGATTACAGTTTGAAGAAAATACGTCTGAAGGGGTTTTGGTGCATTGTAAAGATGCGAGACGTATTATGAGATAAAGCATTTTTTCAAACAAAAAACTCAGACAAAATTAACAAACTTTATCAATAATCAAATTTAAGGACGCATGTAGTAATGTAAGCTTAAAATTACTTGTTATAATAAATGCGATAATGTCATTAAAATTCATTAATTTTAATATAATTTTTTTAATTGAAAATGCAGTGTATTCCCGGACAATGTTTTGTTTTCTTCTTGTTTTCCTTACAGATTTCTGTTTGATGGGTAAGATATATAAAACAAATAGACATTAATTTACAAAATAAAGGTGTGAGTAAAATCTTTTATTAATAATATTTAGTGTTTATGAATTTAAAATCTGTCTTGTGTAGTTTAAAGTATTTTAAAAGGTAAATCTGTATTTAACGAATTTTCCATACAACGAACTTCTTTTTGGGATTTAGCGACTTCGTTAAATAGAGGTCCCACTGTATATACCATTTCATTGTTATTAAGACACAATACTGATATAAATAAATTAGATTTTTCTATGCTTATTTACCTTTATTGAAATAAAAGATCATATTAGAAAAATTTGAGGTTAATGATGCTATGAAATAACAACTCTTTATCATAACAATGTCTTTCTTTTTTTCCTTTGATACGATTGTAATAGTCAGAAATGATTAGAAAAAAAGCAAAATTGAAAGCTTAAAAAATGCTCTACCATCTTTTCTCCATATTTTACTGTGTTCTTCCATGCATATGATTTCAGATATCAGCTATCATGGGAGTATCAAGTAAAGGGAAAATGTAAAAGTATATTTATCTTTTATAATATTTATAATTCCCAATGGTGTTATTTCTAAATCGTTTATTGCTTTTAACATAAAATATTTCATACATATTTTGAAAGTTTTCTTAACTCATTTACGAAAAATATCACACACCATCGAAAACTTTTCCAAGTAATAATTCACCATTATGCAAAACATGTGTGCATACGCAATAAAAACTGAAAAAGTGACAAATCTGCGAAAACCCACCACATGACTTTGTTTAAGTAAATGTATTTATGATGGTATAACTATGGACTAAATAATTCTGCAGGACCTTCAGAGCATTTATCTGAAAGAACTAGTTATAAGCATTCTCAGAACAAATTGGGATTGTCTTTTTATATTTAACATTTAAAAATGTCAGGAACCGCAAAATTTCTCTACATTTTGGATTACAAAATCTATATATATATAAAAGAGCTTGTCTGTCTGTTTGTGCGCTATAGAATCATAGGCTGTTTCACCCACCGGGACCAAATTCGGCACAGTTAATGTTTTGGACCCTAGAAACTTAAATCAGGAAAAACGAAATTTGGGGCTCAATTAGTTTTTCAAAATTAATTTTTTAATGATTTTTGTGCCCCTAAGCGCACCTCTTAAATGTGGATAGAGACCCTTCACCACAACCATTCAAATTCGATACGCGGGCGAAAAGAGGTTTGTCTTGAGGGGTGATCTGGGGTGGTTTGAGAGTTCGTATGGGGTTGACGGGGGGGGGGGAAGACGAAGTGTTTATTTTATTTTTCTTACGTTTAGTGGAGTCTTAAGTCTAAAAAGGTTGAGAACCGCTGCTTTAGACAATTTTAGACAATGGCGTTCAAACTAATAGAACTTAATAAAATTTGGAAAAAAAAGGAAGAGAAAAAAAGAAAAATTAAGTTTGTCCCATGGCCAGTTTCTGGAAGTCTTCTGTTGATCTAAATATATTAATTGTTTGAGGATCATAAAATGGGAAGGTGTTTAAGAGTTCTACAGGTTTTTTCTCCTAAGTTCGCGAAAGAGTTAACATACGATATGTATTTGAATTACTTATTCCGTGAAATCATATAAGATAAATCTTTAGAGTTTTGGGGTTTTTTAAGCAGTAGGAGGAAAAGCTCTTTAAACAGAGAAACATAACGACACATAACTTTCATTCCGAACTATTAGTCCATTAGTTATATTAAGGCATAAGAAAATTAATGAAATTATTTTTAAAAAATGATTGCCCGGGTAGATGTATAGATATAAAATTTTCATGCTTTCCATCAAAAGAATACTGTGTATATCATTTCAGTAGAAACGCGCTAAGCGCATTCTGTCTGGCCAGATGAACATGAAGAGTGGGGTGCAGCCCAGAATTTTTTTGATGGAATGCATGAAAAATTTTATATCTATATATCTACCCGGGCAACGCCGGGCAATAATGCTAGTTTACAATAAAATTAACATTAGCCAGTACGTATCATTATATTCACTGCAAATAATTCCTAAAAATATTCCTGATTAAACTTCAATTTTCACGGTTAGAATACATTTCCTTTCCTTTTGAAACAAACTACTACAGTTTCCTTAATAAATTCTCTAAATCACATTGAATTCCTAAGATGTTTCTTTAAATGCTCTTTAAAGACGTGAAATCATTCAATGTTCTGAGATCTAACTAAATAAATTAAGTTATGATGATTTCTAAAACCATTAAGATTATCTATGAACTTACGAACTTTACAATTTTTACCTATGGCAACATTTCAAACTGATTAAAACCCATCATCGTTTTAGTTTATTATTACAAGAAAACTACTATTTCCTGAATGTATTATTTCTTGTAACATATGAACAATAAAAAGCAATAATTCTATTACTACCATTGTGGAAAATACAGAAAGCCCCTTACCAGAATTGTATATACTGGTAAAAAAAAACATTCAAACAGTGCATGCTTAAATGGATATTAATAACCCCAAAACTCTTTTTTAGTAATAACATTATTCATAACATAACCATTCAATAATTGTAATACACCCATGATCGTGCGTAACATTCGTTGGAGTCGGAAGGTATGAAACAGGGGTTGCAGAATAAACAAAAAAATGGGTTAATAGATGAGTTAATAGGGGGTATGGTCCCCTCTTACAGATATACAGGTCTCGCAGCGTGATTTCATATTTGAAATAAGGCAGTTCATCATTTCCTGTGGCAATTGGTCCCACTCGTTCAGCAACGCTGCTTTCATTCCCTGGATGGTTCTCGGAGGGAGGTTGCGAGTTGCAATTGCCCTCCCCAGAGCATCCCAGACATGCTCTATAGGGTTAAGGTCTAGAGATCTGGCTGGCCAATCCATCCGGCGAATATCCTCACTCTCTAGAAATTCGTCGACCAGAAGAGCTCTATGTGGCCTCACGTTATCGTCCATTAAAATGAACTCAGGGCCAACTGCATCCCTGAAAAGGTGAACATAGTGCTCCAAGACCTCATCCCTATACCTCACACCAGTCACAATGCCTCTTTCAAAGACATAGAGAGGTGTGTGGCCATCCAACATGATGCCTGCCCAGACCATTAAACCTCCTCCTCCATAATGGTCGATTTCGCGGACATTGGAGGGTAGGTAGCGGGTCCCTGGTTCTCTCCATATGAACGTACGACGAGAATCGGTGTTTAGGCTGAACCGGGACTCATCAGTGAAGAGAACGGTCGCCCATTGATCCATACTCCAATCTCTATGCTCTCTGCACCATGATAAATGGATTATCCTGTTCGTAGAAGTGAACGGGACGCAAAGAGCAGGTCTTCTTGCAAACAACCCTCTCTCATGAAGTCTTTTGGAAACAGTCACCCTTGATACACGGGTTCCTGTGGCTGCATACAAGTCACGAGAGAGCTGAGAAGCTGTAGCACTCCTGTTACGCCTCGCTATAATCGACAAATGGCGATCTTCTCTGGCCGTCGTGGTTCTTGGACGACCTTGCCCAGGCTTTCTCTCGATGGATCCGGTATCCTGGAACTGTTTCTATAAGTTACACACGACGCTGGGCGTTAAATTGAACTCTCTACAAATTTAGATTTGAGATTGGCCTGCTTCTAGCCTCCCCACAATTCACCTCCTCATTCCATCATCTAAACGTTGGTGGTTACTCATTTTTACTGTTACTATTTGAAATTAACCGATTGCTGCAAAATAACACCAAGAATTAACCCATTCTTTTTGTTTATTCTTCAACCGCTGTTTCATACCTTCCGTCTCCAACGAGTGTTACGCACAAGCATGCGTGTGTATTTCAATTATTGAATGGTTATTTGTTTTGTATTGTATCAATGTATGTACATATCAAATTTCATTAAAATCAGTACAGTAGTTCTAGAGATAATCCACCATGTCTGCAAATTCTCTTAATTTTTTACAACAGTGTAGTTTGCTAGACAGTAAAACCATATTTGTACTTCATCCATATCTAAGGGCCTGTTCACATAGGAGTCCGTTGCGTTGCGTTAAGGAAAAGATGACGTTGAGACGAAAATAAACCAATCATATGTCTCCAAACGATTAGCAATGAAATTTTTAATGCCTATGATTGGTTTATTTTCGTCTCAACGTCATCTTTTCCTTAACGCAACGCAACGGACTCCTATGTGAACAGGCCCTAAGAATGTGACTATAAAAAACCTGAAAAAAAGCGGCAAAAGTATATGGACTGATGACTTCACCGAGTAGTAAAACATACCAATAGCTAGATTCTGCCGTTCAGCAATGGTTAGCACTATTTTAGATAATAATACCGTTTCCTTCTTTTAATGTCCCTATCATATTGTCATGAAAAAAAACATTAAATACGTTATTATTTGATTGATGACTAAATAAAAATGTAGATATTTTGAATTAAAAATCTAACGAAAAAAACATTTTGATTGTTTGCTTTCACGTCGTTTTGAACAGACTATTGGATTGTAAGGGATTTAGGCCTAAGCCAGATTCTATTCCCATATCTCTTTTGTCCATTCAACTAAGAGCTGACAGCCTGCAAAAATTTTTTTAAATAGTTCATCGAAAGGAAAAACAACTCACCTCGCCATTTAAGAAACAGTAGAGGAATGCCACGAATGATCCCTGAAATAAAGAAAGACATTTTATGCCTACTATCACTTTTAACAAACATGATACTACGTATTTTGGACGTCCCATAGTCCAATAAAGGAGAACAAGGTCCCATAATAACTGTAAGTGCAGTTCAAATAATAGTTTTGCTCTTTAAATTAGGCTATTTGGTCTCAAGTTTGAAAATCATGGACGGCATAGATTAACTTCATTGGTTTATTGACGACTGTTTGAAAAAATATTACTTATGTTATCCAGTTGTTACAAGAAAAGGGATGATTTATAAGCAAACCAAGCCCTATTTCATGGATTTTAATGAGGGGCAGGAGTTAACATTGCAGATCTTCGATCATCAATGTTAAGCTCGTTAATTCGATGGGGAGTTTTCTTCTCGGTGTTTTTATAATCAAAGATTAGTATATTTTTGTATTTTGTATTCCTTTCACATGACGGAAAATGTTAAAAAAGTGAGAAATTTGAAGGCTTAAAAATTTTTCACAATTTTTTACAGTACATCAAATTATTTGTTTATCTATAAAACATAAATTTATTTTTACTACAAAAGACTTTTGAAAAACATTGTTATAAACATCTATTTTAAAATGCAGAAAACATAATTCGAAAATATGCATTTGCTAATCTGTGATTAGAAAAGTACGAAGAAGAAAAATTTGCCATAGCTTCGCGTGAGGATTGAAGACGTGATGTGAACAGATGCATCCCTTTGAGTGTATTCAGAAAGCTCAGTGGCTAAATTCTTTTTCTCAGTGGTATTGATTACTGAGCTGTATCACAAACTAAGGCCACAATTGTAAAACTTAAATTTTATAATGAAGACAAAGTTGAATTAATAAAATACGAACGGTACAATAGGTGAAATGCTATCAAAAGTACCATTTTTTACTACTAGGTTAAATGTTAGACTGTTAGAGGGTTTTAAAAAAATTAACCTATTCTGATGAACTATTACTTTTTTTACATATCTGTTTTATATGTTCGTTTTCACCTTCATGATTTTACATATTAAAGAGTCTAATTAATGCAACTTGTGTATATATACCGGGTGGTTATAATTAAACTTCCCCAATAAACGGCATGCTACAGTGCAAACGGGTGAACGGAATGCAACGAAATTTCGTATATGGGCTGTACACGAGATGCGCTCACGGAATTTCAAAAAAAAAATTTTAGTTCCAAAATGTCCACTAGAGGGCGCCTTTTCGGAAAAAACATGAAATTTAACACAATAAACGACCAAAACGGAATACAGAAACAATATTAACAATCCAGAACAAGAATTATGATTAATTAAATGTAAAAACGGGAAAAGCTGTCAGTTGTTGGAGAAAATTGTCGAGATTTGCATGCTTGGGAAGAAGAGGAAGCTTTATGCTAAACACGTTAGGGAATAAAACGTTTGCAGACGTTGTTATGTTTAAGTCGATGTTTCCGGCTGTACTAATGACGGTATCTTTAGTTGAACGTGCGTTATTGGTGAAGCTGTTTTACGAAAACAAAGGGAATGCTTCTGCTGCAGTTCGTGAATTTCGTCGTAGAAAGTACCTACTGCGTGGACCAATATCTACTAAAGGTATCCGGGCCATGATTAAGAGATTTGAAGAGACGGGGAAATTAGGAGTTCAGCCTGGAAGAGGCCGTAAACTCCATAACGCTTCATGTGCGAAGCCTCACAAATGATCAGTTACGATCTGCTGTTGAACACACTGTCCATCGACTTAAAATTTTGCAGGTGAATGAAGGTGGTCACGTGGAGCAGCTTTCCCTACATCGTCCTGGATACGATTAACAACTGCTCCTCTTGTGCAATTTCGTCCTAATCTGTTATTGTTCCTGCAAACTGAACTGTTTTTGTTTCTCCCTTACCTTAACTTAATGTGGTTCGATGACAAGGTGATCAGAAACTAGTCAATAAATATTAATATTGTTTCTGTATTCCGTTTGAGTCGTTTAATGTGTTAAATTTCATGTTTTTCCCGAAAAGGTGCCCTCTGGTGGACATTTTGGAACTAAATTTTTTTTTCGAAATTACGTGAACGCATCTCGTGTATAGCCCATATACAAAATTTCGTTGCATTCCGTTCACCCGTTTGCGATGTAGGATGCCGTTTATAGGGGAAGTTTAACTATAACCACCAGGTGTATATATATATATATATATATATATATATATATATATATATATATATATATATATAATATGTGTGTGTGTATATATATATACTCACATTTCAGTTTGCATGGCCATCATTACGAAGAAAATTTTATTTTACGTTTTCATTTAATGTGCCTATCACATTTAGTTTTTTTTTTGCTCTTTTACCGGGTAGTGTTTACATTTTGGATTCACTATAATTTACATGCTGTATTATTAAAAGGATGTAGGTGGAAAAGAAATAAATACCTGAAAAGACGTAAAAGCTTGGTCAATGTACAGCCATAGAATCTCGAGAGTCGCATTCTCACCTGCTGCGAAACTGAAGCTCAGAAGGAGGGCATAGTGCACACCAAACAAGGGTACCAACACAAGGGTAGATTTGAACCATTTTCTACGGATAAAACATTTTCAATACTGGTATAAGAAACTAAACATTTTTACATGAAAATAAAAACAACATTAGCAAAACTTTTTTTTCCATATGAATAGGAAATAGAGAAAATTTAATACATACTAAAATCAATACTATTTTTTGAATTTTAGAGAAAAAAATTTACTGTGAACCCTTTTGTAAAACCAAGATGCAAGTAATTTTCGATTCAATGCAATCAAAAGTTAAATAGTAGTTGAGTTTTTAGACTGGATTAAAAGGATTTTATAATAAAATCTCTTAATATTTACCTGTATCTATAACGTCTGTTCTGTACGGCCTCGTTGGAGAACATTTTGAGAAATAGAACACGGGAAATATTCAAGAAAAATACTAGATTCAGCTGGAGAAGCAGAAAAGGAAAATATCTGTCAGTAACTTTCAGTCACACAAGTCAATGAAATTTAAAGTTTTGTATTTATTTTGGAATTTTAAAATATGCCATACCAAGATAGAAGCCGTTATAGGACCTCGAATGATCCAAAAGATAAGCTGATTTCCATTAACTGTCCAACATCTAAAAATTGAAAGATAAATTAATTTATTCTGATGAGCAAAAACGCAAAGTATTATCACATAAAATATAACAATTAGGTTTAAAAGGAAACCTTTTTGATAACTGTCTTTGGATCGACAAGAAGAAACATACATTTCGACATACATTTTAGAGCACGTGTAGAACCTTTGGTGATATATTTTCACAGTTAAATGTGTGAGAATTGACTCATACAAAACTTCGAAGTATGTTATTTACTATTAAAACAAAAGAATTTGTCTGAAATTCATATAATTTCTGGTAAATTATAATTACACAACATTCCTCTGTGTATTGCAACTAAGGCTACTTCAAAAGGACACCTACACAACGAAATGGAATCCAATAGAACGGCTCATATTAAATTAAATTTCCAGCTCAGTAGAAGCTATTATTGCAATTTATGAAAATGCCTACAATGGTTTACAGTCGAGCGTTAATGGGAAATAAAAGAGTTACTTTCTGGAGATAGATTTACTTGGTTTAGAGCCCAATCTATTCATAAATTGATTGATAACCTTTCTCGGGAGATCGGATTATATGTTTTGATTTTGCTATTTATCTCTACCTATCTATGGCAATTTATCCCAAGCTAATGGTCATAAACCTTTTGCTGCTATTTCTAATGAACTGTCGATTAAATGTCTGTAGTGACTTTTAAGAAGTTGCAATTTTGTGCTCTATCGTACCCCACAAGTTTCATGGAATTAATACTTTATGTTACTTTTATGGTTCACTAAGTTCAGAAGGTTTTCTTTTATAGTTCATCAGGGAGTAGGACTTTGGAGTTTCATTGATGATTAATGTCTAAAATACCATTCTAATTCATGTATTTTCCCTTGATAGCAAAAGATTTAAAACAAAATTCTTCATTCCTGTCCTATAAAGGGAAATATAACTTGGTGGGATGGTTATCTGATAGGAAGACGATTTTATAAGTGATACTTTCCATTTCGATGAACCCAATTACTTGATAATTTCATTTTGCAGTAAGGTATAAAGGAATTCCTTGACCACTATCTAAAACTTTTCTAAATTTCATACTGCTGAGAGGTATATCGCATATTCAAAGGGAAATATTAACTTACAGATCGTTTTCTATGGTTGCTCTGAGACTGATCCATGGTACCAAGAAAAGCACTGGAACACCTAAAATAAGAAGGGTTAGTGACTAAGGAATCCTGGCTATGACATGATTATTTTTTTCATCAAAAATGTTTTGGTTTATGCTTTATTATTTTACACCTACCCCATCCGGCTAGGCCATACTTGAGAATCCCACTAGCATCTGAGAAAATGGAGAGAAACAGTAAGTTGTGCAAGTACAGACCTTCCATTAAGATCCAGCAATAGTTGGCCATCAAGCAGTACTGCCATACAGAGGTGAGAGCTTTGCACACAACACTCTGAAATGAGAGAGATTTATGAGTGACTGTTCATACAATAGGTTGAGGTTTTAATTGAGAAAAATGTTATTACAGTTCTGAGATGTTGTTGTTTATAAAGCACCCTGGCCGGAATCTATTCCAGACCAAGTTATCGGACCAGGTTATCGGACAGAAGGATGCGGCTCCCGTCGTATAATTGCACCACAAGGGACGGAGTACGCTTTAGCCAGGTGCCACCTCAATTTTGACCGAGAACCCTCAGGGATTATATTGGGGGATCGTACCCTCTCCTATCCTCTCTGACCTCAGAGAGGGAATTTCCGATCTACAGGTTTAACGTGCCTATATCTGGCCTAGATACGGAGGTATTTAATGGCACGTGTCGATCCAAGCAGCTTTAGCATCGAAACACAGACAGCTTAATATATATTCATCCCAACTTCGGTAACAGCTAACGATATTTGTCTCCTCCTCGGGAAGCTATTTATTTTAGTTCTACGCTCCCGATGTTCATTCTTAAAAAAATAAATGAGAAACGAAATCTCATATCTCAATCCCATGCAGACATTTCGATGCTACAAACCCTTTAATATTCGATGTTTATAGAGCAATTAATAAATCAGTTTTCCCCGCGAGGAAACGTGTCATGTAATCAGTTGGGTATTGAGAGAATTAAAATTTATCAAGCACAAACTACACTACAATTAATGGTAATATCTCAAAGATAAATATATAGGACATTCAGTACGTGCACACGAGGGAACTAAATATTGATGTTTGTGTATCCGTTATCCGGCTAATGAGTTAGTTAATAGTCATAACTAGATTGAGAGTCTATGCATAAATAAGCGACTCATGACATTTTATAAACACTGCAAACACTATGAATACACTATAGTTTGAAATAGGCAAAACAGCAAACAGAAATCGCCCGTTTAACGACTGATAAAACACAAAAGAACCGTTCACGATGTGAAGAATTTTCGAATTATGTATGCATTAACCCTTTCATTTTTTTTTTGGGGGGGGGGGTCATCTCTTTTCTTTAATGAATTGCTTTGCGATTTTTAGTAGTTCTGAGTAATGAGGAAGGGGGTTTTAGATAATGTTTTATCTAAAAAAAATTACCGTAAAACCTTTAGTATAATACACACGTTTTTTTCCCATTTTAGTCCGCAAAAATGAGGTTGCGTATTATACTCGTGTAGAAAAAAGTAGTTTTAAACATTGAATAAACGACAAACAATAAATCCGTATTCTAGTGAAAGTGATTAAGACTGATAATTTCACTGCATTATTTGTTTTGAATTAAAAATTTAAGTTTTTTTTCCTACCGAATATGACGTTTTCGCTTATTTTTATTACAAATTTTATTTATGTTAATAAATATTTGTGCAATTTATAAATAAAATATTGAAAAGTTATGCTTGCGTATTATAGTCGAATTTTAATTTTTTCCGAAAATTTTGTGCAAAATAAAGCATGCGTATTATACACGTGTGCGCATTACAGTCGAGGTTTTACGGTATACGTACTCAACTATTTTCGTGGTCCCAGGGAAGCGGGCTTCCCTCCTTATGTCTTCTCAAATATATTCACGGGATGTGCAATTCCTAACAATATTTTCTGTTACAGCGAAAACACTGATGGGGAAATAGTTCCTGCTTCAATATTGCATTGCAATCCATATTTTTAAAAATATTTCCAAGAAATACTGAAATAGCCATACAAAACTAATTTTGTCTCGCAAGTGGTTGTTGCTGTATAGGCTTTGCCCTGAAAATTCTGATTTTTCAACTGTAAATGTAAGTACTTGTGTTGTTTTGTTCTTTATACTTTTATTTGTGAATCAGAAATCTGTATATTAGTCATACAGATTACTTAAAGAGTGATAATTTATACGAGTAATATAATAAGTCAGCAAATGGACCGTGTGAAGAATACTTCCCACCTCCATATTAATAATAAAATTCCTCACATACACCTATCCCTCGATTTACACGGTAGATGCGTTCTACGACAAATCGAGTAAATTGAAACCGTGTAAAACAAGACACAGCTTTCATACGAAATAAGAGGATAGGTGCAAGCTGTAGTTATGTTTATAATAACAGTATAAGAATGCAAAGAGTTTATGCCGATGAGAAGAAAAAGCAATTTAAGTAATATGCAATGATAAATTATTTATTTACATATGAATTTCAAAAATTAACGTCTTACCTAGCGTAGAACTGAACTAGGACTGACAGTGGAAATAAAACAAAATCTACTTTAATGACGCCAATGCTAAACACAACGCAACGCGACGCAATGCCCTTGTGACGTCTGTGCACATAATAATTGAGTGTGTTCAATGTAAAACTTTCAAATAATCAAATAATACATCGATGTATTTGTTTAAAATTTAGAAACCGTGTAAACCGAGTGCCAGAAAAATCGAGGGACAGGTGTATTTCTAATCTATTGAAATGCTTTGGAACCGTATTCTACTACCAAATAAGTACATAAAGTAAAACGTATTTTAAAAGAGATTTTTTCAGTCTGTATTCATAAAAGATATATATATATATATATATAAATGCGGAATTTCGTTTCATCTTAGTTATTCGTTTTGCATTTCAAAAGCCTTAAAAACTTGTATCTTCACAGTTGAATGACATTCATTGTTGTTACATGTACATTATTCTTGTTCTAACGCTATCAGAAATTCATAGCATTCTCTTTTGAATCCAAAATAAGCATACTTGGCGCACATGCAATTTTTCATTTAGTTGTGGCTTGGTACATAAAGAACATCTTTAATGCATAGATATTTGAGGCCATAGAGGGATTCTTCCTATATACTATTAGGGGATTTCTTTTATAATGTTTTGTTTTCAGAAAATACATATTGATTTCTGAAAAATATTTATTTATGAAACTTACTTTATTCAGTGGATGTAATCATATTTTTAGAAAAGTTTTCAAGGCATTTCCATGCTGGAACAAGAGGTTTTGAGTTAGAGATTTTAATGTTAATTTTTGCACAACAGATTCTGATAGCGCAGGTGGAAGGTAAGTGAATAGATATAGACCCTTTTTTCAAACATGCAGCAAAGTATGATAGTCTCCACTAACATAATATAGTAAAAAATAAATGTCAATAATATACTCTTTTTGAATTCATCAATGTATCGTTTATTCATTTTCTTATCAATAATATCGCATTTGTTCTCATAAGATGTAAAGAAAATCGATATCGTTCTTGCTTATAACTGAAAACCGCCAAGGTGATCAGAAAATATAACTCTTAATCCTAGAGATTGTGTATATGGACAGTGTAATCTATGGATGAGATCAATATAATCATTAGAAAAAAAATAAATATGGTTTTGATCATCCAATGACATGGAAAGATTCCGACTTGGATTATGTCCAAAGATGGATCTTCAATGAATTTGACAAAGTTTTTGGAAGGATATTTTTTCAATATTCAGACTCAATATCGGGAAAATCAATAAAATGCTTCTGAATTGGTATTATTGTTCTTAAAATTTTTGCTAGTAACCTTAGTAGTTACTCTTATTAAAAGAATTTTTCCATAACGACTTAGTTTATAAACGTTATACAAAAGTTTGTTAATGTTATACAAAATGTACTTTATTCAGTGAAGTTGTGCCGATGTAATCATATTTTTAGAAAAATTTCAAGCATTATTATTTTGGAGCGATAACGGGATAGGCTTTGTCTATAAAGGTCATACAAAAGCTCATTTTCACACATTTATTTCAAGTTCTGCTTTTCTGTTCGTTACTTTTTTATACAAAATAGAAGTATTGTTATGAATTTTTATATACTTTACGTAAGGGCGGGGCAGCCCTGTTGGCAAAGGCGTGGAGCCAGTGATTTGAACGTCCCTGGTTCGATGCTCGGCGCTGCAAATCCACCGCCGTGTTCACTAATGGTGGACGGGGAAGATAAAATAGGGTGTGACTACAATGTCCTCCAAGTTCTCAAATTTACCTCTGGAGGTATGGGGTCAAGTGCTCCGGTCTCGTCACTTGACTCGGTTCAAAATTACGGGTCTAAATAGGCGTCGAGCCAGTGATCTGAACGTCCCTGGTTCGATGCTCTTTGCTGCAAATCCACCGCGGTGTTCACTAATGGTGGTCGGGGAATGTAAAATAGGTTGTGGCTACAATGTCCTCCAAGCTCACAAATTTATCTCTGCAGGTGCGAGGTCAAGTGTTCCGGTCTCGTCACTTGACTCGGTTCAAATTTACGGGACCGATGTTCTTCGAGGTCAAGCCCTAGGCTTGAGCCCTAGTGGTGCCTCGCCATAAAGTGAAGCTGCTTACTACCCTTCGCCGAGGACCTAGGTCCTTTGAACTTGGTGTAGGCTTTCCTACTCCAACGGGATTGGAAACAACAACATATATTTTACGGATTTGGTTTTTACCACTAAATATAAAACAAGACAAAACATCTCTACCTTGCAAAATATTATTTTAAAATTTTCGTTCATTTTATTTAACATTTAATAAATTTTCTCTGGGGAAGAATTTTTTTCTGTTCAAAAATAAGATCATTACTTTCATTGAATTTCAACGTATTTGTTTAGAAAAAAGAATGATGTATTTTTTATAAAAACAAGTTTATCACAGAAATTTTAAAAGTAATTTAACAATTCTGATCGAGAGGCAAAAAAGGAAAAAGGAGGTTTTGATAACCTCTATCGTGAGTCTTTTATTGCGTAAATTACTGTCAAAAGAAGCGAAGTAAAAATCGAAACTGATAGCAACGAAGTTTTCACCAAAATGTAATTAATGATGCACTTAGCAATCAGCTCTTTATAAAATATATGAAAAACAATACACGAACAAGTGGAAATAAAGAAAATATATCAAGGTGACAAGCAAGATTCTAGTACTCGAACGCTTACTAGTACCTGAGACGCCCAGACATGTACTTAATAAGCATGGTAATTTCCGTGTCTGGGAAATGCAAAAATTAAGCTCCTTTACCTTGTCATTATTGCATATTTTGAGATTTACATCTACGACTTTTTACTCACCTGGTAAAAACTGTAAAGAAAAAAATCTAATCTAGGGGAAATATTTAGAATTCTTACCATATAGAATCGGAGCATATATTTTGGACTAATTCATTGCAATGAATCAGCTCATAAGATGAAATGATCAGTTTAATTAGATTATAGAGACCTTATGATGATTTCATGGTAAAATTCTTCAGAATATCTTTTATCGAAGTTACAAAGTGATGGGATTCCAATTATAGGCAGAACTCTTAATATAGAAATGAATTTACTATTTACACAGAGTCATGAAGTTTATTTCAATATAGCATTTAATCAACAACCAACATCATAAAAGCCTCTTCATCTAAATTCTATTTTTCATTGAGCTTAATGTTATACATATATGATATTCTTTCGGGCAATTTCTTAATTTACTGAGAACAAACGAAAATCCTAGAAAGGTAATAAATAGTAAGAAAAAAGTTCCTGCTAGAAAGGTTGAAAGAGTAGAAAATATTCAGGCTCCAGTCTTGAATGATAGAAGAAATCTCAAGTCATCAATTTTGCAAAAAAATTGATGAATAGTCAGTTCATGTGCTTTATGACGCAAAAAAAGCATTTTCTTTTTTTCCCTATGGCCGTGATTGATTGATATTCAGGCTTTAGAAAGTGAATCATTTTCAGCCTGTTTTAAGCTAATCATTTCTAGCCTTTATCGCATTAAATTGTAAAAGTGACACAAAGAATCTCTCGGTATTCTACAGTGTGTAACAAAATTATAAGACCACCCAAAATATCACTCATTTTAATATTACACTGCATAACATGAATAATTTTAAAATTTGAAGGAAATGAAAAAAGTTATATTTTCTCAAATAAATCGCTTAAAGGAAAAAAAATTGAGTTGATTTTACACAGTAAAAGATTTTTTGAAATCTGGGTGTAACATAAATATAAGACCACTTATTTTTTTATTTAAAATCTTTTGCGTATTTAAAACTATTTTATTATTTCTTTCAAAATCGTAGATAGACTGTAACTTTACATCACAAAAAAGTCCAAACGATAATATTGTAAAAGAAATAGAATGTAATTTGTTTGTTTTTATGAGGAAATTCACAATGCCACGTGGAAGAGAATTATCTGAACTAGAAGTTCGAAAAATTTGGTTTTATAAGGGCTCTGGAAAATCGGAACGTGAAATAAGTAAGATACTTAAACGTTCTAAAACTGCTATTCATAACGTTTTAAGTAAAATAGATTTTTATGGAAAATATAAAAGATATGGCAGAAAGAGTAAATTATCAGCTCGCGATAATAGACGAATTTTCAAACTTGCAACGAAACAGAATTTGTCTACTCGTAAAATATCACAGCAGACAAGTAAAACTATTTCACATATGACAGTCTGGCGCACTTTAAGATCAAATTCAAATGTTGCTCTTCAGAAATTAAATAGAAAACCAAGACTGTTAAAGCATCATAAAGAAGGAAGGGTGAAGTGGGCAAAGGAGCTCATGACCTGGGATGCTGCTTGGAAAAATATTATTTTTTCCGACGAAAAAATTTAATTTGGATGGCCCGGACGGTAATATTTCCTACTGGCATGATTTACGCACGGAACTTTGGGTTTTTTTTAGTAGACAGATGGGTGGTGGCTCTGTGATGGTGTGGGGAGCTTTTGCATATGATGGGAAATGTGATCTGCAGCTAGTTCTTGGAAAAATGGACTCTATTTGTTATCAACAACTGCTTTACCAACACCTTATACCTTTTAGACCATTTTTAGGAGGGTGAAACTGGAAATTTCAGCAAAACAATGCACCATGCCATGTGTCTAAATCAACTAAAAACTGGTTTCAAAAAGAAAAAATCGAGGTCTTAAACTGGCCAAGCCTTAGTCCAGACCTGAATCCCACCGAAAACTTGTGGGGCCATTTGGTTCGTCAAGTGTATGCAAATAACCGTTAGTATGATTCTGTGTATGAATTGGAACTAGCTATCATGGATGAATGGGACAAATTTCCCAAATATTTGCTCGAAAACCTAATTAATTCAATGAAAAATCGAGTATTTTAAGTTATTCAGAAAAATGGTGGATCAACATCATATTAGTTTTATTAAAAAAATTTCTTTTAACTAGTGGTCTTATAATTTTGTTACAGATATTTGATCGGAAAAATTTGAAATTGTTGATAAAATAATTAGTATATTTAAATATCTCTTAAAAATAATATACATATATTTTATATTTCATTTATTAACATCTACCTAATTTAATTTAAAAAAAATTATACTATTTATAGTAAAAATCACAAAATCCACAGTGGTCTTATAATTTTGTTACACACTGTACATTCCGTATCTTCTAGACAGCATCATCTCACAGTAGCAGCAAACAAGTAAAACATTAACATTGTAGTTATTATATTTTGTGCTAGATAAACCTTTTTTCTTTTTAAAGTCATTGGTTCATAATGGACGGAATTTTTTTGTAAAGTGAATCCATTCGTATTTAAAAGGAGAATGCCTGATTCTGTTTAAAATGTGTGTGTAAAATCTACCAAGCCATATATGAACTACCTCTGACGTGGTTTGGTAGTTCAGAGATTAAAGTATTGGCTTGAGATGATGAAGAATGGTGTAATAGATTCTTAGCAGTGTCATAGTTCGCTTTTCGCATGGGAGAAAAATATGAGCATGGTCCGAAATATCTGTGTGTTACAAGTACTGATTTCTTCTAAAATTAAATAAATAGCCTCTAGTAGTCTACAAGTATATCTTGCCCAGATTCTAATGAACTACATTTATTCTATATATGTTCAAATTTTAAGAGAATAAAGCCCAGCAACGTACTCAGAAATTTTCAAAGGTGGGGGGGGGTTACTATGAAGGAGTAGGTTTGAGCAATCAGTGTAAAGCTTAAACCTAATTAAATAATATATGTAATCAGACCAATGGGGGGGTTCAATCTCCATCAACCCCCCCCCCCTGCGTACGCCACTGAATAAAGCCCTTTAAAAACTTCCAAATACATTTCATGGGAGTTTTGAGTTTTTAAACTTTTTCAAGGTATAAAAAGTTAAATTTCTAAATATTTAACTTTATCTGAATATTTTTAAAATAAAACATCTTTAAGCATGAACAGGGGTTGCGTATTCTAATGGGAAAACTTATGAGGAATATATTTTGATATTCAAAAGTTTTTTGTTTATTTAAGCCACAAACAACTTTAATATATCGTTCCGAATAACGATGGTTAAGAGAGACACTATCGTACTATACTTATCTGTAATCCTGTAAATGTAAAATGAAAAACAGCTTCGTACTATATTTATCTGTAATCCTGTAAATGTAAAATGAAAAATTATACAGGTTTTCTAAAACAATTATTTATAATTGGCGTAAACAACTTCTGCATTGTACTGAAACAATTTTAATAATTGTGAAGGGGAAAATAATCTTTACAAATGTCCCAAAATGAATTAGATTCGAAGTAATTTAACCAGGCTTTACGATAAAAAACCAAGAGTTCTTTAAAAGCACAAATAATAGGTGTGTGGTAAGCTTGTGTGCCCTCACTAAGTTTCCCTGTACTTTGAGTTTCCAGCCTAATCAGAAACTAAAAAGTGGATGAAATGTCGAAAAAAAGTTAGAGTAGGTGATATTTGGGACACCTACCTTACAGTTTATTTTGTCTGAAAAGTTGAAAATATACTTTCGTGACTTAAAAATAACGTACAAGTGGAAGTCTAACGGCATAAGTTTTTCAGATAGTTAAGCTATGTACGGGACAACATCCAAAGATTCAACAAAACGAAAGTATAATAATTTTAACACAAGTGTAATAATTTTAGAATGCAATAATTACCCTGCTTTAAGGCATTTTAAGAGAACCAATTATTAACAAAAACAGTTTCGTAACCTGTATTCAAAATTGATGTGAACAAGCTATTTAGAACTAAGTTGTCAGTTGACTCGGAAGAATTACGATGAGACAGGAAAAATAACTTCATAATTTGACCACTGAATAATCACAAGTTAAATAACAGTGAACGGTTAGGAAACTGTTTTCTTTTTCTGTTACTCTAAAGTATTTTTGTACAATTATCTATATATATATATACTAGCTGAAAACCCGCACTTCACTACGGAGTACATTCAAATTAAATACAACGGTCAATGTATGCAATTAATGCCAAAAATTAAATATATATATATTTATAATATATTATGTATTTATAATAAATACAACGCATATATATATATATATATATATATATATATATATATATATATATATATATATATATATATATATATATATATATATATATATATATATATATATATATATATATATATATATATATATATATATATATATATATATATATATATATATATATTATATTTATTATAAATATATAATATATATAATATATTATATATTTATAATATATACGACGATCAATGCATACAGTTGATGTAAATATATATATATATATATACTAGCTGTACCCGTCCCGGCGTTGCTCGGATAATGTAATTACCAATTTTTTAGTAGCCTTAACCCTTTGTTAATGGGCATCGCTGTCATCCTTTTCCTCACCACGATACATTATTTTACCCATATAAATTTAATCCTTTCTGGCACATTTTGGCAAAATTTTTGACATAGGATTACTTAAAACTTTCCACAACAGTCAGCGAGACGAAAAACGTTTTCCACAAACACACCACAAATTATATGATATTAACTAAGTGTTGGCCAAAAAAATTACGGCATTACTAAATGCGATTTTTTAATCGATTATCACTGCAATAGTAATCGATTTCCTTTAACCACCCAATCCCTCATAGAAAACAAACGCCCCAACACATCACGTGCTTGACGTCGAAAACGACCGACAAAAACGGCTTGACGTCGAAAACCTGTTTTCCCCAGCTTTACCTTCGTCCGGAAATGAAGAACGAAATCTCCAAAATGAGATTTCTCGCAAGAGTTTCCGAATCATAAAATAAATTATTAAAAAATAACTACAATTTGTAAATTAATTTTGGTTCTGGATTTCGAAACTGTGATGTCTAGGGTCTCTGAGATAAAAATTTCGTAAAAATGTAACGACATTTACGTATAGATTCGACAATTTGGAAAAAAGGGTCGCGGCCAAAATCGCGTTTTTTTTCCGAAAAACGGGTGCGTACAGACGATCGAAAAAAAATCACAATTAATCGATAAATTAAGACAGACAATTTTAATTGTGATTTCCGTATAGTGTCATCTTTCCCGTATAGGCTCGTCCGAAAAAAAATTTCTTGGACGGATACGTTAGGATTTACGGAGCTTTTACTCGTCCGGTAGCTCCAAATCGCGACTAAATATTTAATTACGGAAAATCTAATTAAAAAATCGAAAAAAGGGCTTCGAGGTGCATAATGAGACCTCGGGGGGCATCTTCGTGTCGAATCTCAAGACTGTCCGACCTGCCGTCTTTGCGCCGTGCCGCGAGCAGACAAAAACTCGGTCACACACACACAGACTTTGCCTTTTATATATAAAGATTATAAATATATAATATATAATATATATAATATATTATATATTTATAATATATACGACGATCAATGCATACAGTTGATGTAAATATATATATATATATATATATATATATATATATATATACTAGCTGTACCCGTCCCGGCGTTGCTCGGGTAATGTAATTACCAATTTTTTAGTATCCTTAACCCTTTGTTAATGGGCGCCGCTGTCATCCTTTTCCTCACCACGATACATTATTTTACCCATATAAATTTAATCCTTTCTGGCACATTTTGGCAAAATTTTTGACATAGGATTACTTAAAACTTTCCACAACAGTCAGCGAGACGAAAAACGTTTTCCACACACACATCACAAATTATATGATATTAACTAAGTGTTGGCCAAAAAAATTACGGCATTACTAAATGCGATTTTTTAATCGATTATCACTGCAATAGTAATCGATTTCCTTTAACCACCCAATCCCTCATAGAAAACAAACGCCCCAACACATCACGTGCTTGACGTCGAAAACGACCGACGAAAACGGCTTGACGTCGAAAACCTGTTTTCCCCGCTTTACCTTCGTCCGGAAATGAAGAACGAAATCTCCAAAATGAGATTTCTCGCAAGAGTTTCCGAATCATAAAATAAATTATTAAAAAATAACTACAATTTGTAAATTAATTTTGGTTCTGGATTTCGAAACTGTGATGTCTAGGGTCTCTGAGATAAAAATTTCGTAAAAATGTAACGACATTTACGTATAGATTCGACAATTTGGAAAAAAGGGTCGCGGCCAAAATCGCGTTTTTTTCCGAAAAACGGGTGCGTACAGCAGATCGAAAAAAAATCACAATTAATCGATAAATTAAGACAGACAATTTTTATTGTTATTTCCGTACAGTGTCATCTTTCCCGTATAGGCTCGTCCGAAAAAAAATTTTCTTGGACGGATACGTTAGGATTTACGGAGCTTTTACTCGTCCGGGAGCTCCAAATCGCGACTAAATATTTAATTACGGAAAATCTAATTGAAAAATTGAAAAAAGGGCTTCGAGGTGCATAATGAGACCTCGGGGGGCATCTTCGTGTCGAATCTCAAGACTGTCCGACCTGCCGTCTTTGCGCCGTGCCGCGAGCAGACAAAAACTCGGTCACACACACACAGACTTTGCCTTTTATATATAAAGATATATTATATATATATATATATATATATATATATATATATATATATATATATATATTTATAAAAAATCGTAAGGGATATTTTTAAAGACAAAATAATGAAGAAGAAAATATTCAAATTTAATGTAATAGGACATACTAAAGAATATAGTACAGTTAATATAGTACAGTTTGAGGAACATGATCTTATATTGTATTTTAACATTTTTTCGGATAATGTCCAATCGTCTGCCGCATTAGCAAGGAAAAAAAATATTATTTTGTTTATTTAGTTGTTATGCACTTGACGATAAATTTATTTAAAGTACCAGAAAAAGAAATCACGTGATCATCATTTAATAAATTAAATTCAAAAAATGAATCTTTAAAAATTCACCAAAAATCAGAAAGGGAGATAAAGGTTCATAAACGATTTCATTTTAAAGGAATTTTTATGATCTTTCTAGTGATATAAATTTTTTAACCCTGAAATTATTTTAAATGCAACCTTAAAAAAAGTTACTAAAACAGCTTAAAAATTTAATTTAAAAAAATCTAAGAAGAATTTTTCAAAAATATTTCTTAGTGCACCCTTACACTATAAGAAGAATCTCCATGCAAAATTTCAGCCCTTTAGGTCCAGAGGTTTGGTCTGTGCGTTGTATGTCAGTCAGTCAGTTAGTGAGTCAGTTAGGGAATTGTTTTATATATATAGATAACAATTCCGTAACTGATTGACTGACTGACTGACATACAACGCACAGTCCAAACCGCTGGACCTAAAGGGCTGAAATTTTGCATGGTGATTCTTCTTATAGTGTAGGGGTGCACTAAGAAAGATTTTTGAAAAATTCTTCTTAGATTTTTTAAAATAAAATTTTTAAGCTGTTTCTGTAACATTCTTTAAAGTTTTCATTTAAAATAATAATTTGAGGGTTATAAAATTTATATCATTAGAAAGATCCTAAAAATTCCTTTAAAATGAAATCGTTTATGAATCTCTATCTCCATTTTCTGATTTTTGGTGAATTTTTAAAGATTAATTTTTAAAATTTAATTTATTAAATGCTAATCACGTGATTTCTTTTTCTGGTACTTTAAATAAATTTATCGTCCTGTGATAACAACGAAATAGACAAACAAAATATTTTTTTTTCTTGGTAATGCGGCAGACGATTGGACATTATCAAAAAAAAAATTACTAAAATACAGTAAAAGATATGTTCCTCAAACTGTACTATATAAACTATACTATATTCTTTAGTATGTCCTATTAGATTTAATTTGAATATTTTCAAATAAAATGATTTTTTTTTTCATTACCGAAGCTAAAATGCTCAAACAACTGAAAGCCCCTCTTATGATACATAGTTTTTTTTCTCAGTATTATTTATTGTTGTCATCTACAAAATACTTTTATAAATTATGAGAACCATTTATCACCAGTTTGATTTAATTTTTATCCTTTTCAAATTTAATTCTATACACTTGTATTGGGAAATCATCTCTACTGCATTCAAAAGTATCTTAACACACACAATATAAAATCCTTTTTGAAGCTAAAATGCTATTTAAAGAAACATGTTTCCAATCTTGGTATACAGTGGTACCTCGACTTACGAGTTTAATTCGTTCCATGACTTAGCTCGTAACTCGAAATACTCGTATCTCGAATCAATTTTCCCCATTGAAATGAATGGAAATGCCACTAATTCGTTCCGGGCTCCCCCAAAACACCGCAATTTTTTGTTACATGTTTTTAAATAAGAAAAACATGCTTATAAACGACGAACATTGTATAAAAACGCAATAGAATAGAATGTACTGCAATAAATTTGGTTTATTAAGCGTAATGTACAGCATTTATCTTGGAGATCAGACTTAAAGATGCTGATGGAAGAGGAGGAGAAAGGTTGAACTGAAAAATTAAATCTTATTCGTTGATTTTTGATCTTTTCGCCCCACTTTCCTGACTTTCGCTTTTATTACCAGCTACTCTCTTAAAGTGAACGAGGGAGACACGGAAGCTGGGCGATTGTTGCATCGTTCACTGTGGCTGTAATGTCCTGATTCTTCTTTCTGAGAATCTGAAGAAAGCTTTCTCAGAATCCAATCTCTCGGTTTAAGACTGGATAGTAGTCTCAGAATAATATTATACAATTGTATAATAATTGTACATAAAGGTTGTAAACAGTATATGCTTCTTGTGTTCTCATTTGATGAGCACGTAACATGGCATTCGCTGCTCAAACTAGCGGTGGGATATCTGAAGCTTGCTCGTAACCCTAATTTTAGCTCGAAACTCGAAGCAAAAAATCTACCGAGAGAATGCTCGTATCTCGAAAAACTCGTAAGTCGAGACACTCGTAAGTCGAGGTACCTCTGTATTGTATATTCTTTACTGAGCCTTGTATATGAGTCGGGTATGAGCCAAACACATATGGCTAACTCCTTGTTAAATTGCTGGGCTTCAAAAAAATAATAAAAGGTCTGCTGCGTCATTGAAAAGAGACAGAAAGAGCCTGTTGCAGATGTAATTTTTTTTTTTTGAGTACTTCAAATATGCTTGTGTACTAACCTGCTCAGATCCATCTCCTTGGGTTAAGTCCCTGAGTAGAGAAATAAACGCTCGAAGAATGAATGATGCGAAGAGCTGAAGATGTAAATTGTTCCGAGGACACCGAAGGCGCCTGAAGGATATAAAAATATATTGTTAAAATAAATTTCAGCTACAATTACAATACAGTTTTATTTAATGATTTTTCCCCTTTACGAGGAAATATATGAAATTAATGACTGTATATTCAAAAAAATTTTTTGACTAGAAAATACTTTATTACTGAAAAACCGAGAAAATTATTCTGAAGAGTAATTTCCGAGCAAGGAAGGAAAAGTTACGACAAGATATTTAAAGGAAGTTAATGACTGAATATTAAATAAAAACCTTTTTCGCCGAGAAAATACTTTATTACTGAAAACCGAGAAAATTATTCTGAAAAGTAATTTCTGAGCAGGGAAGGAAAAGTTACAAGATATTTAAAGGAAATTAATGACTGTATATTCAAAACACCTTTTTTTTTGCCGATAAAATTATTCTGAAGAGTAATTTCCGAGCAAGGAAGGAAAAGTTACGACAAGATCTTTAAAGGAAATTAATGACAGTATATTCAAAAAACCTTTTTTGCCGAGAAAATACTTTATTACTGAAAACCGAGAAAATTACTCTGAAGAGTAATTTCTGAGCAAGAAAGGAAAATTTACGACATGATATTTAAAGGAAATTAAGTAATAATTTTTTTTATTATTTATTTTTAACTAATATTTTCATAATAAATTGTTTTCTGATAAATTTAATTCTCTTTTTACACAAAAATTTCTCAAGGATACTAGTTTTGTTAGATCTTGTGAATACATAGCAGCTCAGTAAATTTTTTATTTTTCAATACTGAATGTCATTGAATCATTTTTCACGGCAATCTAACTTTCTGAACAGCGAGGACAGATATTTCTATATGAGATGTCTTAACCAAGGGAATGTACAGTGTGTAACAAAATTTTAAGACCACTGTGGATTTTGTGATTTTTACTATAAATAGTATAATTTTTTAAAAATTAAAATAGGTAGATGTTAATAAATGAATTATAAAATATATGTATATTATTTTTAAGAGATATTTAAATATACAAATTATTTTATCAACAATTTCAAAATTTTCCAATCAAATATCTGTAACAAAATTATAAGACCACTAGTTAAAACAAATTTTTTTAATAAAACTAATATGATGTTGATCCACCATTTTTCTGAATAACTTCAAATACTCGATTTTTCATTGAATTAATTAGGTTTTCGAGCAAATATTTGGAAATTTTTCCCAATCATCCATGATAGCTAGTTCCAATTCATACACAGAATAATACTGACGGTTATTTGCATACACTTGGCGAGCCAAATGACCCCACAAGTTTTCGGTGGGATTCAGGTCTGAACTAAGGCTTGGCCAGTTTCAGACCTCGATTTTTTCTTTTTGAAACCAATTTTTAGTTAATTTAGACACATGTCATGGCGCATTGTCTTGCTGAATTTTCCAGTTTGATCATCCTAAAATGGGCCAAAAGGTATAAGGTGTTGGTAAAGCAGTTGTTGATAACAAATGGAGTCCATTTTTCCAAGAACTCGCTGCAGATCACATTTCCCATCGTATGCAAAAGCTCCCCACACCATCACAGAGCCACCACCCATCTGTCTACTGAAGAAAACCCGAGGTTCCGTTCGTAAATCATCCCAGTAGGAAATATTACCGTCCAGGCCATCCAAATGAAATTTTTTTTTTCGTCGAAAAAAATATTTTTCCAAGCAGCATCCCAGGTCATGACTTCCTTTGCCCACTTCCGCCTTCCTTCTTTATGATGCTTTAACAGTCTTGGTTTTCTTTTTAATTTCCAAAGAGCAACATTTGAATTTCATCTTAAAGTGAACCAGACTGTCATATGTGAAATACACTCATGGACAAAAAAAATTAGTGCACCAAGAAATAATTGCGGGATCATAACGAAACTTGCAATGAAGGTACATGTCGGGGAGATATGCAAATGATTAGAAACGCAGCGTGATTGCGCATTACGTATAGCCGGTAGAGGGCGTTGCACATCGTACTCTGTGGAGTATAAAACAGGTAACCAAAGCTTGTTTGAGTGTGCTGAATCATTTACAAAGGAAGAGCTGAGATAGACATGCCATTACGCCGTGTTCGAAGACAATATAAGCAGTTGTCGCAGTTTGAGAGGAGGAGAATCGTCGGGATGATGGAAGCTGGGTGGTCAGCTAGGCGAGTAGCTCGTCAATTAGGCCGCTCTGATTGTGTTGTGAGGACGTGTTGGGACCAGTGGACCCGAGAGATGTCATGTACACGAAGACCAGGCTCAGGACACTCTCGACAGACCAGTCGTCGAGAAGACCGCCACATCGTAAGAAATGCACGCGTACAGCCAACTGCTTCATCGGCCGCCATCCAGGCACAGGTAGCACCTTCACTAGGAGCCTCTGTGTCTTCTCGAACCATATGAAGGCGCCTGGCTGAAGGACAGTTGGTATCGCGGCGCCCATTACGTGTGCTGCCCTTGACGCCCACCCATCGACGCCTCCGTTTGGAGTTTTGCCGCGCACGAGGAAACTGGACTGCAGCGGAATGGAACCAGGTCGTCTTTAGCGATGAATCCAGATTCAATCTCGGCAGTGACGACAATCGTCTTCGTGTGTGGAGAGCCCGTGATGAACGCTTCAATCCTGCCTTTGCTGTGCATCGACACATCGCTCCCACAGCTGGTGTGATGGTATGGGGTGCCATTGCCTACAATACACGGTCACCCCTTGCATTGTTCCGTGGCACCATGACAGCCTAGCGGTATGTTCATGAAATCCTGCAACCACATGTGTTGCCACTCATGCAACGGCTCCCAGGAGCCCTTTTTCAACAAGACAATGCTCGGCCTCATACGGCAAGGGTGTCAGAAGACTGTCTCCGCACTGTTACTACCCTTCCTTGGCCTGCCCGATCCCCAGATTTGTCTCCAATCGAGCATATCTGGGATCATTTGGGACGACGAGTTGGGCATCCCACGAGTTTGAACGAACTAGAGGCAAGGTTACAGAAAATATGGAACGAAATGTCTGAAGACATCATACAGAACTTGTATGACTCAATGCCCGATCGTATCGCATCGTGCATTCGCGCTAGAGGGGGTCCAACAGAGTATTAACTCCTCCGTTCTTTTGCCTTTTTCTCTGAAATAAATTATCCTTTTTCTTTGATTTTCTTATCCTTTACTTATATCAAAGTAGTCATTACGTATGTAAAATTTCGTTTCATTTTGACGACTCCTTCTTGGTGCGCTAATTTTTTTGTCCATGAGTGTAGTTTTACTTGTCTGCTGTGTTATTTTACGAGTAGAGAAGTTCTGTTTCGTTGCAATCTTGAAAATTCGTCTATTATCGCGAGCTGATAATTTACTCTTTCTGCCAGATCTTTTATATTTTCCATAAAAATCTCTTTTACTTAAAACGTTATGAATAGCAGTTTTAGAACGTTTAAGTATCTTACTTATTTCACGTTCCGATTTTCCAGAGCCCTTATAAAACCAAATTTTTCGAACTTCTAGTTCAGATAATTCTCTTCCACGCGGCATTGTGAATTTCCTCATAAAAACAAACAAATTAAATTCTATTTTCTGTTACAATATTATCGTTTGGAGTTTTTTATGATGTAAAGTTACAGTTTATCTACGATTTTGAAAGAAAAAATAAAATAGTTTTATAAACGCAAATGATTTTAAATAAAAAAATAAGTGGTCTTATATTTATGTTACACCGAGATTTCAAAAAATCATTTGCTGTGTGAAATTAATTGAATTTTTTTTCCTTTAAGCGATTTATTTGAGAAAATAAAACTTCGTTCATTTGCTTCAAATTTTAAAATTATTCATTTTATGCAGTGTGATATTAGAATGAGTGATATTTTGTGTAGTCTTATAATTTTGTTACACACTGTAGTTACATCTATCTGTTTCCTTTGGTCCGATTGGTCATGTAAATTCCGATGTGGTTTCTGTGATCACATCAGGGAACAGTAGTTTTTTTAATGCTTCAAAATTGTTCAAAGGGTCCAGATAAAGTCGACATAAAGTGATATCGAAAATATCGAGATATCAAAGGAATCCTTAGTAAACTAAATGAATAAAAAGCGAAGAGTGAAAAGTCAGTGCTTGGGTTATTGGACCATGCTCCTATTTCGCTTCATCACTCATTCGAAAGTAGATGCTTGTTTCTAGTTGAAATCTGTTCTATATTTCACCACAGTTGTTTCTTTGTGTCTAATTACTTATCGTCCAATTTCCTTACATTTTTAAACTTTAGAGAGACAGGCCGCAATAAGAGCATTTATTTGGAGAATTAGTCCATTCAAAACTATTGCAGCTTTTTGACAGTTCTAAGTAGATTTAGGATATGTGTAAAGCAATCTTTAAAAGTATTATATGAATAAGGCTAATAAGGAACATAAAGAAGAATGGAATCTTTTAATGGATATTTTAAAACATAAATTTCATAATTTCTAATTTATGTAATCTTGAAATAATTTAGAACATATAGAAAGGCCTTGTTAGAGCTTCCTGCATATGCTATCCCATCGTGTTTGAACAATTATTTTAAAACAAATTTTTTTCAAAGAAACTCAAGGTTACAAAATTACAAAATATTCTGGTGTAATTATCCCTTTTTTTCTTTACATACATTTATTTGAGAACGAATTATACAAATTTATATCAAGGGGATGTCGACTCATACCTACGAGAATGTCGCATTTTTTGCTGTTGGTATATTCTGTGTATTGGAAGAACCTGGGAGTAAAGAACAGCGTACTTACTCCCTTTATATTACACCTAAAACTACTCTAAAGAGCATGTGCTGAAACGTATATCCTGAAACTTAACAACAAATTTTCTTAGCAACTTTCAATCTCTAGTAATTTATTAAAGAGATAAATTATTTGATCTTGCGTACCTTGTAAAGAAATGACTATTAAAACATTAATGATGGGAATACATTTTGAGATCCATTGTATTCATTGTATATATCTTGCTCGCAAAACGAAAATAATTATTTTGCTTATTTCCTTTTCCTTCGAAATAAGGATACTTTTCTCATTTGCCTTTAAATTGCACTAGTTGGTACTCGTCAAAACATGATAGCTGGATAGTAAATAAATGTACTAATACACAAATTATACTCAACACACCATTGCCAAATGTTGAAAATCATAATAATGCGCAGAAACAAATTAATGTGTTTAAGCTGACTCTTGCTTAATGAGTATCTAAAGCCAGATTTAAAAATGTCACTGAGCATGCGCAAAAAGCAATTTTTTTAATTGTAAATTATAGCTAATTAAACAGCGCGAAATAAACAATTTCCATCAGGTTTAATCTTATATTTAACAACCATAGTTATCATAAAAATAAAAATGGCATAGAGAGATCTAGAGACTCCTCGGTGTTTACCATTAAAACATATCACTGAGCATGCGCAGAAACGGTGAGTTTCTACAGCCAGATTTAAACATGCCAATGAGCATGCGTAGAAATCAATTTTCAATTATAAATTATCACTAATTAATAGAAATTTCGCTTTTTAAAGCCATATTTAAACATGCCACTGAGCAGGCGCAGATATCAATTTTCAATTGTAAATTATCACAAATTAATAGAAATTGCGGTTACAAAGACCAAATTTGACGCATCTATAGATTAAAATCCTTCGTTTAAGACCAAAATGAAGTAAATTGATGCAGTAGTTTTCTCTCATGGACAAAAAGAGTCCTCTTTGCAACTTAAATATATAAATGTAACCGTTTGCGAGGTGGCGGTCCCCAGAAAATGACACAAGGGCGTGTTTCCGTTTAAAATAATACCATTATGCAGAACATAAAGAATATTTTTAGCACGGATACTAAAATCAGAACGACATTGTTCATCTCATTTTTGTGGCTTAAAGTTATCAACAAAATTCAGCGGTCATCTCAGCCTTCGAGCAACCGGGAGGTATTCCGTATAAAATGACTCCCGCCTGAAAAAAAAGTTATTCGGTTGCCATGGAGATTCCAAAGCAGACATTCGACTCTCGCATGAGCTCGCCCCGGAATGATGTGCGGTCAAGAGACTCTACCGAATTGCTTGCGGGAGCATTTTATGTGATTTACTATTTGATGCCTTCCAGAGAAGTCTCCATAAATCACCATCTTTTACACTCAGAGAACCAACCCCGTTTCTAAAAAACAGTCCTTAAAAATTCTGTTCCAGATATCTAGTATGGAAATATATGAAACTTTTAACATTAATGACGGGAATACATTTTGAGATCCATTGTACATGGATAACAGGTATATGGATCACAGGTATAGAGAATCTGTATTTACGAACGCTTGAACTTAAGGAGTATTTTCATTAATGCAGTACCTAAGAACTTTTTCATTCCAGTTCTATTTTGTAATAACATCAGCAAAAGATCCATACGATTGTAGGTGTCAGTGTTTTCATATACTTTAATGATGTAGTTGGGATCTATCGTAGAATGAAATGTATTTTACTATGTAGATATCTTATAAGCTTTCTGCATGTTTCAGTGCTACATAAATTTTTCTAAAAATGCATTTTGGGAACACAGACACATAACATAGAAATAAAAAAAACATGGAAGTGTTTTAGGAATGTAAAACGAAAGTATCTGTAGGTTTGGAAGTTTTAAATGAAAGTTTCTGTCGTCAATGCAATGTATCTTACACTCTAGTCACTAAAGATCAAAAGCTCGGAATGATTAGAGTACTTGTGAATATTAAGTGCATAAATAATGAGAATGGAATGACGCTTTCCAAGCCTTTTTCAGATTTCCGTTTAAACTATCGTGTTTTGGAACCTTCTCAAAAATGTGGAAAAGGAACATTGTAGTACATGCAATTCTCTGGGGTCCTCACACTATAATTGTATTTGCTCTTTGTATTGCTATTTGACAAGTGTTAAACTTGGCACTTGATTTTATATTAAGCTCCTGATTCCTCTACAATACTTTCCCCAAGGGATGTACAAAGATAGAACTAAAACGTGTAATTATTGAACTGTGCTATAGCTACGTACTCGTATATGACGTTCTCTGAAGTTTGAGAGCATGTAGAAATTGGTTTAGCTAAGTGATTTATCTGTATAAAAGTTTATTGCGTTTAATGTTGTGCTTCCAACGAATTTCATTAACGGTTACCTTTAGGAAACCTGTATGGATACCCTAATATCTTTCTAATGTGTTGAAAAAAATATCATCGTTATCATAAACGTACTTTATGTGAATCCAAAACCATCATAAAGAATAACTTGAAATTCAGAAATTATTATTATATAGGTGTACTAGCTATGTTTGAGTGAATGCAGACAGTGGAAATTAAAAAAGTTGGAACGTACCTGATACTACCTAGAATGAGGCAGGCAATGATGAGAAGCGTCAGTGATATGGAATAACCAGTCTGCGATATACACTTAATCACTGGAACGTGGACCTGTTAAGTATACCATACAATAAGTCAGTAAAAAACTATTTACTGTATTTTACTTTAGTCTTTTATTCTAGTCATTATTTTACAGATAGTTGACAGAGCTCGAGGAAAGAATTTTAATGACTTGACTACACATTAAGTTATCACAATTTCTCTACAGATGCAACTGGGGCTATTAAAAAAAACTAGAAAATTAAATAACCTAAATGAAACAACATCTTTATCTTATCAAATAAAAACTTAATATATTTTTAATATATCAGTTATTATAACTCAAACATGGAGTTATGATTGTGATTTTTATAATTTAACATAAATTTTAAGGAATTAAATTGTTGTTTAAATAAAAATTTTATTTAACATCAACTATTAAAAAATACCAAGATGAAACGTTAATTAAGGGAAAATCTGAAGAGAGGAAAATTAATATTTTGCGTTTAAATATTAAAAACAAAGTAACAAGCAGGTGAAACCGTAATTTTTTAATTAAAAAAAGTCAAATGTCTTACGATGCCAAACTTAATATAAATTCTGCCCCGACTGTATTTCTCAGACCACGTTAGACTATGAATCTATACACTTTTCTAATTAAAACCTAACTATGAACGAAGCAAGAATAGATTTCATCTTACAAGCCATTCGCTATTATAACCACTCTGAAGTGTGGCATGTCGTTGATTGACCCCCCACTAGTTAATTTCAGATTTATCCAGTAATCTCTCTAAAGGGATTAGTCAAGTTTTTCTCATGATGAAATTCTTTGTGTAACAATTTAATGGACGCAAGGTTGTCGACTTACAAGATTTAAGATCCTCCCGATTGATCCCTTATGTATAAATTTTTGCAAAAGGGAATGATTAATTCGAAACCACTAGTTTTTAAACATTTTGTGCTAGTATTTATGCTGTAAATGGGTTCTAATCAATGTATGCAATTTTTTCTTCCCTTATTAACAACTGTCCATGCTAATGCAAACCTTTTTACTTCCAGTCATTTAACAGATATTAATTTTGAGGAAATCTGTGAAATTTTAGGGCGGTATGTTATTTGATGCTGGATGATCTTCAGTCTCAATGTTAAGCTACTGAGCGTTTGCCTTTTAGTATTTACGTTCCTACATATATACATACGTAGGATTACGTTCCTACATAACGGTCCTCCGGAAAGCAAAATTTCAGACCCTAAAACGGTCCGTCGTCGCGAGTTATAATTTTGGTAGTGCGCCAGACCCAGTCTGTATCGCTTGGGCAAGCAGTAAACAGTTAAAATGAAAAATTCTAAAAATGCAGCAAAAATTTGACATATATATATATATATATATATATATATATATATATATATATATATATAGATAGATAGATAGATATAGATATAGATAGATAGATACATATAAACATACAAAAGAGGTAAGCAACGATAAGTAATGTTACGTTAATAACCCGCGGTAGTTTCGTTAGAAGAGACTACCTGAATTTCTTTTTTTATAATAATTCATTAGAAAGTGAAATTTATAAAATTCTGTTTTTTTAATCAAAACTAAAATTTCTTTTTTAAAATATCAGAACAAGAAGAAGCATATATAAAGAAGCCTGCATAAAGTTCTGAGGGGAAAAATACACACATTAAATTTAAAGGCTTTTTCAAATGTTAAAAACAGAGTTCAAAAATATGTATTTGTTAATCTCTGACGAGGAAAAATATTAAGAGGAAAGTACCCGATCGCTTAACATTGTGATTGAAGATCTTAGAAGCCTTACGATGAAACGCCTTAAAAATGCTATTTTGAAGCATAGGAAAACTTTCTTGAAGAATAACACACTATTGCTGACTACAGAAAGGTGTCCAAAGATGTCAAAAAGTGGTCAAAATATGAAACGTATTTCTGGTGTTGAAGGAGGTTGCTTATTATCGCCGTTTCTATTTATGCTGCTGGGCTCAGCTTATTGTTAACCTATGGAGAAAAATTTTTTCTAGGGATTGTTGACTTGGATTTAAAGATTTTTCCTTCAAACTGTACTTCGTAACTGAGAAAGAAATTTCTTACTGTGGTATCTCTATCATCTTAGAAATTTCTTCCACCAAAAGAAACTTTTTGAGTTTAAAGCACAGTATACCAAATTTATCCCCGAATAATTCAAACTTAAAAACATTATTCGTGTTTCTTTTAAGGAATTAAAAGATGCCACAGTAAAAAGTTTCTTTCTATATTACGGAGTATAATTTTTAAAAAAAAGTTTAAATCGAAGCCGACAATCCTTGGAGAATTTTCTGCAAAATTTAATATTTAACTTAGCGTATCTAATATGGCTAATGACCAGCAACCTTAATTGCTCTTGGTTTAACTAATTTCATTTAGCTTTACTTTTAAGCCAACGACAAGTGCCTCAGCTAGGAAAAAAAACTTTTAAGCTATGGCGGAAGGAATAGTTACTGTGTTAAATCCTTTTTTCACTGTTTTTAATGAACAGGTGAATTTAAATGCTTTCATATGTTTAAGCATTTTTCCCCTTTCCTGATATTTTATAATTTAAGATAAAATGATTAAAATGCTGTGTGGATCGTTTGCATAAACTGATTACTTTGAAACTAAAAATGTAATTTTCAGAATATTTTCTACTTTTATGATCAAAATCTGACAGTAATGATATTGTACAACAGAACCAAATTTCAGAAAATGTATGGGAAAATTTGGCAGAATAGCGTCGCGAGTCAGATGATTTATAAACCAGGGGTGCGCAAACCCTGGGTCCCGACCAACAAAAACTGAAGGGGATGAGGATAGTTTGAAGTAAATATCATATTGAATTATTTAATTAAAAAAATGTGCTTTACATTTTCTACAATTTTATTTCTACATTTTTTGACAATTTCTGAAATTACTACATTTTTTGACAATTTCTACAATTAATACATTTTTGATAATTTCTACAATTACTACATTTTTTGACAATTTTTACAATTTCTACATTTTTTGACAATTTCTACAATTTCTACATTTTTTGATAGTTTTATTTATATATTTTTCGTATGTTAAAAAATATATAATGATATTGTTTAATAAGGTGTCAAACAATTTCACAAGTCTGTACTTACGTAGCTTCTATTCCTTTCTACCTATCTGTATAAGACTCGGTTTGCAAAATAGTAGCTATAAAAGGCCAAACAGCGATCAAGACTTTACCTGGACGATGATGCGAGAGTATCGGTCTCAAATCTTTCACCAAATGCTATCTGAAGTCCCCGTTCACTGTTCTCATTCAATTTTTTCTATTTTAGTTTTACATAAATAAATGAAGTTAATAATTTTACATGTTTCAATATAAAGATTATTAATATAAAATCCTGCTCTTTTTTAATTTTAGTTTTCGTTAATTTTTACCCAAAGTAAATACAAAAATATGTTAATTTTTAAGTAGGAAGTTTTAGTTACACGATATTTGACTAAAACAAGTGTAGAAGGTAAGGAAGACATATTTTATTCTTATTATGCAAAATATATACCAAAAATCTATACAGTTTTTTGGCTTTAAGAAGTAAGTCCCGGTCTTACAGTATAGCTCTCTTGTAGCAAAAATTGACGTTGTGCTCAAAACCAAACCAAATCTAGCTCACAAGAGAATAGTAAAATTGGGATCATCTCTCTCTATATATATAAAACAGTTCCGTAACTGACTGACTGACTGACTAACTGACATACAACGCACAGACCAAACCGCTGGACCCAAAGGGCTGAAATTTTGCATGACGATTCTTCTTATAGTGTAAGAGTGCATTGAGAAAGATTTTTGAAAAATTCTTCTTAGATTTTTTAAAATTAAATTTTTAAGCTGGTTTAGTAACTTTTTTTAAGTTGGCATTTAAAATAATAATTTGAAGGTTATAGAATATATATCATGAGAAAGATCCTAAAAATTCCTTTAAAATGAAATCGTTTATGAATCTCTATCTCCATTTTCTGATTTTTGGGGAATGTTTAAAGATTAATTTTTAGAATTAAATTTATTAAATGCTGATAACGGGATTTCTTTTTCTGGTACTTTAAATAAATTTATCATCACGTGCATAACAACGAAATAGACAAAAAAAAATTTTTTCTTGCTAATTCTTGCTAATGAAGACGATTGAACATTATCCAAATAAAATATTAAAATACAGTAAAATATATGTTCCCCAAACTGTACTATATTAACTGTATTATATTCTTTAGTATGTCGTATTAAATTTAATTGGAATATTTTCTTCTACATTATTTTGTCTATAAAAATACCCCTTACGATTTTTTTTATAAATATATTTTTTTGTTTTTTTACATCAATTGTATACATTTATCGTCGTATTTATTATATATATATATATATATATATATATATATATATATATAGGGGCATTAATTGCATACTTTGACCGTTGTATTTAATTTGAATGTACTCCGTAGAGAAGTACGGGTATTCAGCTACAGTTATATGCCCCAAAGGATAACTCATAGTTTTACTGAAACATTAAGAGATTTGGATAACATTTGAATAGAGGAATTCTAATCCATTAAAAATAAATATAGCCTATAAACAGGTTTAAACAGAAGGGGTAACTGGTTTCAATATTATTGATCTGGTAGATTATTGCAAATAATAATATTATCGTGCACACGTGTTTGGTATGATTTTAACGAAATCCAGTTAAGGTGTAGGGGAAGAAACGTTTCTTTGCTGTTTCCAATACTTTAAGTTTAGCAATATGTTTGGGAAGGTTTTTCTTCTTTTATTGACTTTTTAATGGTTAATTTGCCTGTAGAGGCTCTTAAGGGATATTAACATATATTATTCAAGATAGAATTAGCTACTTACTAATTGCATTTCTGAAACAGACTTAATCTGAAAAGAGAACACGTTTAGTTCCCATTTTAGGATTTATATACACAAAATATATTTAGATTTTATGTGCTCTAAATACATACTCGTTTGTGGGTCATGGTTTTAAGTGTTAAAAAATCATCTATTTCCTCTTGTTATAAAAAAAACAACTATTTTACGTCTTTTCCTCACTAGCGACGGAGCGACTGTTGATTCTAAAAATGTATTCCTAGAATTTATTCCCAAGTAACATTTTTATTTGCATGTAACGAAACGAAGTGTTATTCTAACACACTTAGTGGGGTGTTAGTCACTCTAGTTTGACTTTCTGGCGGATGGGGAACGGACTTAATTTGTCAACACTCTGCAGTATTTCTTTATGCAGACATTTTAAAGACATCTGTCTATTAGATAAGACTGTTTATTTAACAGTACTCAGTTTTCACTTCAGCAGATGATTTATTTAGTTTCTGTTATTAATTCACCCTCTAGTCGTTATTACCTCTTGATAGTTGATTTTGATGTAAAACTGCGTTTGTCCAAATGAATGATCTAAGTTTTCATATGAATATTTTAAAGATTCATAAGATTTTGAAAACTTGGGCTGTTGTTGTTGTGAACTAAATGTTCTTTTGAGAGTGCTTATTAAATATTTTCTGCTAGAGTTTAGAGGTCGTGCGTGAAAATTTGTTAGTTTTATTGTTGTATTTATTGGTACGATCAAATCAACCTTCATATTACCTCATGTTCAAGTATAAAATATTTCTCGACAGTAGTGTATTTATATACACTGGTGTGCAAAACTTAAAGACCATATGGTATTTTCCCAGTTTCTTCGCAATGAAGTAACGTGGGTGAATGAAATTCACACCACAGAGACGTCAATATCTAAAACATTAATGAATGAAATATCACACGTGCAAAAATAATACAAAGTTAATACAGAGAATTTTAGAAACAGCTAGAAAGCATTACACATTATCTTACAAAGGCGTACTTCACAAAGATTTAATAAAGCAAAGAGGTGATGCTCAGTAGGGAATATGATGTCCTATATCTGCAATGATTGCTCTGCAGCATCTAACCATGATTATAACGAGTTAGTTTATGAGCTTTTGGGGCAACATTGTTCATTTCTCTTTCAGTTCTTTTTTCAGTTCATGGGCATTTTGAAGTGGAGGTATGCGTGCCGCAAGAGTCTCCATAGAGCGTCCCACACATGTTCTATTGGATTCAGGTCTGAGGACTTCGCAGCCAATCCATACAAGGGATATCCCCACTTTCCAACGGTTCACCCACAGCACACTCACGATGACGTCGGGCATTACCGACCATTAAAAGGAACTGAGAACCAATGGAACCTCAGAAAAGACGTACGTGAGGAATGATCACCTCTGTAGTAGTGGTTTTACTGTTACTGAACCACGTTCGAAAATGGGGAGCTCAGTACGGCCATTTAGAATGGTGCTTTCTCAGAGCATGACACCTGCACCTCCATACCTATCTCATTCGGCAATGTTTCCTTTATTATAACACGCTCTCACCTCTCCCCATATTAACTGACGTCAAGAATCGCTCGTTAGACTGAAGCGCTCTCATCAGTTAAGAGCACTGCCTCATTTCTGGGCAGTCTAATCTTTATGAGCTTTACACCATTTTAGACGGTGTCCCCGATGTGCAGGCGTTAGCGGGATGCAAAGATCTGGCCGTTGGGAGAATAGACCACCTCTATGCAAACGTCTGTCCACAGTTAATCGAACGCTTTGCTTCCTGTGGCCATCTGGAGTTGCTCTGCTATATTGCCTGACGTCGATCTCTTTTGGCTTGTAGGGCGAAATATTGGTCATTCTTTGGTGTCACTTCCACAGGCGGGAAACAATGTTGTGGGCGATACCAGACTCTTCGGCTACACTATTCACCCTGTGACCTTCTTCAAGCTTACCAATTATTCTACTATATGTAAAGTCCTCTAATTCTATCCTACTAGACATTTGTATCGTCTGTAACATTATTACAATTCACTTTAACTTCTTACAACGACGAGCGCACTAACTTTCTATTCCCTAGATTTTTTCATAAAAATTCCTTTTATCAAGTTCAGCCCTGTCACGTGCCATGCAACGTGACTGTCTAGAAATTTACATATGCGTCATCTCTCTACAGATTAGGTATTTTTATGCAAATCGCCTTTAGATTTTGCTTTTCATATTTCGGGTTTAAATCAATGGAATACCGTTGGTCCTTTTTGAACGCCAGTGTATTTTGCATTGAAACATTGTGGTTACTAAATTTTCGTTTACTGGGTACAGTATACCAAAGCATTAAGTCAGTTAGATCAGAGAATATCAAAATTGCGATTGAATACGTAAAGTCAGGTATCCTGCTACAAAATATTATTTACATACTGTAAAAATTATTTTATAGCAGTATTAATCTGTATTAGATTTCGCGTTGAAATTACTGGCTTCGACCTTTTTATGCACTAAAATGTGTATCTTTATTTGCATTTTCAGTTGAAATTTTGGAATAAAATTATATCTATTAACCCGCCAGTACACGGGTTGGGTCTACGAGACCCTAGCCAAATTTTTGTTTACGTTTTTCAAAGAAGACAGCTGCTGCGCACCTGCGATTACCAGTAGTTTCCAATTCCTTTCTTGTCAGTTGGCGCTGAAAGTGGGCAAGCAGAGATTGTTCTAGATAGGGAGAAATCGGGTTCGTTTATATGGAGTGGGTCTGTGAGACCAATCCCGTGCAATCATGCATTTTTTCAAAAGGCAATTTTTTGAGATCCGTGAATTTATCTTTTGTAGGCAATTCTTTTTTAGTTCCAAATGAGCTAAGACTTTTTTTTTCTCCCATTTCAACAGGTCGAAGAGGGAAGAAATTTTAGACCTATTAGGAAAAACAAAAAAAGAATTGCCGCCAAGTTTTTTAACATGTGTAAAGCGTGAACCTTACAGCAGCATCTTTGGATTTCAAGAAGATATGAGTTTAGTCTCTTATGTACCGAAAAAGGGTAAAACAGTTGTTTTTGTGTATTCAGTGCACAGTAAGGACAAAATTGATGAGAGCACAGGTGAACAGAAGAAGCCTCAAATAATCACCTTTTATAATACTAAGGGTGATGTGGACTGTGTTGATGAGCGTATGGCCTTTTACAATGTTGCTAGAAATACCAGACGCTGGACTATGGTAATTTCTTATGCCGTGCTGAATATCACTGGTTTAAATTCGTTTTTGATTTTTATAGAAAATAACCCAGATTCTCGAGAAAAAAAAACAGAAGAAATTTTCTAAAAAAACTTGTGTTCATTCTGAGTGACAAACAGATTAAAGAAACGTGTATCAGCAGATATCTTCCAAAACATATAAGGGATACTGCTAAAAGGTTAGCTGGCATGAATGAAGATGTACAACCTGAAAACATTGCAAATAAGCGAGGGAGGTGTACTTACTGTAAGGACAGAAAGACTCGTTACACTTTTTTCCAATGCAGAAAGTATCTATGTTTGGAGCATGCCCATTTTTTATGCCAAGAGTGCAGGCGTGAGTTGTAATTATTTTTTCCATTTATTATTATGTAAACAAAGTAATTAAGGCATTTTTTTATTTTATGAATGAGGTTTTTTTGTAATTCTTACTAGAATGCAATGTAAGTGAAATATTTTATATGTTCTGTGAAAAGAAATTATAATAAAAGTGATATTTTATATTCCGTATTTTTATTGCGTGATTCAATTCTGTGGGTGTAATATTGTAAGCATTAAAACACTGGAAGAAAATGGTGTATTATTATCCAAAGAACAATAAGTTTACTGCATTGGGTATGTGAGACCCAACCCGTTCATTTATGGAAGTTTTCCCTACCCGTGTACTGGCGGTTAAAATCCTATTAACGTACTGAAGCGCATGTCTATTAAAGTTCCTGTAAAATAAATCTAAATGTTCTCAAATAATTAAAATAATAGAATATACCTTAGTAAAAAGTACTTATATTCCTAACACGATAATTAAAATAATTTGAATCGATAGACAGATGTTATCTTCACAATGAGTTTAGGAATCAGTATATTAAATGAAAAAATACGACTAAAAGTATGTAGGAGACTTGAAAAATGTTTTAAGTGTGAAAGCATTAGGCGAAATCTTGGTCAAGCAGAAATGTGATATTTAATTCCACATAGAAGGTATCTAAAGTTAATAGTGTGATAGTACTTTATTTATAGATAAAACTCTTCATTCCTCACAATTGACCTAAAAATACAATGTATAATGTATTATGTATGTCATGTATAAACCCAGAGGCATATATATTTTTTTCTAATTATAAATAGAATTTACACTTGAATAAAGCATTTTTCAGCATTTAAAATACAGGGTGTCCAGTGAAGAAGTGCCTGATTTCAAATTGAAAAATCTGGAAAACAAAGATCCGTAGAAGAATGCAACAAACGGTATGTTTATTGTGAAAGCTGTAAGAATTTTATACACCAATTTTCGAAATAGTTACAAAAGCTGCTAACAGAGGGCGCTGTTAGCAGCTTTTACCAATACATCCGCAGGCAAGGATTGAACTCCATATTCCCCGGACCTGAGTCCTTGTGACTATTTTTTGTGGGGCACATTAAAAGATACTGTCTACAGGAACCATCCCATCATACTGGGCGAGCTTTAATCGGCGATCTATGTGGCAGCTGAATCAATTTCTGTTGAGAAACTACAGGGTATGATGGCAAATTTTTTTGCGCCACCTCCATAGAGCGAATGGTGGACATTTTGAAAAGACTGTGATGTAGTGATTGCAAAGAATACAAGTTTATATAAGCATGCTGATACGAATTGTACAGCACCATCTGTTAGCAGCTTTTATAACTATTTCGAAAATTAGTGTATAAAATTCTTACAGATTTCACGATAAAAATATCGTTTGTTGCATTCTTCTACGAACAAATATCTCGAGAACAGATCTTATTTCTCGAGATTTTTCAATTTGAAATCACGTATTTCTTCCCTGGACACCCTGTAGTTTTGTGTTAGTATTTTATTAATATTTTGCGAACGAAATATATTGAATTATATTTTGTTTTAAATGAGGCATTGAGAAATTGGTTACCCTTTGAAGCTTTGCTTAAGAAAAAGTTAGACCAATAAATTTAGATGGTAACCAAAATAATGCAAACAACTAGAACAAAGAGGATCCGAAGATAATGAATGTAAATCCTAAGAGAGAAGTGCTGGCTAGCTTTTCCGTATCCAGATGTTAGGACGTAAGTTTCTACCTGCTTCTGTTTGAAGTTCTGGGATAAAAGCTATAGTTGTTCTGCGAACTTAAATTTCGTATGCTAGTGGATTGCAGATAGAGATGATTATTGCAGCCAGTCAAACGGAAGTCTTGGTTACTACAACCGCGGAAAATTTTGGTATAGCTAGAGGAGTGTTATCGAAAATTAGGGCTGCGCTTGGAAAAGAAAGTCGTGTTGTTCCCAAACGGGCAGGATTTAGTATTATGACTGATGGGATACAATATCAGTTGAGATGATCAGATATCAAGCAGAACAATTCATGCACGCAGCTGGTCTTCGTGTTGCGAAACGTAAACCTCTCATTGCAGTAAGAAGCGCATAATATGGCGCTGATAAAATAGAAGCTCCAACGACTTGGAATCTCCCATTTTGATTCGCCGGATCGCCACTTAACTTTATTTCTCAGGATACCCTTAGGGCAGTGATTCTCAACCACTGTGCCGCGGCACTTTTGTGTGCATCCAAATTCTTAAAGTGTGCCGCCAAATTTTAAAAATGTATATAGTAAAAATTATAATGCTTTTTTTTATTACGAGTAAAGTTTGTTTAAATTAAAGAAAAGTACACTGTAATAGAAAACTATTGTTTTTACAGTTAAATGCCATATTTTAAACTGTTTTTATCCGTTTTAAGTAAACAACTTTTAAACTTATCTTTTTCTTTGTGTGCCGTCAAATTTGGAAATCGTTAAAAGTGTGCCGCGACAAAAAAAAAAAGGTTGAGAATCACTGCTTACCTTAGGGTATCGTGAGAAACGATACCCTAGGGTATCCTTTCTCAGGATAGGATGTGTATGGGTAGCATGTTGAAACCAACCATTTTAACTGCTTGGTTCCGATAGGGATACATTGGGAGAAATTCGTTAAGTTTTAGTGCTATTATCGCATAGGACTCAGTAGGCTATAAAGGGTCTTTATCCAGAGAACGTGCACCTTTACGTATTACAGGAACACATTCATTTATGGTATGCTTGCTCTCATAAAATTATTTTTTCTGATTTCTCGCAGATAAGCGTCAGTACATACTTGTTATGGGTCTTCGTAAAGTTTATAAAGTCAAGGACCTGATGCATTTTCACTCACGCTGAGTTTTATATGTTCGAATTGGTTTGGGTGCGTATAGATGACAAGGGTAATCACTATTCTCTCCTCTTTATCACTTGCAGTTGAAGGCCGCGGTAGCCCAGTTGGCAAGAGCAGCGGGCCAGTGATCTGATCGTCCCTGGTTCAATGCTCGTCGCTGCAAATCCACAGCCGTGTTCACTAATGGTGGCCAGGGCACACAAAATAGGGCATGGCTACAATGTCCTCCAAATTCTCAAATTTACCTCTGGGGGTGCGGGGTTAAGTGTTTCGGTCACGTCACTTGACTCGGTTCACAATTACGGGACCGGTCATTTAGCCAAGTCGGACTCCGACCCTTGTGGTGCTACTTCACAACAGGAGCCGCACCTTCATCGCCCATAGCCTTCGGGACTTATCTGATCGTTACTGTCGGTCAAGAGGCATAAGCAACAACAACAACTTGCAGTTGAAAGGGATTTTGCCAGATAATGGGAAAATACCTTATCATATAACCGTAACTGTATACCTAGATGCATGTAAATTGATGCTATCTTTCATGCCCGGGGGAGGGGGGGGGGTGTATGTCTTCAACTTATTAATTGCATTATCCACATTCACATACTGTTTCCATTGTTTTGTCAACCATTTTTATGATAAAAGGGCTTGATTTATTTAGAAGAGCAATTCATACTCACTGCGTGCATCGAAGGCTGCATGCAAAGGCTGTAGTTGGACCAACTTTGATTTCGCTCTGGATTAAGCCACCACGTGCCATCAGCCTCACATTGTTTGCTGGCCGTTTCTGAAACATAAGTAATATATTGATTGAACATAGCCTGTCAGACAGAAAAGAAACTGATGCTTGAAGAAACAATGTAAAAATAACAATTAATACTCTACTTGATTTGTTTTCCCCAGACAGTGACAGATAAAAGATTAAAATCGCAAAAATAGAAGATTAATAAAAGATTCAAATAATTAGACGAGAAGAAGATTTAAGGGCCCGAAACTGCCCAATGGTTGCCTCGTCAGGATTCAGCACTGAGAATGCTCTATTTGAGTCCTGACAGGCACCACTGAATACTATCTATGCCATTAAGTCCCTCCGAAGGGTTTGCAGAGGTGGGTGAAGGGTACGAGCCCCTGGGGTAGCTATTGTGGTGGCAGCATATTCAACAGCAATATTTCCCCCCGGAAGGACTTAGTTGCTATGCCAGTCCTTGTCTGGTGCACTGGACTAAAACATTTAAAGAAATTAAGCGTAATGAGTTTTTCTCCAAAAATAATTTCTAAAATTACTTCTAAAACAAGAGATTCAACTAACCCTACTTACACATCAAGGTCTTGTCTGAAGTGGGGAATACGGACTATAAATGGTGAAAGCTTATTTTACGGAATAGATCAAGTTAAATCAAATTTAAGGCACTTTTAGTTAAAGGCGATTACAAAGATTTTTTTATGGACTCAATACATAGTATCAGCAGATCAAAAGTAAATTCTTCATATCCCACTAAAAATATGTTTAAAGCATAATATTTTGTTTTGTTTGTTGCCGAAATCTCTGGTGATCCTAACGTCAACACTTATGAATTGTTATACGTACTTCTAATCAGAAGCAATGCAGCTTAAGCACATTTACGACTGTTTGATAGATATACACTTTGGATAGATAGAAACTTTGGTCATACGTTATATGTACAGGGTATTTCAATTTTACCACTCATTTATTCAACTCATTAAAACTAGAAATTTATGAGACTTATATAACCCCAAAACATTAAAATATTTAACAATTTACTATGAATTCGTGTATGCGTTTCTGTACTTCCCGTTTTAGTCTAATGTTGAACCAGAGCTGTTGTTTCCCTTTAAGTAAGATAAACAAATACTCATTTCTGTTAATCCCGTGACATATAATGAGCTATTATAATTTGGTAGAAGATGATAAACTCGGCCTTTAAATTACGAATGTTTAAAATATGATCAATAATGCTTGCATAACAGAATAAAAATCTAGTCTTTGCTTACATTTTAGTCGCTGGAAATTAAAATGTCTGTAATGCAATCAGCAAAATTGTAAAATTTTCAATGTAGTTTTTACATTGCATTAATTGATTTCATTCGTTTCCATCATCTATTTAATAAACAATGGATTGGTATTCAACTTTCGTCTACTATATGAAACTTATTTTTAGTAATATTATTTAGAAACGACGGATCAAGATTATATCAAAGTTATCTATTTACAAGTATCATATTATACAGGTAATGAGAGTGTTAATTTTCTTCACTTTTAAGTATCACACATCCGGAAATTTTTAATTAAAATCTTCCCAAAAATCACAAAAAAGGGATTTATTGGCAATTAGCTTTGGTCAAAAGGTCTAGTCATTCTGGCCTAAGAGGGTTAGATACGATTACCTCTATGATCGAATCACTAATGATCATTAAACCATTATACACAGAGGTAATTAGAGAAAACTTCCAAATAAACTCCACATGGGTAAGCATAGCAGGGATATAATACTGTAGCAGAGATATCAATGCGAAAGATAGAAGTCAATCAACTCCCGTTTAATGCATTTCTCTATTGCTTAAAAGCTTTCATTGGCGAGGTTCACGCAGTATTTGTACACATAATATTATTGTACGATGAGATCACTGAAAATAAGTATTATCCAAATACTACCCCGAAAGAATTCATTTAAAGTAAAAGTGTTAATGCAAGATTGAACTTGTGGAATTACTACTATAGAGTTTTGTGAGTGGTGGACACAAAAGGGGCCAAGTCATTCAGTCATGAAAGGCCTTTCTGCTCTATCTGGAGAAATAGTCTAAGACTTTCACATGAAATGGAACTTAGAAAATTAAGCAGAGATGAAAAAATTGAGATCTTTATTGCAATGAATCAACTTTATAGTATATGTGCGAAAATGAAAAAGTCTCCAATAAAACAAACGCAGTTGATTCAGAAGAATCGAATTCATCAGTAAACGGGATATTATTTCTGAAAAAAAAATTTTTTTCAAAGGGACTAGGCTGTTGTTTCTTCTGATGCAGAAACTTAACCAGGAACGATAACAAATATTCAAATCCCAGGTCAGTCCAAAATATATTGTGCATGATTCAAAAGGAACATGCGCAATATGAGATGTACAATATGAGATGTTTTAGTAGCCTATTTTTGCCGATTAGAACATCTAAATTCAGACAAAAAAAGACACCAAACTATTATACCAGTTCTATTTAACGATACGATCTAAAATTGGATAAAATGTATTTATTATTATTTTTTAAATGAAATTTCAATTTATAGTTTCGTTATAAATATTTTTTAATTGCATCAAACATTTCATTTATAGTTAAAAACCAAAAGTGAGTTACCTTAAATAGTTTTTAAGACATTTAAGAAAAATCACTTTTCAGATTATTTTGAATTGAATTTAAATAAGTCCCAAAATAGATAGCATATACTTTTAAGTAACAGATTTTGATATTGTCCCGTATGAGACGGGGGAAAATTTGCACGACTGTCCCACACGGGACGGTTTAAAAAATTACCAAAAAAATTTATTTTAAATTTACCAAAAAGAGGACTCTGGATAAATAATCAAAGAAAATATAAGTTGCATACCAAAGTATGTATTATACGCCACAATACAATTTTGAAGTTAGCTCAGTTTTCATATTTACTCAAAGGAACATATTTTGCTTATACAACTTCACATGGGACAATGCTTAGTGGCTTATATCGAATAGATTTTATTTTGTTGCAACTGCACAATCTTTTATTGAAAATTTAAAATTTTTCAACGCTAGGGTAGTTTTTTTGTTAATTTGTTCAGCTGTCTATGCCTTCTTTATGTAAATTATTTTGTGTTGAATTATTTACATGTTTTGTATTATCTATTATAGCTATGTCAATTTGGTATAGAAATAAACGCATTTTGTCATAAAAGGGATTTACTCATTAAAAGAAGGTAAAAACGTTACGGACCACAGTGAAATGGTCGAATAGTTTACTAGAGATTCAGAATATAGTCAGTATGATTCATCTGGATTTTGTAAATAAAATTAGGTAAATAATTCTCTTTTAAACTAAAATGAAAAATTTTAATGCTATGAAATTTTACTGTTATATTTGCTCACAAGACAGATCATATATACACATGTATTTTTGCTCGTCTGACTAAACTAATTCCCCGCGTATTCAATAGCATTAGAGATTAAATATCCATATGTGTGTTTTGCAGAGAGAATTTGGAAAATAACGCTTTATTTTTAAGCTTCAATTTCATTTTGGAAGCCGCACGATTCTGTGAAGGATTAGAATATGCAGATACTTTGCGAAAGCATAAACTTCTATTCAATGATTCTGAAATAAGAACTTTGCTGGAACTCAAATACACGATATGGAGTAAGATTTGTACAAGCTTGGGCACGCGTCTAGCTTCTAGGCACGACCTTACTGACAAACTGAAACTTGAAAATGGGGATAAGAAAGAGCAGGGGGATGGGGAGAGAGAGAGAGAGATGTTTGAACAAACCTCAAATGCGAAATCAATACGAGCTGAAAACGCTATATTCAGTTAACTTTTCACGATGATGCTCACGATGAATGCTGCGGTCAGATCTATTCGTAAATAAAGGTTAAATTTCCCTTGAAGTGTTTCGGCACAGATGTGTTTGAAAAATTTTATGTAATTTTATAAGCATTATTTTATAAGCATTATGCGCATTTTGAAATTCAAATGGGAAACTAATTTAAATAGGAGCAGAAAATCCTAATAAAATGCAAATAGAGAGACACTGACTCTAAAATTCAGTTAGGGGTCACAGGACCTTGAAGCTCGACGGAATGACTATAAATATGGTCTAATTCTAACCACTAAAACTCAAATAATATTAGAAAAAGAAATTTTCATCCTTTATACATATAAAGTGCATAACTTTAAATATGTCATATATAAAAATGGAAATTATAAATCTATAAATAATTTTCAAATTAGCAGTTTAGAATTTTATATGATTAACTGGTGATTAAAATTCACAAAGTGATGCGCGCATCATAAAATTGAGATATATGCTTAAAAAAAATAATGAATGCTCAGAATACACTTCTAATATATTAACCTGTAATGTAAAACCAAAGAAATTGTAATAGATATTATTAAAATTAAAAATTGCATGTAAAATTGGAAAACTTCAAAAATTATCACAATTATTTGCAGAATTTTCCCACATGCTGCACACAAACTCAAAATTAGCAGTTAATCATATAAAATTCTAAACTGCTAACTTGAAAATTATTTAGAGATTTATAATTTCCATTTTTATATATGACATATTTAAAGATATGTAATTTATATATATAAAGAAGGAAAATTTCTTTTTCTAATATTTTTTGAGTTTTTGTGGTTAGAATTATATCGTATTTGTAGTCATTTCATCGAGTTTCAAGGATTTCTTTTTCTAATATTTTTTGAGTTTTTGTGGTTAGATTTATACCGTATTTGTAGTCATTTCGTCAAGCTTCAAGGATTTCTTTTTCTAATATTTTTTGAGTTTTTGTGGTTAGAATTATACTATATTTGTATTCATTTCGTCGAGTTTCAAGGATTTCTTTTTCTAATATTTTTTGAGTTTTTGTGGTTAGAATTATACCATATTTGTAGTCATTTCGTGGAGCTTCGAGGTCCTGTGCCTCCTTAGTGAAGATCTCTAAGTAATAAAAGGTCAAAAGCAAATATATTACATCTCCTGCTCATGGGTAGCCTTGGACCTTGGTTTCATCTTTGTTATGGGTTCCTGAGCAAGATATAACACATAAATACTTTACTGGTGACAGACAAAGTGAAGTCAACGAGCCCGCTTCGGAAAGAACCCTCATCTATCCCGAATTGTGGTACAAAATTTAAAACTCAAGAAGATTGAAAAATTCATTAGGCCTGCCAAAGAAACGGATCTATAGCAAGGCTAGCTGTACGCTGAAAATGTATATTTTTGCTTTATACTATCCCTATATGTCCCCTTTGCAATTACAACAACATGAACTGTAAGCACATCATGTTCTGTTCTGTTTAACTGGGCGTTCTCTGTACAGACGTTATTGGGAGGCCCTTTGATCGCATGAGAATTTTGTCTTAGATGTTTTTCTTGTTTATGTATATTCCATTTAGGTCCCCTTTGAAGTTTTGTACTTGCCCCTTTTTTCTGTAAACCTAAGGACACTGTCCTCAGGTTTCTGCATTAGAAATTAAAAATATATACTTTTTTGATTTGATCTCTGCCTCTTTGGCATGGTTTATGCATTTTGTAATAAATGGTCATCACTCCTTCTCAAATATACCAGTGGTATCAATAAACTGAAACTTGATCTCAAAATATGGTATACAACATAGATAAATTATGGTAATATGGCATTTTTTACGTTATAAAATGTGTCTAATATCTTTTCTTTTACCTATTAATCATCAAACCTTACAGAATAATACCTTTTAAAACTACAAAAGTAATCGAAAACTTGAAAGACGTGTGAAAACAATATAGATAAAGCAATTTAGATAAAGCAATATTTTTGCGTTTTTCATATTCCCATAACAAATTTTTTCTCACTATAAAACTACATTTATAATCTATCTGTGTATCCTTAATTTGTTTAGACATAATATAATTTAAAATTTAATTTTATGCAGTGTCATAAGAAAATATATAAAGAGTGTAGAATCAAAATTAGAAATCCCCATGTCTTTTTAAAATTGAGTTAAGGATACTTTCTTATAGCATCTAATTTTTTAAAATACAGCTCATATTCAAAATATTAGAATAATTACATTTTTTTACAAATTGAAAATATTGTTTGGTAATTTAATGTCTTTTAATGCAAATATGCAAACGATATTTTTATTAAGAACTTATTGTTGATTAAACTTATTTATTATCTTAAAATAAATATCATTTTTGAAAAGATTAATTTAAAAAAATATTATTTTGAAAAGTCAAAATATTAGAATATTTATTCAAGTGGTTCAAAATATTAGAATATTTCACATTAATTCTCCTTTAATTATCACCAATTCATAACTGGTGGCAACATAGATTAAATTGAGACGATTTTATTTAAAATCAGTATTATTTTTGCAGTTTGTTTGCTTTTTCGTCTTAAAATGGGTCGTGTGAGTGATATTCCTGAATCTATTAAACTTCGTATGGTGGATTTGTATCGGCACGGTAAAAATCAATGTTATATAGCGAATTATTTACATTGTTCGCAATCAAGCGTTAGTAAAATACTAACACAATATTAAAAAAATGGAAAATTTCAAAATAATCGCTGAAATGGCGTCCGAAAACCAAAAACATCTGCTAGAGATGACAGGAAACTGAAGCGTATAGTTAAGAAAAACCGTTTTAAAAGTGTGCGATTCTTGCATCGAAAACGGAAAGAAGAAGCAGTTGAAGTTTCTAAATAGACAACATTAAGACGTCTCCATAAATTTAAGTTTGAATCTCGTGTACCGAAAACAAAACCTCTCATGACTGCAAAACAAAAGCGTATAAGATTGAATTGGTGTAAATCAAGACGTTTATGCAGCGAAGAAGATTGGAAAAAAATATTATTTAGTGATGAAAGTATGTTTTGTGTTTCATATGGTAATCAAGGTATTCGAGTTTGGAGAATGAAGCAAGAAGCATTTGATAAAGAATGCATTAAACGTTCGGTAAAATTTGCTGCTAGTGTCATGGTTTGGGGTTGCATGAGCGCAGGAGGACCTGGAAAGATATGCATTGTCTACGAAAAGGTTAACTCTCAGATATATCAAGAAAGTTTGGAATATTACATGATTCCATCATCGGAAGATTTATTTGAAGATGATTACATCTTTCAACAAGATTTAACGTCACCGCATACCTCGGTGTCAACTAAGAATTGGTTTCGCCAACGTGAAATTAAGGTACTTCCTTGGCCATCAAGCTCACCAGACATTAATCCCATCGAAAACTTATGGGGTATAATGAAGAAAAAACTCCAAGAAAATCCTCCTTCAGGTTAAACTGAATTAGTGGCACGTATAAAGTCTATTTGGGCTAATATTGATAGAAACGTTTGTAAAAACCTTGTATATAGTATGCAAGATCGATTGTACGCTGTTATTAAAGCTAAAGGGGATGCTACAAAATATTAACTACCATTTACTTCATATTCATAAGGTAATATTTTTGCATAAAATAAAATATTCTAATATTTTGAACCAATCTAAATTTTATTCTAATATTTTGATTTGTTTCAGAAAGCTGTTGTATACCTAATTTATTGTATTTTATATTTTATAAATGTTAAAATCTTATCTAAGCATTCCAGATTTAATATATAAGAAATTTAATTGCATTTACTTAGTATCAAAAATAAATTATTACTTTTTCTTATTACTTTTTCTCAATTCTTATTACTTTTTCTCAATTATTCTAATATTTTGAATCTGAGCTGTAGACAATTTTTGGTTTACTAATTAGGAACTAGACTTACTAATAAAAGAAAATACAGGAATTTTGTTAAAGGTAACTTAAAATTTTTATCTCCAAAAATTAATAAGATATAGTTCTTTGCTCTCTACTAAAAAGAATGGTCTGAGGTAATTACTAGTTTTGATCCTACCCAACTCAAATATTAAAGTAAATATGAATAATTTTGAATGATTCATTTCTTTTTGCCTTGCCACGATATTTTTCATTAATGATTTTTTAAAATTCCATTTAAAAAAGTTCAAATAGTTAAGGGGAACGTTTTCAATGCTTGAAATTGTAATTTATTCTATAAGAAATAATTATCAACAAAACTTAATTTTCATTGTCTGAGTTATTCTATGCACGTACTTTGTGGATTATATGACCAAGTAAACGAAACGAATAGGTTATGAATTATAACAAATAAGTTATTTTTAAAAGTTAAAGAATAACAATGATTTCCGTCGATGTTCAAAATACTAGTGCAAATAAATTTAGGATTTCATGAAAGAAATTGTTTTAGTCAGATCAGTAATCTGATCACGTAACTAATCTGATATATTATGTACATGCGGTTTATAGTCTTCTTCATAAAAATTAGTTCAACTGATTGACAGATTTAAAATAAGTAAATTTATTTTTCGATGCTTCATTAAATTTCCGCGCAAATTCTCAGCAGGAGTTTAAGTGTAGCGTGTTTGCTAGCCACGTAGGAATAATTAGATGTTGTTGAGCCATCGAGGTGTGGACATATAGAGTAACAAAAATAAAGAATCTTGCGCAAAAACGAAATCAACATCACATCTTCCTATGCTTGTGTCACAAAAATGGTCAATAGTTTTAATAATTTTAAAACTGCGCAGATATTGTTGAATAAAACGTATCCCAAGTAAGTATTCTATAGAAGTAAAAAAATTGTCGTTGGATCTTTGTAAATGAAACAAAAAGAATGACCAGACTCCAAAAAGAAAAAAAAATAACACAACCATCATCTATTCCCGTTAATATTTATTCATCATCCTATCGTCCATTAAACGGAAGTTCCTTACTCGGTGGTTTGTAACAAAGAATATTGGACACTGATAGAAAATTAAAGACAAAGCAATGTTGAAAATACATCAAAACATGGACTGCTAACGCCCTCTACACATGAAAAACACAACTAATTTCCGTCACAGTAAATGCGGGTCTAAACATTGAGAATTGTGGCGCGATATCTGCAATGATATCCTCGTAGATCAAATCGTTCAAGACAAATTTGTAGATGAGAAATCTGCGCAAATTTAGAGGTTGAAGTAAAAAGTATCTTACCAAGCTTATAAATATCTGAACAGACTTCTCTTAAATAATAAGCGCTTTCCTACGTCTCTTTCTAACACACAAATGCATATATTCAGTGTTATACTATTAATAATTGAATACATGCATATATATATATGTAATATACCCATTACATCATGTCCTTAAATTATAACCGGAAAGGGAAAACTAGCTCATATTTACATGGGTGTAGCTAGACTCAACCTGAAAGGAATAAAATTAAATTTGGAAGCAGTGGGACCTAATCGTTTATTATAGCGACAAAAGTACATCCGTTCATTCCAGAAGAACGGCTCGGAATAACATCACCTTTCAACATTAAACGCGAAAGGGTGAGGTACATGTGACTATTATTTGTAGGGTCAGCAGATTTTGGGGCTCTCGATGCTAACCCACTCCTGAATCAGGACATATACACGTGTAGAAAGGCAAAGGCATGCAATTCAGGGGAAGTTCTGGAGCTAAGGGTTTTAAAGCGACAAATTAATATTACTGGGGATTGGATTTTGGAAAAAAAGTTTAAATGCTAGAATATTGGGCATAATATTTAATATATTAAACACACACACACACACACACAAATATATATATATATATATATATATATATATATATATATATATTTATATATATATATATATATATATATATATATATATATATATATACACACACACAAGTGATAAAAGTTAAAAAACCCTTTTATTTAATTTCTTTTAGCTTAATGAGACACTACCTGTCAACTTTTTCTGTTCTATAAATTGCTTTCCTCTCCTATGGTTTTGTTGGATTAAAATGCCTAATCTTTAAAAAGTTTTATTTTGGAACCTCCAACAGCTTCTATTTGTATTTTACATTTACCTCTTACATTTATATCTAAAGCTGCCTTGACGACTATGTATGGAGTTAGTATGACAAATATATAATTCCATGTATATTTCCGTCCATGCGAATCCGAGGTCAAACGAGAATGGAGCGTAGACCGCATAAGACCGAATAGTTATGAGTTGCGATTGTACTTATTAAAAATAAATTCCTCAGCCTGCCACGCCGGGGTGCGGGTTCGATTCCCGCATAAGACTTGGCTGTATTCTGGGGAACCGGTCAGTCTTCCGCCTGCAAATGGAGCCCCATCTAGAAAGGGGAGCTGCAACCCATCGTCCATCGCCGGTGTCATCGTTTGTCAATAAAATTCTTCTGTGACTGTGTCATTTGTCTTTTTCTATGTCTTGTATTCATATGTACACCGGACTGAGGTGTAATGTCGTCATCCCCCCAGGGACATTAGCCAAAAAAAATAAATAAAAAATAAATTCCCCTCTAATAAGTTTTCTGGCATATATGTGATATAATAAACTTAGTCGCCTCTTTGTTTGCCAAAACTGCTATTGTAGTAATGGATGAAAGATTCAAAAGGGGGAGAATGCAGTTCACTGTCATCGATTCTACCGATTTCTATTTTGTAAAATGCTCCTCTGGCACATAAAAATGTACATTCTTACACGTACTGGAACAATATAATAAACGACACATTTCCTTTATTTGCTTTCAATTTTGAAACGATTTCGAAGTTCCCGCAGCCAAAAAAAAAAAAAAAAAAAGTATTTCACCGATCCTATCGCAAACTGCAGGCTCCCGTTTAGGCGCCATTTGTTGATTCACGAGTTTCCTCATTCGGGATCTTGATGAAGCCGTTTATTCGCCCTTAGCACTCACAAATATAACTCGGCGAACCTAATAAATGTATCTAATATTGGTGAAGGGAATGGAGTCATTTGTTTGAAGTTCCAGGGAGAGAGAATATTCTTCGCAGAAAGAGAAATCAAATTAAGGATAGAAGAAGAAGAAAAAAAATCAAACGAACGAAAACCATCAAGGAAAAATGCATTTTGCAGTCTGGAAGCCTTAAGTTATCAGTAATACAAATGAAAGAGCAATATGTTTGTGTGTCGTTCTCAGAAAAATGATGGGCAACCATTTCTTTTTTCTCCTTTCCAACTAACAGATTCTGACGGACGCATTTCGCTTTTGTTGAGGAAGTCTTGACTGCCATGATATAAGACTGAAAAAGACTTTAGAGATTTTCAAGATGTATGAACCACTTATTCACATACGGTTTGGAAAAGTGCCGAACCTGCTTCAGATCCCAAGTTGGGGAGATACCCAATTTGTGATCTGTCCGCTGTGAGGATAATTATTTGTTGTTACTGCGGGAATCAACTTCCCGCTCTTTCCCTTACATCTGTACACTGACAGAACAGGAGGAGAAGTAGAAAGGTTTAATTCTCGGTACCCAAACTGTTGATAGATAGTAATAGAGGAACAATAAAAATATTTGAAAAAATACAGTGATATCAACATTAAAAAAGAAAATTGACGGGAAAATCATTTTATCAAACAGATAAATTTTGTACACTTATACCTCCAGGCCCCGATTTAGAAAATTCTTGACTATAGGCACAACTCGGGATGGGGGTCCCCTAACACTGATGTGGGCGTAAAATTTCCAAAATTGACACACAAAAAAAATAATCATGAATCATTGTGAAAGTACCATTTTACCAAGAATTGTCTATTTGAAGCGTAAAAGCCTAGAACATTATCAAATAACGATAAGCAATACAACATATTAACTTCATCATTAAAACGCCAATACAATGCAACCAGAAAAACTTATTAATCCCTTATATACACTATAACATACATATGATAAACTATACATTTAACTATACATATGACGAACCAATCAATCAATCAAATTTGAAAAGATATATAAAAAAATTGCTATTAAAAAAGGTAAAATTAAAAAAATGAATTGGGAATTTTTTCTTTTTTTCCTTTTAAAATTAAAATTTTGGGCGGGCCGCCAACATTCAGAGGCCTCTAGGCCCGGGACTACCGGGCCTAATAGAAAATCAGGGCCTGCATACCTATTGCGGCCTAGATACGTTCTAGAAAAGTTGTCAGTAAAGCCGTATAACGAATCAATTATTTTGATACAAACCCATACAAATTTAAATTGGATCTGTTCCAATTTTTTTATAAATAATGTAGTGTTTACTTCATAAAGCATTTTATTATTTTTATATCCCATAAAAATGCTTACATAAAAACAAAAGTACAAAACAATTTAATAATAAGCAGACATTGAAAAAATGAACATATAAATTAAAAAACAAAAGAAATCGTATGCACATATGTATACATATAATATAAAACATAAAAAAAATGTTTAAAAACTGTTTTAATCTGATGAAGAACATTAACATGAAGAATCACTAAGCTATAATATGCTGCTATCATCATTTTCTGCTGTTCAGGCCGTATAACGAAACATTGTGGGCCGTAAATCGAAAAAGTGCCATAATTAAAAAAGGCCGTCCAACAAAACAAATATTCACAAGTATTTGTCGACGCACAAAGAGAGTTCAATTTCAGAGCACATTACCTCATCACGGGGAAGCCATTTTCATTCACTAAATTCGAGAATTTTTCTTCGTTATTATGCAATTTTGATTCAATGTCATTTCTTATATTTATAATTTTGAATTCGCAGTCCTTCGTATTGGAAATATCAAAATATGTTTCGATTTTATGAGTCACATCGTCCTCTGTATGAGAGAAAGGGTTAATAAAAAACGTCAACAATGCCTCCAATTCGTACAATTCTTCAAATCTGGCATTAAATTCTTCCAATAAGGAATCAAAATGTTTGGCAAACTGATAGCTGGTAGAATTTTCATCGTAATAATTTTCTATCACCATTTTTAAATTTGGAAAATGTGATAAATTATCTTTCTCCATATGCTTTCTCCAGAGCGCCAATTTAGCTTTAAATGCACTTATCGTACTTGTCATAGAAGCAATATGATGATTTCTACCCTGTAGTTTCATATTTAGTTAATTCAATTTTACAGTTACATCAGTCAGAAAGCCTAGAATTAACCAAGGATTTTTTTTCTAATTCTAAACAAATTTTATTCCTGGATAATAGAAATTCTTTCACATGTGGTAGTAAATTTAAAAATCGCTCAAATACCTTTCCTCTACTGATCTCTCTCAATCAAATATCTAAAATCAAACAATCAAAAATATCTAAAATAAAATTTTTAATATCAAATACCTAAAATTTAGGACACTAGTCACATAGTTCAATAGGAAATGAACGCAGAGTGTAAAATGGGGTAATTTAAATGATCGGATCCCGAGGTCTGGTTTCAAAAACCAATCAAAGACAATAATTTCGGCCAATGATATAATGTCTGAACAAGAGACCGTAGAATGCAAGGCGGGGAAAAAAAGACTGAGCTAAGGGAATATAATAGCCAGCCAAAAAACAAATTCATTTTTAATTGTATTCTTTCATAGCTTTTAAAGTACTCTCACACGTAGAGGAATTCCTTGAGATTTTGACTGCGCAGTCCAAACTTTGAGGATTTTTCCGTCATGTGTTGGGGAAACCTTGAAACCGGTAGCAGACTGTACAGTCTCCGAAATTTCGATTGGAAAACATTTCACGTCTGTGCGCGTGTATTGCGCGTGTGTTGCATGTGGGTTCAGTTGAGGAAATTCTTAAGGAAATCCTTCAGACTTTTTCCTTGGGTATTTCCTGCACGTGCATGGCCACCTTAAGATAATTAGCAAAGGCAAGATTTTCGAATTTAGCCTTATCGACAACGAGCCACTTTAGTAGTGAAAGCTTTTGTAAAAGGAAAAAATTGCAAGCGCTTATGTATTTATTTAATATTATTTCTTTAGTAAATATACTTTTTTTCCTAATGTATATGAAGCTTGAAACATTTTAAAATTTTATATTTTGAAATTTATCATGGTATAATACATCTGGAAAAAAAGGTAGTCCCAGCTTGACAGTAATCCCTTGTATCATGTCTCCAGCTCTTTTCCTTTCTCTTAGAACATTGGTTCTTAACCGTTGGTCCAGCTTAACACAAGAAGTGATCAGCAAAGTCGGTAGCGATTAAAAAAAAAAAAGGTTGTATAGTTTCAAAACCACCGAAAATTCAACATTATAATAAAATTAGAAACAAAAAATTTATTTCGCGCCCAATTTTTGGTTCAGATTCTAATTATTCATGTATTTCTTCCATTTCCTGCCTTTTCAAGTACGAAAAAAATCCTGTTCTGTTTTAAAGTCTCCAATATATGTTCTGTGACCGGGAGTCGACGCGGCACAACAATTTCTTAGTGTCTCAGAAATTTTATATTCAGTAAAGAAAATGCAAGCTAAAAAACCTCATGCATTTTTGAGCTTTCATACACTTTTACGTTACCTGTTAAGTTTACTTTTACATTAAATTCGTTATTGTTATTAAGTTGTGGGTCAAAACTTTCCACAGCACAACAAAAACTCAAAAAATTCATTCACTTCAGAAACCTATTAGAAACGTACAAAAACTTTTATTTGGGCAATTTCTGATAAGAATACACAGTACACACAATGTTCGTCAAAACCACAATGAAAAAAAAGAATGATTTGCAGCTAGGAAAAGTGTTTTCAAAGAGTCTTTCGTGAAAAGAAACTGGTCTTCAAGCGATCATCGATAATTTATCGAGGTAGTCCTTTGAGAAAGGTTTCATCCAGTTCAACGGATTAAGTTCCTTTTCGATTTAACGTGCCTATGAAATATTGCTTCAGCCCTTTAGCCGTTTCTTTTTTGAGGAAGGAACGTTGCCCGGGGAGTACCACTTGGAGGCAGGCTGTTTAAAACTCCCCTTTACAGCGAGACCCTCCGCAGCACGATGGAGGTGTGCTGGCGTGTTTCTCGCCTTTTTGATGGTGTGGAGAGGCACGATGTTAAGGTGGTTATAGTTTAGAGCCCGATGTTGTTGGCTCTGAGAGAGGAAAGCATGTATGAGCTTGATGTTGTCGGCTTTGATGGAGAGGAGAAGCAAATGAGCCTGATGTTGTCGGCTTTTGTAGAGAAGAGGATGATTTCAGCCTGGTGTTGTCGGCTGCGATGGAGAAAAAGATTTGAGCCTGGTGGTGACGGCTCTTGTGGCGAAGAGGATAGCTTCAGCCTGGTGTTGTCGGCTGTGGTGGAGAGAAAGATTTGAGCCTGATGGTGACGGCTCTTGTGGAGAAGAGGATGGATTCAGCCTGATGTTGTCGGCTGCAGTGGACAGAAAGATTTGAGCCTGATGGTGACGGCTCTTGTGTAGAAGAGGATGGCTTCAGAAGGATGACGGAGAAATATATAGTCAGTGAAAGACATGTGAAATTGATGATTTCGAATTGCTGGATGATAAAACTGACCAAAGGGAGCGATGAGCAAAAACATCATAAACCAGAAATTTTAATGAGATGCAAAGTTTTGTAAACGGACAGTGATTTAATACACGTATTAAAAAATGCTGTTTCAAAATTTCAATTTTTTTTTCAACAAATGTCTTCAGAAATTTTGTTCATTTACGTAAATTTTTTTAGTCCTTAATTCCAGACGAAATACAACCGAAAATGAGACGCTTGATTCGTTTCTTAAACCGAAGTCGGAATCTTAGTTCTTTTTCAGATTTCATTTCTTTTTCCTCGGTTTGGAGGTTGCTACAAGGATCCGAGGTCCCCGCAACGTCTTCGGTCTGGATATAGTCAAGACAGTCGGTTAAGAACCGGTTCATGAGCTTGTACCGACGCTTAGGAAGTTTAAGAGGCTTTTTTGGAGGTTTTCGTGGAGGTTTCGGAGGTCTAGCCATGAAATATTCGTCGTTAGAACTTTGTGTGGCAGTTTCGTAACAAAGATCGGACTCATCTTCAACAATATCCTGGCCAGCCTCCTTTACAACATTCTCTTTCCTTTTATTTTCTGCGATAAAAGCGTACAGACGGAAGATTGCAATTCCTGCAAGCAAAAGCCAATATGCGTCCCACATAGCATACAAGAACACAGCCGTTATTAGAAAAAGCATGGCGAATGATGTATTTGGGAACAATTGAGAATAAATCAAAATAAACGTCGAAAATAGTAAAAATTGATAGCACTGTCGTATAAAACAGCAGAAAAATTCAACGAGGTTTTAAACGCTTAAACCGTCACAAATGAGCGCTCGGTTTAAAATTGCGGCGTTAGAAAACGTCTGTTGCGTAGCAGTTTTGTTGTAACAATGTGAAATACTGTTGATGATTAACAATGCTAAGTAATGCTTAGTGTTAACCCAACAATGGGAAAACACAGTATCTGCTACAGGGCTTTCGGTACTCTGTTTATTTTAGGCTATTGATAATTTTTTTAATATGATGGCAGCATGGTCATTCTTAAATCCTTACTGCTTTAAGAGACTGTTCACATAGAATCTGTCAGCGTCAACGCGTTGAAATAATTTTAACCAATCGCAGATCTTAACAATTTCGCGGCTAATCGTTGGAGGTTTGCGATTGGTTAAAAATATTTCAACGCGAGTAACGTTGACACTGACGGATTCTGTGTGAACAGGCTCTTAGAGATAATGCGTGCATAAATTATGTTTGACAACTAAAACTACTTGGTTGGATTTTTCCCGCGTAAAGCTTTCACGTAGAATTTGAACCTCACATGATGGGTAATGTACAGAAACCTTTATTAGAGCTCCCCCCTCCACCACAACTCTAACTTTTACTGAGATAATGATCTTGTTTGTCAGCTTTTGCAAAGCGTATTGGATGGAAAGTGCATTTAAAAGTGGAAGTTACGAGAAATCGTCGTTTGCTTTTCCACATCGGCATTTTAAAACAAAATGTAATGAAAGCATACTTGCAGAAACATTTAAAAGATCTGTTCTCTTTAAATGACACCCCACCCTGCTTTTTTCCGGTTTTTAAAGAAAACTGGTTTTTATCCGTTGATCTAATCTTTCTTTTTTTTTTTACCCGTCTTTCTATTGATTTCTAGTGCTTGACTGGATGGACAAACTTCATCCAGAGGTTTTAGTTTTTTATCTTCAGCACCTATTCACACGACTTTATCACTTTTGTATTATATCATTGATTTTATCATATTTCTATTTTAGATTTTTTCTACACATTTTTATGACTACCATTTTGCTATCATTTTTGCTATCATCTTCCCTTACTGTTGTTATCATCTTTGTATATCATCAGTTTTATCACCTTTATGCGTCTTTTAATCATCGTTGGAATCTTTTATTTAAATAATTATTCTGCTGTTGTTTTGCATTTGGCACATCTTATTCTTTCTGGAAATTGCGCATTTACATTTAAGTATAAAATCTGAATCTTTGGTGAATGAATCGCTATATTTTTCGTTCCCTGAATGATCACAATAGAAAGTATCTCCCATGCTTCTTAAATTTTATCATCATACCTGATTAAAATGTCTTAGGTTAATACTTTTGTCCTTTTTGCTGGATTTGAGACTTGTTTGACTTGATTTACACGGTTTCGCTTTTGCACTGTTTCTAAATTTTATATATAAAAACGATCGATGTATTATTTGATTGAGTGTTTTACATTGAACGCACTCATTAATTATCTGCACAGACGTCACAAGTGCATTGCATTGCGTTTAGCACTGGCGTCATCAAAGTAGATTTTGTTTCATTTCCATACTGTCATTCGTAGTTCAGTTCTACACGAGTTAAGACATTAATTTTTGAAATTCATATATAAATAAATAATTTATCATTGCATATTACTTAAATTACTTTGTATTCACTTCGGATAAACTCTTCGCATTTTTACACTGTTATTATAAACATAACTACGGCTTGCACCTATCCCCTAGTTTAATATGAATGTTGTGTCTTGTTTTACACGATTCCGATTTTCACGATTTGTCGTGGAACGCATCTATCGTGTAAAATGAGGGATAGGTGTATATCCTTTCATCTCTAGTCAATTGCTGTGACTTCAGAGTCTGGAAATCATACACAATACACTCTCTTCAAATATGCGTGAGGGCAAAGAGGTACTGTTGCTAAAAATTATTCACAGTTTGACTCAAGCAAAACGTGCTTTCAGTGAAAAAATTCCTTTTTCCTGTTTCCCGAGCTAGTGTAGATAGGTATAAACAAAACTGGGCCGAGCTCAAAACCGTGAAAATGTATTTAAGCTTTATTTTCAGATGAAGAGCTGCTCGATTTAATACTGACGTTGCTCTGGCAGCTACATTGGCAGAGGAAGGTAATTCATACAATTCGTCAAATCTGGTATTAAATTCTTCCAATAAGAAATCAAAATGTTTGGCTAACTGATAGTTGGTAAAATTTGCCATCGTAATAATTTTCTATCACCATTTTTAAATTTAGAAAATGTGATAAATCATCTTTCTCCATATGCTTTCTCCAGAGCGCCGATATACCTTTAAATGCATTTATCGTACTTGTCATAGAAGCAATATGATTCTATCCTGTAGTTTCATATTTAGTTCCTTCAATTTTACAGTTACATCAGTTAGAAAGCCTAGCTCAATTAAGCAAGGTTTTTTTTCTAATTTTAAACAAATTCTATTCCTGGATAATAGAAATTCTTTCACCTGTGGTAATAAATTTAAAAACCACTCAAATACCTTTCTTCTACTGATCTCTCTCAATCAAATATCTAAAATCAAACAATCAAAAATATCTAAAATCAAATTCCTAATCTCAAATACCTAAAATTTAGATATTTGAACGGCGGGCACTTTAAAACTCTCTCGCGGGCTCCTTTGTGCCCGCGGGCACCTCGTTACTGACCTCTGGTGTAGGGAATATCATTGTTGCATGGTGGGACAAACGGTATCACACCTCGCCCTGTAAAAATAAAAACAGCAATTTTTTTTTTTTTTTTTTTTTTTTTTTTTTTTTTGGGGGGGGAGGGGGGGGCATAAAATATGTGTAAAGTACGTTTGACCCTTTATACAACATTTTTTTCGAAATTTTAGTTGTATTTTAATACAGCGTGTCGCAAAGGGTTAATTTGGGCAAAAATGTTTAGTTCTGTAATTTTAATTAATAGAAAAATTTCCGATTATAAAACTTATGGATAAATGAGATTATATTTCAAATCTGTTTCGTAGGAATGTTAATGTTACAATTAACAATTTAAAATATTCTGAGTAATTACGATTATTAAGCGGTTGTTCCAACATCATGTGACATTCTTATTAGGATGATTGGTTGCCCTCTCGCACACGTAATTGCATTTAATATGTTCTATCTATTTCCTAAATAGTCGCAAGTTCCGGATTGATTTGAAGAAATTACTTTTAATTAGATGACACTTGGATAAATCACTGAGTTTCAGGAAATCTCAAATTATCAAATTCTGATCTGTTTTTTTTTTGTCTTCATTTCAGGAAACACGATTAGACGGGTTCAAATGATTATTTTAGAATTGTTTTTCAATAAACCATTTGAATGACTGTTTCGGTTGGAGAGCTAAATATTATTACAGCGAGCTAGGAATTAAATAAATAATTATAGTTTGGGTATTTTTCAACATTGACTACTTATTCATCCTCCCGATCGGATTATGTTTTACATTTTAGAAATATAAGTTTGATGTAGCCTAGCGGTAGAGTGTCGGCTTTCAGTGCTGAGCATATTCGGATCGAATGCCGACAAGCGTTCAGTTAAATATCTCCGTGTCTTGGCTGGATTTGAGCACATGAAATCCGTAGACCCGAAAGTCCTATGAGATCAGAGAGGGTGGGATAGGGCACGATCGCCCCAGATGCCGCCCCTGGGGTTGCTCGGTCAAAATTGAGGTGGCGCCTGGCTAAATTGGACTCCGACCCTTGTAGTGGCATTATACACAGGAGTCGCACCCCTCATTCCGCTATTCTATATGGACCTGGTTTGGAAAAAATTTCGGCCAGGGGGCGTGTTGAAGGACCCACCCCCTTTACGAAGCCTAACGGCTTTGGGTTTGTCTCTTCCGTTGCTGGAATGGAGTACGCCCTTGACGAATGAAGATGATACGTTTTATTTGACTTACACTCCTACTGGCACACACTACAAATTAATATACATTGCTTGTATAATACAAATACACATGTATCAATAGAAATCTCACGTAACCTCTTCCCGCATGGCGAGACCACCTCAACGCACGTGTGTCCTTGGAACTAGGAGAGCTTTCCCGTTTTTACCTGCCCTCCACCACTTGTGAGGGGGGGGGGGTCATTTCCCTTCAACCTCTCGACCACCCCCCTAGCAAGAAATTTTGGTCTGGTGGTCATCAGGGAAGAATAGGCGAGGGGGTACCATTCCTGTCACGAAATTAAAAACAACAAATATAGTGGTAATGTAACAGCAGATAGATAGGGATTTTATGCGGTAGTAATGACTTATGAGATCAAAAGCCAACGTATTTGAGTTCATGTGTAGAAGTTTTAATAAAATTGTTGTCCCTTCTAAACTCCTAAACGACATTTAAGTTTTTAACGAAGATGGATATTTATTTACATATTGAATCTAGTTACTAAAGAGGTACTGATTAAAAAATATTTTCACTCTAGTAGTTTACAGCTTATTTGAAATCCTTTGTAAGCAGACAGGAAAATTATTTTGAGGTGCCACTTTAGTTCATTATTGTGTAAACATACCATCAGAGACTTTTGATATATTTGAAAATATCTATATATTTTTTTAATACATTACTTACGACTAGGATTGAAACCGTGGACGTAGTTTGGACATGGGATCCTAACAACTGATCCTCCAAGTGTGCGAGGCCAACAGTATAATCCATCCCAGATCTGTGGACAGAATACACCTGTGGGAGAGAGAATGAATTGGTTAATTTTTTAGTAAACACATAAATAATTACTTAAATAAAAAATTCTTAAAAAAAAGTAAGGAACGATCAAACGAGAATCGTCAAAATTATGGCCGTTCTACTATCATCCGTGCAATTTTTTTCATGCTCAAGCGGTATAAATATTTGCCCCACATTTTGTGAGAGATGCTAGCAAGTTGTTTCCATGTTAATCGCGACCGTAGCATTGTTTAAAACTACGTGCCTCTTGGGTAGGGCTAAATGAGCAACAGCTTTTGTGATGCAAAATAAGGCTTGGGGCGAACTGCTGTCTTGCTCCATCCATCAGGACCTCCCAAGACACATTGCTGCTGCAAATTTTAGAATAGTATAGTGACATCTCAAGACTTTTTACGTGGACACCTGCATCAAATCTTCGTTGCATCTTCTCCTGACTGCCTTCTTTGTTCTGCTGGAGAACTTTTTTTAGTCACCTTTTAACGTGTTCATTTTTTCAAGACAAGCACTTTTCAGTTTTAAATTTCTGTAATAGAGCTCACATATACGGGACTGCTGGTGGAATATTATTGTCACTGGACTTTCCACCGACGTAGGGAAAGAAAATTCTTTCTCTTACGGGTTAGTTGATTACACCCTATAAATACTCAGCAAAGATTTAGAGAAATTCCGTTTTCGGAAGACTTTTCCCTCCAGATTTTACCAGCCACAGCAGCTACTGTGTGACTCTTATTTATTTACTAGCTGAATACCCATGCTTCGCTACGGAGTACATTCAAATTATATACAACGTTATATGTATACAATTAATAACAATGTATATATATATATATATATATATATATATTAATTAAAAAAATTACAACTGTCAATGTATGCAATTAATTTGCATGTTTAATATCCATAAAACACACTATTTTGAATTAAATTCTTAAAACCTTCCATTTCAATTAGTCTAGTGGTTAAATTTTGTATTTTACCGTATTTCAATATTATTTTTTGTCAATTTATTTCGCTGTTATGCACGTAATAACTTTTGTGTTCCATGTTAATCGCGTTAATCGCGTTCCATGTTAATCGCGTAAGTATCACAAAAAGAAAAGAAACCACGTGAACAGCATTTAATAAATTTAATTCTAAAAATTAATCGTTAAAAATTCCCTAAAAATCAGAAAATGGAGGTAAATTGGAAAAAGATTTCATTTTAAAGGAACTTTTATGATATTTCTCGTGATATAAATTTTATAATCCTCAGATTATTTTTTTAAATGCAAACTTAAGAAAAGTTACAAAAACAGCATAAACATTTAATTTTAAAACATCTAAGAACAATTTTTCAAAAATCTTTCATAATGCACCCCTACACTATAAAAAGAATCGCCATGCAAAATTTCAGTCCTTTAGGTCCAGAGGTTTGGTCTGTGCGTTATCTGTCAGTAAGTCAGTCACTGAACTGTTTTATATATATATATATATATATATATATATATATATATATATATATATATATATATATATATATATATATATGAAAGAAAAATTGTAGATCAAGTAGATTCTTATGGAAGTTCGGAAATCGGAATAATAGATGCTTCAGACAAAACGTAATTATATCCCTCCATCTTATATACTTAAGGGACCCATCTTTTGCATGTTGTTCATAACGCCAAGCTAAAGTGGTAGACTGCTTCTCGCGTGCATTGGTAGAAAATTTTACACTTATATGGCTGGTCAGACAGCAACATTTACTTAATGGCATAAATCCACCAAGTTGCCAGGTCGGGATGTCAGCGATATTGATTATAGAATAAGCTTAATCAATATAAGGGGGAGAGAAAAATTTTAGGGCACCCTCTGATTTTGAGGAAACTATCCAAAGAAACTAACGAATCAGCCGAAAACTTCGTAAATGATTTTGCGAAGTTTTAATCTCTGAAAGATTATAACTAGAAGGTACAAGATAAAAATATAAATAATCAATTCTCCTCATCAAAATCCCAGATATAAATTTTTTAAAGTCTGTCGAAAGTTTTCCCGAACAGTTAATGGAAAGAAGATGAATATTGAGGATAATTAATGTAAAGTTGAGACGACAATTTTCACCTCGATTTGGCCCATCAAAAATTATCTGTCGCATATAAACCCCATTAGACTCAAATATAATTTATTTTAGTGTTAATTTAAAAATATTTTGATGATTTCTGTAAAATTAACTTGATTATAACTGTAGAGATAACTTTTCTAAAATTTTATTAGGCATGCTTTCCTTTTTCTCACTTTAATGTAGACAATACTTTAATGTAATCAACTCTTTCAATGTAGAATTCATCGCATGCAGGTAATCAAGAATTTTAGGTTGGGGTGACCAAAATTTTGAATCTTATTTTTTATAGGAATTACTCCACAGTACTGACAGAGAGAGTGGGACATAATATATCAGGAGCTTAGAATAAAACGGGTGAATATGGACCTTATAATAGTTGATTATTTGTGGCTCTCAAAGAGGGCCGTTTGGGTACCTACTGAATTGTAGGCCCTCAACTGCCACACGCCATCTAATTCCATTACATAAGGTGTTCCATTACATAAGGTACCTGATGAAGTGAGATACCGTCAACTGGGTTAGCTTTGACCTTTGCGGGTAACTTTGTCAACAAACCTATTATAATATACCTATACAGGGTTCTCACCTATATCAGTTACACCCCCCTTAACTTCTAAACGGTGACAGCTTAGGCCATAAAGTTGGTGTCTAGGTATTGTTAAAAGGCTATGCGCTACTCGATGAGACAACTTACAACGCCATTTATCGGCAAAATTTGGAATAAGCGTTTTTAATCTCGAAAACGGTGCAAGATACGGGAAAAAATCAATTACAAAGTTGTTCAGCACAATAGATTTAGTAAGAAAAGATACCTTGCGAACATTAATATTTAAAACAAAATGTAGAAAATGACCATTTGTTTGGTCACGATTTCGAAACTTGTCATGTCATAAAGAATGGAGGAAAGAAACTGAGACACTTCCCTATCTTCAGAGTCATTTATTTATTTTGCTGAAAATGCTCTCCATTAGCCACTATACACATTTGCACTCTGGACTGGATTTCTCGCTGCACATTGTGCAACACCCACTCTTTATGACATGACAATTTTCGAAACCGTGACCAAACAAATGTTCATTTTCTACATTCTGTTTTAAGTATTAATGTGCGCAAGGTGTATTTTATTACTAAATCGATGATGCTGAACAACTTTGTAATTGACTTTTTTCCCGTATCTCGTACCGTTTTTGAGATAAAAACGCTAATTTCAAAATTCGCCGATAGATGGCGTTGTAAGTTGACTCATCGAGTATTGCATAGCCATCTTACTATACCTAGACACCAACTTTACGGCCTAAACTGTCACTGTTTAGAAGGTAAGGGGGGGTGTAAAGGATATAGGTGGGAACCCTGTATATCTATTTACTTATTATACCTAATATATTTAACCCACCCATTGACCCTTGCAATAAATAAGTGATAATCACTCTCGTTAGTCTAGATACAGCACAATCTTTTTTAGTTTGTTGGGCCAAAGTTACCCCAGTTGACGGCATGTGCTTGGCTGTGAATACATTGACAAGAGGTTCAAAACTTAACAAACTTTAATGACCATAAAATATTTAAAACACTAAACTTAACATATTAAAAGTAGTCCCTACTCGGTATAAAAACACTCGCACAACAAGTGCGGCTGGGGAAATAACTGGTCAACGTACGGATATTCCTGACTTACGACTGAGATAGGGACCGATACATCATCGATCGTAAGCTGAGTTGGTCGTAAGTCGAGTTTCAAACAATTTTCTTTTGCATATGTACTTACATATATTTTTTACTTTCATACATGCATATGCAATTTAAAATACATTGTACTTTATTTAGAAGACAGAAATTATTATTTGTCATCACTACTTATTATGATAGTGCAATCCACTGGTTCAGAATTTTCGACAGAAGATACGTTGCAAGTTTTTTAACAAAGTTATCCACGGTAGTTTGAACAATTTGTGTCTTCTCGTTTACTTATATATTGTCTGGTAGCAAGTCAGATTTTCCTGAATACGACGATTTGCACTTCTGAATCTCTCTTTATTTGGACCCATTCTTTCTAATTCTTGCAGTCCTTTATACATATAATGAAAAGCTGAAGCCATTTCTGAAGCTAATGAAGGTTTATTTGGTTCATCGTGTGGATATGGAAACTATTGCATCATACATTTTTATTCTTGCGTCATAATTTTTTGCTGTATTGCAGAATATTGCATCATATTTTTAAGTAATTATGTAATACAGAGGCTGTTCACACATTTTTTAGACGATGTATATTGTATTCACAAAACTTAAATTACATAAAATTCTTGTGTTTTAAATGTTCTATTTGACATCCCTTATTCTGAACTATCTTTCGACACCGCAATTTCCAGGATAATAATGCCTTTTGAAGTGTCAGAAGAGGTATTCTATCCCATTCCTTCTGAACAGCTTTCCAGAGTCCTGTAAGGGTTTTGGGACGACGTTTGGATAATGCAGATTTTAAAAGTCCGAAAGCAAAAAAATCCATAGGTGATGCATCGGGAAATTTAGTAGGGATATCAGTGAAGGGTATGGCCTTGATACCAGTTTTTTGTTCCATTTCTTTTAGGAAATTTGCAGTGGATTTTGATGTGTGACTGCTAGATGTGTGACTGCTAGTCCTGATGGAGTCTCACAGATTGATGGCACTGTGGGTAAAGCGATGGTATTTCATTCAGAAAAATTGGCGATAAAATATGTTCCTGATAGTATTTGGAGTTAATCTTGACATTTTCCCCACTCTCTTTATTTTTAACTTGCCATTATAAGAAAAATCAGCAGCAATCAAGAATCCCTTAGAAAAACTTTCTTTCGATTCTTTGAACCATGTACTTAAATTTTTGTCGCCCCCCTTTTATGATAATAAATGGCTCTTTTTTGTTGCAATCATTTAAATACACCCATGATTCATCTATTGTGACAATTGTTTTCCATTTTTTCTTTGTATAATTGTTTCTCATATAGAATTTATTAGTACAAAAGTATTTATTAATACATAGAACTGTCAAGTTTATATGATTCAACAGAAAATTTAAAAACATGGTATATAAAAAGTTCTTTTTATCTTGTAATTTATTATTTATTATCCAACTTGATGCACCTGCGCATAACACTCACATCAGTTTATCATATGCAAATTGAAAAGTTCTATTCTTCGCAGCGAAGCTGCCTCATATCCGTCCTTGTTCCTCCAACAGTGCAGGTGAAATTTTCAGTAATTTTCGTACAGTCTGTATATTTAATGCTTGTTTAGTCTTCATAACAGACTTACTATTTTATTTTTATTTTTAAATAATTCATTATCATAATTCTTTCATTTTATTCATTATATTGTTTGTAATTTGTATCCTAGTTAAGTTTCTGGTCAATAGATGGCATCACTACGTAACTTTTTTCAAGCCAAAATTTTTTTTTTATTCTGTTGTTACACATTCGATTCTGAGTAATGCAAGAAAATGGCTAAGAAATATTTAATGTTTTGTGGTGTATATTCTATTCTAAGCAACGTCATGTAAGAATTCAAAAATCGCTTTGTTGGATGCGATTCCTTTTATTCTTTTATTGTTAAAGATTCTGTGCAGATTATTGTTCAAGCTGTTGGCATTTTGACGTCAATTATTCATTTTGTAAAACCTAATTCCGAAGGGTTATTCAGTGTGTCAGGAATTCAAGTCATGTGTTAAACTGAAGTCAGTTATTAAATTCATCTTAAGGATACATGCATTGAAGTATTTTTTTTTTAGTGTTGACTTATTATTCAAGTATTATTCAGATGATGTTAAAGGTAAGCCATTCCAGTATTACTTGTATTAAAAGAATTAAGAAGATTGATTAGTTGCACTTAAACAAGAACATTAAATATTTTTGTTAATGGATTCTAATACAGTCCACTAAGATATAAAATTATATTAATAAATTAACTGACCCCACAATGCTATTTACAAGATGCTGAGGGCGAAAGTAGACGTAAACGGGGTAATATTATATTCTTAACATACCAATAAATAGAATTGTGTAAAAATAAAATTGGGTCTTTTGATTCGCCCTTTCTCCACCGAGCTCTTGATTTGAATATAATTTTTTAAATAAGCAACAAATATCTGTCCATTACGTGCGTGTTTTCTATATGAATTCATAACTTTTTATGTCTGGATAAGAGAAAATTTCCTTTGAAAGTCTTGCAAGTTTTAAATTTCATAAAATATTAAACAAAAATATCTCATAACAGCATACTAACTAAAACATTGAGTTAGCATTTCATAAGACCAGTAGAGAATTTCATAAGACCAATTTTTCTTCATTATTTGCTACTCTTCAAGAAAATATCAGTACATGACTTCCCATTAATCCTCCCCTAAAACTATTCCTCGCATCAAAAAGCTGTCTGTAATGCAACGACATCGAAAAGTAGATGTGAAAGCATTCAAATAAATATTGAAATATTTAAAAAAGATATGGCAGCGTGCTTTTTGAAAGCAAAAAAGGCGTTTTCAAAAGAGTTTTCAATATAGGGCCAGTTTTCTGTATGTGTAACATGCGGAAATATCTTTTAGTTAACAAAGTTCCCGGAAAACCAATAGTTTAAGCCATTCATTTCTGTGAAGTGAAATAAAAAAAAAGACATATTTTTCCCTTTCTACATATTTTACTCTTTCACAGCTTTTGCACGTGAAGATCGATCAAATGGAGAACTGATCACCTTTAGTAAAATGATGTATGGAGAGAAAATTAAAAGAACGAAAAATAGAAAGAATAAAAATAAAACGAAATCGACATCAAAACTTTATCAATGTCTGCGAGCATTGAATAAGAGCTCAGATTACGAGCAAACCCATAAGCCCTTATGGAATGCTGTAGACTAGTAGCGTTTGCTGATGAGTCAAAAATTCTAAATCAAATGCAAATGTTCAATTTTGCAGCTTCCCACATGATATCGTGGATAACATCCTAGTCTTCCAAGCTGCGGGCTTGGGTTTGAATCCCTAGTAAGGCGTGGTCATTATCGTGATGTCCCTTCATAGGGAGCAATGCTGGCTCACCTAAAATGGCGATCTTGAATTAAAGCAGTAGTCAGCAAGACTTCGCGGATCTACATGGGCCAAGTCAGATGATACCCACCATCAAGAAGATAAGCGCTTCCGCATTGGTGAAAAAAAATGTTCATTTTTTTAGCACGAGTAATTTTAGATGGATTTCACGACAGCTATATTCGTGAAAAGTTTTACAATATGTTGTGGTTTCTAATGCCCCCTGGGCGGAATCGTATTCCAGACCAGGTCCATATAGGCTAACGGGCTGAGGGGTGTGAATCCGGTTTAGTTAACGGCACCACAAAGGTCGAAGTCCGATTTAGTCAGGTGCCACCTCAATTTTGACCTAGCAACCCCCAGAGTCACATCTGGGGGGGGGGGGATCGTACTGTCTCCCACCCTCTCTGACCTCATAGAGATACTTTCAGGTCTACGGATTCAGCGTTCCCATATTCGGCCTAGACACGGAGGTATTTAATGGCGCTTCGATCCCAGCACCGGATGCCCACGCGCTAGCACTAAGCTACCTCAAGCCCTTTACAATGTGCACAAAATATGATGATTTTGTTTACGTTATTACCACATGATCTCGCCAGCCTCCATCCATGCCGAAATAACATTTCAGTGTTAAAACGTGCATCTGATGATATAAATAGCATGCGAGGTGACGTAAATTTTCTCTGACGAGAATAACATCTAAGAAAGTTTTAACAACAAACCAAAAAAAAAAAAATGTATAAGAGGAAAATTAATGCGTGGTAATAGAATATTCGCCTTTATCATAATACCTCAAGCGGAATATTCCCATTACATTTCTATTTTCAAAGAGTACATATTTGTTAAGATTAGTTTATATATTTAGTCTTCTAATCAATATCAGTGATATTTATCCGTCTATTGAGTCGAAATGACTAACGTGTAAAAATAAGAATTACAAGGTTATTACGATAAGGAGAACAGAAGTGGGATTGCTCCGTGAGATAATACTTAAGCACTTGATGATAAGGGGTTATTTATATATTAGATGGAGTATTTTTTTTCAGAAAAAGGGAAAATATAGTAGTTAATAAGGGAATATAATTTTTCCCAAGTCCTTGAACACTCTTCCTTCATCCGTGTGTGTTTGTGTATAGAAAATGATTTTCATTGGAATATCTCCTCATAAGTAATGTGCTTTTGTTTCCTATGCTCATATAATCTATATATATATAACAGTTCCATAACTGACTGACTCACTGACTGACATACAACGCACAGACCAAACCGCTGGACCTAAAGGGCTGAAATTTTGCATGGCGATTCTTCTTATAGTGTAGGGGTGCACTAAGAGCGATTTTTTGAAAAATTCTTCTTAGATTTATTAAAAATTAAATTTTTAAGCTGTTTTAGTAACTTTTTGTAAGTTTACATTTAAAATTAAATAATTTGAGGGTTATAAAATTTATATCACAAGAAAGATCATATAAATTCCTTTAAAATGAGATCTTTTTCGAATCTTTACCTCCATTTTCTAATTTTTGGAGAATTTTTAAAGATTAATTTTTAGAATTTAATTTATTAAATGCTGATCACGTGATTTCATTTTCTGGTACTTTAAATTAATTTATCGTCACGCGCATAACAACTAAATAGACAAAAAAAATTTCTTCCTAATGCGGCAGACGATTGGACATTATCCAAAAAAATATTAAAATACAGTAAAAGATAAGTTCCTCAAACTGTATGGTATTAACTGTACTATATTCTTTAGTATGTGCTATTACATTTAATTTGAATATTTTCTTCTACATTATTTTGTCTATAAAAATATCCCTTACGATTTTTTTATAAATATATTTTTTTTGTTACATCAATTGTATACATTGATCGTCGTATTTATTATAAATATATATATATATATATATATATATTTATCTTTTTTGGCATTAATTGCATACATTGACCGTTGTATTTAATTTGAATGTACTCCGCAACGAAGTACGGGTTTTCAGCTAGTGGCAATTTATGAATGGATGATACATTTTTATCTTGTCTATCCACATAGTTTAACATAATTATTTATGATTCAGTAGGTTATATTTAAGAAAATATGCTAACATTTTGTTCTGTACATGCATTCTAATATTTTAGAATGCTTGATTCAGTGCATTAAATCTAGTTTCAAATCATAAATGTGTATGAAGTTACATAATGTAGTTTTTGTAAATGGGTTAAAACTGAAAGTGTGACTTCATTTTCGTTCAAAGTTAAAAGACTGCACTTTATCTAAAACGTAAAAATGAATTCGAGGAAAGAACGTGAAATACTTATTGAAAGCCAAGGTACCATTAACACACGATAGAGCCAATATTTCAATAAACGACATACTTTGGTCTTTCGTGGAAGAATAGTTTAAAACGGGGACTGTGTAGCAATAACCATTATCTTTCAGCAAGATCTCCAAAATTATGCTTCGTCATACGTGGTTAACAGGCAAAAAGGATTCAGACTTTGATAATGGTGTAACATTTACACAGGGAAGTGAAATTTCTTTGAAAATTTTGCAAAAAAATATTTTATGGGTTGGTTTTGTACCATAAGAGTTTTAAAAATTAGTGTTAGAATTGTACGGAATATTCATTTATGAGGTTCAAAGAAGTGTGGAAATAAAGATTGATAATTTGCTTCTCTATTTCATTAATTTATGCTGATTCTCTGTATTGCAGCTAAAATAACAAATTCGTAAAAATAGTAAAACAGCAATTTATCCATTTAAAAAATATTTTAAAGTTTTTATCTAGATATTTTTATTCTAGATTTATCGTTTGAATTTTAGACTTCAATACGATATTTAGTATATTTGAAATGTAAGTTTTAGTTATTGATGAATACGTGTATTTAGGTTTTAAAATCAAATATTAAAAAAAAAAAATAATTCTAGAATATATATATATATATATATATATATGCGGAGACATTTGTCGTTCATAGTCGTATTCTGGAATATATTACAATCTTTTAGTAAATAATCTAAAGGTGCGTTTGTAAAGTCTTAATTGCCCTTGAAATTATCTTAACTGTTTTAATGGAGAATTCTTAAATCCGGTGCGAACTTAAAAAGCTGAGTTACTACAGGCATTATCAATTGACGGCTGTTCATTATATGAAACTAAACCGTTGTAATTACTTTCACGAAATTAAATAAAGGACGGCTTTTCTGGTTTCCTGAAACTTTACTAGCGGATTGTAGTGCAAAAGGTGGATTTTGAGTCACTTTATGGTAATGCCTCTCTAATAATGAATTAAGATAACGTCTTACTGGAAATGGACTCACTAAATTTCTGAGGAACAATAACTATTGAGATAAAGTTTAAATTCTAGCGCTGAATTCACTGCGTTTAAAATCAAGACTACTCAGTTCACATTGTTTTTAACATTTAATGTAAAATCATTAATGACTATTGACCCTGTATATTTGCGTAAGATTGTTTGATATTTTTTAATACTGCTGCAATGATTTGATGTATATTTATCTACTTATTAGCACTCATGAAATGATGAGTTTAGGACGTGTAGATTTACTGGCACATTTAGAAATATTATACTTTTACAGTCATGGTAACGAATTTCAATATCATTGATAACTCGAGAAAGTTTATTTGCGGGCTTGAGGTAGCCTTGTGTTTGCATTCGGCGCTGTAGGTGCTCGAATCGAGTCTCGACGCACGCCATTAAATACCTACATGTCTAGGCCGGATATGGTCACGTTGAATCCGTAGACCAGAAAGTCCCTCTATGAGTTCAGAGAGGGTGAGAGAGGGTACGATCCCCCCAGATGTCTCCTCTGGGGATGATAGGTCAAAATTGAGGTGGCAACAAGCTAAGACAGACTCCGTACCTTGTAGTGCTATATAAACTTAAGCCGTACACTTCAGCCCGAAACCTACAAAAGTTCGCACTTTATTGAAACGATTTTGATAGTTGTTTTATGTATAAATGCCGTATTTTCCCCGGCGATTTGCTTCTATCTGAATAGCCATGGTTCTTGACAATAGCTCTAGCTCGAATTTTTCATGAAAGTAAACTTTTTCTTCGTACCGTCATGTCAATTTTACCCCATTCCTCTTGGACCGTTTTCCAAAGTCCCGTCAGTGTTCTTGGATGTCGTTTTCTTAAGGCTCGTTTTAATAAACTGAAAGCGCAAAAGTCCATTGGAGAAGCGTCAGGTGATTTTACAGGTATTTCTTTAAATGGGATACATTTTATTCCTGTTTCTGATTCTTCCTTTGCTAAATAAGTGGCAGTTGATTTAGACTTGTGACTAGAGGCTTTGTCCATATGAAGCTCAACTTTATAAATAACCTTTCCATATAAGGCAGGAATTTCTTCTTCAAAAATTGGTTCTAAAATATTCTGCTGAAAGTAGAGTGAATTAAGTTTGGCTTCATTTGAGACTTTTTTTATTTTTTATTTGCCATTGTAACAAAATCATGCAACTACCGTGAATCCCCTTGAGAACTTTTCTGTACACTGACGAAACCATTTAATACGGTCATTCCTGTCAGTTGAGCAATAGAAAATTGATCTTTTTTTTATTACAGTCACTTAATTTCACCCATGCCTCATCGAGTGTTACCACAAATTTCCCTTTTTCAGCAGCTAGGTGTTTTTCATATACTTTTCTACAATATTTGTTTTTCTTTCAGCAATATGCTTTGGCAAAAGCAGATGAACTTTTGGTTTAAACATCTTTTTCAATTTTAAATCTTTATGAATGATTTTACTTACAGTGCCAGAAGACATTCCTAGTCTCGATGGAATGGATCTTTGAGTTGGCGGATTTTCTTTTAGGATCAGAGACTTCCCTTTCTTGATATTTACCTGCGTTCGAACAATCTTAGGATAATTTTTGGCTGTCATATTTTCATTTTTATTTTCAGTTAAACTTTTTTTTCATTTCAAATTTAATATACACTCATGGACAAAAAAATTAGCGCACCAAGAAATAATTGCGGGATCGTAACGAAACTTGCAATGAAGGTACATGTCGGGGAGATATGCAAAGGATTAGAAATGCAGCGTGATTGCGCATTACGTATAGCCGGTACAGGGCGTTGAACATCGTACTCTGTGGAGTATAATACAGGTAACCAAAGCTTGTTTGAGCGTGCTGAATCATTTACAAAGGAAGAGCTGAGATAGACATGCCATTACGCCGTGTTCGAAGACAATATAAGCAGTTGTCGCAGTTTGAGACGGGGAAAATCGTCGAGAGGATGGAAGCTGGGTGGTCAGCTAGGCGAGTAGCTCGTCAATTTGGCCGCTCTAATTATGTTGTGAGGAGGTGTTGGGACCAGTGGACCCGAGAGATGTCATGTACACGAAGACCAGGCTCAGGACGCCCTCGACAGACCAGTCGTCGAGAAGACCGCCACATCGTAAGAAATGCACGCGTACAGCCAACTGCTTCATCGGCCGCATTCCAGGCACAGGTAGCACCTTCACTGGGGGCCTCTGTGTCTTCTCGAACCATATGAAGGCGCCTGGCTGAAGGACAGTTGGTATCGCGGCGCCCATTACGTGTGCTGCCCTTGACGCCCACCCATCGACGCCTCCGTTTGGAGTTTTGCCGCGCACGAGGAACCTGGACTGCAGCGGAATGGAACCAGGTCGTCTTTAGCGACGAATCCAGATTCAATCTCGGCAGTGATGATAATCGTGTTCGTGTGTGGAGAGCCCGTGGTGAACGCTTCAATCCTGCCTTTGCTGTACAGCGACACATCGCTCCCACAGCTGGTGTGATGGTATGGGGTGCCATTGCCTACAATACACGGTCACCCCTAGTATTGTTCCGTGGCACCATGACAGCCCAGCGGTATGTTCATGAAATTCTGCAACCACATGTGTTGCCACTCATGCAACGGCTCCCAGGAGCCATTTTTCAACAAGACAATGATCGGTCTCATACGGCAATCGTGTCACAAGATTGTCTCCGCACTGTTACTACTCTTCCTTGGCCTGCCCGATCCCCAGATTTGTCTCCAATCGAGCATATCTGGGATAATTTGGGACGACGAGTTGGGCATCCCACGAGTTTGAACGAACTAGAGGCAAGGTTACAGCAAATATGGAACGAAATGTCTCAAGACATCATACAGAACTTGTATGACTCAATGCCCGATCGTATCGCATCGTGCATTCGCGCTAGAGGGGGTCCAACGGAGTATTAACTCCTCCGTTCTTTTGCCTTTTTCTCTGAAATAAATTATCCTTTTTCTTTGATTTTCTTATCATTTACTTATATTAAAGTAGTCATTACGTATGTAAAATTTCGTTTCATTTTGACGACTCCTTCTTGGTGCGCTAATTTTTTTGTCCATGAGTGTATTATAAATACCTTTTTTTGCTATACTATAACCGCGATTTTTACACAATTTGTTGGTACGAATATTTCACGTCGGAAAGCGCAGTTACGTAACCTTCGAGCCATCTATCAATTTTAAGACCTATTTTCAAAATAAATCTTTTATTTTACATTCCAATTAAAACAAAACAGAAGAAGACGACTATTCTGACGTTGCCAAATTTTTATCTTAAAATGCAAACGTCAAAAATAAATTACAAAATCGTTTCCATAAAGTGCGATAGACCTTCTGTATATGGATCTGGTTTGGAACTTCCAGTCAGGGGTCGTTAGAAACAACAACAACAACGTTTTTTTTTGCATTCCCATCTGACGCTAATTTTGCCTCTAATTGATATAAAAAATTTTATCATTGTTACTGTAAAAACTTCCATTGTAGTTAATTAATTCTTTTCAAAGTTTCTAATGACAGTTAAAGATGTTCATGTGCTTGGTTGGTACATATGTTATAAGAGTGATACATTATGGTAGCTAACTGAATATAATAATTTGGAGTATGAAACACATATTGCAGAAACAGGACCCTGTAGAATTTGTATTCACTTATTTAGTTAACTATCGTAAAAAAAGAGAAGTAAACCGTTGATGAAGCATTACTTAGAAATCTTTGGTGGCCGGTATAAAGGGCTTAAGTTAAAAACAGAGATTTAAATAAGTTATTGGATTTTATACCAATCGCAGAAAAATAATTTCGACTTGAGTCTTTTATACAAAGAAATGTATTTTTGTATACAAAATTGATACAGTTAAGCCTTGATAGATACACTTAATTGATACACTTATTTGATAGACTTAAGCTTTTTATACAAGTCAAAAGATTTTTTTAAAATTAATACTAACAAATATCTAAAAATACTTTTTTTGACTTCAGCCCTTTATACCTGGCACCATAGATTTATTATTCGCTGTCTAAAGGGGAGTCCGCCACTACATATGTCAAAATTTTATTTTGGCATCTACAGCTAATGAGAGTGTGCCACTGTTTTATTTCCAGAAACTTAAAAAAAGAGACATTATTTCTCTATTTCTTTGTATTTATTGAAGTTATAAAGTTGATTATATATCTGGTGTCTTAGTAAAGGTTATTGCAACAACTAAATCATAATATCATATTCTCTTACACAGAGCAATAATTTACCCCAATATTTATTATCGATCCTTATTTACGCCTTAAATATTAAACATGGTTTAAATTTTGAATTCAAATTTTTCATACAGAAAACTTCAAAATGCTCTGTCATTTTTGAATGCAGAATGACTATTTAGACAAAGACACATCTTATGAAAAGATAATTACTATTAAATGGAAGCAAAGAAAAACAAAAAAATCTGCGCCGGAATGCCGGTACTCTTGGTCATAAAATTTATATCTAGTACTCAGACTGGCAACGTCTGTTTCTTACTGACCACGATGAAAAGCAGAAATATACCTATTTTCCAGCGTATGATGCGCACTTTTAATACAAAAAAATAAGATCGAAATTTACGGTTGCACGCTATAAGCAAGATTTAAAAATGATAGATTTAAAAATAAGGAAAAGATGAACATAAATAAAAAATTAGATTTCTACATGTACTTAAATGCTGTTTATTTAAAAGAAATGACATACCTTACGAACTTAAAAATTTTAAATATCGGATAACATAAATAGTTCGTCAAATTCGTCTTCCATTATATCATCAGGCTCATCATCGAATTATGTTTGTGAAAGAGAGTTCTGAGAGATAAAACATCTGACTCCGAATTTCGTGAACTTTTTCGTGTCAGAAGTGCTTTCTTACCCCCTGTTTGCAAAATTATTTACTCCCTCAAGCATTCCCCCCCCCCATACACATATTGTTCCCTTTATCGCTTATCAATTCAGTATACCATTGTTCGAAAGCCTGGGAAAATCTTTCGAATGAATGACTTCAAAAGATAAGAGCCTCACATATGTACATTTCAGGTTTCTTAGTCAAGAAAAGGGTGTTCGTTATATGGTGAATATACCTAAAATTTAAAAAATGTAGTTGAAAACTATAGGTGTGCGTTATACGCTGGAAAATACGGTATGGTAAAAAAAACAAACCATTATGGCGTGAAAGTGAACAATGTCCTGCTGATACATTATTTTATAATAGGGGAAAGTAAATAAGAACATAAACTAAAAGAAATCACATATTACTAAGAGACAAAACGTCTTGTTTTCGGGTTTTCACCTGACATCTATCCACTATTTACCTAAGATGGAACAAAATATGTGGGATAAGCAATTATATAAATAAATTTGTATTTTTAGTCAGATATCCACCAGGAAAGATGAAAAATATCGCATCTTTAACATATGATGCTTCACTTCTTCGATCTGTTTGTCTCCACGAATCGACAAGGTCGTAAGGCATGCAGTAACTTCTCATCTTTAAAGTCGAGGTCACAGTTTTGCGTCGCCAAAAAATAAATTTTGCTTCAATCTCGATTGCTATCTATCTGTCCATGTCTTTTGCAGAATCTTATGAAAGTTGCGCTCTCCGCTAACGTCATTTGTCGCCGATCGATCGATATTCCTACGATCTCCTTTGCCTGGTTTTAATTTTAGACAGAAGAGGAACTTCCGATTTGTGATTTCTGAAAGTATGGAAAAGTTCTAGACTTCATAAAAATGGTTTTCAAGGGGAAATTTGATGAAAGTTGGGGAATATTTCAGCGAAAATCGGTGGAAATTTTCTTCCAGATTGCATCAAATGAATGGAATAACTCTTTTCAAATCTGAAACCTTTTAACTTTTTCATGAAAGTTCCCTGTCATTCTCTATCCCTTTTCCGTTTGTTCTTTCAAGAGGCTTCAAGGGAAAAACGAAACTTGAAGAGCTACTCACATTCATTTATCTAAGAAACTCACACACGATGGATTTTTCGATAATACTGCTGTTTAATTTGTAAATTTATGCCCATCAAATATCAGGTAATGATTTTAAATTTAGGTTTATATATATATATATTTTTTTTTAATTTTATTTTTTTGTATTGCCAAGACACTCAGTTATACATTTTTGAGCTCCAATGGCAACTAGGTCAAAAACACCAAATAAAGATACAATAAGAACACAAACGGACGAACAAAACAAACGCTAAAACAAAGTACAACAACACACTTTAGAATCCACTGCATGCGGTCCCTTGTCTCCAGTATGTATTATAGATAATTTCACCGGTTAGGGAAAATATAGATTAGGGGTTCACAGTATACAACCTGGTCCTCATCCATGGCGATGTCTACCAGACGATGACTGAATGACTAGGGCGATGGCTTTCGTTACCAGAGTCTGTGGGTTCGAGACCCACTGTTGGCATGGATGTTTATAGCTGTTTGGAACCGGTTTTAAGCTGCAGGTCCCGGTTTTATTAGCATTCGTGTAGTAAAAATTGCCAGTAGCACTCTCAACCAATCCAAACCAAACCCTAGCGATGTCTCAATTACACAATAGAATTTTAATATTGTTTCCTAAAGATTAAAGCTTGAATGGAAGTGTTGAAGAAAAGAAGCACACATTTTTAAATGACATGATATATACATTATGTTGATTTATAGAGAATTTTATCATACAATATAGAAAAGGATATATATATATATATATATATATATATATATATATATATATATATATATATATATATATATATGTTGTTTTCCATTCAGTAAGTTTTGAAAACTGATTTTGCTTCAGTACTGATTTTTATTGTATCATTTCGTTCCCTGAAGTAATTCAAAGGCAATCAATAGATGTTCCTACGATCCCCGCTCTGTCTTAATTCCAAATGAAGTGGAATTTTTCATTTTCCGAAAGTTAAGAAATATTTTTGCCCTCCGGAAAAGTAATTCTCAAGCATATAATAGAAAAAAAGGAAGAGCCTATTGAGACAAAATTGAGTTCATACATGACCGTTCCCGTAATGCAGAGATCTGAATTAAAAATACCAGATTATTTATTTGATAAATCTAAATTATTTCTTTTTACTAGTAAATAGATTTCACTTTTTCTTAAATCTTTTGTGCTGAACTCTCCATGGATTTTTAAGTTGCACGTACTAAAGCTTTCAGAAAATTACCTGTTGTTATTTGCACCTGTTTCTTCCATTTCCACAAGAATTAAAATTAAAAATGTTATTAAAAATGTTCAGACTTTTCTACATGGCTTATGTCAAAGTTCTCACAATGGTACCTATCATACGTTAATTTTTATTTAATTATCGCTAATATGCGCTCTAGAATATTGATATTATTTAACAATTGGATTCCGATTTCAATAAAACGATATGATTTATTAGCAAAAACAGCTGACAATATATATATACATATATACTAGCTGAGTGGCAACCCGATGTGTTGCTTTTTGATTTAAAATGAAATGGTTTTATATCTTAAAGATTAAAAACTGTTTAATCACTTTTAAAAATATTTTAGATTTTTTAAAAAAACAAAATAATTATCTAAAATTTCCGTTTTCAAATTTTGCATTTTAAACAAAAAAGCTCATTCAATTAGAAAAAAAATTCTAAAGGATTTAACTTCTCCTTTCCTAAAACTAAAATTATTTCTGGTACTTCAAATTTATTTCTGGATTTCAATTATTAAATGACTCGTTCTCAACTAATAATATATCTTTAAAATGACGAACGTTGAAATCAAAATTTTTAGTTCTTCATAGAAAAAAATAAAACTTTTTTTTTAATTTCAAAAATTTTTTTTATAAATTTTATTGTAGGGATGACATAATTGTTCGTAATTTTAATGATACATGTTTATATTGAACGTGTATAAAATTTCATGATATTCTAGTTAACTGTTCTGGGGATATGCGCGCAATCACATAACAATGAAAAAAACAATGGTTAAAATTTTAAAAAATTTAAAACTTTTTAGAAAAATTTGAGGGCAATATTTATAAATATGAAAGTGTTTAATGCACAGTAAAATTTTCATATTTCTTAATAAATTATTTTTGAAACTACTGGTGATGGAAAATAGGATATGTTTGTCGACTCTCTTGGTCTTTAAAAGGTACTTGACCCCTTAAATATCGATAATGTTTACGTAGTCCTAATAATATATATTATAATATTTAAGTAATCAATAAAGAAAATAATTCTATTGGGACTTAAAGCAGAATGTATACAGAATAAAACATTATTTTCAAGAAATAGCCCCTGGTAAGGTATCGCATTCAGGAAATTCAGTCTTTCTTAGGATCCGGTTTCGTAAGCAAATTTGCTGGAAATAGGATGTTTCGATGATTTGAACTAATCAACAGAGTTTATATTGAAGGCAAAAATCCTACTATGAATTTTGCTTCATGGAAAATTCAAACTGTTTGAGTTATTTTCTGAATTTTCTTGAGGCTAAATAAGCTTAATTAGGAAAGCCCCATTCCCCTTACACCCGAATTCGACATTTCCTAGAATTTCTCTTTAATCCTCTTATAACGAAAAGAAACAAACAATACTTTTATTTTATGTTGGTTTAGATACTCATTAGATTTTATATGAAAGATGTTTTTCTAAAAATTATATTTTCCCTTGTTTATTCACCAGAAAACTATTCTCCTAATTAGAACATTAACTATTGAGTAAAATCTTTTTGAAATGGAGAAAAGAAACCACTGAAATTAAAATCTCACCAAAAGAAGTTTCTATTCTATTTCTGTATTTTTAAAAGAACAGGACAACATACAGACAAACACGATGCTCATGATTTATATACTTATTTTCCAAATTGGGAAAAATGTTTTATGCATGCTTTAGTTTCTGACACTTTCGAAAGATAATTAATTGTTAAATTTTATGTATTTTGCTTGATTCAGTATACACTCAAACCTGTTTTTGTGCGGTGGATAAGGACCGAATAATAGAAAACGCATAAAAAAAAACGCACAAAACTTCACGAGTAGCTATAAAAAATTATTTTCGCAACACATTTAAAAAGTATTTTTTTAATGCGGTGATAGGGACCGCATAAAAAAAGCCTCATGTATAAATTAACTCAAAACCTTACGAAATAACTAGGAATTAAATACACAGCATTAAATACTTGATCCGGGCAATATCCACCATTTTTAATATTTTTTGCTAACACTTTAGAATAATTTTTAGCGGCTGTTTCATCAGCGGATGCAGCTTCGCTCTTTATCTTCAGATTGTGAAGTGCGTGTCGTTGTAAAAACCCGACTAACCAGCCATTGCTTGCAGAAAATTTCGGGCGTCCAATGTGAGACGATGAACGAGACCGTTCTAAATCCTGCAGCTGATTATAAAACCGTATAGCTTTCTCTTTAATTCTCCGTCAATGGGGACTCGTTTTTGAGTTAATTCTTGAATCCACAATATGAGCGCCTTTTCCGTTTTCTCTATTAAAATGTTTCTTGAATACGATGTTCGTTTAGCGCTTTCGTTTGTGACACAATTTCTAGATTTGTTTATTTCACCTGCACGTTTTTGTATGCCTCTTATAGTGGATTCACTTAATCCAAATTCTTTACCAAGAGCTGTGGATCCTTCACCTTATGCTATTCGTTTTAAAATCGTAGTCTTAGTTTCGAAGGAAATTGCCTTTCTCTTCGCTTTGTTTTTACCCTTATTCATTTTCAGGGATAATATCTAAAAATAAAATAAAAATCCTAAAAATTTATATCGAATTAGAAAAAATAATAAATTTACCTTCAATTTACGCTTTGAAATGAATCTTACCTTAATGGTCCAGGAATATGAAAGCACTTTGAAGGACGTCAATTAAATAATGCGATTATATAAATCAATACATACGTAATGTAATTGGCTGACGCAATACTGCATATTATTTGCAAATCAGTATCAGTACATATGCAATGTATGAAATATCAAAAATTGAAAAAACTAAATGGCCGATCAAACCTACTATTTTTATTTCATTGATAACTTCGTCTATTATGTTCTAATTTGATTGAAATTTTCATATTCCACACACAAAAAAAAATCGTACAAAAAAAGACAGCACAAAAACAGGTTTGAGTGTATTTGCAAAATTAGCACCATAAAAGAAGCTAAATTAAATCGGATTCCTATCTATAAAAGTTAAGGAAAGAATCTTCCTGAAACGTTTAATGACCTTTGTTACGACACCTCCGAGTATCTCTGCATTATTGAAACATTTTCTTGTGTTTGAATTCGATCTGCAGATATCGTGTTAGAGTCACTAACGTGCTAGAAATAATGCACCATGCTTAATATCTTTGACTTCAATCTTATAGTTTCGATAACACAGAAAGTAATTACTTTAAAACAATTATAGAACCAGGGTGCTTGGGCATATTCATAGATATTATTACCATTTTGTTTATTTATTTTTCACATGTCGGTCATTTGGCCAATAGGCCATTAAACCACGGGCTCTCCAATACTTCAAGATAAGGGACTTAAAATTCAAAAGTGTAGGGCACACGTCAAGGTGTAAAAATATATTGTTACCATACAGCTTTAAACGATATTTTTCTGTTAAAGATGTTGTTATACAATTGTACTGAATCATTATAGCTTAAATTTATAATCTGCAAAATGTTTCTTTAGACTGCTGTGTACCAACTCTATCGGATTCGATCACCTCAATGTTAACCTATCGAGAAAATTTGTCCAAGGATTTTTGACTTGGATTTAAAGATTATTTTTAATATACTCCGTAATAGAGAAAAAATTTTTACACCTTGGAGTATTTTTCAATAAAAAAAAATTCAAACAATGTTTTTAAATTTAAATGATTCAAGGTAAAAATCTGATCTAGTGTGTTTCAAACGCTTCTAAATTCGTTTGATGGACGAAAATTATAAAATGAATCCTCTTTCAAGGTGCAGGAAATTTTAGGCTATCTTAAAATACCATTTTTATTGGATTACAGAGGCTGTTCGCACATTTTTTAGACGATTTTGGTAAGCGGTAATAAAAAATCGTTTGCTGCAAAAGAAATAATTGCAATTGTACTATGTTTTTAAAAGTCAAAATTATCTTCTGCGGCTTGAAAGTTTTGTTTTTATTCAAAATGGCGTTTTTAACAAAGCAGTGGTTCAAAGGCTACATTTATGCTCTTTCCGAAGAGAAATATGCATACTCTGTTATCCAAAAACGATCTGAGAGTCATGGTTTTGTGATATCTAAAGCGTCGATAGGTAATATCGTCAACAAGAAAGGGAAAAAAACGTCAAATTGGAGCCTCAAGTGGGACAAAAATTCCAAACAAGTATCCAAGGGAAAAACGGACATCTTCGACTATTGCAAATGTACGTTGTTTAATGTTAAAAGAAAATCCCCCTAGTCAAAGGACAGTTGCAAAATCATTAAAATGCTCGGTGTCCACTGTAAACAAAATGATAAACGTTGATTTAAATCTTAAGAAAGCGAAAAAACGCAATGTGCATCGTCTTCTTCCAAATCATATCGCTGAACGCAGGACACGCTGCAGAATTCTATATGAGAAACACTTATCCAAAGAAAAATGGAAAACAATTGTCACAATAGATGAATCATGGGTGTATTTAAATGATTGCAACAAAAAAGTGCCATTTATTATCATAAAAGGGGAGAAAAAAATTTAAGTACATGGTTCAAAGAATTGAAAGAAAGTTTTTCTAAGGGATTCATGATTGTTGCTGGTTTTTCTTATAATGGCAAGTTAAAAATAAAGAGAGTGGAAAAAAATATCAAGATTAACTCCAAATACTATCAGGAACATATTTTATCGCCAATTTTTCTGAATGAAATACCATCGCTTTACCCACAGTGCCATCAATCTGTGAGACTCCATCAGGACAAAGCTAGCAGTCACACATCAAAATCCACTGTAAATTTCCTAAAAGAAATGGAACAAAAAACTGGTATCAAGGCCATACCCTTCACTGATATCCCTACTAAATCTCCCGATGTATCACCTATGGATTTTTGTGCTTTCGGACTCTTAAAATCTGCATTATCTAAACGTCGTCCCAAAACCCTTACAGGACTCTGGAAAGCTATTCAGGTGGAATGGGATAGAATACCTCTTCTGACACTTCAAAAGGCATTATTATCCTGGAAATTGCGGTGCGAAAGATAGTTCAGAATAAGGGATGTCAAATAGAACATTTAAAACACAAGAATTTTATGTAATTTAGTTTTGTGAATACAATATACATCGTCTAAAAAATGTGTGAACAGCCTCTGTATCAGCATTTATGTAGCTCTAAATAGTAGAAAATTTTCTCCATAGGTAAACATTGACATGAACGAATCCAGTAGGGTTAGTACCCATCAGCCCTAACATAACAAAATAGTTTTTGTATAATTTTTATTTGTTTCAACATTATCGTTTTGTAAATCAGCGGTGTCTTATCAAATTTTATATTATTTATGCATGTGTCAAATATTTCTCCGGTGGCGTTTTAAAACCTTAATATGTTAAAAAATTCTAAAAGAGTTCGTAACAGACGAGTAAACTATGAGACTGAAATATTTAGGAATTTATTCTTTCTTAGTTTGTTCTAATTTTTGTAGGAAGGCTGAAAGGAAAGATATTCAAAATAAGGTATATTTTCTGCAATTTCGGAGAAGCTTAGTGATTTAAGAATTTATATGAATATCAAAAGATTCATGGTTCTAGATACTGCCATGGCAGAAAAACATTAAGTTTTGATCAAATTTACGTAAGGATTAAAAATTTTGAAAGCTATGTCTTTGTAGCGTTTGAGTAATATTTGAGGATTATCTAAAAATGCATTTGTTTGCTTAGTTATATTTAATAGAAAAAGTGAGTTTTATTTTAATTTCTGTTTTACATTTTAGAAAAAGTTGCTCTGTTTATCTGTATCGCTTATAACCATAGTCTTACTTCTAAAATAAGTATATATCAGGGTGAAGAATGCAAAAAGTTTAAACTGTTCTGATAAGCTATTTTTTTTTTAAATCACTGGCAAAACCTTTTGAGTTTTGTAGTATAACAAATTAATGAGGCAAATAAGCTATATCTTTCTTTCGAAAATTTAATATTCTTAATCCCTTGTTTTTATATGTGTAGGTTGCAAATTTGAAACTTGACAAACATTTCGGTATATAAAACATAATTTAGCAAAAGAAGACAAAGCTTTAAAAACTTAATATGTCCATTAAAAATATATTTGTAGTTAACCAGACGTATCTTTTTACTTCATATGTATTTTTTTTCAAGCTTATAACAATACAGAGGCTGTTCGCACATTTTTTAGACGATTTTGGTAAGCGGTAATAAAAAAGCGTTTGCTGCAAAAGAAATAATTGCAATTATACTATGTTTTTAAAAGTGAAAATTATCGTCTGCGGCTTGAAAGTTTTGTTTTTATTCAAAATGGCGTTTTTAACAAAGCAGTGGTTCGAAGGCTACATTTATGCTCTTTCCGAAGAGAAATATGCATACTCTGTTATCCAAAAACGATGTGAGAGTCATGGTTTTGTGATATCTAAAGCGTCGATAGGTAATATCGTCAACAAGTAAGGAAACAAATGTCAAATTGGAGCCTCAAGTGGGACAAAAATTTCAAACAAGTATCCAAGGAAAAAACGGAATCTTCGACTATTGCAAAGGTACGTTGTTTAATGTTAAAAGAAAATCCCCCTAGTCAAAGGACAGTTGCAAAATCATTAAAATGCTCGGTGTCCACTGTAAACAAAATGATAAACGTTGATTTAAATCTTAAGAAAGCGAAAAAACGCAATGTGCATTGTCTTCTTCCAAATCATATCGCTGAACGCAGGACACGCTGCAGAATTCTATATGAGAAACACTTATCCAAAGAAAAATGGAAAACAATTGTCACAATAGATGAATCATGGGTGTATTTAAATGACTGCAACAAAAAAAGAGCCATTTATTATCATAAAAGGGGAGAAAAAAATTTATATACGTGATTCAAAGAATCGAAAGAAAGTTTTTCTAAGGGATTTATGATTGTTGCTGGTTTTTCTTATAATGTCAAGTTAAAAATAAAGAGAGTGGAAAAAAATGTCAAGATTAACTCCAAATGCTATCAGGAACATATTTTATCGCCAATTTTTCTGAATGAAATACCATCGCTTTACCCACAGTGCCATCAATCTGTGAGACTTTATCAGGACAAAGCTAGCAGTCACACATCAAAATCCACTGTAAATTTCCTAAAAGAAATGGAACAAAAAACTGGTATCAAGGCCATACCCTTCACTGATATCCCTACTAAATCTCCCGATGTATCACCTATGGATTTTTGTGCTTTCGGACTTTTAAAATCTGCATTATCCAAACGTCGTCCCAAAACCCTTACAGGACTGGAAAGCTGTTCAGGAAGAATGGGATAGAATACCTCTTCTGACACTTCAAAAGGCATCATTATCCTGGAAATTGCGGTGTCGAAAGATAGTTCAGAATAAGGGATGTCAAATAGAACATTTAAAACACAAGAATTTTATGTAATTTAGTTTTGTGAATACAATATACATCGTTTAAAAAATGTGTGAACAGCCACTGTAGTATCTGGACCATATATCTGTTCATTCCCAGATTTAGATGAACGTCTCCTTTAATAAAAATGTGTTACTGCAATCTATATTTCTCTTGGTAAGAAGCTCTATGGTGATATTGGGATAACCGCATACCTAACCAGTTAAACTAGTATAAATTGCGTGCATGATACAAGAACTGCTTCCAATTGCTGTTACATACATTCATGGATAATGTACTTCATTCTCTACAGTTAAAGTTGTGAGTATGCTTCATTTTCAGTTTGTTGTAATTAACAATCATATCCACTTATAAATAATGGTGTTACACCTAGATACATTTTTGAAAATCTCTTTTTTAGGACTTTTAAAACATCATATTTAATATTTACAGCCCCAAGTATGTGTAGTTGTGCCCGGCTTAGATATCTGGAAAAATAAGAAATTATCCTTCCTTTTTTTTAAAATTTCTTTACTTTAAACTTACGGGACCCATTTTTCCGATTCCCTCTTTAGAAAGGAAAATTTTACAACCCCTTTGTAAGAATGGCCATTAAGGGGTATATATATATATATATATATATATATATATATATATATATATATATATATATATATATATATATATATATATATATATATATATATATGGGAATTGTATTATCCCAGGACTCCGGCTATGAGCTATATGTCTCCGTGTACGTTATGCGACGACAGCGCTACTAGGATTCTGAAAGATGAACTGGAGGGAAAGCCTTTGCGGGGAGACTGAGATTGGATCCCGACCTGGGAAGAGGTGCCGTAAAGCAGCAGACGGGCTGCGAAGGAAGAGACAGTCTCGACGGGGCATGACTTTGGCTCCTAATAAGCGGCAGACGGCGGCTTAGTTAACCCTATAGCGGCAAATGGCCGGATACTGTAACCCATTCAGACTGTGGAGGTCTGGTGCGGCCTGACGTGTAACGTATATGTAACGTACGTCTACATATGTAAATAGTCGTAAGTGTCAATATATTGTGTTCGTGGAAAAGACGTGACTGTCCTTTATCGAGTACTGAATTTATTTCGAGTAATATAGTGTCTTGGGGTTGCAAGTGAATACGCGGCCCTTGATTCTATAAAAGGGGACGTCCGCCCGAGTAGTAGTTTCTATAAGACTGGGGACTCGCCATAGATCCAGTCCCCCCCCCCCCCCCACACACACACACATTCCTTCTTTGGCCCGTACTATTGGGATACATGCTATCCCACCCCGTAAGGATAAGGTTAATACTATCCTAGTCTGATTTTTCATAACGTCTCCGAAAAATCCTACAACGTGAGAAGTACTATAACACGGCTCTAAATACGTTCCTGTTTTTGATCAGCGATGTAACTTAGAGCTGATTTCAGTTTTTCTTCTTAACGAATGTCATCTCTAATAAGCATTTTTTCTGACAACTGAAAAAGTATTACATCAGGATTTTTCCGATGATACTCTTTCATGTATGTATCGAAAAACTTTGCTCATTATGTGGACACATATATATTCTCAAAATTCCTTGTTTTTGTATGAGTTTGAAGGGTTAAATTAAAAATGACCTGCATTACTCGATTTAAAATGAGTATATTATGAAAAATATTGAACATAGAAACTTAAAATTAATTTTATATTACATAGATAATCATAAAGTTTTTTTACAAACCAAATTTAAGGTGCTCAATATGCCCAAATTTGGATGCACGACATATGTCTATATGGTACGCAAATTCGTCCCAAACTTTTGCTAGTATGTCTGCATACACAGCTTCCACGTTTGTTATGCGTACACAGACAACCCGTGTTTTGGGATTGTTTATACCATCGGCTAATGCTCTGAGAGGTAGGAACTTCAATCTACCAGGGTTTTGTCGACGAAAATCCCGCTGAACAGTTGTTACGGACTCACACTTCGCAAAGCGTAGAACACAAAATGATTACTGTTAGCCAGTCGCGTACACTGAAGTGGCGGGCGAAGGAAGAGCATTAGCGCTACTTGTCGGCAACTGCGTGAAACTCGAGATTTCCCTCTTTCTGCCTATACATTAGCTGCGTTTACATGGACAACAATAATACCCGGGATTTACCCGCTAATAGGGAAAACCTTCGAAGTCCGTTTACACGGGACCACATTTTCACCCTGCTTTTACCCGTCTTACCGGAAGTAAAGGCCATCACATGATTCGGCGGATGTGATCCTCATACACCATCATTCCTTGTAAATCACGTTATGGGTTCGATCCCAGCCGGTGTCGTACTTTTCCAAATTCAATGTATTGCTATTTTTAGCTTTCCCCCTTCGAACTCCGCATTTATTTCGTTACGAAGTGTATGGTCCTGGGGAAGGCCTTTTTTTTTTCCAATTGCTGTTCTTTTGACCTCGTATTCTTAAATATTAAAAATAACAACAAAAAAAATCATAAAACTTTAAAAATCCAAAAAGATTGAAAAACTTACAAAAATATTTTTGTATTCTTATGATATCTGCTTTTCTGGGCCTATTAATATTATTACTTTTTTGTTTAATATTATTACATTTTTGTTTTTCGTGGAACATTAGTCTTATCTAATTTTTTTTTCTAAATTTTCTTAACTTGTAACTCTATATTTTTTCTGTTAAAATTAACTTTTTTGTTTTAATTTAACTTTACTATTAATTTTTTTCTTTTACCCGCGTTATTCTTACCTTAATATTTTAATTCATTAATTAAAATTTTAACTACTGAGCACTCCCACCTTGATTACATATATCTTGCTTATAGGAGATAAAGTCGACAAGACCAATACACTCCTCTTCTAAAACACAATTACGTCTGCGTCTATTTGTTATTTAAATGCAGCACATGTCAGTCGCTGTTGATAATCATAGAACGTTTACGATTTTTTTTGTTGTTTTTAAAAGTAAATTTAGAAAATAGATAGAAAAAAAGGAATATAAGAACTAGAAGATTGGTGCGGATATTAGATATAATCGTACGATCTGTGGCTTCATCGCTAAATTTAGTTTTTCCACAACAAAGAATGTGGGCAAAATTACGAAGCTCTGGTTGGTGGGAAGAAATTGTTTTAAATTCCTGAAGTAATAAAGACTGGAAAGAAAATTTTCCAATCGATAGGTGCATTTTTTTAAATTATAAGATTAATTGTAAGATGCTTATTGTTTTAATAAATCCTTTTATAAAATCAAAATGTAATTTTGACTTCAATTTTGTTTCAGTAATTTTTAGTCATTTATAAATAAAAAAATCATAAATAGATATAAATAAATTTTTATCTGTGAATTCTAAAATAATTAATTTATAAATAAATTTTAATGTTACGTTTAATTATTGATTATACTTATTAAATTTATAAATTTTACCATAACACATTAAATGAAAATGTTATTGAAATGAAATTTTATTTCTTATTTTACATACCAAATGGCAGTACCATTCTATTTATAATGTAATTGGGAATGGTTTTTAAATTAAAAACTAGATGGGCAGATCAAGAAATAAATGAAATCCTCCGGAAAAAAATAGGCACTTTTCTACTGTTTTCCTGAAAATTATGCTATTGTTAAGGGGTTCCAGATCCTTCCATCGATCATTTGGCTGCATTTTCATGGATTCACAGGATTCACACATGTTCAAATCCGCCATGTTTGTTTACTACTAGCTGCCTGCTTCGAAATGCACCATGGGTGATTAGCGGGTTTTATCCTAGTTCGAAGCAGGGTGGAATATCCACCCTGCATTTTTCCCTATCGTAGGGAAAAAGCAAGAAACGACCCTGCCCTTACCCGGGTTTTTGTCACATGTAAACGGCACTATTATTCGATAAAAACGTATTAAAAAATGAATAGTTATTTTTTCAAAATTCGAATGATTCTTTTTGAAACACCCTGTATTATAAATAACTAAGGAACTTGCTATATCTTTCTAATTATATGTGACATGTTGTGTTAAGCTTTGATCATTTTCAAGTTTGTCATTAGCAGCGAGAGTAAATGAGACATGGAAGTGCAGAGGAATCGAAGGTCTCATCCCAATTTTTCTCCCCTATTAAATGATAAATCGTATGATTTCGAGTTAGAGAGCAAGCCGCTTTCTTCTTGGTTCCACAAAAAGAATATATAAAAGGTGAAATGCATTGGAGATTTGAAAAATTCAGTTCAGAAAATCTGCGGCTATATTTTTGAACAGAACATAGAAAGTTCCCCACGTTCCACATCTAGTTCTAATGTTTAATTTTCTGTAGAAATCATCTCTGACGCTTGCTTTATTTCTTTCACACGCACATACATCCTTAGAACACTAAAATAATTTATATCGGTTATTTATAAATCACAAATATACACTAAAGTTTTGTTATTGGAAGAAAAATGTTTGAAATCTCTTTTGGATCTCAACATACACATATACTTTTTATAACAAAGAAATTCCTTTCATGTATATAAAATCAAATGCATATCTACTAATCAAAACCCATTTTTTTTCCCGAACCAGATTTCAAAAATATATTATGATCTGCTATCACTGGCAATCTATTTCAATCTTGACGCCAGTTCAATCAAAACATGTGTTTGCGAGTTTATTTAATTCCATGCAATCTTCCTAAGCTCTTTAGGGAGATGAATCATGGATTCATCGACGTGCTATGCACAATCTTTTGAAACTCGGAGCAGTTTGTCATATATCAGGGCCAGTAAATGAGATTTTATTTTCGCTTATTAGTATATGTCTCTTATTAGTATATGTATGTATATCTCATGAAGATGTTTTGATGAGAAAAATGAAGGTGTAGAAACGTGATACGGATTCAAATGCTTTAACATTCAGGATAGAATATTGCTTAAAAAATTAACTTATTAGTTATTTAAATTTTTTTTCAGATAGGTTTATGAGCTCCGTTTATGGTAACAAATTAAAAAATATATTGAAAGTCTGGCGATATTTGATGTATGCGAGGGAAGGAGAGAAGCGTGATGATTTAGGAAACAAAAATAACATACATACAATATAAAGAAATATATTCGGCAAATTTCTCGGTCAAAACTTTTTTAAATTCCCAATAGAACATGTCTGTGTTTGCTGTGCAAAAGGTATTAAGTCCAAAATGGGCTAAAATGAGTTATCAAACCAGGCATGTTTGAAAAATCAAGGGCTACTGCAGGGTAGAGAAATCTAAGTCCAATTCCACTCCTAAATATTTTTATTCATCAGGGAAAATTTGGGATATGGGAAGCAAACCACAGACATGTTAGTGTTAAAGGGGTTATGTCTCAATCAAGGACTGAACGCTCCTTACTCAACAAAAATATAATTCGAAAAATTTACTTTAATTTTTTTTTAATGAAACTTAAAAAAACTGACTTTACAAAAGCCGTTTTTTTTCAATCCCGTTTTTTTCTAAAAACTACTATTTTGGACTTGATACTCTATACACTGCAAACACAGATATAAAAAACAACTTGTTTCAAATTTACTGATATCGTTCATAGTCACGCCACAGAAATAGTAAATTAAATATTCTTTAAAGACTGGAATCGTTATTTTTTCTTACAAAAAATCTAACTGAATGCTCTACGACCTGAATAATTGTACTTATTAGTTCACATCTTGTGGCCAACATAAGAAAGCTGTCATTTACACTATTATCGTTATCGATAAATTTATTGTAAATAAGCTTAAATTTACCCTAGTTCATGTGCTGTACGCAGCATTCAATTTTAAAAGAACCTTCTGTTTAAACATTTTTTGTCTTTCCTGAAATAGATTTTGATGTAATTTCTTAGGCTTTACATGGAGGTCACGATTGATTTTTTTCTATTTTTCCTTGATTCTGAGCATAGTATTTGAGAACTACTAAGATATAATGAATGATATATAAAAGCATGTAGAGTTTTTTATCAGTGTTTGTTCTTGTTGTTTCTAAAGTCCCTTTTCTATAAGTTCCAGATCAGGTCCATATAGGCTTCGGGCTAAGCTTGCGGTTCCGGTTTATATAGCACCACAAGGGTCGGAGTCCGTCTTAGCTAGTTTTCACCTCCATTACGACCCCAAGGGCAACCTCTGGGGGAATCGTTCAATCTCCCACCCTCTCTGACCTCATAGAGAGACTCCGATATACAGATTCAACGTACCCATATCCGGCCTAGACACGGAAGTTTTTAACGGGGCTTGTCGGGATTCGATCCGAGCACCCTCAGCACCGAAATCCAGCACGCTACCACAAAGCTACCTCGAGCCCTTCATTGTTTGTACTGCCAGGAACCACAATGGAAAATGATCCGTCAACAAACTAATAACCAAAACTCTTATTAACAGTAAAGTTACAAATACTACCTTTCAATGATTATCAAATAAAGAGTAGATGAATGTGTAATATTTTCTAACAGCGGGAGAATATCAGTATGCTGCAAAAAATTCTTTATGTATACGTTTTAGTCACTGAATTTTTTCGTCTTGCTTTTGTGATAACGTTTGAAAGATGATGAACACATTTATAAAGAGTAAGAAATATAAAATAACATTTTTCCATTCCCTTAGTCAGAATAGACTAACGCCATCCATTATCTATAGTCAAGAATTATCAGTGTCTAACAAATAGCGTATAAAATATGCAGAGCAAAAATCAGAAAAGGAACTTGATATGAAAGGGTATTTCATTTAAATGCTCCGCCAACTCAACCGTAATGAAGATTTTCCTTTGTAAGATATGAAATAAATGCCGTCTGCCAAAAAATAAAGTAATTCTTACAATGCATATGATTAATGCTTTCCTCTTGTGTTAATCAACTATGTAATTCCTTTACAAAGATAAAAACCATCCAATTATTAAATTAAAGAAGGGTGTTCGCAGATAGCTCTTTGCTCCTAAAAATAAATCTGTTTACATTGGGAGTAACTAGAGTATTTAAAATGTTTTCTTCTAAGTATTGTTTTTAAAATCAAAACATGTTTGAAGCCATAAAATTATGTGCCCACATTTTATGTCACCACAAAAGACTTTCGTAGTCATCTTATTATAGGTTAATAGAGCGTGGGAGAAGAGCTAATTGAGTTAATTAAAAAGAGTGTAAAATGGGATGAGAAATAAAAATTTTACTTTACTTAAATAAAATTTACACCAGAATTTTATTGTATGGGGCTTATTGAATATGATATTCAAAATTTTGGGGGAGTTCAACTATAATGTAGTTAATTATCAAAAATACGATATCATTCAATGGGGGAAAAATGTTTCACTTTGTGGTAATTATTTAGATGTCTTTTTAAGTAAAATTATCTTAATACACAGCTGCATTATGAAGAAAAAAATTCGGTCCTAGTGTGTTACTTTTCTAAATCAGATTCGCACTGAAAAAAATTGTATAACTTGAACCACTTCTTAAATTTAACTATCTTAATACAGCTACGAAAATAATTTAACAAAAGAATTTAGGAAAAAAAAATCGGACACCATATTTGTTGTGTAAATAATATGTTGAAAGTAAAAATACAAATTACCAACAAAATTGTCTCAGAATATACCAAGCGAGAAGATAATGGAATCAATGCTTTTTCCTTGTGTATGAAACAATAAATTATTTTAATATTCAAAAGAATTTAATTTATAAGATATGTTTTGTTTGGGAGTTGCGAGAGCAAGGTCAATTTGCAACCAGTTTTTTTAAAGTATAAATGGATTCACCTAGTTTGGACCTGTCTCTGCCATTCGTTGAAATTTTGACAAAATAAATGTACAATTGACTACTCAATAGGAAAATTTTAATTCAGAATAATGAAAAAAAATCTTTGTTTTTTAATGCAGGGATAGTATTTTTGCGTTTATTAGTAAAAATATAAAGTTCTTTTAGATATACATCATAGTGTATCATAAGATAAAAATTTCTAATTGTATAAAACTTTCTTAAAAAAAACAGGAATTATAATTTTTTGAAGCAAAAATAAGTTCTTCCCTACAAAAATCGACACCCAGATAAGAATATTTTAAAATTTCTGTAGTACTGCTAGTGAAATTATACATTCGTACCCTAACAAAAATTAGTCATAAGATACTATTAAGAAGAAAACAGTATTTTTCTCAGTTTGTAAATATCCGTTGGTTGAAGACATACACCATTGTTTACCACACTTACCAAAATGTACTACCTTATTTGTTTATAAATTTTTCCCTGAGCTTAAAAATACTTTGTAATCTACTTCACAGAACACTAAAATGTTTAAAATATTTAGCTTTCATTCTAGACTAAAACAGTACATCTCATAATGTAGAAATCTCATAATTAAAAAAAAATATGTAAATTAAAGAAAAGATGTGTTCGATATAAAAGGATTTCAAGAAAGAAGGAAAGTAACGAAAGCCAGTCCTAAAATAAGTTTATTTTAATGAAAGGTATTATAATAAAATTTGAATAGATTCAATTATTTTTTTAAAAAGATTTAATAATCGTGAAAGAAACATGACTGAATTTTTAATAGGGAACTGAAAAGTACATAAAAATAAAATGCCTCTTCTTCCCGCTCTTATTAAACTTGTTCGGGTAAACTTTTAAAATGTTCAAAAACTTCCTTTTGGTGTATCTGAGAAAACTCCATTACATAGTTCTTTATAATCTCAAATGAAAGGTTAGGTTAGTATTATTTAAAAACTGATTACTATTTTTTAAAGAAACGCAACTAAGTTTACAACAAAGGAATGTAGAGGAAATGTTCTGTGCAATGACAAGTGCAATGACTGTGCATACAAATCTCCGCTAATTTGTATGAAAATGCATAATCGATCCTAAAATCAATAAAGGATAAAAACAAAACAAAAAAGGCACGGAATATTACAGTTTGCGTCTCGCTTATCTGCAGCTGTTGAAAATAAAATAAATTTCTCTGACGAACAGATATCACCCATGACTAAAAGTGAATTATCGTAACTACTTTTTGAAATATCTCCGTGCTTAGGTCAATGAATTGATTAACAAAAAGACCTAGAAAATAGATATATCCCTTAAGTGGTGTATATAAAAGGTAATGGGCCCGAGGTGGCCTAGTGATAGCGCGTCTACTTTCGGAGCTGAGGGAGCTCGGTTCGAATTCCTACAAGCTCCATTAAATACCTCCGCGTCTAGGCCGGATATGGGAACGTTAAAACAGTAGACGGGAAAATCCCTGTATGATGTCAGACAGAGTGGGAGAGGATACGATCTCGCCCTCCATGTCACCCCTGGGGATCTCAAGGAGGTAGCGCTTAGCTACGACGAACTCTGACACTTATGGTGCTGTTATAAACTGGAGCCATACCCTTCATCCCGCAAAGCCTATATGGACCTAGTCTGGAAATTCCAGCCAGGAAGCGCACAGTGGAGTATTTGTAGCAAAACAATGGCCAAAAATATTTTTCATGTGTTTTAAAGTTGAAACCATTGCTTTTAACTTTTAACTTACTTTGTAATAGTAAATACTCCCTTTTTTGTAAAAAAATTGTTTTTTTTAAATTTAAAAATTTTTAATTCTTAAGTTTTAAAATTTTAAAATTAAAATTTAAAAACAAAATTAGCTTTATAAATCAATCTTTATCATATATATATATATATTGTGACGAATTAAAATAATTCGCACAGTTAAAATCTGTCGCAGCCGACAGCAACCATTGTACCTGTCACAGGTGAGGGTAGACTGTAAAGAAAAGACATTGCACAAATAAATTCTCCGTAGCTGCTGACACCACTGCGCCGCCAACCCACCCCCGTTATACGTGTAGCAGGTGAAGGTAAGATCGAACGGAAAGGAACACAAGACTGTTTGCAAAACGTGACATCTAGGCTGAACAGGAATTCGCCACGGCTCGCCAGATTGATGACGCGAGACCACCCGGGAAGACCGGGAAGTTTCAGAATTGCCGCTTGCGTTCCGGCAAATCAAAAGTCTCAAAATGACATCACCATTAGAAGATCCAATGAGAGACGAGTTCTCTGGACGAAGCGAAAAAGTCCAAAATTAGACGAAAGAGCTAAAGACAGTTAGTTAACGATCTGCTGAGCTGAGAGAACTACTCCGACCATCCAGGGTCGAGAGAGATATAAAGCCGACGTGAAGTCAGCGGCCTTAATCTCAAGAAGAGATCTTTCAGTTTCAGTCAGGAAGCTTGGTTTCTATTTTTTTTTGAAGGTATCTCAAGACGAGATATCTGTCCAGGTCATCCTGGCTATAGAGACTTACCTCGCAGTCATCCGCTCTGCCGATAAAGTAATCGAGGGCCCTGCCGGACTCGATATTGATGTGAGAAGTGAGCTAACTCCTCTGACAACTCATCTTAAAGGACTCAGAGACTATCTGACTCTTCATCGTTACTGTAACCTATTTGCGGTGCTTCACTCATAAATTTCTCTTCAACTATTTCTTAAATAAAGTAACTATTTTAAATTACTTGGTTGTAACATTAGTTGAGTCGATCGCTATCTCGATCAATACGCCACAATATATATTTTTACATTTAATAGTTACCAAAGTTTAGTAACTATAGGGATCTTAGTTCTCTAGTGACTTCAGAAGCTTAACTTTTTCAATCTGATTCTCCTGAAGTCTGACCTTCGTCATCTTCTTCAAATTCATCTTCTTCATCTCTCTTATTTCTTAAAACTTATTTTTTTTGTCTCAAAGGATTAAGAAGAAATAAATTTTATATGTTAACAAGATTTATACAGATTACATCTATAGTTGTAAGTCATTTTCAAATCATACCCGTCAAGAAATCATCACGAAAATAAAAAAGGGTTCTTTATAAAAAAAATTCTGTATAAAAATGGCAGCTGTTTGCGGAACATTTTTTCTTTGAAATAGACTCTCAATACTATAACCATGACGATTATAATTGGAATTAGGTCCGAGAAGCCCCGACACACCTTCATAAAGCTTTAAGAAACTTAAATTTCAGCTAAATTGATTTAAAAAAAACATTTTTCAAAATTTCAATTTTTTTAATATGTTAATAATAAAACTAAGTAAATTATTATGTATTTTAAAACAATGCTCTTACCTTTTTTCAACGCGTAAGCCTGATTTAATTTAAAAACATTAATTCTTAACGCTACGAAAAAATATAGATTTGAACTAACAACAAAGCTGAAACGCAATCAAATGACACGTCCATTCGCAAAGAAATCTGTTCTTCAACTGAGGCTAGAAACTGCTGAGTGTTACTTATGCAGCTGGAAACGATGTGATTCACTCAGCAGTTTGTTAGAAATAATAAAATGCACTTTTTACAATCATTGCACAATTTTTAATTTTTACACTTTTGGCCAGGTTTTTGCGTCAAATACTAAACTGTCAGGCGTTAGAAATAATAACAACGTACAGGGTTAATAACACAAAAAATGCAAATTTTTCAAGAATAAAGTGATCTAAAAACCAAGAACAAAATTACTAGGAGAGATAAAGGTGATATTTAATAACAAAATAATGGCAATATTTTAAAGATCTAGGGTCTTTTGATAAACTTAATAGTAATCAGACTTATTGTGTTAGGTGGGTGCACGTAAAACACTAAATTTAAATGGTTAATTTCATAATCATTAAAATTAATTTTTGGAAGTTTAAAATCGTGGAAACTTGGAAGCTAGGCCATTTTAGAGCCTCTAAAGGTTTTCTTTGGATAATCGAAGCAATTGCACTTTCTGAGTGTAGTTAACCGACTAAGTGTTTCAACTATCCCAGTGCGATAAATAGGAATAACATTATCATTAAATAACAAAGATATTAGTTTAATTTTTTTAATTCATTAAATTGAAAAACAATAGTGTCAGTGTTAAAAAATTATGGAAAAGTACAAAATTGAATATTGTACGGCATTGAAACTGATTCTATTGTAATGTTTAGAAAGAAAAGATTGTCCGTACAAAAAAAAGTAGTTCAAATAAATGAACATTTCCCTATTCACTTAAAGTCCTTCAGGAGGTCCATACTATCAGGGATTTCGTTAGTAGGGAGGGCTAAATTCAGAGTTCATGAATTCGTGATAAAGTCGCAGTCTTTTATGTTACGGCGTAAAGTATTTAAAGGTACAGACTGACAAATTTTCTTTTGGACTACATTTTTAAGATTTGCGCAACAAACCTCGAAATACTTAAAAAAATCTTTGAGAATTAAAAGAACGGTAAGTTCGATATAAAATAATTTTTAGGAAGGAGAAAATTCAAAAAGCTTCTCATAAAATAGGTTTTTAAAAAAATGCTTTATAATAAAATTTGAATAGACTCAAATATTCTTAAAAAAAAGATATAATAATCGTTAAAGGAACGTGACTGAATTTTCAACACGCTACTGTAAAGTACATAAAATAAAATACCTCGTCTCGCTTTTATTGAACATGTTGGGAAAAACTTTTAACATGATCAAAAACTTCCTTTTCATGTATTTGAGAAAATTCCACACCTTATTCCTTATGAGCTCAAATGAAAGGTTAGGTAAAATTTGGTTTTCATACGAAACTTTACCTAACCGATTACACAGGTCAACGAAAAAGGACTTTTTGAAAACTTTTTTAACGTTAATAGCTGATTCTTATGTAATTTTTGATGCTGAATCAGTATCTGACCTCAGTTTTTTTTCTATCACCCACAGTTTCGTCAGAACGGGATTTCGTCGGAAACTAGAAAATTAGCCGAGCATGCCATAGAAAATAAAAATAAATAAATGTTACAATATGAACATACTTTTATTCAAGCATAAACATGAAAATACCTTTTTATTACATAGATTTTATGTTTGCTTTGGCTTATATTTCCTTTCCCTCTTCTTCTTAAAGCTCCTGATATTGCTTTTTCGCCTGTGAATCGCTTGCTCAACTTCTCGGTGAAGAGACCAACAGTAGTCTCCCATCATATTGGTATTCCAGCGGCCCTGATATCGTCTATCCATCAATTTAATATCTTGATGAAACCGCTCACCTTGCTCCTCACTGGCTTCACCCAAATTATCTGGGAAAAAATCAAGGTGACTGTTCAAAAAGGGAATATTGAGGCTCATCAAACAGCCTAACTTTTTTAACTTTTCCAGTACGTTCAATAGAAATATAATGTGGGTACTTTTTGGTGCCCAAGAACTTGGTCACAATCTGCTTGAATGATGCCCAAGCCTCCCTCTCTTTTAAAGTCATTTTTGATAAGTTGGGATCGAACATCATTTTTTGGATGTCAGGCCCAACAAACACGCCTTTTTCCAATTTTGCTTCTGATAGATGAGGAAATTTCACTCAGAGAAACTTAAAACGTTATCCATATTCGGGTAAGGCTTTTGCAAACTATTTCATTAGGCCTAATTTTATGTGTAGAGGTGGCAGCAGAATGTTTTCCGGGTCCACGAGGTTCTTGCGCAGAATGTTCTTCTCTCCAAGCTTTAAAGATTTTCTTGCACGCTAGATTTTTCTAGACTAGTGTTGATCCCTTGCCCTACCTTCCCATTCACATAAAAAATATGGGAATTTGGTAAAGCTACATTGCTGGCGGTTAGCTTATGGAGTTGAATTCGCTAAATATATCATTTCTTTAAATATTGAGTGTTGAAATGTGAAAAAATGGTGGGTGATACGGCTTTTATATTGGCATATTCGGTTTCAGCACACTAAAAACCACAAGAATAAAGTAAATTTATTCAAAAAGTTTTTTCATCGTTGGCCTGCGTTATTACTCTTTAAAGAAACGCAGCCAAGATTAAGTTTACAACAAAGGAATTTAGAGGAAATTCTCTGTACATTGACAAGAGTGAAATCTCCGCTAATCTATATGAAAATACAAAATCGATCCTCAAATCAATAAAGGTTGAAAAAAAAGAAAGAAATATGGCAGTTCGCGTTTCGTTTCTGGGCAGCTGTTAAAAAGAAACTGAATTTCTCTGACGAACAGATGTCACCCATCACAAAAAGTGAATTATCGAATATACATTTTTTGAAATATCTCCGTGCCTAGGTCAATGAATTGATTTACAAAATGAACTTAAAAACGTCGTAATGGATACGTAAAAAAAGAAAATGGTTAAAGTATCATTTAAAGACTGAGGTCTAGACAGATTTTAAAAAATACAAATTTTTTGTGTATGAAGTAGTAAAAAAATTTCTCTTCAAAAAATTTTTATGCTTTAAAGGTGATGTTTTTTAACAAAATAATGGTAACCTCTCAGATATTTCAGGTCTTTTGATAAACTTATTCATCAGTAATCGCAGTTATTTTGTTAGGATGAGGTTTTTAGTGTGAGCAGAATTCTTAATTTAAAATCAGGAAAACCTGGAATCTAAGACCCTTTAGCGCTTCTAAAGGTCGTCCTAGGTTGATCAATTGTATATTTTGAGTGGATTAAACAAACTAAACATTCAAACTGGCATAATGCAATAAATAAGGACAGCAATATTATTCAGTAACAAAGATTTTTTTTTAAATTCATGAAATTGAAGGAAATAGTGGCAGTGGTAAAAATTGATATAAGTGCAAAATTGAATATGTTCGACATTAAAACTGATTGTATCGTAGTTTTTAGAAAGGGGACATTGAAATCTATAATTCCAAAAGGAGAATGAAATCTATAATTTCAAAAGCTTGATTTTGTTGTCTATTATTCTAATAACGTTTACCGGCGTCAAAAAATAAAACAAACATATATGTAGACAGTTATTCGATGTCTTACATAATTTATAACAGGTATTTTTTGTTATATTTGATTGATATTAAAGTTTATTTTTAACATGATACATTTACTTATTTATCCTATAATTCGCAGGTAAGAAAGAACCAGATATAAAGTTAGGATTTTAATAGAAATGGTTCATAATTAAAGACCTATGAATATTATTAATACTACAAATACCGTATATACACGGTTTTGATGATATTTATGTATGGGGTTTAATCTTTCAAATTTATTACGGGCTTTCAGATTGGCAGTTTTACTGAAACTCAAAATGTAACCTATAGCTGAAATTCCTTTCTACTATATATATATATATATATATATATATATATATATATATATATATATATATATATATATATATATATATATATATATTTATATATATACCTTGTGCGTCATAAATTCATGCAAAGTTAATAAATTCGTAAAAAAAGAAATAATGCTCGGAAAAATTTTCTGTTAGCGCGAATAGGATCAGAGGGACATTGGATTTTTTTTTCCATGTAAAGAAAAAAGTTTCCAAACGTAACCGACAGAGGGCGCTGTTGCGTGACCACGTTAATTCTGCATTGCAGGAAAGACATGTGTTACCAATTGTCACCTTCATACAGGGTGGTGCCCCGCCCCACATTTCACGTGATATCCAGACGTTCCTGTTGGAATCTTTCACTGAAGACCGAGTTCTATATGTCGCAGATCTAAGGGTCAGTGGCCCTCACGATCACCAGACTTGACCCCGGCAAATTTTTAGTTTGGGGGGGGGATACTTAAAGTTTCATGTGTACCGGGGCTAACCAACCACTTTGGTGGAACTGGAAAATGTCATTCGACAGACAGTCGCTGCCATTGATAATCAATACGCTGTAATGGGCTTAGTGACGCGCCTCACTTGCCTATTACCTTGTGCTGGTAGTAATGTTGAACATCTGTTACTTTAAAATAAATGCAGTCTCATGTTATTGTGATCTGTTTGATTTACTGTTCTAGTTTGCCTGACTTGCATAAAACGTCTCAGTATGACGTGTGAGCGCCCTCTTTCGGTTACTTTTGGAAGCTTTTTTTTACATGGAAAAAAATCCATTGTCCCTCTGATCTCATTGGCGCAAGCAGAAAATTTTTCCGAGCATTGCTTCTTTTTTTATGAATTTTTGAACTTTGAGCGACTTTATGACGCACCCGGTATATATATATATATATATATATATATATATATATATATATGAAATAACACTCATGTAGAGATATCGTTGAGCTTTCTTGTAGTCGAACTGCAGGGTAAGGCCCGCATAAAGAAGTGTCTCGCTAGAGTGAATACGCGTAATCACTCAATCAGAAAATTTTTTTATTCCTGGAACATTTCGTTGATTGGCGGTACATCTGCTTCATAAAATCACATTTGGACACATTTTTAGCAAAATATCACATTCAAACTATCTGGGATCCGCCGGAGCAGTATATAAAACGAAACAGGGACACAACGCTAAAAAGACGTGTTGACGGGACAGGACAGAGCACACAAAAGCGCGGAAAGACGCTTGCCAGCGTCGAAAATGCCAAAGCGCCTAAGCATTTAATTGGTAGGCTGAGATCATCTAACCTCACACGTCAGATTAGGTGATCTCGTCGAATATCATCGAACATTCAAGAAGGGTTACATCGCTCTGCTTTTGAAAACATCTTAGTCTTTACACGTGTATTAGGGAAGAATTTAGTTAGTTGTTTTGGCTATCTTTAGGTTAGAATTTGGATTAAGGGGCGATACTTTATTGATACAACACGGGAAAATTTAGAGTAGGCGTTTAATTAATGATGGTGGAATGATTTCATATATATATATATATATATATATATACAGGGTGATTTTTTTTTAAACTGACAGTACTCAGAGACATCTGTAGCGCGAATTCCACCAAAATTGATAGAGAGACTAAGAACGACAAGGGAAAGAGTTTTCCCCGTGAAAAAAAAAATAGTTCCAAAAGTCGCCGATAAGGGAAGATATGGCGCTCTTTTCGGCGCACCCTAGAATTTGCATAAAAGGCAAGTAAAACATCAAAATACAAATTCACGACTATATTGTCGACAACAGCACCAGTATTTCGGGCTATAAAGGTTAGGGATGAATACCGAAAAAGTCATAAGTAGACAAATGAATAACAAAGAAATTTCACTGCAATACCACTTTATGCAGCAAATTCACTTCTCCCTCCTTCAATGTGATCACAGTCCTGGTGGACGACACATTGTATCCTGAACACTACGCTCTCATCGGCCAAGCGTAACATGTCACCAAGAATGTTTATCAAAGTCCGGGATATGTTGTCCTTTAGGGTCACCAAGTTCGAGACTCCACCAAGATACACCTTAGATTTTAAATAACCCCACAGAAAAATGCCACATGGGTTAGGTACGGGGAGTGAGGTGGCCATGCAAGTGGAAAAAAGCGAGTGATGATCCTTTCTTCTGTAAAGCGAAGACGGAATAGAATCCGCACTTTATAGCCTGAAATACTGGCGCTGCTGTCGACTACATAGTCGTGAATTTGTATTTTGATGTTTTACTTGCCTTTTATGCGAATTCTCGGGTACACCGACAACAAGAGTGCCATGTCTTCCCCTATCGGGGACTTTTGGAACTAATTTTTTTTTTCACGGAAACTCTTTCCCATGTCGTTCTTAGTCCCTCTATCAATTTTGGTGGAATTCCGGCTGATAGATCGCGCTACATATGGCTCTGAGTACTTTCAGTTTAAAAAAAATCACCATATATATATATAGATAGATAAATATATATATGTAAGGAAAAACTAAAATATAGGGGGGCTTTTGTTAGGGAAAAAGGGGAATTTATCATCAAAAATTATTAACTCACGAAAGTTGGCCATAAAAGAAGAAGGGTTGTTAATAGCAAAAAATATCAATAGGGGGCGCCACTAGACGGGTGCTGTTCAGAAAAGAGATAATTTTCGGCAGGAGCAAGTGACGTAAGAAGATTACATAACGAAGAAAGTTACAGAACATTCGATCTGACTAAGCAAAAAGTTTGAGTTGGAGAATGACAAAAGAAGCTAGTCGGCACAGAGATCTGATTGAGAGAAGACGTCTTGATAGAGAACCTGGGTGGAGTGGTTGCATAATTATGTTGGAGCTCGGATAGTAATAATGAAAATAAATGAATTTAAGTGATCTCTGTCATCTCATCTAATCATTCGGTCCACGATTGTCTTTAATTAATAACGAAATGGATACGAAACGTGTCATATATATATATATATATATATACTGTAATCTTAAGGGTAGATAACTGGCTATTTGGGTGCGAATACTGTACTGAAAACTTAAAAACTAAACTGTAAACATGTATTACATGTTACTATGTATTTTACGGTTAAACCATACATGTTTTAATGGAATTATACTTTAGATTCGATGATAAAACATGAGATTTTTAATTATTTTTTCTGCCAAAGTTCTGTTGGTAGATTTAACGGTAAAACCACAAAAAACATGTAACAAAAATCTGCATAAATTTTAAGGGTTTTATACGAAAGACTAAACAAAAAAATTAGGTATAGTACTCAATTTTTGAGCAGCTACCTTATATCCAGTTTTATATCAATTCAGTAAAAAATACGAATTCAGAAAAATGTGCTTACAATTTTTTCCTGAATTTTTCAAATTAATTTCCATTGTTTCATACTACTGTATTATAATTAAGCTTTATTAGTTTATAATTCTAATATAAAAATATTTTCTGTTGGTGAATAGACAACTAGAAATTCTACAATTGTTAAAGAAAATTGAAAATCCTTTAATGCAAACAACTCGTCCATTTGGACGAAAATTTAAATGACACTTGATCGCAGATAATACGGAAACACAGACAATGCGAAATTCAATGCTTTGATATTTTCTACTCAAAGGTATGAGCTATTCGCATTATCTCTAAATTTCGCGACATTGGCGATAAACATGTAACAATGCAGCACTTCTCTGCACAGTATCAGTTCTCTGTATCAGTTTGCTTCCCCTAGTCTTTCATGCAGAGTAAATATACAAAGAAAGATATAAAATACCTAAACTTTTATAATCTTCTTTGAAATAAATATGATTCAGTAGAAGCTCTTTAATCCGGCCCGTCCAGGACCTCAGTCTTGCCGAATTAGCGATTGTGCTGGATTGTCGAACGTCAATAACTTTAACAGGAATACCAAAGATAAATCATTCTAGATAAAAATGCAGACGATTAACACATGTATTTTACATACATTCTGAACCTGTGCAGACGATATAAATATCCGACTATGTAAATACAGACAGTATGTATTTGGTCATTCTAGCATTTGAAGTGTTTAAAGAAAAACATAGAGCACAAAATTTGAATCCAAACACTGAATATTTATTTTTTCATTGAAAAATTGCTCTGAAGGCTGCCGAGAAAACTGGGACCCTGAGTCCAGAGGTCACAAGATAAAAATTCTGAAGGTAGAAGACCTCTTGTGCCACAGTCGTCAGGGTTATCCACACCTGGAACATGGTTCCAGTGTACGTCTGGTGCAGCTTCCTGTATCTTGGCTCCTCGATTGGCTACAAAAGGGAGCCAACGGCGAGGTTCTTGGTATCGTTTGGCATCCGGGTACAGATTCCTTTCATGTGTCCATCACAATTTAATCATCAAGACCTGACCAAAAGTAAAATCCTTTCAGACATTGCCAGATTATTTGACCCGATGGGTTGGTTAGCACCAGTTGTCATCATTGCTAAAATCTTCATACAAGAACTATGGAGTCAAAATCTTGGATGGGATGATGTTGTTAGTGAATCACTTTCTTCTCGTTGCAGAATATTCTACTCAGCTACCTTTGCTGGTCAACTTTAAATTACCTAGGTTTGTCATGTGTACACAGCCTATTGATATCCAGATTCATGCGTTTTGTGATGCATCAGAAAAAGCATACTGTGCGGTTGTGTATATTCGCTCAGTCACTGAAGATCATAACATTACAGTATCACTTTTTCTGATGCATCACAAAACGCATGAATCTGGATATCCATAGGTCGCTGGTTGGTCTCCGGCTCGACGGACCAAAACAGAATGTGTAAGTTCAGCTCACTTAAAGTTAAAACAGAATTCTTACTAGTATAAAATAACTGAACAACACTGTAAATATGGGATAACAGATTCAATGACAGCTCAGAAGGTCGCTGGGTTTTTCCTATGACTATTCTGGACACGAAGAATGAAAGCTCAAACAGGTTGATAACTTTTAAATGATGACAAGCATGTTGTGGAACTGACTTTATTGAAAGGTGAAACTTAGCTTAGTACAAGGCAATGTTTAGATACTCATGCGGAAGAATGTCGGCATGTCTGTACTTCAAACTTGTAGATGCATTCCAACAGAAATTCGCATGAAATGTGCGCTCACAGTACATCAATACAATACATAGAACGGCGAACAAAAAAGACACGTCTCTTCTCCAAGACTACATGCAACTGAATTACATCGCGGGAAGGAAGATTGGCGATGGCAAAACTTCAGAAGTATCGCCATCTAGAGACAATTATAAGTGTTTGTCGTATAGGGCCTGTCCTGACTTATTTGATTTGGGCACGAATTCGTATTTAAATGTGGTAGTACTTATTATGTTATTAAAAGGGTAGTTGGGTGCGTTGTGTTTAGATATTTGGTTGAATAACACCCAAGGCTCTGGACATAAGTGGCCTACGAACAAATTATAAAAGCTTAACCTACAATCTTTCTTCATAAATTACGGAAATCAACTCATTGACGAAAGCAAGTTTTCTTTAACCTTGCTTTCGTCAATGTACACAAATGTTAACACAAAATTATAGTTTATTTACAATTACATATTATTTACAGTTTATTTTAAAAGAATCGTTTATGTTCATATCATCAATCCTTACACTTAATCGTTTAACTACTACTTTACGAGGTGCAGGGAGCATACGGAAAAACTACTCATACACAAGTGTTTATCTATAACCCTAACTTTCCTTTTCCACACTCAAGCATTAAATCTTAAATGACCAAGGACTGAACGTATCAAAAATTATAATCACTCACTCCATTTCGCAGGGACAGGATAATCATCGAAACAGCAGGGTTGCAGTTCTCTCCATCTAAATCGCACATTCACGTCCTAGGATCTCAGCTCGCTGTTGTCTGGAAATTGGGGGGGTCTCGCTTCACAGGAACGTCACTGCTTCTTCCTTACGTCATCCGCATATGGTCTCAGAAGTTCGGTGAAGTACGTCTAGCCGCTGTATTCTGGATTCGGTGCTCGTTATTTTCTTGGATCCTGCGAGTAGGGTCTGGGAACTATGTAGACCGGTTGTCCCTATGCATAGGAATCAGGGCCCCTCAAAGTAGGAACGTAGGATCGGGCAAGCTCGCCCCGAAAAACCTCCAACGCTTCTCTCTTGTCTACTTTTCTCCTTCCCTCTCTCTCGTCTTTCAATTTTCTTTCTTCAAATTTCATTGGCTATGTTTATCACAATCTCTCAAGATTTCACCCATTCAGGAAAGTCCCAATTTTCTCATTCATTAGTGACTTAAACGCCTCCTGTTACGTCATCTTCTATGCCGCCGATGGCCACCCTCATCGGTCACTTACCCCGCTCTCATAAATTCACTACAAAAGGGCATTCTAATTTAACGTCGAATCTGGCGTCTACTTGCTATCTTCGTCTACCATCTTCCAGACCTCCCTTGTAGACCGCACTTATACTCTCCTATCCCAAATCAATGTAATGAAGCAAGCCTTTGATTTTAATTACTTTCTACATTTAATTTTTTTCTTCTTCTTAAAATTGAAGGCGCATCATTACAGTGTTATTTAAACGCCAGAAAAAAATGCAAAAATAGAAAATCAAAATCCAACACATAAGTAAAAAACACTACACTGCACAAAAGAAAAATTAATACACATGAGCGTTATTTTAAAAAAAGTCTCATATCACGTTGCTTCCATGATTATGATCGCTTCTTCAAAAAGTCGTTACGTAATATAAAATAAATTATGAGTTCTGCAGAGTTGAAACTTTTGTTGGATTCGGCAAATTTTATAAAAGTATGCAATGCATCAGAAGCCTGTTTCCAGGAGACTTGAGCTTCATCTGCCATAGCTTCTTCTTCTTCATACCATTCCACCTCCTGAACCTGAGTTTCTTGTGGATTAACAACACTTTGTATAATCTATTCGTCACTTAGTTTTTGGACCACTGGCACACTTTTGTCAATTTCAATCCAGTCTATAACTTCCTCACGGGGAGTCACATGCTTACGCGTATTGGTTTTATTAACATTCGAAGAACTCGTGCTGGGCTTCGATAACTTGTGGAAACGGGATTTATAACGGTTAGAAGGGAACACTGTATTGAAATGAAATCTGAACTAACAGTTGGTTACAATAAACATCGAGCGAAATATATACGCGGGAACAAGGGTCCTAAAAACACCGTATAACTGTGTGAAACACAGACGATTTGAAAAGCCACCTGGCGGATACAGCCGGTGCAGGAGGGGCGTCGAATACACCCGAAAAAACCGGAACGCGGGTGACTCAATCAGTGCCGGATTGCAGAATGTGCCGAACCGTAGAATGACTGACTAAAGAGTTTCTACTGTATTACGCTATTTATACAGGGTGTATCAGTACAGTGGTTACAAACTGTCAGTACAGATAGAGTACACCTAGACGAAGGGAACTCACATAGCAATGCATTGTCGGAAACGCTTTCCTAGCGCGATAGTGACGACACAAAACACAAGCGTCTATTGGACCAACCAAAATTTCTTTTTATATTTTTTTAAGGTCAAATGAGTCAAGGTCACTTTCTGAAAGAGGAGATCAAATAAAGTCTTTTGGTACAAACCGCATCTCTCTACGAAAATTAGGGGCTGAGTTATTACAGTTTGAATTTATATGCAGGGCAACACCTGAACTTGAAAATTTTAAAATTCTCCTACAGTATTGCTATGTGATTTCCCATCATCTAGGTGTTCTCTATCTCTCCTGAAAGTTTGTAACCGCTGTGCTGATACACCCTGTATTTAAAAATTAATTTTTCAATTTTTAACCCTAATCGGAGCGAGAAAAGATATTTGGAAAAAAAATCATGGAGTCTTGAAATATTTTCGCATTGCAACAGTCAAAGCACCTGTGAACCACTGGGAGAGAACACGAGAAAGAAAGAAAAATTCAGCAACTTTCTCTAAGGAATGAAGCTGGGCGACAGGGAGAAATATCGAATCCGAGGACAAACCAGAAGAGCATGGAACTTATTTCGTATGCACGCCAGCAACGTACCTAAGGGAGGCAGAAGAGGGCCATTTATATGTTTCTTTAGGGCCTAAGTGTCTTCCAATTGCCTGGAAATGAGATTTAAGAGCTTTTGATGTTTGATATAAAGCAATCAGGGTACGCTCATTTGGAAAGGTTTGGAAACGTCATAAAGAAGGGATTTTTTAATCTAGTGCTTCCCGACGATGTGAATAGATTTCTTCAATTCTACAGTTGTTGCAATAAATACTATGCTCTATGGTGTGGCTGCTATTGTTTTATATTGCAATTAATGATGCAATTTTTCTATCTGAATAAGTAAATTATTTTTCAGGTGCAAACGGTTGCTTTGCATTTTTAAGTACATCTAATAGACCCGCTGTATTTATAATTGGTTTCAAACACTTTTACATTTAAACAAATTCAGAAATATTCTTGAAGTTCTGTATGAGAGATGAGGTTAAGGACACCTAATGTTATTTCGAATTTTTTGTGTCATTAATCGGATATCTCGATTTTTACAAGAAATTTTTTTTCAAGAATTTTAGATAAAGATTTCAAGAAGTTTAGATAAGTTTATATAACATTTTAAATTTAGATACCAAGAAGCAGTAAAGTACAGATGTCCATAAAAAGCACTCAAGATAATACCGTAAGATGGTGTTACTTTGTGACGGATTTTAAGTTTTTTCCTGTGCCAGCTGATCAGTTTTAAAAGCAGCCGAAAACAAACAATTGCAAAACATTGGTACACCTTTTCCTTACGTAGTAATGTTTTGCACTAACCCGGATCTTTAATTATCATTGAGAAATTAAAGTTAAAATGTGTCACAAGTTGCCCCACCGAGTGCGGCTACTTTGTGACATCTGTCTTTTCACCTTGAAATCCAAGAGCAAAAATTACTTGACACAAAATTAGACAGTAAAACGCTTATCAAAAGCTTGATACACAATTATATATACCTACTAGCTGAAAACCCGCGCTTCGCTACGGAGTACATTCAAATTAAATACAACGGTCAATATATGCAATTAATGCCAAAAAAAATAAATATATATATTTATAATAAATGCGACGATCAATGTATACAATTGATGTAATATATATATATATATATATATATATATATATATATAATTGTAAGGGATATTTATTTTTCGGGATAATATCCAATCGTCTGCTGCATTAGAAAGAAAAAAAATATTTTTTTTGTCTATTTAGCTGTTATGCACGTGACGATAAATTTATTTAAAGTACCAGAAAAAGAAATCACGTGATTAGCATTTAATAAATTAAATTCAAAAGATTAATCTTTAAAAATTCACCAAAAATCAGAAAATCAAGGTAAAGGTTCGAAAAAGATTTCATTTTAAAGGAATTTTTATGATCTTTCTTGATATAAGTTTTATAACCCTCAAATTATTATTTAAAATGCAAACTTAAAAAAAGTTACAAAACAGCTTAAAAATTTAATTTAAAAAAATCTAAGAAGAATTTTTCAAAAATCTCTCTTAGTGCACCCCTACACAATAAGAAGAATCGCCATGCCAAATTTCAGCCCTTTAGGTCCAGCGGTTTGGTCTATGCGTTGCATGTGAGTGAGTCAGTTACGGAACTGTTTTATATATATAGATTACAAATATTGGATAGTTTTATCTACTGGGTTCCCACCTATATCCGTTACACCTCCCTTAACTTCTAAACGGTGATAGCTTAGGCCATAAAGTTGGTCTCTAGGTATAGTAAAAAGGCTATGGGCTACTCGATGAGGCATCTTACAACGCCATGTATCCGCAAATTTTGGAATTAGCGTTTTTATCTCAAAAAACGGTACGAGATACGGGAAAAAAGTCAATTACAAAGTTATTCATCATCATAGATTTAGTAAGAAAAGACACCTTGCGTACATAAATATTTAAAACAGAATGTGAAAAATGAACATTATTTTGGTCGTGATTTTCAACACTATGGCGTCGTGAAACGCGAGCAAAGCTTGAAAAGACAACCTCACGGACTAAGTACCGTCTTATGTTGTGGTGCAGGGGAAACGCAAGCGATTCGTATTCAATAGGACCATGGTTCTGTACCCACCAGTTGCGAGTTTCACTGAATTTCTCTACAAACTATGAAACTTTCTGGACTATGAAAACTTTAAACAGCCATGTCTAGTATGAAAATCACACGGATTTCATGTATTATGCAAATGAGGATGGAACTTCATACCTTTTCACCCAGACTAGTGACTGTATATTAAATATATCATGTGTATTTTTTGGACGCGTTCTGAACCTATAGAATTTGCTTGGTTTTGCCCCATTTCTGCTTGAATAAATCTCTTATTCTGCAGTTTAAAACTAGCGCAATACATCATTTCTGTGTGTCTAAGGCGAGTGTTTTCGCCATCTCTTTTCGTCTGCTTTACATGACTAAAGCTCATGCTGAGCACTATTTTCCACAAGATTTTTATCTGAGAAACTATTAAAGAACATTCTAAACTAGGCTTTGTATTGTGATAGTTTACGTTAGGTACCCCCCCCCCCTTACCATTATTTGAATAAGCCATTGAAAGGCCAATTGAAATGTTTAAATTGTCCCTTATCCACATTTGCGGAAGACGAAATTTATTTATTGCGAAATTTTTGTTATGGAAAGTGACGCTTGAGACGCTATAATGACCTTCTATGATGGATATTCTAATGAGGTGGAACTGACTTACGTTTTCAGGAAATTCATAGAAATTTTATAATTTCTGCGTATTTATTTGCCGTTACATAACATACTCTCATTACTTGGTATGTGAAATTCATTTCTTTGTTCTCTTATTTGATACTCTTTGACGCGACATTTGAAACTTTAATTACAAAACAAATCACGTAAGCTTCCCATACAGAGAAATATTTTAAAATGAAGTTGAAAATTGTCAAAGGTATAGTGCTTTCAAACATTATGACATTCCTCTCTGGAGAAATTATTGCATCTAATATCACATTGAAGATTAATATATAAAACAGTTGTGGAACAAGTTGCATTATTTCTTGCAAATATAAGGAAAATTTCATTGCTATTGTCTTTTGAATCTTATCCCCTGAAACTGAGAACTGCAAAGAAAGTTCAAGTTATATTTTATGACCCTTTCTTACATCTCATACTACTTGGCTATCAAAAAAAAAACTTTTTTAGTTTTAATCAATATAACACAGTTTTATTGATATAACTAAAAGTAAATAATTCAACAAAGCAAGATAATTATTAGCATGAAGAATGCAGGCAAAAATAAACCGAAATCACGCATTTAGGGATCAATGCACCATAATGCAAATTTCTATGGCAGTAAAGGAACTAAACCATATAACGAGGCAACCGACTGGTCTCTTCATCACGAGGCCATGGTTTAGTTCCTTTACTGCTAAAGAATCTTGCATTATGGTGCGTTGGGTTTATCTTTATCTGCATTCTTTTTGCTAATAATTATTTTGCTTTGTCTAATTATTTACATTTAGTTATATTTGTCTGTTTTCCGTATGAGGATTTGTTGCAACTGCGCAATCTTTTATTGAAAAGTTAGAATTTTTCAACGCTAGGGTAGGTTTTCTGCTAATTTGTTCGGCTGTCTATGTCCTCTTTATACGTATTATTTCGTGTTGAATTGTTTACATTATTTGTGCTATAGTTTTATTGATTAATACATCTCAGCCTTGCAATCGGACTAGCGGGAAACGAACCCACAACATGGCGGCGAAGGCTCTCAGAGATTGCCAGTGGGGAAAACCACTGCTCCGATAGGCCGGCATTATTTTAATAGTTTGAAGCTAAATATAAACATTTTCAGTCATTTGGCTTCCTAAAAATGCATTGAGTTAAAGATTGATATACAATAAAATAACTTTTTCGATGCCCGTCTCCTCAAAGAAATTATACAACATATTTAAGGGGGTCCAGGACACAAAATTGTTCGAATTTTCGAAAAAAAAATTATTGCATTAAAAATTTTTTGTGTTCATTTACTGTTAAAATGACGTTTAAATCATGTTTCTATGTTAATTAGAATAGGAGATTTTGACTTTTTTTGCAACATTCTAATAGTAGCCAAACGTTGTTTAAACCTGTAAGTGCGTTTTTCGGCATAATGGGTTTTTTCACATTTTCTCGTCTTTAAATTGTTAGAAGTCAAGAACCGTTAAAGATAAATGGTTGAAACTTAAAACATGTCTTTGTCAACTATTTTAATTTAATTTTGATTCAGCAAATTTTAAAAAATGTTTACTTTTAAAAATATGATTTTTTTAAAAATGTTACATAATTTATTTTTTTTATTTTTAATATAAATATTTGAAATTTTTTAAAAAATTAATATTTAAAAAAATGCTGAAAAAAAATAAAACTTATATATTTGTGTAATTAAATGAAAAAGAATTGAAATTGGACAAATAATATTTCGAGTTATAACAATTTTAAATTACCCCACTTTATTTAAAATTTTAAAATTTTTTAAAATCATTTTGAGAAATTTTATGAAGGGATTTTTTTTACAAATTATATGGTTAACCATCACAAAATTCATTAAAAAATTCTAAACTTTAACTCAATAAATAAAAAAAAATTTAAAATGTGTCCCGGACCCCCTTAAAAGAATTTATTGAACTTAATTCTTAAGAATAAAACCACACAATACTGTGGTTTTGCTCCCTAAAATGAACAAATAGATCATTTCAGTCTTTTGATTTTTTTGGGGGATTTGTAGTATGGTCATATGTATTTCAGTTTTTGAAAAATATTTATAACTTGTCATTACATGGAAGATAAACTTCTAATTGTAACTTGTTTCAATAACTTGTCAAACATCCTTAATTTTCTCCAATACCCACTCTATCTTAAGAGGCCAAATTCAGTGCCCTTCCTTTCAAATATTTTTCGCAACTTTATTTTTGAAAAAAATTTTAATGACACATTTCGAAGGCTGGGTCTTAATCAACGAATCTTCCGATCTAGAGGTCACAGAATGATCAAATTGTGCTACGTAGGCGATGGGAGAAAAGCTTATTAATATTCATCGAAAACAGCTTTTATCTTTGACCATAAAGCATATTCAATCTTCTTGTTGCTCGGTAGAAGTCTTCAATAACAGATCGATGAAACTCCGGATTTTGTTTAAATGATAACTTTTTTCTTTTCGTTCACTGTTTTAATGCAGGATCCCATGTCTCATACTCTTCAAATCTCAGTCAGTTCCTGTAAAAAATTTTAGCCGCATTTCACAGTCTTATAGTAGACTGTAAGTAAGGTTTTCTAATCAATTTTATAATGACTGTAAGTAAAGTCATCTAATTCTAGGTCATCAAATTCAATTTTTAGCAGCTTATGTATGTGATATATAAGGGTACTTTATGTGATACATGAAGTACCCTTATATGCATCACATATATAAGCTGCTAAACGTGTTTAAGGTCTTTGTTTCCGCTGGTGAATCACATTAAGTTTTTGTGTAAGTAAGGTCATTTAATTATAGGTCATAAAATTCAATTTTTAGCAGCTTATATGTGTGATGCATATAAGGGTATTTTGTGCCATACATAAAGTACCCTTATATGTATCCCATATATAAGCTGCTAAAAGCATTTAAGGTCTTTGTTTCCGCTGGTGAATAACATTAAGTTTTTGCAGGACCAAAATACCTTCCCGACAAAAAACTTTAATGGAGGGAATAAAAAAAAATAAATCACACAGTTCCATAGCCAGCGAAAACATGAATGACAAAAGCAACAAGAGCTGGTAGCCGTCGTTTCGCGGGAAAAAAAAAGGATAAAAATTTCCCTAATGGAGTTCCCATTTGCAGTTTTATGATCGTCCTCTCAGCTCAATTTTCGAGTGAACGCATCCACGCCGACGGGGAATTGCAGTAGCTCAAATCTGTCCGCTCCTGTCGAACGAATCGGTGAGAAAGAACGTTGTGAATATTTCAACACACGCGCTGCGAAACCCATTCAATTTGCGAGATCGTTATCTTCGCAGTTTGGCTCGATTAACAAGATAAATGAATAAAGTGAATTTTTCAAACGGGAAAGGAGTGTAAAGTTTTGTTCTCCGATCACCCAGACGGCAGAGTGGGTTCATTCTTGAAAAGTGCTGTGGAGATTTTCTTCTTTCTTGCTTCACCGTATTCGGGTCTCTTCCTCAAAAAAGAATTGAAGTTGAAAACACTGCTCACTGATTCCGAGTTGATACCAAAATACTTCCAAAATAATTTTCTCTCAAAGACGTAAAATCAAGTCATAAACTCATTTAAATTATACTGGGCTTTTGCGTTTAATGAAGTTGAAAATGTTTTCCCAGATTTTTCTGCAGAAATTAAGATACTGCTTGAATAATATCCTCTTAGAAATGTGAAATCTAATATAGGCATGTAATTCTTTAAAATGAATTATTCTGGTTTTATCTTCAGATGAAATTCACTCTTATTTTGATATCAGTATCCCTTTCACACCCATACACACAAACAAAAAAAATCTGGAAGAACTTATTTTATTATAAATGATCATCGGTTCATTTAGTTGCTTTTATTATGGAGTTATATGCTTTTGTACCACGAGGACTTATTTCAGAGGGACATTTATTTTAAATTTTTCTAACCACATAACTAGACTGCCATATTAACGGGAGTAGTTTAATAGTTTTCTATTTGAAATTTGGAAATAATTTAATAGGTTTTTAATTTTAGAACCACGTGAGTATGTTCTGAAAAACATGTGAGCTTCTTCATGTATATGTACTGCTTTTTCTTCTACATAGACACAAATACATATTTGCAGAGATGTGTATTTATGTCTTGGTTCCTTAAAAATGCAACCGTATGCCCTTGAAAAGTCCTTAAGATTCCCTTATTTTCTATTTCTGAAAATGATAATAAAGCCTGTATTACTAAACCATTAAAATGGTAAATATCAGTTTAAACTGCTCTCTATCCAGTAATTTATTTAATATTTACATTGATTGGCTGAGAAGCCAGACGGCTTATTTGTCCGAAAGCAACTGGGAATAGGTACGGCAAGCAGGGTTTTGTTTTGCAGATTAAAAATATTAAAAAAGGGGAAAATTCCTTCGAAAACCTTACTTCAAAAATTTTTTCATATATTTGAATTCTCCATAAGAGAATGTGAAAAATAAAACAGGTTTAAAAAAAATCGACTTTTTTGGCTCGAAGGATAGAAAGCAATATGAATGGATAAATAGAACAATATTCCTAGTTCAACGTTGAATATAAAAGTTGAACGAGCATATGAGATTTTATTTATTCTTTGTTTGTTTACAGTGTAATATTTAAGTCTTGCTAGATTAAATTTTTAAAAAAAGCTTTTTTATATTTAAAACTGAAAAATATTTTCTTGTCTAATATTACGTTGTTGCAATTATTTGAAAAGAAGGTTGGAGGAATACTTTAACATCCTTAATTCCTAAATATGGAGATTTTACCTATCCATAATATCAAAGAGATTTTTAAGGGATTAATCCTAAACACATTTATTAAACCTGCCTTATTTTTATATCGTGGTAGATTCGGTTTCACAAAAGATAAAGAAAATTCATTAGATACTTGCCAATAATTTTTTCACTTATATCCTGTGTTACCTTTTAAAAGGATGTTTTTTAAATGTGAAATAATCTCCTCAAAACTCTTATGTAACAAAAAATATTTCACTCATAAAAAATATTTAAAATTGAATATATAATTTTTTTATTCTGTAGTTCAGTTAATATAAAATAATTTCAATTTTAGTCTTTTGTTTAATTTTCTCGTAACTTTAACTGTTTGATTTTAGAAACTGTCACCTAAATAAACCTAGATAAAATATTTATTTGTATATTGAATTTCATAGTATTTTTGCTTGTGAACAAATTATTTCTTGATTGGACTTAAGCGACATGCTTCATAAAAATTGTTGTATACAGTCAACTTCGATAAAAAATAAACGAAAGTTAAGAACGTAAGCTTTACTAGAAATAGAAAAATATAGATTACCCACATCAGTCCAAGTAAATTCAATAATTGTTCATTGTTTTGCTTATAAATATTGTAAATTAAGTCAAATTTATGTCGTATCGATTTGAAAGAAAAACATATACGATATTCACGTCTTTGGTCAAGTGTTATTTTAAAATTTACCACTGCATTTATGCAGAGGATTTCGCTGTTTAAACTTCATTGATACTTTCAAAAGCGATGCATTATAATATTTACATCAGTAAATGAACAGTAATTTTTGTAATGTTTGTATCCGTAATATATAAATGGAATATTTTTTTTTCTTTTTTGAAAATCTTTTTTCTTGAATCCCCAAAGTTATACATTAACCCTAAATTAGCCTAATACTGTTTACTAACATCTAAATATAGATATACTTTTCAAAAGCAATAAAAAAACAAGGAGGAATATTTTTCTCTTCTTCATTGAGAATGAAACTAAAATCAAACTGCTCAGCTAAACAAAACAAATTTTGTCCGAGAGTTTGAATTTGAAACTTATTTAGCTCGCGGGTGAACAAACAATCCTTTTTCCCCTCTACTTCACTTCAGGCATTTTTCTGTGAAAACTCAATCTCCGGAAAAGAAATATTGAAAGTTATCGGAGGAAATATTTGAAGGGAACACGTCACCGAATAAAACCACTGTGAAAACTAAATAATTAAATTATTTTTCAGGAAATAAGAGGGGTTTGAGTATTCATGCGACACAGATCTGAAAAATATTCAGTCGAAACGCATATCTCTGAGCGTTTCGGTGAAATGCAGTAAAAAATGGGAACTTCTAGTACGGTGTACTCACGACACTGTTTTCCTTGGCGATAGATGCTATTTATGACGCATTTAAAAATACATTTTTAAATTTATTACCTCAGGGAGAAACGTTATTTAAGAAAGATATTAAAACAAGTTTAAAGTCCCGAATTTTAATGCAATCAGTGACGGCGAATGACAAGAGATTAGTTCCTATGGGATTACCTATCCATTGAAATTCACGCCGATATATCGTAATAGCGAAAAAGAAAATAAAGGGAAAGCATAGGCTTTGATGATTTTGGGACAGAAAATTTAATTGAAATCTAGACACCACAGTTCCTTTGTTTTGCTTTGTTTTAGAACTTTTCTTTTATTTTTATTTATGTAAATGTTATTAATGGTAATTTTGACTTACTTCCAGCTTACTTGATTTTACTTGACGCTATGAAACAAGAATTTTTTTATACTCGTAGGGTGGAAAGGCGAACCTTGCACTTATAAATATCAGTTATATTTAAATTTCCTTATGTAAGCTTATAGGAACATTCTGCCGGAACAGCTAATTAAACCCTGGTATCCAGAATTCAACCAACTGCACTATCCTTAGGATGTGAGAAAGTGCAAATTCCAATGACTTCCCTCTCGTGTTCCTCTTTCTTTTTTAAGCCAATCCCGTAAGATAGTGGCCTATAGATATTTATTTCTTTTAATTACTAAACGATGAATATTTATATTATCTTTCCAAACTTAAATTATAATTCCTTGGAAAATTTGACGCCACTACAGTGACCAGTTGTTCAAATCGGTGAACTTCCAAACAGACTTTTCCGGAAGTGTGATTTTCAACAGCTATCCTCCCTCACGCGGCAAAGAGCATCTTGGGGAAAGGAAACACACCACATAAACTATTTATCTCAGAATTGAAAACGAAAAAGTAAAGAGTCGTGTTTTCTGCAGTAACTGACATTCTCTTAATAAAGATCTATAAACATTGAAGCATAGAATGTTATAAAAAAATTCTCGTTGATGGAGATTTTAAAGTAGGCTGACATACTTGACAAACTTATATATGTACGATATATCTAGAACACACAATTAATTGTAACCATGGAATTCAAACTCATAACTTTATAAAACAGCAGTTAGCTTTGAAACAAACTCTGTAACCTCTTGAAATACAAAGACGTCTGGAACGGGTCGTTCGTTTGTTATGTCCTTGTATAAATTGACGTCTTTGAGATAAGAATTTTACACTGATTAAATTCGTTTTTAGACTGCCTTCTAATATTGATAAATATTGACATATTATTGATAATCTACTTTAAATTTTTGTTTAAACTATGTTATATTGATTATTAGATAGAACTATGATCAATATAACATATTTTTATTTATTTCTTCCACATATGCTACCCTTACGTTGTGGTGTAATTAGGAGAGTGGAAATTTGTAACAGACTTCGCTTTCTTTGTTTAAAAAATACACACTTTAGGTTGAGAACACTTCCCTATATGTTTTTGTTTTTTTATGAAACTCCTTAACTCATTCTCAGATGTCTGAGTTAGGGCAAATCCGCTTCTCTGTCAGTGCGAGACACCCATAGTGGTAGGAAGAGAAAAGGTAATTCACGGCTAAAGAATGCATGGCGCCATTAGTAGTGAGTTGGATCGGGTAGGAATTAAGTGGGTTCGCGAGAGAGGGAACTCTGAGAGCTGTTTGCTTATTATAAACTGTACTCCGTGCTTCGCTACGGAGTACATTCAAATTAAATACAAAGGTCAATGTATGCAGTTAATGACAAAGAAAAACAAAAAATATATATATTTATAATAAATACAACGGTCACTGTATGCAGTTAATGCCAAAAAAAATATATTTATAAAAAAAATCATAACGGATGCTTTTATAGACAAAATAATGTAGAAGAAATTACTGAAATTAAATTTAATAGAACATACTAAAGAATATAGTAGAGTTAATATAGTACAGTTTGAGGAACATTTCTTTTACTGTATTTCAATATTTTTTTTGTATAATGTCCAATCGTCTGCCGCATTAGAAAGAAAAAAAAATTGTCAATTTATTTCGTTCTTATGCACGTGACGCAAAATTAATTTAAAGTATCACAAAAGAAAAGAAACCACGTGATCAGCATTTAATAAATTTAATCCTAAAAATTAATCTTTAAAAATTCACCAAAAATCAGAAAAGGGAGGCAAAGATTCGAAAAAGATTTCCTTTTAAAGAAATTTTTTTATGATCTTTCTCATGATACAAATTTTATAACCCTAAAATTATTACTTCAAATGCAAACTTTAAAGAATGTTACAAAAACGGCTTAAAAATTTAATTTTAAAAAATCTAAGAAGAATTTTTCAAATTTCTTTCTTGGTACACCCCTACACTATAAGAATCGCCATGCAAAATTTCAACCTTTTAGGTCCAGCGGTTTGGTCTGTGCGTTATCTGTCAGTCAGTCGGTCAGTCTGTCAGCCAGTTACGGAAGTGTTTTATATATACAGATGACTTATTCTTTTGAAACTTTTAGTGAAGAAATAAAAGATTTTAGCATTTTTATTATAGACCTAATTCCTTGACCGACTCTTTAAAAAATGCTTTACGAGAGACTGTACTACAATTTACATAAGTAAAGCTCCCATATTACCTTAAATTACCGGGTCGAATGTATTAAAACTTCCCACTGCCACCGTAAAAGACAGATAAAAAACATCACAAAATCCTTAAAGAATAAATATAGATCAATTTCATCTTAACACCCTCTTTCTTAGTTTATTTTTTGACTGACAATGTATGTTCAAGCTTAAAAATTCAAATACATGAAATACGGTGCGCATTTTTTTATATCTTTAATCCTTTCTTCATTTAACAGCACTTCATCAATCTTTAAACCCTTGTTTTTAAATTAATCTGTCCGTATATTATTTATAAGTAGATAATGTTTATATGGTATGACAAATCCTGTTGATTTTTTTTATCTAGAAGCCGTTATTCTTTTAAAGACTGAAAAATATGTCTTGCTGTTCATGGAAGTCTTGCAGTTTATTTTTTAAATGAAATGAAATATTGTCTTAAAAGCAAAGCTCGGTAATTTCCATGAAGTCGTGAAACACAATAACTATGTTGTATCTATAAAGTGAAAGGTTTGTCATTCAGAATCCTCAATGCATTTGTTATTTTGGGCGTTCCAAGTATTTAAGAAGTGATGTCATGTCTTTTTAGTATTCTGAATACTTTGAAAACATTAATTTCAAATTTGTTCGAGTTAATATGGTTTAAGAAGCGTTCATTTACAACTTTTATGAAGTTCGAGTTGAATTTGAGCAAAATGCTTCGTTCAATTTGCTTAGTTTCACATTGATTTGATATTGCATTATAAGCTTTTGTCATCATGAATTAAAAGTGTGCATGTGAAGGAAAAATAATTTCTTAAAATTCACAATAGATTTTAAAAATAGAAAAATTAAAATTTTTTAAATTGAAATTCTTGTAGAAGAACAATGAAACAGGAATAATAGCTTATTAAAACCTCCTGAAGAACCTAAAAATAGCCATGAAACATCTGGTGTAAAATTAAAATTAAAAAATTGTAAAATATAGAATATAATTAAAAAATAGCTATTTTAAGAAGCTATTTTTCCCTTTTCATTATTCACTCCAGTTTTATATATTAGCTAATAACCTATATAAATCTGAAAAAGGTAATATGCTTGAACTATTTTAGAAACAATGACAGAAAAATTATTTTTAATTCGCATCCCTGTATGCGTGGGAGCAGCTAGTTATGCATCATTTAAATAAGGATATATATGCATGAGAAAATGATTTCTGAATTAATCTGTATTGGATGTAATAAGCGAAACGCTTGCATAAAATTTCCCTATTGGACTAATTAGGGAACTTTTAAACGCAGATTAAACCCAGTTCTAACAAGACCCCGACAGAAAATTTCAATAGAGTTCTTTCTATGCCATATTTGGGAAGGTATGAAGACTTCATTGATTTCCCTTCAATTTATGATTTTTGTGATATTTTACACGATCTGCATTTATTTTTTTTTAAATCTACCGTTAAAAGCGTTGAAAAATGAATTCAAGATAACCGTTCGCACCTTCGATGCGATATCAAGAAAAGTAAGACAGCATTCACTTGGGGGTGGGTAACATTGGAAACAATTCTGCAGATTAATGCCTCGATGCTGCTTTAAAATTCTGATAAACCAACCTATTTATCAACTTCGAAAAGAGGTGAACTTCTTTGCTTCGTCTGCATTCCCAGCGGGGTTTCAGAAACATCGAGGAGACGCGCCTGAAATATGACGCAGAAACATGCTGAATTCACAAAGAAACCGCCAGAGAGGCAGAACGCATAGATAAAATGTCGGCCTTAATGACCTATCATTTATATTCAGCGAATGGAAAATATAACTCTAAAATAAAAGCCTTCCTTTCTTATATTTGTCTTTGATTTTCAAAATTCTTTTGATATTATGTTTACACCACATGTCACTGTCTGCATTTACATTTTCAACAACGTTTACAAGATTTTATATAATTCCCATATCACTTGTAATAACTAATGCCACTTTCGATCAGAATTTTTGAGCCCGAATAATATTTGTTAATTCAGATGTCTGCTCAGCGATATATATGCGAGTATATTAGATTCCTGATAATTGGAGTTTGGGTGAAATCCAACTCCGTTATATCCGTCTCCATCTTTAGAATTATTCAGATCCTGTGGATCTGAATAATTCTAAAAATGGAGTCGTTCTAAAATTGAGTTCGTTTAAAATAGAGTCGGTCTAAAAATGGTTCTAAAAGTAAGTCTTTCTTGAAATGAGAATGAAAATAATAGGAAGAGGATCAGCAACGGAAATCAACAACAGCTGATGTTCTTTTTCGGAAAAGACAGAGAAATAGCGCTGGAAAAAAATTTTGCCTCGCAAAAAAACTGAATACTTTTGATGAACCTTGAAATTGTTCCAAATAAAATATAGGTCTTATAGTCTTTATATACATGCTTTTAGGAATTTCTTCATAATACTTTATAAAGCATGTCAGCGAAAATTTAGGTTCCCAGAATTACTTTCGATCGTTATCGTGCCTACAAAATTCTGATTGATTCTGCCTGCGTTGTTTTCTGCCCTGCAGTTGACTTGATTCAAGGCAATTTGAATTATTGAAACTGTATGGTATACAGAAATATATTTTCAATATCTGTGCAATGTTATCTTTTTCATAAAACCCCAAACATCAGCCAGGTATAGAGCCGGATCATGGCCGAATGGCTAGGGCGCTGGCATTCGGTACCAAAGTCTGTGGGTTTGAATCCCACTGTTGGCATGGACGTTTGTAGCCGTTCGGAATCATCTTTAAGCAGTAAGTCCTGGTCTAATTAGCCCTCGTGATTCAAAAGTTGACCGTAGAGCTGCAAACCAAATCGCAAGGTATATGTCATGTAAGTTTTGTAGTCCATATTCATTCAGTTTCGCAGTTTATCCTTCGCTACATACAGAAAGTCCGTTCAGAAATATATATTGTAAAAAATCAGCAAAATACTGTAGGCATTATTTATTTATTCTTATAAGTGCGTCTGATAGCTTACTGTAAGATAGATTATTTTATTTATAGTTTTCAGAGAGCATATGCTTGAGAGATACGTCTTAAATTTTTCGCGATCAACGTTTTATTCAAACATTTACATTTTTAACAATATTTACAACCGATAAATGTTGGAAAATTGTAAATTAACTGTAAATTGACAGTTAAGTAGCAGTTATAATATATGTAATTAACAGTTAAAGTAATTAACAGTATAAGTAATTAACAGTTATGTAAATTAACAGTTGAGACAAAATGGCAATCCATTCAAACTGGTACATGTTGCAAACCCAATATATTTGATGCTACCGTTTTGCGGCATTACTTTTCTATATACTACATAAAACATCTTTTTTATTAAGAGTAATGACATTTTTTTAACTTTCATTAAATGTCTCATTCTGTTATATCTCCCATGACTGTCGCATTCTACATAAGTTATAAATATGTATGGATTTAGCCGTTTATGACTGCGTCATTTATTGGTCCCTAAAACAATATTTTTTAGGAAAATCTAGGGCTATTAAGGATCATAATGTTTCCTAAATATCTTAAAACTGTGCTTACCGAACGTGCATTTCGCTGCTTAGCCCCGTCAAAAAATTTAACGTTGTTATACGGTAGGAGCATTAGATGGGTCCATATACGCTATTTAATGATCATGCTTTCAGGTACTTACGCGTATAATTACTTTGGAAAGAAAAATTGAGGCGGTAAGTTTCAAAACTGTCTCTATCAAAAAATTTTAAAAAAAACTAGTTAGTACTGGATTCTGAATAAGGTGTCACTCCTGTCTGTAGATGCAGCTGAATAATGTAGTCAAAATCTATTTCTTAAGAAATTTAAGGATAAAATGTGGTTATCTGCAAAACTGTGGTTATTTGCAAAAGTTTTCTGTAATTTACGAAAAACAACCCAGAGTGGAATACGAGAATTTTGAAATTAACCGTCTCATAAAAATATACAAACATACAACTGGTAATTTTAACAAAAGATAATGTTTATAACAATATGCATTCAACAGACTTTTGTATTCATTTTGAAATAGTTACATTAAGGATAAAAAAAAAAGAAATACGATAGGTTTGATAAGAAAAATCTCTCTATGCTTAAAAGTTTCTTATTATTGTTGTAGTTTAATACTTACAACCCAAAATCCTGACATTTTGAAAATAAAGGTGTCACTTTAATAACCGGATTTCATCTTTAAAAGATTCGAAATCCTCGAAATTTAAAATTTTCTATTATATCTAAATAAAATATTTCTAAATATCTATATTTTCATATGGAAATTTTATTACTAGGAAACTGCAATGTTAAGCCTATTAAGAAATATGATATCCGAAGGATTTTTTACAGAACAACATTACGTACCCTATATTAATACAATCTACAAATTTCTGATAAACAAACTGACACTGAAAATAATTTCATATCGGAGAAGAATTTCGTCAGATTTCAAGATATAAGAAACAGATAGTGACAATCATGGGTCAGTAAGGGGCCAGAAACAATGATACTGGACACGATATTTGAGGTAGAGTATGCTGAAATTTTCTACAATGGACGGATATAATGGATAAAAAAAATTGCTCAACCAGTCTAAATATTTTCGGACCTTACTAAAATACTTCAAGTAAAATCAAATTTAGTAAGGATGTCTTCAAGAAACTTACCATCGTCCATGGACGACGTAGATGCATTCATAGACTGGAGACAGTGCAGTTGGTACGTCAGAATTACACGCTGTTGTTCCTCCTGAAAAGAAAGAAAGAACCAGTGAGAAAATGAAGTGAAGAAAATTAGTATTTAATAAAACTAGAATGCCAAAATCTTGTCCTTCACAAGTGTATCAGACAGTTTTAATAAGAAACCTTTCTCTGTTTGTGACTTGGCGCTGTTTGTAAATGTTACTAGACATATTTTCAACGCTTCTGTTATTTCCTAAAGTTTGTAATACACAGTCTTAATTTGAGAGATACAAAGTAAATTGTGAGTAAAAAAATGCATAGTACATATAAACTCACTAGCTGAAAACCCGTACTTCGCTACGGAATACATTCAAATTAAATACAACGGTCAATGTATGCAATTAATGCCAAAAATATGTATAAACATATTTATAATAAATACAACAATCAATGTATGCAATTGATGTGAAAAAACGAAAAAATATATTTATATAAAAATCGTAACGGATATTTTTATAGACAAAATAATGTAGAAGAAAATTTTCAAATTAAATCTAATAGAACATACTAAAGAATATAGTACAGTTTGAGGAACATTTTTTTTACTGTATGTTAGTATTTTTTGGATAATGTACAATCATCTGCCGCATCAGCAAGAATTTTGCCTACTTCATTGTTATGCACGGGACGTAAAATTAAAAGAAAAGAAACCACGTGATCAGCATTTAATAAATTAAATTCTAAAAATTAATCTTTAAAAATTCACCGAAAATCAGAAAATGGAGGTAAAGATTCGAAAAAGATTTCATTTTAAAGGAATTTTTATGATCTTTCTTGCGATATAAATTTTATAACCCTCGGATTATTATTTTAAATGCAAATTTTAAATAATGTTACAAAATCAGCTTAAAAATTTAATTTAAAAAGATCTAAGATGAATTTTTCAAAAGCCTCTATTAATGCACCCCTACACTATAAGATGAATCGCCAAGCAAAATTTCAGCCCTTTATGTCCAGCGGTTTGGTCTGTGTCTTATATGTCAGTTTGTCAGTCAGTTACGGAACTGTTTTATATATGTAGATAAGGGAGGACGGGATTTGAAAGCAAAAACTGATGTTGGGTATAAAATAGGTAAGCAAATATATAAGGAAATTTAATTTTTGCCCTCTTAGAGTACACTGTTTCTCATATTTAAATACAGAACACTGTAAATTTAATACTTAATATTCTCACTTACACTTCAGTTTTCAGTTAAATTCAGGTGAAAGATTCTAACTACATAATTTAACATGTATATATTAAAGGAATAAATTTTTTAAGGGTCATTCCGATTTAAATTTCCGATTTCAAATAATATTTACAGTTTTATTCTTGTTAGAATATTATTACCTAAGAAAAATTACAGTTTTTTTTGTGCTGTACGGTAAGAATTTGGTAAGTTTCTTACAATTGTCATAGGAAATTTGCTTTCAGAACGTAAAAATGGAAACCAATTAACCCAAATTTAGAAATGTCACAATACGTATGAAATGGAAAAAAAAAGTCAGAAAACGTGTCAACTCCCATTTAGAATCGGAAGAAACTGTAAAAATATGATAAATAAGCAGCTCATTTTTATGCTCCGCAGAGTCAAAATTACCTTCCACATTTTGACTTACACGAAGCTGAACAACACGCAAACTGGAAGACTTTATCGGTAAAACCTACTTTATAAATCGTATTTTAAATTAAAATGAGATAAAAATATTCTGTACAATTAGTTCTTGCATGTGAAGGAATATGCGTAAGAAAAGAATGGAAATTAATTCTGTTTTTCTTTTATCGCATGGTGGGATGTATCTTAACGTTTGTAAGGAATGTAAATATATAAATGGACATAAATAATAAGAATAATACCATAATTTAGTTCAAAAATCTACTTTTAATACCTAATTTTCTTCGTCAACTTTACAATTGAAGCGTTCCTGTTGAAAAGAGGGCAAGTGCCAAATTTTCCAAAAGTATTTTTCACTGATACAAGGGTTTTTCCAAGGAGTAAGTGCCTAGCACAGAACTAAACCAAACTAGCAAGGCACTTATCTCCCTTTTCCATACCATTAGTCTTGGAAAAAACCTTGTATCAGTTAAAAAATACTCTTCGGAAATTTTGGCACTTACCCGCTTTTTCAACGGGAACGCTTCAATTATTGTTAATACAGACACATTTAACGTCGAAGTTATTATTTTTTATTCTTTGTTTTAGATCTACAATTTTACTTTTTTGAATTTGTAAGCAAAAAGTTTTTCGTTAATAAAACTTAATTTGTCTCGACAAATATGCCTTTATTATATATTTATCAAATCATATCAATGAAAAATGGAACGATACCTATATATAGATAATAAAATTTTATGTACAATGAAGTAGAGTATGCAAATTACGAACTTCTATTTAATACAACTTTTCACAGAAACTTGACTTGAACGGCATTTGCATGTTAATATTTCCCATGTTAAGACAGAGCAGTTCAATGGCGTTTCCATGTAAGTTGGTTCTTTTCATTAAAGCAGACTTCAGATACTTAAGCTTGATCTACATTTACACGTTATTTAATCACCATATTATGCGGAACAATTTCAAGACACCAAATGTTTTTCCGTCTTATAAAAATTTTGCATCTTTCATACCTTTTTTTTTTTTTTTTGTTTGTTTCAAAACTTTCTCTTTACAGCTTATAAGATTGCGAAAATATTTAGGAGAAAAGTTTTTTTCCTGTCAGACCTATTCAGTGCATTATTATTATTTTTCATTTACCGTTTATGCATATAGAATGCTTAACATGTGAATCTTTACCGTTTTATCAGGTTTCGAACTTCTAAAATCATTTTTATCATCGCCGAAGTTTTCGTTTCTTTCATGCTTTGTGTTTTTAAAGTGCTTCTTTGAATTTCTTCATGCTTTTATAAGATTAACCTGAAATCTAACACATAAAAGAAAACTACTTTCAGATAAATTCATATTTACTCCCACTCCTTTGAGCTTTATTTGGAGGTAATCTAACGGTGGATACAGTTTTCATAGTATTATTTCTCCACTTCTTATATATACATACGAAGAGAGAAAGCCATTTAATTGTCTTATGTATAAGAAATGTTGTTTTTATCAGTTCTGTTCTGTTATTTTCGCATATGTGAAAGGAATAGACCTAAACATTCTTTTCGACTGTAAATAATTTTCTTTATTTCCCTGTTTCCCATTATATTAGAGTATGTTTTCCCAGATTAAGGGGATGGTGGACTTTCCAAAAATCGAACAAAAATTGGAATCTTTTTTTATGTATTAATAGTTTAAAAATATGTAAATATTGGAATAAAATGCATTTAAAATATGTAGGGTAAAGTAAAATGAAAACTTGATGGCTTTAGAAAAGTAAATATTAAAGGTAGGTGAAAAATATCTTTTAAATGGCTTTTTCTCAAATTGAGTCATTTCCAGATTTGCAAGTCTTTGAAATGCTCCTTGCGTCATAATATTTGACGAAATGTTATAAAATGTATGATAAAGATTCCTCTAATACATTAAAATAAAGTTATGTATCAATTTCAAGTTTCGAAATCATTCAGATTACCAAAGTTTAACTTAAGTGTAGAAAAGTGCAAAAATTTCATGAAAATTAAGAGTAAAAGCAAAAAGTATTTCCTAAAAATTAACTATTCAACGAAAGTGTAAAGTAATACATAACTCTGTTGAAAATGTATTTATAAGCAATACTAGCTGAAAACCCATACTTCGCTACGGAGTACATTCAAATTAAATACAACGGTCCATGTATGCAATTAATGCCAAAAATATATATAAATATATTTATAATAAATACAACGATCAATCTACGCAATTGATGTAAAAAATGAAAAAATATATTTATAAAAAATCGTAACGGATATTTTTACAGACAAAATAATGTAGAAGAAAATATTCAAATTAAATCTAATAGAACATACTAAAAAATATGGTACAGTTAATATAGTACAGTTTGAGGAACATATCTTTTACTGTATGTTAATACTTTTTTGGATAATGTGCAATCGTCTGCCGCATTAACAAGAAATAATTTTTTTTGTCCATTTCGTTGTTATGCCCGTGACGCAAAATTAAAATAAAAGAAACCGCGTGATCAGCATTTAATAAATTAAATTCTAAAAATTAATCTTTAAAAATTCACCAAAAATCTGAAAATGGAGGTAAAGATTCGAAAAAGATTTCGTTTTAAAGGAATCTTTATGATCTTTCTCGTGATATAAATTTTATAACCCTCGGATTATCATTTTAAATGAAAACTTTAAAGAATATTACAAAAGCAGCTTAAAAATTTAATTTAAAAAAATCTAAGAAGAATTTTTCAAAAATCTCTCTTAGTGCACCCCTACACTATAAGAAAAATCGCCATGCAAAATTTCAGCCCTTTATGTCCAGCGGTTTGGTCTGTGCGTTGTCAGTCAGTCAGTTACGGAACTGTTTTATATATATATATAAATAAATGCAAAATTAAGGGGAAAATTAAAAATTGGATAGCAAGGAGCATTGAAAAAATATAATTTCAATTTTTAAAATATAATTTTAAAAATATTTATAAAATTGTATAAGGTGTTTAATATAGTTATACTTTAAAGAATATATATGCAAAATTTCATGACTCTGAGGTACAAATTTCAAAAATCGCTTCTTAATGTCCACCATCTCCTTAAGTTACTTTATATTAAAGTAATTATCTTTACAATGGAGTTTTTATGTGAAAAGATGAGACATCTTGAAAATCTACGTTTTGATAGTGAATTTCTGAGTATCTTGCAACCTTCTCTTCCCCCTTTAAGTTTTCAGTGTACAGAATTAGATGCTCTCATTTTAGTTTCCTCCTGTGATACCTGCACCTTTTCCCAATTAAATAAATTTATGTACCAAAGATGTGGTGACAAAAAAAAACATATATAAATATACTTAAAATACGCTCATTCCGATTACACCAGCAAATTCTTAGCGTAACGGAATATGTTAATCCCCACACTGAAATTCCGAAAACTCCTAAGTCAATCTCTACTACTGGAGAGACCATATCCTCGCTTTCCTCTCCGTTTTGCATCATCAAAGCTAAAATTAGAGACGGGCTGGGATTAACACGTTTATCACGCTCTCCCACGTGAAGGATAGACGAGAGGGAGAAAAGTGACAACAAAGTATAGAGTCGAGTGTTACTTAAATACATTTCGGAAACGATCGTATTTTTTTCCACAGCTTGATTTTCCCCTTTAATTAAGGCTCCATTAACTTTTTCATCCTTTTTGAACATGAGACAGTTGGAGATCTTTAGCTCTAGATCCTTTTTTGCTCCCTTTGGAGTGTATGTGTACTGTATCTTTTTGAAGACAGGAGCGAATGATCTCATTCTTTGGGAATTATTCCGAGAAAGATAAGGAATCATGATCACTCGTTAAATTTATCCTATGTGTTATATTTCGGATGCTTTCAAGATTTTTTTAGGACTTTTGATATCCCGTTTATGCAGTTACAAAAATAAAATGGTGAGATATCGTTTATTGTGGTTTTACCTGCCAAATTGCTGAGATATCAAAGAAATCATATTTCGTTAAAATTTATGCTGTGTTAAATACTGGATGTCTTTTAGACTTTTGTAAACCATTCGATGGCCTGTTTATGAAGGCATAAAACCAGTTAGAATAAAGGGTGGGATACCGTTTATTATGTTTTTACCTGCAAATTACTAAGATATGAAAGACAAAAAAAAGATGATCTTTCGTAAACATTTATGTTGTGTTAAATACCAGATATCTTTTACACTTTTGTACACCTTTTGATGGCCTGTTTATGAAGACATAAAACCAGTTAGAATAAAGGGTGGGATATCGTTTATTATGTTTTTACCTGCCAAATTACTAAGATATAAAAAACAAAAAATGATGATCTTTCGTAAACATTTATGCTGTGTTAAATACTGGATATCTTTTACACTTTTGTACACCTTTCTATGGCCTGTTTATGAAGGCATAAAACCAGTTAGAATAAAGGATGGGATGTCGTATTTTTATAATTTTTACCTGCAAAATGGCTAAGATATGAAATACAAGAAGTTATTATCTTTCGTAAACATTTATGATGTGTTAAATACTGATATCTTTTAGACTTTTGTAAACCTTTTGATGGCCTGTTTATGAAGGCATATAACCAGCTAGAATAAAGGGTGGGATATAGTTTACTGTGTTTTACCTGCCGGAATGCTGAGATATTTTTATTTTGTATTTAAAGAAATTCCATAGATAAATATAGTAAATATGAGTGGTTACACTGAAGTTTCCGTTGTTGTAACTAATATACATTGTAATTTGTTGTAATAATGTATTATTCTCTTCCATCTGATACGAAAGAACTTAATCAGAAAATGTAGGATTACGAGCAAGTGCCCTCTCCTTTTCAGATGATAATATTCTCCTTTGGAGATATAGTGTTTGTTCTCTTGTTAAAAAAATCAATTACCTTGTTCAGTCTAGCCCATTTATAGTTATGACCTGGTACTTACTTCAGAATGTAACTACCACCTAATGGGAAAATGTATGATAAGGTGTAGCCTATCAAACTTCCAGTCAAAGTATACATCTATGCTGTCGTAAATTTTGTCTATTGGGAATATGGATGATTGAGTGTAACATTCCTTATTTTGGGTTATCTGCTCCTTCTCGAAAGATTAAGAGTGTTTCTGCAGGATAAATCCATTCGTTACACAGAGTTAAACCCTTTTCAGTGTACTACACGTTTTCTACACGATACTGTGGGATTTTTATTACAAAAATCAATCACCGAGTGTAATCTCCATTTTTTTTTGTATCACCTGGCTTTATAGACGAGTGTAATTACTCATATAGTGTAAAACTAATGTTATTAAATTTCCTTGCTTCTCCTTTGAAACATCGTTGTGAGGCACTGATACTTTTAAAAATAGAAAATAAAGTGAAAATAAAGCAAATTACTATTGACCCATTTTTTTTAAATCAATATTTGAACAATATTTGTATTGTACTTGTCGTGTATATTTGGTCTGGGTATTTTCCAATGAGTTTCCTTCTGCTGTTATAAAATGGTACAAGAGTAATAGGAAAACTGTAAAATTTTAGAGGGCAAAAAGTGAGTTATTAAAATTTTTATTTTGCCTCTCCAAATCAGTATACTCCTAAATAAGATTAAAGCATTACAGAAATGGAAAAAAGGAGACTGATTAGAACTAGTGTTCAGTTCAAGACATACAGAGTTGTTACAAACTCTATAACAGTTAAAAAACAAAGAGCTTTTAAGTATTTGAAATTTTGAACATGCTCGGTCGAAACACTTGTTCTTCATATAGAGTATAACAGAAAAAATATTATGGTATTTATTTCTTCTATGCCGCTACTGAATTTAAGAATTTAAAAGGTTAAAATGCGAAAAAAAGAACTAAAATTTAAACATTCTGGATCTTTTTCACCACATCTGTCTGTATAAATATCTTAAGGTTTTATGTATCGGTGCCACATAATGGATTTAGAAAATCAGTTCCTACATTATAAATAAAATATATTCACCTTTGAACATTTTAGGATTTGAGAATTTAGTGACATAAAAAGTAACAAAACAAAATAACGGTAGCATTTTATTGTAAATAAAACGGTCAGTTTCACGTATATTTCGGTTCAGAATATCTATGCAGATATTTGTAGTTTAACAACTAAAGAAACTACATTATATGCGTAAGTGTATTTCCCTGTCGTCATTGTTTTTATAATAATAATATATACTAGGTGTATTTTACCAAACGGTAAAATCTGTGAAACAAACACATATATTATACGCATTATATTATATTATATATATATATATATATATATATATATATATATATATATATTAAGAATTAATTAGAAAAAGAATAATAATTAAACAATTTACAGGGATCTCCAGAATAATCTAATTTCTGGCATTAAATATCCCTGTTTTTCGTATTGCGAGATGCACTGCGGGAGGAGAATCCCCTTTTTTTTAATTCAACTTAATTCACGAGGTTGCAAGAACCATGGAGAGAATCTAAATATAGTACAAATTTAGTCCCAACCATTCCTCATCTTCGGCGCAGACGTCATGAGCGCATGCGCAATACCATTAGAAGGTTTGAAACAAAGAGTTTTAACGCAGAGAGGGATTGATTTTTGGTCTTGGCAGGTCACGCATCGCGAGGCACAAGATGATGGCTTGGCAGATAATTAACATGGATTGAATTGAGGTAGTTTAAGATTCGGAAATAAACTCTTAGGTGTATTTTAATTACAGTTTTTTAGCACAGGTCTTTATTCACTGACTGCTATGTAGAATAATAATTATTATTAGGGAACAAGATAAGATGGAGCAATGTGAGATAAGACATCATGTCATATATATATATATATATATATATATATATATATCCTTAGGCGTAAGAGAGGCTTTTTATAGCTCTCGAATAGCATTTCATTACGGGTTATTTTGCCTTTAAGCCTAGAATCCTCTCTTTCCCTCCTCCCGAGTCCCTGAGTAAACGCAAATTTCTCTTTCGGTATTTGCACACGTATGCTCTGGGTTCACTGGAGGAAGCGAAATGGCAGGCATCGGGAGATAGCGTCAAGAGATTTCCCTTTATTAAAATCTCACCAATGATTTGAAGTATGACAGTAAATTACGTGAAAGTCAGAGGAACGTCTTATAAATGACATGTAATCGAATGAATAACTGAATTGTACATTAACATATCGACGAGCAAGTTCTTTAAAGTTGCGGAACATATATTGAAATTTTATTTGGTTGTCTGAGTCCTCAGATGTCTCTACAGAAAATTACAGTGTTCTATACTACTTTATTTCGGCGAATTCCTGTAAAGGATAAGCTTATGTAAATAAGTTGCCGTTGATTTGCCGCATTTATTAAATTAAATTCTAAAATTTAATCTTTAAAAATTCACCAAAAATCAGAAAATGGAGGTAAAGATTCAAAAAATATTTCATTTTAAAGGAAATTTTATGATCTTTCTTGTGATATAAATTTCGTGACCATCAAATTATTATTTTAAATGCAAACTTAAAAAAAGTTGCAGCTTAAAAATTTAATTTAAAAAAATCTAAGAAGAATGTTTCAAAAATCTTTCTTAGTGCACCCGTACACTATAAGAAGAATCGCCATGCAAAATTTTAGCCCTTTAGATCCAGCGGTTTGGTCTGTGCGTTGTATGTCAGTGAGTCAGTCAGTCAGTTACGGAACTGTTTTATATATATAGATGTTTCGTCTGTAATACATTTTATGTTCTTTGAGTCGTTATTACAAAAGTAAAAAATATTTCATTACTAATTGATTTGGGTGAACTTATACAGAACATCACTATCTATACTCTGATTTAGGGAGAAGTCCTAATTTTAGTGAGGACTAGTAATACAGAATACCCAAACATGTGTACATGTTCGAGCAACATAATGTTAGCCCTCGAAACTGCAGGGGACTATTGCATATTTTGCATGAAGAAGGAATCGTTATGATTGAAATGCCAGTTTTTCAAACGTAAACAACATGCGTCTGTGGAGGTTTTTCGGGACGAGGCGCCTTGGCCATACCTCACGTAACACTTTATGGTTACCATGACAGTTGCTTGTTTTCTTAATGTCGTCAAGTTCTGATTATCAGATAATATTTGATAGGACCTAGAATCAAGGGGACGTGTCATTTTAATGATTACAAAAGGTCAGTTTTCTTCAACATTTACAAGTACAGAATGCAAGAGATACAGCCACCTAAGGAATCAACCATATTTAAGTTATCGGTATCAGTATGCGAAGAAGAATCCAGACAAGAGTGTGTCGTCCACTGTATCGTATCAGTGTATACTTGTCAGAGTTTGGACTTTTGCCGAAACATCTTAAAAATGATTATGAAGCAGTCATGAGGACGATTCTCGTAACATGACAACTGAACGCAACGTAGATAATATGTATCTGTGCTTGGAAGGAAAAAAATTGGAGAAAATGATAACAATGTTGCAGGTTGAAAACATGGATTTCCCCCCCCCCTTTTTTCGTTTGTTTATCATGGTATTATATTTATTTATTTTTATTTTTTATTTAACAAATGTCACATACAAATTCGCACTTATGCCATCAGTACACGAGCTCTCCAGTAGTTTTCAACAATACAATTAAAACCACTTTTAATGCAGAGCACACGTCCAAATGTCCGGCTGTCATAGGCTGACGAGAGTCACAAAGAGTACAGTCAGTAGAATCAGCAACATCAATACGGAAGAGATGAGACCTCAGACAGTCAAGTTTTGTTAACAGTCTAAAGCATGCAACAGCAGGTTTCTTGGGGCATCAGGAACACAAGTGGTGATCTCATTAAGAATCGTTCAGCTCTTGTCTTTACGATTTAAATTAGATGCTTCCGTGGCTTCTAATTTAAAGTTGTGTTTGAAAGTCATATTTGTTAAAAGCTTTAAAGAATGGAATGTTAATGCTGTCGGGGATCTCTGGGCCACTAAAGCTACTTTCTTGGCAAGTAGGTCCGCGTGTTCGTTTTTCCCACAATGCCATTCGATACATCATACAGAGAGGGATAAATGGTACAAGTGCGGCTGTAGCATCAGATTGGCCATATCCTATTATGAATATCCCCCTGTACTGCGAACTGAGGCTATTGTCATTATTTTATTGCTGTCAATCAGCTGTATATTCTTTTCTTATACTGATACAGTCATTCATTTTTAGACCCAGATGACAAAAAAGCATTTCGAAAATGTAAATGATTGGCATATTTAGCAGTTCAGTTTTTATTGCCACTCAGATTTTAATTAAAATCATGTTTCCGTCCAATTTTAAGTCTTATTAAAACCAACCCCTTCAAATTTCTCATATTTAGATGTTGTTATAGGGGCGATTGTTAAATGGTGAGGATTTTTAATTCCTTGTCATGCGTAAATCAAAATTTGCTCAGAAAGGAAAAAAGGACATAAGTTTTAACTGGCAACGTTTCATTAACTATAGCTAAGAATTCTTCATAACCAGTCGTAAAATTCTACATATGAATTTATGAAGTTCAAATTCTTCAATTTTTCCTCTAATATGTCAAAATAATCGCGGCTCCTCTGTAACTTATGAATGCAGTGAAATTTGTTTTGATAGACGCAATGCATTTTCTTTTTTGCAGAATCATAAAGCTATACAAAGTTGTACATTGTAATGATACCTAGATAACTCATCGCAGATTATAATTTCGCTACTTAACTTAGTATCGGAAATTGTTTCAGTGGTTCTGAGTAATATAAAGTTAAATGTTCATCAACTCATAATATAGCATTTAAAATGGGTATATTTTGCCAATGGACGTTTTTATTTTTGAATCCAACCTCAAGCTAGTTTATAGCAGATTTTCAAATTAATATATATATATATATATATATATATATATATATATATATATATATATATATATATATATATATGTGTGTGTGTGTGCGTGTGTTTGTTTCTATACTCAATTTTCGTCTTTCGCGGATGCATTGAAACTGACAGTAAAAATCTATTACTTTTTATCAGTGTTAAAAAACGCATCTGTTTCAAATTTAAAAGAAATCCTAATTTTTATGTTTTAAAGTATTTTAGAGTTTTTTTACTTTTATCCAGCTAAAAAAAAGCGAAAAGTTTTAGAAGTGCTAAAGAAATAGAAAGTGGGGAAAATATCCATAACGCGTGCGGAAAAAAGAATTTCCATAAAATGGTTTTTGAAGTATTATTCCTTTGCAATAAGGAGATCTTTCCTGTTGCGAGTGCCCATGAAGGGTTAAGAGAGTAAGGCAAAGAAATGGATCTCGGAAGTCAAGATCAATAAGGACCAAAGATCTGTTAAGTGCCAAGATCTAGGCGATGCCGCTGGGGTATAATACATCACCATAATTGGGTTACGCCTCCTTCTCAGATGAATTAGGAGCTGCAAAATGCAGGGAAATGAAGCTGTAATCGCCGTTGAATTTGCCTAATAAACCGTTATGAAGCGATAGGGATGTCTGATGTCGACATCATATTCAGCAGTTTCAATACTTTTTATCGGGCGTAACTTTTTTGATCACACCCATTATTCATATGATTAGAGAGATTAATCTTTTACTTTCTTTAACAGTTCAGTACCGTATGATGGATACGATGCAAACAGATATATGACGATGTTAAGTAATGAATACTCTGAACCTCACTATCAGGATATTCTCTAATGAGGTATGAAACTCATAAAAAGAAGAAAATACGTTTAAAATGTTTTTTGTTTTCCATATGAGGTACTCTTTTATTTTGGGAAGCAATTTTTAAGATACCCTTAAAATTCAAGTCCGCACTCTAAAAAAAAAGTAAAAGAAAAACAGCGTTCATAGATAAATAATATATTAACACTAGACGACTGCTGTCATTTTGACGGTTTCGGACATACTATTGAGCGCTATGTCTGTATTTATGTCCTCGGGCTTCTGAAATTTTATGACTTTTTCTAATTTTATGCAAAATATGCACACACATTTAAAAATACAATCTGTGTAGAGTGGAATTTGAAGAATTGGAGTAATTTTAACACCGGAAAAACGGTTGCCGTCATTTTGATGGTTTCGGACATACTATTGAGCGCTATGTGTGTGTTTATGTCCTCGGGCTTCTGAAATTTTATGACTTTATCTAATTTTACGCGAAATATGCACACACATTTACAAAAGTATATTCGATAGTAAAGAGTGGGAGAAAGTGTGTTGTATACCTATTAAGACTGAAATCTGTCTATTTGACAGCGATATAGAAAACGGGCAGAAATCTTTAAAATAATACCGGAAAAATGTTAGTTACTTTTCGTCTCTTCCCCCTTTTCCAAATAACAGAAATATTGCCTGTTCGGAAATATTGGTGTTGAAAAATAAGGACTGCGCAAACCATGCATATATTTAAACGAATAAACCATACCAGGTTGTCAGTTCGGCATACCTGCATAAAAATATATCTAAATATATGCTAATTTATTATATATTGGTATGAAATAGTTCAAAAATTAAAGTATTTAACCATTTTTTTTTAATTGAATATTTTAAATTCTTGATTTTATTTTTAATCTTCAAAATGACGGCGTTGTCTCTTAAAGACGGCGTTGTCTCTTTAAGAAAAAAGTTCCCGTCCTTCTAATATTAAAAAGCAAAGCGTTAGTATCCTGGTTATTATGGTTGTTTACTGTTATGTTAGCAAGAACATACTTCTAAATTATTTATTAAAGTTTTTCTCTTACTGATTTTCAACCAAAAAATAAACTTTTCCATTTATATACACTCAAGAGCCAAAACATTCTGACCACCTGTCAATAACGAGTTGGCCCACCTTTGGCGCGCAACACAGATTCAACCCGCCTTGGCATGGATGCCACAAGTCCTTGGTAGATGACCGGAGACAGATTGTACCAGATGTTTAAGCAACGGTCACGCAAATCCGAGATATTGCGAATTGGTGGTCTTTGAACTCTGAGCTGCCGTCCAATGACATCCCAAATGTGTTCTATAGGATTGAGATCCGGTGAGTTAGGCGGTCAGGACATTAACTGGAATTCAGCATCATGTTCCTGGAACCACTCCAACACAATTTTAGCCTTGTGACACAGAGCGTTGTCCTGTTGGAACATTCCATTTCCAGATGGAAAAACAGAGGCCATGTAAGGGTGCAACTGGTCCGCAATGATGTTCAGATACCCTGTAGCATTCATGGTCTGCTCTACCACAACCACGGGTCCCAGAGACGCCCAAGAGAACGTCCCCCAAAGCATAATACCGCCACCACCGGCCTGTGTATGACCTACTGTACATGGAGGGAGCAACAGCTCGCTTGGAAGACGGCGTATCCTGACACGGCCATCGGCGTGATGAATGACAAACAGTGATTCATCTGACCAGGCAACTCTCTCCCACTGATCCATGAACCAGTCGCGATGTTCCCGGGCCCAGCGCAGGCGCAGTTGGCGATGACGCTGGGTCAGCAAAGGCACACGAGTGGGACGTTTGCTGCGTAGCCCCATATCCAACAGTGTCCCCTGAACAGTGTGCTGCGATACTATTCTACTTGGCCCTGCATTGTATTGGGCTGTCAGCTGAGCCACTGTCTTGCTCCGGTTTTGCTTCACCATGCGAGACAGTCTCCGACGACCTTTTTCTTTGATAGCGTGTGGACGTCCAACACCATGTCGTCTACTGCTGGTTTCACCGTCATTCATCCACTTTGCATAAGTACTAACAACTGTAGGTCGCGAACAACCCACGAGTCGTGCAGTTTCGGAAATACTTGTTCCGAGCCTTCGAGCCATTACAATCTGCCCTCTATCAAAGTCGCTTAGATCCGCAGCCTTTCCCATCACACACAGAAGTAAGTGAAAGAATGATTCTTCAGACTCTCCAACAGCAGTTAAATACCACTTCGACCTGATCACGCGCCTTCCACGTCATCCAGGCGAATTCATTGCAAAATGTAGGGGTGGTCATAATGTTTTGGCTCTTGAGTGTATATGTTGCAGGGGATCAGAAGATAGTCCTGGTTTCGGATTCAAGATACGACCCTGATTGACTATTAGAGAAATGCTTGTAATATATTGTTATGAGATAAATATATACATGTATCAATCTCGTCATTATAATAAAGTTATAAAGAAAAATACCGCACGGAACTGATAGCTATACCTTATACAGTTTCATTGAAATAAATCACTGAATGTTCTTTTGTTAGTAATAAATGTATACATCTAAACATAAGTTTTGGCCGTGATCAGAATGAATATATTCTGAATATCAAAAGCTATAAAGAACTTTTATTCTAGAAGTTTAAATATAAACCTCCTTCTTCTGATCCTATATTAAGTATTCCGAGGAACAAGAAATCTTTTTCATCGTTTTCAGCGATTCATCCATTTTAAAGAAAAAAAACTGTAAAAGGGTTATTTATTTGAAGTCCGAAATCAACATTTTAATATAGATTTGAAAAACCTCTGAAGGTGAAATAAACCCCAAAATCGACTTGCTATTATTGTATTGTATCCATGTGCTATTATTGTATTGATTTGTCGTATTTATTATATATATTTATTATATATATATTTATAATAAATACGACGATGAATGTATACAATTGATGCAATATATATATATATATATATATATATATATATATATATATATATACAGGGTGTCCCAAAAGGTCGTTTACAAACTTAACATGCTGGTCTGTCATATCATGATGAACAAGATTTACATAGGGACTTGTCTCCGAAAATTCAAACTGCGATCGCTAGAGGGCGATAATTGCACGAAAACGGGAGAGTGGGAAAAACAATCATTTCAGGCGTGGACGTTGAAGGAGAAGGATGAATGAGTTTAGTAACGCAGAAATGGTCGACATGCATTACGTATACGGAGCCGCTGATGGAAATGGACGAGCCGCGGCACGGACGTACCTTGAGCGCTTCCCAAACAGACGTCAGCCAAGTCATGTTTTGTTTGGACGATTGCACCGCAGATTACGTGAATCAGGTGCTTTCGTAGTACGTAGCCACAACGGTCGAGAACGTGCTACACGCACGCCTGTCGTAGAGGGAAACCGTGCTACAGGAGTTTGCCATCAACCCGCAAACAAGTCTCCGAGAAGGCGAACGTGTCTTGGGTGTAGGTCGTTCCACCATAATGCGCATACTGCACGATGACATGCAACACCCTTACCACTTCCAAAAAGTGCAGGCATTGTGCGCTGACGATTATCCCAAGCGCATTGCATTCTCACGCTGGTATTTGCAACAGCGGGTCACACAGCCAGATTTTCCATCGTTGATTTTGTTTTCTGATGAATCCTGCTTTACACAGGATGGTGTCGTGAACCTGCACAACATGCACGTATGGGCGCATGAAAACCCAAAATGTACACGTGCCCATGCACATCAACAACGTTTCACCGTAAACGTTTGGGCTGGTATTATCGGTGACATGTTGATTGGCCCTTACCTTCTACCTGAACGCCTCAACGGAAATACCTATCGCATTTTTTAGAAAGAGTTTTGCCGGATCTGATGGGTGACGTTCCAGCCGCTACACGCCGAAACATCTGGTTTCAGCATGATGGAGCGCCTGCCCACTTTAGTTACGCTGTTCGAGAATACCTCGATAGGACTTATCCTAATCACTGGATCCGTAGAGGCGGACCAGTTCAATGGCCGCCGCGATCCCCCGACCTGACTCCCCTGGATTTCTACCTGTGGGGACACATGAAGTCCATAGTATACGAGACACCCGTAACATCGGACATGGATCTTATCGCCAGGATCGCGGAAGCGGCAGCACGTGTCCGTGACACTCCTGGCCAATTTGAACGGGTTCGTGAATCCATGCGCCGACGCTGTGAAACGTGCATTGTGGCGAATGGAAGGAATTTTGAACATTTGCTGTGATGTAATGATGTTTTGTAATAAAAATCATAAAACCACCGCTGTCGATATAATTTTTTTTCTCCTCATCCAAACCTGCACTTATTACCCTCTAGCGGTCTCAGTTTGAATTTTCGGACACAAGTTCCTATGTAAATCTTGTTCCTCATGATATGACAGACCAGCATGTTAAGTTTGTAAACGACCTTTTGGGACACCCTGTATATATATATATATATATATATATATATATATTTATAAAAAAATCGTAAGGGATATTTTTATAGACAAAATAATGTAGAAGAAAATATTCAAATTAAATGTAATAAGACATACTGAAGAATATAGTACAGTTAATACAGTACAGTTAATATAGTACAGTTTGAGGAACAGAATTTCTTTTATTGCATTTTAATATTTATTTGGATAATGTCCAATCGTCTGCCGCATTAGCAAGAAAAAAATATTTTTTGTCTATTTAGTTGTTATGCACGTGACGATAAATTTATTTAAAGTACCAGAAAAAGAAATCACGTGATCAGCATTTAATAAATTAAATTCTAAAAATTAATCTTTAAAAATTCACTAAAAATCAGAAAATAGAGTTGTCATGCGTTGTCATACGTTTCGGTTATGATATGCGTTGTATGTCAATGAGTCAGTGAGTCAGTTAGTTACGGAACTGTTTTATATACACTGGTGTAAGAAATTAAGAGAATTTGCAGACTTGGTCGATTATCTCTAGAACTACTGTACCGATTTTAATGAAATTTGATATGTACATACTCTGATACAATACAAAACAAATAACCATTCAATAATTGTAATACACACGCATGATCGTGCGTAACACTCGTTGAAGTCGGAAGGTATGAAACAGCGTTTGCAGAATAAACAAAAAATGGGTTAATAGATGGTGTTATTTTGCAGCAATCGGTTAATTTCAAATTGTAACAGTAAAAATGTGTAACCACCAACGTTTTGATGATGGGATGAGGTGGTGAATTGTGGGGAGGCTAGAAGCAGCCAATCTCAAGTCCAAATTTGTAGAGAGTTCAATTTAACGCCCAGCGTCGTGTGTAACTTATGGAAACAGTTCCAGTATACCGGATCCATCGAGAGAAAGCCTGGGCAAGGTCGTCCAAGAGCCACGACGGCCAGAGAAGATCGCCATTTGTCGATTATAGCGAGGCGTAACAGGAGTGTTACAGCTTCTCAGCTCTTTCGTGAATTGTATGCAGCCACAGGAACCCGTGTATCAAGGGTGACTGTTTCCAAAATACTTCATGAGAGAGGGTTGTTTGCAAGAAGACCTCCTGTTTTCTTCCCACTCACTTCTACGAACAGGAGAATCCGTTTATCATAGTGCAGAGAGCATAGAGATTGGAGTATAGATCAATGGGCGACCGTTCTCTTCACTGATGAGCCCCGGTTCAGCCTAAACACCGATTCTCGCCGTACTTTCATATGGAGAGAACCAAGGACCCGCTACCTACCCTCCAATGTCCGCGAAATCAACCATTATGGCGGAGGAGGTTTAATGGTCTGGGCAGGCATCATGTTGGATGGCCGCACACCTCTCCATGTCTGTGAAAGAGGCACTGTGACTGGTGTGAGGTATAGGGATGAGGTCTTGGAGCCCTATGTTCGCCTTTACAGGGGTGCAGTTGGCCCTGAGTTCATTTTAATGGACGATAACGCGATGCCACATAGAGCTCTTCTGGTCGACGCATTTCTAGAGAGTGAGGATATTCGCCGGATAAATTGGCCAGCCAGATCTCCAGATCTTAACCCTATAGAGCGTGTCTGGGACGCTCTGGGGAGAGCAATTGCTGGGGGGGGAACTTGCAACGCCCCTCCGAGAACCATCCAGGGAATGAAAACATCGTCGCTGAACGAGTGAGACCTATTGCCACAGGAAATGATAAACTGCTTTATTTCAAGTATGAAATCACGCTGCGATACCTGTATATCTGTAAGAGGGGACCATACCCCCTATTAACCCATTTATTAACCCATTTTTTTGTTTATTCTGCAACCGTTGTTTCATACCTTCCGACTCCAACGAGTGTTACGCAGGATTATGCGTGTGTACTACATTTATTGAATGGTTATTTGTTTTGTATTGTATCAATGTATGTACATATCAAATTTCATCAAAATCGGTGCAGTAGTTCTAGAGATAATCGACCAAGTATGCAAATTCTCTTAATTTCTTACACCAGTGTATATAGATTACGTAACACACAAACAAATTAATGCAGGGATATCAGAGGAGTTGTAGCCGCCAGGAATCATCATTAAAATCAAGTGCAGTGTAGTTCTAAATTTAATCCACAATTTTAAGAGCATCGATTTCATTCATGACTGCTGTTAAAATAGTTCATTTAAACGAAGCAATTCTTCCGGGGGGGAGCAACGGGAAATCTTTTAGTTAAACCAGTTAGCTTCTATTTTTAAAACCCTTTTTAAAAGTTATTTTGATAAATTGTGATTTACATAATTGCTTAAATATAGCGAGGTTCAAAAGAATTAAAAGGAATTAATTTGTAAAACCTCGTTAAATTTACGATATTATTTAATGAGTAGAATGAGTCTCATTTATATAAAAAAAAGGTGGAGGTTAAAAGGTCACATTTCTGACTCTAAACTGGATTTGAAGATTTATTTGAATCACATTTAAATTAAATCGAAATACTAGGAAATACCGAAAGAAAGAAAAATTCATTTTTATCGAACTTTTAGTTGGTTAAATCGCTTAAAAAGAAAACCTTTATACTGCATTTGATAATGTGATGTTATACTCGCTTTGCGAAATTCTGGTTTTCCATGTCACTCATTAAAGAACTTGGTAATTTATGAGATAATTTTAGAAGTTGAGCTGGGACTATGTTGAAAGCTCAAATTCCAACAAAAAAACCCATAAAACTATTCTTAATAAGGAGCTTCCGTTTTAATCTGTCAATTAGCCATCATTCGGTTTTCTCATAAACTAGTATTTGAAATAGCAAAAGAAATTCGATATAAAAGGATTCATATATTTGCTCTGAAAGCTATGGAATTTAAAGAAAATCGATTAAACTGAAAAGGGAATAATTAATGACTGTTTTCTTTCTTTTTATACTATATCAAGTTTAAAGCGTTCTTTTTTGGTGCTTTTTTTCAACCATACTTTTGCTTGTTAAATACTTTTGCTTGTTAAAGATAGTTAAAAACGCACATTTCTATTGTAGGCTTAAGAGTTCCATTATTATAGAATTATGTGGATAAGAGATGATTTTTTTCTAGCTGAAGCTTTAATATGACGATGTTCATTGTTTTTATAATGACAACAGACAGAATCAGCAATCTGAAGAGTGAAGGAGTATGGAAAAGATTGAATGACTTATATAATATTTTTAATTTTGTGTGTACATATATATATATATATATATATATATGTGTGTGTGTGTGTGTATATGTATATAATCTTATATGCTACTTAGCTATGTAGACCCCCAGAATGTTGTATATTTTTAATCGGAGTTTAATTAGTAACTAAAACCTGTGACGATCAAGGGCAAAGAAATAATATTCAATGTCAGAGGGCCTGGTACCACAAAAAACTGAAAGACTACAGTATTCCAGGAGAAATTTTATCGTAACTATTTTTCGATCCCCTTGAAAATGAGTAAGTTTGCTGGTCAGGTTGCTTAGGCACTGAGCTATAATTTTACTTGCTTTCTTCAGCATCACTTTGCTTGAAGTTTTCTCATCATATGGTCCTATCAATTTCGATGTAAATAATAACTGCAAGGAAAAGGAAACCTAGATCAACGAAAGCAACCATCATCAACCCCCGGAGAATCTTGATCAACCCAGACAGAAAAATTAAATATCTGAAAAAAAGAAGCTTAAAAAAAATATTTTTCCCTACGAAAGGTACGAGTCAGATGAAGAAATGGTAGAGCAAAAACTTTCCGACGATGGCAGAGAATGATGACATCCCTCAGGTTGAAAGATCTCGCGGGGGTAGGGGGTGTTGAAATAACAGTGCACGCATGGAACCATGCCAGTGACGCCCGGAACACGCGCTCTGACGAGTCGCTGTTTTGGAGAAATAGCGGTGACGAATAAACTTTCTGCATATCGGATTCTCTTAGCGTAGGTCATGCGAGTGTATTCCGTTTTTCGTTGTCACCTGGAATTTCCCAGTTACTATGAGCTTCTCTTGGCTGGTTACCAAAAGTGAAGTCTATGAATGTTTTGTGCGAGATGAAGATGGATAAAAACTTGTCACCGAGAACAAAACTTTTCAGGCAGTTTAAATATATGCTATTTTTATGGTGGTTTTTCTATCAATGCAAAAATATCATTATCAATGTAATTTTCATGAACGCTAAGATTATTTTTAAAGGAACGAAAATTATGGTTAAAGGAATTGTTAATGCACAGTGATTTTACTACACTATTGAATTCACAACCGTTTTATGTTGTGTGACAATTTTCTTAAAATTGCCGTTCCAAGAAGTTTTCGAGAGACATCTGAGTATGATAAAAACCTTAAAGGTACATGAACCTGCGGGTGGAATGAGGTGTAAATTATGAGGTAATACTATAAAAACAGTGGCATGCAGTGGAACAGTACCAGTGAGAATAAGATGTGAATCATTTGAGCTTCTTTTTCGAGTTTTTGTAAACTCAATTTAATTACGGTCGTTTATATGACACATGGTCAAACAAACTTTTTATTACAATTGGACCCTTGATTTTATGAAATTTTAGGTTGTATTTGTTTCATAAAAGCAACGAATATTTTTTTCAGAGAAAATAACTTTAAATCAGTCCAATACTTGAATTTCTATTAACCTTTGCTTCTTTGTATCATTTATCTATTATTATCTTGCGCTATCCAGCACTAAAAGACTGATTCTAAAAGCAGGTGTAGAAGCGTTGAATGTTATAATTGACCTCGGTGTGTGGCCAAGAACAAAACTCTTATGAAAACTTTAGAGGCAAAAAAATAAAGACTTGTTGACTAAGAGGACGTAAAAGAAAAGCTGTATGTGTGGCCATTGATAGCGATCAAAAGACTATAAATATTGCAAGATAGATGGACGTTATTTTATGGCCCACAATAAATCTTTCAGCAGATAATGGTCAAAGTTGTATTTCAAATGAAAATTATGGTCGGGAGGTACTTCGTAGATTATGAACAGGAGCAGTATAATATGGGACCGATTGGGGCAGGAACTGCTGAGAGAAAAACAGCCCACTGCCCAATGAGAGAAAAAGGGACGGGCAAAAATATCCCTGGAAAACGGACAACAGCCCCTCCAAGAAATGAAAAACGAGAGAAGGTCCAAGGTTTGCGCTGACTGTTTTTCTAGAGCTCGGACGATACAGAGTACGATTGAACTGCCTCGGAGTCTAGCGGTAGTGCCGGGAACCCGCCATGATGATCCTGAATATAACTTGATTTGGGCCCCTGTCATCGAAGCCATTTCATGGCTGTATAATTACTTTGACAAAATAATTTGCCTCTGCTTCTGATTCCTCATGCGTTAAGTGAAGGGGAATATTATTCTGTTATTAATTACACCATAAATGAATTTTAAGCTTTGTCAAATATATGTATGATAAAGGCCAATTCTCTGTGTTTCCTTTCTTGCCCCAACACATGCAACGCATTCGTTGTTTTAAGGTTATCTAATCAACCTATATCTGATCCTGGTCACGGCCTCAGATATAATCATATTCAATGGGGACTCTGTATCGTCCGAGCTCTAGGAAAACAGCCAGCGAAAACTCTGGATCTTCTCTCGTTTTTCATTTCTTGGAGGGGCTGTTGTCCGTTTACCAGGGATATTTTTGCCCGTCCCTTTTTCTCTCATTGGGCAGTGGGCTGTTTTTCTCTCAGCAGTTCCTGCCCCAATCGGTCCCATATTATACTGCTCCTGTTCATAATCTACGAAGTACCTCCCCACCATAATTTTCATTTGAAATACAACTTTGACCATTATCTGCTGAAAGATTTATTGTGGGCCATAAAATAACGTTCATCTATCTTGCAATATTTATAGTCTATTGATCGCTATCAATGGCCACACAGACAGCTTTTCTTTAACGTCCTCTTAGTGAACAATCCTTCATTTTTTTACCTCTAAAGTTTTTATAAGAGTTTTGTTCTTGGCCGTCTTTCAACCACACACCGTGGTGAATTATAACATTCAGCGCTTCTACAGCAGGGTTCTAAAAAATCTTTCTCTCTTTCTCTCGTACGCATACAACCACATATATATTCATACACATATGGGATAGAACGTTAGTTTTGCCTTTTAGTGATAATTCTAGTCATTTATTTATCAGATCAAACCGAAAACTCTAAAACTAATGAAAATTTAAAATAAAAACTGATCTAGTTATTTATAACAGGTGCCTTAGCTATATCACAGATCCAAGAAGAAAGAATTTACATGGCGATATCTATACATGTCAAAGCTTTGAGCCCAGAGTTTTAAATTCCGCAGCCCATTCACAGTAGAGGCACATCGTGACGCGACATTTCCTGAAACTGAAAAGAATGAATTTATGCAAATGATTCCGTGTTAAATTAAGAAATGCTATGATTATCTGTTTAAAAAGTAAGGGAAAATGATTTCCCCAGAAGAAAATACTTTAGTGTGCGTGTTGACACGGAAAATATATATTAACTGAGAGGTGTAACTTATACGACAACAAAAAGTCAAACGCGCCTTTGAAGAAAAACTGGATTACCGATGATGAAGGGATTTCATGATGTGACTTTTAGATCGCTAGCATGGTATATTTAAGTTTCGATGTCTTGAGGCGCCAGGTTCAATTTTTGGTCGATGCAGTGGCACTCGACCGTTAGAAAAAATATTGGTGGACTTATTTATATATTCTCTACCGCAGTGTTTCTCAACATTCCCGTAGTCGAGATCACATCGAAGTTTTGAGAGAACATGGATGGCACAACCAAAGTTTTTTTTTGTATCACCAATGATCGCTATTTACATAATAGAAATATTTTCTGTTCAACAATACGTTGCCATACTTCTAATATTATTGCAATGATTATGTTTTGAAAAATAATTAAAAAAAGATGAAACATAAATAAAATTCTGATCATTTTATTTTATAAGTAGGTACGTGGAAATAGAAAAATAAGTAGCTTAAATTGGTTTATTGCATATAAATACTTTATTGAAATTTTAATGAAATTTTTGACTTTGAACTCAATTAGCTAATTTTTCGTAATTGGGAATATAAGAGGATATTCCCGTTCTTAAGCAATCGTCCAGATGTTCAACAGTAAGTTGCCACCGAATGACGACCACTGTGCTCTTCGTGGCATGTTGTCCGTGTTTTACACATTTTTACTCAATGTAGTAAATAACAAAATATGGAAAAGAATTTTTTAATTTAAGTCGAGAGCATACCAACACCTTCGCGGGAGCACGTGCCCCCAACGGGGAAAAGGTTGCGAATCACTGATCTACAGCTAAACAACCTATATCTTATTTATCGTATTTTAAATCTATGTAACAATCGAGAACCAAGCAGACGAATATACGATTCGCAGTGACAGGTACGAATATACGATTCATCGTTCATAAAAGATATATCGAGATATACTGAACGCAGAAACTAGAAATTATTATATATATAATAGCCGTTGTCTCTGTATAACACTTCCGGGCTGTACTCATTTTTCAATTGAAGCCCTCAGTAAACAAATGGCCGGTTAGGCTTAATTTCAATTTCAGATGTGGATCAGAATTTTTACTTACCTAAAACCAAATATCTTTTCCATCAAATCACGTTTGTTCAGCCTATTTTCATATAAAACATTCAGAACAAAAAAAATTGGATGTTTTTAGTTGTATATTTAACAGTTTTTAAAAATCTGTTTACTTTTGCGATGAATTCTGAAAGTAAACAAACTTGAATGTGATTGAATGAAGTAGCTCAAGTATTCATATCGCGTAGTGAGCTGTAAAAAACTGGATGGCAGTCTACTACTCCAATCGCATAAAAAACTAAATAAATAAAAAAATAGTGAAAGGATTTGCTTTTACAAGGTGTGGATTAAATGCAATATTGTTAGATAATTCGGGATATTTTTTAACTTTCATATACTTTTTCCATTATGACGTCATTATTAGTATTATGACGTCAAAATGACGGTTGAATGGTAGTCTACTACTCCAATCGCATAAAAAACTAAATAAATAAAAAAATAATGAAAGGGTTTGCTTTTACAAGGTGTGAATTAAATGCAATATTGTTAGATAATTCGGGATATTTTTTAACTTTCATATACTTTTTCCATTATGACGTCAAAATGACGGGTTACCTTCTAGTGTATATATAGTTGCTGTTTAAACAATTAGAAAATACCGTTAACACACATAATACGTTGCTTTGTATTTTTAAGCATCGAAAGAACAAACAATTTTTCAAAGGAACTACGTAAATGCAGAGGTACCATGTATTAATAATTCTGAAACTAAATGAAGCACAAGAAATTCTTATTCCAAACAAAAGTTCAAAACTTTAGCCCCATAAGACGAGAATTTCCCCTGATAATACGCTACAGTATATTGTGACTTAACAGCTCTACGCAAAATGACAGAGATACATAAAGCTTGATTTTACACAGATATTTAAAATTTTCTTTTCTTTCGAGGCATTTTTTAGAAAACTACCTAAAAAAACAAATATAATGAAGAACGTGAACATAAGAAATTAGCAAAATTTCCAAAGATACGTTAATATTAAAAGGCTAACGAAAAGAGGAGGTATTAAGCATAAAATGGAAAAAAAGTCATTTTTACATTTTTTATATAACGAACAAAGATAAATGTCCCCTTTAAAACTTTTGCTATTAATATTTTACTACACTATTGAATTCACGACCTTTTTGCGCTGTATGACAATTTTCTTAAAATTGTTGTTCCAAGAACTTTCCGACAGACATAATAAATCTCTTAACTCCTGACGAAATTTTAATAAACGTAAGTCACTCGTCTTGTTTTTGGTAGTAGCAAACGATAGAAACTGTCAGATAAAAAGTTTGTCACACGTGAATGACATGGATTGTAATATAACTTATACACCTCGTAAAGTCAAAATAAATACAGCCTACTATTATTTTCGTACCCATGGTAACAATCTGATAAATGTAGGAGTGGGTTATATATTATCAGCTTGAAGCAAAAACGCAATTCTTACATGTTTGTGTCTTTTCCCTGATAGGAAAAACCGTTTCCATCTAACTGCATTAGATTAAATATCTTACTTCAGTAGAGAAAAGATGCAAGTTGGGGAGTATTTTACCTCATCCTTGATCTCCCAACATTATTAGAATTCTGACAAAACTAGGACAGTCTACACAAGAAAAGAGAAGAAGAGATAAAAGTTATAACTCTTTCTTCTTTAGGGTTAGAACAAAAGCATCGATGTCTAATGTACTCTTATTATGATTTCTGAGGGAAAGCCACCAGAGATACAGATGCAAATATTACTATTAAATGCTGTCCAACCAAAGATTCCTTCTCATCTTGCATTTTAAGCGTAGCTGCAGGACTGGGACTTGCCAGCTTATTTGATTTTTTGACAGATTATATCGGAGAAAGTAGGAAAAGCAATTTCTATAAGATGTGCATGATGTCCTTCCATTTTAAAATAAGTAAAAAATAAATGAATAAAGGGAAACGTTTAATTTATAGGCCTTTTCTTGTCCATTTACATCTTATTTTCATCTGCATAAAAATGAGCATGAAAAGAACATGTATAGGCTTAAGATTCCTCAAGAAAGCAATGGAGTTTTATGATAAATTTTAAAAGGTGGCTTCTTCAAGCAGTAGACCATTAGACCATTGCATGTGGTAACATAAATGCTGCACCGTGACTGCAAAAATATCAGTTCTTAAATTAGATATTATGTGGTTAATTTAGATATTATGTGGTTACTAATAGCAATAACTTTAAATGTGTTTTTCTCAAAATAAAAAAAAAAAATCATGTCATACGAATATTCAAACTGCTCCAGGCGCATTTCTAATTATCGTATTGCTTTGAAATTTAAGTTTTATATACCTAACTGTATATTAAATAAATCTCATTGAAAAAAATTATGCTTCGTAGCTCAGAATTTCTAAATTTTGTACTTGAAAAGATGATTTATAGGTATTTTGCGTCATAAAAAGGATGTTTTCACTATTATTATTTTTTCTCTTTATATTTTTAATGAATGCTTAAAATAAGCAATAAATTTCATTGCTAGTTGTATAAGGTATTCTGTAAATAAAAATTACCATATTATATGCAAAAGAAATGCGCCTGGAGCATTTTTAATTAGTCCAATTTTTGATGTAATTAATAATTCATAATTCATAAATTATTAATATTTCATCTTTAAATTTTAACCACTTTTACATATCTATGGTACTAATCAAATATTCAAATTTCAAGCAAATCCATTCAAAACAAAAAAAAGTTAGGTTTGTAGGTCCACTGTCCCCTTAAATACCAATAACCATATTACAAACGATCTCAAAGGGGATTTAAAACTTCAAAAATGGGATTTAAAATTTCAGAGGTTTATTTATGAAGAGCGTGAACGTGTTCCAATCAGTATAAATGACATGTCCATCTCTCCTGACTAACATAAGTCCTGGGTTAGAGTCCAGGGTATGGGAGATGTTTTGGAATAGTGTAACAAAGGAAGAATATTGTAGCGAAACTTGTGCGTAGCTGTCGTGGCACAGGACTAAGGTGTTTGCCGGCGGTTATGAAGGTGATGAGTTCGATCCCCGCTGGATGCGAGTTATTTTTCTTCAAATTTCCTTTGTTATCATTTCTCATTTTATTCAGAATGTTCTAATATGCTAATTTATTGTATTCTAATTTATTATATGCTAATTTATTATATACTAATTCTAGTTTCTACCGTTCCAGAAAGTTCGGTGACTGTATATAAGTCGAGCTAGCGTTCAGTTCAGGTTGAATAAAGTTCTCTAGTGCAGCTCTCGCATTGATTTCCTGTGATATAAATTCGAATCTATGCGACAATATCAACAAACTGCATCCTTTCCAAAGATAACAGCACCTTACTTGTTATTACTTGCAGAAACTGTTACATCCTTTCCAAAAGGAGAAAATTCTTAAAAGTCGATCGAAAAGGCGTCAGAAATAGGAGAGAAAAATATGAATAAAACGGGTCATTCCCAATTTTATGTTAGGAAGAAAATGAACAGAATTTTTAAATATAGATGAAGATCAAAGAAATCAAAATCACTATAGAAAGAAAAGAAGAGAAAAAAAACAATATAAGTTGCCTTAGTCAAAAATAGTAGATGATAATGCTTCACATGTGCACCATAGAGAAATAATTTTTTTATAGGAACAAAGCGCAGCAGAGAAATTATTTGTAGAATAAATACGTAATTAGTTTCTAAATCAGAAAAGATCTAATTTTAGATTATTTGTGTAGGTGGAAATCTTCCTGTCATACACGAGGAATGTATAATATCGGTCATTATCGGTCGTTTTTTCTGGTTTATATCTAATTATTGTCTTGATCGTTATCGATTATATGTTATTAGGAAAATGAATAGGAAATATAAATGTAGATGAAACTAAAAAAATTTAAAATAACGATAGAAAGAAAAAATGGGAAAAAAATAAGATATAAATTTTCTTACGGGAGTCCGGGACACATTTTTAAAAATATTTTATTTATTGAGTTAAAATTTGAATTTTTTTGTGATGGTCAACCATATAATTTGTAAACAAAATCACATTATAAAATTTCTCAAAAAGTTAAAAATTTTTTTTTAATTTAAAATTTTTAATAAAAGTGGGGTAATTTAAAATCTTTATAACACGAAATATTATTTGTCGAATTTGAAAATTTTTCATTTAATTAAAAATTTTCTGTCTAATTAACAGAAATATATAAGTTTTAATTTTAATTCAGCATTTTTTGAAATATTAATTTTTAAAGAAATAAAAAATATTTAGATTAAAAATTACAGAAAAAATTATGTAACATATTTTTTAAAAATTATATTTTCAAAAGTAAATATTTTTTTCAAATTTTCTGAATTAACAATTTAAAGACGAGAAATGGGGAAAAAACCCATCATGCAGTAAAACGCACTTACAGGTTTAAACAACGATTGGCTATTATTAGAATGTTGCAAAAAAAAAAAAAAAAACATAGCAATTTATCCTGTTCTAATTAAGATAGAAACATGATTTAAACGTCATTTTAAGCGTTAAAGAACAAAAAAAAAATCTTGAATGCAATAAATTTTTTTTCGAAAATTCGAACAATTTTGTGTCTTGGACCCCCTTAATCAAAATTAAATAACAATAATACTAAAATAAGACGTAAACGGAGGGATGTATCCCACTGTTGTTAATTTAAGTGAAAGATAGCTACAGTTAACCAGAAAAGAGATTTCAGTCGTGATTTTACAAATATATGAGAAAAATAATCGAAATTAAGATATTCTCACATCTCCGAGTCACTTTATTAATAAAGGTACTTTGAAATGTTTGACACGAAGATTTTAGCTCTGCTCTAGTTAGAAAAAAACACACAATGTTTTCATATCGTGAAAGTGATACTTTGCTAAAATGTCTTCGCAATCTGATCTCGGATGTAAAAAGTTTGTAGATGAGAAATAAAAACGCGACGCTCACCGTTGTGACAAGATGGCTCGCGTATGACGGATTGTCTGACCATGTAACCTAAATACGACGCCCACCGTAGAAGACACCAAGCGTCGCAGATGGCCCTAGACTAGAGATGTGTTGAAACTCGCATCTCTTCACCTCGTTTAGCTTGAAGTGTTTCTTCAATGATTTTGAAGCAAGTAAGGATGATATGCCTTAAACGATATCTTTTTTTATTAATGCATAATTTTTTTATCATAAAATATCTGCGAAGTTAATATATTTTCCTTTCCGTTGGTGCGCAACTATAGAGATGAATAAAAAAACGCTTAATTATAATTAATAGAGAATAATTGAGAACATTTGAAATAACCCGGATTTTATGATTCGAAGCAATTCATTTTTTTTCAGATATCATAAAATAAGACGAGATTTTAAATATATGGACGAGATATGGATTAATTGGGATGATATCCATTAACCCATTAACCGCCAAAACTATAAGGGGTGAATTTTTTTTTATACAAATAATATTGGCTATTCATTTGAACATGTACAACATTAATTTATGGGGAAAATAACAAAACTGGTCTTAACTTTCGAAAAATCGAGTGTTGCGTTCGCGCAACGTCAGCGGAATAAGAGTATTGGCATTAAGTGAGTTCAACTGAACTTCTGTAGTGTTTTCTTTGATTTGAGCACTGGGAATTTTTTTTAACTTTGTTACACTTTAGAAAGAAAATGATCACTTTACAGGTAATTAATATATTATAAAGATTTAACTTATTTTTCCTTTACAAAATTACTGATTATATCCAGAAAACAGTTTCTATCACGAAAAGCTTCACTACAATTACGATTTAGAGTAACGTGACAAACTTTGCATGGATAAAATGTCTGGCTATGGCATTGTTTACTATGCAGTCTTCTACTGACTTCGGACTTGACAATAAAATGTCCACGTTCTCCACGTAATGGCTTTTGCATGCTTAATGTCCTTATCAAGAGATCAGTAAATTTCTTCCTGGGGTACAGAATAATATCTAGTCGGCAACAATATTCCAATGAACCGTCTCATGTAGGCTTCAGATGCTAAAAAATGGGTGTGATTCTTTTGTTGGGCACATGAGTTTGTCTATACGACGAGAAGGGAAAAAAACCTCTGAGCCAAAGATCAAATATCTCTGCACTAGTTTTATCTTGTATTATACTTTTCATAGTTCCTATTTGATCTCTTTTTTCATTTTTCGGCTGAGACATATTCAATGGTCCCTTCATTATCCATTTCAAATCTTCAGTTTTTGTTTTTTTAAATATTTTCGAAAGACTTGTACCGCTTTTAGGAGGCGAAAACTTCTTTTTTCTCACACTTCAATTTCGACAGCAGCATCGCATGGTAAATCATCATTGTCACTATTCAAAATATTATCATTTCCTTCTTCATTACTAGCCTCTGCTGTCTCTGGTAGAATAACAACAATATCAGTTTAATTCTCGTCATCATTATCTGAATCTTACTCGAAAATTCTTTGAAGAACTTCTTTAAACGTAAAGTATCTAGTTTTAGGCATTTCTATAACCACAGAACGGGGGAAAGTTCTACGGAGTCAAATGACACATGTGAATACCCTTTTCCCGCTGACGTTGCGCCAACGCAACACCTGTTTTTTCTCCCTCCCCCACCCAAAAAAAATCAACCGATTGATGGAATGTTCTGCTAAACTTTGACCTTAGCTAAAAATAAATCACCCCTAAATTTCACGTTTGTCTCCCTATATTTCTTCTGTGAAAAAGACCAGGAGAAAGTTTTCGTTCAAAAATGCTTAACTATCTGTCTAAGTTTGGAACTCGTTAATTAATTTAAAGAACAGTTGAAGGCAAATATTTTTCAATTCGATTATTAACCCTACTCAAAAACTACTGTTAACATAAAATTCATTTGATAGCTAAATTTTTATACGCATTTATTTTTACCGTTGCGTCAACGCAACACCAGCGGTTAATGGGTTAAGAATGCAAAATGTTTGGCTCAAAAGTCAGCTCCTCCCTAAAATCTCGATTTCCGCTTGAAAAATATTTAAAATTACTTTTTGTTTAAAAAATAGGTTGGATTCCATCACTCGGAAAGAATTAAGTCGTCTCATTCATTTACGAAATATTCCAAATTTTTGCACTTTTGAAAATACAGTAATGAGCATACACTATGCGGTAGATAAAATGAACTAATTGAAATAAATAGAAATGTTAGTCTACAAAAAGTATGAGATTACATATATTATGAAGGACGAGATCTTAGGTTTAGGCACTTGCGGCTTCTTCAGGTGGTCGGTACTTCTGAAAATGTACTAAAAACAATGGCAGCATATGAAGAGTATCTGAACAGTCCTATGCCAACAACCTCTGTGGGAATAGACGCTTTAAACATAGTATCAATTCCTTACTTGTGAACTATCAGTTAACGTAACATAGTTCACGAATGATTCATATGTTCTTACCAGATTTTACACTAGAATAAAAATATGAGATTCCATTAATAACTGTCATATTGCCTGTGCCTGATTTTCATTTAATGTTCTTAGGAATTTGGTTACTAAACTTTATCAGACACTGGGTTTAATTAAAATTTCACCCCTGCTTCTGTTTGCGTTTCGAAATGTAATCTCTCTAGACATATTATTAATCACTTTTGCAGCAATGGGCAAAATCTCCTGTCTAACGAGAATTTTTATTTTTTGGAATGCTTATCAGTAATATGCAAATTCGTGGCTATAAAAATACACGATTCTACTTAACAGAGGGAACTTAAGCAGTTCCAGACATGAAATGATTTTGAGAATCCAATAAAGGGATTCCAAAACTAAAGTATACGACGAATAAGCGGAGTAGTTTTGCGGTGCCTGCACTGACTACGGTTATATTTATATACAATATTACAATGTGCGATAAAGGCTTTAATGCTTTTGTGATAATCTTTCACCTAGTTTTCTCCAAATGTTTGTTACTGTTATAGAACACTCATTGCTAAGCCATTTAATCCTAGCTGTATATAGTATATATATATATATATATATATATATATATATATATATATATATATATATATATATATATATATATATATATATATATATATATATATATATATAAACGGTTATAACCTTATACGGGATACCCTGAATCTTTAGAATTCCATTCTGCTACCAAATTTGATATGTACCTCTACTGGTTGTGGACCATTTATGCTTTTTCCCTCTAAAACTTATTCGTACATTTCAAACTTTAAAATTTTAAAATAATTAGTTTTAGACTTTTTAATTTACGAACTAAGGGAATGCGGAAAGAATCGAGTGAGACTCTTTCCGCATGATTGTGGACTGTCTTCTCTCTTTGAGGTCACTAGAGAGATTGACCTTACCTTGTTTTGTCGAAATTAAATTTATATAAACAGTCTTAGTTTACTTAAACGGAAACGCATAGAAATCTTTTCTGTTACTTTAAACCTGAAAACCCCATTTTTAGTTTATCTGTATTTAATTAAATATCTGCATTTAAATTTATTTCTATATGAGTTTGAGTGCATTTCAGTACTATTTTCCACTCTCTACGCTAAAGTTAAAAAGAGAAATAAAGCTGGAGTTTTAACAAAAACATAATTAACGATAATTGAGACCTTGTGTGTACGTGGAGGGGTGGTATTAGAGCTCGAAATTCACAGTGGCTTTTCCACTGGTTAATAACTTGTTAATGATCTTTTACGCCCTTCAATGAGCGATTGGAGATAAAATTCATACATGAGTAAGGCGGAAATAATAAAGAAGCATACTTCATACTGCTGCACAGAGAAGCATACTGCTGCACAGAGACTGGAGTTAAAAATGCTTTTTCTAATAAAGTTTGCAATCCTTTCTCGGTCGGTACAGCAACAGCCGACTGTCGCTCTTGCGCTTTCGTATTCCAGAAAAATTTCCACGTTCGGCCCGCTGGGATTCGCCTCCCCAGATTAGCTATTACTATTTGATCAAGCCAAGGGATTGCTTTCCATCAAACCAGAGCCGCTCTTTAATTAAAAGTGCATCTGAGGGTGTTTCCAATGAAACTGTCCTCATTAAGGAAAAGGCGGGGGAAAGACAGCAAGAAAGGCGAATCAACTATGCAGAATAGAAGAATGTCCCGGTTAGAAGACAATGAAAGGCTGAGGGGGTATTAGCGAGTTTTAATTCAGATAATGAACCATTATTGGATTGATTGGGGCGCAAGTTTTCTCTCTTCATATGATCAAGTCTTTCATTAAAGTACACGGTGCTAATCGGTTCTATTTACTATCCATGGTATGTTAACCCGTTTTTCAGTTGTCTTTGTTGGGGATATAAAGCTTTCATTAGATTCTGTGTGATAAGATTGTAATTCAGCTTTGATTTAACGAAATATCTCTGTAATTTCAAACACGGAGTTATTGCTGAAGAACATTTACTGATTCCTGACTGTTCCTAACAGGTAAAAATATTTTCTGTGTAATTTTTTAAAACATAAACTGCGATTTAAAATTTTATATCGAATTCAGACAGTTCATTTTATCGTCGTGGCGTCAATCACTTAATCAATCAACGTTGATTGGGTCACCCTACTCGATTGTTACTCGATCGTACCTCGAGCTAAACAGATCTAAACTTACAGTTTAGAGGATAATCCTAAGGACTATAAACATCCGGGCCAGCTATGGAGCTTGTTATTTCAGAATATAATTAATATTTAACACGCAAATAAGGTAACTACTTAAAAACCTATGAAAAGGCTAGATATCTGATAGAGATGGGCATCTAAAATAAGTGAAAGGTTACGGAAAATGTGTTCCTGACGTTCTTAGACATATAATGAAAAGTGAATAAAGAAATCAAATGAGGGTTTGTAAGTATTATCCTACATTAGCTATCATAATCTTTAGGGATGTATAATTAATTTTGTTATTATTATTAAAGTTTAAGTCATTTAGGTTTGTGTCAGTCAGCGATTTTTTTTGGCGAAATGAGCGTGGAAGTCTAGGCACATCTTTCTTTAATAGGATGTTCAGTATTGAGATAGTTAAGTGATCGAAATTGTTAGTTACCCAAAATAAATTAAAAACAAACCAAATATTTATAGAACTTATAATTGAAATTAATAAAAATAAACATCACAGCTTAGTTTAAGTTTTCTGCCAAGTCATTCTACTCTTTTTTTTTTTGTTCTTAGGATCTGTGGAAACTTTCTCTTATAAAGAAATGCATAATGACGTAGATATGAAGGCAAAAATATTTACAGTAAAACCTCGTTTATCCGGTATAACTGGGACCATCCGGATAATCCGGGTAATATGGGTAATAAGCAAAACAGTATCCTTAACTAAGCAGACTTACCGTTTATTACGATAAAAAACTATGTTTTGTAACAAAATTACATAGTACTGTTTACCAGACATTAAAAAATATAAAAATAATTTTTCAGACCATTTCTTAACAAAGAATCGGTAAGTCTAGTAAAGCTTTTTTAAACTCAACAAAAAGCATTTTATTACCCTAATTTATTGTACAATCTATGCAGGAACTGTACATTAAATCAAACTAAAAAGCGAATATTTGACATACTTGTAGTTACGTTCTTGCTATCATAGTTAAAAATTATTATATAATGTGAACATTAAATTTTAAAAAAGTCTAAAAATCTGATCCGAATTATCCGGAGATCCGGATAAACGAAGGCCGGATAAACGAGGAGTTACTGTATCAGTTTTTTTGACTACCTAAACTTCTCAATTACACGCGCTGTTTTGAGTAATATAGCATGAGATTTAGTGTTTGAGATACCTCTAAAATGTTGTGACGGTCCACTATTGATATGTATTCTCTTTGGCTAGCTCAAGTATTGTAGGTCAACTTCTTGTAATCACAGCTTATTATAAAGAAATTTTTATAAAAAAGAATCAATAAGTCCACTTTATAACATTAGATTTTATGGATTGCTATTTCCTGTATTGATTTGGTAAGCATTTTCTATGTAACCTTTCTATCCATCTCGATTTTTTCAATTAGCTGTAAATATACAGTGAGTAAAATCCAACTAAAACTTTTTTCTTTCTTGATGGGAGTAAAAATATTGACAAATTATTTCTCCACATTATTTTTTGCTCATTTTGAAATCTGATCAAACTGCCTGTAAAAATTTACAGCTTATTAAGAAAATTGAAATAAACAATCAAAATTTCAATATACTACATCACCAGCAATATACTGTATAAAGCGTCGTTAACCTGTGAACCATCGGGAACTAAGTGCTTTGAGACGCTCCTGGGATGATACACCGAGGAAAATATAAATTCAGATTTCTGAGATAATTTTTAGTATCACCCATATGCAAATCTCAACATTAGCTCCTAACTTAAAAAACATATTATTGGCTCTTATATTAGACTAAGGCTTAAAGATAACAGAAAAACTAAAGCTTAAATTGAAATAAAAAATAAGACTTCTGTGTATTAACCCTATTGGATTCGCTCACTTCAATGTCAACCTAGGAGAAAATTTGTCCAAGGATATGCCGACTTGAATTTACAGATTTTTTTTAAAAATTGTACTCCGTAATTATAAATCTAGGTACATTTTTCGTTTTCTTAAAAAATACAAATAATATTTTTAAATTTCATTTATTCGGGAAAAATATTGTATAGTGTGATTTAAACGCCCATAAATTCCATTGGAGGACGAAATTTATAAATTGAATCCTGTTGAGAGGTGCAGAAAAGTTCACGCCATCTTCAAACACCATTTTTATTGGATTATCAGCATTTATGTAGCTTTAAATAATATACAAATTTTCTCTATAGGTGAACAATGAGATGAGCGAATCCAATAGGGTTAGAACACAGCAACCTTAATACTGGACTTAAAAATAAAATTATGTTTGCAACTTTAAAAAGAAATGCAACTTGTATTTTAGAATCGCATTCTTAACATTTTAATCAATTGTTAGGAGTTTAATAACTCTGATGTATCTTAGACAGCATGGCTCGCTAAATGCCTTGTTAGCATAGTGAGAAGCATCTAGATGGTCAGGCAGAACTTCGTTCACAAAGAGTATCACCTTGCTTCATCAAGATAAAACTTTGCTTCGCTTACTGGAACACCTCTACTTGTAGGTCAGAGTACACGGATTTGGGAAGGGTTTTCAAAAATGGCTGAAGGAGAGACCAGAAAAGTTAATAAAAACTGGTTTATAAATGCACAAAAAACAGGGATTACTTCCCATGTTTATACGCTTCTCTGCCATTCCGACCTAAATGTCTGAGAGGGTAATCATGTTTAGAAAGATGTATTTCATCATTTGTTTGTTGTTTTGGATTCAAAAGTGTTTGCCATTCGTGATAATTTTTTTTTTTTTTAAGTTGGGGAAAAAACCTCCCGCCCCTACAAGATTATTTTGTTATCTTTGCTATCCATTTAAAAAAATTTTTTGCTCACAGCACTTTTACCCAAATTTTCATTCGATCGTTACCCTGCGTTGAAGGGGGAAAAACAGCATTTCGGAATTTACCCGCGATAAACAAAGAAAAAAAAATGTGATAAAATTCGGTGACGTTAAACTTTTAAAAAGAAAACAGGGAACAAGAAAACGTAATTTAATGAAAAATCGATGAATTTACCCTTTATTTCCCATGCAAGGAGTGGCGCATACAGAAACGTTGGATTTTGCATATGTTTATGGAAATTAAAAGAATTTTCTTTTCAGTTGAAATTTAGTTTTAAAAATTCATGAAAAACAAATTAGTAGAATAAAAACTAAACGACTAAATATTAATCAAATGAAAATTTAATGCATCGTTCTTGTTATCACATATGATTAGATAAATAACGATTCTTCCTAATTGTTTGAGAATACGCCGTTCTTTTATTTTCATATTAAATCTTGTAAGTCGGTTGGCTTTAGTATACTTGCAACACGTTGTTTAAACTGTCTGAGAATTTCGATTACAGCTAACTACGAAGGGGACCGAACGTACTTACCGGAGATTCTCGTCTCAAAATTTAGAATTTAAATTATGAAAATGAAAGGGTAAGAGAAGAACAAAGTCAGTTAAGGGGATGGTGGACCTTTCACAGCGATTTTTGAAACTTTTGCCACAGAGATATGAAACTTTGCTTATATATTCATTAAAGTCTAACAATATTAAACACCTTATAAAATTTCATAGATATTTTTAAAATAAAATTTTATAATTAAAAAATTGAAATTAAATTACCCTTCTTTAAAATGCTCCATGCGACTCAATTTTAAACTTTCCCCCTTAATTTTGCATTTATATTGCTTATAAATACCTTCTGAACAGAGTTATGTATTTTTTTGTACTTTCGTTGAATAGTTAATTTTCAGGCAATATTTTTATGCTTGTACTCTGAATTTTCTTGAAATTTTTGTACTTTTGTACACTTAAGTTAAACTTTGATAACCTTAATGACCTCGAATCCTAAAATGGATACATAACTTTATTTTGATGTATTACAGGAATCTTTATTATAAATTTCATAAAATTTCGTCAAAAATTATGACGCGAGGAGCATTTTAAAGACTTGCAAATCTGGAAATTTCTCATTTTGAGAAAAATACATTTAAAACATGTTTTTTCACCTACCTTTAATACTAACTTTTGTAAAGTCACCAGGTTTTCATTTTACTTTTCACTACATATTTTAAATGCATTTCATTCCAATATTTACATGTTTTTAAAATATTAATACATCCCTCAAAAAAATTCCCATTTTTGCTCGATTTTTGGTAATTTGAAAGTCCACCATCCCCTTAAAAGGATGATAAATCTAAATTATAAATGATATATAAATAAATGAACTCCTGATTTTAAATAAAGCAATATATTATGCATGCTCAATTAGTTCAAAGTAACGTTAATAGTTAAGACATATTACTTAACTGAATATATTCAGAGCTATGGAGAATGAGTGGTTGTATTTAGTTTCTGTAGGTCAACTTGGTAACCCCTTTATATTATAGATGAATTAATTGTAATTAATTTAATCTATATCTAAATGAACAGTAGACAATCAAATGGATTTAAAAATATTTATGAAGATATAAGCTGTTTTAAATTAAAAGTAACCTTAGAATATATTCTACAAACGACTGCTTTACGTGCATATTCAAACTTTTGAATTTTAAGTAGCAGAGCCTTTATGTATTTCAGTTGTAAACTGTATGATTCCTACAGCATAACTTATCTTCTTTGTAATCCTATAGTCAGCAGCAATATCAGTCTATAATAACATCCAAGTTATTATTAGAATTTTTAAAGGTATAGGCAGCAATGCTTTTTTCTTCTGAAAAAATACGCTTAATTTAAATTTTTGGTTCCGAACATATGTTTTTTAACATCTTTAATACTCTTTAATTCGTACAAGAGTCTGACTGTCCAGCTGTCTGGAAAGCAAGAGGTCCGCCTTCGATTTCTGAGTCACTTTGCTCAGTTAATGGTGCAAGAAAATATGCAACTGGCGTGGTGTTGCCGTCATAAATCAGATAAAATGATGAGTTTGAGAGATTCCTATTGATTTTAACTTTCTTTTTTCCTGTGCTTAATTCCTTAGAGATTTTTTTCCATATTGAGTATGGTTTAAAATATTTATTTGAAAAACGTACGTAAAGGAACATAATTAGGTGCAGGAAACAATATATTGAATATAACATTTTGATGCATTGTATTTTATAAAAATTCTTTAATACTTGAAACAATATTTAGGAAAAGAAATTTGCTATGAATGAATATAAGTTCTACTGCAGTAAAAAACTAATTTTTTAAAAAGAACTTTGCATTTTTTTTTCAAAAAGCATGTTTTGTTGGTAGATTTCGATGAGAAAACTAACAGCAAATAACAGATTTTATCTAAAAATTAGTTTTTATCTCCCCAGTTTATTCTCATATCTGACCAATACACTACTTTGTAATTACCTCTAGTTATTCAGCACTAAATTGGACAAAATAATACTGAACATGCAATATTAAAACGAATGTTATATATTCATACTAGCTGAATACCCGGGCTTCGCTACGGAGTACATTCAAATTAAATACAATGTTCAATGTATGCAATTAATGCCAAAAAAACAAAAAGTATACTTATCAAAAATCGTAACGGATATTTTTATAGACAAAATAATGTAGAAGAAAATACGCAATTAAATCTAATAGAATATATTATAGAATATAGTACAGTTTGAAGAACATTTCTTTTACTGTATTTTAATATTTTTTGGATAATGTCCGCCGCATTAGAAAGAAATTGTCTGCCGCATTAGAAAGAAAAAAAATTTTTTTGTCAATTAATTTCGTTGCTATGCACGTGACGCAAAATTAATTTAAAGTATCACAAGAAGAAGAGAAACCACGTGATCAGCATTTAATAAATTAAATTCTAAAAATTAATCTTTAAAAATTCACCAAAAATCAGAAAATGGAGGTAAAGATTCGAAAAAGATTTTATTTTAAAGGAATTTTTATGATCTTTCTCGTGATATAAATTTTATAACCCTCAAATTATTATTTTAAATGCAAACTTAAAAAAAGTTACTAAAACAGCTTAAAAATTTAATTTTAAAAAATCTAAGAAGAATTTTTCAAAAATCTTTTTTAGTGCATCCTCACACTATAAGAAAAATCGCCAAGCAAAATTTCAGCCCTTTAGATTCCAGCGGTTTAGTCTGTGCGTTGTATGTCAGTGAGTCAGTCAGTTACGGAACTGATTTATATATATAGATAATATTGAATAATATAAATTAATATTATACTCATTAATGAGTTAGGGGAAGGACGGACAACTAAAAATTTCCAAGGATGTCTGAATAGGGCGAAATTTATGTTGAAAGCAGCGATTTCTTAGCATCTTCGATATCTAAGAAATCCTCTGTTACTTAACGCAGCTGCTTTGAAACTCATCCAGGATGTTCTCTCAGCATTTTACTCGTGTCCATCGGGTGAGTCTTATCTTGTCCCAAACAGACGGAAGTTCAAATCTCTCCAGGGGGAACAGATGCGAATTACAGAGAAGGAGGAAGCGCACTGCGACTAGGAAAAGACGGAAACGAGACTCGAGATCTCCGCGAGCATTGCACATTTCAAAATCCGACTTCGGAATGAAGGGGGGAAAAAACAAGATTATTCAAAATCTCCGAAAAACGCCTAACTGGACGACTGCGAAAAGAAAAAAGGAAAATGTCGACTCAGATTTACTTTTCAATACAGGGATAATATCACTTTGCTTCACTTTATGTTCGTTCGGATCTCCTTAAGATAAAAAAAATATCCGATTATCGAAATTGATGTTTAGGAAAGGATACTTTCTCTGAAAGAGAAGTTCTAATCTTTAAGTCTTTAAATCCGACGTATTGTTGTATGAAAAGCATATGACAAAAGATAGTCTACTTCGGAAGATTGTGGTAGTTGGATATTTTTTGACGAAAAGATGGGTTTGAATATTGAGTTTCCAACGTTTTGGCCTTACTGAGATAGCGATAGGCCGTCTGCGCACGGAGCAATTCAAAAGAAACGGATAACTGACTCAAATCACAAACCAGTCTGTGATGAGTCGCAACCTATGTAATTGAATGGAGCCACGCACACGGCGCAACTGGTTACAAACCCGTCGGACGGGTTTGTAACCAGTTGCGCCGTGTGCGTGGCTCCATTCAATTACATAGGTTGCGACTCATCACAGACTGGTTTGTGATTTGAGTCAGTTATCCGTTTCTTTTGAATTGCTCCGTGTGCAGACGGGCATAGCTTTACTTTTCTGAAATTGAATTCACTGCGTTCTCTCCGAAGAAAATTTTATTTTATGAGCATTATGGGAAGTTATCATTAAGATTTATATTCATCAGGCATAACGATTTTCTCTGTTTCATTATCATTGTGAAATTATATATAATATTTATCTATATATATAACACAGTTCCGTAACTGACTGACTGACTGACATATAACGCACAGACCAAACCTCTGGACTTTAGGGCTGAAATTTTGCATGGCGATTCTTTTTATATTGTAGGGGTGCACTAAGAAGAGATTTTTGAAAAATTCTTCTTAGATTTTTTAAAATTAAATTTTTAATCTGTTTTTGTAACATTCTTTAAAGTTTGCATTTAAAATAATAATTTGAGGATTATAAAGCTTATATCACGAGAACGATCATAAAAATTCTTTTAAAATGAAATCTTTTTCAAATCTTTACCTCCATTTTCTGATATTTGGTGAATTTTCAAAGATTAATTTTTAGAATTTAATTTATTAAATGCTGATCACGTGGTTTCTTTTCTTTTTGTGATACTTTAAATTAATTTTGCGTCACGTGCATAACAACGAAATAAATTCACAAAAGAAATATTAAAATACGGTAAAAGATAAAATTTAACCACTAGACTAATGGAGATGGAAGTTTTTTAAGAATTTAATTCAAATTAGTATCTTTTTTGGATATTAAACATACAAATTAATTACATACATTGACCGTTGTGTTTAATTGAATATTTTCCTCTACATTATTTTGTCTATAAAAATATCCGTTACGATTTTTTTTGCATTAATTGCATACATTGACCGGTGTATTTAATTTGAATGTACTCCGTAGCGAAGCACGGGTATTCAGCTAGTATAGCATATATTACCAAGCTAGATCAGTGGATGGGAAAATGATCAGAACCATTGAATAAGTTGATTTAAAAACTCATTCTCAAACTTATTAAATAGAGTATCGTACCTGCCCTTACTCACTTTCATAAATATGGTATAGAACTTTCAGCTTCGAAGTCGATAAATTCGCTGCAGTATGTCAATGGTTTTAGTTCGCGGTTCTGTCGTGCTTAACATTTATATCAATGGCATAATACTAAATACGAGAAATAGGAACTCAACTTCCTGTAATGCGAAGGAGCCATGTCACCACTGTTCTATCGATAATCGTGCCTGAGATATCATTGAAACGTTGCCACACTTGGTTGAGTTACTGTCATTCTGATTAGTTGGTTTGAAATCCTCCAAGAAATTAAAGTAATAGAGAAAGGGGTGGAGCTTGAGTAGAGTCCGATGAATCTACGTCCTCCAGACATGAACCGATATACTGGGCGACTGAGTTTAAGTGCCTAGGAGTTTATCTAGCTTTAAAATTAGTTTGGCAAAGGCAGATTAAGAAAACTGTACTTAAAACTACTGCTGTAAAAGATCCTTCTACACATCTGTTAAATTAACTCATTGCCATATCAATAGCCTATCTTGGAATAAGCTGTTACTGTATAAGTCATTTATTAGACCTGTTCTGATTACGACGCTTTAATCTGGGATTCCGTTGATTAAAGACAGCTTTAGAAACTTAGTCTTCCAGCGTTAGATATTTTATTACTTCTCTTCTGTGCTTACTAAGGAACGCAAGAGCTACATGAAGATCTTTATATTAGGTCAATCCTTAAGAAGACTCGAAACTAGCTACCCGTTTTCATGGAGATATAATTGATGTCCCCCTATCCTAGTCTGCATCATCTACCTATGTTTGATCCTGCAATTGCTTTCTCTAGAAAGCGGCCATCAGTGTTACTTTACAATATTGATGACTCTCATTTGCACTATAAATACAGTAATATGGTTTGGAATCTAGAAAACCTTTTGACTTCTTTTAGCCTTTTTTGGCTTCTCGAGGACTTTGCAAGCGGATTCTTTGGCTTCAGTTTCGGATGTCATGAATTTCTACACTGCTGTTGTGTTTGACTTACCTCGTTGGCTTTGATGACTTTCTAAATTTTGATAGACTCGCGAATGCAATCTCTCAGTTGAAAAATGAGTTTTTTGGCTTAGGCATCATATACCTTTTCATTCATGGATATGAGGGAAATATGGAGTGTATACAATTTTAATCTCTGTTCTCTGTTTGGCTCATGCTGGTTGATGGGAGGTCCTTTGGAGTAAAGCAAAATATTCGTTTCTTTTTTTCAGGTTACTCTTTTTCAAAAGAACTTTAACGTTTCGAAATTCTAACTTATCATTTAAATCCCATATCTTTTCTAAGTAGGACGTGAAGTGTATAAATTAGTCATTAATTTTCCAATATACCGATAATGCCTTTCTCTGCCAACAATAATTAATTACGAATTTTTGCGAAGCAAACTTTTTCTTTTTCAGTACCTGTCAGACTTCTGCTAAAGCAATAAAAGGTTACACTATAAATACTCTTTTACTTTCACACTGAAGTTTTAAAACCATCTTGGAAAAAAGATCATGAAAGTTGGGGACATTCTCGTTTCCATTACAGAGGTAAGGAAGCTGTTCTTAAATAAGAGTTAACATTAGATTGTGAACGAAAGAAAAAAAAGATAAAATTTCTTTTCCGTCAACGGCAAAATTTTGATTTTGAGGTACTTAGGATGAGAACGCATTATCCATCTGGAAAAAAAATACATAATCTTTCAATATTTTTTCGTAAGAATATTTAAAATATCTTTTCTTGTGAAGAGACTTCAGAATAGCTCAAAAAGTAAGAATATATTTAACGAACAATATAATGAAATTACCGTAAACAAATTATAAAAATGAAAACCTCAGAAGTTTATAGTCAGTTTTTATAAGTATTGTACAAAAATTCTCAGCTCATCCTTCTTTCACTTCATTGCCTACACACGACTCGACCTCTTACAGAAAGACACAAAGTTATTACAGAGATTCGTGCGGTCAAACTCCAGTGGAAATTAGGCGAGTACATGGTTCTTGACATTATCTGGATTTGGTGCATTTTCTCTTAAACCATCTTAGAGCACCCTACATTTAACACGAATTCTCATGTTTTATTCCTCCTGATCATTTTTCCACTCGAAATCACATTTTCACTTTCTTTCACGCTCATAACATATGATAACTATCGGAATTTAAATAAAAACTTTTACTCACTTTTCAGAAATTCAATTTTCGATAAAGGATAGAGCTTGCGAAAATTTCCTAACCGTGGATATTTACGAAAGTTCTCAAGGCAGAGCATTTGTTATATCCCAAGAAAGAAAGGATAACACACGAGATATGACAGAGAGCTAAAACAACAAATACTTTGTTTCAGAACGACCAGTGTCGGATTTATACTTCGAAACGCCATGCATCATAATCAGAATTCTTGATTGACTCCGTCAACCAATGTAAAGCTAATAAATAAAGCTAATAAATAAAGCTAAAATGGAACTGGTATATGTTAGGCATGCTTGGATATAAAATATTTATTTCTTCATAATACAGAATTTGGAAATTTGTATTGATTCAAATAAGGGTTATTTGCTGCTTAATGAAGGAAGGATTTATAAAGGTTTAGAAAATGAGTATAATTAAAAATTCTGTTCCACAACCTTTCTGCATTCCTCATAATAAAATAATTGTTCTGATCCCTGAATGGAAAATGTTTTGCCTTTTCACTATAAAAGCTTGTCAAAATGCTTGAAAATATGATGAAAAAATTTCCTGCAAATTTAAATAGCGTGATAGTATATCTAAAGCTTTATTTTTCATGCATCAGGGTCATGAAAGTTAGATTGTGAACCCATTTAGTACCGAATTTATTTGAGGAAATTTTTTTCAATGATTACTTACAGCTTAACTTATAGAGGTATTGATTAAACCCCATAAAGAACTGTTTTCAAAAAGGGATTCCCATACTTTGGCGCTCAGTACCACAATCTGCGGGTTTAAGGCCTGCGGTTGGCTTAGACGTTTGTAACAGTTCAGAAATTTGGCTTAAAATGACTCAAGAACTCCTAAAACTAATAAATTCTGATTTACGGTCATCAGTTATAAATTTTTCCTTTCTTTTCACAACTTTGTGTTTTTTTAGCAGAAAAAAAGGAAAAAAAGCACTATAGTGATCAAAGGGAAACGAACTGCATATGGGATAATATATGCGAATCAACATGCAGAATATTCAACCAGCTATCTGGAATTCCAAAAGAAAGAAATATTTATAGAATAAATAAAGAAAAATAGGTATTATTTACACATGAAATATGAATATGATTGTTTTAATTACTTATTTTGGTATATAGAATTAGCCATATTATTAAAAAAAGAAAAAATGTTTTGTAATGCCTTCTCTTTGAATTTGTCAGATAAAAACTAAGCACTAATAAACTACCTCTAGAAATTCGTCGGACTATTTCTTTCATCACGCTTTTAGGAAATAAAGTTTCAAATCCAGAGATCTAGATGAATAAATTTCAAATAAACTAACCCGGTGTTAGTGCGCCGAAGTCAGCTATAAGTTTCCATTTCTTCCTCTGAATTATATAATGCCTGTTGCGTACATGATAGATATGGCACAGTTCTATTAGAGTTTTTATCTGAAAAAAAAACGCATTCCTTTTTAGAGGCTGTGCATCATTAGTGTATACCCACGCATGCCATTATGAATAATTATTCGATGCGTAGTGGATGAGTCTAACTTTCCTACTTAAAATATTGTGCTGGAACTTAATCATTATTAGCGTCCATATGAATCATGTTTTGTATCGCTTTATAATTAAAAATATATTTAAATTAAATATACAGTGAATTAAATACTTTAATAATTTTCTCCACCTATTGTTTAACTTTGATGAGTGTCATTAAATTAATTTTCGCGCGGATTAATTGTAGTGGCATTCATGAAAGTTGAGCAAATGATAAATCATGTTTTATGAACTAAATGTAACATGCAAGAATTTAATCTATTTTAGTGTTTGATTGACTGACAATTTCAATTTATTTTAATTTTTTTTTCATGTTGATTGACTGACGCAAGGTAAAGTTTTTTTTTTTAAATTAAGCTTTGTTTAGTATTTTTATTTGTTTTCCCCCTTTTATTTTTAAGTTTTATACGCTTAATTTTTTTCCTTTATATATATATATATATATATATATATATATATATATATATATATATATATATTAAATTATCACGTATTGGTTTGAAACACAGAAGTGCTTCTCAAGAATCTTTTAAAAATGGCGATACAGTTTATTCAGTTGCATTCAATAAAAGAGACGATTTTGCCCACTTTTTGCAAAGGAATATGCTGATAAGAGGACCACATTGGGTTTCTCCATATGGTTGTACCCGGATGTGAGAGGATCATAGAAGCTCTTGGACATGCTTGAGGCGAGTAACAGCACAGATGATATAATTAAAGTACCACGTGGAATGGACTAAAAAAAAGATTATAAAAGGGCAGCACACAAAAAATACGGGGACTTTTCCTGATTCCTGGTTGTCTGGCTGACGGAAGCTCTAGCTGGATGTCTCTGCACTGATCAATGCTACCGGTTGTTCGGAGCTGACCAGAATTTTCGAAAAAAGCCATTATGAAGAAGATTGAGTAAAGACTTGAGCTGGAGTAGATTCTTTCCCGATGTCTGATGAAGATTTAGTTACTTTAAGTTGCCTCGAGGCACAACTCCCCTTTCAGTTAAGTTTTATTTTTTAATTTTTTTTTTAGCCATGGCATAAGTTAAATAATTTTTTTTTTGGTTCTTTAATTTTTTTGGGGTCAGTCAATCTTAAATTTTTTTTCCTTTTTATTGTGGCCAATTTTTTTTTCTTTATGTTGTTCAAAGTGATAATTATTAATTTTATTATGAGGGATATAATTTAATGTTTTATGTTTACAAGTAGAACGAGGGAGATTACTAATATGTATGTGTATATTGATGTATAAGGAAGTTAAGGCAAAGAGATAAGAATTCTCTAAATTCTATTGTTTAACTTAAGGTGATTAGATGTTATTAATTTGTGTTAATAGTAATGAATAAAAATTTTGGTTTGTTTCCCTCAGTTAAAATTGTGTCTGTCATGTTTTGTGAATAATCATTTGTGAATTTCTGTTAGCCACATTATCTAGGTTATTGTTTTAGTTAGGAGATTGATTACACAACGCAATACTAACCACTATACGTTTTAAATATAAGGTATAAGTTTAAAATAAATAATACTGCTGTGTTTGATTTGAATGATTGATTGAATTAAATAAGTAACAGTAAAAAAAGTTAGATACAACAATCAAGTGGGCGTCAACTTTATCACTAAATTTAGAAATCGTTAAAATCTGTCCCATATCGCTGTGCTTTTACTACGTGTTTAGAACTATTCAATACGAAAATTAAATAATTAAGTATGATGTTCCTAAAGATATCGGAACAACAATAATCAGCTTTACAGTTTAATCTCTTGATTTGTTGTCTCACTTCCAATCTGTTCATTTATGAGTAAAATTCCCTGTTGTAAAACTTTAAAGAAAGGCAACAGTGAAAAGTCAACATTAGAAATCTTAAGTTTTTATAGTCATTTGTCAGAGAAAGACCCACCTCTTTTTCTCGCTTTCTCTCTCATTCTGGGATTGTTCCTGAGATTTGAGAAAATATTCTAAAAAATAAAAGGCATGATTGAGGATTGAAGGCAATTCACCACTCACAAAAATATGCTTGAGGTGAAGATAAAGGATTTACTATACCTACAATAACTTTTAGGAGTGGTAAGTAGTTTTCGTCCAACTGTTGTAAGCCTTCACCAAGCCGTGTGATTGTGTCACGGGTCATATAACAGAGGTCCAGTTAATCACTGTAGAGTTATTCTGAGTGGGACGACTGTTTTTTTTTTCTTTTTAAATAAGAAAGTTTTCTGATACGCAGGAGTAACATGAAAATCAATCTTAAATCAATTAGGAGGTTTTAAAAAAATAATTTTTCAAAAAAGGTTTCGTTGAATCTTATTGAAATTACAAAATTATCTGTATTGTGTAATATAGGTAGACTAGCTGAAAACCCGCGCTTCGCTACGGAGTACATTGAAATTAAATACAACGGTCAATGTATGCAATTAATTCCAAAAAAAAAATATATATATATATATATATATTTATAATAAATACGACGATCAATGTATACAATTGATGTAAAAAAAACATATTTATAAAAAAAATCGTAAGGGATATTTTTATAGACAAAATAAAGTCCAATCGTCTGCCGCATTAGCAAGAAATAAAATTTTTTTGTCTTTTTTTTTTTGGCACGTGACGATAAATTTATTTAAAGTACCAGAAAAAGAAATCACGTGATCAGCATTTAATAAATTAAATTCTAAAAATTAATCTTTAAAAATTCACCAAAAATCAGGAAATGGAGTTAAAAATTCGAAAAAAATTTCATTTTGAAGGAATTTTTATGATCTTTCTCGTGATATAAATTTTATAACCCTCAATGTATTATTTTAAATGCAAACGTAAAAAAAGTTTAAAAAACAGCTTAAAAATTTAATTTAAAAAAATCTAAGAAGAATTTTTGAAAAATCTTTCTTAGTGCACCCCTACACTATTAGAAGAATCGCCATGCAAAATTTCAGCCCTTTAGGTCCAGCAGTTTGGTCTGTGCGTTGTATGTCAGTCAGTCAGTGAATGAATGAATGAATGAATGAATGAATGAGTCAGTTACGGAACTGTTTTATATATATAGATAAATCTACAAAAACTCTTTATTTGTTACACTAATTTTGGGGGGCAACTTTAATTCCCCTTTCCGTGCAGTGACATTGTTTGGTTGGTTTTTATGCTAATTATATTGATAAATATTGTATGCTGCAGAGAAGCAACGGGGTTAAGATTGCATTTTTTATGCACGGTAAGCGCAGGGTTCAGATTAGTTAATGTTTATCATTTTTTACAGTCACGTCTAATGTTCAGTTTGTGATTTTTAACTGCTTTAATAAACGTACGCTAAACTAAGAGAAGTATGCTGGTAATTTAATAAATGCAAACCCCACAGTCCATCATTTTGGGCACTCTTTCGCAAAAAAGGATTTAAAATAGATAAATGAGGTACAATTACTTGGCAAATCTTTGTTCTCTGTTCTTTATTTTGAAATAAACATAAATGCTCTTTAAGAAATAATATATTATTCTGTTTTTAATTTTAAGAATTGCTGATTCAAAAATGGGGTTTCCAACTTTTTTTCAACTTGCGTAACAATTTTATGACAAGTTCCGAATGTCTTCATAAAGAAAGAAGGATTTTTCCACCGGAAAGAATTTTAGGAGCTGCTTAAATTTTTAAAATCTTTGTTTTCTGATTATTTCTAATGTAATGAATTAAATGCAGTTGAGTGAACAGAACTGGTCATCCTGTGCTACGCTTCAGTGATGAATTTCGAACGCACGCTCGCGAAAGAAAAACTATTCTTTTTATAAGAATCAAATGTTTTAAAAGTTATTCTTGAACCAGGAGATATGACACTTAAGAATGCTGGTTCTACATGCAACGACAACTATTAAATTAATTTGTGTATATTTTTGTTCCGTTTTTGAAAAATTTCTGTTTTTCTGAGAAAGAATGAGAGCATTGATATGGAAATTTCTTTTTGAATGCAGCTCTCGCTGTGCGAGAAAAGTTATTAATTTCATACTGGAACTGAAAATTAGAAACATTTTAAGGTGTTTGATTTTATCAGACACCAATAAAGAAATTTAGATTAATTTTTCTTTTTTTACTGGTGTGGAAATTGTTTGGATCCAGTTCTACTTGTGGTACTCATACTTAAAACAATGCACGTAGTACACTTAAAAATAGGAGTTTAGGAACATTATAAGGCGTCTTTTTATGTAAGGCCTGTATGATGGAATATAGATTAAATTATCCTCCATTTAATGAGAAAATTTTACTTTAATATTCGCCTCTAGCACATATTTGAAGCATTGTTAGCGAGGAGTATAATTTTGGAAATTAGAAACATTTTTAGAACTTTATTTGTGTTCCTAAGACTCCTATGAAATTAAATTAAACAATCACTGTTTGTATTCCCGCCTTTGTGAGTGAAAATGTCGATGAATGTATTGTTGTTACATAATTCACGGCTTTCGTGGCCAATCGCGTCGTGAGTTAAATTTATGCAAGTGTGATGTCAAGCATATTAAAAGTTTTTCATGGTTTCTTAAACTGATGACAAATTTACACATTTCAAGAATTAATGACATATATAAGGTGCAAAATTAGGATAAATGACATATAAAGGTTATGATAGTATCTATATAACAAAAGAATAAAAGTAACATCATTTAATCTAACAGAAAATACTTGTTCGTGAATGCAAAATTAAACTTCTTTTTTTTTGGGGGGGGGATTCAGGGAGTCTTGTGAAACACCAGAACACTGATATTGCAGTATAAATTACATTTCTGTTCATCTAGCCGAGTGAGATTTATTCTGATTTCTCCATCATTTGTGTAGTGTCCAAGCTAGAGGGAACTACAGTTGTCAATAAGAGATATACAACTGTTGTTTCCTCTAGATTCTTGAAGTTGACCGCATAGTAAACAGCCCTCTTTATGGTTTTTACAAGTTCGATCATGGCATTTGAAGCCGGTATTAAAGAATGTAAAGATATACAGTTTTTATACAGTTTTGATGTATTTCGCCCACGAATTTTGCGAATTTTTAATTTTGGGATTTTTAATATTCTACGAGATATGAGTCACGTTTTCACTTTACATATCTTTCATGTTTCTTAGAACCTTTAGAGACACAGAAACATCAGCTTTAGCAATCTATATTGAAATATTATGTTTCAGTCCATGTTGTTTTACAAAATTTATTCAGATTCCTCAGTATTCTGAGGAATACTATAAAAGATAGAAAACTTCACAGGCCAGTTTCGTTCTAGACAGTATAGTTATCACAGCTTCTTCAGTAGTTGTTCTATTCTGACTTTGGATTCATTAATTTAAAACAATTCTGAAATTTTACCTGCTTGTTTAAAATTTGAGTTGCTGAATTTTATTTATAGAATGCCATATTAAACGCTTTTTAAAAATCAAATTGCGGTTCTTTCAGAGAACGAAATACTGTATTTGATTATTTAGTGACTTCTTATCTTGCAATAATTTTTTCAGGATTTATCATTCTGCAGAAATATCTTTCGAGTTGAAAGGATGAACATGCATTCCTAAAAGATTTTTTAAAATATCATTGAAGAAAATGCGTTATTTTTTTCGCAGAAAATTACCAATGTGAAAACCAAAAATTTTAGACTGTACATAATGGGAAATTATAAACAATATCTGTCCAAAGAAAATCTAAAGAAAAAATGTCTATGATATTTTCCAACTTGAAGTCAGTTTTATCAACGGTGCTGAAATTCCTCATGTTCTAGGTGCACAATTAGGTGCATTTAGAAATAAAACAATTTTACAGTTACCAGATTTTAAATATTATTTACTTAAATACAATTTAGCAGTTTCCTAATTCATTCACTAATAATTTACTTACCCACGATATAATCTTCGCTTACACAGTTCTCTATGTCATGCCATTTTTTATAGTACAAGAATTAAGTAAAACTCTTAAGGAATTTAGGAATTGTTGTTTTCACTTACGATCATCAACTACATCTTTCTTAAATAATGTTCATTTAAGAAAAGGGGTGGGGTGGGGGCTATGAACCTTATAGATGAACCTTAGAGCCTGCACGCAAATTTATGTACATTCTATTTAAAAGAGGTGTTTCTTGTTAGCCCATCACCGAATGTTAACATTGCAATCGCAGACGACATCATCTAATCTCAGTTCTTTCCCATCTCTCTGAGTTGTTATCTCATCAAATATTTCTATTGGATGGATGTCTTATTAAAAGTTGCTATTGGCTGTTTCAGAGATCCTGTATAAATTTATAAATACATGTGATTTTCTTTTTTTTTAGTCACTCTGTGTCTATTTCTGTTGTAGCTTGTATATGTTTGACCTACTGCAAATAAATGTCTATTTTCCCAGTCCACCGAACTCTTAACTTAACGCAGTTGCCTCTCTCATTCTAACGTCCTGTTCACGTAGAATCCGTCAGCGTTAGCGTTACTCGTATTGACATATTTTAAACCAATCACAGGCCCTAACAATTTCGTTGCTAATCGTTTGGAGATTTGTAATTGGTTAAATATATTTTAATACGAGTAACGCTGACGCTGACGGATTCTATGTGAACAGGCACTAACACTCAATACATGGTAGTTGCTTCCGCAAGTTTTGGTAGACCCATCCGATGGAATAGTAGGTGTACACGTAGATGAAACGTATATGTTTCAGTAATAACAATATTTCAAAGTCATCAAGGAGCAAATATTAATTAGGTGTAGAAAAAGTTTGACTGAGTACAAGGAAAACCTGTTGAACATCCTTTTCCCCTGCGAACACAACCAAAGAAAGCAAAAAAAGAATGAAAATGCGATTGATTAAAGAACTTTTTAAGTAAACAGTATTTAAGCTACCATTATGGCAGATTAAAAATTTAATTTGTTCCGTTTAATCTGTTTCCAAATATGCCCTATTCATAATTATTTTCTCTCCAGTTCTCTCATTTAATGCATTTTAATCTGCTTATTGTTCTCCATTCTGGCCATTCTTGCAAAATAAAAAAAAAGATTTAAAAAGCAATCTAACAATATTAACACTACTAGCAGACAACTTTAATTTCAGTCTGTTATTTTTTCTTCCGAGATAAAAACAGCAATAAACAGCTCAATTAGACTATTTGAATGAGGAAAACTATTTAGGAGAAGATGTCGACCGCGGAAAAGAATCTATCCTCATTACTCATGTCATTGCCGAATATCTTGCAGTGGTAGACATTCGTTTGAATTGTTTATTTCTTTTTTCTTCGTTTTTTTAACAACAAAAAAAAAAGAGAAAAACGCGTAGTTTAATTGATTTTCTCTCCCAGACATCTAGATGGGCGCAAGTTCCCGACAGACATTGATCGAATAATTTGTCATTCACACGCCATTGTGGTAATTATACTACATTGTATGTTCTAGGAAAAGACCTGTTTCAAATTGAGATTTCTGGAGTATAAAAACAATTAGCAAAAAGATGCATAGTATCAAATATACTAATTTAAAAAATATATATACAAATTTTCTTTAATAAAATGACAAAGAATTATCTTTATTTACTGATCTATGCATTTACCGTATTTGAAATTTATTCTCAAGCAATTGTCATTTGAAAGGAATGTGTTCTAGCGAATTGTTTAGCTTCAGTGTACCAGGATCAAAGGCGGCAGTCTGTAAATTGCATGGTTTATAAGCGTCCCATGTTAGTCAAATAGCTAATAATGTTCAACGACAAAATACTTTGTACTTTATGATACAGTGAAACTACAATATGTGTATGTAATTATATCAAAAATAACAAGTTCTCACATTGCAACACAGATGCATATCATTGCAGTCATAAGGGGTATCATAAGACTATTATTTTATTAAAGCGTCCAAATCGTATTCCAAATTTAATAAATTGTCCAGTCCCTTATTTTCCTTTTGTTTTTGTTTTTGTTTTCTGTTCTTCGATAAAAAAAAATCTTCATACCCGCTCTCAAACATACAAACTTACACCAGTAGTTTAAATTCAAACTAAATACAAACTAACGCCCCTACAAAGCATAGAGGTGGGGAAGATAGATACCTCTGATGCGCTCTATCTTTTTTAAGAGGCCGAATCAACTCCCCAAAAAGACCCAGTATAAGAACTGGGAACCTGGCAAAAGTTTTTGCATTGAGCATCGACTTTCTATTGACGCCTTACCCCCCCCCCCCCCGTTTCCGCCTATAGAAAGGACTAACACCTATAAAAATTAGTTTAGAAACACATTTCGTTTTATCATGTTTAGCTGGCAGGTTTTAAACCTTGGGGTAACGCACAAAGAACTCCTTACACATATAAGTGACGAAAGAGTAACTAACAAGTTGTAATACATTTTTTTGCTGTATAACTCCCTCTTACAGCCCTAATGTTTCTACCATCTACATAAACTGTCCTTTGGTAATTAGCCTTTCTTAGAACTTTTTCGAATTTAATCTTCCATAATAACTTAAAATGACAAGAACTGGTCCAGCGGAATATGGATTTATTCGGCGGTGAGAATGTTTTTTTTAAATTTCCAATGGCAAGAGAATATGGCAAACTTCTAACAAACATCTATAGCAAAGAACACAAGGAACAGTAAGAAAAAAAAGCCAATGTCTCATCAGCAGGGCTCTAGCACTCCAATAATATCTTTTCCTCTCGAGTCCCCACACAGAGCTGAGCCTCCTTGGATATGGTACTTGTCCCTAACCTCGTCCTTTCCACAGAGCGGGCAATTTGGGCTGTCGTAAATGCCAATGCGGTGTAAATGGTTCGCCAGACAGTCATGACAAACAGCAAGTCTGAATTCCACGACAGCTCTTTCCCGAGGTTTAACCGAAAATTTTTGGTCCAAAATGTTCCTTCAATTTCTCGAAGAAATACGAGAAAGGAGATCCGCTTTCCATCTAAGTCTCGTTTGGTTTTTGATGTAAAGTTTTATGGAGAGGTGAGAATGCAATCACATGTATTCAAAGAGTGAAAATTGTTAACGTCCTGGTATGCCATTATTATCAATACTCTGGGGGATTAAGATTATCTCTTAAATTAAATATGTTATGCAGCCTTTAAAATACGTATGATAGGTAGTCCCGCCCCCCACCTTTTTTCCCCTCTTATTTTCGGGAAGTGAATTACAACTGTATTTGAAATTCCCTAAGGCTCATAAATCTAACTGAGAAGAATTTAATCGTAAGCGTATTTTCTCTAAACAAAAAAAGTTATGAAATTTTTTCCTTAAGGTGTGTTGATGCTTTACAGAAAACTCTAGGTTTCTAGATGACATTTTTTTCAACAAATTGAGAAATGGAAATAGAAAAATAAAATCTTGAATTTTTATCGTATTCAAAAATTTAAGACTCATGATAAAGACATACAAGGTTTAAATAACTTCAGCCAGAAAATAAAGTGCTATATATGAAATTGTTCATATCAGAAAGGAACAATGAATTAATATGCTGCGCACTTATATGAATATAATTTATTTATATTTTTTATTCGTTGCAAACTTAGTCAGTGTAAATTCTAAATAGATCCATGTATAAGCATATAGGAACTGCACCTTGACTGTTCTCGTATCTAAGCATTTTTTGTAAATGAAAATTATCAGACAGTATAATGCAAAAAGAATAAAAGTTACTTTATTTATCATCCGTGTCTTTATGTTAACAAAGCATGCAAGTTAGTAAAAATGGGAATTATTCTTTATTCCTCAAATGTGTTTCGTTTCCAACGTTTTTCACAGACGTTGATACAGACGGCATACTAATGTTTAATGGTTGAAGAAAAAGTATTTAATGTGTTTAAATGTAATTCTGTCTGCTACTTTCATTATCGTATATAAATGACTGGAAAGTTGGAATGTGTCTGTGAAATCCTACTTGTTTTTTTTTCTAGACGAATAAGTAAAACTTTTAATTTTCTTTCGGAAAGTATTTGCTTGACCGAAGTAAATATTTCCATCATACGCATTTTTTTTCTCGTTCAAATATTTTGAGATATTGACTTCAAGAGCATACATCTATTCCTGGAGGCAGGAGATGATCAGTTTTCTAAAACAGAATATATTGCAAGTGCAAGAAATTTTTCATTCCAAGTCTCCTCTACTCACTTTCTAGAACTTCCAATGCACCATAAAGAATAAGCATTCGACTGTGGAAGAATAGATAGAGCGAATGAAAAGCTCTAAACCCTGAAGATATTACTGAGGTTGAATTTTTGATTAAGATGAAGAGCATAGCGGTATATAAAAGATATTTTTACGGTGTCCTTTGACATTTTGGAGCACAAAATTAGATGAGGATTTCTTAAAGATGTCCTTTTGCATATTCTAGTTGCATGGTAATGAAAAACTGAAAACTTAGGACTCTGACCTTTTAATTGCTGCAAGAGTTAAGTATAAAAAATCACTCTTTAATTTCCTACCTAGTCTTTATTTTTCTCCCGAATCATAGATCAGTGCTGAGTATAGCTCGGTATCATGGATTTTCTGACTATACTTTATTGACATCTGTTACAGGAATAAACTGTAGACAGATACTGTAGCATAAAGGACCTTTATGCCTTAACTATAACTCTTGATATGAAATTTTAAAAATCCTTTAAATATCACTTTATAATTTAAAATTATATTAAGCTAAAATTTCAAAGTACTTAAGGGGACTCGGGACTCTTTGTCGAAATAGGAAAAAAATTACCCTTTTTGTCATTTTATAAGAATTTTTAAAGGAAGTAATAGATACATGTATTTTTATTTCATATTTTTTAAAGCATAATAGGAAAAATTTATGTATATAGGGTTTTTTAAATTATTAGGCATTTGTCGAGCAGCAAATTAGAATGACAGCTTGTGCGCATGATTGCAAAAGAATTTCTGCAAGTAAAACAAAAAAATTGATATCTGATTATACTTCAGAGTCTAGAGCTTACACTGAAATTTTTAAAAAAGTTATATTTTTAGCATTTTTATATTTTAAAAACAAAACTACCTTGCTGATAGAAAAATGTTAAAAATTTTAGCATCATAGCATGCAGAAAAAAAATATTTCTTCAACAGAAGGAAGATGAAAAATTGAATTCAATTTATTCATCAGCATACTTCAATTAGAGTTATAAATCAACACTGAGCTACTGAAATCAATTGACAGAAACATATTAGGTGAACTTTGAGATTAAGCTGAAACAAAATAACATATGTTCGTAAAATCCCTAAAAATTAAATGTGGCTACAAGCTAACATAGGTCTTCTGAAATCCGAGGAGCGTTAGGTTCAATTGTATCTACGAACAATTCACAAGTCAAGTATTTCGAAACTAGTTGTCAGCTTTAATCACTATAGAGAAGGGATAAGCGTTTCATTTTTCCGCTGCTGTGGACATTATTAATTTGGGAATTGCCATGTTGAAAATCTTCAAATGTCAACAGAGATGTACATATCACAAAAATATGAAATGAAAGAAGCAAAAATGTATGAGAGAGAGTTAGAAAGAAAAAGAAAATTAGAAACAAAAGAAAATAGTTGAAGATTAAAATAGTCTGTCATCTGAGTCGCTGATGGGGTAAGGACACAAAATTGCCGAAGTATTAAAACTTCGTACATCTGTAAGCCCCAAAACCTTAGCTCTTAATGTTGTTAAGCATATTTAACCCAATAAGTAAACAATGCTATTCTGCGACTCTGTATATTTAACACATTTAAGTTACAGCATCTACAGCGGAGAGAGAGGGAAAGAGGAAGAGATTGGAGGGGGGGGGGGAGGAGAAAGATTGAGAGCTTATGCTTCACATACGTTTCTAAATATATCTCATGCAATAAGTGTGTAAGTAGTAAGATAGCTGTTAAATCCCTAATGTTTTGAAAATAGTTATGCACAATAGTTATGCAAGTGTTCAGTAGAGTACTATGCTTTATAAGCTTTAATGTATTTATATTCAGCAAAGTGTACATAACTGTAAAGAAGTATGCGAAGCAATAATTTCATAAATTTAATAATTGTAGAAGGAATAGGCTTCAAAATTTAAATTAAATTCATATTGAAGGCCTTATTTGAATAGTCACAAAAATATTAAACGAAAGAAGCAAACTGTAAAGAAAGTGTGCAGAGAGAGTTAGAAAGAAACATAAAATTAGAAACAAAAGAAAATAGTTGAGTTTTCTTTTGTTTAGTTAATTTAATTTTTTATTTACACATATTTAATGTTTTCTCCATAGAATATTATTTTTATTGAGATAACTGTGCATAAAGTAGTACTTGAAGCATTTAAAACTTATATTTAATCCAATTTTGTTCATTTTGAGATACAGAACCTTAAAATCTAATGAGTGCTGAGAAATAACTGCTGAAGTCTGCTTTGTAATACCCTCTGTTGGCAGCAGAAATAAGCTGGAGATATACCAGTTTTAAAATAAGATAAAAATAACTTGTATGAACATGAAAGTGAGACTAACTCAATTTTTTTTAAAGCGGAGTTGGCCCACTATTCAAATAAGGCCTTCATTTGATTATTAGTGGCTAAGTCACTAATAATAACCACGTGAGTTGAATGCTTGAAATTCGAGACTGAACGGTATATACAAGGTGGTCATAAAAAAACTTTGCCGATATATGGACCTCTAGCGGCTGTTCCGTTCAACCAATCGAGATGAGATTTCAGATATAGTTATTCAGAGGTATGAACTCGGGATTCTGTGAACGGCAACGAAGTGGCGGTCACGGTTGCGGTTATAGGTACAGAAACTCGAAATTTTCGAATGGCAACGCCCACTTTTTACCGTTGCAAATTGCTCAGCGCATGCGAAAACCCTACAGAGCGTTGTAACGGTACGTGTATCGGAAAAACGTTCGCGTTATGCACGCACAAGAAACAGCTCTGCGAACGGCCAACAAAAACACGATCTGGTCGCCCGGAGGAAATTTGCATATGACAGAGGCAAGACACCAATCGCTGATGACAACACAGATCGGACAAAAGAAAACTTTTATTTGGATTATTTTCCACATTTTCCACATAGATGCCATCACAGGCCGTTCGCAGAGCGATTTTTTTTGTGCGTGCATAACGCGTCCGCTTTATGTGATAGACGTACCGTTTCAACACTCTTTAGGGTTTTCGCATGTACTGAGCATTTTGCGATAATAAAAAGGGGGCGTTGCTATTCCAAAATTTCGCGTTTCTGCACCTATAACCGTAACTGTGAGCGCCATTTGGTTGCCGTTCACATAATCCCGAGCTCATACCTCTGAATAACTATATCTGAAATCTCATCTCGATCGGTTGAACGGAACAGCCGTAGAGGTCCATATATTGGTAAAGTTTTTTTTATGACCACCCTGTATAATGTAAAGCCTTGGAATAACAATAGCATAGAGCAGTGGTTCCCAACCTTGGGTACGCGTACGAGTACCGGTACGCGAATGATTTTACAATTTTAAACGAAAATCTATTAAAAATCTGTATTACAAAAAAAGAAAAGAAATGACAATAATAACTAATAATCCATGCGTTTTAATATTTTAGTTTGGAATTTCTTATCCATTGTTTGTGTTGTAATACTTTATTGGGATTTACCTAATCTCAAAAGATACCGTCTACACCTGAATGTGTTATCTATGACCACCCCATAAAAATTTGGCACTCGCCTGCGAATTATAACTGTGTCTGTAACTGTGTTTGCGAATTATAACTGTGTCTGAGAAGTTTCTTGCCAAGAAGTAAAATTTTTAAGGCCATTTGCGACCACATATTTATGTGAAAAAGGCTTTTCGGCAATGACTGCGATGAAAACCAAATACAGTGGAATCTCGATCTATCGTTTTCCAAGGGACCGATTGAAATGAACGATAAATGCGGGAAAACGTTAGATGCGGAAACATAACAAAGCAATATGATCGTTGGGACTGGATAAAATGAACGACACATACGGAAAAACGATGGATCCGAAAACGATCGATCGAGATTCCACTGTATAGAGCTTTGCTGGACATTGAATCGGAACTTCGCCTTAAACAGACAAACACTGAGCCCGATATTACTTCTTTGGTTAATAATAAACAGGCCCAACCTTCTCACTAATTATATATTTTATAAAGTAATTATTATATTTTATGTATATGTTTAGCAATAAAAATATATCCCCAGTTACTTGTCTTTATTACAAATGTTCTCCATTGCATTTTATTCCCCATTTCAAAATTTTTGGTCTACCGGTACGTCATCAAATTGTTTACAACGTACAGGTACGGTACTATAAAAAGGTTGGGAACCCCTGGCATAGAGTGTAATGATAAATGATTGCGCCATGTTATAAATAGTCTCGGATTCGATTTCCGACCAAGGCGATTTTTTTTCAAGTTGAATAAAAGAGTGTTTTGAACACATTAGAAACAATACATCTTGTCAGGTTGAGATCTTTCACCTAATTTCTATGCAGTCCTTTTTTTTTCATACTCGAAAGAAACGTGGCGAGAGAACGTAGACCATCCCTTTTTTTCTTCTTACACTTTTTTTTTTTTTTCCTGTTTATTATTTCAATATTTCTGTTCTTTGCTGACTGCCTTACTTTGATCAGAATTTTCCCCAACACCCACCTACTAAAGATATTAACACACCGTTGCCCCAGACTTTATAGATTCGTCAGGTTGTGGATTTACCCACGAAGTGATTCGTTTAGGAGCTATTTAATCCTTTGGTCGTAAACCGGATCCCGGCGCTGATATGGTAGTTGAGCCGGAGTAAAGATACTCCTTGCACATACACATACTGACTACTCCTACATTGAGTGTAGGCTTTTAATGACCCTGGTGTGGATGCTATGCGTTCATCTTGCTTATCTTATCCGTGTTCGCTGGACTTAACACGACAATATTATCGAATACAAAAAGAAATAGTAACAGTGGTGTAGCGAATTTGGATTCGCTTAATTAATTTAATTTTTTTATTTACACATATTTAACGTTTTCTTCATAGAATATTATTTTATTAAGATAACTGTGCATAAAATAGTACTTGAAGCATTTAAAACTTATATTTAAAAATATGTAAATCAAAGCTTATGCATGTCCAGTTAAGGATCGATCTGTCAGAAAATAGTGTTTTGGGTATAGCTTTTTCACTTTGGCGTATGAGAAAGCTGTCACAGTACTTTGTGTTTAGGATTTAAGGAAATTGTGTTTATAAAAATGTAATCGCCATATGCAGGTTAATATGACATATGCCTACTGGAAATGATCCCTGATGGTCCCTTATGTAAACATACGTAAGGGACGTGAAATTCATTGTATAAAATCGAGCATAGGTGAAAAAAAATAAATGAATACGCAAGGATCAACGGTAAAATCTTATGACCATGGCCCTATGAGAAAAACAGAATAACCGAAGATAAACTTCCGAAATGCCTTTTCTTACATCACCCGTGTAGCTTATTAAAAGCACCTATTACCAGATCAGGTGGTTCACTGTGTAACTCCGATTCAGGCAAAAGAAGGCTCTACTGACATCGGACTTCTGAAAAAAAAAACGTGATAGATATTTTTGCAAACATATTTTTTTATTTATTATTATACGACAATATTTATTTTCTTATCCTTAATTTAACGCTAATCAACATAGACGCCCTACAGTCTTAGTCATTGGACTCTTCAAAAAAACTTAATTTATGGGACTAAAATTATTTAAAATAAGACATCCTCTCACCTCCAGGAGAACTTTTATTAATCAAGCGTCTCTCTAGGGGTCAAAGATTAGGGATTTGCGTTCTATCACTGTGTCAAAATTGCTGCAAAATGTGATAGTTATCATATTTGAAACACCGTGGAAACAATCCGTCAACCATTGAAAAACAATGTTTACCATTAGGTAATTAAACAGAAGAACTTAAGAAACAGAAAAGCCGAGGAAACATACAACTAGTGTAGAATGGAATTTGAAGAAGTAGAGCAATTTTAACACTAGAAAGACGACTGTCGTCATTTTGACGGTTTCGGACATACTATTGAGCGCTATGTCTGTATTTATGCCCTCGGGCTTCTGAAATTTTATGACTTTATCTATAATCTTACGAGAAATATTCACACACATTTACAAAATTATATTCGACAGTAAAGAGGGGGGAGAAAGTGTGTTGTATATCTACTAAGACTGAAAGCCGCCAATTTGATGTCAATATACTTGTAGAAAACAGGCATAAAATTTTAAAGTAATACCGGAACAATGTTAGTTACTTTTCGTCTCTTCCCCCTTTTACAAATAACAGAAATATTGGCTCTTCGGAAATATTGGTGTTGAAAAATAAGGACTGCACAAACCATGCATATATTTTCACGGATACACCATACCATGTTGTCAGTTCGGCATACCTGCATAAAAATACAGTCGAACCCCGTTATAGCGAACCCGGTATATAACGAACTCCCGGATATAACGAACGAAAATTTTGGTTCCGTCGTTTTCCTATTCTATGTAATTTAATTAGTATTGTGTCAGTTTAATGTAATCGATTTTAGTCGATTTAATTCATTAATGATCATTTTTAATAGATTTTATCATTTTTTAAATACATCATTGTGAAATACACATAGCAACTAAGGAGTTATACATTTTGTGAACTCTAACATTTTTCTTAACGATTTGGATATAGCGAACCACCGGATAAAGTGAACAAAACCTTCAGTCCCTTGAAGTTCGTTATAACGGGGTTCGACTGTACATAATAATTTATTATATATTGGTGTGAAATCTTTCAAAATTTAAATCATTTAACCATTTAGAAAGAAAAAACATTCAATATTTTAAATTCTTGATTTTATTTTTAACCAACGGGAATTTTTTTCATACTAAAATGACGGCGTTCAGTCTTTTTAGTACGAAAAATATTCCCGTCTTTCTAGTGTTAATAGCGTCCTTTACACATACGTTCTTTGCCGCGTGAAACCACGATCCCGCGCGATTGAGTGCACGCGGGAAGGTGTCGGAGAGGAAGGGAAAGCTGCTTTAGAGCGTACTGCAAGTTTTCCCGGACGCAATCCCGTACGCTCCAAGCACAAGCGAAAGAACGCACGTGTAAAGGGCGCTAATGTGTACATTTTCATTTCCAAAAAAACCAACATCCACGTCTTCAGTATTGTAAAACCAACAATCAAGTTGTTTTCAAACTAGTGCCAGGCTTCTACAAATTCTTTTTAGTAGCGGAGTTATATACTTTTATTTTCTGTGAATAGTAATTTTAAACTGAATGCTGACCAAACTGATGAAACCAGTCCATTCCTTTAACTGTGTTTTAAAGGCTCAAAAGTTAGTTAAAGCGATAATCGTTGATCCATGACAATGAAAGAACGTGAATCCCTTCCGAATTCTGAAGAAGATGGAATTATTAACATTTTGAGAAAAAAATTTTACGTATGTAGGTTTTACAAAAGGAAAAACAAATTAATAATATAATTTTTGACTGTAAAGATGTAAATTTATCTAACTTTATCTTTTTAATGTAACTTAATGTCCCGATTAACTGCTTGTCATTGCTAATCAAGATTTGTATTTAATAATGTTTTATTTTATTTAACAATGTTTTTTTTACTTTCACGGTAATTTATTGAGATTGGTTTTTTCAGAATTTCATTTATAGCAGAGATTCTTCTCTGCACGCGAATGGCTGAAATTGAAAGATATTAACTCCATCTGTTCTCAGATTCCGGAAATTCTTCTCTTTATCAGTGCAAAAGGGAGCTGAATAAGTGAGGGTTTTCGTGACATCTTTGTATGCGAGTCAAGGAGACTTTTACAACGAAAATTTCCCTTTGTTACACCAAACATTACAGTAAGAATTTATTAAAAGTTTCGATGAAATAAAAATGACTTACAATCGGAAAGAAAAACGTCGTCGTCTTTCTGTTTGATGAAAAAAAAGGATAATTTTAGAGGAAAAAATATCAACGTTATTCCAATCAGGCTCAGTTATCAGTTAGGAAAGTGTAAATTTCAGAACGTTTAGTACTACAATTTCAATTATGAATGAAATTCAATTTTTTATCTAGATTAACCCTTCAGCAGATTATTGAGCGCCAATTTTTGGAACACCAGCAGGCGCGCATAGCACAAAGCGCAGTCATTTTCACCCTTGATTATTCCTTTTGTAATAAACTTTTTTTTTCAAATTGAAGATAATAATTCTGCGTTTTATGACAAGATATAAAATGTTGGTAATATTGAGACATATTTATAATTAAAGGCCAAAGAATGCAGATGTAATCGCCTTATTTAAAAACTTTCCGGTTTATTGGATCTAATGACAGCTTGTGATTTGATTCCTACTATGACCAAAAACCTGAAAAAAACAATGAGATTGTCCATCTTCGTGATATGCGGGTTACAGTGTAATAGCTGCACATTTTATTGACTGCATCATCTCCTGCTTTTGTCGTATTGTAATCCAGTATAGTCACTGGTTTACCACGGTTAAATCCCGACTAACAGTGAATGGGAAAGAACACAAGGGTCAGAAAATCAAACCTGCATTAGAAAGGGTGTATCTATAAATAGAACCTGCTTAGAACATTCAAACCTTACATGTTAAAACAAACCATTCAAAATCTCGAAAATGTTGCGCTTTGTACATGGGCGCGTTCGCTGAAGGATTAATAATCAAACATCAATAAAATAAAATTTCAGCCCCCCCCCTATCCCCCCAAAAATGATAGATTTTGGATACAGCCAGCGTTTCAGAACCATTTGCTTTACTTCTAATGTTGATGAATTAAATATACTGCAGACTATGTGCACTAAATTTTATTCCGTATTCTGCCTTTTATGGCATTAAGTTAACATATGCCATATGTAGTGCATCAATGAAACACAAGCATGTCACAGAATGCAAGTAATTTGATATTTCAGATATTTGTTTACATTTGAAAACATCTACAAAGGGAACTTCATCTGATCTATACTCGCATGGCATTTAAAGACAAAAACGAGTAGTAATAAATTTAGTCGAAAATTTCCCAGACTCCTACAATACAGCATGGGCATTCGACATCTCACCTCTATGTGAATGTAATTCACTGGTATAATATACAACTGTCTATATTCTACTGCATGGGAAAATGCAATGCCAGGTTCTGATTTGCCATTGAGTCGTGTCAGTTTAAAGGATATTCAAATTAATTTATTTTCGGATACTACTCTGCCCTTCAACATCCATAATGCATAATTTTTTCCTTATTGCTTGATTAGTAGAAATTACTTAGTTTGGAGTTCCGAACTAAAAATGTTATGGAAAAAAAATTCATTTCTGTCTTTTAAATGCAGTTCAAAGCAACTTTTGAACTACAACTTTGTCTTTTGAATGTAGTTTAGGCAAGCACGCGGGGAATATGGATTATTTACCTAAGGAAAGGTTTTATTTCATTGCTTTGTTCACACTTTCCAGCGGAGTGAATTAATTCATGCAATTTAGTTGTCGACAGTTCTGCTCGTGTCTCATTATCCTATATGTACTAAAAAAAATTTATACTAACATTTAGACATTTAATTGCGCATTGTAAAACATGGGGAGGCCTTATTTGAATAAATGGTCAAGTCCACTTTTTAAAAAATGGAGTTAACCTCCCTTTTATGTTCATGCAAGTCCTTTATAGATTATTTTAAAACTAGTACACCTCCAGCTTATTTCTGCTGCCAACATAGGGCATTACAAATCAGACTTCAGCAGTCATTTCTCAGCATTCATTTGAATTTCAGGCTCTGTATCTCAAAATGAACAAAAATGGAGTTGGACAATTATACAAATAAGGCGTTCATAGAGAGTCTCTTTTGTTTTATAAAGACATTTACAAGTGGGTATTTTGCATAATCCAACTCACTTTTATCAGAAAACCAGATCTCCAGCTAGATTATTTATGAGAATGTAAGTCTTTGTGTTGGGAGAGCACACTAAATAGACTTCCTTCAATGCGTGTTGTTCTTAAGATTTCCTAAGATGAATTTTCTGTTTTACAAGAAATGAGGCCGGTTTCCGAAGTAGGGGCTTTTCTCTAGACCACCAAAGGTCTTAGGGTAGAACTTCACCTGGGTGCAACTAATTGATTGAGTAACTGCGACTCTCCTAGAGGAGTTATATCGTTTGAGGAGTCATCGTAGCACTGTTCTCGGTGTTCCACCTCCCCGTGGTCCGGCTGGAAACTGGAATTTGTCTAGGCCAGTGGTTCTCAACTGGTGGTCCGCGAGAGCCTTGGGAGTGGTCCGGCATCACTTATAAAAAAGTTTGCAAAAGATGTCATTGATGTGCCGAATATATCCGATGACCATCAGGTGTTAAATTAAATTTTTTTAAAAAGTTTAACATAATTATTTATTAGAATATGATACAAAATAACTTGCATACCCTCGGAAGATTCCCCCCTCAAGTTGGTGGAGTTGGGGGTGGTGGTCCGCACATAGTTCAATTTCTGGCTTAGTGGTCCGCAGACTTCTACGGGTTGCGAACCGCTGGTCTAGGCTAAGCGGGTCAGGGGTTGGTGACCTTGTCTAACACCATATGGAGTTAGTAATAACGGGTTACAATGTTCCTAAATTAACTTGAATCTGAGTGACTCTTGTGCGAGCGGGATCGCATGCAGTGACTTCCGTTTTCGGCCAATACTTGCTGTATGTCTACGGGTAGGTCAGCGTAACTTTTTGGAATACAAGAAATGGTATTTGAACAACAAAACATCTAGTATCACGTAAAGCATACCTTAAATTTTGCTTAACCACATATGACAAGAAACCCATTTTAACTCCATATATTATGATTTAGGTTATGTTAATATTTGGTCAATTTTTACCCACAAGCTTAAGCTTGCCACAAGCTTAAGCTTGTGGCCCAGGGTTGGGCCTAAGTTTGCCCAATTTGGTCGGCAGATCTGTACAGTCCGTCCGGCTCCCAGGCCTATAAAAATGAGCTGCTTCGAACTTGAGAAATCAACCCTCGACTGCGTATACAGGTTTTGCTACGTAGTGACCGGTCAGTAGTTCGACAGGGCGTATAGGCGAGAGCCGTGGTCGTCGTAATCTTTTCGAAACTTACCCACAAGCTTAAGATTGCAACAAAAAACCCTCAAAGGATTTTATATTTTGTCTAAAAAATTCTAGACAGATTCCATCGTTCGTTATTTAAATTTTCGAGGGACTGTACGCGTGTGAGCTTGACACGCATACATACATTTGTACACGGGTACAATTTAACAATAATTCCGTTTAACACTGGGCTTATAAATTTGCCTCTCCTGGTATGCAGGCCTTTCTTTGCTAAAATTATTCACGTACGAGGGGGTACCCAAAAGTAACCAGAATTTATTTTTTACAATTTTTTTATTCCATTTTTTTTCTTCTACAAAAGTTCTTTGATTCCCTTCAAAGTACTCCCCATTAAACCTAATCCAATTGTCCAATATTTTCTTCCATTGTTCAAAAGATTTTAAAAATTCATTTATTATGATGCCGGACAGCGCCTCCGTTGTTTTTGCTTTTACCTCATCTAAGCCGGCAAATCACTTTCTTTTTAGGTCCCTCTTTTTCCTTGGGAATAAAAAAAAAGTCACACGGAGCTAAATCAGATGAATAGGCTGAGTGGGGAAAAAGAGTCATACTGTGAGGTTTGTGTGAGACGGAGCACTGTCGTGATGGAAGAACCAGTCGCCCGTCTCCCATAAATTTGGTCTTCTCTGCTGCAAACTTGTGGAGTCTTCTCAACATCTCCAAGCAGATTTAGCGAATATTTTTCGACATTTTCATCCGTTCGGGAAGTTGAAGGACGTCCAGAACGTAGTTGGTCTTCAATCGACATTTCACCTTCTTTTAAACGGTAAAACCGCTCGTGTATTTGAGTTTTATCCATAGAAACATCCCGGAAAGCTGTTTTCAACATCACAACAGTTTCTGCGGCTTTTTTCTCGAGCAGGATGCAAAACTTCGCAGCCGAGCGCTGTTCACGTAAATCTGCCCTGACCAAAAACGACGAAGAGGAGAAACAGCTTCCCCGAAAAAATTCACAGATACCAAACAAAACCTTTCTAAGTAACACCACTTGGCACACTGGCTCAGGAACCATGGCTTTACGCTCCCATAGGGGGAGAAATTGGGTACTATGGATTGCCCGCCCACCGTACTGTGATTCCAATCATATTGGGGTGCCCCCTTGTACATTATCATTGAAATTTTGTTAGTTTTGTATGTTAAATTCTAACCAAAACAATTAAATCAAATTCAAGCCATCATGATGTAACACAACACTTAGTATCATCGAATAATTGTTTTTAATCTAACATGTAAACGAAAATTTAAAAAAATTTTATTTGCATTTGATTATCCTCATTATTTGCATTTGAGGTTCCGATATTTGTGATTCGATATTTTTATCAGATTGGGTATTCCGTGAATGGAATTAATTTGACAAGAAATCTGCATCATGAGATAATAAGGTCTCTGCGGAAAGCAGTACCTCTCAGGGAGGTACCTAAATAACATTTCGAACGTTACAACCCGGACAGCACTTTCCCATCAGATTTGCATTGCTGTGTCTAGAAGATGATTATCTTCATGTTTTCTGCTTATTTCTTTTACTCCCGTTTTAATAAATTATTCGATTTCATTGCTCCTTATTTCCGGATTGATTTAAAAACTAAAGTATCCAATTTAAAGAAGGCCAGTTGAAAAGTAACATCTTAATTAATTCATTTGATCGGAAAATGCAAAAACGACGCTTTCATTCCAATTAAATGGAAAAGCGGATTTATTTTTCTCTTAGCAACCAAAATTTTTTGTGTCAACTCATTTGGTCTGAGTTGAATGAAGAGAAAAATGAAGGTAAACATGAAAATCAGTTTATTTAATACGTAAAAGGGGTTTAAAAAGGCAAAGAGAGGTATATACTTAGAGAGCGTAAAGCGTCAAAAAAGTTTACTCCCCATCAATGATGTAAGGTGCTTATTATTAATTCAAATTTGACTATCGACGCCTATTTATTTTTGTCTTTGTTCTGTAACTTTAACTTTTACAGAAAAAGAATCTCATTATTTGTATTTGAGGTTGCGCGTTTAAATGTAAAAAATCAGTTCTCATATATAATTAAATATCATGCACGAGTAAACGTGGTTTTTTCTTAAGTACGAAATGTTTGTGGAACATTGATAAGTAACAAGGCTTTAAAATGTAAATTTTTACGAGTTATTGTTCAACAAGATTAGTAACCATTAATTTTTATATACTAACAAGCCAAAAGAACTAGTTGGAAGTCCTAAATTCGCTTAGAAGAATTAGAATTATTTAGATGCTTCCGTTTTGGCCTTGGAATTTTATCTTTAAAAAATCTGATGCGTATTCGAAGCGCAACATGGGGAAATTTCTAGTGGTGGTAATACATCCGATATTTAAGCATTGCATCACTTATTGAAGAGCCTTAAAAGAAACGGTTGAGGATTGTTAAAAAATCATTGCAATACATGAAGCGCAGCCCCATATAAGGTACTTATACATGCAACTAATGTTCATCTATAGCTTGCTGAAAAACAGTCATGTATAGTTTTCTGCTACGATTTTAACTTTAGGAAAACAAATGAAAGAATTTTATTAGAGGAATATTTATTACTTAATGATAATACCATTAAAGGATTTCTGGGGAATTTACCAGCTTAATTCTGTATGTCTTAGGCACTTTATAGATTTTTTTTCTTTAATAAAAAGATCAAAACATTCCATGCCGAGATTAAATCCAGTATGCGATTACTGTCTGTCTGCTAGAAAGATATAGCAATCTCTTTCCGGAAAGGTGGTATTTACAATGTTCATTCCATCAACCATTTTTAGTAAGTGATTGTATCCGTCAATGGAAACAATTTATGAATATTTTATGATAATAAAGTCTTCCAAGGTATTCGACTGTATTTAAATGAACTGTCATAAAAAGCCGTGCTATTTTATTTTAAAATCACGTAGCCCATCATGAAACTCAAGAAATATTTAGGTCAAGTTACCATATCAAATTTACCTGTAGGATATTATTTTTCACACTTATGTATACTGGGAAGCTCAGTGAGCATACTTAATTTTTTGCTCTCCTTCGCGATCATTCTTTTTATGTCTGTGTAATAACTTTCTCACATTTCTATTCACTCATTTCGTTTTGCTGATATCTACACTGTTTTAAATTGAATATAAGTAGAGGTAGATGATTGAAAGTGTAAATCTATATTTACTAATGAGCTAGACATGTTGTAAGCAAATTAAAGAGCGTTGTGGATTAGGTTGCTGGCCCATGTTATTTTTTAATCCTACCATGGGAAAGTATCGTGGGAAATAGTGTGTCTGGCCATATTTACAAACAGATAGATTTTTAGTTAAAGTACAAGTTTCATTTGTTCATCCCGTATGCTCACAAAATTCTTCGTTATCTTACATAAGAATTGAGTATTATCGGGTTAAGTACCTTATAATAAAAGGATGAAATATTCGTAAAATACAGCAGCAACTTTATCTGAAAAGGCTAAAAGATTCAAGTAAGATTCTAATATTCCACAATATTAATACATTTCCACAACGTCCTTTATTTAAATGATTGTTAACCTGTAACTTATCTGCGAGATTATATACTATTGTGCTTAATTACCAACTTTGGCAACAGAACTAAATTCTAATCACAAGCTAATAGCAATGTCTATTTTAAAAGTGCACAGAAACTTATATATATATATATATATATATATATATATATATATATATATATATATATATATATATATATATATATATATATATATACAGGGGAATCTCGATCTATCGTTTTTCAAGGGACCGACTGAACTGAACGATAAATGTGGGAAAACGATAGTTCCGGGAACATAACAAAGCAATATGATCGTCGGGACTGGGAAAAATAGACACATACGGGAAAACGATTATTCGGAAAACGATCGATCGAGATTCTCCTGTATATATATATATATATATATATATATATATATATATATATATATATATATATATATTTATTTATTTATTTATATATAGGGTAGACCAGGGCTAGTTGGCCCATTTATTCTTCAATTTTTTTAAAGTAATTTATTAAAATTTTCAATTTGTTTTAGTTTGTACAATAAGCACATTTTAAAGCATAAACAAGTAGGAGAAAATTTGGAAAATATTAATTAATAATTTCTATATGAAGATCAGCAGGACAGCAAGTCACTGGGCCAACCTGCCTCATCGAACGGGACAGGATGTCCCTCTAAGTTGATTTGATTTAAGGATTACTAACGGAAATGAAAAAAAAACACATAAAATATCAAATGTAATTTTAATATGGTATATAAAAGACACAAATAAATATATTTTGTCCAACATGACTACTGCCATCATCGATATTTCTCATCATCGCAATGAATGCAAACATAAATTATCGTGTCCCCAGTGACACATGATTCATGTGCCCAACGATTGCACCTGGTACATTGAATCCAGTCTTCTCCTGATTAATTGACAATTTTATTGACTTTTATAGGCTTATTAATGTAGATAACAAACTCTTGGACTGCTAGGCATCTTGGGCCACTGAGCCAACATGCCCCGTATTAAACGGGCCAACTTGCCCCATATCGCCATTTTGACTTTTGATCGTTGTATCAAATATTCTGTTAATATTTTATCAAATCAGTACGTAGAAAATTAGCTCTGAACAACGTACGATCTTTTAGAATGCTATTCACCTAAGTGAAACTTCAATTTAGAAACGAATCAGAAACGATTCTTATTAAGTGCAAAAAAAAAACTCACTCCATTGAAAATTTGAAAATTTGAAATGGCTCTCCTTTGATTGCTTCTTCGCTGCTGATGCTGTTATGGGTGAAAGAAAACGTGCTAAGACATACCTCACTTAGCTAGTAACGTAATCTACCGGTTAGTTTGAAAAATATCGCATATCGGCCAACGTGCCCCTATGGCCAACATGCCCCTGTCTACCCTATATATCCTTTTATGCAATTCTTTATTATTATAATACTGTTTTAAAACTGAATTTTAAAGACAGTTAAGCTTTAGTTGATAGCTTTGCCTCTAAATTCAAATGCTGGAATGATATATTAGATGAATCTGTGAAAGTTATGTTAGTTTACTCCTCATAAAAGTCACGGGAGTGATAATAAAGTGAAAACTTGAAATATTTTCGCTTAGTTCAACCCTTTAATATCTAAATACTGCATTTAAATACTCAAAATAAGAATGCTTGTGTCCTTGAGAAAAAATAATTATTTCTCAGTGACATTTCAATCTTGTCATTCCGAATTCGTTTGCTGTAAGGCCTTTTAGCTGGATGACAGAAATCTAAAATCTTTTAAAGCAGATAACTTTTCGCGAACACATCCTTAAAATTTCTGTTGCTTAAAAAAGATTTCGAAATCTTTTCCCTCACGCTTTTGAGTGTTGTCAAATCACTCATTTTTTTTTATTTCGCTAGTTTTTAAAAAATAAAGTTTGTAACAGTGATTCTCTTAAGTAATTTTCTGTGCTGTCTTTATATATATATAGCACAAGTAATGTTTTGAACACTTTTTTTTTGCAGACTTCTGTCCTGTCAGATAACATGTTTTTTGCTGGGTGCCATGGTTTAAAAGTAAGTGTGGCATTTTAACATTAAAAAAAGCAGGAAGAAAGACAACTTATTGACTCCATAAAATTGAAAAAAAAAGAATAATAAGTAGTAAAACTGAAAGAGTCAGCTCGTTACTCAAGTCAATTAAAGTCAAAGACAATTTAAGTTTTATTTCCTTTAATAGGTAGAATAATGTTATTGATAGGTACTTTTTTTGTCTATTAGAGAAGATAGGTGGTGATTTGGCAGTGAGCGGAAAAGAGTGTAAGTAACCTTCTAATGGAAATAGAATGCAATGGATAAGGGAAGCAAGTTTCTCTGAGGCAGCGGTAACGAAACTATGGTCTGCAAATCCCAAGGTGTCAATTAGACTTAAGTATTATCAGGTTAAGTGCCTTATAATAACAGGAGGAATTATTCGTAAAATACATTAGCAATTTTATATGAAAATTCTAAAAAAATCAAGTAAGATTCTAATATTCCACAATATTAATACATTTCCACAACGTCCTTTATTTAATTGATTGTTAACCTGCAACTTATCTGCGAGGTTATATACAATTGCGCTTGATTACCAACTTTGGCAACAGAACTAAATTCTAGTCACAAGCTAATAGCAATGTGTATTTTGAAATATACAGTATATATATACACTTGTGTAACTGAGGTTAACAAGTAATGTGGTCTCTTATCCCCGAGAATATTTTATTGCATTATAAACACATTGTTTAGGAAAAAGTATTCCTGAATCGATGCGTGAGTTCCAAACACGATAAATTTACTGGTCCGTCTATATCAGTCATACTGAACCTTTTATTCTCTCGGGCCACATACATACCTTTACTACGCTAGCGGGCCTCAGCTTAGCGCACTATACCTCATAATACAATGACGTAAAAAATAAAATTCAAAACCTAAATGTATTTAAACATTTATTTAAAAATGAGTGTGATATTATTTATGTCGAGACAAACTGTAGATTATTTAAGACAAATCAAGTTTATAATTGCTACATGCTACTCTCTGTACGTCATCAAGGTAAGAATCAGTAAGCTGATTACTATATACGTTGTTTGCACATTTCATTTTGGAATAAGATGATTCAAAGATACGTTGATGCGAACAGCGTGAGATCCAGAGGGTAGATTTTTTTTATTTTCAGACACTAATTTCCAAAAATATGTTTACAAAGACACCCACCTGATAATGCGTTTGAGTGTTTCGTGCCCTATATAAAAGCTCGGTGGGCCGCAATTTGAGTACCCCTGGTCTGAATGGAGAGAAATATAGGGTAGGCTTTAGGGTACAGGGACGGCCCAAATGAGAGGCTTGACGTAAGACCTAAGAATCCTGTGAAATTTTTAACCGCACGATTGTTGTCGGATCTGTAAGAATAGCTATAAGATTTGATTCCCAATTTATAGGCATGATAAATAGATTGATAGGGGTATGAGAAAAAATGTGTTACATACAGGGTTTTTCGAAAAGAATCATCCAATTTTTAAAAAATCATAACTATTCATCTTTTAATCCGTTTTGATCAAAAAATGTATAGGCAGAAATAGGGGGAATCTTGAGTTTCACGCAGTTGCCAACAAATAGCGCTATCGCTCTTCCTTCGCCCACCACTTCAGTATTTGTAAAGATGGCGACTGCACAACAGAAATCATTTTGTGTTCTACGCTTTGCGAAGTGCGAGTCCGAAACAACTGTTCAGTGTGATTTTCGTCGACAAAACCCTGGTAGATAGAATTTCCTACCTCTCAGAGCATTAGGCGATGTTATAAACAATTCCAAGACACGGGTTGTTTGTGTACGCATAACAGCCGTGGAAGCAGTGTATGCAGACATGCTCGCAAAAGTTTGGGACGAATTTGCCTACCATATAGACATACGTCGTGCATCCAAGGGTGGGCATATTGAGCACCTTTAATTTGTTTGTAAAAAAACTTTATGATTAGCCATGTAATAAAAAATTAATTTTAAGTTCAAATTTTTCAATATTTTTCATAATATACTCATTTCAAATTGGGTCATTCTTTTTGAAACACACTGTATAACATGTTAAATATATGTATTATTTAATTTTTCAAACGGGATTTCTTAATTGTTTCTTTAAAAATGAAAAAAATGATTCAACGTTGAACATTACATGAGAATCAACAGGTCATACTTTAATTTTAACATTGCCTGTTATTGCAAGCAAAAATCCTGCAAGGCACAACCACTGAAAAACAAATTATAAGTCTCATATACACTTATACACTTAGATTTCTAAATGATATTTTTTAAAATTGTTATATGATGATTACAAACATGTTATTTTAAAAATAAAAATAAATGGGTTTTCTTTTCAAGATGCACAGGAACCCTTTATGACCATGAATTATCATTATCAGATTGAAAACTGAGAAATAAAAATGAGATACCTTCTAACGTTGTCCCCCTGATTTTCGAAGAGGTGGACTGGGTGCTAATACAGTTAATTATATTTCAATTATATAAAAATATTTTATGCTGTTGAAGATATGAAAAAAATATCCGAATAAAATTATTTATGAACAACTAAATATCAAGTAAGTAAACACAAAATAAGATAATGTATTGAAGAAAATCTTAGTGTAGAACATTTTAGTTTGTAAAGAAAAAATAATGTTTTTTTCTTCTATCCTGTAAACGAATGCATGTCCTGGATGCTGTAAAACTGAAATGTGTAAAGAAAACGGAATAACAAATCTTGCACTCCTAATTCTTTTTATATCAAGCCATGGTTTTTTAGCATTTTTTCAATGTAATTATATGAATAAATGCATGAATTTTAATTTAGCGTAAATTAAAGTCTTTGGACTAACAGAACCTTACGCAAAGTCATTTTACTTGTATAAATAATAAACGTACTGTTCAGGATCCCTCTTAAGACATCTACAGGAGAATTTTCGCCATGGGGATTGTATATGCTATGCAAAATAGCAAGAAGATAAAAATAAAGTAATTTTTGTGGGTGACAGAATCAAGTTTCCCTTAGTTGTACAATCAGATATGCGATATATATATGTATATATATATATATATATATATATATATATACAGTCGAACCTCCATATATCGAACTTCCCTATATCGAAATTTTTTATATATTGAACTCTTAGCAAATCTCCATGTTCATTACATAGAAAAACTGTTTCTATATATCGAAAAAATCTCTATATATCGAAATTTTTTTCACGACATATTGGGAGATTTTATTCCACTTTAGAATAAAATCTCCCAATTTTTGGCGTTTGAAACAATACTTCGTGGACCCCTGATAAAGTTTTTAATGGACTGAAAAAATGCGAGCATTTCTTTGATGAACTTTTCGCAAAACTGGCTGTTCAGCAAGATATTCGTAGTTTTTTTTTTAAAGAATGTAACTGTAAAAACTGTAACCACTGTCTGGATTATTGTTTTTTTAAAGGTATATAGTACTCAATAAATCTTTCACATTAATTCATTTTTAGTTAACTTTCATTTAATGTGATTCGCATATAAATTGGAAATGGAGATTCGTATACGAAAATTTGCTTTAATTTTAATGTTTTAGGAGAATTATGATAAAAATAAGATCAATTCTATATATCGAATTTTTTTCTGGCATTTTGCTACTTCGATATATAGAGGTTCGACTGTATATATATATATATATATATATATATATATATATATATATATATATATATATATATATATATATATATATATATATATATATATATATATATATATATATATATATATATATATATATTAAAACTTATTACATGGGCGCGGTAGCCCAGTTGGCAAGAGCAGCTGGCCAGTGATCTGAACTTCCCTGGTTCGATGCTCGTCGCTGCAAATCTACCGCCGTGTTCACTAATGATTGCCGGGGCACGTAAAATAGGGCGAAGAGATTTATTAACCTAAAGAGATTCATTAGGTTATCCCCCATGAAGTTACAAACATCATAATTTTGGTTTATTATACTACTCCGTATTTTAGGACTACTAGTTTAAAGAGCACTGCAAATTATACGGTTGTGAATAAGAGTTTAGGAATCTAAATACGTGATTTCAAAAGTTTTTAGAGGGACTTATATTTAGATGCAATATAAGTATCCTGATTCCCCGGTGTCGATGAATGAAAGCGTATATATTTGAAAATAAACTATTTATTATCACTTCTGAAAAACAAAATTTCTTAATACTGAATGATAATACAACATCGTTGTCATTATAGAATGGAAAGAAATAGATCAATTTAAAATTGTGACATACTTGCTTCCTTTAGACGACATTAACTGAAACACTGTAACCCTATGGACGACAACACACCCTTCTGTGACTAAAGAGTGGAAAAAACATCGAGAATCTTGAAAGCCAAAAGGCAAAATACAATTCGCATTTGATTCGAAAATAGTCTCAACAATATCCTATTAAATAATCTGAATCCATCAAATAATAGTATCAAGAGTTAAGTCTGTTGAACGATCTTACGTGACATGAAGTGTGACGCGCCCAGATATTCATTTCCTTTTGCGCGCCAAATTGCCTGACTTTATGTATTAATCGGGCGGTTATTCTTCTTTACAGACCTTGAACGATCCCCAAAATAATCCTCAGTTTCGAACACTTGCTTCTTTGTGTTTCACCCGTTGCATGTCCAATGTTTCTCATAGTTTGAAGAGGCGTGGACGAAACCGAACGTGATAAAGGATCGATTTGAAAACTTGAGGACGCCGGAAAGTCTGAGACACGTGACACTGTTGGTATCAATCTACATTGGTAATTAATTATTTTGGGGTCCACCACAATATCACCCCACCCTAGAGAGAAAAAAATTGTTTTGTTATGAATTAAATGACAACAAAACTTTGGATGGAAAGAAACTTTGATCAGCAACGTGCCTTTGAAAATCGCTTTTTATACCCAAAGATATTTAGCAATGTTTGTATAACTTAATTAATAATTTGAAAGTTTGAGGGTAAAATAGCAGCTGTTTTAACTTTCTGTATGAGAAGGAGATATAATTTCCATAGTTTTAGAGAAATTGTTTCATATGTAAGTCCTTTTAAAGGCTAAACTTGGAAAATATAACTCAGAATCCCATTACAAGACGGAGAGCTCTCGACTTGACTCAAGATGAACTTTTAAATCCAACAAAAACTATTAAAGTTATGGTTGGCCAACACCTGAAAATACACGCACATAAAGTATGATAAAAGGAAATTAATTCAGCACATAATATAAGGGTTTTTTCTGAGGCTAGATTTCTCAGTTTGCGAGTACCACAGGACTAGAACCATCAATACATTCCATTATGCAAATAACTCAATAATCTCATTTTTTGAAAAACTGATCTGTATCTATTCATTGAAAAGAAAAAGGAGCAGAAAATAACTCTCTATGAGTAAAGTAACATTACAAGTATATGTACGGCATCACCGCATTTTAGCTATTATTGTAGAAAAGGATGCTTAGGCTAGAGATTAATGTAACTCTCGCAACTGAAATTTCGCTTCTAAAAACTTACGGTAGTACGCCATTAAAGCCACTAATTTTATTAGGAAATGCTGAAGTCATGGTTGTGCATAAAACATATGTTAAAAAATGATTTCCCAAGTCCTAAACCAACTGCTTCTTAATTGGGGGAGGGGGTATCTTTGCTATTTAATGCTTCTGTAATGTCTACTTGGGAATGGTTACGACTTGGATGTCTGATTTTTTTTTTAAAATGGGAATATCTTTTAGTGCGAAGTTCGTGAAACTGTTTATGGGTCTATATTATTTTCGACAGAATACACATAAATTGAAATTTATGTAAAAGTCGTCTCATTTGTTAAAAGTAATAAATGTCATGGCTATTTTTGGGGAGCACTTCTGCATGGATTTTCTTGTGCTGCGTTGTATTTGAGGGAGCCTTAGTTCTTCTGTTTGGGAGCTATTAGTAATGTGCTTCAAGGTGCTTTCATAAAGTGACTTCGTGTAACAACATTACAACGGCTACTTATTTTTCAGTTATTATACTTTGAAAAAGTCACGATGAAAATTAATTTAGTTTCGATTGACAGAATAAGAAAATTTTCCTTACAAGGGATGTTCTTATTATGTCCGAGGCGTAGCTTTGCTTTCGTTAGCACCGCGATCATTGGCATTACCTGTGATTGGGCTGACATATCCCGTGATGATTGCAATTTGTTCTGTGATTGGTTTAAATTCGTATCGTGGAATTTAGGCTTCTCTCCTGATGTCACTGCGAGCAAGACCTTACTCTTTACAATGTTTTCTCACTCTTATTTTTTCATTTGCGTTTGAAGCAATTTGCCCATGGTGTTAGGAAGCTTGAGATTCCCTGATTTTTTAACAAGTTTCCTGTATCATGGCATCCTAAGACCGAACCGTAAATCCCTTATGAACTTCAACAAGGGATGTTTAGGTACTGTTTTGAAGTTATTGCAATATTTAAAAATTATATAGTAACTATGAGACGAAACGGCAAGTCTACACTTTGAGAAAAGTATCCGTCATTTTGCTTACTGTGTGGTGATTACGGTAGTTGTGTAATTCTAAAAGTGGACTAAACGAGTTGCCATAAAAGTTGGAATATTCAATTTGATTTATTTATGTACCATACTCAACTTATGATTTGCACCATAAGGGAATGGTGCTTAATTTAAATGTGTGTATCACTACTGAATTGTTCTTCGAATTATATGAAATGTTAATGAGATGTACTGTAATAAAATAGAAATTGTAGGAAGTATAATAGAGGATTGTTAGAGACGCAAGCATATATAATTGTGAGATAATTATTATTAATAAATTCATAAGTATCATTTAATGTTATTAGAAATGTTAAGAATATGTATAATTGATGATAATAAGGTTTATATGAAGAATTACTGTAATTATATTGCAAAAAACTTAGGAATTATAAATAGTACTATAAATCGATTGGAGGTATAAATTCAAACATATTTGTAAGATGGTTTTAAGTATGGAATTGATAAGTATGATTTAAAGTTAAGAGTTTGTCTAATTGATGATGGTAAGATTTATATGGAATATTGTGGTGATTATACTGTACATAAATTAGAAATTGTAAATAAATGATATTGATTGTTATGGAAAATATATGCAAGTAATCTGTAAGATACTAATATCTGTAAGATTACTAATAATGAAATGTAAAGTATAAGTTGACTTTATCAGAAATGTCAAGAATGCTAATTATAGAAGATTGTTTGATATAGTTAGCCTCCAAGGAATTTAGGAGTGCAAATTGTAATACATAGCTAATAATAAAGAAAGGAGGAGTGTCAATGGATCAAAGTATGGGGACAGTAAAATATGGGTTTCGTTAGGAAAATTTTGGTTTGGAGCGCAGTGCCCTGCGGGACCCACACTGTGATGAGTGGGGTTGTCATCAGGCGACCGCTCTGCAGGTAGAGAAGGCCGTATCACCAATTGGTGGGGGCGGTGTAACTTAGAGATTATTTATGTACCAATAAATACTGAACAATAATATTCTATAAAATGACAGATTTTCCTACAAAATTTGCTGTAAATTCTTTATAACATATACTTCGACAAAAGTCCATCGCTGACGGAAATCGACGGAAGCAAAATGATACAAGGAGTGAAACTACGGTATTTCGGGATCGTTATGGGGAAAAAATAGTTTTTGTTGCTGAGAGGCAAAAATAGAGAAATCGCACAAAGGTTTTTATCGGTTCCTCACTCCCAATCGACGTCCTTTTCGGCTCCGGTCCAACAGCCACGAGATGTGGTGGCGAGCTGCGCTTCCAGTCGTTTTCGACTCGTTAAACACGCAGTTAACGGCAAGTCAACAGTTCCCGAGGATCGGCGTCTAAAATTAAATTTTCCCTCTCTCTCCCTCTCTACTGCTCAGATGGTTCATAGGAGACATTTTAATCTTTCTTGTATCTTTTGGAGGTGTCGGAATATCTCGCCCTTTTCACATGCGTTGAGTGTTTGCATATAAATATGCTATAAAATAGAAAAAAGGAATGAAAGAGTTGCTTTATACGAAGCTCTGGGAAATATAGGAGCTTGGCAAACGACTCTAAATTTTATGTAGCTGAGTGAAAAGGAAGACGTTTTAATTCGCATACTATTTCCATCTGACTATTTACCGTATTACATTAAAAAAACTTAGACAGATTAACGAGACTAAAATATATATTTATGAGACATACATGAATCCTAACATCATCTGATAACTTGAAAGGACGTTTTTTAAAGTTTTGTCTTAATTATAACTTACAAAAAACTTGTGGAAAACGCATCTTCTTCGCAATTCATAGATGCATTTGTGAGTTGTCCATAGAGACAATCACAATTTATGCTCCTTGCCATAACAAAGAACTTTAAATTAGTCTCGAAACTATTTGCAACACTTTCATTTTATTTGTAGAGTTTAAATACTTCTGTGTTCCTGCTTTGGACTCAGTGTCGTAACCTATGACATAAATCTTGCGTACAGTTATCAAATTATCCATCATAACATTAAATATCATCTGCTAATATCACAAGATCTAATGAGGTCCAAAGACAGGGATTGAAATCACATTTTTCTGAACCAAATTAAGCTCGGAATTTTAATTCCAACTTGCATCTAACAAAGCTTACAGCCCTGAGCCAGGCTCTGTCTTTCTCTTCTCTCACTTTCTGCTAGCTCTTTCTAATTGTCATAAAAGAGTAAGTACGCCGTATCCATTGAGCCCAAATCCACTTTACTTCTCACTATCGTGCTCAATCGTTCTCGAACTTTCCAATGCATTCTTTCTATGTTGCCCATTCAGTATTTCCCCGTGCGTTTTCATTTCGACAGTAATATTTTCTTCTGCGCCAGAGTATAATGAAATATGAAACAGTTCTGAGTCCAAAAAAAAATGAGAAAAATAACACGACTCACTGGCTATCATCTAAATATATGAGCGATATTTCTCAAGATCCCTCCTCCCTCCCCATACATTTGTTTTCTATCTTCAACTTATAAAGGAACAAAAGAAAACAGCAAACATAAGGAGGAAATATTCGAGGAAATATGCACGAATGAATTTAGAGGATTCGGGATTGATTTGAGCTCAGACAATTGGTAGATTTTGATCTTCTGGTTTTGATCGAGAATTTAGAATGTTCTGAGCCGAAAAAAAATATTAGCTCCATCAAGTAGAACGAGGTTTATTTTGTTAAATTTTTTAATGCAGTTTTACCTTTATACCAATTTAAATTATCAAAATTCAACCCACAGAAAAAGGGCAATATATGGCAACACCTTAAAAAAGTGTTTCTTTGTATTATTGAAGCTCACTTTGTATTACTGAAACCACTTGTCAACTCTCAAATTGGCTCACTTTATAAACCGTCACGAGAGAAACTGTCGTGGTGGTGGACCTTCAAGAAAGCCTTCTAGACTAAGTACCCCTGGATTTCTGAATTAACCTTCTTTGAAACAAACGAACCCTTATAAGTTGTCGAATGGACACAAGACCCTGTGACATGGATCTCGAGCTTATATATTGGTTTATTTATGTACTAAATACTGAAATGTTGTTGTTTCCAATCCCCTTTGTAGGAAAGCCTACGCCAAGTCCAAAGGACCTAGGTCCTCAAATCCTAGATCCTTGCCGAAGGGTAGTAAGCAGCTTCACTTTAAGGCGAGGTACCACTAGGGCTGAAGTCTGACTTGACCTCGAAGAATACCGGTCCCGTAATTTTGAACAGAGTCAAGTGAAGAGACCGGAACACCTGACCCCGCACCTCCAGAGATAAATTTGAGAACTTGAAGGACATTAGACACGACCTATTTTACGTGCCCCGGCCATCATTAGTGAACACGGCGGTGGATTTGCAACGACGAGCATCGAACCAGGGACGTTCAGATCATTGGCCCGCTGCTCTTGCCAACCGGGCCACCGAGCCCACAAATAATGAATAAAGGTTTAAAATCACGCCAGAGTAAAATATGCAAATAAATTTCAAAATTGATTTTAGATGCTAAATTTTCAATATAACATGTAATGATTATCAGAAATACATAAAGGATGATAGAGCTTCCATGGTAAAACATCTCAGATTAAAGCCTAACAAAGTATGATTTTCTCACGTCTACAAGATAGCTTAATGTTGAGCACATCCCTCCGTAAATCGGTAGTTCCATTACGCGATTCTCGATCCTAGGATAAGTTAGTTGAGCAAGATTGTCAAAAGAATGATCAAGGTTAAAAAATTGATGGTAAAAAATGAGGATCTTCATACGTTCGGTAAGAATCATGTATCGTTTGCCTGCAAGAAAAATTATGGCCAAGCAATCTGGCAATGGGTGAAAAAAAAGGACTTCTTATATTGTCAAAGTAGTTTGATGGTTGGACCATCAATTTAGAAAGTAAAATATCCATAAGTACGAATATTAACCTAGAAAAGATAAATATATTATATCTATTCTAGGCACCAAATTATAATTTTTGGTGCCTAGAATAGATTGTCAAACCTACTGTGTCATTTGCTTTTCTAAATTTTTTCCTCACGGGGTGGGATTGCATGTATCCCAAGAATACTAGCCCAAGAATGAATATATATATGTACACACACACACACATATATATATATATATATATATATATATATATATATATATACAGTGGTGGCAAAAAGTCACACTCATTTTTTTGCCTAATTTTTTTATTTGACTTAAGTTTTCATTATGAAATTATCGTAGTGTCTTATCTATTGTTATTGACTCTAATGTATTTTTTCATGCTGATTTCAAATCTGTTTGTATAATTCATGTAAAGTAAATAGTTTCATCGATATTTTGAAAAAAACCATGATAAGACAAGCACAAGGTCACTGTAAAAATGAGTGACTGTTGTTTCAACTAATGAAATGCTCCGTTATTCAACCAGTCAGAGAGCAGTAATGATAAAGAGTTGAAAGCAGAATGTGTAGCATGTTTTATTGTATTGAAAGCAGTTGTATGTTGTAGTTTGCAGTGCGTGTGGGGGAAATATTTGAATTATGGGTAAATTTTCATTTCTGCCTGAAAATAAAAGGTACAAAATAATACTTTTGAAGGAAGAAGGTTATTCTATGCGCCAAATTACTGCTAAAGTACCGTGTGGTCTTTCTACTGTCGTGAAAACGTTGAAAAGATATTTTGAAACAAATTCTATTGCGGACAGGGAGCGATCTAGACGACAGAGAAAAACAACTTTACGTGAAGATAGGGTATAGCACAGGATTTCACTTTCAAACAGAAAGCTCAATTCATCCCAAATTTTGAAACAATGAACTTTGACATCGAATGTGAATGTGTGCCAAGAACTTTGAGAGGAAGACTGATGGAAATTGGATTACGAGGCTGGAAAGCTCGCCCAAAACCATTACTGACCCATTTTCAACTCAAGAGAAGATTGGCACGGGCAAGGGATCATTCGTTACGGGCTATTAAAGACTAGGAAAAGGGAATATTTAGTGATGAAAGTCAGTTTTGTATCTCTGGTAACGAAAGTAGTGCCTATGTAAGACGACGCACTCATGAGAAATTCAGACCTCACTGTCTGACGCCCACAGTAAAGCACCCGACGAAAGTGATGATATGGGGCTGCATGTCTTCTCGTGATGTTGGATGACTTCATTCACATCGTGAGCGGAACAGTGAAAGTCAGGGATTACACTGAAATACTACAAAATAAATTGCTACCAACAGTGGGAGATCTTGTTGCCGTGGGATCAGTCAGGGATTTTTTAGGACGATAATGCTCCATGTCACCGTGCAAAAGTAGTTCAGAAATGGTTCGAAGACTATACTGTGAATAGGATGAAATGGCCAAGACAGTCTCCAGATATTAATCCGATAGAGAACCTATGGCATAAAATTGGTTATGATATTTCAAAGAAAAAACCTTCAAACAAACGTGAGTAAATTGAAGCTTTAATATTTTCCTTCAACCATGTTGTCACAAAAGAACTTCTTGTGAAATGTGTGCATTCCATGCCATAAAGATGTAGAGCCGTAATTAAAGCAAACAGCTGGCCCATAAAATATTGATGTTCAAACATGTAACAACTGAATTTTCAAAATGCATATTAAATGTACCGTATTTGTAAATTTTTGTGTTATTCTACTACGTATATTATGCTATTCTTTATTGTGTTATTCTGTACATAATACACATTCTTGTGTTCAGGCAGCTGTACTACAAAAAATACTTGCGGCATTTAAAAACTAGTAACAGATTTGAAATCAGCATGAAAAAATACATTAGAATCAATAACAATAGTTAAGTTAATACGATAATTTCATAACGAAAAATTAAGACAAACATAAAAATTAGGCAAAGAACTGAGTGTGTTCAGGACTTTTTGCCACCACTGTATATATACATACACACACACACACATATATATATATATATAATATATATATATATATATATATACATACACACACACACACATATATATATATATATATATGACCCCCTTAATGATGGCCGCTCTTACAAAAGGGGTATGAAATTCCTAAAGAAGGAATCGGAAAAATAGGCCCCGTAAGCTAAAGTTTAAGTAGCTTCAACGTGATGCTTTAAAAATATATTTTCCATTTCGTTCGTGTTCTACATATTTTTCATACTGGAAATAAATTCAAGAAAAAAAAATCTCTGAATATTACTTTCCTTTTTACATCCTTGGATACTATGCGATAACTACCTTTCAATTTTGACTTATGGGGTGCAACTGTTAATCTCTGAGTAATGTTATGCGGATGAATCTAATTAGTTTTTAAGAGGAATAAGCAACTTCTGCAATTACATTCACTGACTTTTCTGAAAAGGATAGAAATAATTACTTTTTAACATATTTATGTTAAAAACATGCCAAAGCGGATCCTAAAATAAAGGACCATAATTCTTAAAGGTAATTGAATTGGGAAATTTGTTAAAATCAATCAATTAAACTGGAACCTTCCTGAAATGTTTGAAATTTGAGTTGGAAAATTATTATTTCGCTCTGTGTAAAATGATAAATCTCTGGCTTAGTTCCGTTTTGTTGTAATGCCTCATAGCAGTAGCTGGGATGTTTATCAGAAAGATTTTATTTAAAAAACTGCGAAATCAATTTTAAAATGATGTTCTCAGTTTTAAGATATTTTATTTTTAAGGAATTTTTGTTTAAAGCCAGAAATTAATATTTGAAAAATGCAGCTCATATTTGTATAAATGCCCTAACGTTTCCTTGTAAAATAATAGTAATAATAATAACTTTTTAATTGCTATTAATAGTGGGTGGTGAAGGGTAAGGCGGTGTAAGTTAGTAAGTCAAGTGGTGTAAGTACAAAGCGTGTTACTGGAAAAAACTATAAAAAAATTCCACTATAAATTGAACAAATTATAATTCATAATAATTATTATAATATAGGAAATAATAATAATTTACGATTCCACTATAAATTGAACCTGGAGAATATGTTTTTGTCGTCAGCTAAAAAAAGTATGAAAATGTGAATTACACCACTTACACCACTTTGCTTCTCACCGCCTCATACACACACACACACACACACACACACACACACACACACACACACACACACACACACATATATATATATATATAATGTGTGTGTGTGAGAGAGAAAAAGAAAGTGCGCATTCTGACGCTTACATGAGAAGGTCATGGCATAGATTAAGAATGTAGAGAATATTAGCTGATACGTTCGGAGATCAGTTAATCAGTTATTTTAGCATGTAATTGACAACAAAAATGAGAAACTGTTTTTCAGTTTAACGTAGGTTAAAGAGGTAGATAAAAAATTTACCCTCAGTGAGACCAGCATTTGGGTACTTTATTACAGCATAGATAAGGGTGAATACAGAAAATTTTGGAAACTTGATCTTTAGAGGTCGCAGAGAGCTCACCCTCGCCTGGGATTATTCCCTCCCAGTTTTAATTAGTGTACATTTCTAGATTCAGATTATTCCAAGAAATTACAAAATGGTACTCATTAAAACAATGTTTCTATTTCTTGTATGTGTGTCATTGACAGATACGTTTCAGGAACATGCAATAGCTGTTGATACAATTAATATATGGTAAATGTTCAATATAGAATATGGTTCCGGGTAACCTTTGTTACATTCCAGTGCATACAAAATATCAGTGTTTCTTTTAAGTGTTCATTATTATGTACACGATTATGAAATATTACAGAAACCATTTACGATTGTATAAAAACAATTTATACGTATTAATTGGCATTCTAGATCTTTAGTTATGTGTTTCAGACACAGATAAGGAATATTTTTTATAAATTATGTGATATCTACAAATTTAATATGTAGCGAAATTTTACCTTTTAAATGTTACTTTAATTTTGTCAATAATATTTTAAATCCTTTTATTCACGAATACGCTTTTTCATTAGAATATATAAAAATTTATGCATAGTTATATTGAATTTTGCTGAAATACAAATGTGAAAAGTTAAACAAATTCCTTACGTCCTTTCTGATATACACGTATGCTTTAGAATTTGCTGTCTTATTCAATAATGGTTTTATAAACTTAGACTAGCTTCTATTCAGACAAAACATTCGTATTTTACTTCAACTGCAACACTTGAAATTTCAGAAAGGATTTAATAATGCGGAGTCATACAAATGTTTAATTCTCACACAATTAGTTTTTTGAAAATTCACCTTCTTTACACTTGCCTCTCTGAGTCTGTTTAGTTCTTTATACATATAGTAGGTACAACACAGCAATTTTTATCGATTTCTTAAAATTTTATTCACTACTAAATTGTCGAACCTTATGTCTAAAATTATAGTTTGTAATGAGAATGTTTTAATATATTGAATTTAAATGCAGTATTTAATGGAGTCTATTTCGTACATTCTATCTAGAAATTATAAACTAAGAATCTGAATAATTTTTAGAATCGAATGTAGTTGGTAAAATTAGACGTGAAGGTAGGGGATTACATTCGAGGAGGAGATACTGAATTCGAGAAAACACGACGATAGCAGCTGCTAAAGACGGAATATTAAAATTTTAAATATGCTTTCCTTTCTCTGTTTTATTATTAGGCTGCACCATAAATTAAAATAATGACACATTTCCTTAATTATTCTTTGAAAGATTGTTTGATATATGTCATATACTGGAGGGGGGGCAGCTCAACCTCCGTTATTGGATCACTCCCCTTTCTGTCTATTTTTATTGTTCATATGAAAGATAACCAAGAAAATTAAATGTTATAAGAAAAGTAAAAGGGAAACGTTACCCAAAACCGTTACAAATTTCTGCTAATTATTTTATATGTATAGGGTAGATATAGTAAAGAGTTATATATTAATTTCAAGGGAAGTCAAATACTTCACATTTTAAGTGATTTAGATTTACTTCAAAATTAAACTGATTTATTAATTACATTTATTTGAGTACACCTTTTCATTTTGAAATATTGTTAAACACTGAGTATTTTGAAGTTATTTTTGCTGTCTAACACAATTTTTTTTTTCTGGATCTCATTTTAACTGAACTGTAATTGGATTAAGGGAATCTCGAACACTTGAACATAGGGAATCTGATTTTATAAAGCAGATGCGATTTATATACAATCTCAGGGTACTGAATAAATTTAAATTTTGATGGGAAAAATGTAAATCGTCCTTAGAAGGATTTATGGTTCCCCATTTCAATTCATCAAAGCAACAGTTTTCTATTAAGAACAAACGAGATAAATTATAACCATAAAAATGAGGGTGGTTGAACTATTCCCATCAAATTCAAAAACAGAATCTTTCTTTTTTTATTGTTCACTTTGATCTATAAGCTCATATAAGTCTTTATTCAGAAAAGTTATGCTTGGGAAAGAAGAGTCATTATTTATAAAATCAAAGATGGAATGCTTTAACGGAGTTTTCTTTGTTTTTAATATTCATCACATTAATCGTAATCATTTATCACTTTAATAGAAAACTGCTGCTGACTCAGAAAAGGGAAATGATAAATCTAGGCTACGTGCAGTCTTTTAATAACTTTAATGGATACCTTAATGTTCCCATGAGATATTCAAACTACTCCGCACTTTGAGAGTGATTAAAAAAATATTTTTTGGCACCATAAATTGTCGAGTTTTCTTCTAAAGAAATGATGACGATCAGAGGTTCGATCCCCGATTCGGGTAGAAAATCGCTATTCGAAAATTTTATATCTTAATTCTAAGATAGGTGCGACAGGGAATATAATCTATAAATATAAAACGCGTAGGTATGCGGCACAAAAATCGACGATATTTCTACACTCGACGAATGGCAACGGCTCAACTACCGGATGTAAACATTAGCGGCCGTCCGCAATTATAAGTGAAGATATTTTCCCAGCAATTTATTATTTGATATGATTGAGTGTAGGTATCTGAATTTTGAAAATAGTACATACAGAGAGTGATGTAACCCCCACTATATTTTAGTACTTGCTGAATTTTTACTCCATTTTGTAAGTGATGAAATTTTCCCAACATTTTGTTATTTGATATGATTAAGGGTAGATATCTCAATTGGGAACAATAGTACATACAAAGAGTGATGTAATCGATACTATATTTTAGTACTTACTGAATTATTTTTACTCCATTTTTTAAGTGAAAGATTTCTTCCCCAACCATTTCTCATTTGATGTAATGATAAAGTGTAGATATCTTAATTTTGAAAAATATTACATACCGAGAGGGATGTAATTTTTAAAATCATTGGTGTTGGGTTTCTCAGTCTTATCTTTAATTCTGTTCTGAAGTAATGGAAATTCACATTTTTTAATCACGATGTTTTAGAATCAGCCTTATAGTGAATTCAGCAATGATTATAAATGTTTTGGCTCAGCTCCCACTACCCCTTAACAACGTATATTTATGATGACGGATAATGGTAACATTCCTTACATATGTTACTTTCAGTTGAGTTGTTTTGCAAAAGAAAATATAAATCTAAAAGCGACCATGCTGGTCGCGCAGAGGCTAGTTCCATATAATATGTTATACAAGCTCATCAGAATTTTCTCAGAGGAATTTTCTTTTAATGTCAGTTCTTGTAAAATTAAGCATGTAAATGAAAATTATTATGGACTGATCAAGATTGTGATTTGAAATTCGTGGACATATTTTTCTAGAATGGAGAATACAATTATACCACACAATACGCTTTCGACAATTAGTTCAAGTTTTTTCTCCTTTTAAATGTGTATCACTTTTCGCTATTGAAAAATTTATATGTTAATTCTAAGATGGGTGAGAAAGGAACTATAATTACATATAATTTATTATACAAACTCATCAGAATTCTCTCAGAGGAATTTTCTTTTAATGTCAGTTCTTTCAAAATTAAGGATGTAAAAGAAGATACTTATGTACTGATTAAGATAGGTATTTGAAATTCATGACCATATTGTCCTAGAATGGAGAATACAATTATACCACACAATACGCTTTCGACAATTAGTTCAAGTTTTTCTCTTTTTAAATGTGCATCATTTTTCTCTTTATTAAAATGTTTTAAGATTGAAAACGTTTCTCCTTTCCATACCATATTAATTAAGATGTATAATGAGAAACGACATAAACTAATGCTGAAATATTTTCAAGGATAAAGTATTAATTTTGCAGTTTTACGAGAAAATTTTCCGTGTTTATCAAAAATCTTAGCCAAAAATCTTAGCTGTGCCTACCAAAAGTCGCATTCCCATATTGAGAGGAGAAATCTCAATTTGAGATAAGGAGTACCTGATGACACCGATCTTTCCTAGTCGTGTAAAAAATTAGTGAAACTTCAGAATCTCAAAACCACTTGAGATCACGGATCAAGCAATTAAAGGCCTCATTAGTCGCCCCCACTGAAACCTTGAAATTGTGACTGCAAATGTCCTGATTTCAGTGAATGTCAGTTGTAGTTCGGATGTTCTGTATGCATTAAGATTTCTTTTTGTTATTTGAGATATGTGACCTATATACTGCTAATTTCTCCGTAAAAAGGAAAAGATAAACTTCATTGCAAGATGTTCTTTCTCTGTAGAAGATTACCCTTAACATGTTCTTCTGCCCTCTGGATTTTTATCAACGTCCGCTGCATATGGAAAATTCTGTATGAATGAAGTCTTCCTATATATGATATGTGACCAAGTAAGATGAATTTTTTCGTAAAAAGAACTTCAATACACTATAAACTCCCTTTAGTACGAATTCCCTGCATCGTGTTCTTTTAACCTTTAAATTTCAATCCACACCAGTTCTAGATTTGGCGTTCAGTTTGTGCAAATTTTTTATCATGATTTATATGATTTAAGACCTAAGTACTATTCATTACTCCATAAAAAGAACTTCAATGGAAGATATTTGTCCCCAGAGGAAGATTACTTTTATCGTGTTCTACGTTCCTGTGCATTTCAGCCCATGTCAGTTGCGCTCTGACGCTCTGTTTGAGCTCAGTTTCCTTTTCGACCTTAAAGATATATGGTTTATGCACTATCCGTTTCTCCTTACAAAGATCTGTAATGAAAGATATTTTCTCCTTGTAGCAAATCCCTGTTAATTGTATACTTTCCCCCTCTAATAATAAGTTCCTGGTACAAATTAAAATAACTTTAAGATTCAAGTCATTTTCGATGTATCACGGCTGTTTACCGCGGATTTAGACACTAGAAATAAAGGTGGTCTCTACAGTTCTCGAGGGTTTGTTATAAAAACAATTAATTTACGTTGCTGAGGGTGCCCAGATCGAATCCCGGCGTCGCACCACTAAAAAAGCTTCTTTGTGTCGTCCCTTCATAGGGGGTAATGCTGTCCGCCTATATGGTGCCCCCCATAATAAAATAGACAGTAAAACTGCCGCGTAGTATAGGCGAATGTTTGACGACAAGTGCTTCCACATTTAGAAAAAAAATTACTCAACATAAATTCAAAGAGTGATTCTTTAAGTCTTTTAAACTGAGATTTTACCACTCCTCTCACTGCTAGTTTATAAAGTGTCTTTGACAAACAACAGAAACATTTTTTTAATATAATTTTGATGACATTTATAACAAGCAATGTTAATAAGAATCAAATCTCCAATCCAGTCAGAGGAAACCTTGCCTGTTACTTATTACCAAAGCACTGATCAAAGCAATCAACCGTACCACTTAAGTAGGCTTGCTTCCAAACCTTTTGGGCCTCGTACCAAGAAAACCAAAGAATGAACCCAAAACTGGAGTCTACCGTATGCTCACAGTTTACATGAGAAAAAAAATTAACGCAACTGGTGTCCATTCAGTTAATCTCCAAAGCGTTGAAATATGAAACCTATTTTCTTCCTGTTTCGCCTTATTTTTCATCTTCGACGAACACAGATTAAAATTACTTTAATGTTCAAGTCATTTTAGATGTCTTACGGCTGTTAACCGCGGATTTAGACACTAGAAAAAAAAACTCGTCTCTACAGTTCTCGAGGGTTTATTATAAAAACAATTACTCAACATAAATTCAAAGAGTAATTCTTTAAGCCTTTTAGACTGAGATTTTACCACTCAATACTAGATTATAAATTGTGACAAACAACAGAGAAATTTATTTTGAAATATAATTTAGATGATAATTATAACAAGCAATGTTAATACGAACCAAATCTTCAATCCAGTCAGAGGAAACCTTGCCTGTGACTTATTTCCAAAGCACTAAACAACCATACCACATAAGTAGGCTTGCTTCCAAACCTTTTGGTCCTCGTACCAAAGAATGAACCCAAAACTGGAGTCTACCGGTTGCTCGCAGTTTGCATGAGAAAAAAATTAACGCAACTTGTGTCCATTCAGTTAATCTTCAAAGCGTTGAAATATGAAAACTGTTTTCTCCCTGTTTCGCCTTATTTTTCATCTTCGACGAACAAAAGGGGGATTTTCTGGAGCAATAAAGTCAAACTTCCCCCTTTTCTCCCCTCTAATATCGGAGACCGCCATCAAGCGTCGCGACGGACGATTCCCGAACTTTTGTAATCACGAGACCGAAAGAAAGTCATGGCGAAAACCGATCATTCCTCAGCTCGAAAATATTTATTTTCTGGGCTTCTCAACAAGAAAAATCAATTCTTGGAGGAGGAGGGGGGAGGAAGGGGCTTAGGAGGGGAAGGGCTGGAAGACGAGTACTAGAATTTCAAATTTCTTTCGGAATAAATTTAAAGTGTAATCTTCATCTGTCCTCGAGATGCAGCTCACGAGTTCCTGGAAAAGAGCAGAACTTCTTCGAAATGACGAGACGTTACTGGGGTGGAGAGACTAGACCCCCCCCCCCCACCCCATCTGTAATTAAGTTGAATGCAGCCGGAGATAATGCGAAGGGGATGAACGCGCGTTCGCCACATGGGTCCCGGGACAGGAAAAGGTGGGGGGGGGGGATGGACTGTTGTAGGGCAAATCCCAGAATTCGATTGGAAAGGACTAGACTGAACTCTACAACAGGAATAATATTTTGCAAAACGTTCGTTTTCAAAAGGGTAACGAATGTTTCCCAAATTAATCCATTCCGCTCAAGATCATAAATTCTGTAAGCGATAGAGTGGTAGTACTCAGCTGCAGTTTCATCAGCCTTGTGAATGAAAATGGGTTAAAAAAAAGAGAAATCTGTCAGGTAACTGAGGAATAATTGTTCTCCTGCTCAGTTGAACAGATATAAAACCATCACATCATCTGTAACAATGACACTCTCCCTGTTTAACACAAGGTTTCTGGTAAAGAGAAATTCTTCCTTTAAACTCGCAGTATGAGTAATTTCCCTGTGGCATGTAGGTATATTAAATGTAAGACTAATACGTTACAGAAATTGGTTACAAAAATGTTTTAAATAATCCTTACGAGGAATGTGCATATAGTCTCTCATCACAACCAGTTGGACAGAAAAAAATCGCTGTTTATAAATGACATGAATGTATAAAAATGAATTCATAAACTCTTTATCTTTTAAAGCAGATTGAAATGTTTTCTTAGATAAAACTTTATTATCCTCTTAGAGCTTTATAAAGAAGTAACCTGAGCGAAGTCTTCACGAACAGTTCCCTAGATATTATCCTAAATATACCATCAAATATTTTTTGTGCTGAAACTATTTTTAACGAAATACACTACAACATGCATAAACGTCGTGGGAAAGAAAAAATATTCTGTAAAAAAGGGGGCATGATTAAATACTTTAAAGGCTAAGCAGATATTTTTTAACAATACACATTAAATCTTACTATTGAAAATATATACATGTTATGGAGATAAACAGCTGTTGCACGTGCAAAATTTAAATTTATTAAAATTTAAGATTACTTATGCCATTCAACTATTAAATACCTGATGGACTGAAAACCTGCGTGGATTCCATCAAGGTAAACTAGCTTCTGAAATATGATATTGAACTGGGATTTTTAACTGCGATATTAAAACTTATCGCTGTGTTTCATTACAAAGATTTGAAAACGAACTAACACTTTTTAAACTTCAGTTAAGTTTGAAATGCTAATTTTACTTCCTGCACGTTCCATATTCTTTCCTTTCTTTTTAATCTCATCACGGGATCCTTCCATCGTGGAGAAAATTTCATTCCTTCTTCAGTCGCTTCGCCATCGTCTACGAGAGCGCACTCCTTTAAAGTCACAAAATCACAATCACAGTCACAAAATCTGAAAAATGTCCGACATTTCCTCTCCGTTTCAGCGGTTCAGAATTTTCTCGAACGTACATCCTAGATGCACCTATATTAAATATTATAATAAAATTATAATCGCTATTCATAGCAGGGTGGAAATTTCATAGATGATTTCAGCCAAGATCAAGAAGTGACCGTTTGGGATTCCCCCCCCCCCGGTAGTTCAGATAACTTTGAAAATAGGGCTCATGTCCGTGTATGAGGGCGCCCGCAACACAGGAGTATGAAATAAACTGATGCTAATGTGTCACTGAAGAGTAGTTTTTATAAATTCCCGAAGGAGAGGCGGCTGTATTTGCTGGTGTTTAACTTTGGGGGTGTTTTACTGCATATACCTGCAAGTTTTTTTATTTTTACCAATCATACAGCTATAAGTCAGGAGTAGTGGAATTGCAAGTCCCTGTAACAGGTATCAGCACTTGAATAATATGCTAGCACCTATGAATCGTATCAGCAGCACAAAATACAGGATCATCGAAAAGGGTGCCCGTAATTTCAGTTATGTACACAATCGACCGATCTGATTTTGTGAAGCAGCAGATGGTATGTTATTTCTGGGAGTTATAGTTTTCCATGTCATTGAGACCGTAACTGCGCTGGGCGCATGCGCCGAAGCTGTGACGTCGCGGCCCCTCCTTCATGGGGGACAATGGCCGAACGGCTAGGGCACTGGATTTCGATACCAAAGTCCGTGGGTTCGAGTCCCACTCTTGGCATGGACGTTTGTAGCCGTTCGGAATCGGCTTTAAGCTGTAGGTTCAGGACTAATTATCCCCCTTGTAGCAAAAAATTGACCGCAACGCACAAAACCAAACCAAACCCTCCTGCATGGGTTTTGACGTTGGATAGGAAGAGATCCAATTTTTTGGCCACCAATAAGCCCCGATTTGACCGCTCTAGACTATTTTTCTATGGAGTTACCTGAAAAATATCGTGTACACTGAGAAGAACCGGGACTACGACAATTTGTTGGACAGAATCACCGCTGCAATAGCTACTGCTCCTGCTATGATCGAGCTAACCTGGATGGAGATCGACTATTGCCTAGATGTGTGCCGAGTGACGAGGGGTGCTCATATAGAAACCTACTAGGTGATGTCCAAAACTTGATACGTTTCTGTATCTTTAGGTGAAACAATAAACACCATGAATTCTATTATATGGTTCTTTGTTTCACGTCGCAATCACGGTAACCTTTTTCGATGACCCTCTACTGTATTCTGAAAATACTGTGAACAAAATACTGTGTTCTGTGAATATGTCCCAGGTTGAGAAAAATATTGCTTTGATTATACAATTTCATCAAATTATGACGTCGCAAAAGAAGGATAGTTTAGAATACGAGTACCTTTCAGAACTACTAATATAAATTACTTACAAAATATTTTATGAGTATTACTGGCCATATTTCTGTTTACCTAGTAGCTTGCTATGAGAAACGCACGTTGTCAGATTGAATTTTTCCCTCACTTAAATATTTATATATTTCACCTATACGGTTATACAAAATAAATCCTGGCTTGTTCAAAGAAATTGATTTAAAATCTGTTACTCATCCAATTATTTTCTACTATAGAATAATTTGTGAAACTGTTTATTTTCGCTTGAGGTCCTTACAGATTTCAGCAAAGAGTACAACCCTTTTTCTTTCCGTATCGTATTGTTGGGCCAAAGAAATTCAGCAGCACATCAATGCATTATAAATGATGAGATATAAATTATAAGGTATAAAAAGAGATAAAGTAAAAATCTAAAAATTGAAAAAAATTTCTATTCATTATAAAATCTTTGTTGCTACTTTAGCTTTAATCGTTCCCGAGGAACTAAAAATACATCAGAAGAGATGGCGTTTATACTGTGATTAGGAAGCGTTGAATTATTCATTAAGGATATCTGTATAAATATTTATTGCAAAAGAAATTAATGAGTGGTATATTCTAGCGATAAAATAAGTAGCTTTTTTTTTTAAGGATTAATTATCATTTAGTCCCATAGAGACTTGCGACTTCAATTGTTGATTTTTACTGAGATTTTCAGAGATTTTCAACAACTGATCCGTTACAGAAGGAATCTGAAGTAGGGAGTATATAAAATTTCACAGTTTTTATGTTCAAAGGGGTTTAGATTTGTTACGGAAGAAAGTAAACTCTTTCATGGAAAACATGTGTATTTCATACTTTATTGGGGTCTTGAGGTAGCCTTGTGGTAGCTCACCGACAGTCGGGGATGAGGGTGATCGGATCGAATCCAAACACGCGCCATTAAAGGGATGGTGGTCATTACAAAGCGATTTTTGAAAATTTTACGCCAGAGATATAAAATTTTGCAAATATATTCATTAAAGTATAACTATATCAAACGCCTTATAAAATTTGATAAATATATTTTTTAAATTATATTTTAAAAATTGAAATATTTAGTATGTTTTTTAAAATGCTCCTTGCGATACAATTTTTAACTTTTCCCCTTAATTTTGCATTTATATTGCTTATAAATACATTTTGAACAGAGTTATGTACTACTTTAAGCTTTCGTCGAATAGTTAATTTTTAGTAAATATTCTCATGCTTGTACTCTGAATTGTTGGTAATTTTTTGTACTTTTCTACACTTAAGTTGAATTTTGATAGTTGGAATGATGTCGAAACCTGAAATGGATACATAACTTTATTTTTAATGTATTAGAGGAGTCTATACTATAAATTTTATAAAATTTCATCAAAAAGTATGACGCAAGGAACATTTCAAAGACTTGCAAATCTGGAAATTACGCATTTTGAGAAAAAAGCCATTTAAAAGATATTTTTTCACCTATCTTTAATTAATTTTCATTGATATATTTTTAATGCATTTTATACCAATACTTACATATTTTTAAAATATAAATACACCCCAAAAAAATTTTGTTCGATTTTTGATAATTTAATAGTCCACCATCACCTTAAATAACTCCGTATCTAGGCCATATATGGGCACGTTAAATCCGTAGACCGGAAAATCTGTCTATGAGGTCAGAGAGGGTGGGAGAGGGTGCGATCCCCCAGTTGTCACCCCTGGGGATGCTCGGTCAAAAGTGAGGTTGCAAATAGTTAAGACAGACTCCAACCCTTTCGGTGCTATATAAACCTGAGCCGCACACTTCAGCCCGAAGCCTATATGGACCTGGTCTGAAACTTCCGGCCATGGGGCATTAGACACAGAACAACATACTTTATTGCTTTGCTGATTTCTGTATAGTCCGATTGTAGAGTTGTATTGACAATATTCTGTAGTGCGGACAATATTATTAATGCATAGCATGCAATATCCTAAATTTTATCGCCAATTTATGAATCGAAGTATATTTTCTAGACTCAAACACACGATTTTTTTTAGCTAATTACGCTTACATATAGAGTGGTTTTCTATTATATTTACTCATTTGTTCGATATGTCATCATAAATGAGTCCTTTTCTCTTTCAAACAAGTACAGGTAGGTACAAGCGGTAGATTGATATATCGCTGAAGGCCGAAAAGGAAGTGTTCAAATCATTATTCATATGAGTGATGATGGTCGTTTTAGGTCTCTTCGCTGAGGACTGAAATCCCGCTAAATTAATAAAGGAATTTGCTAATGGATATTCATTTGCATTTGCACACTCCTTAAGTTAGATACGTAGTCACTCAGTGAAGAATGTCAGAGTTATTTCTCGTTATTTCCCATTTAAAGATCCTGATCGTAACTTTAAAATATGTATCTTCTAAAATCTGCCTCTAGGAATTATGCAATTAGGCCAGCGGTAGATTTTACCTCACATACAATTTTAAAAATGTCTAGTATCTTTCCTCATCGGTTACGACAGTGCCGTCAGACCTATGAAAGATGGAATTTCTAATATTATACATAGATAATACTTCCTAAAAATATTAGAAATATCTAAGTAACATACTAGAAATTCCATTCTGTAAATGAAAACATGCAATCTTATATTTCTGTGTATGTTTATTAAATGTCTTTTAATATATATATATATATATATATATATATATATATATATAACGTACTATATAATATATATATTACGTTTTGAAATAATATATTAAAAAGCTATCTCATTCAAATATGTCTATCTCATTCTCTATGTCTTAGTCCCCCTCCCCTCCCCATCTTTCTCTCTCTGTCTCAGACACAGACACGCAGACACATGCATATATATATATATATATATATATATATATATATATATATATATGGGGGATATATATATATATATAAATCGAGCGAAAGTGGGGTAACACAAGATTATTTTTGTAATTTATTTATAGATAATAGGAAGTTTTGCTAATTTGTTTAGTAAAACAATTTTTGTTGTTTGCTTGACTTCTTTTCTTTTCTTAGCATTTTCTTTCTTTATTATGAACTTATGGGCTGCCATGCTGAATTCGTGAAATTGCGTTTGTTAAAGTATTAAGCATTCCCCGAAATGTACGCAAAGACGTACATAAACCTCGATTCTCTCTGATAAAATTGGAAATGAAGAAAGTCTCTTATTTATAACGCAAAAGGATGTACAAAAACGGCTATATTTTCTAGAATACAGAATCTGATATTTTTATAAAATTGAAGAACAACGTTTATACGCAATTTTAAATCCTTCTTTGTTTTGGCTCTGTATATTGAATATATTTCATTATATATTATGTCTCCTTATATTACTTTTATTTTTTTTCAATTTTAATTTTTGATACTTTTTTTATACTTTCAACGTAGGATTACGGTCCCAACATAACGGTCCTCCAGAAAGCAAAATTTCAGATGTCCTGTGTCGCGAGTTTTGGTAGTGAGCCAAATCCAGTCTGTATCGCTTGGTAAGCAGTAAACAGTTAAACAGAAAAGTTCCAAAATTAGTCAAAATTTTGACACACGTATACAGTCGATTCCGGTTGATTGGACCAGCCGGATTGGATTTCCGGTTGATTGGATTTCCGGTTAATAGGACCGGCCGCTTATTCGGACCGAATCCCATCTTGTAACATAGGGCATGTTCGTTTAATCTGATCAGCCGGTTATTATGACCAAAATGATCGTATGTATATATATATATATATATATAGATGCATATATACATACAAAAGAGGTAAGCAATGATAAGTAATTCTACGTTAATTACCCGCGGTAGTTTCGTTAAAAGAGACTACCTGAATTTTTATTTATTTATTTATTTATTTATTTATTTATTTATTCTTTTTTTTGGGGTGGGGGGGTAGTGTTTGCTCCTAGTCGCATATGACGTCACGGAATCGAGAAACGTGGATCACTGGGCAAGCAGCGCGTCTACAAAATAGCCATGGCGGCCATATTCATTAGCGTGTATTATACAAATCTCACACTGAAAAGCTGACACGGGCTGTAAAGGTGATTGGTCAGGATTGTATTTTAAAGAACGAGTATCCTTGTTGGGTTGCACTAGAATTGCTTATTATTAGAATTCGTCTTGACGTTGCAGTATGGTCTGCTTTACTGAGTTGTAGTTAATTCCTATCGGACAACCTTTTGTAGTTACATTGTCATCTGGCGAAATGTTAGTTATATGTTATAATATTTGTAGTTACATTGCTATCAGGCAAACTATTAGATATATGGATTTTATAAAGTTCTAGTTCAAAAGTTTCAATTTCGCATTTCTACAAGGTACTGTCCAAAATCGGCAGAGTTAGATATTTAGTCTTCTTCATCAAAATTCCATATTGTTCCAAACTATATAAGAATATAGTGGTTCATAATTACTTGGAATTCTCATGTAATCGTGCTGATAAATTCATGGGTGTGAATATTTAGCTCGAAATATGACATTCATACCTTATCTGTTTATTTTAGGCGGGCCTGTTTGGTTAAAATAGCATATAATTTATATTTTATTTGACACCCTTTTTATTGGGTGGGTAATTCCACAAAACGGATAGGCGGAAGTTCAGTGTACTTCTGTTTTGAAAAAGGGACAAAAGAAACAGCCGAGACATGCCAATAAAAACATTCTATTCTGTTTATCAGGGATTACTTTTTGGAGTTGTAAAGCTAGAGAGAAAATATATTTCTGCCGCTATAACAATCAATCGTAATTATATTCTTCGACCGTTAGGGTAAAATTATGAGATTTGTAAATTTGTTACAAAATGGCTGTTCTTTTATGGCTCCAACCGTCTGTGGTAGCCATCTGCCATTAGTAGACTTGCGGGTGGTCTCGTCAAATGCATAAAACGTAAATAATCATGCAATTTTAAATGAGAATTTTGTTCTATTTTAGCAATCCGTAGTCTTTCCCCCCCTCCCCCGAGTATCTGTTAAAAAAACACATTACTAAGAGCAATAAGCCACTCTTTACTAATATAAGAAAATGTCGGTTATTTATTTAGAACCAGTGAACTATAAAATGTCATCAGTGGATTTCTAGACTAAAAAAATACTGAAAACATGTGAATATAGTCTTTATTTAAGAAAATAAAAATAACAAGATTATATTGTAATAAAAAGGCCACTATGATCATAAAGCTTTTGAAAAGAAAGCACAACGCGGAAGATAAATAACAAGATGTGAAGTTACAGACACTTTGACAACGTATTCAAAAATACAATAAAACTACTTTTCAATCGTTAAATAGAAAAATTTTTGCTTAAAAATTTGTTAAATTGTCAATAATAGGTGTACTCTGTGTTAAAATAATCAAAACTGCCAAAAATCCAGAGTTGTATAAAACTCAGAATGATTGTATGTACCGAAAAAAGTACAAAAAATGTGGTTTGTTCTAACAGAATTAGACATATTCTTGCATTTTTAGTGATTAAAACGTATTTGAGAGCATGAAAAACACTGACTATGAAAATCTAATAGTAGTACAGTAAAACCTCTTTTATCCAGATCTCGTTTATCCGGAACTCCGGATAATCCGGATCAGATTTGTAGACATTTTTACTCAATGTTCACATTAGGTAATAATTTTTAACTATGACAGTAAGAACGTAACTACAAGTTCGCCAAATATTCGCTTTTTAGTTTGATTCAATGTACAGTTCCTGCATAGAATGTACAATGAATTATGGTAACAAAATGCTTTTTGTTCAGTTTAAGAAAGCTTTACTAGACTTACCAATTCTTTGCTAAGAAATGAGGGGAAAAGTAATTTTTATATTTTTAAATGTCTTGTGTGCAATACTATGTAATTTTGTTACAAAACATAGGTTTTTATCGTAATAAACAGTAAGTCTGCTTAGTTAAGGATTTTGTTTTGCTTACTGCTCGGTATATGACTCGGATTATCCGGATTTTCAATTATCCGGATTGCTATGGTCCCAGTTAGTCCGGATAAACTAGGTTTTACTGTATTACTTTTTCCTCATTCGTTCTCTCAAAAGTGCCTGATGGGAGCTATTGAAAATGGCGTATTACTTGCTCTCCTTTGAATCGGCTGTCTTTTATGTATAACTAATACAGGAACTGGTTGTCGTCAGAGTAAATACCCTGTAGCTTTTTCAGTTCAGTTGATCTGTTGATAATTTCAGTTTTAGAGCAATTCATTCCATCTGGATTTTACAAAGCTTATGACAAGTAATTTAAAAAAACAACACTCTGATTTCATCTTCATTCATTTTTAACTAAAATATGCATTTTTCAAAAAGCAAACACAAAAACTGGACATAAAATAAAGCCTTTCTGAATCTCCCCCCGAAAAATTAAGACTGAAGTCTCCGTACAAGTCGATTTCCCTCTAAAAAACTTAAAGTAGGCAAATTATTTGAAATATTATATCCAACCATTATATAATAAATACAATTTTACTAATAATCATAAAATTTAAAGTATTATGATCATTCTTACATTTTTTCCTGTCATATGAATACCTTGCCTACTTAATAAAACATCCCCATGATCCATTGTCTTACACTCTAAAGGTAATTTCAAATTATTTAAGAGTCACATATTTTGAACTACGATGAAGAAAGTTCAATACTTAATTTTTCCTTTTCTTATATTTCCTGCTTCCTCCAGTGCCAGAAATATAGCTGGAAGACTCCATAAAGATATATCTGTAAGTTAGAACATCTGAATAAAGTATCGTTATGTTTTTTATTTATTACAGAAAAGGACTCGATCACTATATTTATGCATCTGGACCCTAGTCTCAGAGTGAAAATAAGTCAACGTATCCGACTCTTAAATTAAATGCAAATGACTCCCTTTTCAATGCCAATGTGGAAAAGTAGACATTTGAAACCACTTTATCTTGCATAAAAACCCTTTCGAAGGAAACCGACAAATGACTTTTCTCCATTTGCGGAGAAACGAATGGCAAAATAATGCTAAAGTCGCTATCATTTGGATAAATAACGATGAGGGACCTGTTTCCTACTCTCTTCCTATGACGTACATTTTTTCCCCTGAAGAAATACCTCATTCCCAATAATATGCTAATTGTTACAAGTTTTGGAAATGTAATCCCATTTGAAATGAATTTTGAGTTATTTTGTATAACATGACAGCGTGAAAATTTGGCTAGTTTGTTAAAAATTTCGGTTAATAAATTTTTTTATCCAGTAATTAAATTTTTAACTTCATAAACTTATTGGAGATGTTTTGAAAACCAGTATGAAAAAAAACTAATAGGTTCTCTGAATTTTACCCTTGAGCGAGATAATGGAATCGGTTGTTGAATCCTATATTCTTTTATTACCTGTTTTCGTTCACTGATGAACCAGATAAGTAGAGAACCTTATTGATTCAGCTTCCGTAGCCACACAATGAGGCATGGGTTTCACAGTTTCTCAAGAGTAGTGAGTGTAAGTATTATACACCATGCCTTATGAATAATCGCTCACAAATGAATAAAACTTTCCGGTGGTAGAACCTGGTATAAAAAGCACACTGAGAAGCACCTTACACGCATTTTTTTTTCAAACCCTCCATGAGAGGTAGTTAACTACGATTCAAATTCAGAGGAAAGCACGTTCGCGTCCACTAAACTTGGCGAGTTCGCACTTGCGCAGGAGCTCAGACTTACGCGAATCTTCTAGCCCGTTAGCTCTTGCAAGAGACGAATTTCAGAATGATCCTCATGGAAGTTACCAAGATTTACTGGACAGAGATGAGGATTTATCAAGGTCTTACGTATAGATGTCATTTGGAAAAATACGTCAAATAATAGCAGATCTATCTAGGCGAATGTTGTTGTTTACAACGAGACAGGCACCTCGTCTATTACGGCATTCGCTGATCCACACTGCGAATTTGTTGGCTTCTTTATTATGGAAGCACCCTATGGGTGAGCCATCAAAGCTCCGTAATCTCAGCCTTGACCTCGGACAAGCGGGAATCAAACCGACCTGGAGGGGAATGAACTCGGAGAATACCCGTAGTCCAAACCACTTTGCCAACCTGGCTAGCAACATATCCGAATGTTGGCAGGGTCCATTTCCTAATGCGAAAATGCCCTTAAACGTAGATGTCTTTCAGCCCAAAATAGTAAAAATCTTCAATCGTTGGAGTCACCTCACAGTCATCTGAAGTCTATCTGTGGCTTTCAGTAGTCCATTAGAAATGCAGAACACCATGCCATTAATCACCTAAGAGACCCAATCGTTCCAAGTATTGCTGTTGATTGCATGTTGCGAAGCGATGTCTGATGAAGAAAGGTTTTCCTGTCGGCTACAATCAAGTATCGTTCAAAGTCGTTTACATCCTCATATGCTGACAGCAATTCCCTTACGGATTATTTTAAACAATTTGTAGATATTTCTACAATTGTCGATATCAGTGTAGTGTATATATATATATATATATATATATATATAGATAGATAGATAGATAGATAGATAGTGCCCTGCCTAGTTACAGTGCCGTAACTAGGCAGGGGCAACAGGGGCACCCGCCCAGGGCCCGCTTGGAAGGGGGGCCCAAATACAAATTCTTGCCCAGAACACAGGAATGGCTAGTTGCGGCACTGTATATATATATATATATATATTAATTATAATGGAAGTATGTTAAATATTACCAAGTTATATTCCTTATTTGAATAAGAAATCTATACAATAATTAATATCATAATCGTTTTCGAGAAACACATAACTTATAATCAGTATTCCAGTCTCTAATATTGAAATTATTCTGTTGCCAATGTTAAGATCGAAAAAAGGGAACAACTGAATCTATTTTTAGACCTCTCAGAACGTCTTAGGGAGGCCGATGAATTCATCTTCTGTTTTTAGGAGGAGCCGAATCATTAAGAGCAAGATTATGATTAAATCATCCATTAGGTAAACAATGAAGATCGGACTATTTACTCTCTCTCCCACGGCTGATGAACGAATAGTGCTTTACGAGAAAATGCATCAACATTCTGGTTGAGATTATGAAATAGAAATTTTAATATATTTTGAAAAGAAAATTTTGATGTTTTTAATGAGAATTTTATTCCGTGGATGATAACTTCTGTAATGATTATATATTGAATTGAAAAAGCATTTTGCATTAATAAAAAGTAATGTCGTCTGTACCTAAAATACAATATTTTTGGCTTTGTTCGCAGAGGAATTTGATTTGTGCTGTATTTTCTCTGCTCTAAAATGAAATCTTATTTCCAAAGGCTACCTAAATGTTTACGTTTCAACTACTGACACCTTTCTAGGAGTGGGTACTTTAAAGTTATCACGAGAGATGATATTTAACCAATGATATTTAACTGTTGGAAGTGCGTGGTTGCATTTAAAGACGTTTTAGGCCATCGGCTGGTATTTGTTGTTATATTACGTTAGAAACATCCCATAAATAAGTTCAAAGCGTTCTTAAAGAGCAAATATTACAGGACTATTTGGTAAAAGTATAATTGAATAATCTTTCAGATGTCAATTCATCTATTTTTGTAAAGCTGTAACTGTATGTAAAATTTTAACGGTTCTTTTGGAGTTTTATTTAAATTTCAACCTCTAAGATGGTTTAAAAAGGAGATTTACATATGAAGTAATATGTCCCTGTATGATATGGCAGGATTAATTTTTGAAACCATTAAAAGCTAATCACACTCATATATTCCCTAAACTAGTCCACATACATAGATTTGAGTTGTTGATATTTTGTACAAGTCACACACATTTAGAATTGTGTGTGTGTGATTGATTGATATGGTACGCTGAAAATTTCTATCCTTTCCTATTACGTTGATCACGTCGGATATTTCCTGCTGTAAGGGAAAATGGTGTGTCATTTACAATGTAGCACAGTTAAGAAAAAAGAGACAGAGAAAAGAAGGAATTTTAAACAGATTTTATATTTTGCAAAATTTTCTTTTCGCATTTCGTTTGACCAATCGGTACAGTTATTATTAAGTTCCTTTTAATTGTTTATGAGACATCTAACTATGAATATTTTGGATCAGAAACTACTCCAGATGCAACATGTTGATTTAATGGTTAAAGTTAACCATTAAATTATAAAAATTCTCCAATTAACCATTCATTCTTAAAAATTCCGTTCAAAGTTATATAGGAACTTCAACAATGACGCATCAAAAAAACTTTTCATAAAACATTCGTTGGAAATTAAACTAAATTTTAAAGCTTGTAATGACCACTGATGTATGAAATGGCTTATTTTTAGAAATACATATTCATCTGGGTGACAGTCTTTGATATATTATACATATATTTATGAAACAGGTTATATTGAAAATAATGAATTGTATTTATTTGGAATTTAACCTTCCAAGTTATTCAGATAGATGGAATAAATGTCGTGTAGAAATCATATAGAATTAGTTAATATATATATCATCTGAACTCACGACATTAAAATCCAAGACTGCGTTAAGGATCAGATAGTACGTGAGCTAAAACTTTGCAGCCTACTTATTGTAAACATTTCTAATGATTACATTAAGGAGAGTGCTTCGTGTCTTGGAATTCTGATGCAATTTTTTAGTTCAAATATTAGTTAAAAAATGCAGGAGCAGTTCTTCTAGTTAATAAATTTATGTCCAATATTTAACCATGAACCATTTCTGTAGTGGCTTAAAAAGCTTTTAATCACACATATTCCTGTCAAACTTATTTATCGCCTCATTCACAATGAAATACTTTTCGGAACAATGGATATATTTCAATACGGTCTCTTCAATACTTCCTGATTCCCTTTCAGACATTGCCTTTATTTTGTTTCCTGCCTGATCGAGGCAATGACAGTACACAGCTTTGTTGAATGGAAAAATTCAGTCATACAAAATGATTTATTCTTTTTGGTACGGAACGGAATCTGTAACATAGTGTTCCTTTGTAGGTTTCTATGCCTCAGGGCCAAATGGATGATACATATGTTTCTAAAAAGCGATGCAAATGACTCTATTGCTAATGCTAGGAAAAAGGAAAAAATATAAAGAGCTATCCGCAACCGCTTTCAGGCCGCCCTAAAATTCTCTCTCTCCCTCTCTACGAAACAGGCGTATGTTTTTCCCCATTTGCGGAGGGCCGAAAGGCGAACTAATGCTAAAATCACCATAATTTAGGAAAATAGCACAGAGCGGACTATTTCGCCCATCTATCCTCCGAAGATTATAAAAATACAGTTTTACTGCCGAGCGAGTCAATAATAATTCACCGACATTAAGCTCCTTCGGCGATGAAAGAAATTTTACCGGCGCACTCGGTACCTCCCGTTGTATGTTATGATGCTCATTTGTGACTGAATTGTAGAGGTATTTAGGCTTTGGGTTTCTCAAAGAAGACGTTTATCTATCGGAAATTTCCCCCGAGCGTAATTTGGTTAAGCGAAATCTACTGCTGAATTAATCTTTAGATGGGAAACCGAAACTGATTGATGTTACAAAAAAGAACATTTATTATGCAAATAATAAATATGCAAATAATAAACATGCAGATTATGCATATTCATGCAGATAATCGGCCATATCAGGCAAAAGGCTCTTATTTAGAGTGTAATTTTATTAAAATTTCAAAGTTTTCTTTTATATATATATATATATATATATATATATATATATATATATATATATATAAAACAGTTCCGTAACTGACTGACTGCCTCACAGATAAAGCACAGAGACCAAACCGCTGGACCTAAAGGGCTGAAATTTTGCATGGCGATTTTTCTTATAGTGTAGGGTGCACTAAGAAAGATTTTTGAAAAATTTTTCTTAGATTTTTTTTTAAAATTAAATTTTTAAGCTGTTTTTGTAACATTCTTTTAAGTTTGCATTTAAAATAATAATTTGAGGGTTATAAAATTTTTATCACGAGAAAAATCATAAAAATTCCTTTAAAATGAAATCTTTTTGGAATCTTTATTTACTTTTTCTGATTTTTTGTGAATTTTAAAAGAATAAATTTTAGAATTTAATTTATTAAATTCTGATCACGTGATTTCTTTTTCTTTTGTGATACTTGAAAATAATTTATCGTCACGTGCATAACAACGAAATAAATTAACAAAAAAAAATTCTTTCTAATGCGGCAGACGATTGGATATTATCCAATCGTCTGCCGAATATATTAAAATACAGTAAAAGAAATGTTCCTGAAACTGTACTATATTCTTCAGTATGTTCAATTAGATTTAATTTGAATATTTTCTTCTACATTATTTTGTCTATAAAAATATCCGTTACGATATTTTTTTAAATATATTATTTTTTGGCATTAATTGCATACATTGACCGTTGTATTTAATATGATTGTACTCCATAGCGAATCACGTGTATTCATCTAGTTTTATATAAATATACTGTTATCTTCTGCAGTTGGCTAATTTGAGATCAGAGACGTCTTCATTTTCCGTGCATTCTTTCCCATCCTTAGTTTTGGAAAATGCAGGCAGAAATTTAGATAAAGAATATAACTTTACAGTTCTTTACAGTGAATAAATAATATAATGTTACAGTGAATGATGTAATGTATTTTATACAAGGTTTTTGGGAAATTCAACTAAGTTGGTGAAATCATTCATAGAAAGTTACGGGTACAGAGAAGCATGAGAAGTGGAAGATAAAAGCAATTTATTTTATAGCTTTTTTTCAGCACCCAACGATCTCCTAAAATCCTGAAATTACGTTTCTTTAATGGTATATTGGAAATAACAAAATATTTTCCATTTTATAGCTCTAAATAGATACTTCACTAAAGTATCATAATCGAACATCAAATTACGTTATTTTACTCGAGGAATTCAGAACATTTTATTTAGAAGTGAAAGCACGCCAGGAATCGACTGATAACTAGAATGAAACTGATATTTTATGTTCCAGAGCACAAATTTTCTCTATTCCATCAATATTTGAAGCGTCGGAAGAATTTTATGCTGTTATAATGTAAATCTGAGATGTAAGGAATGAAAAGTCATTTTAACCAATGTACACAACACAAATCAAGTCTCGGGAGCATTTTCTGACATTTACAGAATATTCTTGACAGGACTTATTCCATCTGCACAGAATTGTGAAAAGAAATAAGGCCAATAATACCGGTATAGCAGTCTCAAAGACATGGTTCCTTCTATTGACTCAAGACTTTAATTTAAAAAGTGTTTAAGGGCCAAGGATTTCATCTCTCCGTGTGAAAGAAGAGCATAATATATTCACTAAAATCACTTTTATACTAGACCTCTTAAATATACGATGTAAAAAAGTTTAAAAAAGCTCAAATAGTAATAAACTTGAGAATACTTTATAATGAAAATGAATTTAAGCAGTAAAATATACCGTCTGTGTGTCTGATGTTATCAGGAATTGTGATCGGCCGTTTATTCATTTTAAGATGAGATGGGGTTCTTATAAAGTGCGATGTTGTAGGATTTTATGTTCCATTCTCTAAATAATTTTGTGGCTCATGTCTCGGAATATTGACTTAGTGTCTCTTAATATTGATTCCAAAGGAAAAGGAAAAAAATATCACAAAAGCCAATTCGGAGAAACTTGGCGCGAAAAGCTTTTCTCCTCTTGAAGGAGAGGTGAATGATAAAATGTTGCTAAAATCACCATCATTTACGCAAATATCGACTAGAGGGCTATTTCATTCACTTTGGCTATGTTGATGAACAAATAAAAGGTTTTTGCGGCTGAAAGAGTCAATAGCAATTCCTAAACATTAGATCCTACGGTCATAAGAGGAGCTTCGGCTTTCAGAACTTTTTTGAAACTAAATTGTGGGAATATATCAGTTTTCCAGTTTGCGTAAGGGGTTGTATTTCAGTTGGGAAAAATTTGCCTCTATTTTATACCATTTTTGACTTTTCCATGTGAACTGAAATAAATTTTTTAGTAGAAATGAAACTTGTGCTTAGTAAAACTTGAGAAAAAAGCATTTTTTTAATAAAAAGGGAAAAGAAAATCAATAGATTCTTTAAAAATTTTGTTTTCTTCATTATAGTATTTCAATTCATTCGATATAGTACTACTCATATACACTTTGTTAAACATTTTCCTACAAATAAACATTTCCTTCTATCACTTTGCCAGTTACTGGGTAGATGGTTGGGCGACTAAATATATTATTCCTACTCTCTTTTTCCAATGGCTGAGATTTTATTTGTCTGATCCCATTCATAGATTTATTAGTAACATTTCTCAGTTTTTTCCATTCCTTTCAAAATACACCTACATTCCGTAGACCCAATGGATATAAATTTTTAATAATTTATATATACATTGGGTCTACAGAAGTAAGTGCTTCAAAATCTTCCCTTCATGAGTTTGATTTTGAAATTTTCCCTTTTTATAAAATGACAGCTCAGGGATAACGAGACAATAGCAAAGTATTGAATTACTATTGTTCGTTAAGCACATACCTTACATTCTTAAAACGCACCGTCACTCTTTTGGATGGATTTAATGGACGCATTATCTTATCCTTTTTTAACTTTAAAATACTCTACTATTCTATTTCATATGATCGAAAGAGGCTATTGAAAAACTTTTCGTAGAGACCGTATCTTTGTCATATTTCGCCACGTGGGATGGAGACTTTTGAAAGTGGGGGAGACGGAGGGTATGTTGTGACATCACACATTAAGAAATGTGTTAGTGGGAAAGAGGGCATTGTTGCAAAGTGTATCTCAAGAATTATTATATTACTAATATTCAAAGTTGGCTGAAAGATCCATTCCTTATCCTGTTTTGAGACGACTTTATTCGTATAAGTAATTAATTTAGAAGGTGTTGCAATAAGAATTATGGAGTATGTTGGTGATTTATATGGACCACCCTTCAAACAAAGTAATGAAGTTTGAAGAGGGGTTCATATAAATCACTAACTGTAATCTAACTGAGAGGAACTTGACAGCTAATCATTAAAGCTATTGAAACATTTCATTATAACTTACAAACCTATCCAAAACATAAGGAAACGTTCCCTCAGAAACTACGCATAACTAACGAACGCTAATTTCATGTACGTTGAACTAACTTTTCGTTCCCATAGAATCAGCACGAAAGGAGCGGTAATGTTCCGCTTTAAAAGAAATCCCGTATTTATCACTGCTGGGAATGTATGCCCTTTTACTCGTAAGGTACATTACTAATAGACTGCACGAATAGTTGCCTAAAAAATGCGTACCTAGTACCCCAGATCAAATGAACACTGCTATCTGTGCTTTACAGATTTTACAGTTTTGCACTGTCTTCTTTGAAAAAATAACTTAACTGATGTTGTGCTATAGTTTTATTTCAGAGAAAATCTTCAGCTGATTCTCTTTAAATATGTTTTATTTTAATGCTATTATGATTGATAAATATAAATTTCAAACTACTAACGAATTTATAGAAGCGCTGAATGTTATAATTCACCGCGGTGTGTGGTCGAGAGACGGTCAATAATAAAGCTCTTATAACAACTTCAGAGTTAAAAAATAAATAAAGACTTGAGGAACACTAAGGTGCCATAAAAGAAAAGCTGTCGGTGTAGCCATTGATAATGATCAAAAGACTAGAAATATTGCAAGATAGATGGTGATGTTATTTTATGGCCCACAATAAAACTTTCAGATAATGGTCAAAGTGATATTTCAAACGATAATTATGGTGGGGAGGTACTTGGTAGACTGTGAATATGAGCAGGGAAATAAGGTACTAATTGGGGCAGGAGCTGCTAAGAGAAAGTCAACACACTGTCCAATGAGAGAAAAAGGGCGGGCCAAAATGGCCGCGGTAAACGGACAACAGCCCCTCTAAGAAAAAACGAGAGAAGGTCGACAGATTTCGCTTGCTGTTCCCTGGAGCTCGGACGATATAGAGTGCCAATTGAGCTGTCTCGGAGCCCAGCGGAAGTTCCTGGAAACCGACATGATGATGCTGAATATGACTGTATGTAGGCTCCTGTCAACGAATTCCTTCATCGCTGTATTCTTCAACAGTAGTAAGTGCCTCCTGAAAGATCCTAGAAATAATTGCTTTAACCGAATGTTTTGTCTCTGCTTCTGATTCCTCATGTATTAAATGATAATATGAAGGGGATCCTTATTCTATTATTAATTTCACTTTAAAAGAATTTTTAGTATTGTCAAATAAATGTATGATAAAGGCCAATTCTCTGTGTTTCCTTGCTCGCCCTAACACATGCACGCATTAATTGTTTTAAGGTTCTTTTACAACCTATAGAGTTCGTGTATAACTTTCACTTTTAAAACGGATCGCAATAAAAAAAATAAAAATCAGACGGGCATATTTTTGATCAAATAGACTATATACATAAAGGTTTAGATTCACATTCTTGTGTGTATACATATATGCGTTTTTGTCACAGAAATATTTACATTGAAGCTAATAACTGAAATTCAGGATGGAAATATCTATGAGTCATTGTTACATATTTCTAAAGCAACTTATTACTAACAAAATTAAAAGAAGACCAACTGAAAATTAAAATTTCAGCGTTAATTAATAATTTTAGCGTTCAGTTTTTTTATATCAGTTCATGATATAAAAGAACTGAGGAAAAATCCTTAGCAAAAAGAATTTGTTGATACCTCAGAATAGTTCCGTAAGTAGAATATTGTTCTCAGCGTTCGGAGACGAGAGATCGATTCTCACCCCTACCCTGCGGTTGCTAAAGTGTACATTCTGATATGCTACAAAAAGATAACTATCACTTTTTAAAACAATGTATACATAACATTTATAAAAACAATAATGTTCCGTTTCTTCAAGTTTATTAAAGTTTCTATACCTTTGCAGTTGAAAAAATGATTCAGTTAAAAGTAAGTGAAATATTTACTTTCTTTAATTTGCAAAAAAATCTTAATTATTCATCATAAAAATATAATGCGAGAACTTGAGTGCAAAGTAATATTCCACTTTTAATATTCATATATGATATTTCTAAGAATAGTCAAACATGTCCGAGTGGGCAATTACTGGCGAACTCAGATTTGCAAATGAAGGTGCGCAGTGCGCGCTAGGTATATAAACGTAAACATCTAGCAAAACTTCAAATTTTCTTGGAATCCCCTACAGCGTTCAAAAGAACTTTTGTACTTCTGTGGTCATAGGATTCTACCTAGGCAAAAATTCTTTACTTCCAATTGCTGGTCTTCTGGGTATCCCGAAATCATCTGTGGCAAATGTCAAATCGAAAATAAAAGGCTGACGGCACCACTGTAGCGAATCCCCAACCGCGGAAGACGCACATATTGGACAATCGAGGCAAGAGAGGCTTAGTGAGGACTGTAAACTAAAATCGCTCTTCCACTGCATCCTAGTTGGGGTGATAAGTGTCCAAAACCATACGAGCTGATATTAGTACCTATTAATTGTGTCAGGAGCTGAATAATATCGGATATCATGCCCAATCGACTGATCACACAAACCCACATCAGTCGGCCTAATGCCAAATAGCGACTGGAACAATGTTTAGCACTTCTTTAACAGACAACCAAGAAGTGAAAAAAGGTTATGTTGAGTGATAAATAACTGTTCTAATTTTTCCAGTCCATATGTGAATAGTTATGGCGTTTTCCATGAATAGCTTTTTCTTTCCTACTGCATTGTCTCAACTGTTGATTTTGGAGGGGTTCTATAAGGGTCAAGGTTTCTTTCGGCTTGGAAAAACTGACTCACGTAGCTGTTCAACCTTCAACTATGAGCTCTGTGGAGCACATAAACATTTTAGAGGATTGTCCATTGCCTACAATGTGGCAGTTCTTCGTAACAGACACCTATCTCTTTAAGCATGATCTGTCCCCATGTCGCAGTTCGAGATCTGGTTCGAAAAACAAAGCCCTATAAAATTGGATTGGTCTGTTCAGAGTACTAATCTCAATGCTATTGAACACATATAGAACTAGCTTGCACGTCTGCTTCACCTCCGACTAAGAATGCTTTCCACTAAAAGCTCTTTGTCAGGGACTTTAGTTGAAGAATGGAGATAAATCCCTGTAGACACATACCTGAAATTGGCCAAAAGAACTCCCTGAAGAGCCGAAAAGCCATTGCAGCGAAAGGTAGTCCAATAATAATACATTAATTCTTTGAAATAAATACGCCTTTTCTCTATCGACCGATGTGTCCAATTACTTTTAGCAATACTGTACGTATGCACAGATCAAAAACACACAGAAAGAGGAAAAAAGATTAAAAGATAAAACAATAAAATTTGTCATTTAATCTTACAAGCATAAAATCCTTTTAACAAAATTTTAACTCAGTAATGATGACCCGTTTCAGTTGTGATTATTAATCATATAACTGCGCTTGACAGTTTTCCCAATTTCCGGAAAGAATTTACATAATTTTCGCATATCTACGTCGGGAATCTAAAGCTGTTCTTGTTTTCATCCGTTAAAAGATATTCTGGCTCAATTCATCCTCTATATTAACAGAAAATAGATAGAGTTGAATGAAATAATTTCACGACAGAATGATATTTAATGGACTTAAATGACATTGTCCTTGTTATTAATTAAATTAATAAGTAAAATTAATATTTTAACAAAATTGGCGTATAAAAAATACTGATAAAAATTTTTTTGTAAAGTCAGAAGTAAAGTTTCGAAACTTAAAAACTTTTGTAAATTTTAGGAAATTTTATTTTAAATCAATCTTTTGTTTCCAATGATACGTTTTAAAATTTTTTATACTTATTTTCTTTATACTTTACTACTTAGACAGTAAGAAAACATCAATCCCCTGTTTTAAATTTACAGAAAGGTTGCGATAATAAAGCAATAAATAATAATAGTAAGTGTAAATAATAATAAAGCATCAATAAATTATTTAAAATGTTTTCTGAAATACATAAATATCGATCTTAATTCACATAGTTTGTGATACATATTAATTCTGAGTAGAAATTTGAGACGATAAATAGGTGAAAACCACAACAGTAGGAAAAAAAGCTATAGTATGTTCTGATAATCATACTTTAAAATATCTTGTATTTTTCTACTACTGAAAATAGAATGTTGTTCATACCCCGCTTCGGTTTTGGATATGAAATTACGAGTGCATACTTTATATATATATATATATATATATATATATATATATATATATATATATATATATATATATATATATATATTTACACAAAGCTGAGAGGGCGGAATTAACAATATTTCCATGGCAATTCACAAAATGTGGTACTTTCCAAAGAATGAAGATAAATCTCTATACGTTAAAACTGAAAAAAAAGACTGAAACCAAACAAATATTTCTAGTTAAATCGAGTTTTATTTTCCAATCAGTCTTGTCATATACATAGAATTGCAGGATAACTATATATGCCAGGGAAAAAAACTTAAAGGTGGTATCTCTCATACTTGATGATAGATAAATGCAGAATTATTTAGCCAGAATGAGTTAGATTTAAAATTTAAAAACTCAAGAGCAAAAAAATAAACAATTTTTTTTTCCAAACATAAAGCTTTTAGAATTGGAGAAGTGGATTTTTAATATAAATGCTTCATACTAAGGCGCGAACCATAGCAATTTCAAATGCAAGAAGAAATATATTTTTATTTAAAATTAATTTCACTACTAATTCTAATCTAGTTTTCCTTTTCATTTGATGCCCTTCCACAATTGTTAAAATGTAATTATCCAAATAAATTATCACTGGCAAATATCCCTCAGGCAAAAAAATGTAATAAAAAGTCCAATAAAGACCTTTTTAAAAGTGCCTTTTATTTGAAAATTTACTCACAAGCTGAAGAAAAAATATTTTTTTTATTTCCCAATTACTATGATATTTTATTAAACCACTTAGACACGTACCCATTTTTGAGTTTCAGACCAATATTACCTTAGTAAACTTATGTTCCAAACTGACTCTCTAGATGTATTAAAACTCTTTTCAAGTTTATATTTAAACATTGTATGCAAAGTCCTAATCTCACAAGCCTCCGGGATTCTTTTATGGTGTTAAAATCCAGGCATGCCTCGCCATAAAATCTCTCCGACGCCACTAACCTGGTCCTAGTCTTCTTTTGTTTTTAATTTCTAGCCTTTACTCAGAAGACTATAAAAATTCCTGACGAGAAAACTACCATAGCCTTTTTCCGGTATCTAGGAATTTTTTTAACTCCCCTTTTGAGGTAGAGGGCATAAAAAGGAATATAGATGGATTAAATAATGCTTTCGGGATTCTCACTCCTTGCGATTATAGAATCATAAAAATCATTAGTTGTTTACTTATCTAATGCAGGAATGCATTTATAGTTTCGAACTACGCTGGATGTGTGTCATAAAGTGGTATGGAACGTATTATCTTTTTGAAATAGTATCGCTGAAATGTTACAATATACCATGCTTGGTATTACTAGCATAGTTATATTGGTTAAAATAGTAAAAGAAAACCTTCACTTTAAAGATTACCTTGTTAGCCATAAAAATGTTTGGTTGATAATACACTTGATTTCTCTCTCCAACGGCATACAAATGATATTTACTTTAGAGACTCGATGTTCCTTGGCAAACAAGTTAAAAACTAATCATATTGGGAAAAACATCGTATTGAATATATGTCTTGGCAACTCCGAAGGAAATATTTGAACTCTTAAAAGAGAACAAGGGGAAAAGCCTGTCAGTCTCTTCAGATGACATCTTTATAGTCTTAATATTGTCAAATGAAGAGAAGAGGAAAGTCTAGAATAACTCAGAATATATATATATAATCTTGTTTATACCATTTTATCCCAGCGTATGTTATAATTTTAAGGCATATTGTGTATGAGGAGATGGTCGCATTTCTTATCACAATATTTAGAGGAATTGATTATAAGCTGCGTAACTGAAAAATGTGAGATCGTTTCTTTAGGAAGTTCTGAGTTATTCTACGCTTTCCACTTCTCTTCATTTGGCAATATTAAGACTATAAAGATGTCATCTGAAGAGACTGACAGGCTTTTCGATATATATATATCGATTTATTGAAATTTGTTATTATTTTTTCTACAATAACTTTAGTAAACATTTAACTAAGGTAACTTACAAAGTTCTGTTTTTAATAAATTTTATTTTGAATATGTTATTAGTAACAGATCATCGAAAAATAATTTGGAGTAAAGCCATTTTAACAAAAAGTATCTAGCTGTCCATTATTTAAATGATCCGTTACTTAAATAATCGTAAGAAAAAGATGCAAGTTTTAATAACTCCAACGATCACTGCACGGCCTTTCACGACAACCAAATAGCCAGAGCATTGGCCTTCGTTACGATTAACTAAATGGAATGTCTTACCCTTTCTGTACCGTGCAGGTCGTCTCTCTGTGAACCGTGATATTAATTTGCAGTGGGTCCCCTCTCACGTGGGTCTTTTTGGCAATGAGATGGATAACACCATAGCAAAGGAGAGTACCGCTGAACGTTCACCAACTTCTTCGGCTGTTACTTATCTGGAGATTTATTCCGTAAGGAAATCTTTTATCGAGGATACTTGGAGATATTCCTCGGTCCATGACTGGTACTTTAATGTCTTCCCTGGTACAGTTCTTATCTTCAAGGATGGTAGAGCTAAGCAGACTGCGATCTCTAGGTTTGTCAGTGGCCACTTAAAGTGCCTAGAATTCGATCGACAAAATAAAACTTTTCCAACTAGTAAAAAGTGCAAAAATGACCAGGCCGCTCCTGGCCACATCCTAATTTGCTTAAATTTATCTAGGGAGTACTTTATTACCTATCCTCGCCTATTAATGGAACTCCTGCTGATTTATGTATTCATGGACCTAGTCTTGCGCCACTAGACAAGGAGGGATTAGAAACAACAACAAATGCAACAACAACAATACGATTAACTAAGTCTCCGCGTTCGAATCCCACGACTGGTTCGGAAGTATACTGTAACCCTTCGAAATTGGCTGTAAGCTGTAAGCCAGTCTGATGTTTTGTTTTCATGTAGCTTAACATGACCAACACGCTCCAAACCAAACCCGCTAAACAATCTTGAACTCAGTAAAAATATTAGATTTTGCGTCATAAGTGTGAGATAACTATTCGCTGTTTGCGTAAAAATAACGATGTTTTGCGCAAATAGAAATACTACGCTTTTTTTCACTTCTACCAATGACCGTTTAAAACTATTTATTAATGCACTCTTATGAATTTCTGCATAGTGTCCTTCCATCGATCTAATGCATTCGAACATAATTTCTGTATGCGGCTCAAAACACAAGTGAATTTGTATAATCAATATCAACACATTTTATGCTCTTTCTCCGCCTCCGGCCAAGTGGATTCCCCTGTGATTAAACTCAGCCACATTCTACGCCATAAAAACCTCGCCGGTGCTACTTATCCAACCCTTTATTTTTTACTTTCTTCCCCAGGCGTTGCCACATAAGACTATAAAATTTAAGAAAGAGAAGACATCCGCTACTTCAGTAAGATTTTCCATTCTTGAACTAGATAGGAGGGGTGACACCAGACAATATTAAAGCTATTTTATATCCTATAATCCTTAAAATATTCTTAAATGTTTTATTCTTCATTGAAAACTTGAAGCTACTTTTTTTTTTACTTTACGGAGACGTAATCTGGATTATAACAGTATGAAATGGCATTCATGGTTTCTTGGAAATATTGATCTTAGGAATCTCAGGTCGTAGTTCATCCCGTTTGACGATAATGGATATAACCAGTTTAGATAGTTTTAAGTTGATTCCCGTTTTTCCAGGCCACGGGCATTTTATTTTGTTCCAACAGGATGTACGAACTTGAATTCCAATTTTAAAATTTCTAGATGAATTGTTGCTGAGAATTAATTATAGAATAATTTTTCTCTAAAATGACACACTTTTCGTATATGTTAGCAGAGTGTATATATACAGGGGGATTTTTAATAAACTGACACTACTCAGGGTCACCTATAGCGCGATCTATCAGCTGGAATTCCACCAAAATTCATAGAGAGACTAAGAACGGCAAGGGAAAGAGTTTTCATGAATAAAAAAAATAGTTCCAAAGGTCGCCGATAGGGGAAGATATGGCGCTGTTGTTGCCGGTACACCTGAGAATTTGCATAAAACGCAAGTAAAACATCAAAATGCAAATTCATGACTACGTAGTCGACACAGCGCCAGAATTTTGGGATAAAAATATATATCTATAAAGATTGGAATATATCTATAAAGATTGGTGCGGAATCTGTTGCGCCATCGCTTTACAGAAGAAAAGGTGATCAGTCGCTTTTTCCCACTTGCATGGCCACCTCGCTCCCCGGAACTAACCCAAGTGACTTCTTTCTGTGGGGTTATTTAAAGTCCAAGGTGTATCTTGGTGGAGTCTCTAACTTGGCTGCCCAAAAGGACAACATATCCCGGACTGTAATGAACATTCCTGGTGACATGTTATGCTCGGCCGTTGAGAACTTAGTGTTCAGCATGCAATGCGTCATACACCAGGATGGTGGTCACATTGCAGGGGGGAGAAGTGAATTAGCTGCATAAAGTGGTGTCGCAGTGAAATTTTTTTGTTATTCATTTGTCTGCTTATTAAAACTTTTTCGGTATTTACCCCTTATCTTTATAGCCCGAAATACTGGCGCTGCTGTCGACTACGTAGTCGTGAATTTGCATTTTGATGATTTACTTGCGTTTTGTGCAAATTCTCGGGTGCGCCGACCACAACAGCGCCATATCTTCCCCTATCGGCGGTGTTTAAAACTTTTTTCTCTTTCTCACGGAAACTCTTTCCCATGTCGTCCTTAGTCCCTCTATCAACTTTGGAATTCCGTTTGATAGATCGCGCTGCAGATAGTTCTGAGTAGTGTCATTTAAAAAAAAAAATCAACCTGTATATATATATATATATATTTGTAACAAAGTTACTATAATGGATCAGCTTAAAAGAGTTTCCCATTTTAGGAAGAATCTTTTAAAGGATGCCATACAATTCTTCAAATCTCTTTACAAGATAGAGAAAGATAATCGTGAACCATTTTACCTATTTTATACCATCGAGCTTAGAAAAGTTTTCAAAATCCTTATTTTCCATTACAAGCTTTGAACAACTTTTACTTTAGGGACACGATGTCGAAATAATATTACAGCATTGAATGACAATTGAATACTTCTGGAAATATTGATTTTAAGAACCTTGGTATGTAATTCAATACCCACCCACCCTTTTATTGACGAAAGAGCGCCTGTTTTTAAATCTTTTATATTTTAAGCCGATCCTCATTTCTAGTCTGCGGGCATTTTATCTCGTATTAACAGGTTCCGTAAACTTGAACCATGCAACAGAATTTCTCGCAACAGAAAGAAATCTCGCTGACTGTGATCGGCTACAGAATAATATATTTTGTTGAATAAAATATATTGTCGAGATATAATTTTTATCACATATTTAATAAAAATGTAGCATGTTTGCTGATTACAGGTATAAAATCAATAAGTTTTTAGAACAATAACTTAGTTCCTTTTTTATAACGCCGGAACTAACTCTGAATCATTCTGAAATATTACATTTCCTAAAGTTCATTGTATACACACGTAGTTAAATAACGGAACGCAATGAGCTTACGAGAGTTATGAATTCAATGCAATATTTGATAATGAAACTGAGACACAACTATGTGAAATTACTAACATAACAATGATGAATATATCTCATGATGCACTTTTGGCTAGAGGAGATGCAGAAAGCCGGTGTACAGTTTGTAACCATTCTTGAATACATATTTGTTAAATAGTACAAAATACAAGTAGTTTAGTTTTTTTGTTAGTTTGATTTGTTTATATTACTTTATATATATATATATATATATATATATATATATATATATATATATATATATATATATATATATATATATATATACAGTAAAAATTCGTAGATCCGGTTGATCCGGATCAGATTTGTAGACATTATTTTTATTTAATGTTCACATTAGGTAATATTTTTAAACTTTGTTAGCGAGAACGTAGCTACAAGTACACCAAATATTCGCTTTTTTGTTGGATTCAATGAATAGTGCCTGCTTAGATTGTACAATAAGTTATGGTAATAAAATGTTTTTTGTCGAGTTTAAGAAAGCTTTACTAGACTTACCAATTCTTTGTTAAGAAATGATGTGAAAAGTTATTTTTATATTTTTTAATGTCTTGTGAACAACACTATGTAACTTTGTTACAAAGCATAGTTTTTTTATCTTAATAAACGGTAAGTCTGCTTAGTTAAGGATTTTATTTTGCTCATTACCCATATTACCCGGATTATCCGGATTGTCTATGGTCCCAGTTAGTCCGGATAAATGAGGTTTTACTGTATATATATATATATCTTAATTTTCCCTGCACTGCAACATTTTAACGGTATATGTTTACTGAACTAAGAGATATGATGAGACAAAATGTGTGTTCTGAGAGGTATAACAATCCGAGGTTCAAATGAAAATTAAATTTTCTCTATGAGCGTAAAAGCACTTTCAGGATTTTCCTCTAAATTAAAGATGTGAAGACTGGCATTCAAAATGAGACCTCTTATCATCGCCAAGGGAACATAATTGGAGAACCAATCTGAAGGAAGATTCATGATTCGAAACACGACCCCGCCAGTTGGTCGTTACAGCCTCTTTTCATTGGGAAGAACGATAATGGTCCATTAGGCAAAGACAAAAATTTAGGGAGGGATAGGAAGTGTTTAATTTTGTCAACATAATATTTTTTAATGAATACTCTCTTCTAGAGAATGGTGGTGATTAGAAGTTTATCTTGAGCATAAAGGCTTTTCCGGAATTATTCGCTTGGATAAATGTGTGAGGAAGGGCGTTCAAACTGGCATTCCATTGCATTGCCGGGGCAGAATATCACAATAAAACACATGAGTAAGACACAAAAGGAAAGGGTCTACAGGTAATACAGAATCTGTATTTCATATACCAAACTGTAATTTTGATATACAAATTCGGGAGGTACATCAGTTTTCCAATGTATTTGTTAGTTAACAAGTTTTTCATATTGATATTTATTCTAAGGAAAATGCTCACATAAACCTCAAGAATCTTGTTCTTTTACTTGCCGGGGGAGTTGTTATAAAGTTATTTCTTACTTTTAATACTATACGTTATATATTTACTTGAATTTTTAAATACTCATTTTAACAATCCTTAAATTCTTATAAAATTGTTCTTCTAAATGTTTGGGACATAAAAAAATCATCAAGGGTATCTGTTCAATCAAAAAATAAGTAGGAATTTTAAAGAAATTTTAATTTTTTCGTCAATTTTTCTTAAATATCAAAGATAAATTTGATAAATAATAATTAAACATCTTAATAAACAAAATTATGTCTCTTTCCATACAAGCATTTCCTTCATCTTAAAATGAGTCGGATGTCTCCAGCATGTATCCAAAACCTTTTGCCACACGAAAAGTGCAATGACCATCACACGGGGTCGTGTTATGATTTTCCTTAACCGACATCAGAGTCTTAATTTACTTTACGAGGCTGTAATTTCTTTGAAGTACTATAGTTTAAAAGGGCTTAAAAGCGGTAATATACCTTCTAATTAACTTTTCTGCTTTGAAGATTTAAACCAAGAGTTTCTAAATTAATGCAATATCACACTCTCTTGATTCATATTTCCTTTTCTGCGAGAGTTTTGCACCTCAAAATAAATGTGTTCCTGTACGTGATAATCAAACGTCTTATTTTCCTTCCGTGTCCGTAAGCTACATAAACGTTTACTTATGAAACTTATCATATTTAACTTTATATGCTTAAAAAATTAATCTGTATTTCATATACCAAACTGTAATTTTGATATACAAATTCGGGAGGTACATCAGTTTTCCAGTGTATTTGTTAGTTAACAAGTTTTTCATATTGATATTTATTCTAAGGAAAATGTTCACACAAACCTCAAGAATCTTGTTCTTTTTAATGTGTGTAAAATACACAGAATATTAAACACAGGTGTATACTGCAGACAGTAGCGTATACATGTGGGCTAGCATACTTTATCACCTAATTAATGATACGTTAACCTTTCCCTTACGGGGTGGGATAGCATGTATCCCAAGAATAGGGTAGGGGCCCAAGGATCAATGAATATATATATATATATATATATATATATATATATATATATATATATATATATTTATACATATAACATATATATATAACTCCCTTAATGGCCGTTATTACAAATGGGGTATGAAATTTCCTGTTCTAAAGAAGGGACCGGAAAAATGGACCCCGTAAGCTAAAGGTTAAGTAGTAGATACGTCCCCACCTGCGTCAAAAATTACAAACCATAGGGGTTGTAAATACATTTCGTATTCATGAAATCCTCTTAGCCAGACTTTAAATGTAGTGTAGGTTGTATATCTTGGATCAATTATAATTGATCCGCGATTGATTTAAGATTTGATAATAATTATTATCAAAGAAGCTTGTCACAGGATACAGCCTCAGCAAAACGTCTACTCGAGAAATTCAAAAATAGTTTTCAAATTTCGAAGTATGAAAAGAAAATACCAAATTCTTAAATTACAAAAAAGAATTAAGAGCTAAGGGACAATCACTTGGTACAATAAGTCAACAAATAATGGTAGTCAACCATTAGCCAATAATATTCCAGGTATCGTCGGCTGTATATTCGATAACAAAATGAATTAAACTAATAGTCGACGGCGTATTGAGTTGCTTTTATATGAATGGCGGGCTTTTATTGTTTGTTTAAATGACAAATCAATTTTTGTTCAAATCAATTTTTTAACTTTTAGTAAACATCGTTTCGGGATTATTGCTTCATATTTTGCTCTTTCTTGATTATATATATATGTATATGTATATATGTGTGTGTGTGTGTAACATGCCGGCCCGGCACCGTTGGAATGAAGACCGGAATCGGCATTACAGCGGGGAAGTCGTAGTCGAGTGGCCAAAAAACATATCCGCTTTTCACATCGCAAATACAATTTTATTTGACATTCTGCTACAACGATGACAGCGGTTTATCAGGCAACAGAGTCACGTCAAAATTCGCTCCTGGAAGCATGTTTGAGTTTTTATAGACTTTACGAGCCCCTTGTCACATGACCAATTAGTCTGCAATTATTGGCTAAACCCAGGAATCTGGGGCAGAGGTCATCTGTTTTCTTATATAAGTTTCGCGCGAGAGATTGGGGATTTAAAGGAACGATATGTTAATTTCCTACTTTAGTTTTTAGGTTTTGTATGTTTTATATATATATATATATATATATATATATATATATATATATATATATATATATATATATATATATATATATATATATATATATATATATATGTATATATATATATATGTATATATATATATATATATGTATATATATATATATATATATATATATATATATATATATATATATATATATATATATATATATATATATATATATATATATATATATATGTATATATATATATATATATGTATATATATATATACAGTCGAACCTCCATATATCGAACTTCCCTATATCGAAATTTTCTATATATCGAACTCTTAGCAAATCTCCATGTTCATTACACAGAAAAACTGTTTCTATATATCGAAAAAATCTCTATATATCGAAATTTTTTTCACGACATATTGGGAGATTCTGTTCCACTTTAGAATAAAATCTCCCAATTTTTGGCGTTTGAAACAATACTTCGTGGACGCCTGATAAAGTTTTTAATGGACTGAATAAATGCGAGCATTTCTTTGATGAACTTTCCGCAAAAGTGGCTGTTTAGCAAGATATTCGTAGTTTTTTTTAAAAGAATGTAAATGTGAACACTGTAACCACTGTCTGGATTATTGTTTTTTTAAAGGTATATAGTACTCAATAAATCTTTCATATTAATTCATTTTTAGTTAACTTTCATTTAATGTGATTCGCATAAAAATTGGAAATGGAGATTCGTATACGAAAATTAGCTTTAATTTTAATATTTTAGGAGAATTATGATAAAACTAAGATCAATTCTATATATCGAAATTTCTATATATCGAATTTTTTTTCGGCATTTTGCTACTTCGATATATGGAGGTTCGACTGTATATATATATATATATAAAGAGAGAGAGAAAGAGCTTCATCGTTTTCAACAGGCGAGGAAAATTAAAGAGAGAGCTAGCAGCATAACCGCAATTTAAGTGTCTTAAATGAGACTATTCCCCAAAAGGAAATATTAATGGGAAACATTAGGAGACATTTTTGCCATCTGCGGACTAATGGCTTTAAAATACAGAAATGTCAAAATTGCTTTGTACTTTTTCGAAGATAAAAATATATATCAATGCTGCTCATTAATGGATTTTCTTTTGCCATGCCGAGTCGTCACAGACAATAAATACCGGAAGCTTACATTGTTTGATTTCTTCTATCCTCCCCCGCCCCCTCTCGCAGCTGTAAGAAGGGCCCTAATTTTATAGATTCTTCCCTCATATTACCTATTACTGCAACAGCACTTTCTTTACGAGAACGCTTGCCACTCGCGGATTCTATCTTTCAAGGTAAAACATCACTACGTTTCGTTGCGTATTTTATATTCCTTCTACATATTATCTATTATCACAGAAGCATAGAACTGTTAAAAAGAACTTTGCGTAAGATGTATTAGGAATGGATATTTAGCATGAATTTCAAACAAAAAAGATTGTATATATACTAATTTTATAAACTGTGAAAATAAAATCTTTTATCTTAAGCTACCTGATTCAATGCATAATTTAAAAAACTTTTTATAATTTCAAAAAAAAATATTAATATGAATCAAGAAAAAGACTCGGTTCAAGACTTAAAATACGCACCAAGGTATTACTGATTAAATTTTTTGTTCTACCTCTGTATATGCCGCCTAGGCGTTGCTGAAATTACCTGTTGTACCGGAAATTATGGTGAGCTTGCAAATCTGTCAGTTATAACAACAGCTTCTTAGGGCCAATAAATGGCAGTTACTTATGCATTATATTTTCAGCTATCGATAAATTTTAGGTCTAAGATTTTTATTCTGTGTTGAAATATTTATTAGTATAAATGATATTGTCCGAGACCCCGTGTTAGCTCAGTGGTAGCGTGCCGGATTTCGGTACTTAGGGTGCTCGGATCGAATCCCTAAAAACGCCTTCGTGTCTAGAGCATATATGTGCACGTTAAATCTGAAGACTCAGTCATTCTATGATGTCAAAGAGGATGGGAGAATGTACGATGCCCCCATATGTCGACCCTGGAGGTGCTCTGTCAAAATTGATGCGGCACCAGGGGATGGTGATGGTCGCTTTATACGGTGTCCCACTGAAAGCGGCCAACGACTCTCGCGGTGAAAGTACAAACGTCTTCATTAACAAATGTCAGGCATTGGAAAACAACATACAGGTAACCCCCGTATAACACGGCACTTCTATAGCATGAATTCACTCTAACACAGTTCGAGGATTAGGAACACCCCCGTATAACACGGCACTTCTATAGCACGAATTCACTCTAACACGGTTCGAGAATTGGGAACACCCCGTATAACACAGCACTTCTATAGCACGAATTCACTAACACGGTTTGAGGATTGGAAACACCCCGTATAACACGGCACTTCTATAGCACGAATTCACTCTAACACGGTTCGAGAATTGGGAACACCCAAGTATAACACGGCACTTCTATAGCACGAATTCACTCTAACACGGTTCGAGAATTGGGAACATCCCCGTATAACACGGTGGTTTTATAGCACGGATTTAATCTAACATGGTTGGAGAATTGGGTAAAACCCTTGTACAACATGAAATGTAATAAAAACTATTGAAAGCGAACTTTATCCAATTTGAAATTCGGGAAATCTCCGTACAACACTTCAATAAACGTGATAAAACTTTTAAGTGTGAAAAATACTTCATTTGACATTTTTCATTCGAGAGCGTACGTACTATCAAATCTTCCTTCATAATTTTCGTGAACTGTTAATACTTAAGTACACTTTAAGACTTTAATTGTGTGTCTTTTTTGGCTACATAGATTAAAAATTTTCAGGTAAGTAGTCCTCGAGTAAGTAGTAAATTAAAAATTTTACTTTACAAAATACAAAGAAAGGCTTAGCCGAACAGTTAGAGTCATATTTCTTAAATGAAGATCCTTCAAATGAAAGGAGCACAAAGTTTAAAAAAGAATTTCATAAGTGCATAGCTCCATATAAGGAAATTTGTAAAGATCTTTTGACTAAAAGCAAGCAATCTAAAATAACAGATTTTTTGAAAAGGTAGAGCATGGATCTGAAGATAATGCAGAAAAATGCTCAGAGGATAAGGATATCTTGCCAAAAAGAAAACGCCCTCGGTTAATAGTGCTTAGTGATAACGAAGAAAACATTGTTTAATTCATATTAATATGCATTACTTCTTAAGAAAATTTTAATAAAGATATTTATCTTAATTATAAAAAGATAATAGCATGTTTTTTTTAATTTTTGGAACCTAACCCCCCTTTTCGTACTAGTTCTTTGTTTCCTATAACACGGATTCACATAACATGGCAATTTTTTGGAACATAACTCCCGTGTTATACGGGGGTTACCTCTATTTGTTATATTTGAGATATATTTGCATATTTGAGATATATTTGTTATACTTGAGATATTTTGTTATTGAGTAATTTTAAACAAAGCATAATGTTGAGGGATTACAATATATTGTTTTAACTCTCTGAAAAGGACTTTCAAAAGAATAAACCCTTTTTCTCAATTTTTTAAAATAAAGCACAGGAGTAAAATTGTCAACGTTTCTCGCCGTCCTCTTTTATAAAAACACTAGCTGAAAACCCGTACTTCGCTACGGAGTACATTCAAATTAAATACAACGGTAAATGTATGCATTTAATGACAAATATAAATATATATATATATATATATATATATATATATATATATATATATATATATATATATATATATATATATATATATATATATATATATATATATATATATATATATAATAAATACAACGATCAAAATATGCAACTGATGTAAATAAACGAAGAAATATATTTATAAAAAAGTAGTAGCGGATATTTTCATAGACCAAAATAATGAAGAAGAAAATATTCAAATTAAACCTGATAGAACATACTAAAGAATATAGTACAGTTTGAGGAACATTTCTTTTACCGTATTTTAATATTTTTTGGATAATGTCCAATCGTCTACCGCATTAGCAAGAAAAAAAATACATTTTTTGTTTATTTTGTTGTTCTGCACGTGACGCAAAATTTGTTTAAAGTATCACACAAAGAAAAGAAACCACGTGATCAGTACTTAATAAGTTTAATTCTAAAATATAATCTTTAAAAATTCCCCAAAAATCAGAAAATGGAGGTAAGGATTCGAAAATGATTTCACTTTAAAGGAATTTTTACAATCTTTCTTGTGATATAAATTTTATAACCATCGGATTATTATTTTAAATGCAAACTTTAAAGAATGTTACAAAAACAGCTTGAAAATTTAATTTAAAAAAATCTATGAAGAGTTTTTCAAAAATTTCTCTTAGTGAACCCCTACATTATAAGAAGAATCGCCATGCAAAATTTCAGCCCTTTAGATCCAGAGGTTTGGTCTGGGCGTTATATGTCAGTCAGTCAGTCACAGAACTGTTTTATATATATAGATTAAACAAATCACATGGATAGAGGCTTGTTGTGACTTTGTTAGCATTGAAATCAGTCAGTTACGGTGACCTTTTCCCTGCTTTTCTGGTACGGTTTTTTGAACCAAACAGAACACAGTGTGCGTCAAAAAAGAAATAATGCCATAGGAGTAAATATGCATCCTGTCGATAAGCAAAGTACTGCATTTGCTTCATATGGTCCTATTTATAGATGCATTTTAATCGACGAGAGGCGGAAAGAAAATAATTGGATTTTTGATAAAGTGATTTGATTATTTAATACTTTAGTAAACGTTGTTTTCGATGTAGTCATTCGATTACATATAAGCGGATTATTAATGGCATGTACTTTCTTGCGAATGCATGCAGATTGTGTATCTGTACAAAATGCATGCCATTTGAAGGCGACAAAACGTTTATAACTCGAGTAATTGCTCACTAATTTTTGATTTTATACGAGGACCCTCCGTCATATTTTCAAAATCATAAATTAAATTTATTAGCTATGCCATCAAATTTAATTTACTCCTAAATTGTTAACTTAATGAAATGATTTATGCATAGAAAAATATCATTGTTAATTAACTATAAATTTACATTTAACTATCTAATAAATTTTAACTTAATCCATAGCTCAATGCAACACAAACCTTTAATTTTCTGAAATAGGAGATGATAGAATTTGATAGGTCTTTAATGATCGGAGTATTTAATAAGATTATTCTTCAACTTTGTTTTAAGGGGTGGGTGGACATTACAAAGCGATTTTTGAAATTTTTACCTCAGAAATATAAAAATTCCTTTAAATAAAAATTCCTTTAAAATGAAATCGTTTTCGAATCTTTACCTCCATTTTCTGATTTTTGGTGAATTTTTAAAGAATAATTTTTAGAATTTAATTTATTAAATGCTGATCAAGCGATTTCTTTTTCTAGTACTTTAAATTAATTTATCGTCACGTGCATGACAATGAAATAGACAAAAAAATATTTTTTTCTTGCTAATGCGGCAGACGATTGGACATTAACCAAAAAAATATTAAAATACAGTAAAATATAAGTTCCTCAAACTGTACTACATTAACTGTACTATATTCTTTAGTATGTTCTATTAGATTTAATTTGAATATTTTCTTCTACATTATTTCGTCTATAAAAATATCCCTTACGATTTTTTTATAAATATATATTTTTTTGTTTTTTTACATCAATTGCATACATTGATCGTTGTATTTATTATATATATATATATATATATATATATATATATATATATTTATTTATTTATTTATTTATTTATTTATTTATATATTTGGCATTAATTGCATACATTGAACGTTGTATTTAATTTTAATGTACTCCGTAGCGAAGAGCGGGATTTCAGCTAGTTTAACATATAGCTATAAAAATAAATTTTGGCATAAACAAAAGAAAGGAATGAGGGAACTAAGGAGTGCTACCAACTAAGGACAAGACCTATAAATATCCGCCAGCTTATTTACACACGCTCACATACACATAATTCTTGTAAGTGTCTAAGATTGCAGTAGAATTTAAGTACAAGACTATTTTCAACTGCATAAATAAATTTGGAAATGCAATTTTACTAAACTAGCCGGCATTAAAACCGTGTACGGGAAATACTGCAGACTCTCCAATAAAGTTAATAGCCTACCATTTGTGCATGTGTTCTGGGTGACTTACCCATATTCAGCTTGGTTTGGTTTTATTTTTGGAGCAGGGTCCATCAGCGGGTACATATGAAATTCCCCCTCAGCATCTATAGTCTTTCCACACAAGTTAAACATCTTTTATCTATGAAAATAATTTCCATGAATTTTACCTCAGGTCGTAATGAATATAAGACGAATCTGCATTGAAAGACATTTTGGGTAAATGAACTATTCTGAAAGTGGAGAATAGTAAATAACACGTAAAAAATAAAAAAGGGTTTCAATGGAAAGGCACACATATTCAGCTTGGTTTGTTTTGGTTTAGTTTTATTTTTGGAGCAGGGTCCGTCCAAGGGGACGTACGAAATTCCCTTCTCAGCATCTATTCTTTCCACACAAGTTAAGTACATTTTTTCAACGAAAATAATTTCCATGAATTTTATCTCAGGTCAGAATGAATATAAGACGAATTTGCATTGAAAGCCGCTTTGGGTAACTTAACTATTCTGAAAGTAGAGAACAGTAAATAACACGTAAGAAAATAAAAGAGGATTTCAATGGAAAGGCACACAACATTTACTAATATCAGAACTGAACAGACTGAACGCTCACCACCATACTACGAAGTAGAATGCTGGGAAACACGGGGATTATATTAAAGGGATTAAAAAAATAGGGCTATATGAATTAGAAATTAGTTGGGAAAGGGAACTTTGGTTAAATTAAACTTTTTTTGAAAGTAACTGGGTTCATAAAGTAAAAAGAAAAGGAACTTAAAATCAAACATTCTGTCTTTCTCTCTCTCTCTCTCTCTCTCTCTATATATATATATATATATATATATATATATATATATATATATATGCAACACCACCGGACGCGGGCGAGAATGGGCGGCGAAAACGGTTGATATTTTCCCCACGTCCATGCGTCACGAACAACTGTCATTCAGTTCTGCATCAAACGTCGTCGGCCGGTGTAACATTTTGACATCTTGAAAGTAGTTATCCAAATATGGTCCCTCAGGTCTCTCAAATACCCGGGCACACGAAGAACACCGATTCTTCCAGCAAACTTTTATTTTCGTATCAACTGCTACATTTTTACATGACGACAGAAATCCGGGAAGTGCCCACATCTACATGACGCAGAGCCTTTTATAGACTTTTTGGAGTGGCTCGTCATGTGATCTTGAAAAGGAATACTAATTGGTTAACTCTGACTCTCGTGCCAGAGGTGATGTATTATATTACGTAAAGATGCGCGAGAAATTATATTTTTTAAGGTGACGCTACGCATATGCTTTGTTCTTAGAATCAGAAATGACATTAACTCGAACGTCCAAGGGAATTTAGAATAAACTAGGATTTGAAAAGGCTAAAGGGATTTTTAATGTTATATATATATATATATCTGTGTGTGCGTGTGTGTGTGTATATATATATATATATATATATATATATATATATATATATATATATATATATATATATATATATATATATATATATATATATATATACCGATACACAAAATCTTATCTATATTATTTCATATTTATGAGTTCAAGGATACCATTTAGCTTTAAAGACAACAAATCCTTTTTTTTCAAATTTAAAGTTAATGAATGATGCTGTCTCAACAGCTATTTTAAAAGCTTCATTTACAGGTTTATCTCAAAGTTTTACATTTTTTAATTTTGTTGGGAGCTAAAATATTATTAAAACACTCCCTCTCCGTAAACTAGATAGAGTAGAACAAGATGCATTCTGCTTGAACAACCCTTAATAAGGGAGAAATGAACAACCAACATGTGTCCTTAGGAAACTGCACTATGTTCCCGTTATGTACATTGCGAGAAGACTAACTGATATAGCTGATAACTAGTGCGGAAGTTCATTCAATCCAATCTACTATCCTAGCAACTTCTCCTAAGTTATGTCACTAACAGAGTGCCATCTCTGTTTGGGACTACGGGTACTCATTCTAAATACCTGTGGGTTTTGTATCTGCAGAACCTCACTTGATATAGTTATATCAGCAATAGTGTAATATTTTAAACAGTTTTGCCTTTATTGATCTTCTACTATACTTCGTGTTGTCTCAAAAAATTGTACACAAAAATCATTAGCTCAAAATAGTACGAGACTGAGAGGCCTGTGACTTTGGAAAACTTATTGCGATATTTTAAAAATTATTTAGTACTATTAACAAATATTATTATGAATTTTAAGTTATTGTTTTACTTTTATTAAAAAATCGTTCATCTTTTACAATCTTTATGTATATAATGAATGCAAATTATTGAGAATGGGTGTGTATAAATATTATATTCGCATATTTCCATACACTGTCCTCTTTTGTTCTCTTTTTTCCTTGAAAAAGTTTTTTTTTATACTTTGAACTCCCAACAATCATATATATATATATATATATATGTGTGTGTGTGTGTTTAAGGAAGTAAGTAACAGGGAAACAGGGACATGTATCTTCCGTTTTTCAGACCTTCCAAAATGTTTGCGGGATCGATAGGGCAATCCTGCAGAACGTGCGAATGCAACAAGCGACGAGATATATCGGAAACATTCTTTACACTTGAAGATCAATGTGCTCGAATGGAAGTTTTAAATTGAAAGAAAGTCGGCATTTCGAGAAAACGATTGAACAAGATTGAATACTTTCAGGACAGTCACGAAAACTCTTGAATATTATTTGCATAATAGGCAGGTAAAATAAAATATAGATTTTGGGATTACGTTCAAAAATTTCCTTTTTCTATATTTATCGGTTATATGAGTGGTATAGCAATCTCCATCAGAATATTTTTTTTGCAATAAAAGGCAAAGAATACGCAAAGGCATATCTTATGAATTTTTGAAGATATAAATTTCAAATTATCCTCAGAAAAAGTCTGACTTTTTTTATAACTTCGAGACAGTTTTACAAAAATTTTTGTTTTTAACCTTTAGCTTACGGGGTCAATTTCCCCGAAATTTCATACTCCCTTTGTAAAAAAAGGTCATTTAGGGGGTTATATATATATATATATATATATATATATATATATTATTATTATTATTATTATTATTATTATTATTATTATTATTATTATTATGATAGAATCTTCCAGAGAAACTGAGACATCGGCAACACCGGAAATTTTCGACGCCCATATATATATATATATATATATATATATATATATATATTTATATATATTGTATATATATATATATATATATATATATATATATTTATATATATTGTATATATATATATATATATATATATATATATATATTATTCTTCGGATACATGCTATCCTAAACCCGTAAGGAAAAGGTTAACTGACTTAAATTCTATAAGAGAGTATCATTAACTCAGTTTTGATAAAAAGTAGAGATGGCTTCTTTTTATCCTACACCTCTTATTTGTGAAATGCATGCATTTGTATTTGTTTCTTTGTGGGATATGAAACAAATTATACAAATCAGATAGGCAGAAAGGTGAAACCGTATGAAGCAGAAATCTCCAAAATTTAGATCCTTCACGTATTATTTCAGTGATATGTTGATAAAATTTGGGGCCTTAATCCTTCTTGTCGCCAAATATCTCAGGCCACCACCCATTATGTTTATTGCTGGCCATTTTCTTCAAAATGTTTATTCTAGCGATGAGTTTGAAATTGGATTTCAAGTTCTGAATCCTCCCAAGCTAAATTAGTAACGATCTGTAATTCTTAATTCAAGAGAGTTCGATCCTATCCGGTACCGGATATTATTTCCTTGCCGTTTGAGAACTTGAAAGCAAAGCAGATTTTTAAGCGGTTTCACGAAGCCAAGTGGCCTTTAAAGTCAATAATAAATAAACTCGCAAATACACGGTGTTTCATATTGAATGAGACAAAATGAAAGCATGACCGTGAACGGTGTAATTACTTTATTTTGTTATATCATATTTACAGTGAAACTATAGTCATCCAAGTTTCTATAGATTTTATGTGTGCCCCTCCGGTGACACGGCATATATCTAGGTGGCATTCCAGTTCCTGCCACACTCGTGATAGAATACCCTTTGTTAATGATTCGAGTACTTCAGCTATCCGCTGCTTCAGTTGCTGTAAGTCCTGGGGAAATGGAGGCACCAACACTTTGTCTTTAACAAAACCCCAGAGGAAATAATCGCAAGGGGTTAAATCACGATGCGTTAATTTTGTGGAACTTCGTAAAAACGGTTCACCATTTTTTTTTAACCACTTTGATTTGGGCTTCTTGTCGTCCAGGGCTGGTTTCCTTACACAAGCAGCCCGTGTTCTGAAACTACTTCACCCACCGTTCAATGTTGTGACGGTGCGGTGGTTCTTTACCAAATATCATGCGAAAATGTCTTTGAACGACGTTAAACGATGATGTTTTGGCGTATTCCAAAATACAGTACGTTTTCTCCTGCATGGATGGCACCATTTTGATTAGCAGTGCCTCTAGCGGCGATTTCGTAACCGGAAGATTTTTTGCTGTGACCCGATAAAACTTGTATAATTGTAGTTTCAGAATTAGTTTGTTTCGGCTAAATAAATCAATTAAAGAATTTGTACTATGCTATTCTTTTTGTCCCATTCAATATGAAACACCCTGTATTTTAATATTTTCTTAGAAAAAGCTACCGTTATGAATACAATTTTAAAAAATTTTTTTTTTTTTTTTTTTGACAGGCCTATACCACCCGAACTCATAGATCGACCTTGATCGTCTTAGATCTTTTTACCGCTAGTTTACCAAGAATTGTTCTTTCGCCAAAAATGTGTACTATACTTGTAAAAATTTTAAAAATCGTGTATCCTACTTGCAAAAAATATATCATATTTGCACCAGGAATTGATATCAAAATTAATATTATCAGGTTGCCGAAATTTTCGATGACCATAGATAAGGAATCCAGATCGTCTAACCTCTATACTGGTAATCAACAAAATCTACGATATGTGTATATTCTTTTCATTAAGCCTTTTTTTCTGTTACCATTTATAATCGAAAGATTTGTTAGGCACCAATCTTAACTTTGATGCTGATGTTTTATATTTAACTGGTTAGATATTTAACTGGAATTCTCATTTTCCAAATTCAGATCCTCACAAAATTTAAGGTGAAAATGGACCATGAAAAACTTTTTTTTCATTTATTAACCAATTGCTATGAAATATTGTATACTTATACAGTGTTGTTTAGAGATGTAAATTCTAAATTTAAAAAAAATCAGAATGTAATTAATTGAGATATTAATTAAAATCTATTTGTTAATTACTCTATTTAAAAATGCTCCATGCGCATTAATTTTTATAATAAAAATTAATTAATTTTGTCTCAGATATCAAATTTTCTCTCTTAAGCTAGCTTTATTTAGTTATAATAAAAGTTAGTAGCAATATTTGATTTACAGTCATATTTATTAAAACTAGAAAAAAAATCGATAAAAATAGGTCATTTTATGCAAAATTTTATCAAAAAAAATTTTTATTATAAAAATTTCAAGTTGTTTTATAATAGTATAATGAATTGATTATTAAGTTTTATTCTATCATACATAAATAACCATTTTATGAAATTTTATGAAAATTCAAAAAAAATTATGACGCATGGAACATTTTGAATTTACCGAAACGACATGAAAACTTGTTTTGAGAAAATGGCATTTAAAGTATTAATTTGACTAACATTTCCATTGTTTACGTTTGAAAAAAATGCTTATAACTCGGTTAATAATGATCGGATCAACATAATTTTTTTTATTTAAAGCTGATGAGTTGCAGAATCATTTTCTGGAAGAAAAAAAATCTTTTTGGGGACTTATTTTTGTCAATCTAAAGATTCATTGTCGCCTTAAGAAACCACCGAGATTTACTGGTAGATCTCTCCGAGATCATCATAATTGCTTCATGAGATATTGGAAAATTATGGTAAGCTAATTTTTGCGTGACATGGTAAAATTATTAAAATTCATCACCTAACTTATAATTAGTATTATGAAAGTTGCGATATAATTAGGAAGAAAAGAATATTTGCACGAGACTCTTAGACTAAGATTTTAGTGCGTTTTGAACTCCTCTGTATCAACAGAAAGCCTCAGAAGACAAGAATTTACTAAATATACAGCTAATGGTCACCCAAAATTTAGAAATTTTGATTCATGTTATAATATAATAAACATTTTTATTGTATTACGACAGAAGGAAGGAAGTTAGGTGAAACTGACCAAATAGTTCTGTGCGCAGTGATAAGAACACCCTTAGGTGTGTCTGGGATGATTTGGATGGGTCATAGACGTCCCTTTTCATTTCAATGTCATAAATGTCTTCAAAAATTGGTCTTCATTCATTGGTTAAAATGCATTTCATTTACATAAAAATAAGGGAGATTGGGGGGGGGGGGGGGGGAGAGCCAAAACTCGACATGATGTACTGCTTGACACGGACCCTAAGTCCTAAATATTTGACACGCACTTTTTCTCTTTTCATCTTCGGCCGAGTATTTAGGATTACGCGCAGCGGCTAGTCCGCAGGTTTATTCACGCTGTAAACCTATACTGCAGTGTCGGTTTATTGATTAGTGACTACATCAAAATAAGTCGAACGAAGTCTGCAATATAGTGTTTACTCTAACCACAGGCGTAGAAAATAAATTTTGGTAAAATATCGAAGCTTATAAAAATCACAGAATGTAATGAAAACATAAGCTGTTATTCATTGAGCTGTTACTCGTAATAAAAGCCAAATTGGGAAAAAAATTTCTATGTAACTTTTGTAAGATTTTTCTCCCTACAATAATGTTCTATTTTAGAAAACTGAATTCTCATTTATTTTAAAATAGCAACATTTCTTACGATAGCTTTATATATTTAACAAAACAATTTTCCTATTTTTAAATTATTTTATCATATTTATAAAACAAGAATAATTATTCTTTTCTGCAACTCAAATATTCTTTTGCTTTGCGATTAAAAGAAATACAAATGAGCTACCACTACAATCATATAATCAAATCAACCAGTTAAAAGATGTAATAATGGAAAAACCATTATCTAACAAAAAACTGTTTCGAATGTAAGCAGGGTAACGTGTTTTGAAAATGGTATTAAAATTTTCTTATTCCCAGTTACTTTCTTTTAGATTTGGAACAAGTAACTGATTCCAAATTTAGCCCGTAAAGGATGAAATCCACCTCACTCCCCCCAACACACACACACTTGCTTATTGGGTTTTAAGGAATTTCCTTCAATGATAGCTTTTAAGAGTAAAACATGCTTAGCTGAGAGTTTCCTGAGGTAGAAGATATTGTTGCCAATAAATTAGAAGAAATACATTACTTATATGATTATATATGTATTTTATTCTTCAAAACTAGCTGAATACCCGTGCTTCTCTACGGAGTACGTTCAAATTAAATACAACGGTCAATGTATGAAATCAATGGCAAAAAAACAAATATGTATATATATATATATATATATATATATATATATATATATATATATATATATATACAGTGGAATCTCGGTCTATCGTTTTTCAAGGGACTGATTGAAATGAACGATAAATGCGGGAAAACGATAGACGCGGAAACATAACAAAGCAATATGATCGTTGGGACTGGATAAAATGAACGGCACATACGGAAAAACAATGGATCCGAAAACGATCGATCGAGATTCCACTGTATATATAATATACATATTAATGATAAATACAACGGCCAATGTATGCAATTAATTTGTACGTTTAATATCCATAAAACATACCATAAAGCCCAGTAGCAGTAAATAGTTAAACAGAAAAGTACCAAATGCGTCAAAATAAAAATTAAATAAATAGATAAATTAAAAGTAAGCAAATGAAAAGTAATCCTACGTTAATAACCCACGGTAGTTTCGTTCGAAGAGACTTCCTGAAATATTTTTTTTTGTCAATTTATTTCTTTGTTGAGCACGTGACACAAAATTAATTTAAAGTATCCCAAAAAGAAAAGAAACCACGTGATCAGTTATTTAATAAATTAAATTCTAAAAATTAATCTTTAAAAATTCACCAAAAATCAGAAAATGGAGATAAAGATTCGAAAAAGATTTCATTTTAAAAGAATTTTTATGATCATTCTCGTGATATAAATTTTATAATCCTCAGATTATTATTTTAAATGCAAACTTTTAATAAGATTAAAAATTTAATTTTAAAAAATCTAAGAAGAATGTTTCAAAAATCTTTCTTAGTGCTCCTCTACACTATAAGAAGAATCGCAATGCAAAATTTCAGCCCTTTAAGTTCAGAGGTTTGGTCTGTGCGTTATCTGTCAGTCAGTCTGTCAGTCAGTTACGGAACTGTTTTATATATATAGATGAGAGAGAGATGAAAACATTTAATTAAGATTTTTGAATTTGGCACATTTAGAGATAAAAAATGTTCAAAACACTCTTAAACACATAAATTCGCCTTCACGTATACTTAATCCTAAATATCGTTTTTGGGACTAGATGCATGAATGAAACACGTTACACTGTCCATAAAACGATTTGTTAAACGCGACAGTCCCCGCTACCTGCTATCCTAGAAAGGAGACACGGAGTTCTCGCTGTCTAAAATTTTGCAAAATGCCCTGAGAAATGGTTTGGAAGGCGGCATGACCTAAATAACTCTCCTCCGACGCGTTCTTTTCTTTAAACAGCCACAAAAACGGGGTGAAAACTGTTTTCGAGGGAGGAAAATGAATTATATAAAATGCAAGTTTTTAAAAACAGGCAGTGAAACGGTTTTGTCATCCGTAACGAGTTTTAAATGGCTTGATGCGCCATTTCTTTGGTATAATTAAATGCAAAATAGGAGCGCCTTTTCACTTTCATTAGTTACTGTAAGAGGCTGTCAATTTCTCTCTATTCGTCTTTGTCGCGTTCATTTTAGCTAATTCGTTGCGACAGATAAAGATATTTTTTCTTAGACATTTAACTTATATAACTTTTTTCTTGCTTATGCGACCTTAATATTATTAATTAATAAAATTTCGTGTATATATATATATATATATATATATATATATATATATATATATATATATATATATATATATATATATATATATATATATATATATATATCTCTGTGTTTGCTATGCAAAGGGTGTTAAGTCCAAAATGGGCTAAAATGAGTTATCAAACCAGGCATGTTTGAAAAATCAAGGGCTGCTGCAGGGTACAGAAAGCTAAGTCCAATTCCACTCCTAAATAATTTTATTCATCAGTGAAAATTTGGGATATGTGATTCAAAATACAAACATGTTAGTGTTAAAGGGGTTATGTCCGAATCAAGGACTTAACACCTTTACTCAACAAAAATAAAACTAGAAAAATTTACTTTAAAAAAATTAAAAATTAAACTTAAAAAACTGACTTTATAAAAGCCGCTTTTTTTTCAATCCGTTTTTCTCAAAACTACGATCTTGGGCTTGACACTCATTGCACTGCAAACAAACAAACACACACACACACAAATATATATATATTTCCTTTTCTAGATATTCAAAGTATATTGGAAATAATTTCTATATACTGATTAAAAAGAAGAGAACGATCATTTTCGTAACTTGGAAACTTATTGCAGCGCATTTTCATCAAATTTATTTGTTTCATAGATAATTCTGGATTTCAGTTCAAAAGTTATAAGATTAATATCATAAAAGGCGCCTTTTTCCCATAAAGTTCTGAACAATTATGTTGGAAAAAATTTCTACGAGCTAATTAAAAGTTAGAGAAATATCATTTCCGTAACTTGAAAAACTTATTGCAGCGCATTTTCATCAAATTTATTTGTTTCGTCGATAGTTCTCGACTTCAGTTCAAAAGTTATGAGATTAATGTCATAAAGAGAGCTTTTTTCCGTAAAGTTCTGAACAATTATATTGGAAATAATTTCTACATACTAATTAAAAGGATGAGGAATATCATTTCCATACCTTAAAAACTTATTGAAGCATATTTTCATCGAATTTATTTGTTTCATAAATAGCTCTGGACTATTAATGAATATAAATTTTAGAGAGTTCGCTTTTTTACATAAAGTTCTAAACAATTGTGCCGGAAAAATATCTATATACCAATTAAAAGGAAGCGAAATATAATTTCCGTAACTTCAAAAACTTATTGATGTCGATTTTCATCAAATTTATTTGCTTTATTGATAGTTCTGGACTTTAGTTGAAAAGTTATAAGATTAATATCATAAGGAAAGGTTTTTTTTTCCATAAAGTTCTGAAGAATTATATTTGAAAGAATTTCTACATAGTAATTTAAAGGAATAGGAATATCATTTCCGTAACTTGAAAAACTTATTGAAGGACTATTTTATCGAATTTATTTGTTTCATTAATAGTTCTGTACTTAAGTTCAAAAGTTATAAGATTAATTTCAGAGAGTTCGCTTTTTTTATATAAAGTTCTGAGCAATTATATTGGAAAGAATTTCTACATACTAATTAAAAGGAAGAGAAATAGGATTTCTGTAACTTGAAAAACTTATTGAGGTGCATTTTCATCAAACTTATTTCTTTCGTCGATAATTCTGGACTTCAATTCAAAAGTTATAAGATTAATTTCAGAGAGTTCACTTTTCTTACATAAAGTTCTGAACAAAAAGCTGTGCAGATATTCACTAAATTCTCCTCTCATTTGTTCAACTCAGTCCAAGTAACAAAATCTCGACCGACCACAGCAAAGAAAATTGTCACATGTGTAATTCCTACGAAACTTCTTCATAATCCGCTTAACTGGTTGATGTGTTGAGTACTTTCACAGCCAAAAATTCCCTTCGGAATCTATTTATAACAGTATGAACTCATTTTAAAACTTTTAAAAAATAAATGGGCCATGTTTTTGTTAAAATCTCATTTTCAATTTGTTCGGCATTCCAACTTAATAAAACAAACAAAACGAACATCACGTGATTGAAACGTGATGATCGTTTCAATCACGTGAAACGAACTGATTTAATATGGAACCCTGATTTAATATGGATTTAAATCAGGGTTGCTACTTTGAATAACAAAAAGTTTAATTACGGTGCTTCTTAGTTTTACCCATTAAAAAAAGGTTTTATAACACTTACAACGCACTCTGTACTCGCAGTTTTCACGTAATCCTCAATTTAAAAATGTGTAGCATTTGATCTACGATATTTAGATATAAATATGATGCCAAAATAAAATTATTAAACCATTTCGTAACTCCTTAATCCCTCCTAGCTTATGAATTAGTAAGCAATGATTTTCACCATATACTGAGTTCTACCTAATTTTATTTCAGCACATTATATTTTTTTAGATTAGTATTGTTATTGAGTCAAAACGAAAATAATCCGATAAATACATACAGGACCATGTCTGTTATGCCCTCAAGTACACCGTAAGACTTACCGCCACTATTCGAAACCTAACTTAGGTAGCCTAGAGTTAAAATTTAATATATTTGTCTCCTGAAACCTGTTTGACACGCCACAAAGCATTAATTTAATTTCGTTAGTTTAATGATGAAGAAAGCTGGAACTCAGTACTGAAAGATGATATTTTTGATGCAGTTCCCTTTAATGAAAAATTCTTTCTTATTTCACGCAGAAATTATGATTAATAAAACCAACTTTAAGAACTTACAGTTTAACATTGATATCAACCACCTCAAATTTAAGAGGATTATGTTTCCCTGAATAAGGAAAACTTTACCGAGACACGTTGCAATTGAATCTTTTGTTAGTACCATGTATGCGCTATTGCATTAAGTTTCATGGCAGATTCTGAGAGGAAATTTTGATGTACATAATTCCCATAATCTTGGAAAAAAATATATCCAGTTATTTAACATTTTCATCTCGCGTTTCCGCTCTCTTGCTAATAAAATTATACACAAAATATGGCACTTGTTATGTCTACGCAACTTTATGAAACCCTATATTAAGAAAATACGTAATTTTAAATATGACGGTTTTACGGTAACTCTGTCTTATAAAAGCAGAAACTACAATTAAGATTTTCTTCACTAGATAAATGAAAAGTATAGTGATTGCTTTTTAGTCCAGCAATTATTCCTCTCTCAAAAAGAGTGTCGCCCCATATACCTGAATTGTATATCTAAAATATATGACCATAAATAAAAACCTGCGCTCGAGGTAGTAACCTTGTGGTAGTGCTCTGGCTTTCGTTGCTGAGGGTGCTGGGATCGAGTCCAACACGCTCCTTTAAATGCCTCTAGACCGGACATGGGCAAGTGAAATCCGTAGACCGGAAAGACCCTCTATAAGGTCAGAGAGGGTACGATCCCCCCCCCCCCCCCAGATGTCGCCCCTGAGGTTGCTCCGTCAAAATTGAGGTGGCAACTAGCTGTGACGGACTCCAACCTTTGGGGTGCTATATGAACCGAACCGCACACTTAAGCTCAAAGCCTATATGGGCCTAGTCTGGAACATGTACCAAAGGTCTTAGAGTCATGCACCTTATGCCAGATGTCAGAAAGCCGTAGGATACCGTTGGCAAGGTGTTGTGTGTTGATGTCAGCGACGGAGAACCCTAATGCTCGGATCACACACGGCACGTCAGGAAAATCTGATGCCTCGAAGGGGTTCTTTCACATTTGGAAAGAGGTCGTGTCAGGGAAGTACGGAGGATTTTCCAACAACTCCCGGGTGCAGATGGTGCTGTAGCCACGGGCAACCTTGATTTTAATTCCCGACCGCTGATCACTTTATGTAAACATGATTTAGAGCGGTAGAGATGACGCTGTCCACTTCAACGTCACGCAGCAACTACCCTTTCTACTGGATCTACGGTTTTATGTACTCTACACATTGACTACAGCTCCACCTCACTCCTCCGGTATCCTGTTTGAGCCTGCCGGATGTTCTATGACTTTCTGGGTGACGTTGCCACTACTTTATTTACAACCCTCGTATATCTTCTGTAGAAAAATCTGAAAGGTGTTACAATGAATTTACGTAAGTTTCTCAAGGCATTCTATGCTTCAACTTTCCCTTTATAGCACCGTCTTAGTCCACAACAGAACTTAATAAATACGCAGTTAAAATTCTGCCATTTTTTTTAATATCATAGAAACCAATATGGTACAGATAACTTGAGAAAAAATCACAATCAAATTTATCCATAAAATATTATTTCTTTTTATCAATCCTTCATATCCTGGAATTTCATATCCTTGTGAAACACTATTAAGTTTTTTAAATAATGCTATACTGACATAATAAAAGGATTTAATTAGCATTAGTTTTGATTACAGAGTACGTTTAACGTTTTATTAACGACATGAAATCAATACATCTACAAGAATATTGACCCTGTGATTTTGCAGTTTTGTTTACATCAGCAACTAATCTGTATACTTTTCTCTTTCATATTTTGCGTGTATGGAAACAAAACTTCTGTTTGAGTCCAAAGATCCTTGCTTTGTTCCATTTAAAAAAAGCAGAAACGTGAGTGTGAGCTAGCTATACAATAGAGGTATCGCAGAATGTGAATGGGTGTTAACCACGCTATAGTGATATTCCCAGGCAATGTAAGTTCGATTTTGTTCGATGTTTTTTGTCTGATTAAAAAATGATTGCTTGATTTTTTTAATGATGGGCAAAGTTATTTTGGGGGGGGGGGTTTAAGGATAAGTAAATTGTATCCACTCGGATGATTTGATTATACTTTTCATTGGTTTAAGTAATATCTGGCTATAAACCTGTATTAAAGTAATATCGGGCTTAAACCCTGTTTTAAGAAAATACGTACTTTTACTTATTACTACCTTTAAGTATTAGGTTTCGAGATTGTTTAAAGAATTGTAAAATTGAAAAAAGAAATTTGTTAAGCATTGAAACCATAAATTAAAATTATTCCATTACATTCTGAAGACTGATTATTGTTAGCGAACATAAAAAAGATTTCTCAATCGTGTATGATGTAAAATTAAGTGGTGACTAAGCTCATCCGTTTTCTTTTAAGTTTTTAGTCTCTGTTTACCTGCATTATTACCAAATAATTCATGTAGATCACGATATCAGAAGATAACTCGATTATTAAACAAACGACTCAAAATTATTTCTTGAAAATACCAGGAAGGAATCTCAATCCAATAGTACATAAGACAGAGTCTCGAAGAACATCAAAGGACATAAAATGAAAATTCTGTATCAGAGAAAGTTAATATCCTCAATACATTCTCAATGAGTTTCCTGTTGAAAAATGTATTGACTCCTCAGCCGCAATCAGAAAGAAAGGAGTCTTCCGTTCCCCCTTCGCTGGCGCCATACTTATTTCTTCCGGTGATAATCCCTTATTAAATAACTGAACACAGGTAATTCTCGAAATGAACACACTTGAATCTCTTTTACTGTGTTTTTTTTTTATTTCCGGGACAAATGTCAAAGACAGATAAAAGTGCATAAAATTTCTCGGCAACGATCCATTATATTTATTGGAAACTACATATCTTCAAATTCCTTCCCACTCATGTTTATGCCCACACATATATTATATTAAATTCATATTTTGTATGCAAAGCTATGCTTTTTGCATCTAAATGGAGTTATTTTTAACTTGCACAAAGATTCTTACGTGCAGAAGCTAGGTTAGATTACGCAAAATATAGAATCCAGCAGACGTATTTCTATTTCTGCTTTTCTTTTGTATTTCATTCAATAAAATTGAAAAATAACAGCACGTCTACGGATGTTATTGGATCCTAATTTTACATTTCCCTACAAATGGGATCTGATGAGCCCTCGTCCTGCAAAAGACTACCGTAGTACTCAGTAGACCGATCAGCCCTAAAAGAAGGAAAAGAAAACTTGTCAATAAGAGATAAAATATGGTTTATATTTAATATATATATATATATATATATATATATATATATATATATATATATATATATATATATATATATATATATATATATATATGTAATGAAACTTTATTCCAAAAATTATACCTAAACTTTATGCTGCATTTTTCCTAATATGTCATTTTTTATCAATATTTATTTTACTGTTTTATATATTAGGAATAAATATATAAGGAACCTTTTACTAGAAAGTGTTTGTTACAGTTTTTATTTACTTTTCTTGTTTACTTTCCTTCGTGTTTAATTTACCCATTTTGGTGTTTGTGCGTTTATTTTCGGAATTCCTTTTGTCTTCTCGAATCTCTATTAAAGTATTCCTATCTGTGAGTATCTGCAGCAATAGCAAAACTATTGGAACATATCCAAATATTCGGTTAGACCAAAGAGCGTATGATTAAATGTGCTGAGTTTGTGAGGGTAATCATGTGATTACATGAGGCTGAGAAGTTGTGTTATCAGTAACCTTAGCAAGAACATTCCAGATTCACGAGAATTCTTTACGTTCCTCCTAGGCTGAGTTAGAGAAATTGGAGCAATTGATCCATACAAAACATTGCAGCATAAACATGCATACCAACTTTGACAATGAAAGATATCGTCAAAGGATTGAATCAGAACGGTAAAAGTACAACGACAAAAAATATATCTATAAATACGTGCAAAAACGGTGTAAACATCACTATAGAGCCTTCAGAAGAAAATTTTTAAAATCTCGTTCTTTCTCTGCAGTTACTATCTCTACTGAAAGTTGCACATCATGGGATTTTATCGTAACCAGTGTGTTTAGAAGCCAAACATCTCTACCGTGGAAGTAATTCGAACTTATGGCATGAAAGTCTTTTATCTTTCCTGTATTTCAGACAAATAAAATGTTCTTTAGAGTATTGAGTTACGATTTTCACTGTCAACTTCGAATGGACAGTTTCGAACTGTGTTTTTCCATTTGTTGAATTCAGCAGTGTCCATCATGGTAAGGGGTTAGATTCCGTGGATGTGTCTTGCATCAAATGTTAATCCATCCAAAAGTCTGAACTCGGATGTATATTTCGTCGTTTTCGACAAGGCAGTCCTGTCTACAATGGAACAGTACATCATTTCTTCTTTCACATTAGCACCCTTTTCAAAATAGATCTTCCTACTGAGAGTTCTACAAGTCTTAAAGTTTTTTTTTTATATGAAGAGGAAATTATCAACTAATCTAAAAGTATATGATTTCAGGGGAACTCCTGGAACTAATGATCTGGGGCGATGGATACGATATCCAAATTAACTACTTTCTTCGCTCTTATACGGGGCGGCATAAGCTGTGTTGGGCAAATTTCGAGCTGTTTCAGACATTCAGTAGAAACCGAATAACATACTTTGACATTTAATGATGTCATCTAAGAAGTGAATAAAGCAAGTACTGATTGTCATAATGAGGATAAGGCCATGTGGTGCCGAAAATATGTTTTTTGTATATGAGGAAAAATTTTACTCTCTTTTTAAACTGAGATCAAGCATTGTCAATGTTATTTTTTTCTTTCTCATAAGATTAGTAGCAGTAAAACGAATTCACTATTTTATAAGATATTATTTGGCTTTCTTTGTACGCAGTGAATCAGATTTTCCAACTTGTAGGATGTACCGCAATGGAACGAGAAATATTAGTTTCATCATCTTTATTTTATTGATTCAGAAATATTAGCCTGAGTCTGAAGTGGACAGAAAGAATTAGCGTCAACTCCCTTCGTTCCGGTGCTGCCTTGGCATTGAAGGAACCAGTGTACGTCTATGATTTCATGTCGTTCAGAATCAGATAAAAATCATAAGTCTCTATTTATTAACCCTTTGTGTAGCAAACAAACCACCAACTAAACATCAGTGAGCTCAATCTCGAAATATAAATGTTGTTCTCCAGGGGGTCCAGGACACATTTTAAAAATTTTTCTATTTATTGAGTTAAAAATTTGATTTTTTTGTTATGGTTAACCATATAATTTGCAAACAAAATCGCATCTTAAAATTTCTCATAAAAGTTTTTAAAAAATTTAATTTTTAATTTTTTAAAGTGGGGTAATTATGTAAAATATGTAAGGTTTAATTTTGATTCAGTATTTTTTAATATTAATTTTTTTTAAATTTAAATATTTAGATTAAAAATTTCAAAAAAATTATGTAACTTATTTTTAAAAATTCATATTTTCAAAAGTAATTATTTTTTTTCAAATTTGCTGAATTGAAATCAAAGTAAAATGATTGAAAAAGACATTTTCCATATTTGAACCATTTATTTTTTACGGTTCTTGACTTATAAAAATTTAAAGACGAGACATGGTGAAAAAAAACCATCCTGCAGAAAAACGCATTTAAAGGTTTAAACAAAGATTGGCTGCTATTAGAATGTTGCAAAACAAAAAATTAATATCTCCTATTCTAACTAAGATAGAAACATGATTTAAACGTCATTTTAAGCATAAAAGAACAGAAAATTTTTAATGCAATAATTTTTTTTCGAAAATTTGAAGAATTTTGTGTCCTGGACCCACTTCGTTGTAAATAAAATATCACTGCTTTCGAAATTTTTAGAGTTGGTTACTTTATATGACCGACAAAGCTATGCAAATAGGAAACTTTAGATTTAAAGTTCTAAAGCCACGGGAAAAAATAACTAATGATGGACATTTTTTAAACGCACTGTTTCTCATCAACAATCATCAAGATAATCAGGAGGCGAAACAAATTAACTTCCGCAATCTGACCAAAATAATTTATGTTTTCACTACTGAAGAAAACACTTGAATTCAGTTTAAAGACTTAGAAGATTATTTCTACGCTGCAAGGATATTTAAATGTCTAATTTAGGGCGGCTCTTTGAAATTTCTCTCACGTAGTTTCATTACAGTTACTTTTTTTTTAATCCCACGTTTTTTTTTAATATGTATTCTCAATCTTATTTCTCTGTGAAACTTCATATCTCATTTACTTTTCTATCCGTTTAAGTTCTTTTTTAAAGAAAACCTCCTTTTAAACGAATATATTAATACCTTCCCACTATAGATGTTATAGAAATTACACGTAGAAAGAAAATATAAAGAGGCTTTGCAAGGTAATATCCCCAGGTTCGCTTAGAAATTGAATAAAGTATGGCTTTTCATCAAATGCTAAGAATAACATTGTGAAGATAAGACTTCCCGCAGACTTCGTCTGGTTTGAGAGGCTGGAGTTTTAGGTACCAAATATTAGGATATTTTTCATTCAAAATTAATTTTAAACGGAGATAATATTTTTGTGAAAGAGTATAAATGTCACCTCTCGCATTATTTTCTTTTTAAATGTAAATCTCCGTTGCAGTAATGTTTGATGATAAGGGATGTAAATGTTTTTATTAAAATGCTAGATTTAGCCCGTCAAAAATGACGTGTTAATTTTAATTTTTATCAATTTACATCTGCAAAGTCAATATTATTTGCATACTTAATAGCTACTCTACTTTCTTTTATTTAAATTATACGCATTTTTAATTATTTAAAATTATGCAATATCAGCACTATTATGATCCCTTTAAGATGCAATTTTTTAAAATTTAAATAAAATCTGAACTCTACATAATAGCATCATTTTACTTAATTCTATTGCACGTATTAATTATGAGATATTAAATTCTGTCTGTTAACCGCATCAAACGTAACTCTTGGAAAAACTGAAACATTATGAAATAAGAATGAAATATTGGTTTTAAGTAATTATAAAAAAAAAAAATTATATATATTTTTTTAAAATTGCTTTTTTTTCAATATAATGATTTTTATTTTTTTTACATTCATTTTAAATGTAATGCATTGCGCTGTAAGTAAATATTCCATTAACTACGGAGGGAAAATTTAACATAGTTGTTTCATAATTATAATTCATAAATGAACACGTGCCAAAGTTGAAAAAATATTTTTATATATTTTGATCGAAAGGAAAGTAAAATATTAAAATATTTCAACAATTAAAGTTTAATTTCCATTTATTTTATTTTTAAAACATGGTAATCAAAGTACATTTGAATATGGCAACACAAAGGAAAGAACGTTCCAGACAGAGAGATAGATCTGTGCTATTATTAATGTTCCTTAAATTCTGTAAAAAAAAATGAGAAAACAAAAGTTGTGTGGCACAGGGCTAACGAAATCAATCGATATCGTACTATTGATTCAATGAAAAATAATTGAAGGAATATATATTCTGAAAAAAGTATTTTTATGCATAAACTAGCTGAATACCCGTGCTTTGCTATGGTGTACATTCAAATTAAATATAACGGTCAATGTATGCAATTAATGCTAAAATAAACAAAAAATATATAATAGATGCAACGGCCAATGTATGAAACTAATCCCAAAAAATATTATAAAGAAATCGTAACGGATATTTTTATAGACAAAATAATGTAGAAGAAAATATTCAAATTAAATACAACGGTGAATGTATGTAATTAATTTGTATGTTTAATATCCATAAAACATACTAATTTCAATTAAATTCTTAAGAAACTTCCATCTTAAGTAGTCTAGGCGTTAAATTTTACCCTTTACTGTATTTTAATAATTTTTTGGCAATTTATTTCATTGTTATGCACATGACGAAAAATTACTTGAAAGTATCACAAAAAGAAAACAAACCACGTGATCAGCATTTAATAATTTAAATTCTAAAAATTAATTTTTAAAAATTCACCAAAAATCAGAAAATGGAGGTAACGATTCGAAAGGGAATTTTTATGATCTTTCTCGTGATATGAATTTTATAACCCTCAGATTATTATTTTAAATGCAAACTTCAAAAAAGTTACAAAAACAGCTTAAACATTTAATTTTAAAAAAATCTAAGAATAATTTTTCAGAAATCTTTCTTAGTGCATCCCTACACTATAAGAAGAATCGCCATGCAAAATTTCAGCCCTTTATGTCCAGAGGTTTGGTCTGTGCGTTACCTGTCAATCAGTTACGGAACTGTTTTTTATATATATACATAGACAGGTGTATTTGCATATTTAATGGTATCCAAAATAAGTAATACATTCCAAAATAAAAATGTATTTTCTTAAACACTATATGGGAAATTAACTGAAATTCGATCTTATGGAAAACAAAACGTCAGTAAGAAATAAATTCAATTTCGTGATTAGAAGAAGTAATGAATACAGATATAAAATTACAATAAGAAAATAGCAATATAATATTGGTAATATGAGGGATGAAATTTCTAGAAAATACGCCAAAAATTCTGAAATTGATAATATATGTGATCATTCTTATTCCCCTGATTCTTACAGAAACTCATTGACTCAAGTTTAGATTTCTACTTAAATTGATGATATGGAATGTCATTGTGAAATTTGTGTAAGAGTAAGAATTGTCACATAGCGTATCAATTTACCAAATTTTTTATCTAAATTTTTGAAATTTGATATCTTTCAAAGACAATTAATTTTTAGACAATTTTCTTTCTATTTAACGTTATATATATATATATATATATATATATATATATATATATATATATATATATATATATATATATATATATATATATATATATATATGTATATATATGTATATATATATATGTATATATATACATATATATGCATATATATATGTATATATATGTATATATATATATGTATATATATACATATATATGTGTATATTTATATATATATATATATATATATATATATATATATATATATATATATATATATATATATATATATATATATATATATATATATATTACTTCATGGTTATTTGAAAAATTTTTCTGATAAGGTACTAATACCATGAAGGGCTCGTTCATGCAGGCAAATTTTTTTTAAATTCTTAAAATACAAATTTTACTTATTTGTTATAATTTTATTTTAATGGACCAACATTGTAAGTAAATGCAACCACTACTCGCTATATTTGAAATAAATTCTACAGGATGTTTCTTAAACGGCTAATTTGTGAGAAAATTATTTTTTTCTTTATTCCCAGTAAGTTGAAATGCACGTGAATGAATTTCAGACTAATTTCACTGACGCTTACCATTTGCCTGAAAACCTTTAACTTTGAAGAAACTTTGATTTGCATATTTAAATGACTCTTTCTCTCTCTCTCTTTCTTCCTCTCTCTCTCTCTCTCTTTCTATATATATATATATATATATATATATAAAATGTCAGCCTTTCTCTCTCTCCCTCTATATAGTATATATAGAAACAGAGAGACAGACAGATAAATTGGACTCCATCAATAGCGTAACCCGAGAAACCCATTCAAATGTAAATGATTATATCATTAACGGACCCTTTAAGCATTTGTCTGATTTAAAGTTTTAATTAATGTCATCTTCAATATTATAAATTAGTATGCTCGGTGTTTCAAAAAAGAAATTTCTTTCACAGCACATTTTCTGTCCATAAAAAGATCGAAATAGTCGGTAACGACATCATTTTATTTTTCCTCTTTTACGCTGAAAAAAAACTTTTGGGATTTACTAGCATTGAGGATCAATATAATTTATCTTGGAATTAATCTTATGACCTTTTTATTTATTTACAGCTTAATCTGTTCATGAAACAGCGGCACTATCACTCTAGAAAATATAAACATCGTGTCCCCATGGCACGATATGGCTTGTACATTACATATTAACTAATTCTGTGTTTTGTTACAAGTCGAAATGAGGAAAACTTCCTAACGTCGAAATGAGGATTTAATATAAAATATTAGCAAGTTTTTCTCAGAAAACTAAATATTCATTGATAAATAATAGCTTATTGTTTTTTTATTGATGAACCTAAGAAATTACTTTATTTTCTAAGGACTTAATCTAAATCCATCCCGCTTCCTGCAAGCTTCCGAGTAAAAGTCTAGTACGTATTCAGTTCTGTCTGTTCCCCTTGACTTCACTTCCCCGCAGTTGGATACGTGACTGTGCTGACGAATATCGTTTTATTTGTTGAATGATTCTAGCGTTACATATGAGAAAAGATTATTTTTTGTATTCTTCTTGATATACGAAAAGATATTTTATACCTTAAGGTTAACCAAAAAAAATTCTCTCTTAACCTGTGGAATGAAAATCGCTTTAAGTCTCCACATGTAAAGTTTTTAATCCCATCTGAAAATTCTGGAGGAGAATTTTTTTTGAAAAATTCTACATTTGGTATAATTTAACATACTTTTTTCTGAGGGGAGGGGGGGGGGGTATGAACAGCTTAATCAAGAATAAATTAATTTACATTTTCATAAATATACAAAACCGAGTTTCACCTAAAATGATTCCTATGTAATTTTAAAAAGAAAAATTTCGTTTCATGTCTTAAATATGTTTCATACATGATCTTAAAATTTAAAATACAACTTCCATAAGGTGATTCATTCTCTTTGTTGATACTATATCTTTGAGGCCCGGTATAAAATGCTTAAATCAAAAACAGTGATTTTTAGATATTTGTTAGTATTGATAAAAAAAATTAAAAAATCTTTTGACTGGTATAAAATGCTTAAGTCTATCAATTTTGTATACAAAATTACATTTATTTGTACAAAAGACTCTTGTCGAAATAATAGTCCTGCGATTGGTATAAAAGCCGATAACTTGGTATATTTAAATCCCTGTTTTTGACTTAAGCCCTTTGTACCGTGTTTCAAAGATATATAATACTCGTATTTAAAATTAGATCAAATCAGTAAAGTTTTTACATAAAGTATAATATACTCGCAAGTATTATATTACTTCTTTCATAGTCACAAAAAATTAATATTTAGATAGGGGGAATGTGATCTACCAACGGTATGATCCTCGTAGGCGGCCAGTATTAAACAAATATATATAAATACATATACGTAATATATATACAGTGAAACTTCTCTAGTCAGCCACCCCTCTAAACTGTCCTATTTTGTTAAGAATCGATTCAAGACTCCATAGAACAAATGTTATGCAAGAAACCTTTTATCAACGGACATCGCTGAAAATGGCCACTTTTTTTGAGTCATTATTGGACGCCATAGAGAAGTTTCCATGTATATATAGAGAGAGAGCGAATGAGTTCATTTATATATACATATATCTGTGTTTGCTGTGCAAAGGGTGTTACATCCAAAATGGGCTAAAATATGTTATCAAACCAAGATGTTTGAAAAATCAGCGGCTACTGCAGGGTAGAAAAAACTAATTCCACTCCTAAATATTTTTATTCATTATTGAAACTTTGGGATATGTGAAACAAAACACAAACAAGTTAGTGTTAAAGGCGTTATGTTCCCAATCAAGGACTTAACACTCTTTATTCAACAAAGTAAAATTGGAAAATTTACTTTAAAAAAAATAATTAAAAATTAAACTTAAAAAACTGACTTTACAAAAGCCGTTTTTTTCAATCTCGTTTTTCTCAAAACTACGATTTTGGACTAAATACTCTTTACACTGCAAACACGGATATAGCATGCATGTAATATAGGCAAAATAAAAAATAGTTTAAAGCCCGTCTCTCAACATTAAGGAAAATTCTATAATTTTTAAATATCCAAAATAAAACCCCTGTAAAATGAATGATGAAAAATATCAGACATAAATTATTCCTTAAAAGAACTCTGTTTTGTTGATAATTTTTTTACTGCGAATAGCTGCCAGTGAAAATATTTCAATACATGGAGACTAACATCCTCTTTATTTCTCTTCATATTGATAAAGTTTTCAGCGGGTTTTTTAATCTTGTTCATGACCCCATCTATGTCTAATACGTAATCTGATCTTTTCACTCGTCATAAGTTGTCGTTTACATCTTGTTTCTTAGAATCTTAGTTTTTTTTTTTTTCAATGGACAGACTGGAGTGATATTTTACATTACTAGCCATTCTTTAAAAGAAGAAATCGTTTTATTATTTTTAAATTATAGGTATTCCCGTGCTCAGGGTGCTAGAGAGGATAATTATAAATTTTAAAACAACCAGTAATATTTTTTAAAGTTATTCCTTAAGGCCGTATAAGCTACTTAAAGAATCCCTTGACATTTCTGCTTTAAATAATACCAATTGCTAGTCGATGATCCACTATTTTAAACAGCTTCCTTAAAATGAGTAATCACTGATTTGCAATATATTTAAAGATGCTTAAATGACGATATTCATGTCAAAGGCAAATCAGCCTTCTACATTATTTTAGTATATAAACAGAAAAAACAAGAATTATATGATAAATTAACTTACCATTTCTATCGCTGAAAGAGAGGACAAGGATGCAGTAAGAGTCTAGGCTGAAGAAATACGAAATGTTCCAATTTTTTTTAATAAAAGTCTGTCATTTTTTTTCTCTTTTTCTCTAAGCTCTTTGACACTTCAAAGATGCGATGATAGATCACAAAAGCTGTTTCACATTGAACACGTGAATTTTCAAACCGCACAGGCTTCGGAACTGTTGCATGCGGACAGTACCTTGAATAATGGCATTCTTCTATTTACTTCATATATTTTACCTTAAATTTCTATTTTAGCCTGAAAATAATCCTCCTTATTAATGAATGTAGTGCGAACTCTAAGCGAAATTTTATTTCAGTATTGTACTTTTAAATTGTTTGTGTAAATATCTTTCCAAAATTCTCTCAAGGACTCTACAAATGCGTATTCAGAAAAACTTTAAATGCTTCTATTTCAAACTAACAAAGGGCTTTTATGCCCTTTTACCCCAAACTTCTTCTTTTGAAGAAGCGAGATATGACAGCAAAATTTTCTTAAAATTGCGAAATTTCCCCCAAACACACTAAAACTTTCTAAAAGTCCGAAAAAGAAGCTCCTGTAAATCGGTGAATTGTTTTTTTAAATGTATAGTATTTATTTCAAATATTATCCGAAATATTATCCTACTGTTTCACATTTTCGTCCGGTTTTCCGAAACAAGTCACAGGCTAAACAATCGTTGCATTATACTACGGAAAAATAAAACTGTCAACCATCTTAGTCAATTTACAAGTTAACGGACAAAGTACATATTCACACTTGCAGAGACAGTTGTCTTTCATACTGTAAGAGGCAGATAATTTCAAAATTTTCTCGGCACAAGGCCATGAAATTCCACAGTTCTTTTTTTCCCCAAAAAAGATTACAGCAACACTGAAAAATAGTGACGAAGATTAACGTTCGCGGTGGAGACCCGATTTTTTTTTTCGTACCTGAAAGCACGGACGACGAGAAGGAAAGATGCGTTTCGGCGGGAAGTGGCCGAAAATTGTCGCTCAAAGGGCCTCGGCGCTCAAAATTGCGGAAACTCGAATTCGAAACGGCGGTGAACTGACATCCCGCGACTCTCTTCTCAGACGTCTCTCGGTTTCTCCGCGGCAGCCAGCGCCTTCTGCCGGGGAAAGGGGTAGATCAAGTTAAAAGAGCGCGGAACAGGATACTTGGACGTTACAGGCAGAGCCGTAAATATCGTAGGTTGCACTAAATCAAATATTAGAGGGTACAGAAGTCGAGATAATGAGAACGTCAGATACATGAAACTAATACCAAAAATTTCTCTCGTTATCACCTTCCAAGAATCATATTTCGAGGTGTAAGACGGTGGCACGTAATTATTTTCGTTCCTTACGGCATGTGTCCCTGTTCTTTTTTCGATTACCAGTGAAATTAAATAAACAGGTATGTATTGTCCGTAGAGTTAGATATATTAAGGCTATCTCACGGAGAAATTGTTTTTCTTGACGCAGAGCTGTAGGCTGTTTGAGCAAACTTTTTTTTACACTGAACTTCGTTTGTATTAACTGAGTGCAGTATTAGATTCGAACTGTATAGTGTAAGTTTTGAATTTTGCGTAATTAAATTTTTGCACTGAATCAAAAATGCTGAATTAAATAATTGCCTGTAAGGGACTTTAGTGCTAACCATTCATTTCAAATATAGAACAAGACGAATTTATTGTTTTAAGATAACTGCCTATGTTCGGAGCTAATTTTTTTAAAAGAATTTTTTAAAGAATTTTTTGGTTTTTTATGGTAAAGAGCACTTAAAAATTAAAAAAGGAACAAAACTTTACGTGTGAATAACATATTTATTTTATAAATTGGTTAATTTTAAGTAATTTTAATGAAATTTTGCTAAAACGCCTATCAATCTGCACAAAATTCTAATGCTACTATTTTAATTTCCTGCTCACACATGGTATATATGACAGTTATCTTCAAAATGACCTACAATCTAAGAGAAATTTTAAAATGAAAAAATAATACACGCAATTTTATGTTCCTATATGAAAATTTTCCCCGATTCGTCATTTCTTTCCTTATAAAAACAGCCCCAAATAAAAAACTATTTCTTATACACCAATTAGTGTGCATCATTTCGTTAACAATAGCATCTAAAACATTTCCTGAAAATTTTATCAAATTATATTCATTATTATGTGAGATATCATAATAACCGTAGAGATGTGTGCTAAAAAACATAATTCTGAGAAAAAGCATTTAAAGTTGTTTGTCACTTCAATTTTGTAGCAGAGTGTTTTTTTAAAATAGCTATAACTCTGCTTCTAGTTGATGTAGAAGGAAAATCAAAACAGTTTTGAAAAGAGAAAAGACTGAATTACATGATTCTTGCAAAAAGTGAGATTGATCAAAATAGTAAAAAAAAATGACATTTTCAACGTAGGCAGTCACCTTAAGTTACAAGGAACCGAAAAAAAAATTTTACTGAGATAACTGAAAAATATGTCTTTAATTTCAACAAGGGAAATAAGTTAGTTTTCATTCTAACAAATTTAACAGTGACATTTTAAAAAATTACTTTTGAAGATTACTAAAGAAATTACTTTTGAAGTTACAGTGTGTACAGGTAGGTGAGTTTATTTCTCAAAGAAATGCTTTTAACTGAGTGAGGAAAAATAAGTCTCGTACACCTTTCTTTATCACGTTGTTTGATCCCGAACATTTATTGTAATATAATTTCAGTTCTTAGCGGTTCTTTATTGACCGTGAATTATTAAAATAATAATCGTGCTTCCAACTAAACTAAAAAATGTAGTATTATCCTTTGCATGTATAATGTATTGTTGTATTTTATGAGACCACCATTAAAAATCCTTTCTCATCCACCATTTTGGCCGTTCGTGTTTTAATGCCAATTGCTTCTCTCCCAGAATGTGTGATAAAGCCCATATTTCAAAGACCACCTTCGTCTAATTGACAGTGAATCTCCGGAAAATGCTTCCAAACACAATCATATCAGTTAATTTAGTATACTAAATGATCTATATTATACTTTAATGGTATGCATACGTTATATAAACATTAAGCATATATTTTATTTAACACGAGTAGTTTATGCAGTATATCATATATGCATATACTATAGACATTTAAGTTATATTTTAAAAGGGGGTTTCCTATAAATTCTCTGAAACACATTTATACTGGTTAATGTAGATACATCATATTGAATAGCATGCTATAATGATATATAGAAATACTGAGTATACGTTATGCATATATTAAACTGGACATGCAGGCATTGCACTTTATAAGTTATTATTACTATTATAACAGTTAAACTCCTGCAAATTCCCCCAAACCCCGTCATATCAGTTGATTTTTGTCTTATTATTATTCATATTGGTTAATTTATTTTTTTAGAAAACTGCTATATAAAAAAATATGTTATCCTTGAGAATAAAACTTTATTTATCAGTTCTTCATCCAAATAAAATTAAAACTTTTGTAATAGCTACCTCTAGAAAACTAAATGCAGTGCAAAAAAAAATCAATTCTTTAGTTCTGTTAGCAAAAATTCTCTTCAACCATCGCAATTTTAGGAAACACTATTTACAGTCATTTTATCAATTCGGAAAAATCCTGAAGTTAAATGTTATGAGATATGTTTGTAATTATAGATATATGTTTGGTCCTCCAAAAAAATGGGGGAAATTATCATGTCAATCTAAAATATATCTATACTAATATATAAAGAGAGAGAGCGGATTTTGTATGTGGAGGGTAATCTCCGTAACCACTGCACCTATTTGAAAAATTCTTTGACTAATTGAAAGGTGTATTATTCCAGATGGACATAGGTTATATATTATGTATATCTGATCAGTAGAAAGAAAGTTAGGGGCCTAAATGTTGAGCTGTTGCTTCACCTTTATAACTTTCCATTGTCAACCATAGTCAAGTAACCATAGCAACACATCAAACGATATTTTCATTTATTATCAGTAAAACATTTAACATTTGAATTTTCTTTGTTAACCATAGTCAAGTAACCATAGCAACACATCAAAATACATTTTCATTTATTATCAGTAAAACATTCAAAATTTTAAAGATTCAAGTGGAGGAGGTATTGATAAATACAAAAAGGATTTTTGAAATTGGCAACGTTTAAGGGTTTATTGAAGAAAATTACATTTGGAACTACGCTCTTTATTGGACATTTAAGGTAAAAAAAAGATTTGCAATTTATTGGCTATCAACTGGAAATTTATTGGTATAATATTACAGAACTTTATTTAACTTATAAACTTTATGTTTTTGAATTTATGTACAATTTTATGCACAATTTGTGTGAATCGAACTTGAATTATTGAACTTTATTGAAAAATCACTGTGTTTCATTGAAACTGTGAAATTTATTGATTATTTCGAATAGGCATATGTTTGTTCCTTTATAAGTGAAAGGCTTTCAATTGAGCTGAAATTTTGTATAGATATAGTTGATAGTTCAGATTAAAACATAGGTATATTATTGTTTAAAAATCGGGCCCCGGAGTTTTTTAATTAATGTTTTGATGATTTTGCCCCTAAAAGTTGCTTATTTCGACAGCTTCCACGGCTGTCCTGGCTGGCAGCAAGACTATGGGGCCAAATCGTACCAAAATCGGCACACGTGTGTCCCCGGACACGATTCAGTGCCTGACGTAGCTGGATTTTTGAATTTTAATTTTAAAAGAGTTATATTTTTTTGCTATTTTTGGTGCTTTTTTTCGTGTTTTTTTTTTTGTGTGTGGACTCTGTAGCGGATAGGCTATGGGGCCGAATCGTATCAAAATCGGCATGTAGCACGATTTATAAGCCGGAATTCCACTAAAATTGATACAGGGACTAAGGACGACATGGAAAAGAGTTTCCGTGAAAAAAAAAAAAATTAGTTCCAAAAGTAGCCTATAGGGCTACTTTAGGCTACTTCTCGGATACGCACGGTTGATGTCGGCGTATCCGAGAATTTTCATAAAGGCAAGTAAAACATCAAAATGCAAATTCATGGCTACGTAGTTGGCAGTAGCGCCAATATTTTGGGCTATAAAGATCGGTGCGGAATCTGTTGCGCCTTCGGTTTACAGAAGAAAGGGTCATCAGTCGCTTTTTTCCATTTGCATGGCCACCTCGCTCCCCGGACTTAACCCATGTGACATTTTACTGTGGGTTTATTTAAAGTCTAAGGTGTGTCTTGGTGGATTCTCGAAGTTGGAGACCCTAAAGGACAGCATATCCCGGACTTTGTTGAATAATCCTGGTGACATGTCACTCTTGGCCGGTGAGAACTTAGTGTTCAGAATGCAATGTGTCGTCCACCAGGACTGTGGTCACATTGAAGGAGGGAGAAGTGAATTTGCTGCATAAAGTGGTGTTGCCGTAAAATTTCTTTGTTATACATTTGTCTGCTTACAACTTTTTCGGTATTCATCCGCTATCTTTATAGCTCAAAATACTAGCGCTGCTGTCGACTACGTAGTCGTGAATTTGTATTTTGATGTTTTACTTGCGTTTTATGCAAATTCTCGGGGGCGCCGACAACAAGAGCGCCATATTTTCCCTTATCGGCGACTTTTGGAGCTATTTTTTTTTTTTCTTAGAAACTCTTTCCCATGCCGTCCTTAGTCCGTGTATAAATTTTGGTGGAATTCCGGCTGATAGATCGCGTTACAGATGGTTCCGAGTAATGTCAGTTTAAAAGAAATCACCCCGTATATATACAGTGGAATCTCGATCGATCCTTCCCCAAATTATCGTTTTCCGGTATGTGTCGTTTACTTCACCCAATCCCGACGATCATATTGCTTTGTTATGTTTCCGCATCTATCGTATTTCCGCATTTATCGTTCAGTTCAGTCGGTCCCTTGAAAAATGATTGATCGAGATTCCACTGTGTATATTTTTTCCCCCAATGTGGATACACTTGTCGTCAGACATTCGCCTATATTACGCCGCAATTTTTACTGCCCATTTTATTATGGGGGCACCATATAGGCGGACAGCACTACCCCCTATGAAGGGACGACTCGAACGGAGGCATTTTTCGTGGCGCGACGCCAGGATTTGATCCAAGCACCCTCAGCACCGAAAACCAGCGCGCTGTACCACTGGGCCCTCACAAGACTCCACTGTGTATTATATATATATATATATATATACACTTACTGGATGTAAGTACAGTCCTCGTAAAATTAGAGTTTCCCTTTATTATCAGAAAGTTTTATGGTCCTTTTTTCAAAGTGGGCTGAAATTTGTGCCATCGTGCCCCTTTTAACCTATGATAACTTTCTATCGATCGGTCATAAAAAAGCAAGACAATTACTTAAATCAACTGATGGATCTTTTCACTAGTTGAATTGTGTCACAAAAATATAGCCCTTTCTTTTGTCCTAAACTCTTACCTGGCCATATATTAATAGCAAAAGTTTCCCGAAATGGGTTAAAAATTATAACAAAAACACTCAACCAAAGACCATTCTTCATTAATTTCGAACTGACCTGTGACTACACCCTTTATTGCTTTTCAAAATGGATTAGCGTCCCACAATGAGAAATTTTTAAATAAAAATATATTTTTCGGTTATACAAATAATTGATCTTCAGATCTGAGAATCGTAATTAAAAAGTTTTAGAAAAGAAAAAGAAAAAAAAAGAAAGATAACCTGGACATTAAAATATTTCTTTATTTTCCACCATTTATACGTGTAACTTATCTTTTAAACTTAAATCAATTCTGGTGAACATTTCTTAGAATATACGAACTTATCTCGATTTACATTACGGATATACGAATGAATAAATGTTAGTATAAAGCTGACTATCATAGCGGAGAAATTGAACTCAAGATTTTCAAACCTGACACCATTTCATCTCTAACTTGTTCGCCGCCTTCGAACCCGTCAGTTTGTCAGATCCAGTCAGGAATGATAGCCCATTTCCGATCTGAGATCTCAAATGCTTTATAGGAATGCGCGAGTAGAGCACTTTACTAGTGCCAATTGGATCCAGAGATATGTGCTATAAATGTCCCTCCTCTTCGAATAACTTAAACTTCAATCACGCATAGGAGAAATGGAGAGCCGTATATACTCCTGTTATGCTACCTTAGCGGACTAATAATAATGAAACTTGCAGTCAATGGTGATAGGTTTAGTCAAATCAGGGTAAAATCAATAAGGGAAAATGTGAAATTCACACACGTTTGCTATTTGCATTTTCCTTTTATTTTACATTTATACACCAGAAGATGTAAAATTCAGATTACAACTGAGTAGTTTAAATAACTCAAAACTTTACAATTTTACTTAAAGACTGCGTCAATGAAAGTGCGTTAAAAGATATATATTAGACTAGCTGAATACCCGTGCTTCGCTACGGAGTACATTTAAATTAAATCCAACGTTAATGTATGCAATTAATGCCATAAAAAACAAAAAAACTATATTTATTAAAAAATCATAACGGATATTTTTATAGACAAAATAATGTAGAAGAAAATATTCAAATTAAATCTAATAGAACATACTAAAGAAAATAGTACAGTTAATATAGTACAGTTTGAGGAACATTTCTTTTACTGTATTTTAATATTTTTTTTTGGATAATGTCCAATTGTCTGCCGCATTTGAAAGATTTTTTTTTGTTTGTAAATTCATTTTGTTGTTATGCACGTGACGGAAAATTAATTTAAAGTATCGCAAAAAGAAAAGAAACCACGTGACCAGCATTTAATAAATTAAATTTTAAAATTAATCTTTAAAATTTCACCAAAAATCAGAAAAGGGAGATAAAGAGTCGAAAAAGATTTCATTTTAAAGGAATTTTTATGATTTTTCTTGTGATATAAATTTTATAACCATCAGATTATTATTTTAAATGCAAACTTTAAAGAATGTTACAAAAACAGCTTAAAAATTTAATTTAAAAAATCTAAGAAGAATTTTTCGAAAATCTTTCTTAGTGCACCCCTACACTATAAGAAGAATCGCCATGCAAAATTTCAACACTTTCGGCCCAGCGGTTTGGTATGAGCGTTAACTGTCAGTCAGTCAGTCAGTTACAGAACTGTTATATATATATATATATATATATATATATATATATATATATATATATAGAGATAGAGAGAGAGAGAGAGAGATAGATAGATAGATAGATAGATAGATATGGTAATGAACAAAAGAACAAACACAAAAATTGACGAAGTTAATGATAACAAGAGGATACTATAAATGAGATTTTTGTTTATATTTTCATATGCTAGCATTTTTCCTCTGGCATCAAATTTCTGTATATTTCTGACACACTTTCTACTTAAACTTACAGAAATTAAAATTGTTGTTTTTGCCCTTAAATTGATATAACAATATGAAATTAACCAATCCCCCCCACACACACACATATATATACACACCCGAATTTTCCAATATCGAAATTTCTGTAAGTAGTGTAGCAATTTTTCTGGAAGTCCATTCAATGGAGCAGTTAACTAACGTCCCGTTTAATTCTGGTGCTATAAACAGGCTTTATTCATAAAACAGTCAGTGACAATATTCGCAATCACAGCACAATCTACGTAGAACCGATTCAATAAATGTGTCACCGGTTCAGAGATGTATGTGAATAAAATGCTCTATATCGCTCACCCTTGACGCGTCTGTCAAATCGCTTCCCAAACACTTCACGTTCTCAGTGTTTTAATTATGTAACTTTTCGGACGGCAATCATTTCGACATATCGCGTGTGGCTTGTTTAACCATATAGTGTAAAGTTATTCTGCTATTTTTGTATATAATTATAACTCTATTTTTTTAAGGGAGATTTCTGTTCTCACTGTAATCTTAAGATTATAGTCATTAAAAAGCACTTTCCTACGTACTTATTTTCTGTGCAGGAAAAAAGGGTGTTATGGACAATTTTCGTAAGGTAAGTAAAATTATTACGAAAAAATGCATAAATAAATATTCGTATAACACTGTTTGTCCTACAATTAAACTGAACTAAGTGAAAATGAAGAAAGTCAAAAGATGAACTGTTACAATATATATGAATAAATACCTATTGATTTATAATTAAAGGAATTTATCTTATAATAAAGGGCCGTGGCGGCCTTGTGGTACAGCGCGCTGGTTTTCGGTGCTGAGGGTGCTCGGATCGAATCCTGGCGAAGCGACACTAAAATGCCTCCGTTTGTGTCGTCCCTTCATAGGGGGCAGTGCTGGTCCGCCTATATGGCGCCCCCATAATAAAATGGCCAGTAAAACTGCGGCAAATTATAGGCGAATGTCTTCGCGACAAGTGCTTACGCGTTGAAAAAAAAAAATCTTATAATAAAGACGACGCATTTTAACGTACTATTATATGTTCAACAAGAACAAGTACGTAATAAATGTCCATAAATCTACTCCATAATGTAGAGAGATATCTGATTTTTGTTTCGAAGCTGTGCTCGAGTATTTTCTGTAATTAGAGGAGTTTTACATTTGGTAGAGTATTCCAAGAGCCTACTTTGGAATACAATGGGAAAGGAAAAATGGAGAAAACAAATATCGCTTTTATAAAAATCTACTACCATAGTTTTTGATATGCAGTTGCTCTTTCTGAAATAAAATTAGGAGCCATGCTAACCATTCCAGGTGAACAAAATCGGGGAAACAAGCATGGATTTGTTTCACTAGGATGGTCCTTAAATGCTATTATGAATACACGAGAGATAAATGATTGTTACATTCATAATCTAGCCTGTTATCTGTCGCGAATTAAAATGTCAACTATTTTGGTGATTAGGAAAGCGATGTTAACGGATCATTCAAATTCATAAGAAGGACAACTTTTGCAGAAAAAAAAACAATTGACGAAATCCGTGACAATTATGGAGAATATTATCTTATTCGTTCCTGTTAAATAATATATCCTTCAATAAATTGCAACTTTTTAATTTTTTTATTTTATTTTATTTATTTATTTATTTATTTATTTCGACAGACATAGTTCGAGCAAAAGTAATGAACTCCTGCACTGTGTGTTTATTAAAATAATGGTCATGCTATACAATAATTTGTTTCTATAATTTCATCTTACGACAGGTTGAGAAAGTACTGTTGATTGTCTTACAGTGAAAGTGTTAAAGAAATTAAATATAAATGTTGCGAACTTTTACAGCCGTTGGTTTCTTCTCCCCACATTAATCTCAGAATATTATACAAAAACACTTACTTACGTTTAGATGATTAAATCTGTGTTTACAGTGTAAAGAGTATTTAAAAATTATAGAATTTTCCTTAATGTTCAGAGACGGGTTTTAAGCTATTTTTTATTTTGCCTATATTACATGCATGCTATATGTGTGTTTGCAGTGTAAAGAGTGTCTAGTCCAAAATCGTAGTTTTGAGAAAAAAGGGATTGAAAAAAACCGGCTTTTATAAAGTCATTTTTTTATAAGTTTAAATTTTAATATTTTTTAAGTAAATGTTCCTAATTTTTTTTTTTGAGTAAAGAGTGTTAAGTCCTTGATTGGGATATAACCCCTTTAACACTAACATGTTTGTGTTTTGTTTCACATATCCCAAATTTTTCCTGATGAATAAAAATATTTAGGCATGGAATTGGACTTAGATTTCTGTACCCTGCAACAGTCCTTGATTTTTCAAACATGCGTGGTTTGATAACTCAGTTTAGCCCATTTTGGACTTAACACCCTTTGCCCAGCAAAAACAGAAATATACATAGCAAACACCAATAATTTATTTATTAAAAAACTCAAAATATATCGCAAAGTTCTTAACTGACAGTCAGAGTTTACACCTCACAATTATGTAATAACAAGAGCATTTGTTTTTACCACAATACCTCGCAGAGATTAAAATGGGAAGAGCAAAAGCAGAAACCATGAACTCAGTTACTGTGCTCTGTTGAATTACCTCCATTTCATTCTTTTTCTTTCTCCTCTAGAAGAATTCAATTTCGCTTCACCTCATTAGAAACGTAGTCAGTCGAAAAACAACAGGGGGGGGGGGGGCGGAATAGAAAAATGAATCGAGGAGTAAAATCTGCGCACTCTAGTGCAAATTTAAGACTAGTGATTTTTTTTAACTACAGAAATACTAAAAGGTTCCGGTATTTAAAAGGAACGATGCCAAATATCCCTAAAAAAATTCCCTGAGTACAGGAGAGTTTTTGCACAATAGAAATTAATTACTGCATGAAAAGTGTTGTTCTTTCTAATCCCCCCTCACCGGAAGTTTTAGAGCAGATCCTTATAAGCTTCTGGCTGAAGTTTTTGGTTCTGGTTCGGTTTATATAGCACCACAAGGGTCGGAGTCCATCTTAAGGGGACAGTGGACTTTCAAACCTAACTTTTTTTGTTGTGAATGGATTTGCTTGAAATTTGAATATGTGATTAGTACCATAGATATATAAAAGTGGTTAAAATTTAATTATGAAATATTAATAATTTATGAATTATGAATTAGTAATTATATCAATAATTGACCTAATTAAAAATGTCCCATGCACATTTCTTTTGCATATAATATGGCAATTTTTTTACAGGATACCTTATAGAACTAACAATGAAATTTATTGCTTATTTTAAACATTCATTATAAATAAAAAGAAAAATAATAATAATGGTGAAAACACCCTTTTTATAACACAAAATACCTATAAATCCTCTTTTCAAGTACATAATTTAGAAATTCTCAGCTACGAAGCATAATTTTTTTCAATAAGATTTATTTTATGTACAGTTAAGTATATAAAACTTAAATTTCAAAGCAATACGACAATTAGAAATGCGCATGGAGCAGTTTCAATATTCGTATGACATGAAAATTTTTATTTTGAGAAAAACACATCTAAAGCTATTGCTATTAGTAACCACATAATATCTAAATTAAATTACTACATAGCAAATAAATATCACTTACCTTATATATATATATATATGCAATGGAACTTCAGTTTGCCATAGATTTAGATAAATATATTTTAGCTTTTCAACATTTCTCATAATTCTACCAGTATCGTGTACAATGAGTAACAAATTTCAAATGAAACTCTACTTCAGGCAACTTTGTTTACAAATACAAATGCCTGTAACTAGGAAATTATCACAGAAATTAAAAATTCTTTTGCAACACATTCCTACTCGTACGTTGTTTCACAATTCAATAAAATAAAAAAAATCGAATTTTTGGACAAATTTCTCAATTTTGAAAGTCCACTGTCCTCTTAACTAGTTGCCACTTCAATTTTGACTGAGCAACACCAGGGGTGACATCTGGGGGAGGGGGGGATCACACCCTCTCTCACCCTCTCCCACCCTCTCTGATGTCATAGAAGGACTTTCCGGTCCACGAAATTAACATGACCATATACGCTTAGACACAGAGGTATTTGATGGCGTATGTCGGGATTCGATCCGAGCACCCTCAGCCCCACGCTGCAAAATGCTGCCTCGAGCCCCGCATAAATAGTGACTCCATGGATGAAATGTGGAGTTTCCTGTGATTTTTTCCCAGATTCTAGTGCTCGGTGTTACATTCAAATTCCTTACAAGAATTTCAGATGACTTTGCAGCTCGAATATTCAGATTTGCTCAATATTCCACATAAATGCTGTTGAAACATTGCACATGTTTCATTATATATCTTTGGTGGAAATACCTATAATATGACTACCTTAGAGCATCGTGTGAAATTTCTTGCATTAAAAACAGGGTTTAACTTGTAAATTTAACGTCAGAGATTGTCTCACAAAATGCAAGTGGGATTCAAGTGGTAATGCAAGTGGGTGCATTTGAATATGTCTGTATGCTCGAAATCATGTTGGGTATCATAGAAATAAATGTGCATGTGTCACAAATTACATATTTCCATCCTTCCATGAAAAATCCTTAAAATAAAAGTATACGCTATTTTTTAAATATGGGACGAAATTCTGCTTCCTAACTAGTTAGATTCAAAGCATTTTTTCCGCATTTTATTCCGGATTCAACAATCTTAATTAACATAATCTACCCAACACTTTTGCTTTTAAAAAGTTTAGGTTGTCTGCAAACCTTACACTAGAAAATTTACTTTGCTTTTATAACATCTTTGGTAACCTTAAGTTTCGACTTTCCGACCCAAAGTCACATGGTTGTCTCGCAAGAGGTTTTACCCACTACGGTTCCTGTCCCTAACAATGTCATCTTAAGAATATTGATTTATACTTTTCAAAGGACATAAATGAGCGGGATTTCCTTAACGCTTTGTATGTTGCTTGCTATTTTTAAATTTTATTTTGGGAAAAACGTAGCCAGTGGAAGTGACATTAACAGCATGACACATAGTAAACACATTTAGAGTAAATAAAATGTATTTTTAGTTTTAACTCATGGGATGCATCGGGTATTTGTGCGCTTTTAGTCCTCGTTTTATTTTTCCCACAAGGATAGAAATATCACTCTTATTCTCACTAAAAGCTTTATATTTTAAACAACTAGACAAAATAATTTTGTACACTGTTTCCTTTAACTTATTTCTTTTAACACTGCTGTTAACGTTTCAAATCTTTACTCATAGTATTATTGTTTCATGTTTGAAATTACATGTGCGTCAACTTAATTGCAACCCTGACTGGAAAATCTCCCGTGCCTCAACGATGGCAGCATCTTTAGAACAACAGTTTTCCTCCAGGGTCTTGGAAAAGCATACCTCAAACATTAAATAACCCCTTCAGTTATTATTTAATGCAGACTTCCAGGCATCTATGGCCCTCGGTCTATAATTCTTCTAATGACAGTTGGCACATAATATACATCCAATCTGTCTAACTCTCATTTTCGAGACCACCAGTCATACAAATTTATTCAAATTTAACGAGTACTTTGAATCGATACAAAATTATGATGAATATCAAATAGCGCGTTAGGCCGAGAAGAATAGATAACTCATATTCTGAAGTCATCTATATATATAACACAGTTCCGTAACTGACTGACTGACATATAGCGCACAGACCAAACCGTTGGACTTAATGGGTTGAAATTTTGCATGGCGATTCTTTATATAGTGTAGGGGTGCACTAAGAGATATTTTTGAAAAATTCTTCTTAGATTTTTTTAAATTGAATTTTTAAGTTGTTTTAGTTAACTTTTTTTAAGTTTGCATTTAAAATAATAATTTGAGGGTTATAAAATTTACATCACGAGAAAGATCCTAAAAATTCCTTTAAAATGAAATCTTTTCAAATCTTTACCTCCATTTTCTGATTTTTGGTGAATTTTTAAATATTAATTTTTAGAATTTAATTCATTAAATGCTGATCACGTGATTTCTTTTTATGGTACTTTAAATAAATTTATCGTCACGTGCATAACCATCAAATAGACAAAAAGATTTTCTTCCTAATACGGCAGACGATTGGACATTATCCAAAAAAATATTAAAATACAGTAAAAGATATGTTCCTCAAACTGTACTATATTAACTGTACTATATTCTTTAGCATATTCTATTAGATTTAATTTTAATATTTTCTTCTACATTATTTTGTCTATAAAAATATCCCTTACGATTTCTTTATAAATATATTTTTTTGTTTTTTTACATCAGTTGCACACATTGATCGTTGTATTTATTATAAATATATATATATATATATATATATATATATATATATATATATATATATTTGGCATTAATTGCATAGATTGACCGTTGTATTTAATTTGAATGTACTCCGTAGCGAAGTGTGGGTTTTCAGCTAGTTTATACATAGTTAGTTGAATGCATTTGAATCAGTAAATTAAATAACGATGAATCAATGCACTGCTCTTTACATAATCTTTTATTCGGATATGTACATATACATGATATCCAGACTTTTTGGTAAGGGAACATGTCCTATTCAAGAACGTGCCACCATCGACTGAATAAGGAATTTAAATAAAAACCTAATACATTTAAGAATTTTTTTTATTCAATTAGGTTACTTTTGTCTCCCAACATATTCGACTTTACGAGTACATCTCCGAAAAAAACCGTTTTACTAAAACCCCTTAAACTATGATATTACTTTTCCGTTGCTCAAATCGATAAGATAATGTATTTTCAGATATAAATTGAATATTCAATACAAACAGCAAATAAAGCTAAAACCTGACAGCATTTAAAGTTATAAACTACGGTAAAGTTAAAACCCAAAGAACAGCAGCTGGACAAGTTCACTCGGAATTAATGACCCATTCCCGCATATATATCTGTCGCGAGCGCTTTATTGGAATGCGTGGGAAGAACACTTTAGTAGTCCGTTACCTATCGGAGCTACGCTATAAATGCTCCTCTCTCTCTTCCAATAACTTTTCCCTTCAGTTAAACACGGGAGGAATGGAGATTTCGGTATTTAACATTTGGAGTGCTGTGTGTTTGCTGCGAGAGAAGCAAGAGTTTCAGGTCACGATTAGAAATGAATGCTGTATTCAGCTACATTATCGAGATTTTTTTTTTATGCATTGCTTTCAAAATCTGATGACAGGGAAATATCGATTACAGTTTGAAAACGAAATCTTTTTTTTTTTTTTTTGCACATAAGCTTTTCTTTTTCTATTCACGCTTTTGAGTTTTGGCTTTTTTGTACAAGATATAATTAATATATATATATATATATATATATATATATATATATATATATATATAAGCATTATTATCCGGTGTTGCCAGGGTAGATACATAGATATAAAATTTTTCATGCATTCTATCAAAAAAATACTGGGCTGCACCCCCCGATCTTCATGTTCATCTGGCCAGACAGAATGCGCTTAGTGTGTTTCTGCTGAAATGATATACAAACAATAAGAAATAAAGAAACTTTGAGCCTGTGGACCTTCGTCTGATTATACATCTGATTTTATTGAGAACTAGCTGAATGCCCGTGCTTCGCTACGGAGGACATTCAAATTAAATACAACGGTCAATGTATCCAATTAATACCAAAAAAAGAACAAAAAAATATATTTATTATAAATACAACGGTCAATGTATGCAATTAATGCCAAAAAACAAAAAATATATTTATAAAAAAATTCGTATAGACAAAATAATGTAGAAGAAAATATTCATATAAAATCTAGTAGAACATACTAAAGAATATAGAACAGTTAATATAGTACAGTTTGAGGAACATTTCTTTTACGGTATTTTAATATTGTTGGGGATCATGTCCAATCGTCTGCCACATTAGGAAGGAAAAAAATATTTTTTTTGTCAATTTATTTCGTTGTTATGCACGTGACGTAAAATTAATTTAAAGTACAAAAAAGAAAAGAAACCACGTGATCAACATTTAATAAATTAAATTCTAAAAATTAATCTTTAAAAATTCACTCAAAATCAGAAAATGGAGGTAAAGGTTCAAAAAACATTTCATTTTAAAGGAATTTTTATGATCTTTCTCGTGATATAAATTTTATAACCCTCAGATTATTATTTTAAATGCAAACTTAAAACAAAGTTACAAAAACAGCTTAAAAATTTAATTTAAAAAAATCTAAGAATAAATTTTCAAAAATCTTTCTTAGTGCACCCCTACACTGTAAGAAGAATCGCCATGCAAAATTTTAGCCCTTTAGGTCCAGCGGTTTGATCTGTGCGTTATCTGTCAGTCAGGCATTCACTGAATCGTGTCCGGGGCCACCCGTGTGCCGATTTGGGTACGATTCGGCCCCATAGTCTCGCTGCCAGCGAGGACAGCCGCGGAAACTGTCGAAATAATCAACTTTTAGGAGCAAAATAATTAAAACATTAATTAAAATAACTCCGGGGCCTGATTTTCAAAAATAATATGCTTATGTTTTAATCTGGACTATCAACTATATCTATGCAAAATTTCAGCTCAATTGAAGCAATACGTGGGAAGAGTTCCTTATCCTGTGCCGCTTAGCGCTATTTGGCGCGGTTTCTGAGTTATCCGCGTTTGTCGGAAAACTCAGAATAATGCAACCTCCCTAAGCGACGCCATTTATTTGGCGTCATTAGGCTTAAAAGAAAACAAATAGAAACAAAATAGAATTTTTTAACTTAACAGAAAGCCACGTTTTGAAGAAACAATTATGGAAGGGATTTAGGGATATTCTCAATTGCATTTGCCATTTAAAAGGAAAAAAATCGAGATCCCCCCAAAATGCAATACATAAAATTTCTTATAGTGAAAATATCCAGAAAAACCATTTCCCTTTTTTTAAATAATCACATAAGTGTTAAAGAGCCGCATAGCAAAAAAAAAATGCTGTAAATTAAAATAACAAAACATTAAAACATCAAAAAGTTAAAATTTCTCAAAAAATAAATAAATAAATAAATAAAGGAAAATAAAAAATAAAATTACAAAACAAAAACAACGGTAAAAATGTATTACATGATAAAATCTCGTAATATTTCATAATTATTTACACTTTAAAAAAAATTAAACCAGAGTAATAAACATAATTTTTTTTTAATTACAAATTTTCTCAATCGGGATCATCTAAATCATTTTCTAGAAGCGGTATTTCGTCATCCTTTTTGAAATAGCTACTAGGCATTAAATTTTCAATATCCACAGTAATAAGAATAAGAAACCCCCTTCAAAACATAGTTAAACATAATAAACATAGTTAAACATAGTTGATAATAATAATAAGCATAGTTAATAATTAAACACAGTTATAAACATAGTTAATAATTGTGTGAGAATACACCAAATTCAAATATTTATCGAACTGGGAGAATCAGACTGGTTCTCCGGCAGCTACATAGAAGATCGTCACCAGTTGCCGTCCTAGATTCCGGGCTTCACCCCTTGGAACCCATGAAGAATGTTCGCTCCGAAAGATCCAGAGATGCCCTTCTTTGATCTTTGCTATCTTGCCTTTTCCTTCCTTCTTAACTCCCCCTTTATATATATATAGATAGCTTAAAGTCAACTTAGGTAATATGCATTTTTTTATATTTATCATGAGCTCATATAAAGTGTTAAATAGTCACAGGTCACCATCCACCCATTTTTATGTAATATGTGAGTGTAGCCATTGTTATATATATATTTAAGGAAATGGATAAGTGTAGCTTTAATTTATGATGAGGATGGTCTTAAGGTTAATAATTATTGTAACGTTAATTCATGTTATGGTTGAATAAAATATTGTTAAGTTTAAAATATAATTGTCAAGTCTTTTTTTTTGGTCTTTTGAACTTAAATGTTATTTTTCTTCTTCCCTCAGTTTAATTCTTTTTCAGCAAGTTTTATTTCTATTTTTGGAGATGTTAATTTTAGTGTCCTTTTTAGGTCGTCTCCTTTTAAGGAAAGTAGTTTTCTTTAATTTTCTTTAATTTAATTTAATTGTTTTAAAATATAACAATATTGTTCATTGATTCAAATTCTTGTTTAAAGAGATTTAATCAAAATACACTATATTCGATGTCCTTCCATTCGGAGCTAAGATGTGAAAATTTTCGGCTTGTGTTGCTCTGAATGGATTGAGAGTTCATAGAAATTATGCCATATAATAAAGAAAATTGAGTCTACAGTACTTATTTGTACACAACATTTCTTGTTTTTCCAGAAGGAGAATAAACGTAAAGTTTGTTAACTGCTCCTACTCTTGAACATCCTACATACAATTGACCATGAGCAAAACAGTCCTCCTGTAATTGTAAACCAACGACTTGAAATGTTTGTCCCTGTGATTTGTTAATAGACATGGCAAAACCTGGGGAGGCGAGGAGTATGTTCAGCTCAGATTCAAAATATTATAATAATTGAGAAAAAGTAATAAGAAAGAAATTATTTTCCATTTATTTATTTTTTATACTAAGTAAATGCAATTAAGTTTCTTATAAATTAAATCTGGAATGTTTAGATAAGATTTTAACATTTACAAAATATAAAATACAATAAATTAGGTATACAACAGCTTCCTGAAACACATCAAAATATTAGAAAATAATTTAGATTGGTTCAAAATATTAGAATATTTTATTTTACGCAAACATATTACCTTATGAATATGAAGTAAATGGTAGTTAATATTTTGTAGCATCCCCTTTAGCTTTAATAGCAGCGTACAATCGATCTTGCATACTATATACAAGGTGTTTACAAACATTTCTATCAATATTAGCCCAAATAGACTTTATACGTGCCACTAACTCAGTTTTACTTGAAGGAGGATTTTTTTGGAGTTTTTTCTTCATTATACCCCATAAGTTTTCGATGGGATTAATGTCTGGTGAGTTTGGTGGCCAAGGAAGTACCTTAATTTTACGTTGGCGGAACCAATTCTTAGTTGACACCGAGGTATGCGGTGACGCTAAATCTTGTTGAAAGATGAAATCATCTTCAAATAAATCTTCTGATGATGGAATCATGTAATATTCCAAAATTTCTTGATATATGAGAGTTAATCTTTTCGTAGACGATGCATAACTTTCCAGGTCCTTCTGCGCTCGTGCAACCCCAAACCATGACACTAGCAGCAAATTTTACCGAACGTTTAAGGCATTCTTTATCAAGTGCTTCTTGCTTCATTCTCCAAACTCGAGTACCTTGATTACCATATGAAACACAAAACATACTTTCATCACTAGATAATATTTTTTTCCAATCTTCTTCGCTCCATCAACGTCTTGATTTACACCAATTCAATCTTATACGCTTTTGTTTTGCAGTCATGAGAGGTTTTGTTTTCGGTACACGAGATTCAAACTTAAATTTATGGAGACGTCTTAATGTTGTCGATTTAGAAACTTCAACTCCTTCTTCTTTCCATTTTCGGTGCAAGAATAGCACACTTTTAAAACGGTTTTTCTTAACTATACGCTTCAGTTTCCTGTCATCTCTAGCAGAAGATTTTGGTTTTCGGCCGCCATTTCGGCAATTATTTTGAAATTTTCCATTTTTTGAATATTGTGTTAGTGTTTTACTAACGCTTGATTGCGAACAATGTAAATAATTCGCTATATAACATTGATTTTTACCGTGCCGATACAAATCAACCATACGAAGTATAATAGATTCATGAATATCACTCACACGACCCATTTTAAGACGAAAAAGCAAACAAACTGCAAAAAGAATACTCATTTAAATAAAATCGTCTGAATTTAATCAATGATGCCACCAGTTATGAATTGGTGATAATTAAAGGAGAATTAATGTGAAATATTCTAATATTTTGAACCATTTGAATAAATATTCTAATATTTTGACTTTTCAAAATAATTTTTTTTCAATTAATCGTTTCAAAAATGATATTAATTTTAAGATAATAAATAAGTTTAATCAACAATGAGTTCTTAATAAAAATATCGTTTGCATATGTGCATTAAAAGACATTAAATTACCAAAGGATATTTTCAATTTGTAAAAAGATGTAATTATTCTAATATTTTGAATATGAGCTGTATATGGGGAGACAAGTCCAAAAGTTATTGTGCCAACCTTCTTCTCCCCCGTGCACTGGAATTTGACTGTTAACACTGCGCCCAGCTTTTTGCGTGCAAAAATACTCTTCTTGGTGAATAAAGTGTTGTGGTGAAGAGGCTTTATCCACATTTAAGTGGTATGTGCACCTCTTAGGGGCATAAAAAATCATTAAAAATTTGATTTAAAAAAAAACTAATTGAGCCCCAAATTTCGGTTTTGCTACGTTAACTTTCTCGTGTCCTAAACATTAACTGTGAAGAATTTGGTCCCGGTTGGTGAAACAGTCTATGATTCTATAGCGGACAAACAAACAAACAGATGCCCTCTTTTATATATATATGTGTGTGTGTGTGTGTGTGTGTATGTATATGTATATATATATATGTATATATATATATATATATTTATATATATATATATGTATAATGTTGTTTTTCTTATATTTATTTTGTAGCTAAATTCTTCCTAAATGTTCTTAGAATTAAAAAAAAAACTATTTTCATTACCTGGCTGTTCAAATTTTAAAATTATGTGAGATTTTGAACTAAAAAAATAAGTGCCTCACATCATCAGGATAGTATTATATTTAAAAACCAGTCTCGAGGGTGAAAGACGCGGGTTCGAACTCCGATCATCACAAATGACCTTTAAAGTGGCACTGGATTCTTGACTTTGGACCATTAGTTTAAAGTAAGACAAAATTACAGCATATTATGACTGGTTTGGTTTGATTTTGAGAGCTATGGTCATTTTTAGGGCTAATTAAACCGGGACCTACTGCTATAAGCGTAATTCGAATGGCTACAAACATCTATCTCAAAAGTGGGACTGGAACCCAAAGACTCTGGTACCAAATGCCAGTGATCTAGCCATTCGGCCATTGTCTGGCTACAGCACATTATGAAAATAATAGAAAATGAGCATATACATGCATGTATGCACACACAGATAATCAAGTATATAATATTTGAATATTATATACTTGATGAAGTTTTATATAAATAATTATTTCTTTATCTACGTATATAGAAAACTTGCATATTGAGTCTAGAATTTTGTACTGATTACATGTTTTAAATCTCTTGAAAATTTATTTCTTTGTTCGTCTGCATATTTCAAATGTTGGGGAATTTTCAGTTTTCATATCTTCTATACCCCTTATAGGTTGTAAAATAACCTTAAAACGGATGCGTGCATGTGTTGGGGCAAGAAAGGAAACAGAGAATTGGCCTTTATCATATATTTATTCGACAATGCTAAATAAATATTTTAAAGTATAATTAATAACAGAATAATATTCCCCTTCATATTATCATTTTACACACGGGGAATCAGAAGCAGAGGCAAACTATATTTTGGTCAAAGTAATTACTTTTTGGATCTTTCGGGAGGCACTTACTACTGTAGAAGAATACAGCAATGAAATGACTTCATTGCTGTATTCTTCTACAGTAGTAAGTGCCGTAGAAGAATACAGCAATGAAATCGAAGTCATTTCATTATCTGTAGAAGAATACAGCAATGAAATGACTTCGATGACAGGGGCCCATATCATGTCATATTCAAGATCATCATATCACCCATTTTTCTTTCATTGGGCAGTGGGCTGTTTTTCTCTCAGAAGTTACTGTCCCAATTAGTCCCTTATTATACTACTCCTGTTCATCCTCTACGAAGTACATCCCCACCATAATTTTCGTTTGGAATACTACTTTTACCATTATCTGCTGAACGTTTTATTGTGGGCCATAAAATAACGTCCATATATCTTGCAAAATTTATAGTCTTTTGATCGCCATCAATGGACACACAGACAACTTTTCTTTTACGTCCTCTCTGTGTTCAAGCCTTAATTTTTTGCCTCTGAAGTTTTTATAAGAGTTTTGTTCTTGACCGTCCTTCGACCACACACCGAGGTGAATTATAACATTCAGCGCTTCTACACCCCTATTTTTCATTCCGAATTACTATATACCTATGCTGCAATTTTTCTATTATTCTAATAACACTATTTCAAAAATGACCTGTCTTAGAATAAACTTGCTTACATGTGGAGGCTTAATAAACTGTAACTAAATAGATGTCTTATAAATTTAAATGTTTGATTTAGTTTTTATGGGAAAAAATTGTAAGGACAGACTGCACTTTACGTCAGTTATATAGATCCCTATGAGATCACAGTAAGTAGTCCCATTTCATATCTCTTGCGTTCAAATTAATTTTAACAACAATTTCTTTTAATTTACATGCTTATCAGTCTTTGACCTTTATGTTTCAGATTCTCTTTGATTTTACTTTTTCTCTTACCGAGACGGTAAGTTGAGTCCCAGTTATTACATAACATATTTCTTAAAAATTGCTTGACAGTGCTCAAAGAATTGTGCTGTAAGTTATGGGAACCAGGTGTCGCTTATCGTTTCTCTTTCCTTTAAATATATTGAATATTTGAACATGTATTTTGTAATTATTTATTAACACGTTATTGATCGGGAATTCAATTTCAATATTTACACAAGTCACCGGCAAATAGTGAAATTTTGGAATAAAGTACGGCATTTTCATTTTCTGATATCTGTTTTCATTATATGGGAGTCTGAGATACACAGTTTAAATGATAAAATCTGAGGATTTGGGTGAAACTCATTCAAATCATAGTAAAGATAGTTTTCAAGTAAAGCAATATTTTGTTGACTAAAAGTCTCTCCAATGTGAATTTCTATTATCCTAAACTGTATATAACAGTTGGGTGTAAAAACATGAGTTGACACGGTACCGATCAACAATGTATTAAGATAATTCTGTCTATTCCTCAATGAGTGGATTTTTTTAACTGATGGTTACAGTCACATTTAGGACATCAGTTTTGTAATTGCTTCCCCTTGTCAAATAGGCGACTTTTAAAATTAACCCTTTCAGGGGCGCCGTTCGCACATAACGAACGCTAAATCTAGTCTTCTTTTCGTTTGCATTCAAAATATTCCAGTTAAATGAGCAGAAAAATGGCTAGTGCTGCCATCTGTTATCAGTTTAAAGATGTAAAAATATATTGTAACTTTTAATTGGAAAAATTTCAAGATTTTTTAGATGATTAAAAAAAAATCGGGGAAATATCTGAACTGTGCAAACGGCGGGGCTGTTTCCCCTTAAAGGATTTTAAACCATAGCCTTGGAAAAACTATCAACATTATCAAACTTAAAAGTGTAAATATGATATGTAGTAGGACATTATTTCTACGCCTTTGTTGGTGAAAATATGAAAAAAATATAGAATTAATGACATGTAAATGAAATATTTATATTGAGCAGCAAAAAATTATATTAAAAATTAAATTTAGTTCTATGTAAAAGCGCATGGTAATCGACAAAAATAAAGATCTACTACATGACTTAAAACTCTTAACTCTACTTTTTACCCACACTGATTAGAGCTATTAATTTTCTTGGCTGCATTACAATAAACAATTTTCCCTCAAAATCATAAAAAAAGTATTATTTATCTAGATTAAAAAATATAAAAACTAATTTTAATATCTTCAATAAAACGGTACTTTGAAAATGTGTTCGGTTTTTTTTTTCACTTTCTGTAAAATAGTTTATTATTTCGATAAGTTAGCTTTAACAGGGGTGCATTAGGAAATTACCAATGTTGTAAGTGTTATTCCCTTAGAGAAAAATGTATTATTGTAGTATATAAGCTAATTTTTCTTTTCCATGTTCTTCAAAGTTTATAATCATACATTACTACGAAACACAAATTCAAAAATGTCCTCGTAGTTGTATGGATTTTTAAAGACTTTAATAGCCTTTCAAATAATTTGTCACTATAGCTTTATTCAAATGTAATGTGATATTACTAGAGGCTCCGTTGCTCGAAACAGAGTAAATTTATTTAATTTTCAGAGTAACAGAATACTTTCTAAGTCACGGAGTACAATGCTTATTGAACTTTTAACATTTCAGTCTTTGCATTTAATTTGTGAATTCTAACTGATCGCCACGGGCGGTCGAAGCCAAGTGAGTTTCTCAGTGTTAAGAAATTTTTCAACTTCGACCACAAGTGCCCTTTCCATAGGTGTGGTTTCTTCTGGTTTCTCAACATCGGAAAAAAAATTTTGTTTAGTTTAAATGAAGGAACTTGACAGTAAATCTTGTTGGTGCCAGGTATGTGATATCAACTTGTAAGTCATGTCGTCGGCGTGGGCAATGACTTTTTTTTTCAGTTTGACTTTGTTGATAGAAGATAATTGCTATTATATTGTATACTAAAAAACTGTTGGATGGATTAAACAGCATAACTTGTCCCATACCTAATTATCTGAAATAAAAAACCTTTCACAAGAAAATAGACTTGATGAGGCTAACTAAAATGCCTTTATTTTTCTTATTTTACATAAAAAACATAGTAAAAAAGGGGATCGATTTGATCCAATAGCTTGGAAGAAAAATATTTATAAAACTTAACCATTAAACAAAAAAAGAATAAAGATAAGCGTATCATGAATGGGCGAAAATTAACCTACTTTAATTTTGAAAAAAACCTACTTAAACTGAATGGTAAAGGTTGGGATAGGTACAGGAAGAAAGAATGGATTCAAGCTTAATGGCTCGACAAAACGTCGCAAACACATTTAAATATATGAAACTTGCTGAGAAAACAGCTACTAACACAATGGCTGAAAGCCCCAACTCACTCGCAGAATAGTTACTGCTTAAACAAAACCCCACTCGCTGAAAAAACACGTACATCTTAAATACTTGTTGTATTTACTTGTACAAACCCCATTGGCTGTGACGCGAGAGCTACGTAACTCCAGTCCTGCCATCAAAGTTGAAAAATCTGTATATTTATTTTAAACCATCCGTTCATGACACGTTTTTAAATATCGCGTTTTCCGATGAAGAGAGAACAAATACTACAAAAACCCGTCGAAATTGACGGTTAATTTTTTAGAAAACAAAAAACTCATAGCAACAAATGTAAACTTTATTTGATTGACAAAGAAATACTGCAAATTCATTGAAAGACTACGACCTTTATTTTGATACCCCAACCATATTTTATGTTCAGCCGTTCTCTTAAAATAGCTCTCATGGTGGAAAAACCTCATAGTATTAATATATATTAAAGATTTTACTTACTAAAAGACTGATCATAGACCACAAAGCCTACACCAAATCTGACACCGAACTGAGGGCCTTATGTAGATAAGGGCAATAACAATTACAAATGTATTACAAATGGCGTGATATTAAAATTTAAAACTTCAACTGCGAACAGTAAAATTAAGTGCAAACAAAGACGCTAGCGCACCCGCCATCTAGCGGAAAAGCAAAATGTTTACATACCTGGGGCATGCTTTTCCAATAGACTATGCAAGGGAAATTTGCCACTCCGCTACTCTCCAATCGTTGAACTAATCTCATTTCGCTCTTTGATTGGCAGATCTACATGGTAAGATCTTTATTTTAATTGCTCAATACTTTACCTTCTGCCGTTCTCTCAAAATAAGTCTCACAGTAACATAAAAACCTTATAGAATTAATTAATCAGATCTGCCACTGAACTGAGCACCTTATACAGACAACGGCAATGACAATTAAAAATGTATAACAAATGGCGTGTTTTTAAAATTTAAAAGTTTAGTGTGCGAGCGACAAAAGTAAATGCAAACAATGGAACGGGCACTGGTACGCAATCCGGTGGAAGAGCAAATGTTTGGAGGCATCTTCAAAAGAAATTATTTGCTTTTCAAGGATCAGGAGATACAATATTTTTGCTGTGGTTGTTCGTCAATCACTATCTTTTTTATTGCAGCGGGGGAAAACCTTTTAAAAATACGTTGCTGCTCTCGAGTGTAATCTTTAGGAATCATAACGATTACAACTACTAAATTTCCATCTTCTAATGTTTTATCATAACCACACTTCATTTATACTTTGTCTGATAGCAAATGTTCGGTACGAGATATAACCCTTTTTAACTTTTTCTATCGCAACCCACTTTCTTGAAATATAAATCACGTGACACCCAACGAAAAAATTTTGTGGTGCGGAAACTTTTTTCGACCACAACCCACTTTCTTGAAAAAAAAAATCCCGCGACAACCAAAGAAAAATTTTTGCGGTGCGCAAATTTTTTTCGACCATAACTACTTTCTTGAAATAAAAAATCACGCGATACCCAACGAAAAAAATTTGTGATACGCAAACTTTTTTCGACCACAACCCACTTTCTTGAAATAAAAAATCACGCGACAACCAAAGAAAAAAATTTGTGGTGCGCAAACTTTTTTCGACCACAACCCACTTTCTTGAAATAAAAAATCACGCGACAACCAAAGAAAAAAATTTGTGGTGCGCAAAATTTTTTCGACCATAACCACTTTCTTGAAATAAAAAATCCCGCGATACCCAACGAAAAAAATTTATAGTACGCAAACTTTTTTCGACCACAACCCACTTTCTTGAATTAAAAAATCACGCTATACCCAACGAAAAAAATTTGTGGTAAGCAAACATTTTTCTGCCACAACCCACTTTCTTCAGTTAAAAAATCACGAGACACCCAACGAAAAAAATTTGTGGTGCGCAAACTTTTTTCGACCACAACCCACTTTCTTGAAATAAAAAATCACGCGACAACCAAACAAAAAATTTTGTGGTGCGCAAACTTTTTTTGACCATAACCACTTTCTTGAAATAAAAAATCACGCAACACAAAACGAAAAAATTTGTGGGACGCAAACTTTTTTCAACCACAACCCATTTTCTTAAAATAAAAAATCCCGAGACACCCAACGAAAATGTTTTGGAAGAAATAAAATTTGAGAATTAGAAAAATGTTATCGAAGAAAAAGAAATATATAATAGCAAATTTTGACAAACTATCTTAAAAATCCAATTTTGAAAACCCAGGCTCACACAGATCGGTCAAAGCAAATAGAACTAATGTAAGTATAGCCATTTGAAGAAGTTTTTATAATAAGACTGTTTCACATCTTATTTAACAATATCATAACATACATTTTGGACATATAAAAAAATATTATTAAAAATATGTGTTATATAAAATTTAAAGTATAATTTTAATTGCATAATTCAATATGATATAAATTCACTTCAGACTTTCAACGATTCAATACCATTATTTTAGCAAACTCCCTGTGGGTCGTGAACCACAGTTTGCATAACCACTGCTCTAACACACAGTTAAACATTGTAAAATTTTATAGTTAGTATAACAATAATTATGTAAATATCTATTATGAACTTTTATACTTTATAAAATTGTAACACAGTAAAAGAAAAACATTTCATAAACATTGTAATACAATTTCTACAATTAAAACAATGTTATTTCAATGAAGCATATATAAAGTAAAATGTAAAAGATATCAATGTATAATGTACTAACTTATAAAGTTTCAATATATATATATATAGAAACTTTATAAGTTCAAAAATATATATAAATATAAGTTCACTTTATGGTTATATATATATATATATATATATATATATATATATATATATATATATAAGGTTACGTAACTGCGCTTTCCGAGGAGAAATATTCGTCTCAGCAGATTATGAAGCGGTGTAAAAATCGTGATTATGGCATTTCAAAAAAAGGTATTTATAATATATTAAATATGAATGGAAAAAAAAGTCTAACTGAAAGTAAACATGAAAACATGACCGAGAAATCTCATCCTAAAATTGTTCGAACACAGTTAAATACACTGCTGGCCACTGTAAATGCAACAACCTGAAGGAAACATGCAAATAACATGAAATTTACAACATGCATTAGCAGAGGTGAGATATGCAAATGATTAGAATTTCAGCGCAGACGCACATCACGCGCGCCTGTGGCGCCACTTCAAAGCGCTATTTGAGGCTTGGAGATTTCGACGATTTCAAGTTCGGCAATTGTGTTTTTCTTGTGGTTTTTTTCAAAAAAACAATCAATTATGTCTCGTCGAAAACAGCGATCATCTTTTGATCAAGTATCCGAGTTCGACAGAGGAAGGATAGTGGCCTACCGAGATTGTGGATTATCTTTCAGGGAAATCGGTAGTCGTGTTGGACGAAACCAAACAACTGTAATGCGGATATGGGATCGTTGGATGCAGGAGGGTACGACGGACCGGCGTGTTCGATCGCATCCACCTCAGCGCACCACTTGACGCGATGACAGGCAAATTGTGCGCATGGCAGTGACTGATCGCTCAGTCACATCACGAACCATAGCACAGCACATACAGTCTGTAACGCATCATCCAGTGTCTGCGCGTACCATTCGACGCCGTTTACAGCAGAGTGGTCTGTCCGCAAGACGTCCATTGCTTTGTCTACCCTTGACGCAGAACCACAGACGTCTCCACCTTCAATGGTGCGATGACAGAAGGATGTGGACGGCAGAATGGAATGAAATTGTCTTTACTGACGAATCACGCTTCTGTCTGCAACACCACGATGGTCGCATTCGAATCTGGAGACACCGTGAAGAGAGGATGCGGAACAGCTGCGTTATGCACCGCCACACTGGTCCTGCACCGGGATTATGGTATGGGGCGGTATTGGATATCACTCTCGCACACCTTTAGTACGCATCGTCGGTACTTTACACAGCCAGCGCTACATCTCCGAGGTGTTGGAGCCAGTTGTCCTTCCTTACCTCCAGGGCTTGCCCACAGCCATATTTCAACAGGATAATGCGCGCTCACACGTGGCACGCATTGTCCAACGGTTCTTCGTCAATCGCCAGATTGAATTGCTTTCCTGGCCGCCTCGCTCTCCGGATCTTTCGCCGATAGAAAACATGTGATCCATGGTTGCTCTACGATTGACCCAGATTCCATCCCCAGCTGCCACAGCAGATCAACTTTGGCAACGTGTGGAAGCTGCTTGGTCTGCTGTACCCCAAGAACTCATCCAAAGTCTCTTTGAATCAATGCCGAGGCGTGTGGCAGCAGTGACCTCCAACAAGGGTGGCTACTCTGGCTACTGATTTTGGCAGGAACCACACTTCACAGAAGTCTATAAATTTAATCATTTGATACTTGGTCAACATGTTATCTACAAAATAAATTTTGTTGTGATATCTCTTGTCTTTCTTGGTGTTGCAATTTGGGTGGCCAGCAGTGTAGGAATGTCTTCCGGCACTGTAAGTAACATCATTCATAAAGATTTGAAGTTAAAAAAGATGTTTAAATCTAAAGTTTATCTGCTTTTTGCCAAGGCATATTTCTGAAAGAAAAACAAATCGTAGGAAATTATATGAAAAACACCTAGCTGCTGAAAAAGGAAAATTTGTGGTAACACTCGATAAGGCATGGGTGTATTTAAGTGACTGTAATAAAAAAAGATCAATTTTCTATTGCTCAACTGACGGGGATGACCGTACGAAATGGCCTCGCAAGTGGACAGAAAAGTTTCAAAATGGATGCATGATAGTTGCAGGATTTTGTTACAACGGCAAATTAAAAATCCAAAAAGTCTCAAGTAAAGCCAAATTTAATTCACTCTATTATCAGCAGAATATTTTAGAACCAATTTTTGAAGAAAAAATTCCAGTATTATATGGAAAGGACATTGATAAATTTCTGCTTCATATGCGCGAAGCCTCTAGTCACACCCTTAAATCAACTGCCGCTTATTTAGCAAAGAAAGAATCAGAAACAGGCATAAAGTAGTATATTCCATTTAATGAAATACCTGTAAAATCACCTGACGCTTCTCCAAGGGACTTTTGTGCTTTCAGTTTATTAAAGCGATCCTTAAAAAAACGGCATCCAAGAACACTGAGCGGACTTTGGAAACAGTCCAAGAGGAATGGTGTAAAATTGACATGACAGTGCTAAGAAAAAGTTTACTTTCATGGAATAATTCGAGCTGGAGCTATTGTCAAGAACCATGGCTATCAGATAGAAGCAAATCACAGCAAAAAATATGGCATTTATACATAATACATATATATATATATAATATAAATTGTAATAATACAATATGATAAAATGTGTACAAAATGTTACATTGTTTAATACCGTTGTATAAACATAGTTACATATAATATATATGCAATGTTAATTATAATGTTGTTAACTGTATTTGCGATAGATATTGTAGTCATAATGTTAATAACTGCATTTGTGGTAATTAGATAACTCTCGAATGAGATTTAAGTGATGCAATAAATTCTACACCAGAGAAGATGTAAATGGTACAGAAGGGATTCATTTTCTCTTTAATGAATAATTACTGCGTTATTATACTAAATTAGAACATTCCAGTTCTATATCCGAATTATTCCAAATTATGCATATTTAGTATGATCCGGTATTATACATATTTTGTATGAAATTTGGATGCTTGCATTGAAAATGCTGCATTGTACAATGTACAATGTACATTATTGGAAAATATCTTTGAAAAACAAAAATAAAACAAAATTTAACTAAAAGCCCCTTCTAATTAACTAATACTTCTTGATTAGGATTTTTTCTAGCAATCCATGAATAGAAAAGTTGTTTGGGTTGTTGGTTTTTCATTAATTTTCTCTCTCGGAGAAAATTAATGGAAATATGACACCGACTTTCTTTAATTTCCATTTCTTGCGCGCATAGAGCAGCGTGGGTCGGTATTTAACGTCGAAATAGCTGCTATTCGTCAAATGGTCAAGAAATAAAACATCAACTCTTGATGACATTGAAAGCAATAAATTATAAGCGATGTCATTTTACATTGTGTAATTACGCATATATTTGAAACATTTAACATTAAATGTCCAAATACAACATGTTTAGCAAGCATTTAATCTGTCCTAAAACCCACTGAATCATCCATTATTCATAGGATGATGGATGATTCCGCGGTAGATGATATTAATTTGAATCAAAATCAGGTTTTAAGTCATTTTGAATAAATATTGCAAAAAATTAGTGTTTTTCCTAATTCAAGAATCCACATAATTTTTCTTTTGTATCTTGACATTTAAATCCTCTTTCTTTATCGATAAATATACTATTTATGGTGTAAAGGGGGTATAAAGGCCCGGTATAAATGGCTTAATTTAAAAACAGTGATTTAAATATACCAAGTTATTGGCTTTTAAAACAATCTCAGAAATATGATTTCAACTTGAGTCTTGTGTACAAAGAAATGTACTTTTGTATACAAAACTGATAGACTTAAGCCTTTTATACAAGTCAAAAGATTTTTGTTTTTGTTTTTATCAATACTAACAAATTATCTAAAAATCCCTTTTTTTTACTTAAGCCCTTTATACCGGGCACCATAGGTATATTATGGCACCATTTATATTTGATTTCTTATATTTTTAAATCACTTGAACACTTTTTTTCCTTATTCTATTCCTCAGTTTACAGCCTCATTACTAAGCGAAAGCCATTATTTTTAATCAAATAGCTTCGGTAAATAAAAAGTTTTTATTTTAGCTGACAGATATCAGCGACAAAATTTAGAGTGAATCGATCTTTAATCTAAACCGTTGTATAAAAACTAAATATGGTATAAAAGGGGATTCTTTATGGCTATTGTGCAGTTTAGCTATGTTTTTATCCCTTTTGGAAAGTGATTTCGCACCTAATCTGGAAACCTCTGAATTTTATTCTTGTCCGAAAGATGATTGAGAGAAACATATATTCACCGAGCATTCCCCAAGAACTAAAATTTCACCAAATGGTAGTTAATCGTATTTACCACATCAAGTAAGTCCCAGATTGAAAATAATAATATTATCTATTTTATTTTCGCAATGATTTTTTTCCCTCAAGTGTGTAATTATTTTTAAGATCATTATTCATATAAACAATGATTTAATTATACACATAAATTTAAATTGGACGCATCTTTAGTCTTCATGGAGATATTACTAAATGCGTTATAATATGTGAATAATTATGGCTGTAATGCAGTTTTGCCATAATTTCATCACTTATGACGGCGATTTTTCACCAAATCTGGCAACCCCCGGATTAAATTTTTGTTCTATTCTAAGGGTAACTGAAAGACACATCTTCTCCGGGCATTTGTCAAAACCTAAAATGTCGCCAAATGGTAACTATTTGTTTTTGTTGTTGTTCTTTGTTTTTTCCCCAATGGCTGGGTGCTGGCCGATACTCTGAGAAGCCAGAAGTGTGAGACCACTTCGCCGCATGCATTGCACTGGGTGCACCCCAGGGGGTTGGTCCACGCTACACCCATTTGTATCGGTCCCGCAATTTTAAACCGAGTCAAGTGACGAGACCGGAACACTTGACCCCGCACCTCCAGAGATCTTTGGGTACTTGGAGGACATTGCAGGTACGGCAGATTTTTTTTTCTGCGCACCAGCCGCCGTTAGTGTACACGTCGGTGGTTTTGTCAGTGTCAGGTATCGTACCAGCAACTTGCAGATCACGGGATCGACGCCTTTGCTGACTTCGCCACCACGCTATATCGTAAACGTAATAACAAACGCACAATCGTAGTCGTAATAAGAGCCTTAAGTTAATCCTATTTTTTCATCAAAGGTTTATTTATAGTATAAAATAATTATGGAAGTAAAAAGTGTCTGTGTGATTTGAAATGTTAGTTTAAAAAATTTAATTTAAATTTTAAAGCATGTTTGGATTTTGACACAGTACTGTTGAACCAATATCGCTGGGGTTTCAAAACAATGACAAGAAGCATCAAACAAATTCAATTTACAATAATTTTAATCACTTTGAAGAACAAAACAAATTATTTTTTTATGCGTAAATCTTTCTTACGTGAAACATTATGCATAATTTTTACTCCAAAATGAAAAAATCCTTAACACAGTTTAATAAAAATAAAACGAACTGCAACATTTAATAACCATAATTTTCAAAAAAATTGAATATGCCATTTTAAAGATGGGAAAGCACGAAAAATACAACATGAATACAATTAAAGTAATGAAGTACAGAAGGATAAGCACTGACGGAAGACCAGAAGTAATTTATCGGGATTTCTTGTCACGATGTGGTTATTGGTGTTTCGTTTAAAAGATATGCAGTATGTTCTGTGTAGTCTTGGCTTTGTATCTTTTTGTCAAAATCTTCTTTAAGGATTTTTTTTCAATTCTTTTAGTTTGACTTTATTAAGTCAAGATGACGTGACTAACACTTAACTGAACACATGATCTCTGGCTTTATTCAAATAAAGATCTGTTATTGACAAGTTAAAATGTAAAAGACGTAAAGTGAATTAGTTCTTTTGCTGCTACTATTGCTACTACTACTTCCACTGCAACATCTACTTCGACTGAGAGTCCCGTTTCTGAAGTACCAGAGTCTTGGTTTTTGAGTTCTTAGCCTTTGAGTTTTGATGTTGGATCGGCGAAGACAGACTGGGCAGTTGAGCAGTGATAAGAATATTGCATAGTTAGGAAGATTGCATAGTGAGTACCATAAATTTTTGATTGTTTGCTCAATTGTGGCAAGTGCTTTGAATGTACAGGGTGGTCATGAGAAAACTTTGCCGTTATATGTATCTCTAGTGGTTTCCCATTCAACCGATCGAAATGAGATTTCAGATATAGATATTCAGAGGTATGAGCTTGGGATTCTGCGAAGGGCAACAAAGTGGCGCTCACGGTTACTGTTATAGGTACAGAAACTCGAAATTTTCGAATGACAACGCCCAATTTTTCCCATCTCAAAATGATCAGAGCATGCGAAAACTCAAAAGAGCGTTGGAACGGTACGTGTATCGCAAAAAACGGACGCGTTATGCATGCACAAAAACAGCTCTGCGAACGGCTAACAGAAATACAATGATAGCCCCCATGTGGAAAATACGTAATCCAAATAAAAATTTTCTTTTGTCCGATCTGTGTTGTCATCAGTGATTGGTGTCTTACCTCTGTCATATGCAAATTTCCTCTGCGCCTCGATCGTGCTTTTGTAGACCGTTCGCAGAACTGTTTTTTGTGCGTGCATAACGTGTCCATTTTTTGTGATATGCATACCGTTCCAACTTTATTTAGGGCATGCGCTGAGCATTTTGCGACGGGAAAAAGTGGGCATTACCATTTGAAAATTTCGAGTTTCTGTACCTATAACCGTAACCGTGAGCGCCACTTTGTTGCCGCTCACAAAATCCCAAACTCTGAATAACAATATCTGAAATCTCACCTCGATCGGTTGAACGGAACGGCCGCTAGAGGTCTATATATTGGCAAAGTTTTTTTATGACCACCCTGTATTTGGAGCGAGTAAGTATAAGAATATAGCTTTATTTATTTAAGAAAACGACAGGAACCGTATGAGTTGTAAAATTGATTGTAACTTATTTGTAAAGTGTTATCGTAGAAATGAAGTATGAAGCTGTGCCATATCTAAGCAAATCCAAGATTTAACCCTGATGTTAGGTTAGTAAAAGCCTACATAGCATTTGTTGTCTAACAAAATAAAGAATTTAGTAGAAATAAATTTTTAAAAACTGTATTAGACTGGAGACTTCGAAAGAGACGGACCACACAGATTTTAGCCCAGAAAATGTGAATTTCTTTTACAAATATTGCGTTCTGAGTAACACCAAAATACCCATAAGTCAATTTGCCATCACCAATTTTATTGAAACTATCTAATAATTTTCTATTTATTTCTGGAATGCCATATAAATTCAAAAATCGTGCTATTCGTTACCTATTTTTTAAAAGAATTGTTGATAAACAAGCTCGGAGTTTTTGATAACAGAGACAGAGCTTAAGATATCGACTTTAGCCGTAGGATTAAGTCATAGAAACTCGTGATTACGGAAAGCAAAGTTATTCTTGACTTGAAACAACTTGATTTGCAATTCAAATGGATATAGAAATTTACGACATAACTTTAGGATGTTTGTTTTCAACAAGCTAAATAACTGCCTTTTCCCTTAAAATTTCTTGTCTGCAAATCAATCTCAGTCACTGCAATCTGCTCGTCATGGACTGGAAAAAAATTGTAGTATTCGAGTCAAAGCGTGTTTCAGGTATTTTTCTCCTTCAGGCGCTCTAAATTTTGTAGCGGTAGTCATGGTAGACGATGGTTCTTTCCGTTGAAGTCTGGATGACTGCATTTTGTTATCAGTAAAAATTTAGAGGAATTCCGGATTTTGAATTCTTTTCCCTCCACGGCTATACCTTGACGGGCAGCCCATAACGTAGGCGAAATGTAATTCCCTGGATGCTGAGTGCTAGAGATATATATCTTTGTTTTTACACCTCCTCTCTTGAGGACGTGCTCCTTGCACTTTTTAAAAGCTCTTTAGTTGACTGTAGAAGTTTGAAGTTCTGTTTCACGTCTCTTTTCTTTTAAACTTTCCACTCAAGTCTATACGAATTTCAATTTTTGCAGTTAAGACACTAAATTTTGTAACACCGGAGTGGTAAACTGATTAGGAAAACAAAAATGCCTCCTGTAATATTCATTGCACCTGTGGGTTAAGATTCAAAGGCCAATTCTGATCTTGAAAAGTTGTTGTTGTTGTTGCATATGGCCGATAGGAACTTCTTAATCCGTGCCAGTCTGGCCACTCACCCAACATACAATAAATATAAAAACGCAGAACAACGAAAGAGAAACCCCAAGATATGATAAAAAGAACGACCAAAAGGCCTTAAAACCAGTTGAAAACATTAAAGTTCTAGGATAAAAAGTTAAAAAGCCAGAAGTACAATAATTGAAGACCGTGAGATGAGGACATAAGTTCTCTGGTTCTCCAATAGAGGGCACACAAATCACCATTCTGCCGTAAGTTAAAGTCTAGTTTTGAGCAAACAAGTAGATGAGCTTTATTAAAATTTTCATTCTCACATAGGTGCATACGCTGGAACTCACTTTGGGAGGTAATGTTACTTGCGTCCGTGACATCCTAAAGCCACACGTGCCTCCTGGGTGGTGCCAAATGAGTAACAGCTAGAGGCTATGGCTACTCGCCCCAATAAGAAGCGTATGAGGCTTCTGGATTTTAAATTGGTCATAAAAGGTATTTGTACATACTTTAATCTCGCTTCTGAAAAAAATTATTGGAATATGTACTTTTATAGAGTGTTCATGTCCAGTGACACTGAACAGAATCCACGCATAATATGGCGTTGATGCTTTTTTTATAGGGAAATATATTATTTAATAAAGTAAGCTATAATCATTTTTTTAGATTAAAGAAAATATAATTAACATTTCATAATCATTTAAATCATTTACTGTTAAAGTTCATTTACATTTAAATCCTATCTTTAGAAATTATAATTAGTGGTTAGTACATTTATAATGGAAGGTGTCTTGTGTTTAATATGAAAATGCAATAACCCAAAAGAATTAAAATTATAACCAGGTTCGTTTACTGAATGCACCACTGTGGTGGTTATGAGCCAAAAATAAAAATAAAATTAAATCAAATTAAAACAGCCTTAAAAGAAGATAACCTATAAATAAAATAGAATCGCCAAAAAATGAAAATCTTCAAGAATTCAATTCTGCTGAAATAAAAGACCTACGGAAGCTGAAAAAGTAGAAAATTAAACTCAAAACCAAAGACCGACATGGAACAAAACTACAGAATAAAAATAACAATTTTATTAACATTGAAGATCCCTTACAAAACAGGGCTTGGTTACATAAATTTTAGTTCTTAAATCAGGGATAGCATATAATTTGTCTCAAAGTAATATCTACAACATGAGGGAATTTTCTGCTCTTACCCTTAATAAATGCAATGAAATATTAAAAAAATGTCAAAATATAGTGGCTGGCTGGTGATTCAAAAGTTGAATTCTAATACTCAAAAAAATTAAATAAAATAATAATTACAAGATAAAAAGAACTTTTTATAAACCATGTTTGTAAATTTTCTGTTGAATCATATAAACTTGACAATTCTATGTATTAATAAATACTTTTTTAAAACTTTTTTGATGAATTATCCCATCAACTTGAAAGAAAAGGAAGGTAATTGGAAGTTAACTTGCATTTAACTTTTCGATCCCGTTCCGGTCGATAGATGGCTGCACCAGTCTACAACACAAAATTAACTGAAAATAACTGAAAATTAATTTAATTCTGCTTAAAGATTGCTAAAAGTATTTTAAAAATGCATTGTCATCGTGTTCTGAGCTATTCTAAAAGTTTCAAATCTCTAGCTAGTCGGGAAGTCGGTTAAAAATCGATTGCAAGATTTGTAAGGGACAAACACACAAACAAACAAGAAAGCAAGTTAACAAAAACAAGGTAAAAATGAGTCTTTGACGACCTGGCTGCAGCACTCATAATTAAAACATACAAAACTAAAGGTAGGAGGTAAAAGAAAGAAAGAAAAAAAGGAAAGTTTTACCAAAGGCGAACGCTTAGGTCATCGTCATCGTAGGGATAGGGCAGTTTTCTTCATCTCGAGGCCGGGAGACTGAAGATGCTGTCTCACCCCCTTCTCACTCTAAATCAGAATCCCTTCAAAAACTCCCTCGCTTCCCAAGTCAGCCTTCTTACCTCTTGTATCACTGAGCGTATTTCAACTTCTAAAAAGGTATTGCAGCGGCGCGCTGAGAATTGAGGAGAGTAAAAATGAGGGGAAGACTACAAGTTCCACTCTTCAAATTTGTAAGTTGTTGTACAATTTATTTTCACCCCTCATCTATTTCTGTTTATTGAATCCAATTCACGGCACCCTCGTCATCCACGCGGTATTCTTGCGTACATTCCGCCGTTGTCTTTCATCACTCGAGCTCTCCCCGCTCGAAAATGGCGAGGACTGGATGTATCGAATTACAAGAGACAGCGGCCAGCAGGAGATAACGACAAAAGCCTGTTACTACCAAAAGACAGTTTTGGAAAGGAAAATTATGCGAGTAACTCAACAGAGTTTTACTATTTAAAACTATATTACCTTAATTTTGTAATAAATTATCCAGGCAACAAAGAATAACTCCCCCCGACGTCTCACAAAGTTTCTAAATAAGATTTATTAAATTATAAAAATTTCAGCAATAAAGTAAAACACGTAATGATCTTTTCTCTAATTTAATTCTTCATAATGTAAAAAAAAAATTGAGAAATTTGCGCACGCTTCTCCAAATGCGATGACATTAATCAAATAAATGAATATTCGATCACCACAAGTTTAACCACAAAGTATATTTAGTAGAGGCTTAATAAATTGATTTAAAACAAAGCATAACCGTTACTAAAATTTAATTCTTTACTATTATATTAATCATTCGAAGTTAATTTAATTTATCAACTCAACAATAAGACTTTATAGGGAATTGTTATGATTTGAAGAGTACAATATAAATTGTTTACTTTTTTCCATTTCATGGGAGAATCTGTTGATAAGTGAAATATGTTTGTGTAATAAACTGATAACAGTGCAAATTCAATATTGTTGATTTGGAGATTAAATGTAAATTTTATGCAGAACTTCTAGAAATTCCTGAACTTTTTTTTAAAAAATTTTCTATACTTGCAGACAGAAAAGTGTTTTTTAGGATTATTTTACATAATAAATCAATTGTACCTAAACACAATAAGAAAATTCAACTACTGTCTTTATTGTACGTTAGAAAGATTTTTAAAACGTTTTATTAAGACTATAAAATAGCGCATTAAGGAAACTTCTATAAAATACTCCATGCCAAACAAAATGCTGAAAAATTGGTTTTAAGTTGACTGAATAGATCGAAATAGAAATAATGATACATTTCAAGATGCAAAGTACATTATTAAAGTGCTTGGAGGTGAACATTTTTTTAGTGAAGACTTCTAAAGGCCATAAATGTGTTTCCCATTTTCCAATAACTTCAACTTCACTCTAAACATGACTTTAAATAAATACTAAAAGATATGTTTATTTTTCTTCATCGATGCTGTGTTTAATATTGTTAAACAATATCTGCTAGAAATGATTAATATATTTTTATTGTAACTCCATTTAGAGTTTATATAATGTGTACGAAACAATTTTAGAATATTTTAACGTGTTTTTCCCCGCCTTTTAAGTTTTTGCACGGAACTTCCCAATTATAATTTACTTTTAACGGCAATTATATTTTCTATACAAATACTGTGATGTTTAGCCTATCAGTTATGACAGGGTTTCCCAAAGTGGGCGATACCGCCCTCCCGGGGGGCGGTGGAACTATCCAGGGGGGCAGTACTAGTTTCGGGTGACAATTGGGGGGAATGAAAATAGGGGGCGGTGAAAGCATACAGAAAGAAGACGAGACAATTCTAAAACATTCCGCAGTAACTGGACACAGAGTGTACGGGAAAGACCAACGCGGGGAACAATCATGTATTGTGATATTTGCTACCTATCCAGTGATTTAATTTTCAATTTTTGGTCTAATTTATAGTCCTGAGCATCTTGGAAAGTATCCTTCATTCTGTATTTTGCACCAATTGTACTTTCACTCTCTCCGTGCTGTTGTATTAAACATCAATCCTCGACATGTAGTCACATGTTCCATCATTGACAGCTTTTCCTTGGGGCAAGTGTTGATATTTGGCGAATAGTAAGGAATGATTGGAGACAATCCTAGCCATTGGCCAGACGATGGGGCTGAGATCCCGTTGACCCTCACTATTGTCACTTTCTACCCCTCAAGTGATTGCTTCTTGAGAAATCAAACTTTATCTAGATGAAGTTGAACTTGAAAGTGCAACAACAAAAGGAATTTATAACTCCCTTTTTGAATGTCCTGAGACACAAGGAATGCCATAAAAAATTTTATATGATAATTTAGCAGGTATTACGTCTAATGGGTACGAAGGAGTAACCAAAGGAGGAATTAATGAGAGATCGATTTTCATGTTTGATAGTTTGGCACTGCGCTATTCACAGACTCGAGCTATCAGTTAATGGTACTGTTAAATCTGTTTCCGGTACTGACAGATTCAAATCATTTATAAGTTTGTATTGTACAAAGTATCTGGGGAAAATGCTAGATAACTAAAAGAGTGTTCGAGTTAGCTGGACTGAACTAGAACTAGTCGATTATTAAGCATGGGTTGCATAAACGCTGGGGTTGCATCAAGTTTTCGAACAGTTTCTCCAGTTTGGAAGAACTATGAAGCATGGTGAAACATTTTCAATATGCGAACACTGTTTTCAATAGAGATGCTAAAGAAAGATGTACATATGAAGGATTAAAAAAACTACAACAAAATAATTTATCCTAGATTTAGGACTAATATGTGATACGCTTCAAGAATTCAGTGAATTAAACTTGGATTTACAAGACCTTGATCTCGACTTGTATAAGGCGAATGAAAAAATAAAGACTAGGTTGTTGAAAAAAGACAAAAGACTCCTGGATCATACTACAGATATTCTGACAGAGCGGTCAAAATTTGAAGTTTTCATGGGGTTGAACTTCGTGAAAAAGGTTGTAAGAATGACTCTCCCATCGGTCTAGAAGAGTTTTATTAAACTTTGAAAAATTCATAGGAAAATAGATAGTAAAAATTCTAATTTTGTACGAGAGGCTAAAATACTTGATATGAAATTATGGCCTGGTGGTACTGCATCGCAATTAACATTTGGAGAGAAAGAAATGCGATAATTACCTACTAAATTTAAATTGAATGAGAGAGAAATTATGCGTTGATTTTGTGATTATTTATGAGAAACAAATACTGTCAGAAAAGCTATTGCTTTTTAAAGTTATAAAGTCAACTATTCCAGTATCTTCATGCAAATGCGAGCGAAGATTTTCACAAATGAATTGGATTATTAGCCCAACTAGAGCTTTTAGCCCAACTAGAACTTCTTTGTTAACGAAACTATGTCAGTCAGCGTAATCGATTCCAAAAGTGACATAGCCTATTTGACAGACTTGTTAAGTAGGTTCAATGACGCAAATGAAAAACTCCAAGGCGATGGTTGAGCTGAATTTAATAAAAACGAAAACTGTGATTTCCGCGTTTATGGAACAACTTCTACTATACAAAAAAATTTTAGGAAGAGGGGAATTTAGCCAATTTCTACATTCATTAACAGCAGAAAAACATGATGAAGACATGTTTATCTATTGTCAGCATTTGGTGGCTCTCCATTCTGAATTCAACCAACGGTTTGAAGACATTCTTAAAATGAAAGTACCCGATTGGGTTTGGGACCATTTTTTCATGATCAAACTCAGAAGAAAGCAGTAAAATTACAAGCACAACTAATAGAAGTAACAACAAATGAAGAATTAAAATTTAAATTTAAACACAGCTATCAACAGTTCTGACTGTAAAAAGAGATACCAACACTTTACCCTGGATTATGGGCTGTGATACAAAATTTTTATGGCGTTTCCTTCATCATATTTAGTGGAACGTGGGTTCAGTGCGGTCAAGAAACTGATAAGTAAAAGCACAAACCGATTGCAAATTGTTAATCGCGGTGCTTTAAGAATCCTGCTGACTAAAATTGAGCCGAATGTAAATAGATTGCCGGGCACAGAGTTCATCCTTCTCATTAGTTGTACTATTATTTGTAATATTTAATAAACGATTATTATCTTTCGTTATCTTAATTTTCTGTGTGTAATGCGAATGTAACTATGGTTGATTTTAATAAATTTTCCTATAATTTCAAGCTTCAAGGCGTCTTATTTACAACAAAATATTTGTTTACTATGTTCCATATAGGTAGAAAAATATATACAAGAAAGGCCGAAAATTTGTCATTGTATCTCTGTTTACTCGCATAGGAAGGTAAATTTAAAGGGGGATAATTTTTTTCTCTGAAAAGGGGGCGGTAGACTAAACAAGCTTGGGAACCTCTGAGTTAAGACATCAAACACAGATATGATACGGGGACTACGTAGTCTTACGAATGTAAAGATTACTAGGTTGCAAAAGTTATTACGGTTTTTCATCATATTTTTTCCAGTTTTCTCGAAAGATTCACAACATTGGAATTTAGTGAACATTAGAAAACATTTTAAAAACGATCACTGGAAACTAAAAATTTCCTTTCTGACTTCCTGTATTTGATGTTAAGATTTTTGTCTGTATCATTTGGAGATTCTAATTTTGACTTCGTGATGCCCAGATGTGCATTATTTATTGATTTAATCTGCCGATATGGGCAGATAGGTGATAAAATTAGATTTCAGATAACTATATAAGGAAGAAATTAATATATAAAGATTTTATATAAATAATTTATCATTTGAAGAAAAGTAGATTTATATTATAATATTTTGATTCTTTGGCTTTTATGAAACTTTTTTCGATGGAAACTTCTTTCGATGAAAACTGTTCTTCCACATGGACAAAATGTCCCAATCAAAGTAATATTCTAATCAGAACCCTACAAACTTTAATCGTGTATTAATCAATATAATCGTGTTTTGATCACTATAATTTTGTATCGCGTCAATTTTTAGAGATGCTGACACATACACGAATACAATGTAACATTAACAGCCGTAAGCATAGACATGCATATGACATACAAACGTTTGGGAATGTTTATTTAGACCGTGAGTGACAACCATAGTATAACCAATGTATACGGCTCAAGTGAGAAGAGATTCGTCTTCTCCTGTTTTTAATTAGACTTTTTCATTAAGTACCTCCGTTTCAAAAGAAGTACACATCTTTCTTTTCTCCTGGCAACTCTCCCCTTCCCGCGACCCTTTGCGCGCACCGTTAATAAATTCATTTATATTCCGTGATAAACGGGGAGGGGGCGAGTGTGCGAGAGTATAAAAAAAAATGGCGTTCCTATGAAGCAGACAATCGTCCTCGAATCGCTAGAGAGCTTTTCTTTCGTCAGAGACTCGCTCTGTTCCGAGATAAAATTTAAAGAAGAGACGCGAAATTACGTCTTCTTGCTCTTTTGGCCTTTTTTATTTTAATTTTGATAACCAGGCCAGTATTTTTGTCTCCCGTTGGAATAAGCAGAAGATTTATTTCAGCTCGTCTAGGTATCGCAAGCATTTTATTGTATGCAAATGGTTTAATATTGTTTCTTTTCTTCGGGATGTAATCTAGTTTGTTACCCTTGTTCAAAGGTCATTGTCTGTGTTGTTTTGTTTTGAGGGTATGCAAATGGGTTTCTTTACCCATAGGGCGTTCGATCGCTCGTAGGGAAATTGCTCACATTCCTGCTCATCAAAGCAAGATTAATTCTAGAGGAAATCTTAATGACTTGTTAAAAATAGCTTTTAAATAATGTCTGCACCCAATCATGGTAAAGGTTCGGTTGCGATGTTTTCTATATCCTTTAACATTTTTTTTTTTTAGTTTTAAATAAAGGAAATAAATTAATTTGCCTTAGAAGGTGTGAAGTATTTTTTTTTATTTAGAAAATGCATAGACATAATATTTTCTTGAATTATGTACGTTTCACTATGAATGAAATAATATAATGTATCATGTGTTCTTTGAGTAATCTTCCTGGATTTCTGTTTTAAGACCACTATGGCGTCGTGGCCCACAGCAATCAAAATAAATGAAATACTCATCATGGAAAATAAAAGACCAGAGACTGTATTTTAAATTAAAGTTTTTTATTGGACTTCTAGACTATATATAGGATAGCGTCTAAAAGTTCACAACAAAGATTGGGAGATATGCACTCTACAAGTACGAGTAGAGAGGACTAGTCTCACGGCTAAAAAAATACATAGCGAAAACACCGAAGCAAAATGCTCGCAGCTCGTAACGTCTCACCGGAAGATCACCCGGCAGCCTCTGGCTCTGGTCTCTCTCTGTCTCTCTCTCTACCGTCCGAGTCATGCCTTTTATTCTCTTTCGTCTTTCCGGAAGGCTCTGGAAAATTCCTTTTCTCGAATTCTCGATCTGACGGTCCCACGATCGGCGCTTGCGGTTTCATCATCTGGCTAGCCGGAGTGAGCGTCTTTCTACCCTTCCAAACTCGACAGCCTGTTTGATACAATCAATGGGACATCAATAAGGCTTTCCTAATTGGAAACCTGGAACCTAAATGATGCTCAGCCTTTCCTCTTGCTTCTGCCTCAGCCACGTGGTCCAGATTAGTGTGAATCGGACTTCCGATCCTTAATTTCTCCCTGCCGAAAGCTCTTCTGAAAAAGTTCACACACAAGACCACACACATACATACATCTAAAATATATACATTTCCTTCACGTTATCATACCACTTTTTTATGTTTTAGGTCCATCTTCTCTTCCGTTACATATTTCTCAATTTAAAACTCTTTCCATATCATTTTCTGCTAAACCAAATTTTGTAAATGGGATCTTCTCCGAAATTTAGATACTATCTGATTCAGGGTTTAGTGAAACCAAAAACTGCTGTTCGTCTGGGTTTCAATCTACCTCAGACGGGTTGAATCTACGATAACTACTTTTTGTGATAAAGATCTACTGTAAAACTTTTAAAGTCTATGATCTTGTGTGAAAAACTTCCGTGCATGATCCTTTGTCAGTCTCAGTGGGTTTTATCCCGATTTTATAAATAAAGTCTTCTTACGACTCTGATATTTTTTAGTTCTAATGCTTTAAAAAGTAAATTCGACAAAATTAAATATCAAGAAATTAGATTTGTTTTTTTCAAAGATATGTAGATCCATGTCTAAAATTTAAAGCAGAAAAACCAACAAAGGCAACTGTTATAAAAGAAATGAAAACATAAGCAAGAAATTAAACTACTTAAAAAGCATGTGTTCTGTATGGATGTTAAGCAAAAAATTCAGGCTCTTATTATTTTTTCTTTTATCTGTAGATATCTTCGTTATAATTATAATTATATATACCGGGTGGCCATAATTAAACTGACAGTGCTCACAGTGTTCTGTAGCGCGATCTATTTGCGAGAATGTCGCCACATTTTGTAGGAAGATTAAACAAGACGGGGGACGAAGGATTCCGCGAAAAAATAAATTAGTTTCAAAAGTCACCGCTAGGGGAATATTTGGCGCTGTGTAATAGAAAATAGAGTGTTAACAAATGCAAATCAATACGGAAATTACTTTTTATTTTGCATTCAAATGAGGCTCAATGTGGCTGCCGTTGTTGTGGACCACATATTGCATTCTGTGCACAGTATGCACAACAGCAGAAAGTAACATGTCTGCAGGAATCTCCCGTACAGTCCGTGATATGTTATCCTTCAACGTAGACAGGTCCTGGACCACTCCTTGATAGACCTTGGACTTAAGGTAACCCCATAGCCAGAAGTCGCATGGGGTAAGATCAGGCGACCGAGGTGGCCATGCAGTTGGAAAGTAGCGGCTAATGACTCTTTCTGTTGTGAATTTCTGTCGTAGCAGCTGTTGCTTCCGTACAGCAAAGTGTGGAGGGGCTCCATCTTGCATGAAAATGATTTCCCCCAGGCATTGTCTTTGCTGAAGTGCCGGAATGACAAAGCTGTTCAACATGCGACGATATTTCTCTCCGGTAACAGAACAGGTTTCCGGTCCTGTCGGGGTAATGTTCTCATAGAAGAATGGACCTACGATAAATTCCGCTGTGAACCCACACCAAACAGTTACCTTTGGTGAATGTAAGGGAATTTCCGTGACTGCATGGGGTGATTTGTCATCCCAAATTCGGCAGTTCTGGGTATTCACAGTTCCATGGAGGTAAAAGTGGGCCTCGTCTCCCCATAAGATTTTCCACGGCCAAGCATCATCCACCTCCATTCTGGCAAGAAAGGTGAGAGCAAAAGTCAATCGCTTATCATGGTCGGGGTACAGTAACTCCTGTACACGGCTGATCTTGTACGGATAGAAGTTGATAATCTTTCGTAAGATTTTCCATACCGTACTGTAAGGCATATCCATATTCCGAGCTAATCCACGAGCGCTAGAGGTGGCAGCAATATTGTCTGGTCTCCTCTGTCGACAATCGCTTCTCTGTCGACAATCGGTCCTCTGTCGACCTGCTTCGATTGTATCCTGTGGTACAGGTTTTCGTCCTCTGCCTGACTGAACCTTCAGAGAACCTGTTTTCTCAAACGTCGCAGCCATTGATTTTAGCCCATTAACTGACACAGGACCGTTACCTTTACGCATTTTTTGTGCTTTCTAAAAGCACGAAGAGCGGCTGACGCGTTGTACTGGTTGAGGTAAAAGAATTTGACCAGTAACGCACGCTCGACTAAAGAAGGAGACATTGCAAATAAACTTTCAATCCGATTGATTCGAAACGTAACACATTGCCTTTTAAAACCCAAGCAGCTGGCACTGTGCCAATGGATGTAACGTGAAATTTCAATAAAGAACTTCTTCTGCTCAGTGTACGTGATATTGCAGATCACGAGACTTTATCGGTGTTTATGTAGATTTTACGCTTTTTTAAAAGTGTTGCCATATTGCACTTGAACTAAATAAGAAAATGTGCATAATAAAAGGTAATTTTATTCCGCATTAATTTGCATTTGTTAATACTCTATTTTCTATTACACAGCGCCAAATATTCCCCTAGCGGTGACTTTTGGAACTAATTTATTTTTTCGCGGAATCCTTCGTCCCCCGTCATGTTTAATCTTCCTACAAAATGTGGCGTCATTCTCGCAAATAGATCGCGCTACAGAACACTGTGAGCACTGTCAGTTTAATTATGGCCACCCGGTATATATATATATATGTAAATGTTCGTTTGTTCAAAACCTCAAATCTCCGAAAGTTCTTCACCACCGATTTCTTTGAAATTTTGACATAACGTTGCATTGGCATACGTGAGCGTTTTTATATACCTATTATATAGATGCCTCACCTGTGATAGGACATGCTTTTTTTAAACACACGCTAGACTAAATATTTTACGACAAACGAGAAATGTATTTCGCTTCCCCTTCAGAACAGAAATTTGTCACGGTGGGGTGCGACCCCCCTATCAGCTGTCCCTACAGGTCATAAAGTACGCAGGGATCGTTCTAGACATCTAGACAATAAAAGACGATCGAAGAGATAAAAGAACACTCATTGCTAAGATATTTTCCGTCGAATACGCGAGGAAATTTCAAATATGAACATGGATTTCACAGCAGAAATTTACAACGAAGCGTTGATAAGGATTGAAGATTTGTGCTTAAAAATCGCGAAGAAAGTTCTCAATCAATTGGGAATGACACCACCGAATCGATCTGCTGATGCTTCGTTCGATGTAGAATTGCGTCGTGAACAAAATTACAACACGGGTGATCTTTTGTCGTATGTGCAATCAAATATTCCTAAGCTAGCGCTTGAGCAAAAAGGCATTTATGATCAAATAATGCAAACTGTTAATAACGGGGTTGGCGAAATCTTCTTCTTAGATGCGCCAGGAGGAACTGGTAAAACGTTCCGAATTAGATTGATTCTGGCAGCAATTCGATCCCAAAATGACGTCTTGCGTCGTCCGGAATAGCTGCGACATTGCTACCAGGTGGAAGAATTGCACGTTCCGCTTTGAAGTTGCCATTGAGCATTCAATTCACTGAAACTCCCACATGCAACATTTCCAAAGCATCCGACATGGGAAAAGTATTGCAGAAAGGCAAACTTATTCTTTGGGATGAATATACAATGGCACACAAAAAATCGCTCGAGGCTCTTGATCGATCATTGCAAGATTTGCGTGGAAACATCAGACCATTTGGGAACGCATTAATATTGCTTGCAGGAGATTTCAGGCAAACGTTACCTATAATTTCTCTATCGACGCCAGCGGACGAAATAAATACTTGCCTGAAATACTCTATTTTGTGTCGACACGTAAAGACGTTGAAATTATCTACAAATATGCGTGTCCATCTGCAAAACGATCGATCAGCTGAGTTATTCTCACATCGATTGCTGGAAATTGAGAACGGAAAGGTGCCGGTTGATCTGACATCAGAACGAATTTCATTGCCTCATAACTTCTGCAATTCAGTATCGTCAAAAGAAGAATTGGTTGAAAAAGTATTTCCCAATATTCAAACCAATTATAAGAATCATGATTGGATGAGTGAACGAGCTATTCTTGCCGCCAAGAACAAAGACGTCTACGAACTTAACAAAATTATTCAGCAACGTCGAAGAAGGAACGATCTTGACAGGACCATTCAAAGGTGATGATGTCCTCATTCCTCGCATTCCCATGATTCCAACGGATATGCCATTTAAATTTAAGAGATTGCAATTCCCAATTCGATTGGCTTTTGCAATCACCATCAATAAAGCTCAGGGCCAATCTTTACAATTGTGTGGCTTAGATTTAGACACGGATTGTTTCTCACATGGACAATTATATGTTGCGTGTTCTGACCAGACAATCTATATATCTGCACAGACAATAGAAAAACAAAAAATATTGTATACCCACAAGTATTGTAAAATTAAACATTTTTTAAAAAAATTTTATTTCCAATGCAGCGGGCGAAGGAGAACACAATTCTTTCGCCAAGATATTACATAAAACAAGAACGTACTAAAAACTGAAAAGTAAAATATGTTGGTGGGTTACGTTACTCGCGTCCGTAGCATACTTTAGGCTACACGTTCCCCATGGGTAGTGCTAAATGAGTAACAGCTTTGCAGACTTTATAAATTAAACATATTAGAAACGTACTTTCTCTTTTCTTTCTTTTCCATTTAACCAGACTGAGACACACCAACGCGTGGCCGGGTACAGCTAGTATATATATATATATATATATATATATATATATATATATATATATATATATATATATATATATATATATATATATATATATATATATATATTATATATATACATACATATATACATACATATACATATATATCCTCTTCTTGACTAAGCTTAAAATTTCCTCCCGAGCGTCCCAGTTGACTATTTTTCTTGATAATATTTCATTCCTAGTATATACTTTTCCTTACATGTATCCTAAAAATTTAAAAATCTCCATTATAATATATTCTTCGAGCACACGAAGGCTGGCTACACGTCATTGAGAATTATCTGCCTTTACCGTCATCATAAATCAACCGAACGGTTTTCGCATGTACCTCCCCGTAAAATAATGAATATTCTTTTATGGGCTTAAAGTTATGATGGCGTAGCTAGTCATTTATGTAATTAATGCGTATTCCAACTCTTTTTTAGAGTCAATACATTTTTTATGGTTACTCTTGCTAAAAATATTATTTTATTTCAGTTGCGACAGTACGTCAGCCTTTTTGTTACGACACTCCTTGGTTGCTAGAATATTTACGTGTGGAAAAGAAAGATCTCAAGGCAGTAATTACAGACAACTTGTTCCAGAACATACTCTGTTTATGTTTGTGTAACTGATCCGCTGTAAAATCCTCGTGGTTAACATTATTCTTTTTTAATTACAGTGTTATGCAATGGCACATTTCCCTCTCAGAATTTTTATAATCACACATCAGCAAATTCAAATTTTTAATTTTTTTTATTTGTATATGAAAATATACGTCCAAAAGAAATGCACATATTTTTTTATTATCTTTTTATTTTAATATATGTTTTTCAAAAACAAATTTAAGTTCCTAGTGATAGACATCATTAGTTTAATGTTCGATAAAAAAAATAACTGTGGAAAAATTAAATAACTAAGCGCTCTTTTTTAAAGGTCTTCTTTCATGTGATTGAAACAGAATTAAAAAGTATGTCTTTTTCTAATATGTAAATACAAAAATACTGAAACAAAAATTCTCGGTAACTGAACAATGGGATTTAATTTTAATTTTATTTCCAACAGTGGTACTTGATGTAAGCACAAATAGCACAAGAGAATAAAATATATAAAATTAAACAGATTACATCTAAAGCTCTCAATAGAGGACACAAAGGATAAAAATTAAATAGATATAATTTAATATAATACATTTATAAATTAAGAGAATCAAACTAAAAAAGTCAACCAGTCTGAATGGCCCAAATTCTATCCAACGTTTGCCGGTATCTATCATAGATATTCTCTGTCAATGCTGAGCATTCTTGGATGTGTACAGCCTCCATCATACTATCAGACTTGCCCAAAATACAGTGGGGTCTAGGAAAAATTTTGATACTGGAAAGATGGTTAGCCAGACAATCCTGCGCGGTTAGCAGCCTAATGGCTGCAACAGGAGAATCTGCGATATAAATTGATGCTTCCTCGTAGGGAGAATTTGATTAATTATTACACTGTTGTGCAGTGCAGTGTTAAGGATTGCGAATAAAGGCTATACTGGTTCAATAAATTGGTTTAAATCCAACGGAATTGTTTTAGAGCAATTTGTTTGTTTTACCAACAAGCCAACTTCAGGAATTACTCTTTATACGAGTCCGCATGGGTTGGTGCTTTCCAGTTGTAGATGTTCCATCGCTACTATGGACTTTTGTTCTTGCCTTATGTTTTTTGTCGCATATGTTTTCATGGATATGTCTTTTCTTTCAATTAAACTGTTTTCTCTACAGTACCTATGAATGACAGAACTGTTTGAAATTGTGTGCTATTTTTGCAACCTCTCTCATTCTCCGTGCCCTCTCTCTTTCTCTCTTTATATATATATATATATATATATATATATATATATATATATATATATATATATATATATATATATATATATATATATATATATATATATATATATATAAACTACATACATAGTGATTCACCAGAGAAAACACATCTATGTTTAATTTTTATTTATTTTTGAAGATTTAATGTAATCAATATATTCAAGTCATAATGGACGGGAGTCCCGTACCGAAAAAGGCAAATTTTACATGAAGTATAAAGATAGTATATTTTATCTAATGATGCATCTTTAGCCAACCAAACTGCATTACATAACCTTCAAACCTTTCAAAAATCAGTAGCTGTACAGAAACGCCAAATAACTCCAGCTCTCCAAATGCTTTTACTGACCCTCGACGCTGAACAAAACTACTACTCTGCGACGCTGAACAAAATAAAACTAAAAAAATAAAACGCTAAATGAATTTAATTGCAATATTTTCAAGTGCTTCCAAATGTCAAAAGCAACAGGATTTATCTGATCCCTAATTAGTAATTATTAATCTTTTTCATTCACATAAGTCACTAATTAGGAAGGAAATTCGATGAATCTTTCTGATTTGTTTTTGGGTTCATAAACTGAAAAAGGGTGTTAGGTTTTCTTTTCCCACTAGCAAAATGAATATTCATTTTATGAACTTTCAATTAGACCGAGTTTTTCAACTCTTTTTTTTCTTTGAATAATTACTTTAGAAAAATATTTGGCTTCAACTAATTTACGTCAGAAGTACGCCTGAATTTTAAATACACCGACAACGTAGGAAACAAGTGCTAAGAGATATGATGAAAATACCTTATACATATCCAACATTTTTAATTTCTCAATTCTAAGCTGATTAAAAAATACTACAAATATTTTTTAAAAAAAACCTTTTCCCTACAGTTATAAAACTACAAAGAAAAAAAGGGGAAAAAACAGCTGAGGGACACCGGAAAGAATATCAGTAATTTATTATCGAGAAAAAAATTATTTATTAAAAAATAATTCATAATTATGCAATAATTACCAGAAAAATAGAAGCATAAAAATGATTATTCCCTTTACTTTTGGTTACTGCTCTGTATATTTTAAATTAAATTAATTTCTTCGGTTAATAAAATTCGTTATGTTGTTTCATTGCGAAAAAGGCTTATTAATAAAATGCAATTGATATTAATTTTTCATTCTGAAAATATTAGAATTGGAGTATTTATGTAAGTAATATGTAACAAGTATGGATTCAACAGCAAAATAGTTCCGACTACTTTCAGAAGTAGAAAAAATGCCTGATGAATATCAGATACTACGCAGCTGGAGATAGTAGAGTCAAAACAGAAACGTAATTTAATATAAAGCAGTTGTAAAACCCTTATATAATTGTGGATCAGACCTTTTCTATTAATCTTTAAAATTGCTGTAGAATAATCTCTTTGCTACTTAATCATTTAGTATGGGGTTCAATGTCTTTCAGATATGATTTAGAGATAGATGTAAAGCGTAACTAGAAGGAAATTTCTGTCATAAATTCATAGTCAATGGGGGTGAAAATTAGAAAAATGTTGAATTGTATTAATTTTTTATCGTTTAATGTCAAACGTTAAACTGATATATTGATTAATTATTTCTATATATTTTTCTTAAACCAGCTGCAATATCTCACAAATTCTCTACAGAACAAAAATTTTTAATTAATTGAGGATTACTTATCTGTCATAATTTGACCTGACTTTGAATGAATCACATTTGTAAAAATGTAATTAACGTCTTAGTTCAATACAATTTAGTAATGCATGAGACTGCATAATCCTTTTTCTTTACGCAAAAGTATTTCTATTGAGTTAAATATCTGTGACCTAGGAATTTCATCTGTAAATGCATACTTCAGATACAAAAAAAAAAATGACTTTGCTAGTCACGATTGGTCCTAAAAGTTAAAAAAATTTTTGACGCTCCATAAAATATCGGCAAAATAGAAATTTTTTCATTCCGATGCGCAATTTTTTCCCAAATCACTAAAACTAGTTTCTGAGTTAAACTAAGTACAGATAAATAGGAGCTAAGCCGTCTTTGGCTGTATTTAATGTAGAGATGTATCTGTAAGCTCTTGCGCCTGGTTTAATGTTTAATGCTATAAACTTTATATAGATGATATTAAAGTCCTCCCAGTATACGCTATTATGGTTCCAGTTAAAAACTCTGTTACATGCAAATAAAGATCTATATGTCAAACATATAGATCTACATTTGATTGTTACTATTAACAAATACAAATACTGCACTTTTGTAATGTAAAATTTTTTAACAAATTAATATTATAGAACAATTCCATTTAGTGTTGCACAATATTTCTTGGATGTCTTTCTTTTTTCAAATTTTATCTCTATCCAAATATAAATCTATGACCAGGAATTTTCAATATTTTATCATATATTTTTACAACATTATAAAACCCGTTCAACATTCAAATTTTCCTACTTCATGAGAATATTTTTAGTAAGACTGAGCTTCCTTTTCAACCGTACATTATGCGGTGAAGCCTGATAGTGTCCGAACTTCTAGAGATTAGGCATTCAGCACCAGTAGGAGAGGGGGGACTTCGCGTGTTGGCCCAAGTGTCTATAGACGTTAAGAATCGAGCATAAAGTTTGTGTCTTCTCAGCTGGTGTAGCCGACGTGAAGAAAAAAAAGTTTCTCCAACACTCAAAAGTCTGTAATCAAAGCAACACAACGGGAGTGTCTTCCATTATCTCTCTCTCTCTCTCTCATATATATATATATATATATATATATATATATATAATATTAAATATTATGCCCTCCGTCCTAGCATTTAAATTCCTTTTCCTAAATTCAATCTCCACTAACATTACTTTATAGCTTTAAAACCCTTAGCAACAGAACTTCCCATTAATCGCATGCCTTTTCATTTCTACACGTGTACAACTCCGTATTCAGAAGCGTGGGTTCGCATCGCGAGCCCCAATATTTGCTGACCCTACAAAATAATAGCCACATGTTTTTTTTTCGCCAGCTCGCGCGTAAGGTTGAAAGGTGATATTAGCTTCCGATACGTCTTTTGAAATGGACGGATGTATCTTTGTTGCTCTAATAAACGATTTGGCTAGACTGCATCAAAAATGTATTCCTTTCAGGCTGAGTCTAGCTCCAGCCATGTAAATATGAGCTAGTTTCTCTTTCAGAGTATAATTTAAGGACGTGATGTAATGGGTATATATATATATATATATATATAAGTACAGGTGGTTATCAAAATAATGGAAACCCCATAATTAAAGGTGTGTAACCATAATTAAAGGTCCCACTTTCAAAAGGCTGCAATAAAAGAAACACTGGTCAGATTGACTTCAAATTTGAACTGAATATACTGGAAGAAGGGGGAAGCGATTTGACATAAAAAAAGTTTCAAATGTTACAGCGCCATCTATTGATACATTTTGGAACTTTTTTCATTATGCCAAATCGTTTCCCCCTTATTTCAGTATATTTAGTTCAAATTTGAAGTCATTCTGACCAGTGGTTCTTTTTTTGCAGCCTTTTGAAAGTGGGACTTTAATTATGGTCACCCTGTATATATATATATATGCCTGCGCTGTGCGTGTATAATCAATTTGAAAGAAAGAGATTTTTTTTAATTACAGTTTAAATATTTACTAAGTAACTAGTCACAAGAACTAAAAAATAGAAGGTACTCCCCTACGTGTTGCTTTGATTATAGACTTTTCTCTGAGAAAGTTTTTTTCTTCACGTTACATATATATATATATATATATATATATATATATCAAGACGAATACTATTTCTGATAATAGACGCATATTTGGATATGTCTGTGCACAAAAATACACTTTCATTTTAGATTCAAATGGGGGTGTAGGAGTATGCATCCTGTAAGAAAGGGCTAGACGGAAAACAGGATCAATGAAAAATAATTTCCAGTAATTATTTTTCATTGATCCTACTATTTTTGTAACAAAAAACACGATAAAAAATTAAGCCCATTTACGAACATTCCACAAATTCAATTCCGCTTTAAATATTGAAAATAATGGATTCACCGAAAAACACGAAATTAGAAAAGAGCAGCGATAAGCGAGACAAGTTGCCGAAAAACAAGAAAGTTAAAAAAAAAAAAGAAAACTCACTTCCTCCGTCAATTACATCTTTTTCATTTTTTAATTACCGGCCATTTATTTCCTTTTATCGCTTTTTTTTCCCGCTAATCGTCTTGGCGCATTCTTTTCGAAAGTCGCGTTAAGAACAGTCACTCGACTTGACAGCTCTCCAGCTGCTCTGCTCTGCTGCTCTCAGCAAATGTTTTTAACTCTGACGGACCGGTATAGAGAAATATTTCGCTTGAATAAACTAAAATGCTTCAAGAAACTGAGATAAGACATTCCCATGATGTTCTGTCTTCATATATTATCTGTGATTTCTAAATATAAAGTGCCGGATGTATTCTTTTTTTTTAATTCGAATTCGTTTTACTTAATTTCGGTTTCCTGTCGTTTTCTTTGGAAATTCTCCCTCAGGCCGCATGTAGCAATCCTTCACTTGCGTAAGCCCTGTTTGAGGTAAACAGATATAGTCAGAGGTAAGCAGATGCTAGAGATAAAACGAAGACATGAGTAATGGGTGGAACCCTAACTTTGGCATAGACCAAGGGTGACATACCTTTTCTAAAACAAGAGCCAAGAACAATTTAAAAGCAATATCCCTTCAGGTGTTGATGTGCCAGCTAGTTTATTAAAAAGATAGTGCAGACAATTTGTAATAGATTAATTTTAAGAAATTTGTATTGTGCAACTAAACGAGCAAAGTTTGCACCGGAAATAATTATTGAGTGTTTCGTGTAAATTTAACAATGAAAAATGAGTATCGGTTACTGAGAAATATGAATTCAACTGATAAATATTGATATTTAGTCAATTACAGCAAAATATTTGAGGAACTAGATTCCTTAGTGGGTTTATTTTCGAAATTCTTTTTTGTAAAGTTCATTTCTGATTACATATATTCACATTCTGAGGGGATGGCCGAATGGCTAGGGCTCTGGCTTTCAGGCGCTGGTACCAGAGTCTGTGGGTTCGAATCCCATTCTTGGCATGGACGTTTGTAGCCGTTCGGAATCGGCTTTAAGCAGTAGGTCCCGGTTGAATTAGCCCTTGTGTAGCAAAAATTACCGTAGCGCTCCAAACCAAACCAAACCACATTCTTAGGTGGCAAAATTTTTCGAAGCAGCCATAAGTAGCTTTTAGAAGTGCATTAAGATTTCGGATTTGAAATTTGAGTTATTACCAATTTCATTAACATCAGTTTTATTACCTGTGTCCGATAGCTTCTCGATATCTCAAATAGAGAAGCTTTTATTTCTATATATAAATATATTGGAATAATATCAAATGTATTTAAAGGTCCTCAAAGTTTATCACTGACAAGAATCAATTCCTTCAATGCCAGCAAAATTCTGCCATTGTTGCTTATGCCACTTGACCGACAGCAACATCAGATTAAGTCCCAACGGCTATGGGCGATGAAGGTGCGGCTCCTGTTTTAACTGGCACCACAAGGGTCGGAGTCCGACTTGGCCAAATGACCGGTCCCGTAATTTTGAACCGAGTCAAGTGACGAGACCAGAACACTTGACCCCGCACCTCCAGGGGTAATTTACAAAATTCTTTTGCGTGCCATTTCTGGCACACGTGTAATATGTTCGCCATCTATGGCCTAGGCGACCATGTTTATGATTTCACTCAAAAGCCTGGATTCTGAACTAAGTGATCAAAGCAATTGTGATCAAAGCAAGTGATCAAGCTAAGTTGAGCAAGATTTTAAATAGGAATTTAAATGTTGTGCCATGATATCCTTTAAGGTAAGAAGGGTAAATACAAGTTTTACGTGTAAGTATAATTTATACGTTGCTAACGCAAGTTGATTATTTAGTAAATATTTTTTTTTTGTTAGTTCCGGCATCTGTTTTCTTTTTCATATTGCTAAGAGATAGGAAGCAATTAAGTTTTTAGTTGGACGGCTTTGTTTGGTTCCATGCTATCATTTAATATTTAAAACAAATATGTACACGTGGATGACCTAAAGAATTTGTTTCATTTAGTATACTATTAGTCAGCTTTTACTCTTTCCTGTTTCAAATACCGAAACGTTTGTAGAAATCTATAGTTTCGAAATAGTTTGATAAATCATGCTCAAAATTCTTTGAGATATTTGGGATCGAAATTTCTCCACTTTATGATATTATATAACAGTTGGTTAAATTTTCAAATTTTTCCATTCATTCTTTTCAATACTCAGTCTAGAAATCGAAATCTCATTCAACCCATAATATGGTATAAATATAATACTGCAATTCTTGAACTTTGTTACTTGGAAATATATTTGGTCAGGACAACTAATCCAGAAATACAATTGACTGACGTTTATGAGAGTTTGCGGGGGGAAATAAATTGACTACCAGAAAAAAAAATCGGGAAATAATTCCATTTCGTTTATAAAGGCTGTATACATCTTATTATTTATTGTCAACACACAGTGAAGGAAAAATGTGTCTAGACAAAGTTTTGATTTATTATATCTCTCTTGTTTGTTTGTTAATGAAATTTAAATAACTTTAGGCCAAACATATATTGTGACATAACTAATATAATAATAAAAATAATACTGGTCATGATGACATATAAATCTTTCATGGGGAAAAAAAGTTTCGAATATATTTTTGCAGCTAAAAATTTTGCAAATTAATCATTTTGTGAAGATTTAATGACATATTTTTGTACAATGATCTATTCTTCCTTAAAATGTAATTATAAATTCCCTTTTATTTCGGAACTTCTGTTTTCTTAGTCCTTGGTTCAAGAGATATATGACTCCCTAATGAGACTGAGGTTAGGAGACTGGGGTTGGGAATCCATCCTATGGGAAATTTTTTGCAACAAATATTCGATCGTTGTTGTTGTTTGCCAATGCGGATAAATTGTCAGTGAGGGCATTCGCCCTTTAACCTCGCGAATCGTTGTTTGCTCTCAATGAGGGCACCGTAGAGGTGAACCAACACCACCCCCTGGTGCTACCTCAATTTAGACCGACCATCAGGAGTTGACATATCCACCCTCTCGGACCTCATAGAAGGACTTCCCGGTCTAAAGATTTAACGTGCTTATATCGGGCTCAGACACGGATGTATTTAATGGCATTTGACGAGATTAAAACTGAACACCCCTAGTCCTAAGCCCAATGAGCTACCACTAGGCTACCCCAATCTCACAGCTAACAGCGGTGCTTTTGACAAGCTCGCTCAAACACAACTCGAAACTGAGACCTGAACTCCAATTGAGGTTGTATTTAAAGCTTCTCGAGAGTCTGGGGATTTCCACAATGTTACAGAAAATCCAAGGATTGGAAAAGTCGCCAAGTCGCCAAACTTGGAGATATCTCTCCAAACTTGGCTTCAAAAATTAGTCGCCAGCAAGACTGTGTAACAAATCTTCTTTATTAACTCTAATCCGGGGTCGTTGTCTTAATCAGTCCTGTAGCTGTAGATCTTGTTCCATCTGGTATCTTTTTAATATCCTGGAAGTTACTGTTGTACAATTAATAAATTGAACTTTCAAATTGTTTGAAATTTCCCGAAACGGAATCGGCATTTATTGCCGATTTTGACACACTTCCCAGTAACTGATCCGGTAATGTGTACTCATATAGTTGCACACTGAAAAATCTTTCAGTTGTAGTTAGATAATAGATTGCGTTCCATGCTATATACCCTGAAACCATAATACTTCCACCAACATTTCTCATAGTTAAAAGCACATTTTAAGGAAGTAAGGTCTTACTCGATGGCAAGTTAACAAGCTAATTTGCCAATTTATTGCGAGTTAATAAATGTCATAATATTAAGTTGGTACACTTAATTTTTTATTACATGAAACTTTATTAAAAGTGTAACTATTTATTTTTATTGAAGGGGAAGGGGGAGGCCAAAAGTCGGCAGTATGTACTAATTGACAAGGCTACTAAGTCCTAAACTATTAGAACAGACGGACCCTCGGCTGCGTATTCAGGATTACTGCGTAGCCACTGGTTTGCAGCTTAAAACACGCCGCATGCCTTATTGGTCACGACGGTTTATATTTAGTTAGTTTATTTTTATTGAAGTAATAAGTCTATAACAAGTCTTGAGTGCTTTAAATTATCTTCCCAGATAATTTAAAGCTCTCAATTTGCGACTGAAAAGTGGCAACACGTGTTGGGAATGAATAAATAAACAGGGGCAAATCCCTTCATTATGCCTCGTCTTTACTTCTTACGAGAATTTTTCCTACGGGTCTTTCTAATATTATTGTTCTTCAAAATATTCGCAGTTTGAAATTTGTATCTCGATTCTAATTAGCTGGCCTGTGCCTCTAATTTATCACTTATATGTATAAGTAAAAAATGTTTTTTTAAACAAAATTTAGTAAAACTTTTTTTCACTCACAGCGAAAGTTTCGCGAAAGAAAATGCATTCAACTAATTTTTTTTCTAGATTGAATTTTTGAGGAAATGGAACTTAAACTAATCTTGACTACGATTTTTTCCTATTCACTATAGATTGTCTTTAGACCATGTTACAGAGAACTAGTCTGTGGTAATAATTGTTGGTGCTGATTCTAATGCCTCATGGCCGGAATTCATTCAAGACCAGGTCCATATAGGCTAGCGGTCTTAGGGGTGCGGCTCCGGTTTATAACGGCACGGTCGGGGTCCGATTTAGCCAGGTACCATCTCAATTTTGACCGAGCAACTCCAGGGTCGGCATCGGAAGGGAACGTACCCTTCTCCCACACTCTCTGACCAAATAGAGGGACTTTCCGGTCTACGAATTTAACGTGCCCGTATCCGGCCTAGGCACGGAGGTATTTAACGGCGTTTGTCGGGATTCGATCAGAGCACCCTCAGCCTCGAAAGCCAGCACGCTGCCGCTATGCTATTTCACTGTCAAGCTATTTCACTGTATGGAAAGTACTTCGGGGTCACTGCTGATTTATTTGTCAGGGAAGATGAGATACGTCAAATATTTCTAATATTCATGCTGTGGACTATTTTTCTCCGTTGTGTTTTCGTCTTATTTAGTGTCTGCTCTTCAGTTCCCTTTGATGTAACTCTGCCATCACGCGTCGTTGCACACAGTGTTTTTTGCGTCTCTCCCTGTCAGGCTCTAATATAATAGGTCGTTGCGAATATTTGTTGCGTGTGGGATGAAGTTTTAAATCATTTCCCTGGGTTATAAAACGAGCGAAAAGCGCTCGTATTAAGAAATCTGTTTATGAAACATCGCTCCGCAGGTGACGGAATGCTTGATTTAACCTTTTCCTTACGGCGTGGGATAGCATGTATCCCAAGAATATGGGCCCAAGAGTGTATATATATATATATATATATATATATATATATATATATATATATATATATATATATATATATATATATATATATATATATATATATATATATATTAAGGATTAATTAGAGAGAGAAAAATAGTTAAAATAATTTACAGGGGGGATTCAGGGTAGTTAATTTCATGGCGTAAAACGCCACTATTTTAACATTCGCATGGAAAGAACAAGCACCGATTCTCAATCCCACGGAAGGGAAATCCCCGTTTTGATGAAACAAAGGGAGAATCTATTAATAGTATCAAATTTGGCCCCGTCCGTGCCTCATCTTCTGTACAAGCGTCAGTAGCGCATGCCCAATGCCATTAGAAGCTTTGAAACAAAAGGCATTTAATTAGAGAGGGATTAAATTTGGTCGTTTCTGGCCGCGCATCGCGGGTTGTGAGATGATGAACTTGGCACATATTCAATTGAATTAGCTTAATATTAGGAATAAAACTCTTGGATGTAATTTAATTGCAGTTCTTTGCCACAGGCCTTTATTCACTGATTGCTACATCAATAATTATTACTAGGGAAAAAGTTAAGCGGGAGCTACGTGTATAAGAAGCACGTCATATATATATATACATACACACACACAGGTGGTTATCAGAATAATGGAAACACTTATTAATATTAGTGGTGTTTATAAATGTGCTTCGTATTCCTTAAAAAACAAGTCTGGCCACCGGTATTTTTTATATAATATAGTGTATGTATTATTCTACTGTCAGGGTTTGTAATGAAGCTAAGGGCATCGTGCTTTTTGGGGGAATTGCGTAAAATGTCAAACCTTGCAGACCTTGCAAAAAGGGCAAATTATTGGAGCGCGTTTAAATTAGAGCATCTGTTACTGCAACCCCAAGGCTAATGGGTGTTTTTCGAGCTATAGTATCAAAAGCCATGATGGCATACAGAGTGCACGGAAAAACATCCTTTGCCAAACAGAAGAGTGGACGAAAGGGAGAGCTGAGTGAAAGAGATGGACGAGGTATTGAAGCGGATTGTGACATGAAGAAAAAAAACTACTGCAACCAAAATGACCGAAGAGCTCAATCGGCATCTGCATGCTCTGGTATCAACTATTAGGGGTAGAAAGGAACTTAACAAACAAAGCATTTACGGAAGAGTAGTTAATCCCAAGCCACTTGTATGAGACGCCAATACAAAATATCGTCCACAATGGTGGCTCGAGCGCAAATCCTGGTCGAGTAATATGTCGAAAAACGGCATTTGGTCCGACGAATCATTGTTCACATAGTTCCTCGCAACAATACATGCGTATGCCTATCAGGGTTTGGGATGTCATCTCATGGTTTTCTTAAGGCCCTATTGTAACCCTAAAAGAGAGATTGAATGAGAAGGACTATGTCGAAATTTTAGCTCAATAGTCCATCCTATGGTGCACATATTGTTTCTTACGGGAGAGTATATACATATTGTTTCTTACTGGCGTTCTCCAGGATGATAATCACACTATACATACAGCTAAATCTATTAAGTATTGGTTTGAAGAGTATGAAAAAGGAGTCAAACATTTTATCTTGCTCTGTACATCTCCCCCAACTATATATCATCCAATCACTGTGATCTGTATAAGCGAATAGAGCCAGATATCGATATCCACCACGGCATCTCTACAGGAACTTTCATGATTTTTTCCTGAAGAATGGTATAATATATTCTTAACCACTATTCATGACTTGAATAATCAAATTCCAAGGTGGCTCAGGTGGTATTACATGACAAAAGTGATCTTGCGCTGTATTAATAAAGGTTTTCATGATGTTTCTTAGTGTTTCAATTATTTTGATAACCACCTGTATATATATATATATATATATATATATATATATATATATATATATATATATATATATATATATATATATATATATATATATATATATATATATATATATATATATATATATATATATATATATATATGTATATGTATATATACTAGCTGAAAACCCGCACTTCGCTACGGAGTACATTCAAATTAAATACAACGTTCAATGTATGCAATTAATGCCAAAAATATATACATATATGTAAAGGATTTAGTGGGAAAAGAATGATTATTCTAAATTTAAAGGGGGCTTGGGAATTAAATTATATTCGTGGCGTAATTCGCCTCTAATTGTTCGTATTCAAAGACGCGAATTGGGAAAGGGAAATTCCCTTTTTATTATATAATCTTCGCGCGCCTCTGCGTTCTGCGGTCGAGGAGGAGCATTTACATTTTAGCCTTGAAAGATGTCTGGTTCGGGATCTGCGCATGTCCAAGGAGAGTTGGCGCGCGGAGATGCCCGCGAATTTGGTTAGAGCGCGGAATAGAAGTCGATGTTATCAGATGTGTATCGCTGCGGCTCTAAAAAAGAAATGGCGAATAATGAAATGCGTAGATCTGGAGAGGTGGTATTATGACATTGAACTGAATAAACTCTACTTAATTTAGACGATGCTGAGTACTTTTTAAGTGTATGCCTTCCCTCGATGCCATGGACTATAAAACAAGAAGACTGCAAACGACACATTAGCAGGCAAAAGCCAACGCCTGCCATATATATATATATATATATATATATATATATATATATATATATATATATATATATATATATATATATATATATATATATGCATGTATAATAAATACGACGATCAATGTATACAATTGATGTAAAAAAACCAAAAAATATATTTATAAAAAAATCATAAGGGATATTTTTATAGACAAAATAATGTAGAAAACATATTCAAATTAAATCTAATAGGACATACTAAAGAATATAGTACAGTTAATATAGTACAATTTGAGGAACATAATATGTTTTATTGCTTTTTAATATTTTTTGGACAATGTGCAATCGTCTGCCACATTAGCAAGGTAAAAAAATCTTTTTGTGTGTATTTCATTGTTATGGACGTTACGATAAATTTATTTAAAGTACCAGAAAAAGAAATCACGTGATCAGCATTTAATAAATTAAATTCTACATTTTAATCTTTAAAAATTCCCCAAAAATCAGAAAATGAAGGTAAATATTCGAAAAAGATTTCATTTTAAAGGAATTTTTATCGTCTTTTTGTGATATAAATTTTATAACAATCAAATTATTATTTTAAATGCAAACTTAAAAAAAGGCTACTAAAACAGCTTAAAAATTTAATTTAAAAAAATTTAAGAAGAATTTTTCAAAAATTTTTCTTTGTGCAAATGTGCTTAGTTTAGTTCCCTACACTACAAGAGGAATGGCCATGCAAAATGTCAGCCCTTTAGGTCCAGCGGTTTGGTCTGTCCGTTGTATGTCAATAAGTGAGTCAGTCAGTTTCGGAACAGTTATATATATATATATATATATATATATATATATATATATATATATATATCGTTCTCCGAATGATCGTTTTCCCGTATGTGTCGTTTATTTCACCCAGTCCCAACGATCATATTGCTTTGTTATGTTCCCGCGTCTATCGTTTTCCTGCACTGATCGTTCAGTTCAGTCGGTCCCATGAAAAACGATAGATCGATATTCCACTGTATATATATATATATATATATATATATATATATAAATTTCCAGTTCTAAAGAGGATTTCGGAAAAATGGGCCCCCGTAAGTTTAAAAGTTAACGTAGCCGGGTCGGCTTACGGTTTTTGAGATTATCGCATCCGTGGTTACAGAGCTCCGGGGAGTCTGTTACCGGGTTTTGGTTAGAGGTATTATGTATTTGGTTGACTCATAGTAGGGGAGACCGGGATTAGTTGGCATAAGGGTCTAGTTGGCACACTGCTTTTATTTCCTGCCACTGTGGAGCTAGAGCGCTGCCATCTTGCTAGTAGGGAATGTATGTAAAGGTGCACCATTCACCGAAATTTCAGTCTACTTGAAAGCATTACAAAGGAATGACCCCTGTTTTATCGTTTTTCTCACTGATGAGTAAATTTTTTCATCGTAACTTTTTTTGATCTGGTGAACGTGTAGATCAAATTGAGGTGCTGCTGATGACGGTTTTCGAAAGAGTGGTTAACTGTGGTTACATGCATGTATCATAATCTTTTGTTTCTGATGTTTGGGATTGTGTGGTATCCATCTTGTTTTGGATTTCCCTGTGGGGCTAGTTGGCATAGTTAGGTATGGGGTCAGTTGGCATAGCTATATGCAAGAAAGAAACAGACCGAGCAAATCGACCAATGGGTGACCGTGGCCGTTCAAGCTCACACGGTTGAAGGCAAAAGCTTGGCTCAACATGATGGCTGGACCTGATTGACTTTCTTATTTTATGAACAGAAACAAATCCTTATCTATTCGAACACCTGAGGCCACTAGCCTAGCTCAATCCATCAGTTTCAACGACTAACGTAGGAAACTTTTTCACTTTACCCCAAACAGTACTGAGCAGGCATGGATTCGAACCACAGGACATCTACAATATGGACGAGACTGGGATTACAACTTTTCAAAAGCCAGACAAGGTAATAGCACGGAAAGGGTGTAAACAAATTGGACAGATCACCTCTGCTGAAAGAGGTACCCTTGTTACTTTGGCTATTTGTATCTCGGCCGGAGGAAGTGCTATTCCTCCAATTTTCATCTTTCCACGAGACATATTCAATAAACATTTCGTGCGATCCGGACCAGAGGGCTCCAGTGGCGATGCCAACAAGACAGGTTGGATGGTCGAACGCAATTTTGTGAAGTTTGCCCAACGTTTTATCCACTTTACCAGATGTTCACAAGCGCGACCTGTGCAGCTTCTCCTCGATAGACCATGACTCGCATTTGTCCATCGAGGCCCTTGATTTGTTCAAAGAAAATAGGGGTTACTGTCATATCGTTTTCTCCCCACTGCAGCCATAAATTGCAACCATTGGACAGAACTGTATTTGGACTCCTTAAAAAATACATCAACACGGCTCGTGACGCTTGGATGACCAGTCATCCAGGCAAAATTTTAACCATATGCGATATCCCAGCAATTGTGAAAACAGACTTTCAATCAGCTGTGATTCCGTCCTACATTACATCTGGATTTCAAGTGAGTGGGATCTGTCCATTCAACCCAGACATATTTGAGGTCTCAGACTTTATGCCATCTTCCGTCACCGATCGCCCTGCTCCAGAGGCTACACAAACTTCCGATGAATCAGAGCTAAGGGAACTCAAAGAACCCACTCTAACATCAAATGACCTTCCAGGTACACCGGCATTGGTGGCCACTCCATCACCTTCCCGACACATCACCCCAGAGGGAATTCGCCCTTTCCCCAAAGCCGGGCAGCGACAGCAATCTTTCCGTGGCCGAAAAAGGAGGTTTTCTGCTATTTTAACAGACACTCCTACCAAAAATAGAATCGCGGTTGAAAGAGCAATTAAGAAAAAGCCATTTACCCCAAGTTTTGATAAAATAAAATGTTTTTTCTCGAAAATTGCTATGTTTTGCTTAAGTATCCATATCCATATCACGGTATGCCAACTTACCCCTAGGGGTATGCCAACTAACCCCGGGTGCGGGGTTAGTTGGCCTAGTTGGAAGCTTTTAGGAAAAGTGTTTTGGGGGTTATCTAATCACGGATTTAATTATTGGATACTACATGATATTGTAGTCAAAGAGTCAAGCTATCCACCGCATTCACCAGAATCTCTCCAAGTATTGCCCAAAAAAATAGAAAAATCAATAACCAAAATCTATGCAACTAGCCCCAGTCTCCCCTACAGAAACTTTCGACTTACATGTAGGACAGGAGCTGTGGGCTGGACCGATATAGAGTATTATATAAATTATTGTGTTTATTATTGTAGTTTTTATCGTATATATTATCTATGAATATGATACAAGTTAATTATTAATAGAGAGAACGTTGTGAAGGATAATTGAAGAGGATTCAGTATGATGGATGCTCTGGGGTCATTCAGGGCAAAGTTTTTGAAAATTTTAAACTCTTATCAGCTCCGAGAGATAGGATCCAGGGGACCAGGTCTCTAAGCCTGCGGGTCCTAGTCGAACAGGATGCTGTCAGGACAATGAGTAGTCAGAAATTTCCGAGTACCAATAGGCTGGGCCTAGGAAGTTTAGTGAATTATGAAACATCGCTATTGATTAAACCTCGCAAAAGGTTCTATTACCAAAGAAGCTTTCTATTGCGATCAATTTCAAACTGAAATGGTTTTATATAGCATTTTGAGTGTACAGTGCTTTGATGCCACGCAAGTGTAATATTAACAACTAGCCGCTGCGCGACCAGCATGGCCGCTTTTAGTTTTATATTTTCTTTTGCAAAACAACTCAATTGAACGTAATATATGTAAGGGATGTTACTATTACCTGTCATCATAAATATACGTTTTTAAGGAATTTCTCTATAAGGCTGATTCTAAAACATCGTGATTAAAAAGTTTGAATTTTCATTACTTCAGAACAGAATTAAAGATAAGACTGAGAAAATCAACACCAATGATTTTAAAAATTACACCCCTCTCTGTATGTACTATTTTTCAAAATTTAGATATCTACACTTTATCATTAAATAAGAAATTGTTGGAGAAAAATTTTCGACAAATTTTTAAAGGAGGAGTAAAAATTCAGCAAGCACTAATATATAATGTGGATTACATCACTCTCTGTATGTATTATTATTATTCACAATTCAGATATCTGCACTTAATTATATCAAATAATAAATTGTTGAGAAAATTTCTTCACTTATGAAATGGAGTAAAAATTCAGCAAGTACTGAAAAAAGTGTAGAAAATTAACTATTACTGGCTATCGGTTGCTATGCCGACGACGGTTAAACCTAACTTCGCGGTCATTTATGGTCTCTCTTTCGCGTCTCTCTCTTAATGAATTATTTCTTCTTCGCTTTTTTTTCTTGAGACTGTTCCCAATTTTCACTTGATTGTGCAGCTCGCTTTCGAGCATTACCGATTTCAGTGTGTAAATCCATGTTGACACGCAGTTGGAAATTGCGTATGGCCGCTAATGTTTACATCTGGTAGTTGCAGCCGTTGCCATTCGGAGTGTAGAAATATCGTCGATTTTCGTGCCGCATACCTACGCGTTTTATATATATAGATTCTCTATTATGCTTCCGCCATGCTGTTTCAGTAACTTTTCTTGTAATACAATTGGGGTTTCATAGTAGAATAGCAATAACAACAGCTGCCACACCGAATTTATAAATATTCTTTCTCTCATTAAAATTGAACTGGGGCTGAAGCCGGATTCGAAAAAAACATTTTTTGCATTCCAGGCAAATATATTAAACAATGAACAACCGTGCCAAATGTTTAATGTGCCTTATAAATTGTATAACCCTCTTACACGCTAAATGGCAGCTATCCTTCTCATTCTCATGTATAAACACCATGAATGGTTAGGTTATTGATTTTTGAAGTACTAGGGTTATCTTTTGCTACACTATGGCTAAAGAGAATGTATAAACACTATGAATGGTTACGTTATTGATTTTTGGAGTACTAGGGTTATCTTTTGCTACACTATGGCTAAAGAAACCGAGACCTACTGTTTAAAACTGCTTCTGTACGGCTGCATGTGTGACTCGAACCTGAGTCGTAGAACGAGAAATTCAGGTAGCAGCACAGCTTTATTTATAAGTGTTGTGTGATCGCGATACAAAACCCCCTGAGTTATTATTTATAAAGCATAAATAAGACTGACTCAGTGCTAATCATAGCATATGCAGTTAAACAATTAAAAGTTCTGCCCGCAACGTATAGAGGTAGCGCGTTAGCTGACGCATCAGGGCATTATATCTTCAACCTCCATGTGAAGCAACTGAGAATTTCAGCAAATACAAATTTTTCAATTCTGTGTTCTGACATTTGAAAATGCATCTTTAAATGCATTACGCATGTTTTCTAAATTTATTTTTATTTTCATTTTAATATAGGATTACGTTCCTACATAACGGCCCTTCGGAAAGCAAAATTTCAGACGCTAAAACCTCCGTCCATCCGTCCTCGCGAGAAATAATTTTGGCAGCGCACCAAATCCAGACTGTATCGCTTGGGCAAGCATTAAACAGCTAAACATAAACGTACCAAAATGCGTCAAAATTTTGACATGCATATATGTATATGTATAAATGCGTACATATATATAAATACATATATACATAACACATACATACATGTTATACATACAATAGAGGTAAGCAACGATAAGTAATCGTACGTTAATAACTCACGGTAGTTTCGTTAGAAGAGACTACCTGAATTTTTTTTTAATATTGTCAAAACACAAGCTTAATTTCTGTATCGCTAAACATCAGTGGTTCAGTGCCCTGCAAAAAAATTAGCTACTAATTAACTCCCTTCAAAATCAATAAACAAAACTGAAACTTGCCTTTTCTAATCTGTGATTTGAAAAATATTAAGAAGAAAATGTAAAATAGCTTAAGATGGCAATTGAAGTCTGCTAAAGTCAACTAATCAACCACCTTAAGCTCATTAAATTCTCATGAGCTTTATTTTCCAAAATGATTAATTTTTCAGTTTATATTTTAGAAATCATCGGAATAGAAAATTTCTATATTTTTAGATTATAATACTTTTAAAATATTTTTAATATCTAACCTAAAATATGATTTTAAAAGATAAAAAATATTCCGTTTTGAACTTACTTTTTCAAAACTCACTCATTTGGTTGGTTGGAAATATCTTGAATGTGCTGGGAAAATCTCATGATTAAAAAATAGGAGTGCAATTTTCGTGTTCTCATCTAATTCAATTTTGTGGTTAAACATTAATTTAGAATGCTTAATGTGGAAGGTTTCTGTAGAACGTGTGTGACATGGAACTCGACTTTGTAATTATTTTGATTAATATACTGTTTTATCTCTAAAAAAATATATTTTCTGATTTCATAATTTCGATACAACATGAATTCGGTTCCATGCACATATATAAGTGTATCTATTTTATTTTGTAAATCTTAAAATATATATGTGCTGAAAATCATTCCTGTGGTCTTTCGTACCGGTTTTCCGAGAAGAAGGGAATGTGCCTCTCGTAGGCAATTTAGTGTGACTTGTAACAGTACGGATAGTACGCAAGGTCATGTGCACAGAAGGGAGAATTACTTGCCACCCTCTCTGTCATTAAGGGGACATAGTTTCACCATAGCAACAGCCCAACAACCATCTTTTAACCAATGACAGAGCTGAAAGGTGTTAATTGTTCGAGAACATTTTCTGACCTCTGCTTTTCCGGTGCTGGAAATTTTTTAACGGTTTTTTGGGCAGTTGAAAAAAGGCTGCGACTGTTAGACACCTCTAGGTTGTCCGCTCTTCAGCTAGTCGCCATTTTGTATGATGATTTTTCTGGTCTGTTTTTTTTTACCGAGTTTTACATACGAGATATAATCTTCAGTCTCCAATGAGGGTGGGGGTGAGTAATAATAATTTGTAATATATTTTATCAGGCGAGAGTACAGAATAATTAATGTATGTAACTAGGATTTATTACGAGTTCGAATAATTATTTTAATGTATGTAGATAATTATTATGATGTTTTCTGTGCAAATTTGTGATTAATGATAAAATTAATTTTAAGTAAGAAGAAGAGAAATTAAATGTTAACATTACCTATTAAATTTGAGTTGTTTTTTTTTATTTATCTCAGACATGTGTCAGAATGTGTTTTCTCAAATTAACAATTTAAATTAAAAGTGCCACTATACGATCATCTATTTCTAATTTCATAACGTGTATGTCACTCCTTTTCGTAGTTTCATTTTTTTAATTCTTTTCTTATACTTTTTCGTATCATCTATCGTTCATGCCATAACGTCAAATCGCAAAACCCCTCTAACATACACTTACAGTATTTTACCATCGAGAGTAAGAGTAATTATTAATTATGTCACTTTATAAGACACAATTTACTTGCAGAAAACTAGCTAATCTGTGTGAAAATTTAAATTTTCTCCCTATTCCATGAGGAAAAAAATACGTTTGAAGGAATTTTAAGATGAATCCAGCAGCTTATATAGTGTTTTTTTCAGATGAAGCTTTCGGGGGAGGGGCTGGAATTTTCAACAAAACTGAAAAAAAACTTAATATCCAGTACTAATACCGTAAAGGTATTAACTCTAAATGGCAAGAGTTAATACCTTTAATGAAGCGTTTTTTGAAATAAATACAGTAAAGCACCTGTTTGAAAATGTATTTTTGAGTTTACACCAACTTCATAGTTTTTTATCATGGAGTTTCAGAAAAATGCTTCCAGATAATGTGCGTTCGTCCATGCGTATCGTAGAATGAGACCTCGGAAGAAACTAAATAAACCGCAAGTAGAAATTTGGTGTCTTATTGAATCCTATTTCAACATAGAAATATATCGAAATTTACTTGAATTTCAATGAATGACAAAAGATCTTCTAAGACACTGAAATTATTACTAAAAACGACACATTTTCAATGAAATCTTATCTCCAGTGAAACTTAAAATCTGAAAATATCAGTTTGAAAAGAATTTTGAAATGTTTCTCTTTCCATTTTTAAAGGCTTTGAGTGAATTTGCATTTAAATTCCGGATCGTATGTTTGCTTTTAAATTCTTAATCACAAATTTGCATTTAATTTCTAAATTATACCGAAAACGCTTTTGAATTTTTGATCATTTTATTTAAAAGAATATGTCGGTTTAAGTATGAATGTCATCCTTGTTAAACATGACACCAAGGTTTAGTTGCAAATAATCTTTCTGTAAATATCAGATTATTTCGAAATAGAATTTGTTTGCAATGAAATTTGTTTGCAATGAATTTGTTTGCAATGAAACTCTAACTGCTTCATTTTAAAGTATAAAAGGGGAAAGAACATTTATTTATAAACTAAGGTGGTTTACTAATTCGTGTTGATTTACCAAAATATATAAGTCAAGATATACCATCTAAGTATAAATCAATAAAATGAATTACTCTCAGACAATGTATAGTAGGATACATAATAATCTAAACTCTTTATGGTCTCTTTTGGACTAGTAAAAGAATTTTCACTTTTTTCGGGTTTAAACTGAAGCTTGATTCAGGCTTATTACTCATGTTAATTTTGGATAAATTTTTTAAGTGTGAATTCAGGTTATAAGCCGGGTTATAATGCTTCTACGGTTTAAAGTTCATACTTTTAGTTTAACTTATTAAAATTAAACTTATTTCCGTTTAACATTTTGGTCAATTTTTTAGTTTTTCACTAATTTTGTTTTCTCAAGAATTCAAATAAATATTCTTAGATAAGGGTAAATGGTTAATTTAACACAATAAAGCAAAGAAAGCTAAATTTGTGAGTTTCCTCTCTACATTAAATCATAACATAAAATTATAACAATGTTGTTAACCTCAAGAAGCACATCTATTAAGAATCGAGAAATTTTACTCTTTTTTTTTAATTTTACGAAGTCACCAATGATAGTATGATAGATGACTCAGTAGATGACTCAGTATGATTTCTTTGTCTAGTGAAATATCACAAGGCAAGAATTTACGATTTTGGGTACCAAACAATTGGAAGTATTTTTAATGAAAAGCCTTTAACATATTCGCTTTCCTTTGAGGAAAATCAACATGTATGTTTTGAATTTTGTTCAGAAATATAAATAGTATAAAGTTCGCTTTCAAGAGGACTTGATTTTGTAATGAATTTGTTTACATCCATATAATAAACAAAAGATTACATATTCAATTCCAACACCAACGATGTTATTTTAAGATAAAAATTGAAGTGAAAATACGTGGTACAGATCAAGTCATTTAAATTCTATATATTACTTTTATAATATTCTTCGTTGTTCTCTTTCACAACTCAACAAATTTAAAATAAATAACTCTACAAAATGTCCTTTGCCCTTTGTAAACAAAATGAACACTGTAATTCCATTTCCCAAATTTCCTCGGAATCAGCGGCTGACGCTATAATCAAGAACTAATCCCCGCAGAATCGAATTGTCGAAGGTTGCTCGTCTTTCTCCTACCAAACCTTCACCTATTTCTTACCTTCGTTCAAATTAGATCTCAAAAATAGCAATATACACTTCTCATGTCTTAATCACCTCAACTGGTTTGTTTTCAGTTAATCTGTAACAACGATCCTAAATTACAAGTAGCAGAAAAAAAAGCTTGGCTCGTGTGATTTACGCAGTGACGTTATTGGATCTACCAGGACAGAAGTATGATACCTTTTCAGTGTCTTTAGCAATTTGTCTAAACAGTATAAATCATTAAGACATGAATTCAAGGAAAAATTCCAAGTTTTACACTAGTTTTAAAACAAATTTTCGTATGAAAAAGGTAACAAATTATTATTTCCCATGAGAGAAATAAAACAAAATTTTTCCTGGGGTTGCAGATACAGTTTAAACAGGATTCAGCTCAAGGCATACTTTAAATACACCCTGGGATCGATAATGACGATCGTATTTTCATAGCAATTACTTGTTTAAAAATCTCCAGTATGTGTAAGATGTTCCAAATCACGACTGGGAATACCACTAAATACGGAACCCACTTCTAACTGACCAGATCGAATTGGATCCGAAAGATTCGGAAAATATTCCCAAAGCTATTGAGTCAACATTCCTGTACCATCCCCAATCCCCTCCCTCTATACTTGTACCGAGATTATGATAATTCTGTTTGCGGTTCCCTTCTCTCGCTCCAATAACACCGAGTGTCTCTAGAAAGACCTGCTGACGAATTTCTCGAGTGGAAATGGTCGTGAAGAGCTCCAACCCGAATGCATTAGGTTGGAGATTGTTTTTTTTTCCCTTTTCCTTTATTTAATAAATGTGTCTGGGTAATGTCTTCACTGATGTCGGAATACTTAGTTGCAGACTTCTTTACTAAAGAGAATTATTTCCATGGTTTGTAGTAATAGGAAAAGACACCACTTCGCGAGAAAGCAACACAAACAGTATCCTTTTTGATTCTTTGACGTTTATGTAGTGATAAATTGTCTCCCTTTTAAATTATTTCGATGACACATATAGCAATGAGAAGTCCCATTCCTTAATCATACACTCTACTTCTTCCAATACTTAGCAAAATAGCACAATATTTGCACTTATGGAATATTAATATTGCCCGCTTTTTCAAAGAAATAATATAAAACAATGTTTTTTTTTTTTACAAAGCATTAATAATGGGAACACGAACAGTTTTTTTATGCGCATTTTCTCAGATCAGTTGTTTGACCGACTTATGTGCCTTTTAGCTCGACGTAAACAAGCAAGTATACGATATACGCCTCAAAGTTAAAAAAAAAATAACACTTAAAATTTGAAGAGCAAAGAAATTAAGTTCAGCCTTTCTAACATTTTGCACCATTCTTGCATTGTATACTGTGTAGCAGGGGTCGGCAACCTTTTTTACTAGGAGGATATATTTCAGAAATGGGGGAATTTGACAGGGGAGGAGGAGGGGGGGGGGGTAATATTTAAACATGAAAATATTAATTCGACATAAATTTTTAATACATAAATTCAAATTTTAATTTAAACAAAACAATCTTAAAATTGATAATTAATGTGATATTTGATATTGCAACTCTGCGGCCAACTTGTTGTAATGTGGCACATAAGTTGAATTCCCAGTTATCAGGCATTGTTCCAAACGAGTGTCAGTAAGGCTTGATCGGTACTTTGATTTTAAGTATTTCATATTAATAAACAAAGATTCACAAGCATATGTCGACCGTCAAAGAGAGTTCAATTTCAGACCAAATTTTCTCAACAATGGGAATCTATTTCAATTCACTAAATTCCAGAATTTTTCTTCGTTATGGCGTGATTTTATTTCAATGTGATTTCTTATATTTATAATTTCTAATAAGTCCTCCATATTGGAAATATCAAAATACCTTGCGGTTTTATTAGTCACATCGTCCTCTGTATGAGAGAAAGGATTAATAAAAAACGTCAAGAATGCCTCCAATTTGTTTAATTCTCTAAATCTGGTATTAAATTCTTCCAATAAGGAATCAAAATGTTTGGCAAAATGATAGGTGGTAGCATTTCCATCGCAATTATTTTCTATCACCATTTTTAAATTTGGGAAATGTGATAAATTATCTTTCTCCATATGCGATTTCCAGAGAGCCAATTTCATTAAAACTACAAGCGTTTGTTTTTCAAATACCTAAAATTAAGATATTTGAACGGCGGGCACTTTAAAATTGTTTCGGGGGCACCGCATTGTCGATCCCTGCTGTGTAGAATGGAGTAATTGCTTTAACTTTATTCCCTATCGGTTTTCACTCGTATGCAATACTTTCATAATTTCATTGATGTTTTTGATTTTTTCCCTTATTCTTACTTAATAAAACTTAAATATTTATGAATATACATACACATTATACTAGCAGAACACGCCCATACCTCGCTTTACGGCCTAGATACTTTCCGGAAAAGTTGGCCGTAAAGCGAAAAGCCGTATAACGAATCAATTATTTTGATACAAACCCATACAAATTTAATTGAATCTGTTCCAGTTTTTTATAAATAATACAGTTTTTAATTAATAAATTATTTTATTAATTTTATTTTCCTATAAAAATGTTTACATAAAAATAAAAGTACAATACAATGTAATAATAACAAAAACTCAAAAAATAAGCATATAAACAAAAAACAAAAGAAATTATATGCACATATGTATACATATAATAAGAAACATAAAATAAAATGTTTAAAAACTGCTTTAATGTGCTGACGAACATTAACATGAAGAATCATTAAGGTATATAATATGCTGCCATCATC